>CM053787.1:133976962-135384462 GCA_028749045.1 Cupressus sempervirens
GATTAGTTGTATGTTAATTAGAATGATTGATTCCCCATCCTTGAATGATATCTAAACATATTATTATGTTTCTTTTATTTGAATAACAAGATTAGGGTATGTGCACTAAGTTGTGGTACTAAAAACATGAAACCTAATGTTTTTTTTTTTTTTGCAAAATGCGTATGCACTTTGGAAAAGAAAAGAAAATTATAAATGAGTTGCAAACCCACAACCCATTTTGCCATTGCATTTTTTTTTTCTATTTCTCACAAACAACGTGCACACAAATTTAAAAATTCAAAGAAATTTTTCACCCACCTCCTCAAAATGGCTCCTTGTCATTGATGTTCAAGATCAAGATTGCATAGTATGTTTTCTACTCTAGTTTTTGCATTTTTTTATATGTTTTTGCATTTTTTTGTAAGTTTTTACCTTGTTTTGTAGGTTTTTTCAAATTTTCTTTAAATTTTTTATTTATTTAGATTGCAATTGGTTTCTTATTAGGAAATGTAAATAATCAACCACCAAATCCCTAGCCAGATCAACAAAATCAAAACAAAACCCCTCCAAAAAATCCCCATCAAAACCCTCCACAAGATGAAAATCAAAACCCTCCACAACAAGAGCAAGAAATTCCACAACCTATACTGATTGGAAGACCTCCTCCTGGCACCCAAGACAACATTATGAATGAAATAGAAAGAGGGGGAAATGAATTAGAAGAACTCATTGGTAGGTTGAAACCTTGTGGACAAACTAATCCAATGAGAGCACAATTGGCATTCTCCCTCAAGTCCACTGTGAACCATGTAGCTTCTATTAGTGGTCAGTTGGATATTTGGTGTGTTAAGAGGGATGAACAAAGAAGATATTATGCAAAAAAATTATCATATCAAGATTTTTTTTTAAAAAGAAATAGCAAAAGGTAGCATTTGTGCATTATTTAAAAAGCTTGGTGAACAAAATATTGTTAAAGAAATAACTAAAAGGTTCCCCATCCATTGGTGCATACATGATGGTATTAGAAATAACTTTTGGGATAGATGGTGGATGGTCTTCGATGCACCTCCCTGTAATAATCATGAGGCTCCAATGTATTTCTTAAAGAAATTATATTGTGAATTTGTCCACGAGGAGATACCCAATTATTTTGATATATTAGAATCCTAGGGTAGAGATGGGGGGTAATCATTTGAGAGGCCCCAACTAATTTAGTTAGGGAACCTATTTTTAATCCATAGGGAGAGCATGTGATTATTCTTTTATATTTGAAGGAACATGTAGGGACTAGCACTCTAGGGACTATTAATGCTTTGACGTAGACTCTCATTCATTACACGAGTCCATTAGTTGAGGAGGAGCCTTTTGTGTGTCGCAGCCACATGTGGATCCTTATGCACATTTGGTCATCATGCTAGAGATAATATGGATGATGGGCTATTCACTAATCAGATCCTGAGTTAGACATTTGGCATTGACACATAGGTAAATTAAAATTATAACAAACTAATTCGATCGCATTTTTTATGTATAGTGAATGACTAATTAATTATCATGTATTAACATTGTTCAAAATTTAGGGTAAGAGTGTTGTTATCCCTAGTAGAGATCCCTTGGCCCCATTTTTCATCTTATCGACGAGTCCAGAGGTATGTATCAATTTAATCATTTAAATTAATACATATATTTATTAAGTATTCATATGAAGGATTGACAAAAAAAAAATTATGCATGTGCATCAGTTCTCTACTTGACCATCAACATTCACTGGGGACTCTGAGCCTAGGCATGATACGAGCTTCATTGAGGTAAATTTGTTTCATGTTAATTTAATTCATTTGATTATATTTTTTTGATGTTTCATGTTGCATGTAATTTTTATTGTATGACATGCAACTCTTGACATTTGAGACTCCACCTCATCTTCGCTAGTCCATCGATCATGGAGTTGCTATAGCAATGGCTAGTTCAGAGCCATTGATTGAGGTATGAAAGAATTTTCTTGGTTTTAGTTTTTTTTTATAATAGTTAGTATCAAAATTTCTAATTTATTTATAAGTGATTATATTGATTAAATTGTTGTAGGGTCTCGTTACACCCAATCATCCGCAAGCCTTTGATGTGGATGTACAGAGTGACTATTTGATGGCAATAAGAAAATAATTAATTTTGTGTACATATATTTGATTTCAATATATAATAATTATTGATTCATATCTACTTTTTTTGCATCAACTCGAGTTAGAGGATTGCCTAAACAAGAGGATGAGTGAGTGTGTGAGGAAGACCCCATCATCCCCATCATCTCCCTCCACATGACAACTAAAGACCTCTAGGGATTTTTTTCCTTCCTCTCATGGGAAGAAGAAGATATAGTTGATAGACACATGTGTATAGGCATTAGTGGACATATATGTTGGATTTTATGTTAGTGGACATATTCGATATATATTTGATGCATGACATTATTGGTTAATATATGATATGTTTGTTCATGTATGGCATTATTGGTTATCATAATGTATTATGTTTTTGTTAATGTATGACATTATTGGTTATCATTTTATATTATATGTTTTTTCATGTATAACATTATTGGTTATCATAATATATTATCTATTTGTTCATGTATGACATTATTGGTTATCATAATATATTATATGTTCGTTCATGTATGAAATTATTGGTTATCATAATATATTATATGTTTGTTCATGTGTGAAATTATTGGTTATCATAATATATATCTTTTTTTTATTGTTTACATTTTAAGTACATTTCATGTATTTCATTTTAATGTAGATTGCATCCAACATGATGCAGAGTGCTCACACCAAAAGCTAGTGGATTCCCAACAAGAACACTTTTAAGGAAAACTACCTTTCTCACCTTCATAAGTGTCTTCAAGACTCTTTTCAACTTGGTTACAACATTGAAAAAACTTCTACCCAACTTCACAAAACTACTTGATCACTTTCCCTATTCAAGACTTGGGAAGCAATAAGGGAAAAATGAGCAAATTTGAGAAATGGATCATAATCAATGTCATGCTTCAAACTAACATCTTAGACACTTCAAGGAACACTTAATAACTATTTCACAAACTTTATTCTGTTATCTATTCCATCCTTCCAAGAGATTCTTCAACATCTTATGAGTGAAAAAAATCTTCCAACATCTTATGACTGTATTTTCTTGGTAACTTGTAATTTGCTAATTTTTGAACAACTCTTCAAAAAGGGAAGTGGTTATGTTTCAACCAAGAAGATAATTAACATCTTCAACTAACTCTATTCAGTGATAACATGCAGCTATATAAGGTGTAATGACTCTCAAAACACTTATTGAGTCAGCTTATTAACAAAAATAACAAGAAAAGGAAAATTGTTAGGACTAATGCAACTTGGGTTTATAGGTGCCCTCAATTTCCTTGACCTTTCAAACAAGGATTACCTTATTACCATTAAAAAAATAACAAGTGAAAAATAATGTGTATGTTCACCCCTTTACCTTCTATCACGAGTTTGCATCATTGGATGAGATGACATATCCAATTGCCACAGTCAAAGATCGTTTCCTTATGGCATTTAGTGACTCTTAGGGACAATTTGGCTCGATATGCTTGAGAATGTTTGAGCACTAAATGGGATGGGAGGATCTTGGGGCTAGTGTTTACTTAGCCACCTAGAGCTAACATAATAGAGAGTTCGATCCCATGACAAAAGCTAAGAGAGATTTGGTAGTTGGCAACTTTGTACTAGTCAACACTACAAGTTTTAGCATCACCAAAGATGGCATCACAAAATCAAAATAGAGTATGATTACCAAAAAGAGAGATATTTTATTATAGTTCTCTACAACATGGTCCTATAGCACCTAGAATTGCATCCATACCTCACATGAGCTCTGAGATATGCCTCATTAAAGATTGTTGACCTATGGCATTTAGTGACTCTTAGGGATGATTCAGTTCGGCATAACCAAGAACATTTGATTGCTCAATAGGATTGGAGGATCCTAGGACTAGTATTTACCCAACCACTTGGAGCTAACAAAATAGATAGTTTGATCCCATGATGAATAGTGAGGGAGATTTGGTAATTAACAACTTTATACTGGTCAACACTACAAGTTTTAGCATCACCCAAGATGGCATCACAAAATCAAAATGGATTAAGATCTCAAGAAAGAGAGAAAGGTTATTGTAGGTCTCTACAACACGGTCCTATAGCACCTAGAATTGCATCCATTCCTTGTATGAGCTTTGAGATATTCCTCATAAAAAATAGTTGTCCTATGGCATTTAGTGACTCTTAGGGATGTTTCTCTTTGGCATGCCTGAGAATGTTTGAGTGCTCAATGGCATGGGATGAGCTTGGATCTATTGTTTACGCAACCACCTAGAGCTAACAAAATAGATAGTTTGATCCCACGATGAACAATGAGGGAGATTTAGCAATTGGGAACTTTGTACTAGTCAACACTACGAGTTTCAACATCACCCGACATGGCATTGCAAAATCAAAATAGAGTAAGATCTCCAAAAAGTAAGAGAGGTTATTGTGAGTCTTCACAATACAGTCCTATAGGACTGGGAATCACATCCATACCTCGCATCAATTTTGTTATATGTCTCATCAAAAATCATTTCCCTATGGCATTTAGTGACTCTTAGGGACGTTTTGATTTGGCATTCCTGAGAATGTTTGAGTTCTCAAGAGGATAGGATGATCTTGGGGCTAGATTTTGCATGGCCACCTAGAGCTAATGGAATTGACAATTCAATCCCACAATGAACAGTGAGGGAGATTTGGTAGTTGGCAACTTTGTACTAGCCAACACTATGAGTTTCAACATCACCCAAGATGGCATCACAAAATCAAAATAGAGTAAGACCTCCAAAAAGAGAGAGATAGGTTACTATAGGCCTTTGCAACATGGTCCTATAGCATCGAGAATCACATACATACCTTGCACAAGCTCTGAGATATGCCCCGTCAAAGATCATTGCCCTATGGCATTTATTGACTCTTAGGGATGTTTTGGTTTGGCATGCCCAAGAATGTTCAAGCACTCAATAGGATGGGATTAGCTTGGGGCTAGGGTTTACCCGGCCACCCAAAGCTAATAAAATAGATAGTTCAATCCCATGATGAACAGTGAGGGAGATTTGGAAATTGGCAACTTTGTACTGGCTACCACTATGAGTTTCAGCATCACCTAAGATGGCATTGCAAAATCAAAATAGAATAAGATCTCCAAAAAGTGAGAAATGTTACTGTAGGTCTCCATAACATGGTAATATAGCACCCAAAATCACATACATACCTCACATGAGCTCTGAGATATGCCCCATCAAAAAAATTTGTCCTATGGCATTTAGTGACTCTTAGCAACGTTTCAATTTAGCATTCCCAAGAACATTTGAGTGCTCAATAGGATGGGATGAGCTTGGGGCTAGGGTTTACCTAGCCACCTAAAGCTAACATAATAGATAGTTTGATCCCACAATAAACAGTGAGGGAGATTTGGTAGTTGGAAACTTTGTACTGGCCAACACTATGAGTTTCAGCATCACCCAAGATGGCATTGCAAAATTAAAATGGAGTAAAATATCCAAAAAGAAAGAGAAGCCATTTTAGGTCTTCACAACATGTTCCTATAGCACCTAGAATCACATCCATACCTCATATGAGATTTGAGATATGCCCCATCAAAGATTGTTGCCCTATGGCATTTAGTGACTCTTAGGGATGTTTCAATTTAGCATGCCCAAGTGTTCAAACACTCAATGGGATAGGACCATCTTGGGGCTAGGTTTACTTGACCACCTAGAGCTAATTGAATAGATAGTTTGATCCCATAATGAATGGTGAGGGAGATTTGACAGTTGGAAACTTTGTACTGGCCAACACTACAAATTTCAACATCACTCGAGATAGCATCACAAAATGAAAATAGATTAAGATCTCCAAAAATATAGAGAACTTATTGTAGGTCTCTACATCACTATCCTATAGCACCAAGAATCACATCCATACCTCGCACGAGCTCCAAGATATGCCTAGTCAAAGATTGTTGGCCTATGGCATTTAGTGACTCAAAGATATTTTGGTTCGACATGCCCAAGAATGTTTGAGTGCTCAACAAGATGGGACAAGCTTGGGCCTAGGGTTTACCTAGCTACTTGAAGCTAATGGAATAGAAAGTTTGATCCCACAATGAATAGTGAGGAAGATTTGGTAGTTGGCAACTTTGTATTGGCCAACACTATGAGTTTTAGCATCACCCGAGATGGCATCGCAAAATCAAAATGGAGTAAGATATCTAAAAAGTGAGAGAGGTTATTTTAGGTCTTTGCAACATGGTCCTATAGCACCCAAAATTACATCCATACCTCACATGAACTCCAAGATATGCCCCATCAAAGATTTATACCATATGGCATTTAGTGACTCTTAGGGACATTTTAGTTCGGTGTGCTTGAGAACGTTCAAGCACTCAATGGGATGGGACAAGCTTGGGGCTAGGTTTTAATTGGTCACTTAGAGCTAACAAAATAGAAAATTTGATCCCATGATGAATGGTGAGGGAGATTTAGTAGTTGGCAACTTTGTACTGGCCACTGCTACAAGTTTTAACATCACTCAAGATGGCATTGCAAAATCAAAATAGAGTAAGATCTCCAAAAATTGAGAGAGGTTATTATAGGTCTCTATAGCATAGTCCTATAGTAGTAGGAATCGTATCCATACCTCATACAAGCTCTGAGATATGCACTATCAAAGATTGTTGCCCTATAGAATTTAGTGACTTTTAGGGATGTTTTGGTTTGGCATGCCTAAGAACATTCAAGCACTCAACAGGATGTGATAAGCTTGGGGCTATGGTTTACCCAACCACCTAGAGCTAACAAAATAGATAGTTTGATCCCACGATGAATGATGAGGGAGATTTGGCTATTGGAAACTTTGTACTAGGTAACACTATGAGTTTCAGCATCATCCAAGATGGTATGACAAAATCAAAATGGAATAAGATCTCCAAAAAAGAGAAAATTTATTGTAGGTCTCTGTAACATTGTCCTATGGCACCTATAATAACATCCATACCTTGCACAAGCCCTAAGATATGCCCCATCAAAGATCACTACCTAATGTCATTTAGTGACTCTTAGGGCTATTTCAATTCGGTGCGCCTGAGAACGTGTGAGCACTCAATGACACGAGACAAGCTTAGAGCTAGGGTGGAGCTAATGGAATAGACAGTTTGATACCATGATGAATAGTGGGGAAGATTTGATAGTTGGCAACTTTGTACTGGTCAACACTACGAGTTTCAACATCACCTGAGATGGCATCAAAAAATCAAAATGGAGTAAGATCTCAAAAAAGTGAGAGAGGTTATTGTAGGACTTTGCAACACACTCTTATAGCACCTAGAATCACATTCATACCTTGCATGAGCTCTGAGATATGCCCCATCAAAGATTGCTGCCCTATGGCATTTAGTGACTCTTAAGGACATTTCGGTTCATCTTGCTCGAGAATGTTTGAGTGCTTAATGGGATGGGATGATATTGGGGCTAGGATTTACCTAGCCACCCAGAGCTAATAGAATAGATAGTTTGATCCCACAATGAACAATGAGGGAGATTTGGTAGTTGGCAACTTTGAACTGGCCAACACTATGAGTTTTTGCATCACCCGAGATGGCATTGCAAAATCAAAACAATGTAAGATCTCCAAAAAGTGAGAGAGGTTATTGTAGTTCTACACAACACAGTCCTATAGCACCTAGAATCACATCCATACTTTACACAAGCTCCAAGGTATGCCCCGTCAAAGATCGTTGCCCTATGGCATTTAGTGACTCTTAGGGATGTTTCAATTTGGCGTGCCCAAGAATGTGTGAGTGCTCAATGAGACTAGATGAGCTTGGGGATAGGGTTTATCTAGACACCCAAATCTAATAGAATAGACAATTTGATCCCACAACAAATGGTGAAGGAGATTTGGTAGTTGGCAACTTTGTATTGGCCAACACTACAAGTTTTAGCATCACCCTAGATGACATCGCAAAATCAAAACAAAGTAAGATCTCTAAAAATCAAGAGAGGTTATTATAGGTCTCTACAACATGCTCCTATAGCACCTATAATCACATCCATACCTCACACAAGCCCAGAGATATGTCCTGTCAAAGATCATTTCCCTATGGCATTTAGTGACTCTTAGGGATGTTTCAATTCAGCATGCCCGAGAATGTTTGAGTGCTCAACAGGATAGGATGAGCTTGGGACTAGAGTTTACCTGACCACTTGAAGCTAATAGAATAGACAGTTTGATCCCATGTTGAACAGAGAGAGAGATATGAGTAAGATATGTATGCCTAGGCTACTTTGTGCAAGATGCAAGCAAAAGTTGCTAATTAGGCCAAATTGGGTCTTTTTGAGTTTTTGGTTTAGATATCCTAGGATTAGGTGTTTTTAGTTGCTTTTTAATAGTTTGGAACCTTTTCCAAGTCCTAGAAGTGAAATCTAGTGAACTTTTCATTTTTTGAACTTTTTGTGCAAAATTGCAAAAGTTGTAAAAGTTGCTTAAAATGCAAATCTGACTGGAAACCTTCTAACCTTCAAAAAAAAGTTTCCCATGCTCATATACCAGAGCATGGATAGTTACAACTTCCCAAACTTCCATTTGTAATTTTTTTTCAAAAACTGAAAAAGTTGCTCAAGCAACTTTTTGAGCAACATTGCAACTTTTGAGCGATTTTTTCTCTTTACATATTTAGGTCAAATGGATCCATCTAGGACTATTCTAGGATGCTAGTTAATATTCCTAGGACTTATTAGGTAACCAAATACTTTAGTTTCCCATGAATATTGAAAGACAATGAATAAGTGATTAGATACTAGCTATAGATATTTCAAAGACATTGAAAATAATATATATTGTTCTATCAAGAAAAATGAGGTATCAATTTTGAAAGTAAGATTAAAACAATTCCCATAAGTGGCATGGCCAAGAACTACCTTTTCAATACAGTGACCAACAATTGGCCTCACTCTGTGTGCCTTCTCATTCGTACGGAGGAAAGCTTAATATACAGAGGAATTTATACAAAGGAATTCTAGCTACATCTATTAAATATACAAAGGAAGATATAGAAAACTTGCTTAATAGAGACATTAATCTGAGAGAAAAGGGCATTTTAGAAGAAAATAGTTATCTTAGTGCCATCTAGGGTATGCCAATTACTTAGGATGAAGAGAAAAAATCTACACCTATTGGGAAAGAGTGCACATGTACATAGACACAAAATTTTTATATAGAGAAGTAACAAGTGCTATAGAATTATCCAAAGAGCAATGTGAAGTGAAGCCTCAAATTGGCTCATTAGTAGACAAAGAATCTAGTCACACACTTCATTCAAACACCACAAATGTTTCAATTAGAAATGCCTATTCATCAATGGTCTTGCATTTATAGGACTTGGGAAGCTAGGATACTCAAGCTAGGCATGATCCCTCAAAGTTCTCATTGAAATATATTAATGATCTTAACAAAACATGTCCTAGTCAAGTAGATGATTGGCGCATGAGCACCCATTCTAGACTCATCAAAGAAGGCATAGGTAAGGATCCTAGATAGTTCACTTAGGATAGGTTGTGATGCAGCAGTCCATGGTGCAAACTTCCAAAAGGCAAGCCACTAGGAAATTAGACAAGGTTGGAGTCCTTCAAATTTCCTAAAAAGAGAGTTTAGCGTTGGGAAACTTATCACAAGCATCAATAATGAAATTTTCACAAGTTATCACAACCCAAACAAGGTAGGAACCTAATCACTAGGATTGCCTAAGCTCAAAAGCACCAAAACATAATGATTCTCCAAAAGCCTAGTAAGGGAACATACCCCCAAATATGAATGAAAAGAGAACAATGACCATGGAATGGAATAAAAACACACCTTAGACCTATTAAGGTCTATATATATAGTAGATAAATTGACTCTGTTGTGTCCAAACAACACTGATATACAATTATAGCAGTTTGCCATTGAAAAGGCTGATGACCCTTCAAACTGTAAATTGAACATAATATAGAAAAACCCCACATGAAGACATATTTTAAAGTGAGATTCAAACACCCTTTTAGGACATACAAAAGATATGTGAACCTCACACATTGGAAGAGACTAGAAGCCACTATTCTAACAACATTTGGAAAGTGTTGATAGGCCTAATTAGGCTGATTTCTAGGCACCTTTACCAAAACATGGATAACATGCAAACTACGAAGGACCAAAACATGAATCCAAGTGAAAATGAAAGATAACTCGCCCTTCTAACTCTTGGGATCACTAGCACATGTCCCAAAATCTGTACCAATCCATTCAATGCTCTAAAACACAAAATTTTGTAGGAAAAATAAATTATTTTATTGATTTCTTCCCAAAATAAGTACATTATACCTATCACCCACCTATAAGGGCTATTATAGGTTTTCCCCAATGGTTATAAGGTTGGTTTGAACCAACTAACTCTTTGGGGAAGATTTTTTGAAAGTTTAACAACTTTCTAAGAAGTTGCTCAAACATTGTCAAGCAACTTTTTGAGAAACTATGAAAACAAAGACAATCAAACCAAACTTCCTAAAACAAAATTTTTCTAAACAACCCAATCTACCATGGAAACTAGTATAGTCTACAAAAATAATGTGAAAATTTTTGTAAAACTTAGAAACTCGATAATTTTGCTTTCAAATATTATGCTAAAGCATGCTGACTGTACACAATGATATTAACTTCTCTCATTTTAGGGTTTGGAAAGTGTTTATATGTACTCTTAGGTCTTTTCCCTTCATCCTTATGGTTTTTATCAGCCTCCTTCAAGTTTTAAAAGGAAAATCAACAATTTTTTACAAAAATTGCAAAATTGCAATATAGCAACTTTTGGATTTTTCTTGCTTGCTCAAGTCTTAACACTTCTAACTTGTTATTTAGGCTATCCCTTAGCAATTCCATGCTAGGGACCCTTCCCTAAGCTAATGGCTCGTCCCTTATTTTAGTCATTTCCTTATGGTAATGTATGCCTTGATTTTTAGGCCAAAATAGTGACTCTTCTAAGGACATTAAATGACATCCGATACCCTAACTATTGCACCTAGGTCCAATGACACTTATTCTACTTACAAGGCTCACTTGGAGCATAACACAACAAAAATAAAAAGGTGAGGGCCCTATGATTCAAGGTGACCATACACCACTCTTTTTCTCTCTCCCTCTCTCCCTATTCAATCTAATGAACCAGTTGGATCTACTCTACATTTTAATGTCTAAAGTATTGCCTAATGGTTTGACTCATGAACTTTCCAAAGAGTCTTATTATGTGGTTTTTCACCATATTTTATCAAGTGGACATTTGATGTGACAACAAGGTTTTAATAATGAAGAAACTTCCTCTCTATTTGTCAATCCTCGAATAACCACAAGTTAGGGTTCTTCATAGAATATTGTCTAAGCCATGTGTCGGTTACAACCACCACACCGATATGGTACTCTAAAACTTCACCATCTATAACTAAGTGATCCAATTATTTTTTGGCTTGGACACAATGAAACAAATAATAATATGTCCCTCCTTCATTGTCTTTAGGTGCAATAACAACAAAAACATGGCCTACAGTGATAAATGTACAAAATATGATCATTAATTCAGAAAATACTTAGGTAAAAGTTATAAAGTTACATATTGAAATTACAAAGATATATAAATATATATATATATATATATATATATATATATATATATATATATATATATATATATATATATATATATATATATATATATATATATATATATATATATATATATATATATTACCAGGTTGCACTAGATCAGACAAGTAGTCAAAGTCAATTGATGAATCCATCGCTACCATTTTCGATGCTTGTGGGGGACAATAGATGTCAATTAGGTCCAAAATCTGTATATCCCATTTGTCCACCCATTCAGCTGACTCACAATCATCCCAATTTTCCTCTACACATGATGGATAATAGCATACCATTTTTCATGTGTGGATACTCCATGAACCTACATCAAAGCTTTTAAAAGAGTGCAACTCACTTGATCCTATTAGTGTGGAACAATCCTCATATAGTGCAATCAAAAAAATCTATGAACTATAGACTCACCTTCCTTACCTAGACCCATTATAGCATTACACCACTAGAAGATGGATTTTGCATCTGTTAATATTGCTCAATCTTTGTACTTTAGTTTTTCATGAGCTAAGGCTATTTTGATGTATGCACCTGCATCATTGTGCTTTCTCTTTCCATAACTAGCCTCTGTGAAATTCCACATAGATTGAATTCTAGACAACCTATGCATCCTGCTCAACCAATAGAACATTCATGCATTATTGAATTGAGATGTGCAATTGTCTAACCAAATAATGTGCCAACAATATGGTATGCCCCTATTAGCCAAATCTCCATAAAATAGTTGAAAAAAATTATTTACAAAACTCCATAGAATGTGATCGATCATCGCCGATGTAAAATTGGTACTCCCTCAAAATCTTCCTGTCATCCTCTGTACTTGTAGGTGAATGTATGAATGTTATGTGAACAAATATGGAAACCTATTGAGAAGTATAATATTTTTCTTGCACCTCATTTTGTGGTTGTAGTGTGTAGTTCTCTGTAAAGTGTACAACCAAAAAAATGGTATCTAGTGGAAACATATCCTTGCACAACATGAATTGCAAATCCAACCATCAAGCTCTGTGTATGCCTTGCATACTCGTAAATAATTTTTTCACAAAAAATCTTCATGAATTCATACATTGGAATCTTTTCAATGACTAAATCACATCTTTTACCTTGTTTCCAATCTTTTAGAGCATATGTCACTATCTTATATTTTTCATAATCTACTATTTCATTTCTAATTGCATGTGTACTATCCATATGCTCACAAGTTGATAAAAGTTGCAAAAAAGCACAAAATAAGCATGTACCATCCAAGCATGACATATTGTAAAATTGTTGGTCATCTCCAATTTTACATAAAATGTTGGATATGAATTCCCTTGAAGATCTAGGTGGCTCATTCATGTCACAATCCTGCAAAACAAACTTACAATGCAAAAACATAAATATATGCCTAAAAACATCAAAATGGTTAGAAAATTCAATGTATATCCTACAACAAGAAGTTGTGCATGTTTGATTTATCTTCACATAAAAGGGTTTACCCATCTCAAAAAATCTTTGACTTATTTGAATTTGAGGATACATACCAATAAATTTTGCAAAAAATTGCATCTAAGTTAAGTCTAACAAATGTTTTGCATGTGGGTCCTGATTTTGGCTACCTATCCTCCTTCTTACAACATCTCTTTGATTAGGGGGTACGTGTGTGCTACTTGTCCAAAAATATTCGATCAATGATTTCAAAGCTTCACTAATTTCTTTATCCTTTCACAGTAGTCTACCACTAAATGTCCATAACTCATTTTTTGTTGGATCTTCCAATCTCTCACACCTTAGCATTACTCTCCTTAGAGTACCTCTACCAATTTTCAATTTTTTGCTTGTCTTTCTCATGAGTCAAGATTTCTTCATTTGGGTACTTACTATTGTTGATGTAAGTACTCGTCTTGTGATATTACTATCTTTGGTGTATGATTTAGAACAAACTTTATTATAAGCACTCATTAGATTCTTTACAATGATTTTTTCATTTAAATTGTCCATCATTCTTAGCCCAAGAATCTTCATGATAGACAAAAATTTCAAATTCCTCATTATTTCAACAAATAATTAGCATTAACCTGTAATATTTGATTCTTCAAAGAATAATCTCCACATATGATTAACTTTTCTTTGACAAGTACGCATGCTAATCTTGTTAGGCATTGATTTCAAAATGTTAGTATCAATATCAATAAAATATTTTGGTCTTCTAAAATGAATTCTAGAAGGTGTTATAATCTCTTCCATTCCCTCAACATTTTGAACATAAACATAAGGTTGAGTGCTTTACGTACCTAGAACTGAAGATGATGTGCCTTGGCAATAAGATACAAAAGATGGAATATCACCTACTTGATATGTTGATGTTGTGCATTCAACATGACATGATGGAGTTTGTACATCATCAAATCTACAAATTAGTGTCTATTCAACATGAGATGATGATATGACTCCAACATTGGAAGATGGTGTAGCTTCACAATTCAATTGTCTTCTTGAGCATAACAGTCTAATTCGTTCTCTTTGTCTTTCCAATTCTTCCTCTTTGTTTCTTTGTATCGGTGGTTCTTGTTCCTCTTCAAAAGTCAATTATTCATAATTGCATTGAAATTTTTTTGGTTCACGTAGTAGTTTCATTTTATCTCTTTTAATTGCCAAATCTCTCTCCCTCTCTTTCATTGTTTGAGTTTTTGGTTTCTTCCTTGGCATGGTGATGATTTCTATATGTCAAATTATTCAAACATTTGAATTACTTACAATTTGTAAATTACAAATCATTCAAATACATATACAAATTACAATTATTTCAATGAATACACAATATATATTAAACAACTTGTCAAATTTATAACCATTTCCAAATAACAATTCATTCAAACATACAAATTTCAATGAATTCACTATATATTAAATAACATGTCAAATTATAATCAAATTTGTCTCTATATAACAACAAAGAATATTTAAAAAGGACTGCACTAACCTTTTCTAAAGAAAGAATATTCAAAAAGCCTTCAAATAGTGTTTACTAACTTCCAATAGCTTAAAACCCATGTTTTCTGTCAGAACTACAAAATGCACAACAGACAAAAAGCAAAATATAGATCAGTAGGGACCCAAACGTGCATTATGACCATTTTTTATTGTTCTCATATAGTGCGTACACACTATAGCACATATGCCCTATAAAGCATGTATGCACTATAGTGTGCACATACTATGTGAAGAATAATCTCTCCCTATCCCACCATTCCCCATCCCCTACTCTCTCTTTCACTCTCTCAATCATCTCCCATCTCCTACTCTCTCTCATTCTCTCTCTCCTCTCCCATCCCCTACTCTCTCTCTATCTATCTCCCTCTCCCACTGCCTTTTCTCTCTCCCACTCTCTCTTCCATCCCCTACTCTCTCTCATTCTCTCTCCTCTCCCATCCCCTACTCTCTCTCACTCTCTCTCCTCTCCCATCCCCTACTCTCACTCTCTCTCACTCTCTCTCCTCTCCCATCCCCTACTCTATCTCACTCTCTCTCCTCTCCCATACCCTACTCTCTCTATCTATCTCCCTCTCCTACTGCCTACTCTCTCTCTCTCACTCTCTCCTCTCCCACTCCATCTCCCACCACCTACTCTCTCTCACTCTCACTCTCCCATCCCCTACTCTATCTTTCTCCCTCTCTCACCCATCCCCTACTCTCTCTCTTACACAAACTCCCATCCCATCTCTCTCTCACACTTACTCTCCCATCGCTACTCTCTCTCTCTCTATCTATCTCCCTCTCCCATTGGCTACTCTCTCTCTCACTTTCTCCTCTCCCATCCCCTACTCTCTCAATCTCTCTCCTCTCCCATCCCCTACTCTCTCTCACTCTCTCTCTCCTCTCCCATCCCCTACTCTCTCTCTCTCCCATCTCCTACTCTCCCTCTCTTGCACACACTCCCATCCCCCCTCTCTCTCGCTCTCCCTCTCACACTCCCTCTCCCACCACTACTCTCTCTCTCTCTCTCTATTCAACTCCCTCTCTCATTGCCTACTCTCTCTCATCCCCTACTCTCTCTCTTGCTCTAACTCTCCCACTCCCTCTCCCACCACCTACTCTCTCTCCAACACTCTCTCTCCCATCCCCCACTCTCTCTCTCTCACTATCTCTCTCTCCCATCCCATACTCTCTCTCTTACACACACTCCCATCCCCCCTCTCTCTCTCACTCTCCCTCTCCCACTCCCTCTCCCACCACTTACTCTCTCTCTCACACTCTCTCTCCCATCCCCTACTCTTTCTCACTCTCTCTCTCTCCTATCCCCTACTCTCTCTTACACACACTCCCATCCCCCCTCTCTCTCACTCTCCCTCTCCCACCACTTACTCTCTCTCTCTCTCACTCTCTCTCCCATCCTCTACTCTCTCTCTCTCTTACACCCACTCCCCTCCTCCTCTCTCTCGCTCACTATCCCTCTCCCACTCCCTCTCCCACTGCTACTCTCTATCTATCTCCTTCTCCCACTCCCCCTCTCACCGCTTACTCTCTCTCTCTCATCCCCTACTCTCTCTCACTCTCTATCTCCTCTCCCATCCCCTATACTCTCTCACTCTCTCTCCTCTCCCATCTCCTAGTTTCCCTCATTCTCCCTCCCCTCTCCCATCCCCTACTCTCTCTCTCTCACTCTCTCTCTCTCCCTCTCACACTCCCTCTCCCACCGCTACTCTCTCTCTATCCCACTCCCTCTCCCATCACCTACTCTCTCCCATCCCCTACTCTTTCTCTCTCTCGATCTCCATCTCCCACTCCCTCTCCTACTACCTACTCTCTCTCTCTCTCTCTCTCTCTCTCTCTCTCTCTCTCCCATCCCCCCTCTCTCTTGCTCTCCCTCTTCCACTCCCTCTCCCACCGCCTACTCTCTCTCTCACTCTTTCTCTCCCATTCCTCTCTCTCTCTCTCTCTCTCTCTCTCTCTCTCTCTCTCTCTCTCTCTCTCACACACACACACACACACACACTCCCATCCCCTCCCTCTCTCTCTTTATAATTTCCCCCTTGTAATGTCTCTAAAGAATAGGGAAAATCATCATAAATGTTTTCTCTTTACAACATTATAATCCCTAACTTGTCTAAAGATCTATGCTACCAATAACTCTAGTAGACTTGTATTGTAGGCCTTTCCCAATGTTATTACCTTCACAATGATTTATCTTATGATATAGCTAGGTATGTGCAGGATCATGGTCAACCAAACTATGGCCTTAAGTGGCAGTGAAAAACCAGCAAGTTAGGTTATGTCAACTTGACACATAATTTTGAAGAGGTTCTCAGCTTTATATCAAAATGTTGTAAGAAAATAATCTATAGGAAATTGAATATAGTTTCTAAACTACTAGGCCTTATTTAGAGAAAAAATATTTTAATGGTCAAAAGTTTGGATTTTAATGTAGTACTATGAAAATTTCAAGGCAAAAATAAAAAGTAGGTGTATGTTTAACCACATTAATCAAAATCAAATGATAATTTTTTTTAATATAATTATAGATATAAAAAGTAGACTCATGCCTAGATGTGATGCATATTTTTGGGTATTTTTATTGCAAATAAATAATTAAATATGAATTTTCTACTAAAACTTTTTCAGAATAAAAACTCCCATTTTTTACCACCTTAACTAATTGAAAATTTTACGAAATTAATTTGTTTTCCCTTATACTAGGTGAAGCATAGAATGTGATGCAACTTTTGGATTTAAAAAATGTTATACCATTTGAATGTTATAGGTATTTTTCAATTAGTATGTCAATTAGCACTTTATAATCATCTTCATTGAAAATTAACTAATAAATACTCATCAAACTTAGAATTTGATAGATATTATATCAATGTAATCTTAAGAGTGTTATAAAAAACCCTTTTTGTTTCATTCAATTTCGATGAAAATAAAATTGTTAAATGGCTACTAGAAGTCTAAGTGCTAGTGAAACCCTTCTCAAATACATTTTTAGGGTTGACCAAATAAGTTTGGTAAATAGCAAGCCTAATTGGATACCTAATTTCAAATCGGGTATAGATCAGATACTCGAAATGAAATCGGGTACCTAATTACTTCGAATTTTCCAATTGGAAGGAAAACCACCCACATTGGAAATTTTGGAGGGAAATTTTAGAGGATTATTATGATTATTATTATTATTAAACATAATATAGCTATAAATATAATTTTTATTAAAATTAAATATAATATAGTAATATATATGATAAATATTATTATTAAATATATATAGTAATATTATATGATTATTATTATATATAATAATATATATGGTTATTATTATTATTAAATATATAATCTAGTAATATATATGATTATTATTCTTATATAATCTAATAATATATTATTATTATATTAAAATATATAGTATTATAATATTATTAAATATAATATTGTCATGAAATGTGTCGAGAGGGGTCAGAGGTTAACCTATAACCCCTCTTGATGCATTTCATGACAACATATGTCTCTAGGGCTCCTTCTGACCCCTTTCAACACATTCCCAATGGGTCCTAAGAGGCCCTAAGGCCCCTAGAGACACATGTTGTCATTAAATGTGTCAAGAGGGGTCATAGGTTAAACCTATGACCCCTCTCAACTCATTCGAACCAACCAAATGGGTCCCTAGGGGCCTTAGGGCACCTAAGGACATACATTTTCATGAAATGCATCGAGAGGGATCATAGGCTAACCTATGACTCCTCTCGATGCATTAGAACCAACCAAATGCATCCCTAGGGGCCCTAGAGACCCTAGGGAAATATGTTGTCATGAAATGCATTCATAATGGCCATAGATTAATCTATGACCCCTCTTGATGCATTGGAACCAACCAAATGGGTCCCTAGGAGTCCTAGGGCCCCTCAAGACAAATGTTGTTATGAAATGCATTAACCTATGACCCCTCTTGATGCATTAGAACCAACCAAATGCATCCCTAGGGTTCTTAGGGCCCCTAGAGACATGCGTTGTCATAAAATGTGTCAAGATGGGCCATACGTTAACTATGACCCCCCTTGACTCATTAGAACCAACCAAATGTGTCCCTAGGGGTCCTAGGGCCCCTAGGGACATATGTTGTCATAAAATGTGTCATGCATTGGAACCAACCAATTGTGTCCTTGGGAGTTCTGAGGCCCCTAGAGACATATACTATCATGAAATGCATCGAAAGGGGTAATAAGTTAACCTATGACCCCTCTCAATGCATTTGAAGCAACCAAATGGGTCACTGGGGGGGGCCTAGCAACATACATTGTCATAAAATGCATCAAAAGGGGTCATAAGTTAACCTATGATCCCTCTTGATGCATTCGAACCAACCAAATGCTTCCCTAGGGGCCCTAAGCCCCATAGAGATATTCATTGTCATGAAATGCATTGAGAGGGATCATAGGTCGATGTATTAAAACCAACCAAATGCATCCCTAGGGATCTTAGGGCCCCTAGGGACATATGTTGTCAAAAAATGCATCGAGAGGGGTCATAGGTTAACCTATCACCCCTATCGAATCATTGGAAGCAACCAAATGCATCCCTAGGGGCTCTAGGGCCCCTAAGGACATAAGTTGTCATGAAATGTATCGAGAGGGGTCATATTTTAACCTATGACCCCTCTCGATGCATTAGAACCAACCAAATGTGTCCCTAGGGGTTCTAGAGCCCCTAGGAACATATGTTGTCATGAAAAGCATCAATAGGGGTCATAGTTAACATATGACCCCTCTCGATGCATTGGAACCAACCAAATGCATCCCTAGGGGCCCTAGGGCCCCTAGTGACATACGTTGTCATGAAAAGCATCGAGAGGGGTCATAGGTTAACCTATGATCCCTCTTGATGCATTCAAACTAAACAAATCAATCCCTATAGGCATTATGGTCCCTAGGGACATACATTGTAATGAAATGCATTGAGAACCTATGACCCCTCTCGATGCATTTGAACTAACCAAATTGGTCTTTAGAGCCCCTAGGAACATACGTTGTCATGAAATGCATCAAGGGTCATAGGTTAACCTATGACCCCTGTAGACACATTCAAACCAACCAAATGCATCCCTTAGGGTCCTAGGGCCCCCAGGGACATACGTTTTCATGAAATGCATCGAGAGGGGTGATAGGTTAACCTATGAACCCTCTCAATGCAATAAAACCAACCAACTATTTCCTTGGGGGTCCTAGGGCCACTAGGGACATATGTTGTCATGAAATGCATCAAGAGGGGTCATAGGTTATCAACTAACCCTTCTAGATGTATTAGAACCAACCAATTGCATCCCTAGGGGTCCTAGGGCCCCTAGGGACATATGTTGTCATGAAATGCATCGAGAAGGGTTCATAGGTTAACCTATGACTCCTCTCAACACATTCAAACTAACCAAATGTGTCCCTAGGGTCCCTACATATGTTGTCATGAAATGCATCGACAGGGGTCTTAGGTTAACCAATGATCCCTCTTGATGCATTAGAACCTACCAAATGTGTCCCTAGGGGTCCTAGGGCCCCTAATGACATATGTTGTTATGAAATGCATCGATAGGGGTCATAGGTTAACCTATGAACCCTCTTGATGTATTAGAACCAACCAATTGTGTTCTTGGGGGTCCTAGGGCCCCTATGGACATACATTGTCATGAAATGTATCTAGAGGAGTCATAGGTCTTGATGCATTCAAAATAACCAAATATGTCTTTAGGGGTCCTAGGGCCCCTAGGGACATACATTGCCATGAAATTCATCGAAAGGGGTCATAGGTTAACCTCTAACCCCTCTCGACACATTAGAACCAACTAAATGTGTCCCTAGGGGTCCTAGGGCCCTTAGGGACATATGTTGTCATGAAATGCATTGATAGGAGTCATAGGTTAACCTATGACCTCTTTCAACACATTGGAACCAACCAAATACATCTCTAGGAGTCCTAGGCTCCCTAGGGACATACGTTGTCATGAAATGCATCAAGAGGGGTCATAGGTTAACCTATGACCCCTTTCGATACTTTCAAACCAACAAAATGCATCCGTAGGGGTGCTAGGGCCCCTAGGGGCATACGTTCTCATGAAATGCATTGAGAGGGGTCATAGGTTAATCTATGACTCCTCTCAATGCATTTGAACCAACCAAATTCATCCCTCAGGGTACTAGGGACCTTAGGGACATATGTTGTCATGAAATGTGTTGAGAGGGGTCAAAGGTTAACCTATGACACCTCTCGATGCATTAGAACCAACCAAATGCATTCCTAGGGGTCCTAAGGCCCCTAGGAACAAATGTTATCATGAAATACATTAATAGGGTGATAGGTTAACCTATAACACCTCTTGATGCATTAGAACAAACCATTTACATTCATGGGGGTCCTAGGGCCCCTAGGGACATACATTGTCATGAAATGCATTTGAACCAACCAAATGGGTCCATAGGGGCCCTAGGGCCCCTAGGGACATACATTGTCATGAAATGCATCAAGAGGGGTCATAGGTTCTCGATGCATTCGAACCAACTAAATGTGTCCCTAGGGGTCCTATGGCCCCTAGGGACATAAGTTGTCATGAAATACATCGATACCTATGACCCCTCTTGATGCATTGGAACCAAAAAAATGCATCCCTATTGGCCTTAGGGCCTCTAGGGACATATATGTTGTCGTCAAATGCATTGAGAGAGGTCATAGGTTAACCTATGACCCCTCTCGATGCATTAGAACCAACCAAATGCATCCCTAGGGGTCTTTGGGCCCTTAGGGACATATTTTTTCATGAAATGCGTGGATAGTTAACCTATGACTCCCCTTGACGTATTAGAACCAACCAAATGCACCCCTAGGAGCCCTAGGACCCCTAGGGACATATGTTGTCATGAAATACATTGAGAGGGATCATAGGTTAACCTATGACCCCTCTCGATGCATTAGAATGAAACAAATATCATGAAATGCATCGATTGGAGTCATAGGTTTACCTATGATTGTTCTCGATGCATTGGAACCAACCAAAAGCATCCCTAGGGGCCCTATGGCCCCTCTCAATGTATTAGAACCAACCAAATGTTTCCTTGGGGGTGTTAGGGTCCCTAGGGACATATGTTTTCATGAAATGCATCGAACCAACCAATTGTATCTTTGTGGGTCCTAGGGTCCCTAGGGACATAATAATATAATATAATAATCATATATATGTTAATATATTATATTTATAGGTCATAATAATAATAATAACATATATTACATTATTATATTTAATAATAAAAGTAAATATCATAATAATATAATATAATAATCATATATATATATATTAATCATACATATAAGTTAATGAAATTTGTTACATTGCCAATGATTCCCTCCAAAATTTGGAATAAATATCAGATATCTGATCTGATATCGGATATTAGATTTAGTATTGGGTATTCGATATCAGATCAAATACCCAATTAAACTGGCATGATTTTCGCAACATATTCCCTATCACTGCAAACCCAAAAATATCGCTTTTTGTGATCCATTCTCATGGTTTTTAAGAAAACTAAATTTTTGAGGCCCAAATGATTGAAAAAGGTTTGATAATATATCATTAGGTGTCTGATATTATCATATGAATAGGAAGTAGTACTCGTTGAAAGGCTAAATGCAAAAGGAAGGTATCGAATGAAGACATTTCAGCATATAGGGAAAAGGACAAGGTAAATCAGTGAAGGAAAAGACAATGTATGTTAAATGTGAGTCAAGTTGATGATGTATTGGTTGAAGGTGAAGTCATACAGTCAAATAATGAATATGTGCAGTTGGGGAATGAAAATGTACCAATTGAGAATGATAATGTCGAGATTGAAAATTTAAAGAATGAAAATTTGGAAAATAAAATGCTACCAGGTCATAATGTAAATTGCATGATTGATCGTGCCCAACATGATAATGCATAAGAACCTTACATATCTCCTAATTATGATCAACATCAAGGTTCTAAAACACCAAAATGGATAATTGAAATTGATGAAATGATTATTACCAATTTGGAAGGGGAAAAATTAGAAAGAACCATTCTGTTATGGGCTTCAAGACTATATATGATGTTTTTTGGCAACAAAATAGTGGTGGAGCAATGTCATCTTTTTATGCACTTATTAAAGATGCAAAAGATGAGACCTATGCTTTCCAAATTGAAGATTTGTGTCAGTAAAAAATTAGAAAGAAATGCCATTATTGTGAAGAATCTTTTCAGTGCTCTCAATAGCATTGAGAAAAATAGAAGGGAGAAGGATCAGAGAGCTACTCGAAGGGTTATTATAACCTCTTTGGTAAGTCATCATTTGAGAAAGGGTAGATATATGAGACAAGCTTGTATTGACTTGAACCTAAATCATACTACTTTGAGAAGAACACTTAGTAGATGAGAGAGAATTGATTATCCTCTTCAATATGAAACATGAGCTTTTGGTGGAAGACTTCCATGTTTTGATAAGAAGTTATCTGATGATGTGAAGGAAGAAATTACACAATTTTGGCACTCTAGCTCAAGAGTATCACCTAATGCTAAAGACATATTAAAGTTGACAATTGGCATCAGAGACTGCACACCACATCCTAAACATTATTTGGAGGTAAGTCAAACTATGTTGTTCAAACAATTTAGAGAGAGTCATCCAAGTCTTCATATATCACAAAGGGCTTTTGAATCTTTGAAGCCATTTTTTTCTGTGCCACTTAAAATTCAAAACACATGTTGTTGCAAATATTATGTTGAGTTTTCTATGCACCATGAACTATTATGCTCTATATATTCTACTTTGCATTGTAAAAAAATGTTGGAGAATTGTGGTGCTAGTGGTCTTCCAAAATCATCAAGAGACTTGCTAAATCAATTTTTATGTCATAAAGTTGATGGTTGTTTCTTTCATAGAAATGCTTGCTTAAATGAGAAGTGTTCAAAATCTCGTGGCTTATCCAAGTTTGACACATGTTTCCATGAGGGGTGCAAACAAGATCTTGGGAAGACAATAGTAAAAAAAAGGTATATGAAATGGTGAAGTACACATTGAAGAGTGGGGGTGAGGGCTCTAGATGTGAATTGATTGAAAAATAAATTAGTGTGGCTATTTTTATTTTATATTTCAGGACAAATCCTTTTTACAAGTATGCAAGACATAGTCATAGGTCTCAGTAGTTGGATCAACAATTTAGAATCTGTAAGGAGACTTTTCCCATTGGAACTATTATATTAGTTGTTGACTTTGCTGAGAACTACACATTGTAGCCTCAAAATGAGACATAATCTTAGTATTACAACTCCATTTAGATCGCTATTTTTGTCCACATAACATATAAACATACCCCTAATAGTGTGAAAGATAATCGATTGATTATTAGAGAGTATCATTTTTATATGAGTGCCAATAGATCTCACTCTCATGAGTTGTGCAAAATTATTTCCAGAATTTTTTTGATTTCTTATAGGAGCACGCAATTGCTATGGACAGACATATCATTTGGTCAGATAACTATATAGGTCAATTCAAGAATGCTTGCATGTTTTATTAGTTGTGTAGGATGCAGGTAGAGAGGGGGTGCCTTATATTTGGAGTTTTTTTGAGTTTGTCCATGGGAAAGGGGAACATGATGGAGTAGGGGCATGTGTGAAGAGAGCTCTAAGTAAGGAGCAATTGAATATTTTAGGAGCAGAGCTTATTAATGCTCATAGCATTTTTGATTGGTGTAGTTTAGCATTATCACAAGGGAGGACTCTTAATTTAGTAGTGCATAGGTTCTTTTGGTTAGTTGAGGAAGGATCCATAGATAATAGATCAGATTGTGCTATTGTGAGAGACTCTTAAAAAATGCAATCATTTTGGAGCTCTCATTCTAGTGCATGGACCATTTGGGCATGACAGTTAGCTTTCTTTTGTCCTAGTTTTTTTCAGTGTTATTGGGATCATTGTGAGTCAAGTGAGTGGTTGGACACATGGGCTCCACATTATCTTAATCCATTGTCTATCATACCCTCTATCAGAAATGATGACATGGAAAGTTTTCTTGAGCATAACCATCTATCAAATCTTCTTCAGCCAAGACATGTCTTTGCATTGGTTGCACCACAAGGGAATGATGAGAAATTAGATTATTGTTAGCACATTGTGTAAGAGGTAAAAAAATGCTTTCAAAACTGATCATAGATGACATATCCTATTGGTTAATTGGTTGTCACTAATACATGGCTGCGGACATACATGCTTACAAGGAATGGAGTTCCTGCATTCGAAGACTATCGAAGCACAAAATAATTCTCATATATTCACATATAAAGTTGTTGAAGCATCAAGGAAGACCAAGTTTAAAAGAAATTTTTACTATTACTAATGTTGATCATGAAGCCCTATTGGAGACCCTAAAATAGAGAGAGGACCCTACTGGAACACTCGACTAGGTATATTTACTTCTTATGTTATTTTGTTCATAATGATTTAGTGAACTGATGATTATCTTATTTAATACAATAAGTTACTAATATTTTTTATTATATTGGAATGTAGGTACATCATGAAGAGTAGCCATGCATGAAGATAAAAACCTAAATAAGGAGTAGAATGAAGAAAAATCTATTCTATTTTTGACACTACAATTTTTGACAATACTTTTATTGACACTATGATTTTTGACACTATGATTTTTGGTAGTTGTGTATTGATGTAATAATGATAAAACACTTGATATATTGTAAATGTAAACTTGTTGATTTAATGTAAGAAATAAAGATGATTTTACTTAATGCAATTTATGTGGAGGGACCTAAAAAATGATGACTTTAATACGTACTAACACCAAACTTGCACTATGCCCAATGCAAAAAACTTGAGAGAGGTAAAAAATAATGTTTTTTCTTTTAATACTAACCCTAGCAACACCCTTGTTCTATCTGTGGAGAGCCTCCATTATCTGCGGCCACCCCATACTGAGGAGTCTCCAAGGTGCTCTAAGTGTGTGTTGAGGTCAATCTTCGGAGGTTCGTAACTCAGAGCTCGTGGGGGCTATTGATGAAATTTTGAATGCTATAGGATGGTCATGCCAAGGCCTAAAATAACATATCTCATTTTTGAGAGATCACATTCCATTTGGATTTGGCACAATGATCTCACTCGATGCCAAAACTTGTAGTGTGCCTTAGTTCATAGGTGCACCACAACATAACTTTGAAACCACTGATCTTGACATCAAATCATCAGTGCCATTAGCTCTAGATGGGTAGGTGAACCCTAGTAACACCCTTGTTCTGGCTACAAAGAGCCTCTATCGTCTGCGGCCACCTCATACTGAAGAGTCTCCAAGGTGCTCTAAGTGTGTATCAAGGTTGATCTTCCAAGGGTGGTAACTCAAAGCTCATGATGGCTATTGATGAAATGTTAAATGCTAAAAGATGGTCATGCCAAGCCCTAAAATAACCTATCTCATTTTCAAGAGATCACATTTTTTTTTGGATTTGGCACAATGATCTCACTCGATGCCAAAACTTGCAGTGTGCCTTAGGTCATAGGTGCACCACAACATAACTTTGAAACTACTAATCTAGGCATCAAATTTTTAGCACCATTAGATCTAAATGGGCAGGCAAACCCTAGTGAAACCCTTGTTCCAGCTACGGAGAGCCTCCATCGTGTGCAGTCACCCCATACCAAAGAGTCTCCAAGGTTCTTTAAGTGGATATTGAGGTTGATCTTTCGAGGGTCATAACTCGAAGTTTGAGAGGGATATTGATGAAACATCAAATGCTACAAGATAGTCATGCCAAGGCCTAAAATAACCTATCTCATTTTTGAGAGATCACATTCTATTTGGATTTAGTACAATGATCTCGCTTGATGCCAAAACTTGTAGTGTGCCTTAGTTCATAGGTGCACTATAGTGTAACTTTGAAACCACTAATCTTGGCATCAAATCATTAGTGCAATTAGCTCCTAATGGGCGGGTGAACCCAATTGACACCCTTGTTCTAGTTGTTGAGAGCTTCCATCATCTATGACTACCCTATACCAAAGAGTCTCCAAGGTTCTCTAAGTCTTTATCGAGGTCGATCTTTTGAGAGTTGTAACTAAGAGCTCGTGAGGGCTATCAATGAAATGTTGAATGCTATAGGATGGTCATGCTGAGGCCTAAAATAACCTATCTCATTTTTGAGAGATCACATTCCATTTGGATTTGGCATAGCAATCTCGCTCAATGCCAAAACTTGCAGTGTGCCTCAATTTATAGGTGCACCACAACGTAACTTTGAAACCACTAATCTTGGAATCAAATCATCAATTCCATTAGCTCCACATGGGCAAGTGAACCTTAGTGACACCTTTTCTCTAGCCATGGAGAGCCTCCATCATTCACAGCCACCCTGTACCAAAGAGTCTCTAAGGTGCTCTATGTGCTTTAATGAGTTGTCAAAGGAAAATTATTTTGTCATAGAATTTTTAGTGCTTTTGTGAGGGCCATATCTCAATTTTCCACTATTGGATTGGCCTAATTTTTGGATATGTTATGAAGGGTTGAGTGATCTAATTAATCAATGGTTGGATTGAGGAAATGAAGTATGGTTTAAAAGTTATGAATGATTGTGTTTGGGTCTATACAAAGGACAACAAGAAGGTATGTTTTGGATGATTTGGTTGCTAAGTTTTGTTAAGTGTGTTGAGATTAGATTTGAAGCCAAGAGTTAGTTTCAAGGTTGAAGATGGAGTTTAAAATCAGATTTAGGGTTATGTGAACCTTGTGCAGGAGGTTTGAAAGTGTGTTGATGTTATTGTCTAAAATGTCATGGATCTTTGTTGAAGCCTTTGAGTTAATCCCCATTCCTTGATAGACTACCATCCCTTTATGAAATCCCTTACTTAAATTATTGTTTATTAAAGGTGTACCAACAGGCTCTGCATCATTCAACCAAAATAAAGAATAAATCCAATCTAAAACTAAAACCATGAGGAAAATAATGGTTTTTTGTATGTCACTTGTTTCTATGGTTTCTCTCTATAAATAAGGTTTCCCTATTTTCCTTACTCTAAATCACATTATAGAAAGTGAACTCTCATATATTAACTATAGAATTTTGGATAGAAAAAAGATATAACACATGATAGCATTTCAAATTAAACATTGCATCCAAATTTGATAATAAAAGTTGTTAACATATTATTGCATTTGAATCGAATATAACAAACATGATCAAAATTAATGATATTCCATAAACATGAACAATACACATGATCCACAATAAATTGAACAATACTAGATACTACAGTAACATGTATATCATTGTGCACATAAATAGCAAAAATATATATCAAAATACATGTATCCATAGACAAATTACACAAATATATATATCAAAGTTCATGTATCCATGGACAAATTACACAAATATATCAAAATACATAGATCCATATGCAAAATGTGGTTGATCATGTCATCGGAATATGTATATTATCAATGTTTTTGTAAACAATGTGGCATATGCAATATCAAAATGTCTCATGACACATCCTATGATAACTATACTATCCTAGGTTGCTGGTGGATGATCAAAATGCATCCTCTTCACTGCACTAGGTGGATCAAATGCCTCCTACATAAACAAAAAAGGAAAACCCAAAGTTAAACTACTAAATTTATATGATTCTTTGTATCTAACATTGAATTACTCAAATGCATAATGATCTTTTTTATAATGAAGAATTATACTATTAAAATTTCATCATAAATACCTCTCTCGTCGACCTCCTGCACCAGTCAAGAGTCCTCTTGTATGCCCTTGGCAATGCTTGTACCTCGCTAATTATGGCCTGTGTATGTTCAAATATGTTTGTCAAATGAATCTACAACTTAAACTATAACATTGCAATTCATAGCATGTTAAATTTATAACATATAATCAAGAATTCAAACTACAACTTACTAGTGTAGGCTCCTCCTCAGGATATAGTGGCCCCATCATCAAAGATACAAAACTCTCCTATCTAACCTTGTGTGCATTAGGAGTTTCCTATGAGATACAAAATACTAGTTGTTAATATCATGGAAATCAGTTTTTAATTTATTTATGAAAATAAGAAAAATAAAAAATAAATGATACTGATACATAAAATTGGGCTCTCAGTGCGAATGGAAATGCCTGAGCATTTACGACATGAAATTTTCATGGGCTCATTGCCAGTAGCCATGCCCTATAATAAAGAATGTAATTAAATTTCATTACCACAAACATTTTACAAGAATGCATCAATATTTAATCAAATAGAAAGCACCTAATTACCTCTCCTTTTTCAATGGGTCCTAGGTCATCCCTCACACTTTGTCCCCTAGGGACAGGTGGTACATGCAAGATAAAAGAAAGATTAGAAACCATATATGCTACAATATCAAATAGAAAAAATAATGAGAACACAACATAATGTACCATAGATGTCTCAAGGCCAAATGAAATAGTCAAGAGCATGGCATCATCAATCTGTCTTAGCTCCTCCTCGGTCATCAAATAAACATGAATGAAGATCACATACATGTATAAGTCAATATGGCTTAAAAATTAAAATTACTTTATTATAAAGATTAACTTTAAATTGCATATGTCGTAACAAAAAAATGTATACACATAATGACACAGAAGGAGTCCATGCCTCTGCATGCCCCTCCTATCTCGCATCAGGGTCTATAGCCTCTGCACATGTGTCTAGTGTATCCTTGTCAAATAAAAATTGATACTCAGAATGATCACCTATGGGACCCAGACAAATATTCTTACATGTTATGCAAGTATGGGGCACACAAACATGTGATGAGCTCATTGATGATGAACTTGCACCAACATCATCAATAATGGGAGGTAGCATTGACCTAGCCTAGGATATCAATAGGCTACTCAATCTATGGATGGCTCTAATAGTCTAAGATCTAGCCTTTGCAATGATATTTGGATGTTGCACTTGAGGGACAAAAGTGATAACTTTCTTCCACTGGGAAGAGGGTCTATCCTAAGGAGCTCCTCCTCCTACATTCATGTTGGGCTTCATGCTCCAATAGTTCACCTTGAGGCCCAATACAAATTTTGTGTACAATTTTCTAAAGAAATAAAATGGCAACTCTAAATTGTTATGGGGAGGGATGTTAAAAACCATCCACCAATGATCCCAAAAGTTTGCACGTATGGCATCATTTGTGCACCATTTAATCGATAGTTTGGGCTTTTTGCAGTCGACTAGTAAACCAATTTTTGGGTTTGCAAAAAGGGCAACCAAATCTCATCTTTACTTATATTGAGGGCTACAACCTCATCATAGTCCAACCCATCATCAAACATCTCATGCATTTCATCATGCCAATGAAGAGCGACATTTTGTTCCTCAGTAAGTGTTTCAATGTTATCCACTATGGTGTTCAACATGGATAACATAAGAGCCAATGCAGGTATAGTATTATTTGTTGTTCACAAAGCCCTCAATTTAGTGAGATTTTCAAATATCAAATCCTCAATTCAAGGAGGTTTTTGAGGGGGCAGGGGATCATTCAGTGGAAGATTTTGAGTGGGAACTGAAGCATTTGGTGGGGCATTATGAGGAACAATATTTATTGCCTCAGTGTCATCATTTTGGTTAGCCATACCTATTAATTCACAAAACATAATTTCTATAAAAAATTAAAAAAACCTAAATTTCAAAAATTTCTATCAAAAAAACCTAAATTTTAACAAATTTATATAAAATTGATTAAAAACATTTTTAAAAAATGACTAACCTATATCATGTATCTGTTCACAGATTGGATATCCGAGCTCAAAACCAAAAATACAATGTAAATAAACAACCCTTGGGTTTTCTATTTTAAAAAAAATCAAAGTACAGGTATTGGGTATCTAATTTCATATCAGATACCTGATATGAAATCAGATACCCAATAAGGCATGGGCCTACATTTTAGCTTTGGTATCAAGATGGGTGGAAAAAAGTTAGGGCAGATTTCAGACCACTTTTAGACATTTTCAAACTCTCTTTTTTTCACATCGCCACTTTTTGGTACACCATGATCCTGCACATACCCAACTATTTTATATTTGATTAACATTTTGGTATTGAACATAGTTACTATAACACCTCCTTTGGATGTTTACATTACCAATTAGAAATAATTAATTCATATCTTTTAGATCTATAAAAGTTTCAAGAAGATAATAATTTTTCTTGTGCCTATGTCCATAGATACTTTCCAATACTAGATTTATGGATTACTCCCAATTGATATTCACCTCTCTAATATAAGTACATCTTAATATCCAATTTATACAAATTTTAGTTATTGTATAAATATGTAAGCACCAACTCCAACTATAATCATTAATTGATCCCAACAATGAATTTGTCAAGACTATTAATCAATCTCCTATATTAATGTCCCCTTTATATTAGTCAATCTCCTGTAGATAAACATCTCTTAATATACTAATCATAATATGTTTAGATAGCTATAGACTGAGATGAGTTGATTCCCTTTCACGTCTATATTTCTTTGTTACTCATGATCAATGTTTGTCTATCTTCTGATATATATGAAACATTGGCTTATCTCGAACATTATTTGTGTAAGAACTCATCACTAATTTTATTTTGATAAGAATAAGGATTTGCGTATCCACCTCCAATGTATATTAGCCTCCAGAATATATTTGTATTGTTTGACCCCTCTATTTAAGTATTCTTTCAAAGAGACCCATCCCTGAATACCATTCCAATATGGATTGCTAACTATACACTATATATTATTTACTTTGCACTGGTATGAAGGTGGCTATTAGAACCATTGAATTCTCCCTATTATTATTTTATTTATCTCTTGTATTCTTCCAACTACATTCTCTGTCATAGACTACCAACTCAATGTTCTTCGTCCTCCATTTGTTGATCAAGTATCAAAAAAATTTGTCTTCTCCCCTATATTCTCCTTGTTGCTCATCCATTCTTGTTATATATCTCCCTCTGAATTTGATGATGGGATGTGACTCTTGTAGGTAGCTATTGTCTATGATTGTATATCTTCACCAATACTCAATCTTAATCTAGAATTAGATGATGATAAGTATTTAAATGTTTTATTCAATATTCTTATTGTAGATTATGTATTTGATAATAGAGATTTCTATGTAGTTATAATAGAAGAATATTATAATGTATTAACAATCATTCAATAATATATTATAGTTACATATTATTATTATTATTAATTATATATTTAATAATAAATATTATTTCTTTCTTTCTTCATTTAATATTTATTTAATGTTTCTTATCTAGAATTTAAATTAAATTATATTGTAATAGTTTAGTATTATGAGACATTAATTTCTTTCTAGGTGAAGGGACATTACTCTCTCTCGCTCTCCCTCGCTCACTCCCTCTCCCACCACTACTCTATCTCTATCTATCTATCTCCCTCCCCCATTGCCTACTTTCTCTCCCATCCCTACTCTCTCTCTCTCTCTCTCTCTCTCTCTCTCTCTCTCTCTCTCTCTCTCTCTCTCGCTCTCTCTCTCCCCCCCACTCCCTCACTCACTACCTACTCTCTCTCTCACTAGCTCACCCTCTCCCACCACCTACTCTCTCTCTCCCATCCCCTACTCTCTCTCTCACTCTCTCCATCACTCCCACTCTCTCCCTCTCTACTCTCTCTCTCTCTCTCCCATCCCCTACTCTCACTCTCTCTCCCATCCTATATTCTCTCTCTGCCACCCCTACTCTCTCTCTCTCTCACTCTCACACTCTCTCCCATCTCCTACTCTCTCTCTCTCTCATACACACACTCTGATACCCCCTCTCTCTCTCCCTCTCCCATTCCCTCTCCCACTGCTTATTCTCTCTCTCCCATCCCCTACTCTCTCTCTCCCCTCTCTCATCCCCTACTCTCTCTTTCACAAACACACACTCCCATCCCCCCTCACTCTCCTCTCCCATCCCCCACTCTCTCTCACTCACACACTCTCATCCTCTCTCTCTCTTGCTCTCCCTCTCCCTCTCCCACTACCTAATCTCTCTCTCTCTCTGACTCTCTCTCTCTCCCATCTTGTACTCTCTCTCTTTTCCACACCCTACTCTTTCTCTCTTATAGTCTCACACTCTCTCCCATCCCCTATTCTCTCTCTTACACACACTGCCATCCCCCTCTCTCTCCCTCTCCCACTCCCTCTCCCACCACCTACTCTCTATCTCCCATCCCCTACTCTCTCTCTCTCACTCACACACTCTCAACCTCCTCTATCTCTCACTCTCCCTCTCCCACTCCCTCTCCCACCGCCTACTCTCTCTCTCTCACTCTCTCTCTCTCTCTCACTCTCTCTCTCTCCCATCCCATACTCTCTCTCTCTGTACCAACCCCTATTCTCTCTCTCATAGTCTCACACTCTCTCCCATCCCCTATTCTCTCTCTTACACACACTCCCATCCCTGTATCTCTCTCTCCCTCTCCCACTCCCTCTCCCACCACCTACTCTCTCTCCCATCTCCTACTCTCTCTCTCTTTCACAGACACACACTCCAATCCCCCCTCTCTCTCTCTCCTCTCCCATCCCCTACTCTCTAGATCTCTCACACACACTCACATCCCCCCTCTCTCTCCCTATCCCACTCCCTCTCCCACCACCTACTCTCTCTCTCCCATCCCCTAGTCTCTCTCTCTCTCTTGGGATACTCTCTATCTCTCCCCTCTCCCATCCCCTACTCTCTCTCTTTCACAAATAGACACTTCCATCCCCCCCCTTTCTCTCCCCTCTCCCATCCCCTACTCTCTAGATCTCTCACACACACTCCATCCTCCCCCCTCTCTCTCCCTCTCCCACCACCTACTCTCTCTCTCTCTCACTCTCTCTCTCCCTCTCTACTCTCTCTCTCTCCCATCCCCTACTCTCACTCTCTCTCCCATCCCCTACTCTCTCTTACACACACTCCCATCCTCCCTCTCTCTCTCCCACTACCTACTCTCTCTCTCACTCTCTCCCATCCCCTAATCTCTCTCTCAGGCTACTCTCTCTCTCCTCTCTCCTATCCCCTACTCTCTCTTTCACACACACACACATACTCCCATCCCCCCTCTCTTTCTCTCTCTCCTCTCCCATCCCCTACTCTCTCTCTCTCTCTCTCTCTCTCTCTCTCTCTCTCTCTCTCTCACACACACACACACACACACACACACACACTCCTATCCTCCTCTCTCTCTCCCATCCCCTACTCTTAATCTCTCTCTCCCATCTTGTACTCTCTCCCTTCCACCCCCTACTCTCTCTCACACACTCTCACACTCTATCTCATCCCCTACTCTCTCTTACACACAATTCCATCCCATCTCTCTCTCCCTCTCCCACTCCCTCCCCCATCACCTACTCTCTCTCTCACACTCTCTCTCTCCCATCACCTACTCTCTCTCTTTCTTGGGCTACTCTCTCTCTCTCCCCTCTCCCATCCCCTACTCTCTCTCTTTCACACAAACTCACTCCCATTCCCCCTCTCTCTCCTCTCCCATCCCCTACTCTCTCTCTCACTCACACACTCCCATTCCCTCACTCTCTCTCTCCCCCCCTCTCCTACTCCCTCTCCCACCACCTACTCTCTCTCTCACTCTCTCTCTCCCTCTCTGCTCTATCTCATCCCCTACTCTCACTCTCTCTCTCTTCCATCCTCTACTCTCTCTCTCCCCTTTCTCATCCCCTACTTTCTCTCTCTCTCTTCCATCCCCTACTCTCTCTCTCCCCTTTCTCATCCCCTACTCTCTCTCTCTCTCTCTCTCTCTCTCTCTCTCTCTCTCTCTCTCTCTCTCTCTCTCTCTCTCACTTTTCCTCTCTCCTTCCAAATTTAGATCTTAATAGTGGATGTGCACTAAAGCACACATGTACTATTAAGAGAAAAATTTTAAAAACCTTTAAATAGTTGCGCACATGCTATAGTGCACATGCACTATTTAAAGCTTTACATTCTACCAAGCCTAAGGCTTGGTTTTGCCTTCAGGATCCAACCCAATGGTTTGGAGTCTTAAACTAATCTGAGACATGTTTTGCTACAAACATACAAAAAATGATTGATTTTTCTTGTGTGCTCTTCTTCAAGTTTCCTCATGGTTGAGCATCGATAAAATCAGGTTACATGACATTGTAGGTCTCTGTGTTAGCTATATAACCATATAATTTATTTTTTATTTGAACTATTTGAAGCATTTCAACTATAATTTCTTTTGAATGTATGTCCACTTTTTGTCAAAAACTAACATGTACTAATTGGGCTGTAGATTTTAGCTCGTTCATTGAATTTCACAACAACTTAATTTTTTAGAAACTAGATTCCATTTACACACTTTGAAAAAAAGAAGTTTTGATTTTAGATTAGTTTTCAATCATTTCTAGGGGGAGCACATAGATATTTCATGTTTTTGGGATGTGTCTAATTAAAAAACCATTAAAAAAGAACACATTATAAAATTACCAAAAAAATCTAGGATAAACTACACAATGTTAGGTAACTTTTGACTAGAGTGTTTAAAGAATTTCAAAAAAAAGCTTAAAATTTTAGGGGGGCCACACTTTGTACTATGGTATGTTTTTTCTAAATAAACAGTACCACTTTCTATGGGCCCCTTTTTCAAGGACCTTAAACTAAACCATTTTGAAAAAAAATTAGTAGTTTAGAAACTAGATTCAAAGGATTACTACTTTTGTTTTTGTCATAGGTTAAAAAATTTAGCGTAACTATATTCAAATTCTTGTTGAAGTTCAGAAATTGTTGATTTCAGAAAAAAGGTGTCCACTTATACCCCCCTTTTGGCAGCACAATGTGGTGTACTTACCCATTAATCAATTGACCTTTACCCTACAGGATGGCAAGATCATGGTCTCATACTAGGGTAAAAGTACAAAGTTGTGTCACCTTTCAAACTATCTTATCATAATGACTTAATTTGTGTATTCTATCTAAAAATCATTTTTTTAAAAACATATGATCTAAAAATATTCATTCTAGCTAAGTTATATATGGTCTCACACTTTTCCAATTGGAAATATCTATTAAATGCATGTTTTATACTAGTTTGTATCCAATTACTAAAGAAATAAAATTATTTTAGAAAAGTGGTGTTTCAATAACTCTTACTATTTTTTATGATATTTTTTTAATAACATATAAACACCATTTTATAGAGCTCAGAGTCAAGAATATTCTCATATAGATTTTATAGTATTTTAATTAGATATAGTATATTGTAATAAAATTCTGCAACATATTTTTACACTCAAAAAGATGTTGGTTTTGAGAAAGAAAAGAAATATTAAATCATATCAAAAAAATCTAAAAATTATATAACATTCTAGAGGAGAGAGTCCTCAATTTTTCTCTTGGTTAGAATAGATTTGTTTTAAAAATGTGGTGGGAGATGAAAACTATTGATTTCAAGTGAGTTGAAATTTCAATCATTATAAAAGAGAAAATATAGGTCTAAAGACGATTTTTTTAGTTTTGGTTGTTCTAGATATATATGTTATCTATAACATAGACTAAGTTATTTTCATATAGTTTTGTGGTGGGAACTAGATGCCTAATTTTTAGTGTTTTTCAACAGCTAAATAATTATCTATAAAAATTAGGAAAATATATCAATTTTTATTCCAAATAATTATTAAAAATTATAACCGTAAACTTCATCCATTTCTACTCATTTCATTAGTTTATTTCATTTTCAAATTCAAAATAATAATACCAATTTTATGTCATTGAAGGTGAACAGTTATACTTTTTCTAGCCTTTTCCTTTACAAAAGAGTGACATAGGTTTGTGCTTTTACCCCCCATTGTAATGTCCCCTCTTTCATATTAGGTTTGAGTGTTGTAGCCTACATCCATTTGTCAGTACAATAGAAAAAAATGTATAAAAAAATGTTAGAAATATTGAACTAATAATATAAATACTATCCCCTTTAACCCATCCTAATCCCTCGGAAGAAACTCTTCTCAAATCACCTAACCCTCTAGTGAGAATTTCATCTCGATTAGAAAATTTTCATATAAAGAGCATCTTCATAAGGCCTTTTTCAGGATCTCTGGTAACACTACTTGGTAGAGATCCCACCTCTACCAAGTCTCTCATCTCTGACATATGCATATGTTTGACCACTACAATATATATATATTATCTCTAAGAGATTCTCTTTAGATCTCTCTCTAGGATCCTACGTTGAATCCTAACATTCAAATGAATGCCCTCTACCAAGTTATTACTTGGTCTCTAGTTATAACATCTCTAATATATCCCCATCCATTGGTAACAACTCTTAGTAGCATTCTTATACTATTAATAACAAATACTCAAATTGATCTTATCTTTGACATCTCATTTACTCTCAGAAGGGAAAGACTATATATTGTCTAGACACATATATCTATTATCATTTGTTAGACTGTACTATTATTCACTATGTAAATATATGCGTCTTTTGACAATTTGTTTAAATCCTCTCATTGCCAAGGACATCTATGCAAGATATATCAAATTTCTTTCCTGCACCTCACTAGTGATTCTGTGTCCATATTTGTTTGTCTTTTATAAGAATCACATTATCCTACTAAGATTCATGGCCATGTGGATTATAAGAATATATGAACTTGTTTGTATATGTTGAGAGGACAAAGAAGTATCATTCTGGAGACTACATTTTTACTAATCAAATTGAGTTTTATTATAACCTAAGCATGTTCACTAGGATCAAATTCTTTGCATGCTACTAGTATCTTAGTATAATTTTATTTGTCTTGTTCCATGTATCCTATTCCTAGTTGTTGAAGTTACTATAATGCTATTGGTCTGCCATTTTATTCTCTTTTTATTGCTTGCTTATGTTTGCCTAGTGATAGTCTTTATTTCTTGTTATCATCCAAGTTAAGAAATTATGGTATTATGTATTTGGCATGGCTTCTCATTTCTTCTTCTAATTAATCTAAACTCTTTCTGAATATCATATTCAACTTATTTTTTCTGACTCTCCCTCTTGTTGTGCACTAGTCGTCTATTCCATATTTTTTGACACTATATACCAATGTCTAATTGTTGACTTGTATGCCTACATGGATTACTAATGATAGAAATTTTTAATTTATTCATCTACTATTATCCTCCTTGTTTGTATTGTTGCCTTCTCTCCTTATTATGACTTTGGGTGCTTAGGATCAACTTATTAGGGTTAGGTTTTAAAAAAAAATTTGGCTCTTCCCTATGTGTCTGTCTTGTCATCTTATGTTTGTCCATGCCACCTTCACCATTCATTTTCCATATAATATCTCAGGCCTCCTTTGTATTGTTGTCTGCTTGCTTCCATTTTATACTCTCCTTGTTAACTCTTCTTGGTGCATTCATGTCTGTAAAATGATTTATCAATTCTTGCTACATATGTCAACAAAATACTCAGTTCACTCTTCAGGTGCTAATAATATGTGTTCATTTGAATAGTGCTCCTTGATGCCATGTCCACAATCCCTATTTTTCCTCATTTAATTATGTTTTCTCCTTATATATATTATTTTATGTCTTTCTAACAGTCATTTCTATATAAGATCCATCATTATTTTCACTTAACCCAATAATATATATTATCCACATATATTATAATATATCATATTTAGCTATAAAATTTATTGATGTTTCCCATAATATTGACTCATTTATATATTGTAAGTTTTCATTCTTTATATATTTTTATAATATATTGAATAATAATTTATATCATTATTATTATGTAAATTATATTTTACTATTTTATTTAATTAATCAATCAATTATAGTATATCTTAGTATTTTTAAATCATAATTTAGTATAATTATATATATAATTATCTTGGGAGGGGGATATTATAGGCTCTGGTTGAACCAGGCTTGAGCTAGGTCTACCATTATCCACAAGAAAAGAGCTTGCCTTAGCCACAACCGAACCCTTTTATTTTTTCACCACCATAGTCCATTCATCTTTCTTAGCCGTTGTAGCTAGCTTGGCTTCTGAAATGGGTGGATGGTTGTTGTCCAACAAAGGACAATCCCTAATCTTATGTTTAGCAGACTAGCACCGATAATAGGTATTCTAAAGGTTTAGGTAAAGCACTGTTTGAGTGAAGGTGGTACCACCAATCTAGATATCCACAGAGTCTTTGAGGTCCCTAGATAGGTTGACCTCAACACAAACCTTACGCTAGGGCCGAGCATTGAAAAACTTGTACAGTTCAAGGAAAACAACCTTGTCGACAGTTTGTGCAATGGCTGACAAAAATGACCAGCTTAAGATAGGCAATCCAGGGAACTCTGCCCAAATAGGGACCTTAAGAGTGGTATCATCAGAAATAAAAAAATCATGTGACCAACATTGAAAAACCAAGAGGGAGGACCTAATAGTCCAAGGACCTCGAACAAACACATGTTCAACTTGGCTCAAGTTGCCGAAGTGAAAGAGGAAAAAAACCTTTGGTAAGGCTTTGAACCCCTTCAAGGAGAACATGCCAAAGTATCTAAACCTTATAAACTCATTCCCATAGCATGCTTTCAAAAGGAGTGCAACCCACAAAATAGCTAATGAGGGTTTGCTATTCGAACCAAGTTCATGCACTATCAAACTCCTTGACATTCAAAACAATATCAAGAGAGGAATTTGCTCATGAAATCCTTGGGTAGGAACTTGCGTGATCATTTGTATGGTGGTGCCATTCTCTCCAACAGTAGCAACTTCAACTCCAATATCAATTTCTAAGCCGAAGAAGGCTGAGGCCATTATAAATGAAAACTATTCCCATAGTAAATGCAGTATGATAGGCCAATGAGGGCTCAAATGGAAGCTGTATAAACCCTAACAGAGCACATTTTCTCCATATGGTAATAATTTACATTCCAACTTTTTAATTTATAAATATATAATTTTGATAAATAAAATTCTCTTACATCATTAATTTGGATCAATTTAGATTTTTAGTGATTTGATAGTTTGGTGTAAGTCTTTATCTTCTTTTATTTTCTATCTTTCTAATTCTTCTATAATTATCTATTTTAAGTTTTGTACTTCAAAAAAAAGAAAAAAGTAAGTGAAATAAATAAATTATTATTGTTAAAAAATAAAATATATTAGAAAATGTGATTATTATATCGATAGGTAAAATAAACAATCTTGAAAATGAAAATGAAAATTTTACTATTATTTTTTAATTACTACTCTAATAACCATGTTTTATTTTATGTAAGCTAGGTTTGTAGTTTAATTTTTTTTATACAAATATATTACAAAATAACCATAGTAGTAAATAGTTGTGTATTACATGTGATTTATTAAGGAAAACAATTATTTATCAATTTCAAGGGAAAAAACTTTGTTTTCTTACTAGGCAATATTTTTATGTTGTGTGCATAGTCTTAAATCTAATTTTTTAGAATTATTGTATTTGTTGTATGCAATCACTTCAACTTAAATAGTGATTAATATTTTTTATTTCAACTAATCATATCTAAGTATGTTTATTTTAGATTTTGATTTTTATATTTTCTAATGTATATATAGTAAGTTTTTTATTTACAAAATTCATAAAACTATTTTACTTCAATTTAATTGGCTCATACATTTGGGGTCTTATATTAAAGACAATTTCTAGGAAGCATAGCCCAATTATCAAGCAATATTTTTGAAAGCATGAGTATATGAAAATTTAAAAGAGATCAAATATATTTTAAAGAGTTTTGAAATAAAATAAAATAAAATAAAATATTACGCTAAGATTCTAACATTATATTTATATTTATATATCCTAAATTAGAAATCAATTTTAATGATAATTAAATATATCTTAAATTAGAGAAAATAAAACACAATATCAATTGCTAACTAACATTACATTATTTTTAATGATAAATATTTTCATATTAAAATTATTTAAATATGAAATAATTTTTAAAAATAAAATGATAATTTTTAAAATAATTGAATATTAATTTTTTTTTTATCTAAGATATTTTGAAAAATGTTAAATTTTCAATTCAATTATATTAAATATATCATTGCTATCAAATAAATTGATTATTTTATAGTTATTAATTATTAAATTTTAATGTACTATTCTCTCTAATTAAGATATTAAACTATTATAATTTAAGCAAATACAAGCTTACGTCTTTTTTTTTTTTCTAAATCTTAGTCATAAGCATTTAAAAAAAATTTGTTATTCCACTTAGTTTTTAAGTTAACTTAAACAATGTTAGACATATTCCTTCCAATTTGTATAGTTAAAAAAGACATAACCTTGATAATATAACTTTAATTAAATTTTATCATTAATTAAACCCTAATCATTTAAACTTGAAAGTCAAGATCAATAGGGCTCAATAAAACTTGGCCGAAATAAACATTACATTTAAAATTAAATTAAGGATGGAAATAAAGGAAGGTTCAATAAGTATTATCATTTAACTTTATTGAAGTTAAATTAGTGAACGATAAAATATAGTTTTGATTTTTCTAATTTAAAAATATTTGATTTCTAGAATATTATTATTTATTAATTGAATTTTTTATAAGCTTTTCTATAGATTTTACTATATATATGTTCTCATAAGACACACCTACACACATTTTTCTATAAGTAATTTTTGAGTAAATATGTTTAATAGGTTTCATATTTTATGAATCCTAAAATTTTGCCCTAAAATAAAATAGTGCTTCCTAGAAATCTACTCCTATAAGACACAAAATACCAATCAAAAGTAAAATAATTTTAATAACTTAAAAATTTACATATAAACATTAGAAGTAAAAATAAAAATAAAAATACTTAAACTCAATTGGTTCAAATAGAAAATATTAATTACTGGTTAAGAGCAAGTGATTGCAATAGTGTATTGCCTACGAAAAATACAATAAAATAGACTACTCTATAGAAATGAAACAAAATCGATCTATCAATATTGATTCTAAATTTTCTTTACGTATTTTGAATATAAAAAAGTAACATTAAAAAATATTTCAAAAATCATCCAATTTAAAGCTAAACCCAATTCATCAACCATTGAACTCTTCTTCTCCAAAGAAATATATAAATTAATAACCAAATTTACATCTCTAAATATTTAAGATTTATCATAATAATGTGTTCACAAATTTCATGTTCTAAAGAAAGCCTATAAAAAATAGACTAAAAAATATTCAATATTGATGAGCTTTACATGATTTTGATAATGCAAAGTATTTAGCATGATTATTTATTTAATTGACAATTTAATTGAAAAGCTTTATGTTTATGTAAATCTACTCCATTAAACTCAAGCCTTACCGTTTGGTTGCTTCATAAATACAAAAAGAAAAAGAAAAATCTAATGAAATAAGAAATTTAACTTTCACATTTGAAAACTATGTAAAAAAAAAGGTTGTAAAAATTGTAGAAACAAAATTTTGACTTTAATTTTTCATATAAACAAATTCTCCCAAGATGAAGATGATGAGTTCTTTTGTAACATGAGTTGAAACTATACTTTGAAAAATATAAAAGATACATAGAAATAATTAGAAAGTGAGTAATAAAAGAAAGATTATTTTTACTGGAAAATATAAAAATCTGAGAAAGAGTGACAATTTTTCAGTCATAAAATGTAAAATCCTCCCATATATAAGCCTATCGACTTAATAAATAAAATATTATTTTAAACTTACAATATAATACATCCATTAATTCCATTGAAAGAGCTAAACATATTCCTAAACCTGCATATTTGTTTATTTAACTTATAATTAGCAGTTGTGCATTTTGTACTTCAATGAAAAAGCTGATACAAGTGATATATTGAATGGAAATAAAAATAGATATAATTAATACTCAGATTTTGCTAAAAATAGACTTCACAAATTTTATATCTTCTAATTATCACTTATTTTCTATCAAATATAAGAGGATCAAAAAACAATAGAACCAGAGAGTTTACAGAGTATCAACAAGGAGGCCTAGCCTCCATCCGACAATAGAGTATCAAATGTACAATGACATCAAAACATGAGGAACAACCAACTAATGAAAAACATTATCACTTATTTTCATTTTATATTATATTAATATAAAATTATCATTTTTTAAATCTAAATTTAATTGTATTTATTAAATTATTTAAATCTATTGTATGTAGATATGCACGAATGATAGAAAATAAACTTCACCCTATTAGAACTTGAGGAAAATCTGAAATCATTTAATTATAGCAATTCAAGTAATGTTGACTGCTAACCATCTATAATACACACCGACATATACTTTCTATAAAATCATAAAATCATTAAAATAATGACAATAAATTCACACCATCAAATGATCAAACATTAATAATATAATAATACATCAAGAGAAAATGTAATAAGATCGAGAGAATGCCCCCAACTTATTCTAAATATCGACATGACAATTTCGATGATTCTTATTTTGTTCATTTCTACAAACTCTCTACATTAAAAGTTCATGCTAGATTTTTTATAATTTAAGTAATTTAACAATTTTCAAGTTCAAAAGACTAATATTATCAATCTAGAATAGAATTATTCAGTCATTAATAAAATATTTATTTAGAAAATTTGTTTGCAAATTTTATTTTATTTACTTCCATTTTGATCTAAAATCAAATGAATAAAGATCTTATATTTTTATTGTTTCATTAATATAAATAAATACACTACATATTTGGAAGACCCTACATACTTGCTATATCATAAATACAAAGATTTTTTTTTTAAATGATGAAATGAGAAATTCATCATTTGAAATTTGAAAACTTCTAGTTAAAAAGATTTTATAAAAAATGTAGAGACAAAATTTCTCATGCATTTAAATATACATCTTTTACACAAATTTATTTCTCCCAATATATAGTATAAATTATAAAAGTTTAAAATCCCGTTAAATATTATAACATTGAAAAAAATTAAGAGATAGGCTAAAAATGTAATATATAAACATATAAAAATGCACAAAATGATAACAATCATAAAATACAAAGGGTAATGCAACCCAAAGGTTGAGGTAATAGAGATGAGAAGTTACATGTATAGATGATTTCGAAGGCTTTTTTATGAATTAAGAAAACCTAAACATTAAATTTTGAAGAAAATATTATTTTTTATAAACAAAAGTTAAATAAAATTCTTTACAAGGAGGTAGATAATAGAAATTAATGTTTGAATTATAAATATATAGAATGAATAGTTTGAATTAGAAATATAGATGATATATAGAAACAATTAGAAAGTAGGTAATGAAAGGTAAGCATTATTACCCGAAAATCTAAAATCCGACATGGGCCGACAATTTTCCGGTAGGAAATTTTAAAATCTAATTTGCTCCCACATATAAGCCTATCAGCTTAATTATCTTTTAAATATATTTATCTAGAATCAAATCAATTAAAAATAAAATCATATTGATTTCCATAAATTACGGAATTTAAAATAAGATTTAACACTAGCAGTTCCTCTTATTCGTTAAGGTATAGGATTTGGAGAAGCAGAAATCAATTGTTGAGTGACCTGCTTTAGTAGATGAAGACTCTGTGATATAAGATAAAGGAAAGAAAATAGAAACCTAACAAACATAACAGAGAATAATGAAAAGCAGAAAGTAAATTCTTTATCTATTTGTGATTTCAAATTCACAAAAGGTTGTTTAGAGACAGCACAGAGCTTCTGTTCATTCATTCATAAAGAAGGATGGACAGAGCTAGAACTGTCTTACGCTCCTTGGAAACAAAACAGTTTGTTCTTCACTTAAATCGAAAAGATTGCTTCACAAAAGTAATGGACGAGACCTCGAGTCTTTGCTAAAAGAAACTAGTCTTCACATGATGAAGACAAAAATCTACGTTTGGTCCCCCATTCATTTGAAAAAAAAACCCAAATCTAACAATAAAGATAAGGCATGGCCCATAATTTACAATAAGATGATCCACTGTTTTAAATTTTGAAGACTTGCATGGAAGTAATCCTTGATTTAGTCAGAGTAAACTAAAATGAAGAACTTTGGGTATCTGATGGCCCTTCACAATTAGTTATTGCACCTCTGTCACGAACTAAATTGGATATTGTGGGCGTTAATTTGATGGAAGTGGAAGCCTCTGTGGTGAAATCCTGTTGAATGACCTTCAATAGATTGGACACCTCTCTCATGTTGGGCCGAGCTTCAGGTGAATCACTTGAACACAGCAAACCAATCCGCATCAATGAAATGAGACACTCTTCTGTTTCTTTGACACCCCTTTCCATTAACATGTTCTTATCAATTACTGCAAATACCATGTCTGGAAATGCCCTTTTCACCCAATTATGCAGGTTCAGATCACCATCAAACATATTATCAGTCGGCCGCCTCCTTGTTAGCATTTCCAGTAACAGAATGCCATAGCTATAAACATCTCCCCTTGGAGAAATCACGCCATTCAATCCATATTCTGCAGACAAGATATTAATTATAGTTGCGTCCTCTGTTCTAAAATGGAAAACTTTATTCTTGTTAAAAAAGAAAGACAATTGGCAAAACGTACCTGGAGCAATGTAGCCCACTGAGCCTTTTAAATCTATTGTTGAAGTTACTGAATTGGCGGCGATTCTTCCAATCAGTCTGGCTATGCCATAGTCTGAAAGATGAGCTGTCATAGTTTCATCTAAAAGAACATTGCTTGGTTTTATGTCACAGTGCACTATTTGCACGAAGCAATCATAATGAAGATATTCCACGGCATGGGCTACATCTATGGCTATGCTCAGCAGTTTTCTTAGTCCCAATCTACAGCTGTGTAGATACAAATGCTTGTCTAAACTTCCATAAGAAAAATACTGAAAGACTAAAGCTTTGAAGTGAGGTGCGGAACATGTGGTTATGATTCTAGCAAGGTTCCGGTGTCGAGCCTTCTGCAACACTCTGCATTCTGCTCTAAAAATCTTTTCCGACTGTTCGTGCATTAAATTGAAAACCTTCACTGCAACACGGGCACCATTAGGCAGAATTCCTTTGTACACTGATCCAAATCTGTTTGTTGATAGTAGATTGGAGTTGTCAAATCTACTTGTTGCTGCTAGGAGCTGCTCATATGAGATATGTGGATGCTCCACCTTTTTAAGGATTTTACCAACTGTTTGTTTAAATTCTGCTCTACTGAGTCTACTCTGCAACTTCCTTTTCCACAAAACTCCCAAAACTAGACAACAAATTATAAGAACGGCAACAGCACCTAGTGCACCCAATATTTTGAATGTCGAATGGCTTCTCCCCTTTAAAGTGTTGTCTACTAAATCATAGTTTGTCAGGTTCAAATGACCGATTCTTTTTAAAGACTCTGGAATTCTACCTGTTAATTTGTTGTTTGACACGTCCAACCAATCAAGAGACCCTAAAGCCTCTGGAATTTCACCAGTTAATTTGTTGTTTGACAGGTCCAACAGCTTAAGCTGATTCATATTCCCTAAAGCCTCTGGAATTTCACCTGTTAATTTGTTGTTTGACAGGTCCAACTGCTTAAGCTGATTCATATTCTCTAAAGCCTCTGGAATTTCACCAGTCAACATGTTGTTGGAAAAATTCAAATAGTATATAAAGTTCAGATTGCACAGAGTAAAAGGAATCTTGCCTGTCAAGGAATTGTGGCTTAGATCCAGAACACCGTCTTGATCCTTACCAAGCAAGGGAAGGTTGCCGATTCCTAATGGAACTTCTCCTGTGAGATTGTTTCTATCCAATCCGAGCTCTTGCAGGAGCTTACCATTTTGTATATTTAATGGGATGATTCCTGTTAGATAATTTTTCTGTAAATACAAAGTAGTCAAGTGCTCAAGGTTGAAAATTTTGGAGGATATGTTGCCGGTTAATCGATTGTCACTCAAATCCACAAAAGTCAAATTAGATAAATTTGAGAGTTCGTCTACAACGCTTCCCTCAAGCATATTATTTGACAGGGACAAAGTTGTCAACTGTAGAAGTTTAGGCAGGACATGGTTCAATGGACCTTGTAATCTATTGTTGTCTAGCCTAAGCAACTTGAGTTGAGTACAACTTCCTAGCTGCCCTGGAATTGAGTCGTTTAGGAAGTTGTCACTCATTACCAGGTGTGTCAAATTTCGGGCATTTGAAATTGCAGAAGGTATGCTTCCTCTCAACTTGTTATTTTCCATGCTTAACCACAACAAATTTGTTGAGAAGTTGTGAGGTATCTCTCCAGAAAGATGATTAAAGGAAAGGTCCAGATCCTCCAGACTGCGTAATGATAACAATTGGGGAGGAATGAATCCTGTCAATTGATTGTGGCTGAGATCAAGGACACGCAGATTGTTCAAAGAAGACAATTGGGTCGGAATAAGCCCTTTTATTTCATTGTAGCTTAGATCAAGGACTTGCAGATTTCTCAAAGGAGACAATTGCAGGAGGATAGGTTCTGAAAACTTGTTGGAAGAGAGACGCAGAAATGTCAAATTGGGAAAGCTGCCAACACAGTCAGGGATTGGGCCTTGCAGGAGGCTGTTACTAATATCAACAAGTTGAAGGGATGGCAACTGACAAACATGCTGCAAAATACTAGTGTTCCTAATATAGAAACCAGACAAGTCGAGTCCAACAACATCATCATCTCCGTTTTCACTGCAACTGACCCCATGCCAATATCCCAAGAAGACTTGGGGCTTAAATAAATAGAAATATTTTTGAGAACTTCAACTTGTGTGGTGTTGAGAGAGATTGCAAAAGTCAGAAATGAGAGCGTGAAGAATAACAGAGTAACAAGATGTGTGCAAATGTACCTCATTGCAGACTGGCGTTAATCCCCGTCCAAAGATGCTGTTGGGATTTGTGTCATTCGAAGTAGTGAGGTTATATGTATAAACGTCAAATGGGTTTGGGAAGAGAAAAATAGTGGTCAACGTTAAGTTAATATAATGAATTAATGAATTATTTTTTTCCAATTGTATGAATTAAATATTGTATCTATAAATTATATTTTTCATAAGATTATCAATGAGGTAAGATGGTTCTAATTTATTAGTTTATGTAAATTTTTTTTTATGCAATATTTTTGACGCTGTCTATTGCTCTTATTTTAAAAGTAAGATTATCAATGAAGTAAGATGGTTCTAATTTATTGGTTTATGTAAACATTTTTTTATACAATTTTTTTGACGTTGTCTATTGCTTTTATTTTAAAAGTTCAATTAGTGTCAAATTTATGCAATACTTAAAAAACAGAGCAGCTTTAACAGGAAAGAAGAAACGGAGATCAAGAGTAAAATTCAATATTTTATTATTCAATGTTTATAATAAACATACCATAATTTACACAATAAATAAAAACAAATTAGATAAGATCCTAAATAAATAAAAATAAATTAGCATCAAGGAGCTCTCTATTGCGTAGCATAGAAATTAAACATAAAAACTAATATATATCTATATATTGGTTTTCTATAGTTAATTTGAAGCTTGACAATAAGGATATGACTCAAACCTCACTCAATTGTGTATGAACAACTACTTCTAATAGGAGACTCAGTGCCTGTGGTGGAGATGATTTTCTAAGTAGAGGGTCACAACTGCTCTAAACAATGCAAACCCTAAACTACACCAAGGTTTTCCTGTTGGCTCAATGCACAATTTAAAAGCCTATAAGATTGTCCAAGCTTAAATGAAAATCTGTGTAGAAATAGTATAAGCGCCCTTTGAAACCACAAAAAAATGGTGCAAAAACACCATCAATTACACCTGAAGAACACTGTCGCCCTTGTCACATTTGAGCAACACAATTTGTGGCACGAATATCTTCATAATGACTTCCTATAAACACTAAGTTGCAACACAAACACAACCCCCTGGTCCATCTGTACAAGTCGTTTGTTCCATGTCATTCATTTATTCATTCAGTATTTCCTTTGACCCTGAAGCATATGCCATGTAAACATGTGCATACACAATTTATATATAGTCCTCTATTCGTTCTCTTCACTCTCTTCAATTCCACATGGTCTTTGCGATCCTTTCCTCTGTGTTCTTGTCAATCTCCTAATTTTGGGGAATACCCATCATGGGAGCCACGACTGGCTGAAATAACAAAGCCAAGCTTAGATAATTGAAGTTTATTTTGACTCTACTTCTATTGGTTTCTCTATCAAATCTATTAATCTCTTCCACAATAGTCCACAAGTGCTTTGTGACTCATAAACTTGTGTAAATTATTGGATGATGGCCCAGATTCCATATATACAAATCATGAATCAAAGTAGATCATGGAGGCATAGATTTCAAATGCTCTCTAGAGGACACAAAAATTTGCTTTTCAAAATGTGAGAAAACATGGTTACCTATTTTTTGAACATGCACAATCTCATGATGACTAATCTGTCTAGAGTAGGAATCATACCTAAGTAATGAATCCTTCTTTTTCTCAATGCCCACTGGCGAATGATTTCAACTCCAATGAATGACAAAACAATGCACCTGATTTTGCTCCATTTTGCCCTCTCAAAGCCAAAGATTTAAACTTAAGCTTAAATATGCAATCCCCTGTACCACTTCCCCAATAATATACCCAAAGAACCATAGAATTATCCCTTTCAAATCCTAATTCCTGGGGATATTTTGATTTCCTTTTTCCCAATATAAAAACCATAAATATGAAATCCCAAATAGGATAGCGCTCAGTCAATGTCGTCTACACCCCTGGTTGCTTCTCTTCTATTCGAAAATTGATCAGATCTCTTGATCATAAACAAAATCAGTTGCTTCCATGAAGCTACCCACGTTACAAAAGGGATCTATGTTATAAGAGTGATGGTCTGGCTTCAACCCTTGTGTTTTCGTTTACTTAATCATTCCTATAGATTTAGTCCACTGTCCATTTTTGCCATACAAATTCATCAAACTATTGTATGTTGCTAAACCAGGAAGCAAACCATTCTACTTGATTTTGGTTTAGAAAAACCACACCTTTGTGGCTAACTTCCTCTGCTTTCCTCCAAAGCTCTCTGTGATGACAGGGTTGTCAATACCACTTGAAACAATTTGTAAGCCTTTAATTATAATTTTACTTTACTGTGCAAGCTCATTGGGAAACAGTTATGTGGTTGTATCGCATCCTTCCATGAAACAAGCTTGCAAGACTCTTCTTAACAATGTCTTGTAGTACACATCTACAATAGGAAACAATTGTGCATGAGATTCCAGTAACAAATATTACAATAGCAGAGGCAAATAATATGTAGGTGGCATATTGCATTTGAAGATGCATAACATGAATGTCACGTGGATAATGGTAGTGAACGCATGGATAAACAAACATGATTAATTCATTTTATATGATTTGTGCACATTTACATTAATTATAAGAACGGCGACAACACCTAGTGCACCCAATATTTTGAATGTCGAATGGCTTCTCCCCTTTGAAGTGTTGTCTACTAAATCATAGATTGTCAACTTCAAAATGACTGATTCTTTTTAAAGACTGTGGAATTCCACCTGTTAATTTGTTGTTTGACACGTCCAACCAATTAAAAGACCCTAAAGCCTCTGGAATTTCACCAGTTAATTTGTTGTTTGACAGGTCCAACTTCTTAAGCTGACTCATATTTCCTAAAGCCTCTAGAATTTCACCTGTTAACTTATTGTTTGACAGGTCCAGCTTCAAATGCTGAGTCATAATCCCTAAAGCCTCTGGAATTTCACCTATCAAACATGTTGTTCGAAAAATCCAAATAGTATATAAATTTCAAATTGCACAGAGTAAAAGGAATCTTGCCTGTCAAGGAATTGTGGCTCAGATCCAAAACACCGTCTTGATCCATACCGAACAAGGGAAGGTTGCCGATTCCTAATGGAATTTCTCCTGTGAGATTGTTTCTATCCAATCTGAGCTCTTGCAGGAGCTTACCATTTTGTATATTCAATGGGATTATTCTTGTTAGATAATTTTTCTGTAAATACAAAGTAGTCAAGTGCTCAAGGTTGAAAATTTTGGAGGATATGTTGTCGATTAATCGATTGTCACTCAAATCCACAAAAGTCAAATTAAATAAATTTGATAGTTCGTCTACAATGCTTCCCTCAAGCATATTATTTGACAGAGACAAAATCGTCAACTGTAGAAGTTTAGGCAGGACATGGTTCAATGGACCTTCTAATTTATTGTTCTCCAGCCTAAGAAGCTTGAGTTGAGTACAACTTCCTAGCTGCCTGGAATTGAGTCATTTAGGAAGTTGTCACTCATTACCAGGTGTGTCAAATTTTGGGCATTTGAAGTTGCAGAAGGTATGTTTCCTGTCAACTTGTTATTTTCCATGCTGAATCTAAGCAAACTTGACGAGAATTTCTGAGGTATCTCTCCAAAATGATGATTAAAGGAAAGTTCCAAATCCTCCAAACTACTTAACGATAACAATTGGGGAGGAATGAATCCCGTCAATTGATTGTAGCTGAGATCAAGGAAATACAGATTGTTCAAAGAAGAAAATTGTGTCGGAATAAACCCTTTTATTTCATTGTACCTTAGATCAAGGACTTACAGATTTCTCAAAGAAGACAATTGCACAAGGATAGATCCTGAAAACTTGTTGGAAGAGAGACGCAGAAATGTCAAATTGGGAAAGCTAGCAACACAGTCAGGAATTGGGCCTTGTAGGAGGTTGTTACTAATATCAAGAAGTTGAAGGGATGGCAACTGACAAACATACTACAAAATACTAGTGTTCCTAATATAATTTATAATTGATTATTAGTTTTTATTTTTCATAATAAAAATATATAGTTTTCTTATTTTTTATTGGATAGAGTAATGAAGAAAATATTTTCTCATAAGCTCTATTTAAATTTGGAAAGTTTTGGAGTTCTCTGTCTAGACAAGCTTACATACCAGAGGGCACAGAAACAATCGTTGAGTTGCCCCGTGAATATTGTTCTATTCAAGAAGTAAATGAGATCGATTTTTGAACATTTTTGACACAAATTATCATTGAATTTGGTTTTACAACATAGCATATGTTCTGATTTTTCCTTGAATGTCCCTTAACATAATTCTTGGTTGTTAAACGATGAGTGTTGCCTAAGGCTATTGTCGTCGTCATTGTCATTTCTTCAATCTGCAACTGCTCCATTCAGCACAATGGGCACTCTTTTCACCAAATACAGTGCCAACAAATTTAATTCCTTTTTCCTCAACAAATCGATTAGCATCAAGGAGCTCTCTATTGCGTAGCATAGAAATTAACCATAAAAACTAATGTATATATTGGTTTTTTTGTAGTTCATTTGAAGCTTGACAATAAGGATTTGACTCAAAACTCACTCAATTGTGGATGAACAACTACTTCCAGCAAGAGACTTAGTGCCTGTGGTGGAGATGAGTTTCTACGAAGAGAGTCACAACTGCTTTGAGTGGATTTAACAATTCAAATCCTAAACTACGCTAGGGTTTTCGTGTTGGCTCAATGCACAATTTAAAATCATATAAAACTGTCTAGGCTTGAATGAAAATCTGTGCAAAAATAGTATAAGCACCCTTTGAAACCAAAAAAAAATTGTGCAAAAACACCATCAATTATGCCCGAAGAACACTATAGCCCTTGTCACATTTGAGCAACACAATTTGTGGCACAAATATCTTCATGATGACTTCTTGTAAAAAACTAAGTTGCAACACAAATGCAACCCCCTGGCCCATCTGTACAAGTCATCCATTCCATGTCATTCATTTATTCATTTAGTATTTCCTTTAAACCTGAAGCATATGCCATGTAAAAATGCTATGTTACTAGAAACTAGAAATGAGAAATGTAACTGCAACGATGATGTGATGAGAAATGAAATTTTAAAAGGTTGCATAAAAGAAATGTTTATATGTATGTATGTATTATCTTGATAAATATTTTTTAAAAAATGATTTCTCCTCAACTAATTCTTAGCTTTATCTTAAATTGCATTCATAAATATGTAGTTCTTTAATTTCAAATATATTAATGCATAATTGCATTGAAAAACTAATAGTTAATTTGGTACTTAAGTCGTCCTCTAGATTTACAAAATCTTGAGAACTATTTTTTTAAATATTTGATTAATTATAGTGCATATCCAAATATAACTAAAACTATTAATTCATATTAACACCTACTGGAACTGCTACTTCATTAACAAAACTGAAATTGCACTTTAGTACACTACATGTTACATTCCCTCCAAACCCTTTAAAATATATTTATAACTTTTAACCCTTTAAAACATGTTAATAATATATTGATCTATAAAATTCTTTCCACACAGCCGAAGAAACAATCGTTGTGTGACGGGAAACTGTTTTGGTTGTTGAAATGTGAAACGGGGCTTTCTCGTCATGTTTCCGGCAACTAAGTAAAAATGTGCATACACAATTTATATAGACCAAAAAAATGTATATAGTCCTCTGTTCATTCTCTTCACTCCCTTTGATTCCACATGTTCTTTGCGATCCTTTCCTCTGTCTTCTTGTCAATCTCCTAATTTGGGGAATATCCATCATGGGAGCCAAGCTTAAATAATTGAAGTTTATTTTGACTCTACTTCTATTGGTTGCTCTATCAAATCTATTAATCTCTTCCACAACAATCCACAAGTGCTCTGTGACTCATAAACTTGTGTAAAATATTGGACAATGGCCCAGATTCCATATATACAAATCATGAATCAAAGTAAATCATGGAGGAATAGATTTTAAATGCTCTATAGAGAAGACAAAAATTTGGTTTTCAAAATGTAAGAAAACCTTGTTACCTATTTTTTGAACATGTGCAATCTAACGATGACTAATCTCTCTTGAGCAGGAATCATGCTTAAGTAATGAACCCTTCTTTTTCTCAATACCCACTGGTGAATGATTTCAATTCTAATGAATGATGAATCAATGCACCCGATTTTGCTCCATTTGGCCCTCTCAAAGCCAAAGATTTAAACTTAAGCTTAAATATGCAATCCCCTGTACCACTACCCCAATAATATACCCAAAGAACCATAAAATTATTAAAAATGTCTTGCAATACACATATATAGCAGAAAATAATTGTGCATGAGATTCCAGTAACAAATGTTACAATAGCTAAGGCAAATAATACGTAGGTGGCATATTGCATTTGAAGATGCATAACATGAATGACACATGGACAATGGTAGTGAACACATGGATAAACAAACATGATTAATTTGTTTTATATGGTTTGCATGCATTTACATTAATCGATGCTACAATTGGCAGTAAGAAACTGCAAAGCTTGTCACATAGAAAATGGTACTCAGTGATGGCAGGGGCTTCTTTGAAGTGGTATGATTGCCTACGAAAGGGAATTTTGAAAATTATAATAGAAATAAACTAAGTTCTTTGTGACTTGCACATGCAAGTGCGATGCAGTTACAAAGAAATGTGTCTTTTAATTTTTGTGGCATTACAATTTTCAATGTGGTGCACCAAATTTGATAGGACAAAGGACAAGAACTAAACTATGGACACATATACACATCCAAGATTTACATATAAGTAGTGTTCAAAATAGAAATTTGAGAAGTAATATGAGTATCAACTTCTCACATGCTTCTACCTGGAGGTAAACAAAGAAACACAAAATGTATTTGGTGTTGCTCAAGTTTCTTCTTTCAAATTGCTCTTTTGCTCACCTTGTGCATAGCTATAAGCCTAAAGACAAACCTAAAATAAAAATATTTAGAGAGGCCACTAGTGAGCATCATTGGTATGAAGCATAAATCAGATAGAGAAATGAACTATATCTTTAAAGAAGCAAAAATAGAACTAAAATATCAACATTTCCATACAACAGAGGGTACAAAGGGTATCGCAATAAAAATAGGGCTTCCACGAGAGAGAAATATATTTTTATGTTTCAAACAAACCTCCTCCTACGAGTTTGGGGATAAATTTTGTGTTGCCTTGCTATGATCTTTGTTTCTAATAAGGATACCTATAAAGTTAAGCATAGTAGGGCACGTCAATTGTCTAAAAATTGCTACATTTCAGTTATGGTTCCACCTCTGCTTCCTAACACTTCAATTTTTATTATTACAATCAATATCAAAATCCTCAATTTAATTTTGGCAAGATATATTATATGGAAACGAAACTTAAGGACTGGCATTTTTGTTGTCAAATCTCAAATTTAAAAATGATAGCGTGGTGGAAAAAATTGTTGAATGATAGCTTGAAAAAACTTGTTGATGCAAACTCAACTATGAATTTTACATAATTTATAATCTCTCATGCCTTTATGACTATCCATCCACTATTTTATAGCTCCCAATTAGATCCTATGGCTTCTTTATTGGTGAGACTGAATGAGATGCTAGAAAAGATCTCAAACGCGATAATACATCTGTGGATCATTAAGCAGCTTACAAGTGCACATAATATTAATGAAACCCTATGCAATATTACATATATATGATAGTATCAAAATAGAGTGTCAATTGTCATTAATTTAAATTTTAGCTGGTGTCCATCAAATCAATGTTGCAATTCAATTCATACTGAAATGGTTATTGAGAAACTTAATATATTTTGTAAGGTTAGAGAATGTAATCCTTTCTATTGATGAACTATATGTTGTGATAAAGCATTTCTCCTATTTCATAGATACTCCAATTTCATTGAGGTCCATGAGGATGAGTAGAGCAAGCCCACAATTTTATCCATCTTATATTTCAAGTATTGCAACAATTAACAAAAATGACTAGAATTCAAAACAATTTTACATGTATGAAATGCATTATATATTTTAACATACATATAATCTAAGAAGCAAAATCTCTTTCTACCAAAATGTCTCTTTATTTCACACTTCAATATTTGTGAAAATCACAAATTTTTAGCTCTCCATATCATTTGATATTTCATTTCAAATTTGCAGTTAAACATGCAACTTGATTCAATTCTTACTGCAAAACCTACCCCACCAAAGACAGGAACTTTGGTGCTTATGCCCCTTGTTTACATGTAGTTGTAGTTGTGATTTTGAATGAAGAGTTATTTAAAATGACCACATTTTGATTTTTTTCATACATAAAACTCATCATCTAAACCATCTAAAGGACCAAAGGTTTTCATACATTTAAACCTTACTCACCGAGGGCTCTTTTTAGGTTTTCAATGTTTAACAAGGCCCATTTAAAATTTAACCATTTCTCTTTCATTCCTTCCCTTTTTTGAGGAAATGTTGTTTAAATTGTCAGATGAATGAGACTATCATGACTAATTGTAATCCCACAACTCTTAAATTTTGTTATCAAAATACTAATTTGAAAAATAAAAGGCTAGTAAATTAATCATTACCTTTGTTTTATTGTTCCATAGCAGAGGAGTCACAATCAGAAGTTCGGACCCAAACAATGTTCCATATTTTATATCTCATTAGTGAAAAGTCTTATTAACCACATCACTACTATCTTCCATGGTTCAAGAAGACTTACCTTACTAAAGCCCTTCATCCTGTGTCTCTGCAGGAGAGGCCAATGTCCTGGCTCTTGATGAAAGACATCTATATGCTCTTCAAAATTAAACTATACTACTATCACTCTATCTTTTACCTTGGCCACATTAACAGATGGACATTTTGAGAAAATTCTTCCATTTAGACAAAATCTAGCCATTTATTTTGCACCTCCAAATTAAACCTTATTTCATATTAAGAGCTAGTATATTTTCATAATCCATACAATCTATCATTGTACTTTCTAGATTTGATTGTCCTTTGGGATCACAAAGGATGCTTTTTCCAAAGCACAAAGTGCTCCCTCCACATTTCATTACTTTTCCTGGAACATTTTGAAATTTAGAAATATTTAAATTGTCAATGATTCTTTTCTTATGAGGAAAATATTATGAATAGAATTAAATGTATTACTTGACTTAATTTACCTAAACAACTATTTTTAACTAGCTTTCATTAAGTACTTAACCTACTCAAATTCTAAATTTTATCTAAATTACCATATTCAAACAATAATTTACCTAAAAAACTATTTTTAATTCTAAGAAAGTTAAATTAAAGGAAAATTATAAAACTTACTAATACTTAGGCTACATTTATTAATGAGATATCAATATATTTTTTGACTAAAATTTAAACAATTGAATATTTGAATAAAATTTATAAAACTATGAAAATTATAATTAAATTGAATATTATTATTACAATTGATTTTTAATAAAAGGCAAGTACTACCACTAATGACACTTCTTCATATCTTATTATCATTTCTTTAGACTCGAGCAAGATCACTATTACAACCAATTCTCTAATCTTGAAGTCTAAACTTCAACAAACCCGCTCCTTTACTTTTTTGTTGGAAGTATGGTGGAACACAATTAATAGCTGAGTATAAAATAAAGGAAAAGAGTGCTTAAGGATAAGCTTGTTTTAGGCAAGCTATAGAATAGGATGGAGGAACTAGTGGTTCTAGATGAGTTTAGAGTGGTTGTTCATAAAATAGATGAGTATGCAAAGGCTAAAATCAAAATCAATAGTAGAATAATTTTCTATGCATACTTGTAATATCAATGTTTTGCATCAAATTTTATGATCTATCAGCAGAAAATGAAAGCAAGAGAAGAGAACGAAAATCTAAAATACTAAAAATTGAATTCACAAAAATGTTAGCTAAAAATTCAATGTGCCTGTGAAATTCCATAGAAACTTTATTTGTTAATTATTAATTGTAAATACATGCCATTGAGAATTTTAAATTAATGAAACAGTGCATTAGCCAATTGGTGAAAAAATGGTCTAGTAAAATAGTCGTTAATCTGAAACCGTATCTGAGAAGGATATCTCATTTGCTTATTGTTTGATTGTTTTGGTATCAGTGTTGGAGTCAAATGTTAGAATTGGGGACCTCAAATGTTTGAATAGCATTAAATCGACATCCAAACACAACCCGTTAAAATGTTTGTCAATAATACCAATTTATAACTACAGACCCAAATACCTAAACGAATTTCAATTCAGTGTAAAAGAGTCACACCCAATAAATTTGAACTTATAATTCTAAATCACAGCTATAATAATTACTTAATCATAAAAACTAAATTGATACCATATTTTATAAAACTAAACTGATACCATGTTTTATGATTTATGAATGTTTAAGTACATTTCTTTATTTTTTATTTTTTATTGAGGTAGAAACTGGAAAATCAGATGTGCTCAAACTTTTGATAGATGTAACAAATAAAAGCAACAAAAGAATTGATATATATCATTGTAAATTTGTAACCTCCCTAATGCCTCGGCTAAATGTGGCAACATACTGAAAAGGAAGACATTTTATTATCCAAGTAGAATTTTATGGAATGCAATGATTGCAGATAATGTACATTGAAAAATGACAGTGTCAAGTTAAATTCTGCAACCTTTGATTGCATGCTCAGTGCTAAATAACAAGAGGACGTGTTTCATTTTCCTGGTAAATCATATAATCATCTTATTAAGCTAATTTATAAAACTCTAAACAAAAATCAACTCAAAAATCTTAAAATATATAAATAAGATCTAATTTAAAATTGACAATATAATATATCAATTAATTTCAATGAAAGAACTAAACAAATTCCTAACCCTGCATGTTTCAGTTAACCAATTGCTTATCTTATAATTAACTTTGGAGTAAATTTATCTAGAGTCTAATCAACTAACAATCAAAAACGTATTAATTTCTATAAATTGTCCGAACTTAAAATAAAATATTACCCCTAGCAGTTCCACTTATTCATCAGGTATAGAATTTGGAGAAGCATAAATAATTTCTTGCATGACCTGCTTCAGTAGATGAGAAGTCTGTGATGCAAGATGCAGGGGAAAGAAAATTACAGAGAGCAATGAAAAGCAGATGGTAAACTCTACATATTTGTGATTTCAAATTCATTTTAAAATGTTTACAGAGTACGGATGACACAGAGCTTCTGTTAAATAATTTATACATAAATAAACAGTTTGCTTTCTTCTTTTTAGCCAGGCTCCTCGTTTTGTTCTTCACTTCAATCAAAGAGATTACTTCACAGATCAACAAAGGAACACAAGAGAATCCATGTCTTCACGTGATGAACACTAAAATCTACGTTTTGTCGCCCATTCATTATTTAGAAAGCCCAAAATCTAACAATAAACAGAAGTCATGGCCCATAATTCGCAATAAGATGATCAACTATTTTAAACTTTCAAGACTTGTATGGATGAAAATTTGTAAACCTTGATTTAGTCATAGTAAACTAAAATGAAGAGCTTTGAGTATCTGATGCGCCTTCACAATTATTTATTGCACCTATGTCGCAAACTAAATTGGATATTGTGGGCTTTAATTTGATGGAAGTGGAAGATTCTGTGGTGAAATCATGTTGAATGAGATTCAATAAATTGGACACCTCTCTCATGTTGGGCCGAGCTTCAGGTGAATCACTTGAACACAGCAAACCAATACGCATCAATGAAATGAGACATTCTTCTGTTTCTTTGGCACCCCTTTCCATTAACATGTTCTTATCAGGAAATGCCCTTTTCACCCAATTACGGAGGTTCAGATCACCATCAAACATATTATCAGTCGGCCGCCTCCTTGTCAGCATTTCCAATAACAGAATGCCATAACTATAAACATCTCCCCTTGGAGAAATCATGCCATTCAATCCATATTCTGCGGGTAAGTTATTAGTTACAGTTGTTTACTCTGTTCTAAAATGGAAATCCTTATTTTTTCAAAACAGAAAGACAATTGAGAAACCATACCTGGTGCAATGTGTTAATTATTGTTAGTTGGACAGCTGTTATTTCTGCCCTAGCAGCACTATTTATGGGTAGCTTGGACAGCTGTTCGTCCTTATCTATGAATAGCGGTTGTATTTATGAGTGGTTTGGACAGCTGTTTGTCCACTTGCCAAAAATTAGTAAATGGTTATTATTTACTAATTTTAGTGTTTCCTTTTGGACACTTTGCAACCAATTCTATTATTGGCTGTCGAGTTGTCTTAATCTCAGCCATTGGTTAGATTTAATCTCAGTCATTGGTTTACCAACAGGAGTAGTATAGAAAGGGGTCATTGGGTCATTTGGATGTGAAGAAGCTTTGGTGAAGCAGTTTGCAGTGTTAGCAAACAGTCTTGTAGTGTTAGCAAGGGCGCAGTGTTAGCGTGGGGATAGCAGTGGGGAATATCAGCGGAAGAAATTAGGAGGTTGTCGGAGTTCTACCAGTGAGAGGCAAGGAATTTTGTATCTCTTGATTTGCTGAAGTTTAATATAATTCCTCATCTGTAGAACTGGTTTTCCCTTAGAGGTTTTTCCAGGGACAATTTGTCCGAAAATATTGTGTTCATTGTGTTGCGCATTTCTTTCCATATTTTATAAGTGAAGTTGCAGTTGTGTTATTTTTTGATATTAGCTGAGAATTTGTTTTCAGCAGTTTAATAATCGTTTATGATAGGAGATTAATAATCAGTGACTGCAATAGTTTGATTTTTCACATGGTATCAGAGCATTGTTAAGGGTAGAAGAGTTTTGCCCTAGGAAAGAAATTTTGATCTCTTTAGATTTATTATTGCTTTAAACCCTTGAGATGGCTTCAGCTAGTTTGAGAGATCAGGACAGATTGGATGGTGCTTCAAATTTTGGTGTCTGGAAGGCAAGAATTTCTTTATTGTTGGAAGAGAATGGTATCAAGGATTATGCTACCAGTGGTGTACCTGTACCAACGGATGCAACACAGCTTGCAGCATATAGGAAGGACGATGCCAAAGCGAAGAGGATTATCCTTGATGGTGTCAAGGATCATATTGTTCCATATATCTCGGAGCTAGATACAGCAAAGAAGATGTGGGATGCCATTCTAAATCTGTACCAGAATGCTACCACTAACAGGAAGTTGATTCTCAGAGAGAAGCTAAAGAATACCCGGATGAATCAGGGAGAAGACGTCACAAGTTACCTCACCAGGCTCAGACTTGTCAAGGATGAGTTAGCAGCTGTTGGAGATAGCCCTAGTGATGATGAGCTAGTGAGAATAGCTCTAAATGGGTTTACTAAACAATGGAGTGTTTTTGTTCAAGTTGTCAGTGGACGAGATACTTTACCGAATTGAGATTGACTATGGACTGATTTTACTCAGGAGGAGTTTAGACTAAGTCTTGTCAATGGGGCCAACAAGAGTCAGAAAAATGAGGTGGAACAAGAGAACGTTGCCCTAGCGGGTAAAGGGAAAGCAAAGAAGGGATCTAGCAAAGGATCAAATTCACAAAGTGAAAAGAAGAAGAAGGACCTTTCTAAGGTCAAGTGCTTTGGATGTCACGAGTTTGGCCACTATGTCAGTGATTGCCTAGAGAGAAAAAAGGGTAAGAAGCAGGTGGCAGCTTCAGCAAGTGCAGAAGAACTCTCCAGCAGAATGGAAGATGAGTTTGCACTCATAGCTTGTATGGTTAGCTCAACCTCACAGTGTGTTTGGTATATAGATAGTGAAGCGTCATTTCATATGACAGGAGTTAGAGAGTACTTCTCCAGTTACAAGGAGGAGGACACCAACATCTAGATTTCTATGGGAAACTTGTCCAAACTCAACCCTATTGGGAAAGGGACTGTTCAGTTTTAGAGGGAGAATGGAAAGATAATTCCTCTTCATGATGTGTTATATGTGTCGGGCTTAGGTATGAATTTGATTTTTGTATCTATTCTTTAGGATAGGGGGTATAATGTACTCTTTAGAGGGACACATGTGTTGATTAAGCACAAGGATTGGAAATCACCCATAACTATTAGAGTTAGGAGTGGTCGCCTTTATAGATTGCAGTTTGATACTCCTAAGGCACTTATGAGCAACAATAATCTTAGAGATCTTGGAGAGCTATGGCATAGGAGGTTGGTCCATATTCATCATGGAGCACTTAGATTGCTTCATGAGACCGTGACAGGTGTTCCAGAGGTGAGCACAGAGCATGACGATGTATGTAAGGGATGTGTGTTGGGGAAGTTTGTGAAAGCATCTTTTCCAAGGAGTGACACCAGATCTAAGGGTGTTCTTGATCTAGTACATTCAGATGTTTGTGGACCAATGTCAACGAAATCTCTCAGAAGATATGAGTACTATGTTACTTTTATTGATGACTTCTCTAGAAAGACCTGGATATACTTCTTGAAGACTAAAGATGAGGTTTTCAGTCGATTCCAAGAGTTCAAGGCTCTTGTGGAGAACTCGACAGGAAAGAAGATAAAGGTTCTTCGGTTAGACAATGGAGGCGAGTACAAAGGAAATGTCTTCTAGGAGTTCTGCACCAGAGAAGGAATCAAGAGAGAATGGACTGTTCCTTACAATCCACAGCAGAATGGAGTTGCTGAGAGGAAGAACCGTTCTATATCTGAGGTAGCAAGAGCTATGCTACATGACCAGGACATGCCCCGTTACTTATGGGCAGAGGTGTGTAATACAGCAGTCTACATTCAGAATAGAGTTCCACACAAGGTGCTAGGGAAGATGATACCAGAGGAGGCTTTCACAGGGAAGAAGCCAGATGTTAGCCACTTCAAGATATTCGAGAGTTTGGCATATTGTCATATTCCTGGAGATACACGTACAAAGTTAGATCAGACTGCAGAGAGGGGGTACTTTGTTGGGTACAGTGAGACCTCAAAGGCATACAAGATTTTCATTCTGGGGACTAAAAGAGTTATTGTCAGACGGGATGTCAAGTTCATGGAGGACAAGGCATTCAAGAGATCCAGAGATTTGCTAGCAGATGATCAGAGTGAGCAGCCAACAGAAGCTCCAAGACCAAGTCAAGGGCATCAAAGCTCAAGTACAGTTACCAGTACGAGTGTAGACTCAGTTAGTGAAGATTCATAGAGTATGGAGCAATAGGTGCAACAGGAAATGCATCTAGAAGACTTAGAGGTTGACATTTCATCCTCTACAGTTGGTAGCAGGAACCATGTGGTTCCAGATACACAAAGGGATACTCAGGAGTTTGTGGGAGCTCCTAGGAAGAGTACTAGACAACGAAGACAACCAACCAAGTTCAATGACTATGTGGCATTAGTTAGTCAGTTGGTAGATAGTGAGCCTTCTAGCTATCAGGAAGCTGCAGAACATCAGGTATGGCGAGATGCTATGGTTGAGGAATATTCTTCAATAATGCAGAATGATGTGTGGGAGGTAGTACCTAGACCAACAGATAGGGCTGTAGTTGGATCACGCTGGATCTATAAGATAAAGCACGGTGCAGATGGCAGCATCGAGAAATACAAGGCTAGGTTTGTGGCAAAGGGGTTCTCTCAGAAGGAGGGAATAGACTATGAGGAGACATTTGCTCCAGTTGCCAGGTATACTTCTATACGAGCTGTAATCTCACTTGCAGCACAGATGGGATGGCAGATCCATCAAATGGATGTCAAGACATCATTCTTCAATGGTGAGTTGAAGGAGGAGGTATACATAGAACAACTAGAAGGCTTTGTAGCACACAACAAAGAGACCCACGTGTGCAGATTGAAGAAAGCATTGTACGGACTCAAGCAGGCTCCTAGAGCGTGGTATGAGCGCATTGATACATACTTGCAGAAAATGGGCTTTGTGAAGAGTGAAGTAGATGCTAACCTCTAATACTTGATGGTTAGGGGTGATATTCTCATTCTTGTTCTTTATGTGGACGACCTATTTCTTACAGGTTCATTAGGGCTCATAGTGGATTGCAAGAGGAACCTTGCAGAAGAGTTCGAGATGAAGGATTTAGGACTTATGCACTACTTTCTAGGCATGGAAGTGTGGAAGACAGATGGAGAGATTTTCCTTGGTCAAGGGAAATATTGCATTGAAATCTTGAAGAAATTCGGGATGGAGGATTGCAAAGCCATGTCTACACCCATGATCACGAATTGGAGGAAGGTAGATACATCTAAGGAGAAAGATGTAGATCCCACTTTATATAGACAGTTGATTGGTTCGCTTATGTATTTGGTCAACACTAGACCAGATATAGCATTTGCAGTAAACTCTCTTAGTCAATTCATGGTTGAACCAAAGAGAATGCATTGGATAGCGGCTAAGCATGTGTTACGTTACTTGTGTGGTACAGTCGAGTATGGGATCAAATATGTTCGAGGTGAAGGTATCAGATTGATAGGCTATACTGACGCAGATTGGGCAGGAAGTACAACAGACAAAAGGAGCACTTCAGGGTGTTGTTTCAGCTTGGGATCAGGAGTTGTATCTTGGTTCAGCAGGAAGCAGAAGTCTGTGGCTCTAAGTTCAGCAGAAGCAGAATACATAGCAGCTAGCATGGCGACATGTGAAGCTATATGGATTTAGAAGTTGTTAGTAGCCTTGTTTGGTCAGAAGGTTGAGACTACTGTGATAGATTGTGACAATCAGAGTTGCATCAAGTTGTTTGAGAATCCAGTGTTTCATGATAGGTCTAAACATATAGATATCAGATATCACTTCATCAGAGATTGTGTACAAAGGGGAGTTGTTCGACTACAATACATACCTACAGATGAGCAGGTAACAGACATTCTGACGAAGGCTTTGGGAAAGGCCAAATTTATCTTCTTCAGAGATAAGATGGGTGTCATGTAGAACAACTTCCTCGCTAAGAGGGAGTGTTAATTATTGTTAGTTGGATAGCTGTTATTTCTGACTCGAAAATAGCAGCATTATTTATGGGTAGCTTGGACAGCTGTTCGTCCTTATCTATGAATAGCGGTTGTATTTATGGGTGGTTTGGACAGTTGTTTGTCCACTTGCCAAAAATTAGTAAATAGTTATTATTTACTAATTTTAGTGATTCCTTTTGGACACTTTGCAACCAATTCTATTATTGGCTGTCGAGTTGTCTTAATCTCAGCCGTTGGTTAGATTTAATCTCGGTCGTTGGTTTACCAACAAGAGTAGTATAGAAAGGGGTCATTGGGTCATTTGGATGTGAAGAAGCTTTGGTGAAGCAGTTTGCAGTGTTAGCAAACAGTCTTGTAGTGTTAGCAAGGGCGCAGTGTTAGCGTGGGGATAGCAGTGGGGAATATCAGTGGGAGAAATTAGGAGGTTGTCGGAGTTCTGCCAGTGAGAGGCAAGGAATTTTGTATCTCTTGATTTGCTGAAGTTTAATATAATTCCTCATTTGTAGAACTGGTTTTCCCTTAGGGGTTTTTCCAGGGACAATTTGTCCGAAAATATTGTGTTCATTGTGTTGCGCATTTCTTTCCGTATTTTATAAGTGAAGTTGTAGTTGTGTTATTTTTCGATATTAACTGAGAATTTGTTTTCAGCAGTTTAATAATCGTTTATGATAGGAGATTAATAATCAGTGACTGTAATAGTTTGATTTTTCACACAATGTAGCCCACTGAGCCTTTTAAATCTATTGTTGAAGTTACTGAATTGGCAGTGATTCTTCCAATCAATCTGGATATGCCATAATCTGAAAGATGAGCTGTCACAGTTTCATCTAGAAGAACATTGCTAGGTTTTATGTCACAGTGCACTATTTGCACGAAGCAATCATAATGAAGATACTCCACAGCATGGGCTACATCTATGGCTATGCTCAGCACTTTTCTCGGTCCCAATCTACACCTATCTATATACAAATGCTTCTTTAAACTTCCATTGGTAAAATACTCAAAGACTAACGCTTTGAAGTGAGGTGTGGAACATGTGGTCTTGATTCTGGCAAGATTCCGGTGTCGAGCCTTCTGCAACACTCTGCATTCTGCTCTAAACATCTTTTCTGACTGCTCATGCATTAAATTGAGAACCTTCACGGCAACACGGGTACCATCGGGCAAAAATCCTTTGTACACTGATCCAAAGCTGTTTGTTGATAGTAGATTGGAGTTGTGAAATCTATTTGTTGCTGCAAGAAGCTCTTCATGTGAGATCCGTGGGTGCTTCACCTTTTCAAGCATTTCACGAATTGTTTGTTTGAATTCTGCTCTACCATGCAAGTTCCTTTTCCACAGAACTCCCAAAACTATAAAACAAATTGTAAAAAGAGCAACAACACTTACTACACCCATTATTTTCAATGTGAAGTGGCTTCTTCCTGTTCTTGTTGGAATGCTGATTACTAATTTATTGTTTGTTAGGTTCAAATATCTGATTCCTTTTACAATCTCTGGAATTTCACCTGTCAATTTGTTGTTTGACAGGTCCAACCAATTAAGGTAGCTGATATGCCCTAAAGCTTCTGGAATTTCACCTGTTAATATGTTGTTTGACAGGTCCAACCAATCAAGCCGACTTAGATTGTGACTCAAATCCACGAGAGTCAAATTAGATAAATTTGATGAGAAGTTGTGAGGTATCTCTCCAGAAAGATGATTAAAGGAAAGGTCCAGATACTCAAGAGTACTTAATGATAACAATTGGGGAGGAATGAATCCTGTCAATTTGTTATTGTTGAGGTCAAGGTCACGCAGATTGCTCAGAGAACACAGTCGCGAAGGAATAGATCCTGAAAGCAAATTGGAAGAGAGACGCAGAACTGTCAAATTGACAAAGCTGCCAAGACAGTGAGGGATTGGGCCTTCTATGTGGTTGTTCCTGAGATCGAGAAGTTGAAGGGATGGCAGCTGACAAACATACTTCCAAATACTAATAATTTTATTACAATAATAATCAGACAACTCGAGTCCGACAACATCATTACCTGATTCACTGCAACTGACACCATACCATCCGCATGGGTCAGCCTGCTGATGCTCCCATGAATGAATCAGAGTGGAGATATTTTTCATAATTTCAGCTTGTGTGGTGTTGAGGGAGAGCGAAAGAGTGAGAAATGAGAGAGAGAAGAAGAGAATGAGAAGAGGAAGAGGAGGATGTGTGCAAAAATACCTCATTGCAGACTGCCGTTGATCCGTGTTCAGAGGAGATGATTTTCATCAGTCGAAGAAGTGCAGGTATGCAGCATGGTTTATACCCAAACTGTCCAATCTCTTAGAATTATTAATTAATTGAAACATGTTACGTTCATTATATTTAATTTTCAATTAATTAATCAATAATTCCACAGTCCACAGTCAACTAAACTCAACCCTCCAACACGGCAAACATTGTGACCATTCAATTCAAGTCAAGATTTATTTTAACAGCGAAGAAGATTACAACAAATGTGTGGCTCGCATTGATTTGACCATTCAAATTTAGACTAATTTGGCGAGGGTGATGAGGGGTGAAAAACATCATATGTAATGTGAGCCAAATGCCGCGGACGTATGTCATTTTTCAAAGAATTCATAATCGAAATGTACAACGGAAAGACCGTGGAAATCACGAAGCAAATTCTTCTGTAATAAATCAAAGTTGATTTCACACCCAATATAAAAGTCTTCTAGATAGATTCCAAATAAAGAATATCACATACTTCGACTCTCATTTTCTTACTGCAATTCATTAAGTTACATTTATTCATCACTCAAAAATTAAATTTTTTTCAAAAAATAAATCATAAAGGAAGCAAGATAGAATCTCAGTTTTATTAAATTTTCACAATCTATTGCAATCTAAAGTTACCACGCGAATGCAATAATGGTGGTCATTTGTTTATGCATTATTAGCCTATTTATTTTTAACATTTAAATTGTGTAATGATTATGTCATAGAGATATACTCAGATAATATATTAAAGGGAGGGGAGAAGATTTAGAATAACTTTAATTGAATGGAAGAAACAATTACAAATTTAAAGACTCTTTAATCATTAGTTTGATAAATTGGTCATTACTATCTTATTGTTGGGAGTGACAAGCACCTACGGTGATTGTGCACCATACAGTGAAACACCATATAATGATGGATGTACAGGACCACTGTACATTGAGGCAACGTACGGTTATATCAATTGCTTGGACAAATCAATATCATGTAGAGTGAGATACATGTACAATGAAACCAGTGCGACATGCTCAGTGAGTACGACTATGGGTATGTGAGTATGAGCATAGTGAGTATGGCGAGTACAGTGTGTGGGGATAGAGAGACTGGAGGCATCCGTGTCACTGATGCTCAAGGTGTCTGAGTGACTGAAGGCATCTGCGTCACTGAAAGCATCTACATGACCAAAGACATTTGTGTCACTGAAGTCATCCGCGTGACCAAAGGCATTTGCTTGATTGAAGGCATCCACATGTCTGAAGGCCAAAGGGAGTGTCTAGATGCCAAAGAGAGTGCCCCATGGTGAAGGGAGTATGCTAATGGCAAAGGGAGTATTTGGAGCTGAAAGGAGTCACTACCTAAAGGAGTGACCGTTAGGTAGTGACCGTCAAAAGGATGAGTGACTGTTGGGCCTTTCAAATGAAGAAGTTCCAAGGATGCCATTAATTGTTTTGTTCTTGATAGTTAATGTACCAAATTCTATAATGAATTACAAAATGTATAAATATTTTTGGGATTCATGAGGAATGGAAGGTTGTGAAAGTCAAGTTGATTGTAATACAATTTGAGCCTATAAGCTTATCCAAAAACCAAAGTTTGTTGTATATAAATTGTTTACTATAATACAAAGTTTCTTGGGGGATTTTTGGGTGGTGAATTTTTCCTGAAAGGGTTTCCCATGTTAAATCTGGTCTCTTGTGTTTATCTTGTGTCCATATTGTTTTTCTTTGTTCTTGTTTTTTCTTGTGCATCTCAATGTTCTAAAGTAGATTTGAAATCTTTTATATTTCCCCTATAAATTGGTAGTAGGAAGGCATTTTCGCACATTGTTTTCCTAACAAGTGGTATCAAAGCCTGGATTATCCTTGTCGGGTAGGGTTTTTTCTATGTCAATTTGGTTTTGGTGGGAGTTTGGGAAGTGTTTATCTAGTAATTGAGATGGCAAGTACATGGAGAATAGAGATTGAAAAGTTCAATGACACAAAATTTGAGGTGCGGTAACTTAAAGTTGAAGATATATTGGTTGATCGTGATCTATGGGTTATTGTGTTTGGTAAGAAGACTTCGGGCATAAAGCAAGAAGATTGGCACCTAACAAATAGAAAGGCCAGAGGACTGATAAGGCTATATTTTGCAGATTCTATTATGTTGAACATTCATGAGGAGAAAACTACACATTCTTTGTGGAAGTAGCTGGGAGATATTTTTCAGGGAAAATCCTTGGTAAACAAGCTCTTCTTAAGAAAGGAGTTGTACACTCTGAAGATGGATGGAGGAATGAATAGGGCATATCATTTAAAAGAATTCAATATGATGATTGCACAACTAATATTTTTTGGTGTGTTTGTTAGCGAAGAAGAGTGTTCCATGTTACTGTTGTACTCGTTGCTTGATTCATGTTGTCATCTTGTGATAGCCATTGGAAGTACTACCATCGAGTTCAAAATGGATGAAGTAGTTATTGAACTTCTATTAGAGGAGATGTAGAGGAAATATTCTTAGATGGCTAAAGAGGCTCTCATCATTCGAGATAAGGAAAAAAGAAAGAAGGACAGGAAGCCTGACTGTTTTAGGAAGAAGTGCAAAGTGAAGTGCTGGAATTGCGGGTAGGTTGGTCATATCCAATAAAAGGTAGAAGAAGAAGCAAATGGAGAGTTCTTCCAATTCCAAGTTTTCTCAGAGTGATGGTGAAGATGCTAGCAATGTTGCTTTGGCTAAGCGATCATCTGATGATGACTAGTTAGAGTAATTCAGTCTTTATGTGGAAGATGTTTGTCATGATCCCATCTGTAACTCGAAACCACTGTAAAGTGGGAGTTGTTGGCGGTTTCATAGATGTCATGTGTACAACTCGACACCACGGTTTAGTGGGAGTTGTTGGCAATGATGTAGTAATTGATCTTCATTGGTATTGCAAAAGTTGAAGGTGTGAGATTCTGATGTACCAAAAGGATCTTTTCACATTTGTTGAAGTATTGTATGGAGATGTTAATCTTCATGTAACTGAAGATGTTGACATCTTAAGGGCTCAACGAAGTCTTTGATAAAGGTGTAGTTTATGTTATCTCTTTAGTTGAGATGTTTTAGATCATGTTGTCATGGTTATGTCCCCGAGGCCATGGTTGGAACTTTGACATTGATCTTAGTTTAGTTTCTATGTTTTGAGTACATTGATCATTTGTTGGATACCTCATGATATTGCAATGTTGGATTCAAAGTTGGCATGGGTTGATCAGTTGCAGGTTCTTGTGGAAACTTAGAGATGGAGATGATGGTGTTATCTTTTGTGATTAGAGATGTGTTTGTTGGAACAGTTGAAGGTTTTAGCAAGAGGACTGTGAGGTATTTAGAGGTGTAAGTAGAAAGACATGGTACATGGGTGGTGTATTATTTATCTTCTTGATGCTACGAGTTTGTTGTTGCACTTCTATGTAATGATGTTGAAAATGGAAAAGGTTAAGTTCAAATGGTGGACATGGTCATGTGAAGTATCTTTGTGGATATGAGTACATACCTCGTCAAGTGGGAGATTGTTGGAAGTGATGAGCATGTATGGTGATTGTTCATCATACAGTGAAACACCGTACAATGATGGATGTAGAAGACCATCATACATTGAGGCATCGTATGGTTATATCAGCTACTTGGACACATCAATCTCATGTAGAGTGAGATACATGTACAATGAAGCCAGTATGATAGGCTTAGTGAGTATGAGTACGGGTATGTGAGTATGAGCATAGTGAGTATGGCGAATACGGTGTGTGGGGACGAAGAGACCAGAGGCATCCATGTCACTGATGTTGAAGGTGCCTAAGTGACCAAAGATGCCCACATCACCGAAAGCATCTGCATCACCAAAGGCATCTACATCATTGAAGGCATCCACGTGACTAAAGCATTTGTGTGACCGAAGGCATCCACATGACTGAAACATCTACATAATCGAAGACATTTGCATCATTGAAGGCATCCGTATGATTGAAGCATCTATGTGACCAAAGGCATTTGTGTGACTAAAGAATTCGTATGACCAAAGGCATCCACATGAATGAAGGCATCCATGTGACTAAAATCATCCATGTAACCAAAGGCATCCACGTGTCTGAAGGCCAAAGGGAGTGTCTAGATGTCGAAGAGAGTGCCCTATGGTGAAGGGAGTATGTTGGTGGCAAAGGGAGTGTATGGAGGTCGAAGGTATTATCTGATGTCGAAGGGAGTCACTACCTAAAGGAGTGATTGTTGGAAGGATGAGTGACCATTGGGTCTATCAAATGGAGAAGTTCTAAGGATGCCATTAATCATTTTGTTCTTTCTAGTTAATACACCAGATTCCATAACAAATTACAAAATGTATAAATGTCTATGGGATTCATGAGGAATGGAAGGTTGTGAAAGTCAGGTTGATTGTAATACAATCTAAGCTTGTGAGCCTATTAGAAACTAGAGTTTGTTGTATGTAAATTGTTTACTTTAATAGAATGTTTCTTGGGGGTTTTTGGTTGGTGGTTTTTTCTCGAAAGGGTTTCTCACGTTAAATCTAGTCGCCTGTGTTTATCTTATGTGCATATTATTTTTCTCTATTCTGGTTTTTTCCTACACATCTCAAAGTTCTAAAGTAGATTTAAAATCTTTTATATTTCCCCTATAAATTGGCATTAGGAAGGCATTTCCACACATTGCTTTCCTAACACTTATAAATATTCTACATTATTATACATCAATTATATACAATGGATTCAATTGTTAAAAATGATTTTTTATAATTTCATTACAATAGTCGATTTATTGACTCATAGAATGTATTACTAATAGTTTTAAGAATATAATAAAGGAGACTAATATTTGATAAATTAATTGTGTTGAGAATGTGGGTGTATAATTTTGATACTAATGGTTGAAGTTGTTCTCAATCCTTTTTTTCTAAGAATGTAGGCATACAAAGGCCATCTTTCTTTCTAAGTCTTTGTTTCTAAGAATGTAGGCATAAAAAGGCCATCTTTCTTTCTAAGACTTAGCTAAAAGGAAAAGATATCCACATAATTTTAACACTTCAACACTCAATGCCTATTTTCCCAACTCACCAAATTATTTGTAGATATAGTTATTGTTGACCTAGCCAAAGATTATGATGACCAAATAATGATGAGAGATTGACTCATATTCTATTGAAGACTTTTTTATTATGAAAAAGAACCTCTACGCTTGAAACATGTCCCACCATCTCTAGTCATCCTTATCCCCAAAATTTACAAGAATGTAGTCCAAGCTTACCCCACACTACATGGAATGCAACCCACCCATTCAAGTAATAGTAAGAAATCTAGAAAACATAAAAGCTATAGAGAAATAATGGTGACAAAAAAAAATCAATCTTGTTTTTAATATGAAAGTTTTTTTATTTGTGAAAGAATAAAATGTGTAGATATAAGGAACCGATAAATTATAATTTGAAGTGTTAAATATAAGAAATATATAATATTAGTAAGGAAAATAATTGTGTAGAAATGAAGTAAATGAAATATGAAAATACCATACACAAGATACATAGAGAAGCACAAAGTTTAATATGGAAAAACCTTCTGTAAAAAAAAGCACACCACCCAAAAAAAACCTCAAGAAACTTTGTATTACAAAAAACATGTTTACATACAATAAACTCTATATTTTTACACAGGCTTTGATTGAATTACAATCAACTTGGTTTTTATCACACAACCAATTCCTTATGAATCATGCAGCCATTTATGTAGACTTCAATTCCTTACAAAATCTAGTATAGTAACTATTATATTACAAAATGGTACACTAACTTCCATTAGTCCAACTACCGATCATAACAAAACTGTCGTATTCATATTAGATTTATCATACTGGCTTCAATAATACCCTCTCATTGTACTATGGCATCATATAGGGATTCAACATACCTCCTTTACTGCATACACAACATCACATACACCAATGTGGATGACCCTTGACATGTGTCTCATTATACGTAGATATCTCTCACACTGCACAACAAGCTTTGTGCTTCATAAAATGCATCATGTATGACAGTTTGTATGGTGTGCACATCCATCATATGATGGATTCACCCCACTCACCATACAGTGAACTTATGTATGGTAGACTCAGCATAGTTTGTGGTGAGTATCCATACTTCATCATTCAAGAATCTCTCACTTGATGAAGTACGTATTTACTTAACAACATCAATGAGAGTCAAGGGCTTTAAGTCCCATTTAGAGCTTGTGCACCATTTGAACTTAGCTGTGTTTGCTAACTTCATGAATGCATATGCAACATTCTCTTGAGTACTAACCCTTTCTAGATTTATCTTTCTATCTTCAACCATGTCATGTACAAAATGATATTGTACATGAATGTGTTTTGTCTTGACATGGGAACGAGGATTCTTCAACAAACATATTGCACTCTGACTATCACAGAAAATCCTCTACCTCATTTGTGAATAATGTAGCTACACTCTATCATTTTCTTATCCAAATAATAGCACCACCATTAGCAATGGATAAATTCCATAGGTCGTTCTTCTCCTGTCAAAATCTCTAGTCCAATCAGAATCCACATAGCCTTGGGTGCTAACTGGTTTGTTTGATTCAATTGAGTTACCTTTGTAGCTCAATGCATGTTGTGGCATACCCTTTACATATTTTGGAACTCTTTTCATGACATCCCAATTTGTCAAGTACTTGGATTTTCCATAAATAGACTCAATTCTCACACTACTTGGGCAATTCTTGGTCTTGTATTGAATTTGGCTTACCTAGATTTTCCATAAAAAGTTTTACAACAACACTTACATAAGGTACCCACTTCATGTCTTCAAAAAAGATTAGTTTAGTGGAAAATCTTTTCCTTTTGGTGATCCTGTCTCATTGGTCAATTGCCATTTGGTGAATAGAGCATGTAAAGTTGGTCAACCATGTCACCAAAAAGTTACAAGATTTGGGTCCAAAGCCTGTGCAAGTGACCCATTAATTTTTATACGATTGGTTGAAAATATTGGTCCAATCACCACTGTAATATACATTTTCAATACAATAATTTAAAAAAAAATTCCATCCTTTACATATTATTTTCTTATTGGACAAATTTATTTTGCCATTAGTATAACCAATTAATTTTCCCTTGGGTTGGGAAATGCCTACCATTTTCCTGATGTGTGTCAACCACCAACCCCATTTAGCCAACTATTTTATATTTTGGGCTTACATAGGAAGGTTCGTTTCGCCTACATTTGACATTCCTTCTTGTTAATCCCACATAATTCACCAACCTAGTTTGGTATATATACATTCATAAGATACTATTATTCTACACAATTCTCTCTTTTCTAGTCTGACATTTTGCTGCTGAAGTTTTAGAGTGCTGAGTGTATTTCCCATTGAGTAGTTGTGACTCGTGGATCATGGTTTTCATAAAAAGGTAAGTGATTTTTAATTTATTTATTATGTGGTATTGGTTATAACTTATTTTTTACTATCTAGTGGTCTACTAGACATCTCACATGCTCAAATAGGTTTGTGAATTTTATTGGGTAGTATCGTAGACTATAGTAGTTATACCCTTTGTTATGTGAATGAATCATATTATTATTATAATATGAAAAGTAGTATATTGTCATAGTCTTTTGTTCAACATGTTGATATGTTTTTGTAGCCCTTAATTGTTTTGCAATGTCAAACAAGAGGGGTTCCGATAGGATCCTTGAAAGCCAAGAGAGGCCACCAAAATGCAAAACCTTATCAACATATTTTGGTGGTGGAAATTTTGGAAACCTACAAGATTCAAAACTTACATCTCTGGTGCATATTGAAAAAGGAGATTCATCACAAGTTGGTGAACCTGATATCTCAATCAAGGATGAACTTGAACATGATTTTGATGTAGTTCCCCTGAGTAGGGAGTCACAAATATTATAGAATTGGGTGAGAAAACCTAAAGTGATGTCATAAATGATGTTCGTACATACAAGGGGAAAAGAAAATTGGAATAAAAAAAGATTGATCTCGCTAGGATCTGTCCAAAAGGAATTTTCAATTAGAATGGGTGGAAAAGTTCCAGTTCATTGAACTAATGCCCAATCCAATTGATGGTGAGCCTCCTATAGAATGTAGATGTAAGATTTTCACAAAGATCACAAAGAAGGAAAAGAGGTTGCAACTTAAACTTGGTACCATAGAAAAGCATGTTGGTAAAGTTTACAAAAAGGAAACTATAGATGGAGTTGAAAAATCTATGCTAACTTGTGAAAAAAAGGACACCTGTATGCATATCAGGAATGCTGAATTATACAAGTTACACAAGAAATTACGGGAGTAGCATTCTATAGTAAAAGGTTCTATTGAAGATTTCTTTGGGAAAACAATGGAAGTGGAAAATATGGAAAAATTTGTTTAGTTAAGTGTCATCTTTTATATTTTGAGTAGAGGGCATCTTATAATAGACTACCCTTCATTTACTAGTTTATTGCATTTTTTAAAGTTTGAAACTATTCGGACAGTCATTGGTTAGTAAACAATGGATGGGAATGGGCTAGTTGTCTTGCATAGGTTGAACAAATATGTACGAAGGAAAAAATAAAATAGTCAAATTTCATTGCATTATCTCTAGATGAAGTTACAACAATTGATAATACTTCCTAGGTGTGCATGCATGTTTATACTATAAATGATCTCTGTCGTCAACCCTTTCTACTATCTATTGCTAAATTGAATTGTAGTGCACAACAGCCAAAACTTTATATGATATATTAAAGAGTAATCTAATTGATTGTGGAGATATGGATAACATGGAGATTGCTAAAAAGTTGGTGTGTGTTGGAGCAGATGGAGCTTCGATTATGTACGGTCATAAAGGCAGTCTTTGTAAAAAGATCCATAATAATTTGGCACCCTATGTTATTCTCATTCACTGCATGGCCCATTGAATGAATCTAGCTTTTGGAATTGTTAGCAATTTTGGTTGTGTTCATAAAGTGTAATCTTTAATCAAAGAGATTTACCAATACTTTTGTCGAAGTCCAAAACAAGTGTTGAATTTCAACACTTTGCTCAAGGACATACTAATGGGAGGAAGCTTTTTAAAGACAATGATACCAGATGGATATCTTTGGATGGACCAGCACATCAAGTATTCTTTAAATATCCATCATTGCTTCGACTAATCCACTTTTTGCAAGACAGATTCCCTTGGCTATATTTGAGTTTAACAAATGTTAAGATACTCTTAACTTTAGAAGCTATTATCCCCATGCTACATGACATGAGAAATATTATGAAAAATGTTCAACAAAGAGCTATGTACATTGCAGAATATAATAAGTTATGAAAAATGACATGTAATAGCCTAATACTCTATATCAATTACAACCATTAGATGAATCAAAATTTGCAAAGTGGATAGAAATCAAAAATTTGAAAAATCTTGGGAACTCTTTACATATTGGTGTAAATGATGAGGTATATGCTAGTGTACGTGGAATTGACATAGCAATGCAGTACTATGCCCACATCAATCCTGAGTCCAATCCCAATGAATCAAGAAGCAAACTAGAATATGAACTAGAGAAGGTACTTTCACATGATAAAAGTGAAGACTTCAAGAAGATCATTGACTCTATGATTGACTTTGTCAATCGAGTTTGCTACAATATTTCATCACAAATTAGATATAGATTCCCTCTAGAGGAACTGCTCAAAGCAATGTCTATTATTTTCCTCAATATTGGTCTCTAAACTACTCGAGTGATTTTTGAAGAAGGATGACAAATTTGATTAAGCATTTTTGCAAAACTAAAATAATCAAAAAAGTAACTATAAATGAAATTTTAGATGAATCTCGACTAATAGATCAATCATATTGTTTTGTAAACATAATGAGGGAACAATATGATCTTATGGAGAATCCAAATGAAGAGGGAGCAATAACAAATCTTTGGAAAAACCTTGGTCAAAGAAATCAACTAAGAGAGTCAATACCAAAATATTTCAAACTTACCAATTTATGTTTGACAATGGATGAGAGAGTTTTTAGTACTTTGGGATTCAAGAAGTCAAAGGTTAGAAACAAATTAGACAAAAAAAATTGGATAATTTTTTGGGGCTTTATAATTCGAGGTATGTGGTAGATAGTTTCTCTTATGATAGGGCTCTCTACAATTGGAGAAAAAAATGCAAAAGAAGAGGGATGGCCAACATTTCAAGTGGTAGTGGTGGTGGTAGTGGTTTAAGTCCTGATATTGGAAGTAATGATAATGAAGTTCACTTTTGCATGCATACTGACAATGAATCTGAAGAAAACACAACAAACAATCAAATGTTATATAAAATAAATGAGGTGAATTTTTATGATAGTGATGCAGAGCTATTCCAGCTAGAGTGGCAGCTATAGCAATTCCTCAAGCTCTCTACGAGCCAATTAGTAGGCTAGTAGCTCTAGTTTTACCAATTTCAATTCAAATTAATTTATGTGCTTTGGTCTTACCAATTTCTAAGACTCTATCTACTAATTAATTATGTTTGTAGAACTTAATTTATACCCTTAACTATCCTATTAAAGATGAGTAAATTTTTTTTAAACATGTTGATGTTACATGTTGAGATTTTCATTGAAACTAATTTTTAGAGTCTACACATGTTGAGATTTTTATTGATTCTAGTTTTTATACAAGTTGAGATTTTCATTGATTGTATTTTTTACACATGTTGAAATTTTCATTGGTTCTAGTTTTTATACATGATGAACTTGAGATTTTCATTCATTCTAGTTTTTAGACATTTTTAGATTTTCATTGATTCTAGTTTCTTTAAAAAATTGTAACATAATGCATTTTATAGAATAAACTTTCTTTTAAAGATTTGTATTATAATTTATAAATTAGTGTGTAACATAATACATTTAACAATTACAAACAATTATTCACATATAGAGCGTAGAGAAGATGAATATTAAAATGCTTTGCAAATGAGTCAATGACCCTAAATTCCCTTTTATAGATACATGAGAGCAACAATAGCTGCAAGTCAGTTTGTAATTGTATATATAATTAGATTAGCACTACATTATGGGTGTACAATCACCTTGCCAATTGTACAATTTTTTCAATTAAGAGTAGGGAATTCTTTTCCATCTACTCTAGGCAGTACTAGTAGGCTGTCCAACTATCCTGATAGGTTGGTTCTTAATTTTTGTAACAATTAACATTAAACAAAGTTAAAATTAAATTTGAAATTTGAAATTAAAGATCAACGAGTAACAAAATGTTTATACTATTATCACTTACTAAGTTGTTACTTGTTAGGGCTATGATTGACACTAATAGATTGAGTAGATGACCCAACTCCAAGGATGTTCTTTAGGGCACTCCATTTTGCATCATTTAGAAGCTCTATTTTTCTTAGGTTGTACATAAATAGTTGTAACCTTGTCAAAGCTGAATAATTCAAAGAGATAATTTTATATGAATCGAGGAATTTATTTATAAATGCATTCATTGTTGATAGTGGTTTGATGCAACTTGCAATTCTTTCTAGAGTGGTTTCTTTAGGAAAGTTGCCTAAATTTGAGTTCATGATGTTGTGCAACTATTTTATGTAATCTTCTTTTCCAATGAATGTGTCATTTGAGTTAGTTGGATTTGTTAATCCAACATTTAGCAAGTGAAGTATGATGTGATTCATCTTCATCAAGTCTCTATAGAAGTAGATTTCATAGCTTCATCTATTTCCACTAAGTTTTCATAATTTTGATAGACAACTAAGGCCATTACAGTGGCATTATAGTAGTTACTTATTCCTTATTTTTCCAATTCCATGTCACTTGATCTATGTACTTTATACAAAATTTGTTTTGCAATATTTTATAAGAAACTAGTAAAGATACTTTTTTTATCCTCAACACTTTTTTTCAGTTTTTCAAAGACATATTTGATATTGCTATTTAAATCAAGCCATTCAAATAAGCTATCAATGTTCTATATTAATTTCTTCCAATTTTCTTGTTTGATAAGCTTAACTGTGTTTATTATATGGAATGTCCCATTTCTGATTTTATATGATATTTAAAGCCTCTAATAAGATTTTTAAAATCAAACAACCAATATTTCAAAGATCCACCAATTTCTCAATAAAACCCAAATCGAGTATGCCCAAAATAGTGCCAAAAACTTCACAGCTTCACATATTATTAATAAATCTGAAAGTGGACATTTTTATAGAAATTTCACCAAAAATAATGGCCTACAAAATGACATTTTTAGATATGTATAGAGTTTACACAACACCTCCCAAACGGAGGACAACAACAATGCTCATCGGGCTCTCAAAAATAACACAAAATAGCCCGAAAACACCACAAAAACACTACTAATCTATTATAGAAGTATAACCATGACCCAATACAAATATTAAGCTCTATTTTAACATCTAAATATCTAAAATAAAGCAGCAACCCAAACTGATATGAAATACTCAATTGGAAACACCAAACTCTTACAAAAAACACACCCGAAAACTCAGAAATTGGCACTATTCAACACAAGGGAAAACTCTGCATGAGCTTGCACATGGAATGGCTTTAAAATATCATCTTTAGCCTTCTTGAAAATCTAAAAACTCCCATCCTTGGGTCTCCTTCTCCACAGGTTTGGCAGCCTTTGAAGAAAAACAAAGCAACGAGCAAAAATCAAGTTTTGGAATGAACCCAAAATGCCTCCAAATCAATTTAAAAGAGATCATAACCCTAACTCATGACCAATAAGGGTTAATAAAACATATTTAAATAATAATTTTCATTTATTATTCCATTGGTTTCCAAAGATTAGCCCCATTTGCCGAAGCTTCACCTTTTTGAGCCTGCCTGCCTTAGCAAAGATTATTATTTTTAATTATTTGAAAAGGGGACATGACAAGTCCTCCCATCTCAAATATTGCTTGTCCTCAAGCAATGAAGGTTGGAATGCTCAAGGATATGTGCTCCTTCCCAAGTTGCATCCTCCAATGGTAATCCTTTCCATTTGACCAAATGCTCTATGATGCTCCTGTTTCTCGATCTTTTCTCTCTTGTATCTAAAATCTGTTCTGGTATCAAAACTAATTTCCCTTCATCATAAAGAGGTGGTGATTCTATAGATACTATGGTTTTTTGGCCTAGAACCTTCTTCAGGCAAGATACATGGAAAACATTATGTATTTTTCTATTTGGTGGGAGCTCCAATTTATAAGCTACCTCTCCTACCTTCTTGATGATCTTATAAGGCCCATAGAACCTTGGCTTGAGCTTCTCTGCCCCACTCCTCTTCAAGGTGCTTTGCTTATATGGCTGCAACTTGAAAAATATCAAATCTCCCACCTCAAAAGATCTTTCAATCCTTTTTCTATCAGCATACAATTTTTGTTGGTTCTGTGCATGTTGTAGATTACCCTTGAGGGACCTTATTATGTCTTGGCTTTGCCTGACGAAATTACTTGCTACAGGTACTTTGCTATCTCAAAGTACTAGATCAACAAAGGAAAGGGCATCATAACCATAAAGAGCATGAAAAGGAGGCATACCAATAGACATGTGATGAGATGTATTGTAACAATACTCCCCTAGGTGCAACCATTTCACCCAAGCATGTTGTTGATTTGAAACATAGTTCCTCAAATATCCCTCTATCCATTTATTAACTATCTCTATTTTTCCATTTGTTTGAGGGTGATAGCTAGTACTAGGAGTGAGCTTAGTTCTTGCCAAATGAAAGAGATCCTTCCAAAAAGAGCTGAGGAATCTACTGTCTTAGTCACTGACAATGTTTCTAGGCAAGCCATGTAATCTAAAAATTTCCTTGAAGAACAATTCGGCCACTTGTGATGCCTTGAAATCAAATGTGATAGGAATGAAATATGCACACATAGTTAGTCTATCTACCACCACATATATGCAATCCTTACATTGAACCTTGGGCAACCCAATGATGAAGTCCATGAAAATACTTTCCCTTTTTTGTTCAGGAATAGGGAGTGGCTGCAACAATCCTACAGGAAAATTTTGCTCACTCTTGCTTTGTTGGCATACCATACATTCCTTAATGTGTTTAAGGATATCCTCCTTCATATACATCCATGAAAATTAGTCTCAAATTTTCCTATATGTCTTGAAGTATTCTTGATGACCAGCCAAAGGTGTGTCATGAAAGGGCCTCAATATCCTCTCCTTAGTTTTTGATCCTGGCACTAAGAAGATCACGTTCTTGTAATAAATAAATTCATCAACAACCTTGTACTTGTTATCATCCACTAACTTTTTCAAAATCTTGGTGGCAAAGGAATCTTTAGCATACTTTGAAATTATGGAGACTTTCCAATCAGCAGAGATAGATGTTAAGGAACACAAAGTGGGCTTTCTTGAGAGAGCATCAACAACCACATTATTCTTTCCTTTCATGTATTCAATATCAAAATCATAAGCTTGCAATTTTCTTACCCATTTTTGTTGACGATCATTCAAATCCCTTTGGTTCAAGAAGAACCTGAGGCTATTATGGTCTGTCTTTACAATGAATCTCTCACATACCAAATATTGTCTAAACTTATGAAGTGCATGCATGATTGCCAACATTTCCTTATCATAGATGGAGTAACCTTTATCTAATTGATTTAATTTTCTACTCTCAAATGCTATTGTATGTCCCCTCTAAGTTAGGACAGCCCCTATACCTTCTCCAGAAGAATCATATTCAACAACAAAAGGTAAAGAGAAATCTGGAATTGCAATCACAAGGCATGAACTCACTACCTCCTTAAGCTTATCAAATGGTTTTTGTGCCTCTTTTGTCCAAAAAAGGCTCCTTTCTTTGTCAAATTAGTCAAGGGGGCAGCAAGATAAGAAAATCCCTTGCCAAATCTCCTATAGTAGCTACACAACCCAAAGAAACCTCTCAATTGTGTAAGATTAGTGGGTGGAGGCCAATCCAAAATTGCCTAGATTTTTTGTTGATCAACCTATACTCCTTTAGAACTTATAATATGTCCCAAATATAGGATCTTTGTCAAACCAAACTCACATTTAGATATCTTAGCATAGAAATATTGTTGCTCCAAGATTCCCAAAATAGTGTCTATGTGCTTTAGATGCTCTTTCCATGTTTTACTGTAAATCAAGATATCATCAAAAAATATCAAAACAAATTTTTGAAGATGCTGACTGAATACCTTATTCATACAAGATTGGAATGTTGCGGGTGCATTAGTGAGGACAAATGGCATAACAAGAAATTCAAAGTGCCCATAGTGACATCTGAAAGCGGTCTTTTCCACATCTTCACTCCTCATTCGGATTTGATGGTACCATGATCTTAAGTCAATTTTTGAGAAGTATACAACAACATGTAACTCATCAATGAGTTCATCTATGCATGGTATGGGGTACCTATTTTTTATGGTCTTCTTGTTTAGAGCCCTATAGTCTATACATATTCTCATTGTAACATCCTTTTTCTTGAAAAGTACCACAGATGATGCAAATGGACTAGAACTAGGCCTTATGAATCCCATGTCCAGGAGTTACTTAATAGTTTTTTCAATTTCTTCCTTATAACCTCTTGGATGGTGGTATGAGGTTGTTATAACTGGTTTGGCACCTTGTTATAACTCTATAACATGCTCAAAACCTCTATTTGGTGGTAATCCTAGAGGCAAGTCATTGAAAACTATACTATGCTTATCAAGAATATTTTGAATTTCAAAATGGAAATTACCTTGATTCTTTGGAGAGCTTGTTGGATGGATTATGACTTCTTTTTCCCATGCTACTTGTCCTCTTTGAAAAGTCCTCTCCATCCTCTTTGCAGAGACTACCTTAGGTGCTCCATTCGATAAGCCTCTCAATTAGACTTCTTTCCCATTGGAATGAAATTTAAACTCTATAGTTTGATGGTTCATGTAATAGCCTCCAATAGAGTGCAACCATTGAACACCTAATACAAGATCTATCTCCCCAATGCCAACAACTTAGAAGTCATCACATAACTTATAATCTCCTAAGGTTATCTTGAGTTGTTTCACCACTCGTGTGCAAGGCATAGTGAATCCATCAGCTATAGTAACATTGAATCCCTCAAAATCTTCTTCTTTAAGCCCTCTTTTCATGAAAAATCCCTCATCAATAAAATTGTGAGTTGCCCCACTATCAAGAAGAACCGTCAACCTTTTCCCTACTAGTACCCCTCAAATTTGAAAGGGATGGTATCTTGGGACTCCTGATAATGATACTAAAGTGCCATCCTTGCTGATTTCTTTTTCTTTCTCTTCTTCTTCCTCCTCGTTAGTATCATGAAATTCCTCATGCTCATCTAAATCAGATTTTGAAGCAACTTCATTATAGTGCACTTGACCTTTCCCCAAACATCTATGTCCTGGAACCCATGGTTCTCTACAAGTGAAACAAAGCTTTTTCCTTCGTAATTCACTCCTAGTCTCTTCATCTACCTTATTTTTTGCCACATTTATTACATCTTTTGGTGGTAGTGTTGGAAAAGTCTTTTTCTAAAAATTTTCCTTATGTTGCCAAAGATTTGGGAGTTTTTGATTAATGACTAGTTTCATAGGCATGCAAGTTTCAAGTTGCAAGCTTCTTTTGATAGCTTCCTGTAAGGTTGAGGGTGAGAAAGCCTTAACCAAACCCTTAACAAAATCTTTCAAACCATCAAGAAAAAGATAAACAATCCTCTTTTCACTCATATCAGGTACCATAACAACCACTTTTTGAAACTCTTCTATATACTCATTGATTGATTTGGTTTGCTTCAACTTTGACAATTCTTTAAAATACTCTTCATCATCCTTGAGGTCAAATCTATCTATCACTCTTTGACTGAAATCATCAAATGTAGTTACCTGATCATGACCTTGAGTAGTCATTCCATGATACCACCAATCATAGGCTGCATCTTCCAAGTGTAGACTTGCAAATTGAACAACATCACTCTCCTTCATGGGGTTAAGTGTGAAGAAGGTCTATAATTTTTGTAGCCATGTTCTAGCTGAAATTTTATTTGTTCCATCAAAAGTGGGTGTTGTAAACTTGCTTATTTTATTTTTGAGCTCTCTTCCACTTACATCATGCTCCCTCCTATACTCTTTCTTGGGTATCAAAGTGTTCATCATATCCACATATTCTTTAAAAGGAACCAAACTATGAAAGTCATCATCTAAGCCATTGTAAGTAGCTCTTAATGCAATCAAGTTACCTGTAACCTCTTCCACGGGATTAAGGGCTGGATTTGGTACTGGTGGCTCATCTGCAAGTAGGAAAATAGTTTTTGTTGATTTAGAGGGTGTGGTTTTCATATTTATTGGCTCCTCTAAAGTGCTTCCTTTCTCATTAGTAGATGCAACTCCTTGCAATTTTTCTGTCAATATTCGCAAAGCCTCTCTTGTTTCTGCCAAACTATCCACTGTTTGCTTCTGAGTATTCTGGATGTCTTGGAAGAATTTATTTTCCATCTCATCTGGGTCAGCCATACTTTTTCTTTCCATGGATTTTGTAGTTTTAATTTTAACTGGAGGTTTGATCAAAATTTCTTTATTCTTTTCTCGCTGCGAATATCTCTTTTCTCTTTCACTTAGTTGCATGCAAACTTCTACAAACCCTCAGGCTGACAAGATCATAGCTTTGATACTATTGGAATGTCCCATTTCTAATTTTATATGATATTTAAAGCCTCTAATAAATTTTTTAAAATCAAACAACTAATATTTCAAAGATCCACCAATTTCTCAATAAAACCCAAATCAAGTATGCCCGAAATAGTGCCAAAAACTTCACAGCTTCACATATTATTAATAAATTTGAAAGTGGAAAATTTTATAGAAATTTCACTAGAATAATAGCCTACAAAATTAAATTTTCATATTTTTATAGAGTTTACACAATAGCTCCCAAACAAAGGACAAAAACAATGTTCATCGGGCTCTCGAAAATAACACAAAATAGCTTGAAAACACCACAAAAACACTAATAATCTATCACAGAAGTATAACCATGACCCAATACATATATTCAGCTCTATTTTAACATCTAAATGTCTGAAATATAGTAGCAACCCAAACTAATATGAAATACTCAACCGGAAACACCAAACTCTTACAAAAATCAAACCCGAAAACTCACAAATTTGCATTGTTCAGCACAAGGGAAAACTCAGAATGAGCTTGCACATGGAATTGCTTTAAAATACCATCCTTATTCTTCCTAGAAACTTTCAAACTCCCATCCTTGGGTCTCCTTCTTCACAAGTTTGGCAGACTTTAAAGAACAACAAAACAGTGAGCAAAAATCAAATTTTGGAATGAGCCCAAAATGCCTCCAAATCCCTTTAAAAGAGGGCATAACCCTAAATCACAACCAAGAAGGGTTAATAAAACATATTTTAATAAAAAAATTTATTTATTAGTCCATTGGTTTCCAAAGATTAACCCCTTTTGCCAAAACTTCACCTTTTTGAGCCTGCCTGCCTTAGCAAAGATTATTATTTTTAATTATTTGAAAAGGGGACATAACATTATACTATCATTGAAATGATGGTCTTCATAAGATGTAGTTATATTTTGTGTGATGAGATTCTCCATATTTTTCTTCATTTCATACATCTCCATTTCACTCTTTTTCTGTATTTCATCTACTTTCCCTTGCCAATTAGTTTGTCTTTTCCTCTCATCATCCAATTCCTTATATCTTGGATTGTCTTTATAGTAGTTACCTCTTTTTTCTTCTCATCCTTGAGTTCCCTTTTAAAATCATGGATTGTCTTCATGGTAGAATCCTCATTTTTCTTCACATTGTCCAATTCCTTTTTCAAATCATGGAGTGTGTTTGCAGTATGAGTAGACTCCTCTTTCTTCTCATTCTCTAATTCCTTCTTCAAATCAAAGATTTTTTTTGCACTTGACTCCTCTTTTTCCTTTTCATTCTCCAATTCCTTCTTCATGTGGTGGATTGTGTTTGCACTAGACTCTATTGTCTATGCATTCTTTAGTTTCTTCCTCAAGTCAAGGATTGTCTTTGCAGATGTTTCCTCTTTTTTCTTCATATTCTCCAATTGCTTCTTCAAATTGTGGATTGTGTTTGCACTAGACTCCTCTTTTTTCTTCTCATTCCTCAATTCCTTCTGTAAATTATGAATTATACTTGCTTTAGACTCATTTTTCTTTTCATTCTCTAATTCAATTTTTAAATTATTATTTTCCTTGACAGTAGAGTCTAGGTCAGTTTTCAATTTATTGTTTACTTGTGCACTATTCTCTACAAATTTGAACAACTTTGCAGTAGAGACTTTTTCATTCTCAAATCATTTTTTGCACTCATCCAATTCTATAGTCATATTTTTTCAGTTGTTCATTCATCTTTTCTTGTTTGACAATGGCCTATGTAGAAGAAGAATTATTTATCATGTTTTACAATTCTTTGAACCTATTATCTAATGCTTTCTCCTTGGCTCTCACATTATCAAGGCTTGCCTTTAACTTTTCTATTTTCTTTGCAAGCCTTTTTTTTTCCCTCTCCACTTTTAGAAGTGTAGAGTGGACCATTTTGTTTCTCTCTTTTGATATATTGATTTTGTCAATTTTTTCACTTTTGACAAATCCATTTAAAGACTGGTAACTTATACATCATTACAATTTATTATATTTTTTCGTGGATTATTATCTCTAGCTAAGAGCATAACATCCATGAATAAGTTCATCATTTTGGTGTTTGGGTCATATGTTGGAAATATAATGTTACTATTAGATCCTTGATGTTCAACAAATACATCACTTTTCAACATCTTCATAATTTGCCTATTTCTTTTGCTTGTCTGATCAAACTTTGCTATAAAGTCATTTAAACTAAATTATGGGTGTGCTAACACAATTGAGTGTTTGAAAGGTGAATTATCAGTAGTATTTATGTATGCTCCTCCAACTCCAATTAAACTTACTCCACCTACAATTGTATTTTGAGGATTTCCAACAACTTGAAGATGACCCATTCTAAATTCCAATGTTTTAGGACTATTTTTTAGGGTCTTTTCTTGAAGCTACTAGTGCATACATTGGTGAAGTAACCATTGGTATTTCTTGTGTTTTCATATTCATAATTTTTTTCTTTTTTTGCACAAGATTCACCTGTGCTAGTGCTAGTGCCAATGCCAATGTGACCAACTTCAACTAGATTTAAACATTTAACCAATTTTGTATTGGGATGACCTTTAGAACTAGAAGTATGATGTTTTTTTCTCTTTCTAGATGAATCATCTTCAATCTCATCGAAGAGTCCAATGATTGGTTTACTTCCACTTTTGGGTGGGTTTGGTACTACAATTGGATTCCAAATCCCTTCACCATTTGCACCAATGGGCCCTATACATGCATAATCCATGTTTTGTATCATAGTTAAACCTTAACTATATTTTTTTTTAATAGAATCACTCATTTGAAGTTTAACAATATCCTTGGTTGACTCGGGATCCTGAGTACTTTGAATGTGTTCATCAGAGTTGGAGTCCTTTTGTCTTTGATTACCACTATCACTACAAGTGCCAAATTGATATACTATAGATGGACGCTCTTTATTCCAATAATTTCTAAAAAGATCATCCTCCTCAATTTCCTCAAAAGCTTCTCAAGTCTTTGGTTCACTCAAAATTTGCCTCATTTTTCAAAAATCAATCATTTTGGTTTGACACCATAATTCAGACCTACATGCCTCTTTAATTTCTTTCAGTATAGAACTCTTAGAAGGTTGAGATGCTTTCTTAAAAAATTGAAGTATGTCATAGGCTTTGATTTGTGTGACTCTGGTGTGTACAATGTTGTGATTCGAGATGACAATTCTTGCATTGAAATATTATTCTCTATTGCATGTTTCTCCATATCTTTCTTAACCTCATCCCACAAGTTCATGTTTTTAAACTTTTCTATCAATGACATCTCCTAATGTTGATATTTTCTTGTAGAGTTTCCATTGGAAATAAATCTTGTTTTTATTATGTTCAGTGGATCATAAATCCAGTGACTGAAAAAATCAAAGCTAAAAAAATTTACCAATTTATTTGCCACTTTGAAAGCCTTTCTATCAAATGTGAGACCTCTAATTGTGAAAGGCAAAGAAGAAAATATCATTTTCTTTTGTTGTCCACTAAAAAGTTCATCTTCACTCTCCATCTACCATACATATTCTAGTGCAAAAAATCTTTCTGTAACATGCATTGGAATTTTGCACGACTCAACCACTGAACCATAAAACCTTAACATAGTGTAGTCTTCCATGAAGAACCAATCAACCAATTGAATTTGACTTCCCAGTTGAATGCAATATTTACAACATAGGCAATCTAGGTATCAAAATGCTTGTAATGTGTTGGTAAATAGGTGCCAAAAAGAAGTCTACAAAATGGTTGTAGTTATTATTATTACCAGTCACCCTCATCTTATGTGTCCACTCATATACTGGACTTGGAGTCTTTGATTTCTTCTGGATTTTCTCATCAAAATTATAGACCTCAATATCAAGCTTTTTGTTCTCATTCTCAAATATTGGGTGATGCTTTGCTAAAAGAATGTAGCACAGGTAACTTGTGAACCTAAATGTCTTCATCTTGCTTGTAGTTTTACTTTGTTTAATCATTAGTAATTATTCTTGAATAGATTCAACAATGTGTGAAACATAATTATATCTTACTTCTACCTTCTCAATTGATTGACCTTGACAATGGATATTATAAATCATTTCAAGAACACTGGCCTCCACTTCCTTGTTATTGTCCAATCCCAGAAAAAATGATAACAAAGGAATAGTATTTTGAACCCATTGCACAAAAGTATCATACTGATAAGGAGGCTTATGATCTATGTTTAGTGTAACAATAGCACTAGAATGATCAATAGATGACTCTGAGTTTATTAAACCCTTAATATATGAATCTTGAAAAACTATATCCAATTTGTCATAAGCCTATGGTAGTTTATCCAACTCAATGTGCTCATTAAAGATTTATGCTTTAAACCCTAGCCCTAGGTGTAACATAGCAAAAAATTCACTCTCAATTATGGATAAAGTTTCCTCCCAAGTATTTTTGGTTTACTATTTTCTTTCTATTTTCATCATAATTCTAAGCACATAGCATCACAATTTCAAGGCAAGGGAATACTTCAGATACATTGAGGTTTGCTAATCCACTAACCAAAGCAACTAGTTTATTTGTATGTTCGCCAATACTTTTGTTATATTTAAAATAATTTCTCCCCTTATGTGGATCTTTCCACTTATTAAAAAATTAATGTCTAATTCCCATGATTCCTGAATCTCCATGGATAACAGGATCAACCATATCACGATATTCATCAGTGAAACCTGGGGTTTTTAGCATTTTCTTGAGTTCTATAATGTCTTTCTTTTCCTTTTTGCTTGCACTTGTACTAGAGGTTTTTAACTTTGTTTTTCTCATGCTTGCTACTCGTTGTTACACAAAATTATTCTTCAAGCACTAATTTAAAAATTTGTAAAGTGTAAACCTAAGATAATAAGATTTATATTGCTACAATTGCACTATAGTTTTAAAAAAAAAATTAAATACTCAGAATTGAGATTCGATAATACTAGTGCTAGCAGATACTCAGATAATTGGTGCTCTCCTATGATACTCAAGTTTTAGAATTTAAGTCTTTAAAATAGAAAATGGAATTTAGTCATAGTCTTTGAAAAGTTGAAAACCCTACAATATCGAACTCTCAAGAACACTAAACTTCATAGTCTAAAAACATAAAAGAAAATTTTTAATAGTTAAAAGTTAAAATGTAAGTGATTAATGGTTTAAATTACTATACTCTATACAATATACATGTAAGTTACGATCACCAATAATATACATAATTATAATAATAATAAGTAATAATTAATTACATAATACAATTATACATTTTAAATAAATTAAATAATAAAAATCAAACTTAATAATCGATAGCCCCCACCCAATATGATTTTCAGGTCAATTTGTGAAATGTTATCATTGTTGTCAAGAGTCATCTAGAATCATGACACTTGTCACACACGTCTCCTTGAAATGTCTCATGATTTTGGATGTTTCTTGACAACAACGATAACATTCCCAAACTTTACCCCAAAATCATATCAGGTCATCGATCTTTCTTTTACTTAACAATCAAGATTAACTAATAACAAAGACTAAACTTAATAACTGACACTTAATCAAGCATTGCAATGACTGGACATGTGTCAAAATTTTAGATGAATCTAGGCACATGGGAAAACATTTCGCTAATCACTCTAAAATTCATCTCAAGTCGTTAATCTTTTTTTTAATCAATAGTCGAACATAACTATAAGAAAGAATCTTATGCTACAATTGTTACTTTATCTCTTGAGTGATTTTAGGACATGTGTCCTAATTTTAGGTAGAAATAGAATTTAACTTAGATCTTTTAAAATTAGTCCCAAAATAGAGTTGTGATCGTTGATCTATCATTCATTGGATAGTCCAAATCAATTCATTAAACCTTTCACGTAACAAATATTAAATTATAATTTATCTTATTGTTGCAAGTGAAAATTTAAATCACAAAGTGAAGTTGCACACATTTTAATTAAATGATTTAGTTAAAACATACAAATTATTTGAATTTCTTAACAATTTCCAAAATCCCTAATTTGGATTAGAATAAAATTAAACATGAAAAATGAATGGAGCATCAAATTTTTGAAAATATAAAATTATAATATCTAATCATTCATCGATCAGTAATTGCTTGATAATGATAACTTAATTTAATAATCATAGCATTTTTACTTAATAAAAAATAATTTAGATTATAATCAATATTTGTTAAATTGCTTGATAATGATAACTTAATTTTAATTTTAATAACCATAGCACTTTTCATTTAATTCAAAATATGATGATGATCATGATATTTAAATAAATTTAGATTTGAAAATTAGTAGTAATGAATTAATAAATTAATTTTTAATATTTTATATGAACATTTATATATAAGTTATAATTTAAACTTTTTATTTTCCAATCAAATTTCAATATAATTTATACAATTTAAATTGTATGATCATGAATCGTGATTCATGATGTTACATGTATCACAAGTTTATATTTAACAAACTATTTTTAAATTTATTTAATATTTTTAAATAAATTAATAATAGTTAAAACTATTATAACTATTAAGTACAAAATATTATTATATAACTTGCATGGCCCTGACCCCTATGTTCATATATTATCAAAATTTACAAATTTTGAAATTTATAGGTCATACATATACATATTACAAATTTTCATTGGATAATTTTTAATTTAATTTTTTTTATAATAAATCATTTCAAACGAGGCATCATAACTCCTAAAAATCTTTTCTCTAGGGTTTCCATAAGTTTTAGATCTTGGGAAGATATGCAAGTCTAGTACTATCTTGTCCGTTCAGATCGACAGACTTTTGACTTATTGCTCTCTTCAAGTCGAGTACACTTAATTCATAAAGTGGGTATTCAGTCTATTAGACCTTGGTGCCATGATTAGAAGTGGTATCCTGCCACTCCTTTCACTAATTACAAACCAAGTTTGGGTTATAGATGCTTTCTCCCCATCTATCGATGGTGGATATGCTCAATCAAAGATGGCTTTTGCAATCTTCTCTTTCTCGATGGAGAAAGCACTTTGACACTATTTGGAGTGCTATTATAGAGCCCAAGATTACACATTTTTCTTGGTGTCTAGCTTTTTAAGGTCTTCCCTTTGGGCCTTAGCTCAAGCATATTGGGGTTCCAGATCCTAGATGCCCTTTTTGTGGACAACCAGAGCCTTTCCTGCATATTTTCTAGTTTTGTAGATGTGCTCAAAATTACTAGCACTAGATTCATGACTTCTTTAATCCATTCAGGCCTAAAGCCTTTTCCTGGCACATGGTTATCTTAGGTGATTCCTCCAGAATCCCTTAGAAATTTACCTAGATTTGGCATACCATTAGGATGGAGATTTTGTTCACTCTATTGAAAGAGGAAAATGTTGTTCTTTTCACTCACAGTTTTCTTGATATTAATATTGCTATGTACACTAAGGCATGTACTTGTAATAATGTAACTATTTAGATTCAAGGTCAAGCTAACAAAGTGGCCTCGGAGGTGGCTCACCTACAAGAGCTACTGAACCACTAGGGAAATTCCCCTTGCATTGTTGCTAGAGTTCCTCTAGATGCCTCAGATGATACCTCAATACCTTGAGGCTGCCATCCATGGTGCCACTCCTCAGGCTGCCACTTGCACACCTCGCACTCATAGGCTTCCCACCACCACTCTCCTAGCAGTGGTAGTGGTGGATGGAGGTGTTTCTTAGCTTCCCTGCCTCGTGGTGGTACTAGCTTGTCCCAAGCTCCTCCTAGGGCTCAGCGGACACTTTCTAGAAAATGGCCTTACCTAGATCTGGCAATTTCTACTCTGTAGCTAGAGATAAAAGATGGAGATGTTGCCACTAATCTTGAAACTATTGTTGTTTATGATGGCTGGATTGTCCCCAGCCTACCCCCCAATCCCAAGATGAATGGGGTTTTCATGATCACGACGAGCCACCTCCCTCGGCAGGCACTGCTTTGGTCACTTGAGGTTGCTATTTATGTTTTTTATTTATTTTTATGAATTGTGTTTCATTCTAGCTTCGACCGCGTGAACTTTCTTGGGGTGATCTTGTATCCCCCTCCCATTTTTTATGAATTGTAATCTTAGTATATTGATTATTAATAGAAAAGGACTATTCATCAAAAAAAAAATGAAACCATAAAGGGATTGTTGAAACCCTTTTTTGTTCCTAACTTTGTAATAGGTAATATTTTATAATAGAGTCGCAAACTAACATTTGAACCATGCATTGAGAAACCATACACAAAGTCACAGACTAACACAAACAATGAATTGAGAAGCCATAAATAATTATTTTCATTGATTATATTTGAGATTGTACAATGTACATATTCATAGCATAGATATTCAAAATAGCTAATTAAATTAGCTTGATTTTACTATTTCATAATTTACATTCAAGGGCAAGGCCCAATTTGAAGTAACTACTTATCATTTTTATCAGAAACAAATATTTTAAAAATATTTTTCTTCCAAACGACAAGGGTCAAGGAAACAAGAAATAGGAAACAGAGAATAGGGAACAGGGAATAGGGAATAGGCTAAGGGCTTGAAACCTTCAATCATAAAGGTCTTCAAGCCTATCCACAAGGAAACTCTTAGAGATGTTAATGTCTCTGAACTTGTGCAACCATGTGAAGTTGGTGTCATTTACATCATCCAACAACAACCACTTCTACAAAAAATCCCTCCCAAGTTGTGTCCACTTCCAATGGCAAGTCAATTGGCATTCAGTCATGCCAAGCAGGAAGGGATGCTTCTATACAATGAGCTCCCTATGCCTTTCTCCCAACACTTTTCTACTACGTCTACAAAAGGGATGCCAATGCCTAACCCCAGTACCTTCATTGCCAATACAAGAATTTTGATGTCATCTTCTAAAGATGTTTCCTTAAAAATGGTACGTAGAATCATCAAAATGTCTACTTGATTGCCTCCAAGGTCAAGAAGAGATGTAATGCCCTATAAGGGAACCCAAAAGAAATTAACCTAAAGTTTCTCGAAGCTTGCCAAACATTTTTTTTTAAGATAATAAATAAAAAATAGATATGAAATAGTGGAAGCAATAATTAGATACATAAATACAATCCATAAAATGGAGTACATCTCATAAGGGTCCCATGACGTTGAATCACATTTAAGTTTTATTAATACAAAATCCAATACATAACAAATCCACCATTAAAAAATAACTACAAGAATGAGTCCATTTAAAATAATATACAATTATATTGAATGCCACTTGGCAACAATCAAAATACATAATCATCCACTATACAAGTCATAGGGTATATAAATTCTAAAGAATAATACATCATAAAATAAATTGCATCATATTGTAAGATCTTTGAAATCAAATACAATACAATAGAGTATAACCATCCATCATAGTACATAAGAACATAATGAAAGGTAATACATAACAAGGAACTCCAACAATGACATCAAACTATCAGATCTCAATGGTATAAGTAAAAAACACTACCAATTGACCTCATGAAACCTCAATGGTCCACTCCCACCATGCTGAGGAGATGGTCTCAAGTCCCAAATAGGATAACAATCCTAAAAGTCATAACCAACATCTAGGTTAAGGAAAACCTGAAAGCAATCTATCTCAAAGGTACCAAGACACAAATGACATCTAAACCTAGAGGTAACAATGACATGTAGTCAACCTACTATGTAAGTGGGCAAGTGTCATCGCATGAGCCAACTCTAAGGTTACCTTGGCAACCACTCTAAACTTCGGCCCCCTAGTGTCTCTATGTGGCACGAGTATCATCTTGTAAATACAAGGCATACTAATGAAGCAAGGTCGCAACCAAGCACCCTCTCTACTCCCATCCTAGCCTATACTAGCACTCGAGGCATGGGTGAGGGAAAAAAATGACTCTTATTAATTCATTTTACTTTTATTTAATGAAATGTTATCACTTATTAAAATAACCTACAATGGGTTACTGAGGCAACCTCTTTAGGGCTCCAGCCTCCATTGCAAGCCACTTCCCAACATGACATAAAGATAACCTACCCTAAGCTTAGTAAAAATAAAAGATCTCATTAAGATCATAAAGCACACATCATTTCTTAAACAAATAGCTAGAAAGAACTAAAATATCACTGAGTGAAATTCATAGATTTCATCAATACAAACATCCTATAAGGACTAATCCAAACTCAAGTACACATAACACAACCATGGCATCACATGACATCACCAAAATTAGTAACTCTTGACCTCTGGTAGACATCCCAAAACTAGTCAACACTCTAAGTCAACCCCAAACCCAACACAAAAGAAATCATACAACTGGCAGTGTAGTTTCATAGTTTTTGTTTGGTTTGAAACAATACAATTTTGATTTAATAGTAGGGTTTAAGTTTACATTTCGTTATAAGTTTTTGGCCTAATAAAGTTTACAAATTTTTCCTTATAACTAAACCCCTTATAACAAATTAATTATTATTTAATTAAATCAACATTAGATTTAAAAATAAATAATTCAAATATAATCTTATTGGTTTAAAACAAAAAAACCATTTCCAAAAACTCATAATTTAAAAACTAACATATAATTAAATTCATCTAGAGAAAATTAAATAATTAATATTGACTATTAAAATAATAATCATTAACTATTAATAAATAATTTTAATTTATTAATAATTATCATTACTATAGTAATAAAATAATATTAACTAATTTAATATCATTATATTTTTAAAGTTAATTAATTAAATTCGAATTAGTTTAATAAAAATAAAAAATTAACTATAATAAAAAAATTATTAAATTATTAAATTAATTAGTTTTAAATTACTTAATAATAAAAAAAATATATAAAAACTATATAATAAAAATGAGTTTAAAGGCCCATCGGCCTAGGCATTGTTGTCGCAACAGAGCCGCTATAGCAACAACAGTAGCATACTATCATAAGGCAGTACCTACTGCTACGGTAGTAGCCAGATCTACCATGTAGTTGACCTATGCCGTGGTTGGGTGTGGAATTGGTGGCCCCACCCAATATTTCATTTTAATTTTTTTTTTGTGTTTTTTATATAAAGCAAACTACATCCTAGCTTCCCCCCCCCCTCGGCCAATTTTTTTTTTTTTTTAAAATTTATTTATTTTAATATTATGTGATAAAATTATCATAGTAAAATCATTTATTGTGGTAATTTTATTAACACATATATATTCTTGTGACAAATCTGATAGAAAAATTACAATTAACTAATCAAATTTTACAACTCAAATCTTGATTCCTTTCCAAACCCTACTTGTACTAAAATACAAATCTCCAAAATTTACAAACAAGGGTTTCTAATATTCAAAGCATATATAGATATTTCTCAAGAAAAGAATGATAAAATTGCATACAAGGGTTTCAACCTGATTAAAACCTTGAAAAAAATTCATGAAGAATATAGAGAATTCAAATAATGGAAACTATTGTGCAAAACCCACATGATCCTACCTGGATTTGATGCTAAATCCATGAATGCATGGAGCTTGCAAACAATTCCCTTCTTCTATAAACCTTCTTCTTAGAAATTGGCTCCTCCAAATCTCAGTATCGAGAAATGAACTCTAATTTGCTAATAAAGAGTTTTTCCCCCAAATTAAGGCTTCGATCGTGCAATCACATGAAACCCTTTTTCCTTAATTATTTTATTATATTTTCATTTTCATTTGCAACCTTTTTGTAATTTAATTAAAATATCTTTATTAAATCAATTTTTTCTCTCTTTAATTAATTCACAAGATATTTTTTAATAAATTATTTATTAATTTAAACAATAATACTATTCAGAGTTTATTATAAAGATGAAACTCCTAAGTATATTATAATTAAATTAAATAAATATAATTATGCCAAATTATAACTTTAAATATATCTTTAAATTTAATTTTTCTATTTAATTAATTTCTTAATTAATTAAATATAATTAAATATTAATTTTTCTTTATAATTTTTTAATTAAATTAAATAATTGAATTATCTTTTAATTTGATTTAATTATAAATGAAAATTACAATAGACTCACAAGATGAACTATGAAAACTCATCATGAAGTACAAAATACTAGATCAAACTCAAGGGTTAAAATCACAAATTCACATCACTTGATGAATTCAAAAGGGTAAACAACTCAGATACTTGTCCTACTTTCTAGGACAATTGGCATAAGGTTAGGATTTGGACTCAAGAATTATCTCCCCTCTTTTACCATTGAGATACTATGATAGGGTACACTCATCCTAGCAATTCAGGAAAGTCGATACCCAGTACCTACAATCTACGAGGAGTGGTGCATCGTGGCGGGGAGTGTGCATCATGTAGATCTCGAATAGTAGGTGACTATGACTCCTTCCCTCAACAACATCAAAAATGTTAGTCATAAAGTAAAACATACAAGTACACCATACACATGCGAGTATGGGGTAAGTATCCATAGACCTGCATATAAAATATCCATCTATCTAACACCATGAAATAACTAAGTAACTCATCACATAAATCAACTAAATACATTTAATCAAATTCAGTAACCAAGTACCACTAATCATAACACTGGCCTAAAAGAATCTGGCAACTTAACATGAAAAGTCAACTAGGGGTAGGTATTACATCCACCCCCTAGACTTAGGCTTACTCTTGGAAACCTACAAGAAATATAAAAACTCTAGCACTCATTGTGTGGGTCTCATTGAAACCTTTCCCCCTATAGGAGGATAAGACTCCACTGAAAAAACCATCTGAAATCTACTCATATCTCCAACCATGGGTTTTGAAGTTGTAGGTCTTTGATCTAAGAACTGTGGTTTCCATTAAGGATAATGAGATGACTTGTGTCTATGTTGTCTGCATGAAAAACACTCTCCATCAAAACTCCTCTGCACTCTAGGTGTGCTAGACTATTGAACACTACTCCCACTAGCATAAGAATGTGTACTCTAAGATGGCTAGTCAAACTGGTTGCGCTTATTGTGCTGAGAGTACTAAAAATCCCTAGAGTGTAAACCACCACCAGCACTCTATGTTGGAGGATAACATCCTCCCTGTTGTTTCTATTGATTGCCTCCAGAAGGAGTCTTTCTACTACTACTCGATCCCTTATTACCTTTGGACCTTGATGTTGCAGGTGCTCCCACAAAACCACCATGTCCTAAGGTGACACTTTGCTCTATAAGTATAGCGTGTTGTACTACTTCCTTGAGGGTTTTAGGCTCAAATACCTTAACACCACCAATGAGTTGATCATTAAGGTCCCAAATAAAGTGATGTGTCATTAGTGGCGAGCAATCATTGATCCCCACATAAGGTATAAGCTCATATAATTTTTTCTCATACTCTACTATGGTCATAGTGTATTGTCTCAGATTGTTAAATTCATCTGCTCTCTATTGATGTCATTCCTCTAGTAGGAATCACTCATGGAAGTTATCCAAAAATAACTCACATGTGGTAGTGTTCATGTTGACACCCAACTTCTTGTCTTCAATGTTCCACCATGTGGTCCAAAGAATTCCAGGTGGGTGATGGAAAACCTTGCTTTGATGTTAGAGTCAAAGTCTTGTATAGAAAAACACCTATCTAGAGCAATTAGCCATTGCTCAACCACATATCTTGATCCTAGCCCATTGAAGGGTTTGATATTAGACCTCTTAAGGACCTTCATTTGTGTAGCTACAACTGACCTCTTTAATCAATGTGAAGGTCTCTCTGAGGACTCCTAGACCTATGCCTCTCCTCATTCCTTGCATGGTGTGAATCTGGATGATCAAGACCCTGAGGAAGTAAGTGATCCATAATGGTCCTCATATAGAACAAGTTCATGTACACTAGTATCATTTCCTCGCCCCTAACCTTTACTATAGCTTGAGCTATGGGCTCTAACTGTCAATCTCGTCCCAGATACCATCCTACGATAATATCCAAGAAAAAGAAGATGCTATAATATCCATAATAACATGCTAATGTAAAGCATACATCTAGGAAACAAGTTTTGAATATAGTACAAGATCAATTCCAATTTTTCTATTTTAGTTTTAAGTATATTTCAGTTTTGAAGTTCAATTGTTCAAGTTTGGGAATATACATATCATAGTTTAAATTTCATTTCAGTTTAACTAGTTGATATCTTGTGGTGTTCCAATATACCCAGAGCTCCCAATGTAGAAACTTGGGCTCTGATACCATATGTAATGCCCCACTAGTGAGCCCAAAAGAAATTAACCTAAAGTTTCCCAAAGTTTCCCAAACATTTTTTTAAAAAGATAATAAACAACAACATATATAAAATAGCAGAAGCAATAATCACATACATAAACACAATCCATAAAACAAATTACATCTCTTAAGGGTCCCATGACATTGAATCACATTTATGTTATATTAATATTAATCCAATACATAACAAATCCACCATCAAAGAATAACTACAAGAATGAGTCCATTTAAAATAATATACAATTCCATCGAATGCCACTCGGTAACAATCTAGATATGCATAATCATCCACTATACAAGGCACATGGTATGAAAATCTTAAAGAATAATACATCATAAAATAAATTACATCATCTTGTAAGATCTATGAAATCAAATACAATGAAGTAGAGTATAGCCATTGATCATAGTACATAAGAACATAATGAAAGGTAATACAAAATAGGGAACTCCAACAATGACATCAAATTGTCAAATTTCAATGGTATAAGTAAAAATCACTACCACTCAACCTTGTGAAACCTAAATGGTCCAACCAACATCTAGGTCAAGGAAAACCTAAAAGCAATCTATCTCAAAGGTACCAAGACATAAATGGCATCTAAACCCAGAGGCAAAAATGACACATAGGAAATCTACTATGTAAGTGGGCAAGTGTCATCACATGAGACAACTCTAAGGTTACCCTGGTAGCCACTCTGGACTTTGGCCCCCTAGTGTCTCTATGTGGCACTAGTATCCTCTCATACAGACAAGGCATATTAATGAATCAAGGTCACAACCAAGCATCCTCTCTACTCCCATCCTAGTCTGTACTAGCACTTGAAGCATGGGCAAGTAAAAAAAAAGACTTTTATTAATTTATTTTACTCTCATTTAATGAAATGTTATCACTTATTAAAATAACCTACAATGGGCTATTAAGGAAGCCTCTTTAGGGCTCCAGCGTCCATTGCAAGCCACTTCCCAACATGACATAAAGATAACCTACCCTAAGCACAGTAAAAGAAAAAGATCTCATAAGATCATAAAACACACATGAGTTCTTAAACAAGCAACTAGAAAGCACTAATCAAAATTCACAGATTTCATCAATACAAACATACTATAAGGACTGATCCAAACTCAAGTACGCATAACACAACCATGACAACACATGACATCACCAAAATCAGTAACTCTCGACCTCTAGTAGACATCCCAAAATTGGTCAACACTCTAAGTCAACTCCAAATCCAACACAAAAGAAATCATACAACTGGTAGTGTAGTTTCATAGTTTTTGTTTGGTTTGAAAACATACAATTTTGATTTAACAATAGAGTTCAAGTTTACATTTTGTTATAAGTTTTGGGCCTAATCAAGTTTACAAATTTTTCCTTATAACTAAACCCCTTTTAACAAATCAATGATTATTTAATTAAATCAATATTATATTTAAAAATAAATAATTCAAATATAATCTTATTGGTTTAAAACAGATAAAACCATTTCCAAAAACTCATAATTTAAAAACTAACATATAATTAAATTCATCTAAACAAAATTAAATAATTAATATTAACTATTAAAATAATAATCATTAACCATTAATATATAATTTTAATTTATTAATAATTATCATTACTATAGTAAGAAATTAATATTAACTAATTTAATATTATTATACTTTTTAATTTAATTAATTATATTCATATTCGTTTATTAACAATTAAAAATTAATTATAATAAAAAAACCATTTCCAAAAACTCATAATTTAAAAACTAACATATAATTAAATTCATCTTACCAAAATTAAATAATTAATATTAACTATTAAAATAATAATCATTAATCATTAATATATAATTTTAATTTATTAATAATTATCTTTACTATAGTAATAAATTAATATTAACTAATTTAATGTTATTATACCTTTTAATTTAATTAATTAAATTCGCATTAGTTTATTAACAATTAAAAATTAACTTTAATAAAAAAATTGTTAAATTAGAAAATTTATTAATTTTTAAATTACTTAGTAACAAAAAAAAATTTAAAAATGAGTTTAAAGGGTCACCAACTTGGGCATTGTTGTTGCAATAGAGTGCAATATTGTAAGGCAATACCTGCTGCTATGGCCGCAGTTGCAACTACCCTATAGCCGACCTATGTCGTGGGTGGGTGGGGAATTGGTGGCCCTACCCAACATTTCATTTTTTTTAATTTTAAATATTTAAAATAAAGCAAACAACATCGCAGCTTGCGCACCACCACCCCCCCCCCCCCCCCCCCCCCCCCCCTCCCCAAATTTTTTTTTTAAATTTTAATATTATGTGATAAAATTATCATAGTAAAATTATTTACTGTTGTAATTTTATTAACATATATTTAAAAAAAATTCTTGTGACAGATATGATAGAAAAATTACAATTAAAAAATCAAATTTTACAACTCAAATCTTGATTTCTTTCCAAACCCTACCCATACCAAAATACAAATCTCCATAATTTACAAATGAGGGTTTCTAATTTTCAAAGCATATACAAATATTTCTCAACCAAAGAATGATAAATTTGCATACAAGGGTTTCAACCTGATTCAAATTTGGAAAACAAATTCATCCAAACATGAAGAATACAAAGAATTTAAATAATAGAAACTATTGTGCAAAACCCACAAGATCCTACTTGGATCTAATGCTAAAACCATGAACGCACGAAGCTTGCAAGTAATTTTCTTCTTCCATAAACCTTCTTCTCAAAAATTGGCTCCTCCAAATCTTAGTATCGAGAAATGAACTCTAATTTCCTAATAAAGATCCCCCCCCCCCCCCCCAAATTAGGGCTTTGATTGTGTAATCACATGAAACCCCTTTGCTTTAATTATTTTATTTTATTTTAATTTTCATGTGCAACCCTTTTACAATTTAATTAAAATATCTTTATTAAATCAATTTATTTCTCTCTTTAATTAATTCATGAGATGTTTTTTAATAAAATATTTATTAATTTAAATAATAATATTATTTAGAGTTTATTATAAACATGAAACTCCTAAATATATTATTATTAAATAAAATAAATATAATTACACCAAAATTATAACTTTTTAACTATATCTTTAAATTTAATTCTTTTATTTAATTAATTTCTCAATTAATTAAATATAATTAAATATTGAATTTTCTTTTTAAACTTTTTATTAAATTAAATCATTAAATTAGCTTTAATTTTGATTTAATTATAACTAAAAATCACAATAGACTCACAAGACGAACTAAGAAAACTCATCATAAAGTACAAAATACTAGATCAAACTTAAGGGTTAAAATTACGAATCCACATCACTTGACAAATTTGAAAAGGTAAACAACTCAGATACTTGTCCTGCTTTCTAGGACAATTGGCTTAAGGTTAGGATTTGGACTCAAGAATTATCTCCCCTCTTTTACCATTGAGATATTGCAATAGGGTACACTCATCCTGGCAATTCAGGGAAGTCAATACCTTGTACCTACAATTTGCATAAAATCCACACATGTACATACTCATATATTCTAAACTAAATAGGCAATATCGAGGAGTGGTGCATTATGTAGATCCCGACTAGTAGATGACTACGACACCCTCCCTCAACCATATCAGAAATGTCAATCATAAAGTAAAACTCACAAGTACACCATACACATGCAAGTATGGGGTAAGTATTCATAGAACTACATATAAAACATCCATCTATCTAAGATCATGAAATAACTGAGTAACTCATCATATAAATCAACTAAATACTAAAAATACATTTAATTAGATCTGGTAACCAAGTATCGCTAATCATAAAACTAGCCTAAAAGAATCTTACAATCCAACATGAAAAGTCAACTAGGGTTAGGTATTACAAGAGATGTAAGAAAGAAGGAGGTAATATCTGTGGGCATGTAGTATCTCTTCTCATTTCTTAAGAATTCATGGCTAAGGACCATAAAAAAAGCATAACGGAGAAAAGGACATGTAGAATGTTCCTTGCAAACCTTTGCTATGACATCCTCAGGTATTATGCCCAAAAAGGGCTTTTGCAGACCCATTGTGGTGCATTTCAACCGAATTGATGTATCCATGATAATTAAATACCTAAGAAACTCTGCAAACTGAATTAAGAATTTGAGAAATGATAGTGAAAGAGGAATTGAAGAGACTTTGTAATAGTAGTTGCATTAAATTGTTCACGATCTTTCATATCTTTTGTTTTCATATTCTTATTAATTTGCAAGTGTTGGAGATGTATTCACATTAATGTTGGATAGTCGAAGTGCCTATCAAGCAGGTTGTAAATGGAATGTAATAATTGTAACTGTAAGTACCACATTTATGATTTTAATCTTGATATGATGTTCACTACATTCCAATTAATGGTTTGCATGAAAAACTTGCCATGTGTCTCCATCCCAGAGAATTTCATGTGGCTTCAAGTCTTTTCAAGCAACTGGCCCCTAAATGCATCCTTTATCGTAGATCTCTAATTAATCAACATATTAATGATACCAAAGTGATGGTAGAAAATGTTGGAAATATAATTGGGAAAGTAAACTCTAGCGGGGGTGAATTAGCACTAAAAAACTTCAACCATAAAGTCATTCACCACATATCCATCTCACAATTTGCATGTAAACTGAAATAGCTAGCTAAACATATTCATCCATAGCATGAAAGCAAATAAAATTCAACACATATGACACAAGATATGATTACCCAGAAAACCTTCAATGAGAAGGTAAAATTGGGGTAGGGATGACACCCACAAATCTTCACTACTATAGTTGTAAAGTGTATCCAATGAAGGTTACAATGTTTGATCATGAGACATGATCTACCTTGTGAAAGGCCTACCCTATTAAAGGTTTATAAGATTCTTAGATCTTACCCTATTAAAGGATTTCAACACCCTATTAGAAGTGTTCCTAGTTAAAAGACTTTAACTTACAATAAAGTAAGCACCCCGTTAAAGGATTTACAACAGTCTATTAAGACTACTCTATTAAGAGATTTAACTGATTCACCTGTCAGAATGTCTTAGCAATGATCTTGTGGTTAGCACTTTAATATTAGATAATAGATCACCTCTTTTTTGATGTGTACTTAATCCTTACTAATTAGATGTATCACTTCTATCCTCTAACTCCTTTCCTCTATTCTCCTCTAACTGATTATGTAATGTGTCTCTCATTCATAGCTCCTTAGCCACCATGAATGCTCTATTTGTGCATGAAAACTTCTCTCTTCACTCCTTCCACACTTGTATAAAGATTAGGGTTTGTCCTCCTTGAGAAGACCTAGGTGACTTAGGGTTAGGTATGAATCAACGATTATAATTCATCCATCTAGCCACTCAATTCATCCCTTTAACTGATTAGCTACATGTACTACATAGGGATTCTCAATTATGATTTGTTCATATCATTTAGGACCACAAAATAATCCATAAGTCAGCTCCAAAATGGTTTACATAGTAGTTTATTTCGTTAAAAATAACTATGTCAAAATTTTTTTACTTTGCATTTGAAGTCCCTACTGCTCAGCATCAACTATAACTTCAATGTTGTCACTTGACACATATAGACTGCTTGACACTTGAGTGACTCGACACCAACTATCTACTCGACACTTACTAAGTAACCCAGTTGACATGCACTATCTGACATGTTATGCTTGACCTGCACTAAGTTCTAACTTGTAATTGACTTAAGTGTATAGACACTCATATGTCAAAACCAATATGAGATGAATAATCTCCCCCTTTGACATGAGTGGAAAAAAAACTTTGGTAATGCATGGATGATCTTAACTTATGAGCATAACTTAGATACTCACTATCTCTGTTTGGCATATGTACAAAATTTCAAAATTCCAAAATTTTGCAACACTTGACTTAACAATCATACCTCAAAATCTTATAACTCTCCCTCAGTTGATTGTGCTAGTCTGAATCTGAACCAATACTCAAATATGCATATGTTGAACTGTGTTGTACTCTATTTCTATCTTTGACTCCTTTTTCTTCCCAAAGCTTTTATGTCTCCCCCTTACTCATTTCTCCCCCTATTTGACACTTATGTCAAAGGGTTATACATGTATAGTGTGTTTGTCCAAGAAAGTTTTATGAACCTCAAGTATTATATTTAGAGTTGCATCCTAGTTATTAGATGCTACTTCCAATGATTTGATTTGGATAGATAACTTGGCAGCAAGGTGAACTAAGCCTTCATGTATAGAAAGATGTGGATCTTTCTTCATCACTATTTCTACAAAGGCTAGTTATTTGTGTAGTATCTCCATGTGTGGGGTCAACATGGACTGGATACTAATCAATGTAGCCCAAATTTTTGTATCTTGAGCATGTAGGACTGCCAACTAACCTTAGGAGTTCATCAAATTCCTAAAGTTCTTTTGAGGAGTACTTGTTAGCTTCATAGCTCCTTCTAGAGTGTTAATATGTTATTGCACTTCTTGTGTGAAAAAATTTGTATCATACAACTTGGTGTAAAGAGAGAAAATATTCTCTAATACTTTCTTTATGTTGTCAATCTTGGTTGCTAATTCAATCTAACTAAGTGCAATGGCACTTGATATATTTTCATTGAATTTTCCTTGAAATTTCCTTTTAGACCATTCGAGTAGTTTAACATTTGAATCCAGGTTTGTATCATTTGTCTTCTTGACTATATTTTCCACTTGCTCCATGATAGGCTTGTCTTCTTTAGGTGTAGGCGGGTTGAATGCATCAAGAAAAATGTCCTTGATATCATGCAATGCTTGCTTCTAGATAAGCTCTCTTTTGACCAGTTCTTGGTGTTTTTTCCTTGCAAGAGAATCCTAAAATATGCTCATCTATTCAATAGTGATTGTTGCAAGATCAAAATTTGGCAACACAATCACCTAATCCAAGTTGACATCACCAAATGATGTAACTTCATCTACCTTGGATGTGCTAGAACTAGGCCTTGGTGACTATAGTGGTGTAGCTTCTACACTCGGTTTGTGAAGAGATTGACTTGGAGGAGTAGTAGTTTCTGTCAAGGTAACTAGTGCTTGTATTAATTTCTCCTCAGGCTTGGTAGTCAATACCAACTCTTTAGTCCTATCCTTTTCTTTCTTATCAATCTTAGTTGCACCTTGAGTTTGTGTTGTAGATACAAAAGTATCTTCCTGGCATGTTTGAACTAGTGTCCCATATTTATCTTGTGTAGTAACTTCCTCTACTGACACATTTCACACCATTTTGCTAATATTTTCTATTGTTTTCTCTTTCCTATGGTACACTATAATGGGCATTGTAGGTTGTACCACATTAAATTGAGGGGACCTAGATATGTCTTGTGTTTCCTCATATGTAGATGTCTTTTCTTCCTTCTCAATTTCATCTATACTCACCAATATAGGATGATTGCATAGTTGTGCCTTTGTGGTAGTGTCTAGTAATATCTTTTTCATTTCCTCCTCTATTAGAGGATTGATGTTCTGAGCTACAGTATCAGAAACATCCTTGATCTTTACTATATCTATGTCTGCATTTGTCACATGTTGTGGACTAGCACTCGACATCTATATATTAGGTATACTCTATTATGTTTGATGCTCAACTTTAGATGTTGCATGTGTATCTGAATTCTTTTTAGTGCCTTCTACATGTGTATCTTTTTTAGTGTCAACTTTAGTAACCTCAGTTACTTATTGCTCACCTTTTTCTTCACCTACCTCAACAGGTGTCTTCTCAATTGCCTTAGGTGTTGTTAGTCCATATATTACTTTCCATAAATGAGTGGACTTTTGAACAACATCCTCAATGTCATTTTGAAAAATACTAAATGCCTTATATTTAGGAGAAAATCTCCTTGTATACTTATTAATGGCCATGTCATTGTAGCCTTATCCAATTCTAGCATCACACTTGCTAGTGTAGTCTCTCTGATTTTCCTTTCTATATTGAGACTAAACTATCAATTTTGCTCAACTCTATCATATAGACTCTTGGGTATAGAGTGGGCAAGCTCAATTGGAGTCTTCTTGACTATTGCCATCATGGCATATATTGACTCTTCCACTAGGGTCATATCAATCTTTCCAAGTTTGTCAAACTCAACATATGTGAATCCAAATAAGTCAACATTATTCTTTATATTCTCACACTAGTTGTCCAAATCAAAAGAAGGACTATGACTTGCCACTTTGAATTGGCTATTGTCATTAGATTTTGTCCTCTCCTCATTTGATTCAGCTAGAGAAATGTATTTTCTCCTTTGTCTCTTCTCAGACTCATCTTCTTGTGTAGTTGTCTTGGTTCTCTGTCCTTTTGAAATTTCCACTTCTTGAACCTTCTTAGTAGTAGCTCTTGTGTTGGCCTTGGTAGCAGGAACTATAGACTTAGGTTGTGTAGATTTTACAACCTTCTCGGGTTTGCTAAATGTTGGAGTTTTAGCTTTTCTATTCTTCTTGTCTTTGGCTACATGTGCTTCATTGGCTTCTTCTCCCTTGACATCTTCTTCAATTTTTTCTTCCTCTCTAGCTTGGTCTTCTCCTTGACCTTGAGTAATGGCCAGTGGTGCTTGGACTGGTGCATCTTCACCTTAATCATCATCATCATCATTTTCATCTTCTTCTTCATCTTCTTCTACCCCTTCACCAAATTTTTCTTTGAGCTTCTTAATAATTTTGTTCTTCTTCCTTATTACAGAGGTTGTCTTTAAGTCCATAGTTATCTTTGATTTTTCTACATCATAATTACCAAAGGTTGTAGCCTTCTTATCTACTTCTTCTACCAGCAAATAAGTAATTGTTGCAGATGCCTCAACTACATTTATCTCATAACCTAGAGGCTTTAGCTATCTTACCCTTGGAATTGCAACCTGAACATAAGTGAAGTCAGTATCAACTAGAAAGAAAACAACATTGAAATGTTTCTCAACTAGTGACACTAATATTCTCATTCTTTGTTTCACTTCGTAAATTCTTCAAAGTAGCTAGTCATCATAGACTCAAAATTTTCTCCAAGTTGCTTAATGTATTCACCTAGCTGCACTACAATAGATCTATTCATCTTCCATGCAACTTTACCAAAAGAAGGAACTGTGTTCTACACGTAGAAAAATAGACAAACAAGTATTGAACCAAACTTGCACTGTGCACTCTTAGTTTTCCTTATGGCTCCCAAGTTTTCTAATAACTGTTGTAAATGTAACTCAACAAGGTCATACGAATGATCCTTCTTGACTATCTTGTAGCCTACATCAACAAAAATAAAAGGTACACTATTCAATCTATTGGATTGAAAGAATTTATGTGCAATTACCCTTACTACAAAATACTTAGGGGATTTTTTAAGGTGTCAATTGTCATTCTTCTCTTATTCCATGCTGCCCCTATGTTTTTCTCAATAACCTCTTTTGCATCACTTCTCATAGTCTTAGGCCTGTCTAGAGTTGAGTACCCTATTACCCTCTACACAATCCTCTTGGTAATATTGATAATTCCATCCTCTAACCACATAGAGTTTTCATGAATCCTACTCAAAACAATCTTTATCCTCTCTGTATTGAAAATCTTGGGGAAATATAGGGCACAAGTTAACCCTTTTCTTTCTACAATCTTATATTCCTCCTTCATTATTCCATTTTCTCATAATTTTCCATATAGGTCTATGATCTCCATGTCACCTATGCTACCCACGTTACATGTGTAATATTTTACATCTTGAATCATTAAAACTTGTGGTGGTATTATCGATAGTGCACCAGATAAGTCTTGCTTGTATGCAATGTTAGGAATTGCTCTAAAGTTTGGTTGTCTAATCTCATTATTGAATATTTGAACATTTAAAACTTCCTTTCGCTCTTTAACCTTAGCAATAGAAGAACTATACGCCATATCGATTACCTAGGGTTTGCAAAAATTCAAACAATGTAGCTCAACACATGATAAATACATTCAAAAATCTAATGAATGGTGTCAAACAATGGTTGAATCTAGTCTACAAATGCTTGGAATGATCTCTTCAATTCACCTTAAGCTTTTCATGCTCTCTCCAAATTTGAATGATGTCAAATGAATCAAAATTTCACCATATAACCCTTGAAACTTCACAATTAATGCTCAATGCTTACACAACTATAAGCTCGACTATAATAGCAATTCTAACTCACTCAGATTCCATTAAATTCCTTCTACACTCAGCAACCATTACGATCTCAGTCAACACTATCACCTACAGTAATTTGGAATCAACTAGATTTTACTTAGAAGCTTAAGTGAAACTTTTGATGCTTGGTAGCAATATGAACAATATCAAAACTTAAAAATTTCTTCCAGGTTCTAAATAACACTTTGCATCTTTCTTCATGCATATGTAATATTTTTAGAACTAAATCCTTGGAATTGATGTATTGTATATCATTTAAATATCAGTCCCACACATACCTCTTGATTTCTTAATTGGGGATGGTGCGATCACCTGACCCATTGGGTGAAGTGATCCTATCTAAACACTGGTCTTTAAGCAACTAAAATATGTAGTCTGACTTAACTATCTATTGTAATCACTTCTAAAATGTGTTCTTATGCAATTCTTAGGAACATGTCCATACTCTTGGCAGTAGTGACAACTATACCTAGTATTATAATCCCAACTATAAGAGTTGTCATTGTGTTTTACCTTTGTTTGCTTGTTTGATGACCACTTGGGCTTGGAGCTACACTCATATGCTCTATGTCCATACTTCTGATAGTTATAGCAGCATCCTTCAAATCTTTGTGTACTTATGGTCTTGGTTCTTCATTCATGTGCCTGATGTTCTTGCTTGTTTCACTTGTGGTAGTGACCCATGAACATATGCTTAGGATTCTGATTTTCAATCTTGCTCTTGCAAACATTAGTAGTATGCTCTAATTTTCCAAAATTATGGCAAGTAGGTTTTGAGTTCTTACTTTTTTTGCTCCTTTGTTGACCACTTTTGGATGATTCTCCTTCTTTAGTACTAATTTAACCCAATCTAGTAATATCATTATTGGATCTAGGAGATCTCATCAATTGCTCAAAATACTTGATGGCTTCACTAGGTCTGTTGAAACTTTCAACAAATTCTTTTTCTCTTTTCAGATCATTTCTCATTTTTTCATTTTGCAAATTTAGTGTTGTGATTTCAATATCTTTTCCATTCAATTCATTATTAGCAATCATCATTTGATTTAATATTTCTAGTGCATGTGAGCAATCCTATTCACCTCTGATATCTTCTCTTCTAATCTTTTGGTCAATATCCTTTTGTCATCTTCAATCATGACTTTGTCCTCTTCAACATTCTTTCTCTGCTTGGTCACCTCACATAGCAATACTAATTGGACTAATTATATCTTTAGATTCTTGACCTCTTTAGTTAGGGCTCCATTCTTTTCCATCAAATCTCCAATTGTTGCATCAAATTCACTTGTGTTTCAATCTACAAATAATTTTGTAGTGTCAATCTCTTGGTATTGTGTATTATTCTTTTCAATAGCTATCTCTTTCCTTCTCTTGAATGATCACTTCAACTCATCTCTTGTTTCATTCAACTGATGTATGGCAAGATGGATTTCAATCTTTTGGTTCTCAATAGTCTTTCCCAACTTGGAGACTTCCATCTTCAAGATCTTTCCTCAAAGTTGCAAAGCTTTCCTTTCTAGAGAACCAAGTCTCTGACACCAATTGTTGGAAATACAATAGGGAAAGTAAAATCTGAGGGGATGAATTAGTACTTAAAAAACTTCAACCATAAAATCATTCACCTCACATCCATCTCAAATTTTCATGTAAACTGAAATAGCTAGCTAAACATATTCATCCACAACATGAAAGGAAATAACATTCAACACATATGACACAAGATATGATTACCCAAAAACCTGCCAATGTGAAGGTAAAGCTAGGGCGGGGATGATACTCACAAATCTTCACTACTGCAGTTGTAAAGTGTATCTAATGAAGGTTACAATGTTTGATCATGAGACATGATCTACCTTGTGAAAGATCTACCCTATTAAAGGCTTACAAGATTGTTAGATCTTACCTTGTTAAAGTATTTTAACACCCTATTAGAAGAGTACCTAGTTAAAGGAATTCAACTTACAATGAAGTAAACAACCCATTAAGGATTTACAATAGTCTGTTAAGACTACTCTATTAAGAGTTTTAACTAATTCACCTATTAGAATGTCTTGGCAATGATCCTACAATTAGTACTCTATTGCTAGATAATAGATCACCTCTTTTCTAATGTGTACTTGATCCTTACTAACTAGATGTATCACTTCTATCCTCTAACTCCTTTTCTCCATTCTCCTCTAATTGATTATGCAATGTATCTCTCATTCACAACTCCTTAGCCACCATGAATGCTTTGTTTGTGCATGCAAACTTCTCTCTTCACTCCTTCCACACTTGTATAAAGTTCAGAGTTTATCCTCCTTAAGAAGACCTAGGTGACTTAGGGTCAGGTATGAATCAATTATTGTAATTCATCTATCTAGCCACTCAATTCATCCCTTTAACTAATTGGCTGCATGTGCTGCACAAGAATTCTCAATTAATATTCATTCATATCATCTAGGATCACAAAACAATCCTTAAGTCAGCTCCAAAATAGTTTACATAGTAGTTTGTGTCATTATAAATAACTATGTCAAAATTGTTTTACTCGGCATCTAAAGTCCCTGATGCGTAGAATCAATTGCAACTTCAATATTCTCAGTCGACATCTAAATAACTCAGTACATACTGACTGCTTAACACTTGAGTGACTCGGCACTAACTATTTACTTAGCATGCACTATCTGGCATGTTATGCTTGACATGCACTGACTCGGCACTAACTATTTACTTGGCATGCACTATCTGGCATGTTATGCTTGACATGCACTAAGTTCTAATTTGTAAATGACTTCAATGTATAGACACTCATCTGTCAAAACCAATCTGAGATCAATAGACAAGTTGGTAATGGTGACATTGATGCTATTAATAATAGACAACACACTAGTTAGTACACTTGGAAACCATAAAGCCTTAAAGGCCACTAGCCAATACACTTGGCAAATTCACTTTCAGATTAAACAATTTTTTAGTTTACCACTAAATATCAGCCAAGACCATTATTATTCATTTTCCTACAAAACAAGTAATTCACCTCTGACATTACAAACTAAGTTTTGGCAAGAAAGAAAATATCCATCATTTATTTATCTGTCAACAAGAAAAAAATGAATTCGCCACATTTAATATGATTTGTGTTAGGGAAAAAAAAAATCACCAACATATAATATTTTATTTCCCTACATGAAACAAATAAATTACCCTCGACATGAAAATTTTCCCACCCATAAAATGTTGGATTCGCTAGCATTTTAGGTATTTTTTTGGGAGGGGTTTCTTAAAGTTATCCTTGGTCTTCAATCTCATTCAAATATTTTAAATTGTCAATAACTAAGAGCTTTATTCCATGTAATACTAAAACTACTTGTTGCTTGCAATCAATCATATTAAATTGCTCTAGATCACTGGTAATATATTTTCTTTGGCTAAGCCAAAGGTTTTTGCCAACCTCATCTCTTTTGATTCCATCCCCAATAATTTTTTCTACCCCTAAATATTTCATTTCAAATTTCAAGGACAATTGAGATTTTAATTCAGAAATCATTCCATTACTATTGCCTATAAACAACATGTCATCTACATATAGAGAATAATATGTACCTAATCACCTTAAGCTTTTTAGTACGCATAATGATCAGATTTAGATCTTGTAAAACCCAAAGAAAATCTCAACAACATGCACTACATTAGATGTGTTCTTACAAGGTGAGATATGAGCTATTTTTGAAAATCTATCAACAACAACAAACACATAATCATGCCCTATTGTAATCATTAGTAAGCCAAGAAAAAAATCCATACTGATATCACTCCAAGGTTTCTTAGGTACTAAAATATGTGTATACAATCCAATATTCTAACTTCTTTTGTAGCTTGACAAACTCCACAACTCCTTACAAATTTATGAACATCCTTATATAAATGCAACCAATAATATTTCTCCTTAAACAAAATCAAAGTTTTATCAACACCAAAGTGTCCATCCAATCCACCACTATGTTTCTCTTTGATCAAATTAACTCTCGTAGATCCTCTTGGTATACACAACTGAACTCCTTTAAACAATGTACCTTCTTGAATGAAATAGTCTTCATATGTACTTGGTTAATCAAGTACTGGTGCTCGACACTCTCTCCAAGCCTAAGAAAAACTAGGGTCAGTCTCATACAAATCCTTCATCTCATCAAAACTAAGAACTTTAGCCTTCATCTTAGTAAAAAAAGGTCTTCTTCTTCTCAATGCATCTTTAACTCAGTTAGATACTTCACTCTTATGCTTCATGAAAAAAGTAAAATTATGCAAGTACTCAACCCACTTCATATGTCTCTGATTCAACTTATGTTGACTTCCCAAATACTGTAAAACCTTATCAGTATACAACACAAACTTCTTAAAAATCAAGTAATGTCTCCACTTCTTCAAGGCTTAAACAATAGCATATAACTCTTGATCATACACATAATAATTGCTCTTAGCATCATTCAACTTCTGACTAAAGAAATTAATAGGTTTGTCATCCAGACTCAACACAGCTCCTATAGAACTACCACTTGCATTGCACTCAAATTGAAATACTTTATTGAAATTAGGCAAAGCCAACATAGGTAATTCAACAACCTTTTTTTTCAAAGTCTCAAATCTCTTATCAGCTTTGTGTGTCCACTTGAAATCCCTTTTATCTCCTCTCATTGTCTCAATCATATCATTACAAACATAAGTGAAATTCTTTATAAACTTCTTGTAGAAACTTGATAAACCATGAAATGATAATACATCACTCACATTATATGGTGTATGCCACTCACGAATTTCTTTACCTTCTCAGGATCCATCTTCACACTGTCAAGTGAAATCACAAATCCAAAATACACAATTTCCTCCTTCATGAATGAACACTTCTTCAAGTTAATAAAAAAAATGTCCTCTTTCAATCTCTGTAGTTCACTTGTATAATATGTTCAAAATTTTCTTCCTTAGTCTTTCTCAATATCATAATATCATCAAGGTACACAATCACAAACTTACCCAAGAATTTCTTGAAGACTCCATTCATCAACCTCATAAAAGTACTTAGTGCATTAGTCAGACCAAAAGGCATAACCAACCACTCATACAAACCTTCCTTTGTCTTAAAATAAATCTTCCACTCATGACCTTCTATGATTCTAATATGATGATAGCCAATCTTTAAATCAATCTTCATAAAATATCTTGATCTACTCAAATAATCCATTATATCATCCATCCTAGGCATAGGAAACCTATACTTCAAGTAATCTTATTAATAGCTCTAGAATCAGTACACATTCTCCACTCACCATTTTTCTTAGGTGTCAATACAATAGGTACAACACCATAACTCAAACTTACTTTGATCAAACCTTTCTACAATAATTTATGCACTTGCCTATTAAGTTCTTCATTCTCCGTAGGTGTCAATCTATAGGGTGCTTTATTCATAAAACTAGCTCTAGGAATTAGATCTAAGCAATAACTTATAATTCTTATAGGAGGTAAAAAATTAGGTACATTCATAGAAACAATTTCTTAATACTCAGTAAGCAACTATTCAACTTCTGATGGAACTCAGCCAATACTAGAACAACTCGATTTACTAGGGATTGCAACAAGCAAAACTTTCTCTTTCTTCATCTCTTTCACAAATTGGTCTTTACTAACCATAAAAATCCTTGTGGTAGTATAATTACCTCATTTGGACTTTCAATCAAAGGTAACAACACTTTTCTCCTTTCATTTACCCAAAGATTATATTGATTCAATCTACCATCATGCAATATAGCATGTCTATCATATTGCCAAGGTCCACCCAACAGAATATGAAAATAATCCATAGGCATAATATTGCACTAGACTTCATCAAAGTAGTTCCCAATCTTGAATTTCATAATACATTGTTCACTTACCAGTAACTTATGTTCATCCTTGATCCTTGAAACATGATAGGGTTTAGGGTGTCTCAACCTCTACAATTGTAACTTTGTAACCATCTCTTATAATGCCAAATTTGTTGAACTACCACTGTCAATGATCGCCTTGCAACATTTTTTGACCATCTTGCATCTAGTCTTGAAAATATGTCTCCTCAAGATATGGTCCTGATCATTTTTCTCATTGCACAGAGTTCTCCTTACCATTAGATTTTCTTCGGCATTAGGTCGACTTGGTGGACTTACAAATTCACCTTGAACTACAACATTTATGACATTACTACATTCTTCTTCCCAAATTTTTTACATTTAAAGGCTCTATGTCCTTCTTCTTCACACTTGAAACAAGTGCCAAGAACTATCACATTTCCACTCAATATTGCCTTTGTCTTCACTTTTCCATTCATATTTACCCTTATCTTACCATTGTACTATTATATTTAGTGTTTTCTTTGTAATATTTACCTCTACCTCTTTGAAATCTTCCACCTTTGCCTCTATATTTTTTCATGTTTCTTTTTCAAGATCTCCTTAGCTTTTAAGGCATATTACTATTATTATTTTACCTATTGTACAAATTCTTCAATTTTTATCTATCTATCTATCTATCTATCTATCTATAAACACTTAAATATTAAGCACCACATATATATAATAGATCTCATATACCAATATTTAGAAATATGCAACTCATAGGACATATGAAAGAACCTACTTTATCCTAACATATTTTCTATAACTAAATTTTTTTAATACCAATTATACTTACCTAGTCCTGCATTTGAGACTAGGTATGTATCAATCACATCTTTTTACCGAGATGGAAGAGACACTACATCCTCCTACCCCCAACTCCTAAGGTTTGACTTACTCATGGAAGTCACAAAGGTTAAGATGGAAACACATAACACATTAGTACTAAAATATATCTTGGATAATATCACTTCATTAGATCCATGCAATAAAATCAATAATTTCTACAATGATGTTTAGTCCATAAATCTATCTAAGTGAAAACTTTCTTTTTGTTATAAAATTTAATAATAGAAAGGAAAGTCAACAAGTGCAACAATGTTAAACTCATTTAAATAGTTATGAAGACATATGTAAGATATTATATTGAGCCATAATGCAACAAATTAACATAGTTCACTACCCCAAAAGAAAAATCAACTCAAATAGAAGGGTATGTTATCTTTCATATTTAACGAATACAAATATTTACACAGTCACTCAATTATATATTAACCATTTCATAATTTATATGAAAGGTATACAACATATTAAATGTCAAGAAATATTTCTATTTTATTTTTATTTTTTATTTTTTATACTTTCAAATTTCTTATTCCACATAGCAATCAAAATTTATAAAACATGGTTATAAGTAACAACACATGATGATACATTTTTATGTTTGTAATGCACAAATGAACATACTAGAAATAAATCCTACACAAACATACCAATCCACATCACTGGGATTACACATCACAAGACTCAGGAGCAATTGCCTTTATTGATGAGCCCTCACTCCATGGTACAGTACTAGTCTCATCCATATCTGAAATCTATAGTCAATCATCATTAATCCATAAACCTAGAGGAAAGGTTGAGTTATGAAAAGGAAGTTACAATGGACATTTGATTAGATAGACTTTGATAAAGTAAAGTGATTGTTTATGTTAAGAAAGCCAAACCAAGCCAAAGATTAGAGCAAAATGCTAAGGAATGTCGAGTAATGCTAGTGTCAACGAAGCTATAGTTGGTGTTGAGCAAATCTAGTGTTGACCAATCATTAGTATTGACTCACTGAATTACTTGGTCATTGTAAAGCTTTCTAGTTGGACATCAACTATCTCACTTAGTCGATACTAATTCTTGGTCAAAACTACATTTGCTTGGCACAAACTATAGCTCGATTGACACTAGCATTACTCAACATTCCTTAGCATTTCACTCTATTGCTCGGCTTGGGTTGGATTTCTTAACATAAACAATCACTTTGCTTTATCAAAGTCTATCCAATCAAATGTCCATTGTAACTTTCTTTTCATAACTCAACCTTTCATTTAGGTTCTATTGTTATGAGCAACTTCTTAAATCCTCTTCAACAATCAAATAGATATGACATTTAGATTAGATAGCTATATGTCTTATCAATAGATTTGACATCAATGAAAAAATAACAATTGTTACAATTGTAAGTTTCCAACATAATCCATGATCCAATCCTCACTTGGTGGCTTGATGGTATATAGACCTCACACACTAAGAGGTCATCCATACAAAACTACATCCCTTATTCCTTGTTTATGTAAGATGGTTAGCCTCCAAGGAATGGACATCACACATAGGTGGGTAGTGGATACTAGCTATACAATAGCCTTACATACTTTCATCCTCAAGAGTTCCCTCCATGTGCTTCCTCACATACACTCACCAAGTCTGCCTCATACGTCCTTGATGAGAAATCACATTACAACACATGACTAGCATTCACAATCACCAAAGAAACTAGTCTAGCCACTAAATAATAAAGAAATATAGTCATATAACATGATAATAAGATAAAAAATACATATTCAATACATTGCAATGATGAATATAAGATAAACAAAGGAAACAGATAAAGCCAAATTCTCTAATTATCACTAACATCTTACCTAAATGGAAGATTTAAAGAAAGTATAAACATCCATCAAAACATAGTTGAATGTGGGTTTACATTATATATGTATGCTAAATGTGGAAACATATTGAAAAGGAACAAATTTTATCACCCAGATATGATTTCACAGAATGCAATGATTGCAGGTATTGCACAAATGTAAATATTGAAAAGGTTTTAAAATTTCTCCAGCAACTGAAGCTAAATTCTGCACCCTCATGTCTTGAAAATAAAATGATGCATTTTTTATGTTGGACTCTTAAGGTTTGAAGGTTTGCATCAAGTCACTATTGCAGGTTAATTCAATACAAAAGTTTTGAATTGAACTTACCCAATTTCCTAATTATGATCTACTACTAACCACAAGAAGATTTCTTAACAATTATTTAAGAATATTAAGAACAATTAAAGAATGCTTTTACAAAGACAAGATTATAGATTCAACTGCAATTTTAAATAATCCTATCAAACTAATTTATAGAATTCAAAAGTAGCAACTTAAAATCTTAAATTAAATATATATAATATAATACATCAATTAAATCCATTAAAAGAGTTAAATAAAATCCTGACCTGCATATTTTAGTTAACTGTTTGTTAATCTTATAATTAAATTTTAAATATATTTATATAAAATCATATTCATTTCCCTAAATTACCAAAATTTAGGATAAGATATTAACATGACTAGCAGTTCCACTTATTCATTAGGTATAGAATTTGGAGAAGCATAAACTAATTGTTGAATGACCAGCTTTAGTAAATGAAAACTTTGTGATACAAGTTGGAAGGCAAGATGCAGAAGAAAGACAATAATAGAGAATAATGAAAAGCAGAACGTAAACTCTATCTATTTGTGATTTCAAAATCATACAAAATTGTTTACAGACAACACAGAGCTTTTATTTATTCTTTCAAGCACACAAACAGACATGGACGTACTTGCAACTCTTGTACGCTCTTAGGAAACAAAATAGATTGTTTTGACAACTTCAAAATGTTCTTAGGCTATTATTGCATGAGATTCCTCGATTTGTTCTTCACTTCAATCAAAGAGATTTCTTCAGATCACAAAACAAACATATGAGAACGATAAATTCTTGCAAAAAACAAAATAGTCTTCACATGATGAAGACTAAAATCTACATTTGGTCCCTCATTCTTTATTTAGAAAGCTCAAATTTAACAAACAAAGTCATAGCCTGTAATTTACGATAATATGATCTACTATTATAAATTTTCAAGACGTTCATGGATGTAACTCTTGATTTAGTCATAGTATACTAAAATGAAGAGCTATGGATATCTGATGCCTCTTCACAATTAGACATTGCACCTTTGTCACAAATTAAATTGAATATTGTGGGCTTTAATTTGATGGAAGAAGTGTCGAAGGTGAAGTGATGTTGAATGAGCTTCAACAGGTTGGACACCTCTCTCATGCTTGGCCTAGCTTCAGGTGAATCACTTGAACACAACAAACCAAGATGCATTAATGAAATGAGACATTCTTCTATTTCTTTTCTAACACTTTCCATTAACAAGCTCTTATCAATTACCTCAAATACCCTCTCTGGAAATGTCCTTTTCACCCAATTATGGAGGTTCAGATCACCATCAAAGATATTATCAGTCGGCTGCCTCTTTGTTAGCATTTGTAGTAATAGAATGCCATAGATATAGACATCTCCCCTTTGTAAGGAAGCAAAGGTGCACGGAATCGCTTCTTACGCTAATCTTTGAGAGGACAATTATGAAAATCAAAGTAACTATTGCAAAGATCTCAAGAAATGCATAATAACATAATCAAAAGAACAAAGAACACACAACACAGTGATTACTGTGGGGAAACCCTTCCGGGAGAAAAACCCCACCCTCCAAAACTCACACAATGTATTATAAAACCAAGATTATTACAATACACTTGCAATGCAAGTTCTTACAGGAGCGCATCACCACAACTCGAACTTGGAGAGACTCCTTCTAGCACCAGTCTTACAAACTAAACTCAATTACACAAACACCTCCCCAAGCCCTCCTTTTATAGTGATTTTACAACCTGGAAACCACTTATGGTTTTATAAAACCATGAGAAAAACTACCATGCCACATGTTACCCATTTTTGACATTTACATTTTCAATATGGAAAAACAACCAGGTTAAAATAGTAATCCCATCCACAATTTTGTGTCTTAGTCTAGACCCCCATAAAAGTCACAAAATGATCATCAAGGCTCTAAAAATGGCCTACCTATATTCTACTAAGGACAAGACTCATTTAACAACTCACTAACCACTTTCCAATGCATAAACAAGTGGAAAACTCCCACAAACTAATTCTAGAATTTTTCAAGAAAAGATTGCAAGGTTGAGACACATGTTTCTCAACACCCTTGGAGAAATCATGCCATTCAATCCATATTCTACAGGAAAGTTATTGGTTATAGTTGTTTCCTGTGTTCTACAATGACAATCCTTAATTTTTTTAAAAATAAAGACAATGGACAAACTATACCCGATGCAATGTAGCCCACTGAGTCTTTTAAATCTATTTTTAAAAGTTACTGAATTGCCTGCGATTCTTCCAACCAATCTGGATATGCCATAATCCAAAAGATGAGTTGTCATAGTTTTATCTAAAAGAACATTGCACCTAGTTTAATGGCACAACGAACTATTTGCACAAAGCAATAACAATGAAGATACTCCACGGCATGGGCTACATCTCTAGCTATGTTCAACAATTTTCTAAGTCCCAATATACACCTATCTAGATACAAATATTTGTCTAAACTTCCATTGGTAAATACTGAAAGACTAACACCATGTTCTTATGTCGTTCCTTAACTTTGTTTTATGCTTAAATTTAAGTAGTAGAGTGTTCTTATGGAGAATTAGAATCGTGGAAAAGAGATAATATTTAATATTGAATATTTGTATGGAGCAACTATTATTTAGGGAATGAAAATAAGCTATGAAGAAAATGGGGCTTAAATAACAGTGGCTGCTTATTGAAAAAGCTCTATTTGTCATCATAAATTTACTTCCCTCCCTTTTTTATTTCTAAATTTTATTTTCATTTTGTAATCACTAAATTTTCTATCCAATTTTTATATAAAAAATTAATATTAAAATGATTAACAATAATATTAGCAGTTGCATGGGACCATAAGTTGCCCTTAATACTCCTAAAAATACTAAGCAAAGACAAATTAAGCCTAATAAATGAATGAGGCCTTGCTCTAAATATTTGAAGTGAGGGAACTTTATTAAAGAGGAATAATTCATGTTAATTGATTGCTACTAACATTAAGGACTCATAGATTGCTTAGAGAAGATAATTGTTGCGGAGTAAATCCTTCCAATAGATTGTCTGTTAGATCCATGCTTTATAGATTGCTCAAAGAGAATAATTGGGGAGGAATAAGCCCCCTCATTTGATTGTGGCTTGGATCAAGGTGTCACAAATTTCTTAGAGAACCCAGTCACGAAGGAATAGATCCTGCAAGTAAATTGGAAGAGAGACGCAAAATTGTCAAATTGGGAAAGCTGTCAACACACTCAAGGAAAACTATTTGATAGATCTCCTCAAGTGTGTGATGAAAGATAATTCCTATACACAACATAATCCATGAGTCCAAAATTAAGTTATAACCATGTAACTGGGTGACTTTATCTAACCATGTGCATATAACATTTCTTATCATCTGATCTAGTGCATTCAATCTTGAAGAAGACATTATAATACATGGTGGGTGGAATCTCATGCCTATACACTATTCTTGTTGTTGTTGTATAATCAATATCACATGCTTTACTCTTGTCTAAATCCAAACAATATTAGTAGGTGAGATGGGTTCTATATTTTTGAATGGTAAAGGAATAGAGTTAAACTTCTACCTTTCAAAGCAGGGGAATCAGGGGCTTGATCATTCATTGGTATTACCAATCTATTATGTGCTTCCATATAATTTATTACCCTTTTACTACATTCAACTTGAATTTTTAACTGACATAAATGATCTACTTTATAGCTTCCCAACAAATGAACTATGCAAAGATTGAGGAAGGCAGCCTAAAAAAAATCAATGTTGTAAGAATTTACACATTTGATTTTGTACAACTGGATGACTTGCTATAAAATCTTCTACAAATTTGGTTAGCATGAATGTTGATGATATTAAATTGGGGGAGTATCTTAAGCATTAAAGAGTATTGATATGTCACATTCATGACTGCATTTGCCATTGATGTCAACATAGTAGTAATTCTATAAAGACTGTAAGAATAATAGATAGAGATCTTATGATGTGCAAAAGTTGAGGAAGTTTTAGACGATGCGTAGTGGAGGACATGTTTTTGAGGTTGTCCTAATGACATGGTTAAGAGGACTAAGTATGAGTTGATGGTATATGAAAGTTATACTTCATTTACTAGAAGTAGTGTAGAAATAGAGCATTGGAAAACGGAGTTCTGATGATCTATTTTTATCTTTCATATGAGATGTAATAAAGAGATGCATGGTTACAAAATGATTGAGGATAGTTGCGTGATGACACCAACGTGTGTGAAAGATGTGGTTTCACATGTGTGAAGTTTTGTATCTAGACTATGAGTTGACAATGCTATTATAATTGTGAATTAATTAATTATCTAATTTTAATTAATTCAGAAAGCCTCAAGGTCGACTCAAGGAATTATTATAAAGATATGGCATAAAAGAAAGTTGTTTTTCTTATTTGAAAAGGTCAGGCAGAAGAAGAAGATCAAGTGGAATATGAAGTATTAGTGCATAGTTCAAGAAGGATCAAAATGCTTATTGAATGTATTTAAGTGATCCAAGTGATCATTAGATGCACAACATGAGATTTGGTTACAAGATCTAAAGGAGTAGAAGTCTAGTTGATAGGATAGAGATAGAGGAAGGAAGTACATTTCAGTTCTATTATTGTGCAAGGAATAATACAAAGATCATTTAGATAGTGGGTTCTTTGATCTTAACCTTGAAGCTATTTGGGCAATGGGTCTAGCTATCTTCCACAACTCTTAACAGGGTTGGAATCTCCTAATAGGGATTCAATGTCTCCTAATAGGGACTCATATGTACTAAATGTTGTAACAAACTCCTAACAGGGTCTATCCTCTAAAAAGAAATATTTATATTAGTACATCATCTTGTGGGTGCCATCCCCATTGGGGTTTTCCCTGTAATCAAGGGATTCCCTATTTAACATATCTAGTGTCAATTGTGTATGAGTATCTTGTTGTAGTTTTAGTTTATATTACTCACATGGTTAAATTTTTTTAAGGTTAATAATTGCAATAGTAGTTGGATAACTGATTCACCCCCCCCTACCTAGCTATATGTCAGTGGACTATATATTCTAAAAATTGGTACGAGAGCTTCAAGTCCTTGAAGATAAGGCTTAACAACATTGGGAGATTGATAGTGAATATTTTCAGGAAGGATAGTCCAAGATTCGATGGGGTCAACTATGATAGTTGGAAGGAAAAGATGAAGACTCATATGCTATGCATGGGTCTAGTATATTAGCTTTTGACAAAAGCTAAGAAAGCAATTGTTTAAGAATCTAAGTTAGAGGAATGTAGTGGGGGAGAAAGAGATCTATTCATGTGTAACATCAGAGCCAAAAAAGCCCTACTGTCAGCTCTTCTAGAGAATGAATACAATCAGGTAAAGACATTTTAAACTTCTCATGAAATTTGGAAAGCATTAGAAGTTACTTTTGTAGGTGGTTATCATGCAAAAAGAATGAGATTACAAAATTGGATTTGCACATTTCAAGATGCTAAGATGATGGAAGATGAATCCATAAGAACTTATGTTGGTAGAATATCAGAAATTGTTGTAGGTATTCGATCTCTTAGTGGATCTAAACAAGATGATGAAATTATATGGAAAATCTTGAAAAGTTTAACACCACTACTCAAGCAGACAACTTAGATGATTCAGCTAGTACTACCTTGCACCAAAGATTTCACAAAGGAAACATTGTTTAGAAGGTTAGAGTCTATAGAAGTAGAATTGAGATAGTTTGGAGAAATAGCCAGAGTTGAAACATCTTTTAGTGCTTTAAACATTTGACCTAGTCTATCAAGAAATGCAAGTGCAAGAGGAGACTTTGCCAGTAGTAGCAGATCTAGAGAAGATAAAAAGATTGAAGAAGGAATAGCCTTTCTGGTAAGAAGAGAGAAAGATGGTAAGAAAATATTCAAGTGTTGGACTTGTGACAAATATGGTCATTATGCATCTAAATGTGGGTATGTGCAAGATCATGGTGTGCCAAAAAGTGGCAATGTGAAAAAAATAGAGTTTGAACATGTCTAAAAGCACTTCAAAATCTGCTCTGACTTTTTTTCACCTATCCAGATACCAAACATGGAAAGTAAGGCCCAAACCTTATTGGATATCGGATCTCATATCAGATATCCAATATGAGATCCGATATCCGATACCCGAGGCATAAAAATTGGAGGGAAAAGGCACAAAAATTAGAGGGAAAACAAATTTGTAAGTGATATAACTAATTTGAGTTATGAAATATGTAAAGATAAAATATATAATCTATAAATATATAATATAATAACGTAACTATTATATATAAAATAATATATAATCTATATATTATATAATAATGTAATATTATATAATATTATATATATAATGTAATATTATATAATATTATATATATAATGTAACGTAAAAATATAATATATAATAATATATTATGTTATTATTATTATTATCTATAAATATAATATATATTATTATAATATATTATTATTATTATTTTTACTATATTTTTATTAAATATAATAACGTAATATATTATATATATGTTATTAATACATATTATTATTATTATCATATATAAATTATAATCTATAATATATTATTATTATTATTATCATATGTAAATTATAATCTATAATATATTATTAATATTATGACTTATGTTATTAATATTTAATAATATATTATGTTATTATTATTATAATCTATAAATATTATATATATATATATATAAATAATTTTTACTATATTATTTCTATTGGAGTCGTTTATATGGGTCGAAAGGGCTCACAGGATGACCTATGACCCCTTTCGACACATTCCATGATGATATATGTCCCAAAGGGATCCTAGGACCCCTAGGGACATATTAGAATAGTTTATATTAGTTGAAGGGGGTTACAGGATGACCTATGAACCCTTTCGACATACTACAAGACGACATATGTCCCAAGGGGTCCTAGGACACCTAGGGACATATTAGAATAATTCATATGGGTCGAAGGGGGTCATAGGGTGACCTATGACCACCTTGGACACATTCGACAATGGCATATGTCCTTAGGGATCCTAAGACCCCTAAGGACATATTAGAATCATTCATATGGGTCGAAGGGGATCGTAGGGTGAAATATGACCCCCTTCGACACATTCCACGATGACATATGTCCTTAAGCATCTTAAGACCCCTGGGGACATATTAGAATCTTTCATATAGTTTGAAGGGGGACATAGGGTGAACTATGACCCCCTTCGACACATTACATGATGACATATGTCCCTAAGGATCCTAAGACCCCTAAGGACCTATTAGAATGCTTCATATGGGTCAAAGAGGGTCATAGGTTGACCTATGACCCCTTTTGACCCATTAAATGATGACATATGTCCTTAGGGGTCCTAGGACCCCTAGGGACATATTAGAATCATTCTTATGGGTCAAAAGGGCTTATAGGGTGACCTATGACCCCCTTTGACCCATTACATGAAGACATATCTCCCTAGTGGTCCTAGGACGCCTAAGGACATATTACAATCATCATTATGGATCAAAGGGGGTCATAGGTTGACTTATGACCCATTTCAACACATTACATGCTGACATATGTCCATAGGAGTCCCAAGACCCCTAGTGACATATTAGAATGCTTCATATGGGTCAAAGGGTGTCAAAGGTTGACTTATGACCCCTTCGACCCATTAAATGATGACATATGTACCTAGGGGTCCTAAGACCCCTAAGGACAAATTAGAATTGTTTTTATGGGTCAAAGGGGGTCATAGGTTTACCTATAACCCCCTCTGACACATTACATGATGACATGTGTCCCTAGGGGTCCTAGGACCCCTAGGGACATATTAGAATGCTTCATATGGGTCGAAGGGGGTCATAGGTTGACCTATGACCCCCTTCGACCCATTAAATGATGACATATATCCTTAGGGGTCCTAAGGACATATTAGAATCGTTCATATGGGTCAAAGGGGGTCCTAGGTTGACCTACGATCCCCTTTGACCCATTACATGATGACATATGTCCCCAAGGATTCTAGGATCCTTAGGGACATATTAGAATCATTAATATAGGTCAAAGGGGGTCATAGGATGACCTATGATCCCGTTTGACCCATTACATGATGACATATGACCCCCAGGGATCCTCAGAGCCCTAGGGACATATTAGAATCATTCATATGGGTCAAAGGGGGTCATAGGTTGACCAATGAGCCCCTTTGACCCATTAAAAGATGATATATGTTCCTACAGGTCCTAGGACACATAGGGACATATTATAATCATTCTTATGGGACAAAGGGGGTCATAGGTTGACTTATGACCCCCTTCAACCCATTAAATGATGACATATGTCCAAAGGGGTCCTAGGACCCCTAAGGACATATTAGAATGCTTCATATGGGTCAAAGAGGGTCATAAGTTGACCTATGACCCCCTTTGACCCATTAAATGAAGATATATCTTCCTAGGGCTCCTAGGACCCCTATAGACGTATTAGAATTGTTCTTATGGATCAAAGGGGGTCATAAGTTGACCTATGACCCTCTTTGACATATTACATGATGACATATGTCCCTAGGGGTCCTAGGACCCCTAGGAACATCTTAGATTCATTCATATAGGTTAAAGGGGGTGATAGGTTGACCTATGACCTCCTTCGACCCATTAAATGATGACATATATCCCTAGGGTCCTATGACCCCTAGGAAATATAAGAATCATTCTTATGGGTCAATTGGGGTCATAGTTTGACCTATGACCCCCTTCGACCCATTACATGATGACATATGTCCATAGGGGTCCTAGGACCCCTAGAGACATCTTAGAATCGTTCATGACCCATTACATGATGACATATGTGGACATATTAGAATCATTCATATGGGTCAAAGGGGGTCATATGTTGACCTATGACCCCTTTTGACCCATTAGATGATGACATATGTCACTAGGGGTCCTAGGACCACTAAGGACATATTAGAATTGTTCATATGGGTGAAAGGGAGTCATAGGTCATCCCTTCAAACCATTATATGATGACATATGTCCCTACGGGTCCTAGGACCCCTATGGATATATTAGAATACTTCATATGGGTCAACGAGGCTCATAGGTAAATACCTATGACCCTCTTCGATCGATTAAATGATAACATATGTCCCTAGAGGTGCTACGACCCCTAGGGACATATGTTGTCATGTAATGGGTCGAAGGGGGTCATAGGTCAACCTATGACATTGTTTGACCCATTTGAAAGACTCTAATATGTCCCTAGGGGTCCTAGGACCCTTAGGGGCATATGTAATCTTTTAATGGGTCGAAGGGAGTCATAGGTCAACCTATGACTCTGTTTGACCCATAAGAACAATTCTAATATATCCCTAGGGGTCCTAGGACCCCTAGGGACATATGTCATCATATAAAGGGTCAAATGGGATCATAGGTCAACCTATGACCCCCTTTGATCAATAAGAATGATTCTAATATGTCTCGAGGGGTCCTAAGACCCCTTTGGACATATGTCTTCATGTAGTGGGTCGAAGGGTGTCATAGGTCAACCGATGACCTCTTTTGATGGATAAGAAGCATTTGAATCTCCCTAGGGGTTCTAGGACCCCTAGATATATATGTCATCATGTAATGGGTCAAAGGAGGTCAAAGGTCAACCTATGACCCCCTTAGACCCATAAGAATGATTCTAATATGTCCCTAGGGTTCTAAGGACCCCAAGGACATATGTCATCATGTAATGGGTCAAAGCAAGTCATTGGTCAACCTATGAATAGTTTTGACCCATAAGAATAATTCTAATATTTATCTATGATTCTTAGGACCCCTATAGACATATGTTGTCATGTAATGCGTTGAAGGGGTTCATAGGTCAACCTATGACACCCTTTGACCCATAAGAACGATTCTCATATGTCCCTAGGGGTCCTAGGGACATATGACATCATGTAATGGGTCAAAGGGGGTCATAGGTCAACCTATGACCCCCTTTGACCCATATGAATAATTCTAATATGTTCGTAGGGGTCCTAGACCTATGACCCCTTTTGACCCATATGAATAATTCTAATATGTTCGTAGTGGTCCTAGGACCCCTAGGGACATATGTTGTCATTTAATGGATCGAAGGTGATCATAGGTCAACCTATGACCCCCTTCGAGCCATATGAACGATTCTAATATGTCCCTAGGGGTCATAGGACCCCTAGGGACATATGTCATCACATAATGTATCGAAGGGGGTCATAGGTCAACCTATGACTCCATTTGACCCATAAGAATGACTCTCATATGTCGCTACGGGTCCTAAGGACATATGTCATCATGTAATGGGTCAAAGGGGGTCATAGGTCAACATATCACCCCCTTTGACCTATATGAACAGTTCTAATATGTCCCTTGGGGTCCTAGGACCCCTACGGACATATGTCATTATTTAATGGGTTGAAGTGACCTATGACCCACTTTGACCCATATGAACAATTCTAATATGTCCCTAGGTGTCCTATGACCCCTAGGGACATATGTCATCATGTAATGGGTCGAAGGGGGTCATAGCTTGACCTATGACTCCCTTTGACCCATAAGAATGATTCTAATATGTCCCTAGGGGTCCTAAGACGCTTAGAGACATATGTCATCATGTAATGGTTCGAAAGTTGTCATAGGTCACCCTATGAACCCCTTTGACCTATAAGAATGATTTTAATATATCCCTAGGGGTCTTACTACTCCTAGGGACATATGTCATCATGTAAAGGGTTAAAGGGGGTCATAGGTCAACCTAGACCTCCTTTGACCCATAAGAATGATTCTAATATGTCCTTAGGGGTCCTATAACCCCTTTGGACAGATGTCCTCATGTAATGGGTCGAAGGGGGTCATAGGTCAACCTATGATCCCCTTTGATCCATAAGAAAGATTTGAACATGTCTATAGGGGTTCTAAGACCCCTAGAGGCATATGTCATCATGTAATGAGTCAAAGGGGGTCATATGTCAACCTATGACCCCTTAGACACATAAGAACGATTCTAATATGTCCCCAGGGTTTTGAGGACCACTAGGGACATATGTCATCATATATTGGGTCGAAGTGGGTCATAGGTCAACCTATGACCCCCTTTGACCCATATGAATAATTCTAATATGTCCTTAGCGATCCTAGGACACCTAGAGACATATGTCATCATTTAATGGGTCGAAGGGGGTCATAGGTCAACCTATGACTCTTTTTAACCTATATGAACAATTCTAAGATGTCCTCAGGTGTCCCATGACCCATAGGGACATATGTCATCATGTAATGGGTTAAAGGGGGTCATGGGTTGACCTATGATTCTCGTTGACTCATAAAAATAATTTTAATATGTCCCTAGGGGTCCTAGGACCCCTAGGGACATATGTCATCATGTAATAGGTTGAAAGTTGTCATAAGTCACCTTATAACCCTCTTTGACCCATAAGAACGATTCTAATATGTCCCTAGGGGTCTGAGGACCCCTAGGGACATATGTTATCAAGGGTCAAAGGGGGTCATAGGTCAACTTATGACCCAATTTCATCCATAAGAATGATTCTAATGTGTCCCTAGGGGTCCTAGGTCCCTTTTGGACATATGTCATCATGTAATGGGTCGAAAGGGGTCATAGGTCAACCTATGAGACACTTTGACCCATAAGAAGCATTCGAATATGTCCCTAGGGGATCTAGGACTGCTAGGGACATATGTCATCATGTAAGGGGTCAAAGGGGGTTATAGGTCAAGCTATGACCCCCTTAGACTCAAAAGAATGATTCTAATATGTCCCTAGGGTTCTGAGGACCCCCAAGGGCATATGTCATCATGTAATGGGTCGAAGCGGGGAATAGTCAACCTATGACCACCTTTGACCCATAAGAATGATTCTAATATTTTCCTAGGGTCATGGGATGCCTAGGGACATATGTTGTCATGTAATACGTCGAAGGGGGTCATAGGTCAACCTATGATAGCCTTTTGACGCATAAAAATAATTTTCATATGTCCCTAGGGGTCCTAGGGACATATGTCATCATGTAATGGGTCAAAGGGGGTCATAGGTTGACCTATGACCCCCTTTGACCCATATGAACAATTCTAATATGTCCCTAGGGGTCTTAGGATTCTTAGAGACATATGTCATCATTTAATGGGTCAAAGGGGATCATAGGTCAACCTATGACCCCCTTCGACCCATATGAAGAATTTTAATATGTCCTTAGGGGTCATAGGACCCCTAGGGACATATGTCATCATTTAATGTGTCGAAAGGGGTCATAGGTCAACTTATGACCCCATTTGACCCATAAGAATGACTCTCATATGTTCCTAGGGGTCTTAGGGACATATGTCACCATGTAATGGGCCAAAAGGGGTCATAGGTCAACCTATGACCCTGTTTGATGCATATGAACAATTCTAAGATGTCCTTAGGGGTCCTAGGACCCCTAGGGACATCTTAGAATTGTTCATATGCATCAAACGAGGTCATAGGTCAATGCCTAGGGACATATGTCATCATTTAATGGGTTGAAGGGTGTCATAGGTCAACTTATGACCCCCTTTATCGCATATGAATAATTCTAATATGTCCTTAGGTGTCCTATGACCCCTAGGGACATATGTCATCACGTAATGGGTCGAAGGGGGTCATAGGTTGATCTATGACCCCCTTTGAGCTATAAGAATGATTCTAATATGTCCCTAGGGGTCCTAGGACCCCTAGGGACATATGTTATCATGTAATGGGTCGAAGGTTGTCATAGGTCACCCTGTGACCCCGTTTGACCCATAAAAATGATTCTAATATGTCCCTAGGGCATTTAAAGGGTCAAAGGGGGTCATACGTCAACCTATGAACCCCTTTGACCCATAAGAATGATTCTAATATGTCCCTAGGGCTCCTAGGACCCCTTTGGACATATGTCGTTATGTAATGGGTTGAAGGAGGTAATAGGTCAACCTATGGTCCTCTATGAACCATAAGAAGCATTTGAATATGTCCCTAGGGGTTCTAGGACTCCTTGAGACATATGTCATAATGTAATGGGTCAAAGGGGGTCATTTGTCAACCTGTGATCCCCTTATACACATAAGAATGATTCTAATATGTCCCTAGGGTTCTAAGGACCACTACGGACATATGTCATCATGTAATAGGTCGAAGCAGGTCATAAGGCAATCTATGACCACCTTTGATCCATAAGAATGATTATAATATTTTCCTTGAGGACCTAGGACCCCTAGGAACATATGTCGTAGTGTAATGCATTGAAGGGGATCATAGGTCAACCTATGACCCCCTTTGACCCATAAGAACGATTCTCATATGTCCTTAGGGGTCCTAGGGACATATGTTGTTATGTAATGGGTCAAAGGGGGTCATAGGTCAACCTATTACCCCCTTTGACCCATATGAACAATTCTAATATTTTTTTAGGGGTCCTAGGACCCCTAAGGACATACGTCATTTTTTTATGGATTGAAGGGGATCATAGGTCAACCTATGACCCCCTTTGACCCTTATGAATGATTCTAATATCTCCCTATGTCATTATGTAATATGTCGAAGGGGGTCATAGGTTGACCTATGACCCTCTTTGACCCATAAGAATGATTCTCATATGTCCCTAAGGGTCTTAGGGACATATGTCGTGATGTAATAGGTCATAGGGGGTCATACGTCAACCTATGACCCCTTTTGACCCATATGAACAATTCTAATATGTCCTTAGGGGTCCTAGGACCCCTAGGGACATATGTCATCATTTAATGGGTTGAAGGGGGTCATAGGTCAACATATGACCCCCTTTGACCCATATGAACAATTCTAATATGTCCCTAGGGGTCGTAGGACTCCTAGGGACATATGTCATCATTTAATGGGTCAAAGGGGGTCATAGGTCAACCTATTACCGCCTTTGATCCATATGAACAATTCTAATATGTCCCTACGGACATATGCCATCATTTAATGGGTCAAAGAGAGTTATAGGTCAACCTATGACCCCCTTTGACCCATATGAACAATTCTAATATGTCCATACGGGTCCTAGGACCCCTAGGGACATATGTCATCATTTAATGGGTTAAAGGGGGTCATAGGTCACCCTATGACCCCCTTTGACCCATATGAACGATTCTAATATGTTTCTAGGGATCTTAGGATCCTTAGGGATATATGTCTTCATGTAATGAGTCAAATGGGGTCATAGGTCAACCTATGACCCCCTTTGACCCATATGAATGATTCTAATAAGTCCTTAGGGGTCCCAGGACCCCTAGGGACATATGTAGTCATGTAATGTGTCAAAGGGGGTCATAGGTCAACCTATAACCCTTTTCGACTCATAAGAACGATTCTAATATGTCCTTAGGGGTTCTAAGACCCCTAGGGACATATGTCATTATGTAATGGGTCAAAGGGAATCATAAGTCAACCTATGACCTCTTTCGATCCATATGAATTATTCTAATATGTCCCTAGGGGTGCTAGGACCCCTAGAGACATATGTCATCATGTAATGGGTTGAAGAGGGTCATAGGTCAACCTATGATGCCCTTTGACCTATATGAATGATTCTAATATGTCCCTAGGGGTCCTAGGACCCCTAGGGAGATATGTCATCATTTAAGGGGTCAAAGGAGGTTATAGGTCAACCTATGACCCCCTTTGACTCAGAAGAAGGATTCTAGTATGTCCCTAGGGGTCCTAGACCCCTAGGGACATATGTTGTCATTTAATGGGTCGAAGGGGGTCATAGGTCCTATGACCCCCTTTGACCCATAAGAATGATTCTAATATGTCCCTAAGGGTCCTAGGACCCCTAGGGACATATGTCATCATGTAATGTGTCGAAGGGGGTCATAGGTCAACTTGTGACCCACTTCGACCCATAAGAATGATTGTAATGTGTCACTAGGGGTCCTAGGACCCCTAGAAACATATGTCGCTATGTAATTGGTTAAGGGGGTCATAGGTCAACCTATGACCCCCCTTTGAGTCATATATATTAATAACATACATATATATTAATAACATACATACATACATAAATATATATATATATATATATAGTATATATATAACGTTATTATATTTAATAAAAGTATTACGTTATTATATATATTAATAACATATATATTATGTTATTATATTTAATAAAAATATTATGTTATTATATTTATTAAAAATAATAATAATATAAATTATATTTATATATTATAATAAGAATAACATAATATATTATTATATATTAATATGTTATATGTTATATCTTTACATTACGTTATTATATATGTATTATAATACATATTTACATAGTAATATAACAAAAGTAATTTATAAATCATAAGCTATAACTCTTAAATTTGGTTTTCCCTCCAAAATGGGTTGGAATTTCAAATTTCTCACCAAAATTCACCGAGCCATATCGGAAATCTGACATCTGATTTGAAATCGAATATCTGATTAGACTTGGTATTTACCAAGCCTACCCGGTCAACCCAAAAGACGTGTTTGAAGAGGATTTTAGTGATACTCAGACTTCAGGTAGCCGTCTGACAATGTTATTTTGATCAAAATTGAATGAAACGAAAAGGGTTTTTTAATATCGCTCTCAAGATTCCATCGATATAATTTTTGTCAAATTTTGAGTTTGATAAGTATTTATTAGTTAATTAGCAATGAAGATTATTGTAAAGTGTTGATTGATATACTGATTGAAAAATAGCTATAACTTTCAAATGGTATAACATTTTTTAAATCTAAAAGTTGCGTCACATTCTATGCTTTGGCTAGTATAAGAAAAAAAAATTAAATTTGGTAAAATTTTCTATTAATTAAGGTGGTCAAACATGAGAATTTTTGTTTTCTGAAAATGTTTTGGTAGAAAATTCATATTTAATTATTTATTTGGAATAAAAATACCGAAAAATATGCATCACATCCGGGCATGAGTCTAATTTTCATATCTATAATTATATTAAAAAAATATTATCATTTGATTTTGATTAAGGTGGTCAGACATACACCTACTTTTTATTTTTTACCTTGAAATTTTCGTAGTACTGCATTAAAATTCAAATTTTTGACCAATCAATTTTTTTTTCTCCTGATAAGGCCTAGTAGTTTAGAAATTATATTCAATTTTTTATAGATTATTTATTTACAACTTTTTGATATAAAGTCCATAAACACTTCAAAATTATGTGTCAAGTTGACATAACCCTGATTTGCTGATTTTTCACTGCCACTTAAGGCCATAGTTTTGTACACCATGATCCTGCACATGCCCATGTCCTAAAAGAGAGAAAATGTTTAGTGGAAAATTTAAGCCTAGAAGAGATAAGGATATAAATTGTATATATGCTAATGAGGATGAAGAATCTGATGAAAGAGATCATAGTAAAAGTGATGATGAATTAAGATTTGTGGCTATCAAGGAAGATGATCTTGATAGAGAAATTAGAGAAGATAGAGCTCTAGTTACCCAAGTTGAGAAGAAATCAAATTGGATAATTGATAGTGGATGTTCAAATCACATGACTAGTGATATGAACAAATTTGTTAAGTTCAGAAATCATAATGGAGGTATTGTTAGAGTTGGTAACAATGCAACCTGTCATACCATAGGTATTGGATCTATTACTCTTGATGGTAAAACTAACACTGATGATGTTTACTTTGTTGATGGTTTGAAACATAATTTGTTAAGTGTTGGAAAGTTGGTAAACAAAGAATATTTGTTGTAGTTCACAAAGAAGACTTGCATTATCAAAGACAAAGATGGTAAGCTAATTGGTACTGGAACCAGATCTAGAGGTAATGTATTTTAGTTGAATCTTATTGAAATAACATGTTTGGTTACAAAGGTTGACAATAGTTGGTTATGGCATAGAAGGTTCCATCATATAAACTTTGATAATATTGTGAAAGTTAGTAGTACATTTACAATGAGAGATCTGCCTAAGATTATTAAGCCTACTAATGTTATCTGCAAGGAATGTATTTTGGCTAAACAAAGGAAAGTGTCTTTTTCTAGCAAGAAGTTCTCTACTATAGAGAAATTAGAGATTGTTCACACAAATCTGAGTGGTCTTGCAAGAACTAGATGATTCTATGGAGAAAGGGTACTTTATGATTTTTTTTGATTTCACTAGGATGATGTGGGTAGCATTTCTTAAAGAGAAGTCTAAAGCTTTTGAGAAATTTAAGATATTCAAGAATGTCAAGATTAAATGTTTGAGATCAGACAGAGGAGGAGAGTTCACCTCTAGAGAGTTCAACATGTTCTGTGAAGAGAATGGAATCAAAAGATAGTTATCTTCACCAAGAACACCTGAACATAATGGGATTTATGAAAGAAGGAATAAGTCAGTAGTAGAAGCAGCAAGAGCGATGTTATTTGAGAATGATGTCTCAAAGACATTTTGGATAGAAGTTAACACTGTAATATATATTCTAAACAAAGTTTACATTAGAAAAGGTATGAGCAAGACACCCTATGAGTTACGGCTTGGTCACTCACCATTAGTCAAGTGTTTTAGAATATTTGGAAGTGTTACATAAAGAGAGATGATGGTATTGGTAAGTTTGATCCTAGAAGCGATGAAGGTATGTTTATGGGTTACTCATTGAAAAGTAAAGCATATAGATGTTTCAAATATAGAACTAAGACAATAGTTGAGTGTGCAAATGCAAGGATTGATGAAAAGTTTGGTACTAAAGAGAGGATGGTAGATTATAATTTTGATAAAAAAAAGGATAACTCTAGAATTGTTAGACAAAATGCTGAAGTTCTTTTTCAGACTAACAATGACTTGTAGAATGATGTATCTATTGAGCATAGAAAAGAACAAAGATTTGAACCTAGAGGAGAGATAAGAGTTGAGAAGTCAACTTCTACTTCTAGTAGAAACATGACAAAGAGTCACCCTCCAGAAAAGATAATTGGGAGCAAGGATAAAGGTGTGATGACAAGGAACAAAGTGAATGAGGAATTGTGTCTAATTTCTCAAGTAGAACCTAAAAGCTCATATGAGGCATGCAAGGATGATCACTGGATGCAATAAATGAAAGAAGAACCAGATCATATTGTGAAGAATGAGACATGGGAATTAGTTCCTAGACCTAAAGACAAAAATGTTATAGGAACCAAGTCGATATTCATAAATAAGATGAATAAGCAAGGAGAGGTTATGAGAAACAAGGCCAAACTTGTTTGTAAAGGTTACCTACAGCAAGAAGGCATAGATTATGAAGAGACATATGCAGCTATGGCAAGAATGGAAGTGGTAAGGATATTCTTAACTTATGTAGCAAGCAAGAATTTCAAAGTTTATCAGATGGATGTCAAGTCACCTTTTCTAAATGGAAAACTTGAAGAAGAAGTCTACATTGAGAAACCTAATGGATTCCCTTTGAAATAAGAAAAATAATTTGTATGCAAATTAAAGAAAGCATTGTATGGTCTAAAGTAAGCACCTAGAACATGTTATGCAAGGTTAGACAGGTATTTGTCTAAGCTTGGATTTATCAAAAGTACAATAGATGGTAATTTGCATTTAAGAAATATTGATGATGGTTTATTTAGCATTGTAATATTTGTGGATTACATAATATTTGGAGGAAATGATAAATAAAGTGATAAGTTTGCTGAAGAGATGAAAAATGAATTTGAAATGAGCATGATAGGAGAAATGAAGTTTTTCCTAGGATTGTGGATTGCACAGAGCAGAGATGGGATATTTATTTCACAAACCAAGTATTTGAAAGACTTGTTTAGAAGATTTGGTTTAGAAAGTCTCACCTATTGGTACACCCATTATAATTGTTTGCAAGTTATCTAATAAAGATGAAACACCTACAGTTGAGAAGAAGAAGTATATATCTATGATTGGAGGATTGCAATATCTAAGTCACACTAGACTAGATATAGCAAATGTAGTTGGGATTGTAGCAAGATTTGAAGCCGATCCTAAAGAATATCATTATGTAGCAATAAAGGGTATATTCAGATATTTGAAGGGTACGTCTGATTATGGAATTTGGTATGATAGATCAAATGATTTCACTTTGTGTGCATATACTGATGTAGATTGGGCAGACAATATGGATGATAGAAAGAGCACCAGTAGTGGAGCATTCTTTCTTGGAGGAAGATTGGTTTCTTGGTTGAGCAAGAAACAAGACTATATATCTCATAGTTCAATTAAGGTAGAGTCTGTTGCAACAACAAATAATTGTAATCAAGTTATGTGGATGAAACAAATATAGAAGGATATTAGGATTGAGTTTATAGAACCTATTATCATTTATTGTGATAACACAACTACAATAAGTATATCTAAGAATCCAGTATTACATTTTAAGTCAAAGCACATATCCATTAAGTATCATGTTTTGAGAGAAAAGGCATCTAAAAAAGAGATAAGGTTTGTGTATGTAAGTACTAAAGATCATATTGCAAATATCTTTATGAAACTTTTTCCTAAAGATACTTTTGAGTACCTAAAAGGTATGCTAGGGGTTATGCCCCTACCTACTTCAGAGTAGATGATGTAAGGAGTACATTAGTCCAGTGGTATAGAGCACTATGGTTAGAATGGACTGAATGTCAATGCTTCCTATATGGGGGAGTATCTGGTATGTGCTAAGTCATTAAGGACTCTTGGTATTTTGTATTAAATAGTGTCTTTAGACACTTGAGTTGATTGAAAGAGTTGGAAGAAGTATATTCTAACAATTGGTAATTAGCAATTGGTATTGTGTATTTGTATTGATCACTTTGACATTGATTTCAATGGGGGAGAAAATGTGTACATGAAAAACATCCCCTAGGCAATGGGGAGAGAAAATATGAAAGAGGTGCTAGTTGAGATGTCAATGAGGGAGTTTTATCTCTTTAGGAGATTTAGAAAGATTTGTGTAAGTGCACAAAAGAATATGTAAGCGTACAGAATAATATGTTAGTGTCTAGAAGGTTATCTCTATGAGGAATATATCCAGCCAAAAAAGTATTGTAAGTTGTTCACCATGAACAACTCATGACTAGCAGCCATAAAATTTTAGATTGATGAAAAGGATTTAAGAAGATGATAGCAACAACAAAAATAGAGTATAGTTTGGTATTTTTGGAACTTAGATGTTTTCCATCTATATTCCCATCAATGCTAAAGGGGGATATTATTAGCATGAAGTTTGATGATAGTACATTGGGGGAGCATCCTAAGCATTGAAGAGTATTGATATGTTGCATTCATGACTACATTTTTCATTGATGTCAACATAGCAGTAATTCTATAAAGACAAGAAGAATAGCAATAAAAGATTTTATGATGCATAGAACTTGAGGAAGTTTTAGATGATGCATAGTGAAGGACATGTTTTTGAGATTGTCTTGATGATGTGGTTAAGAGGACTAAGTTTGAGTTGATGGTATATAGAAGTTACACTTGATTTACTTGAGGTAGTACAGAAATAGAGTAGTGGAAAATAGAGTTCTGATGATCTATCACTATCTTTCATCTAAGATGTAATAAAGAGATGCACAGTGACATGGTGATCAAGGAAAGTCATGTGATGATGCCAGCATGTGCGCAATACATGGTTTCACACATGTGAAGTTCTATATAGATTGTGAGCCGACAATTTTATTGTAATTGTGAATTAATTAATTATCTTATTCTAATTAATTAGGAAAGCCTCAAGGCTAACTCAAGGAATTATTATGAGATACAATATAAAGGAAAGTTATTTTTCTTATTTGAAAAATTCAAGCAAAAGAATAAGATCAAACCGGTGCAAAGTATTAGTGGACAATGTGAGAAAGTGCAAGATGCTTATTGAATGTGTATAAGGAATCTAAGGGATCATTGGATGCATGGTATGAGATCTAGTTACAAGATCTAAAGGATCACAAGTATGGTTGACAAGAAAGAGATAGAGGAAGGAAGTAGATTTCAGTTCTATTATTCTGCAAGGAATAATATAGAGATTATTTGGATAGTGGGTTCTTTGATCTTAACCTTGAAGTTGTTTGGGCAGTGGGTTCAACTATCTTTGAAAACTCCTAACTAAGTTGGCACAACTCCTAACACGGTTGGAATATCCTAATAGGGATTCAAAGTCTCCTAATAGGGACTCATATGTAATGAATGTTGTAATAGACTCTTAACATTGTCTATCCTCTAACAAGGAATATTTATATTAGTACATCATCTTGTGGGTACCATCCCCACCAAGGTTTTCCCTCTAATCAAAAGTTTTCCTAATTAACATATTTGGTGTCAATTGTGTATGAGTATCTTATTGTGGTTTTATTTTATATTACTCACATGGTTAAGTTTGTTTAAGGTTAATGATTATGATAATAGTTAGATAACTGATTCAACCCCCCTCCCCCCTGAACTCTTAATTGTCTCAGTTGACTATATATTCTAACAAATTCATGATCATCTTCATAATTTGGTCACCTCTTCAAAACCAATCAGTTTAATTTCCATCTCAATAATTGTTCCTAGAGGAATAAGGAGTACATACCTAAAGGTTTTCTCATTGCAAAATCTATCTCCACAACTTCTTCAAAATGATGCTCTAGTTCCTCCATTCCTTTGTTGGTAGTTTCTAGCTTCCTTTTTAGCTAAATTGATTCTTTCTTATACCTCATGGATGCTAAAGATAAATAATTTGGAAGAGTTGTGGAAGTAGATGCTTCATTTTCTAAAGCCCTTTGGTGCTGCCCTTAATTTCTATCCCCATTTTCTTGAGGAACTTGTCCTTTAATCTTTGTACTTCATCTAAATTTTCTAGGCCCTAAGCATTAGCCTACCTTAAAGCTTCTTTTGATTGTTTTAATTGCCTTCTCACATTTTTGACCTCCTAAATAGATTATTGCACAACTTTTTATGCATCTTTTCTACTTACCTCAATCTTCTTCCTTCTAATTGTCTCTTCATAAGTAGAAACTCTTTCCCTTGTCTCTTCCATTTCCTTTTCGAGTCTTGAGATTATGAAGACATACTTCATTTTCATCTCTTCCTACTTCTTTATTCTAACCTCTATTTAGTCTCTCTTCTTCTTCTATGATTGACTCCTTTCCTTCTCAGTGAATAGACTAGTAGAAGAGATGGAGTAGGGTTACCATTGAAAAATAGAATAGAAGAAACAAAATGGAGAAATAAAGAACTTCTAGCTTGATTTTATTGAATAATAGATGCTAATTTATACAATAGCTTGACCCAACAATATTCCTGAACGATTGCTAATTAGATTGACAAAAAACTACTTCATGATTGACAACACACGCATACACTTGATAGCTAAATGAAACTTATGGACACCTAACTCAAATACATCTACAATAAGAACTTGATTCAAACTAAAACTCTTTGACTCACACCTTAACTAAACTTGTGTTGCTATCAACTCAACAAGGTTTTTCACATGTGCAACAATTATTTATTGACTACTATTGGAACAATAACTCCAACACCCCCACCTAATGTGACAACTAAAGGAAATATTATGTAGAAATTATACTTTGAAAATAGGTCATAGAGGAGTAAGACTCTCTCATAGTTATTCAACTATCATCTAGCTTCGAAACACCATTGGACACACCATCTCCATATGAAATGATTTATAACCATCATAAAGGTATGATGCCAAGCTTCTAGATTTTTTCAGATCTCCCTGAACTATTGGACATCAATCGACATGTGTGTCTCATAACCCTCGTATAGGTATAGTTTCTCTGATCCTATAACATGTCAAACTATTTTAATGATCTATCTAGCCTCTACCATATCTTTACCTATTTTTAGAGCATAAAATTCTTCAAAATAAAACAAGTTCTTCATTTTTGATGTTGTCGTCATCACTAACAACATTGGGTGATTTAGCCTAAAAAACTATATTTATTGATTCTTTAATTTTCCCTTTCAGAAGTTCATTTGCATGAATTTTACAATTGATTACAATATGTCCTACCTTTTTACAATAGAAATGTTTAGTTTCATTCTTACTATACATTCTCTTTCCCATATTTTTCTTTGAGTATAATGCATGAATTAGTTGAGTATTTTCTCTTGAATCCCCTATACATGTTCTCTTTTCTTAAACCAAGAGTACTAAAATCACATCTTCTAACATTTATGAAGACATTTGACTAAGAGTAAAAACAACATTGCTATATTTTGAAGGCAAACTATTTAGCAAGATAGCTTTACCATCATCTTTATTAATTACAACACCAACTTCAACAAGTTCTTTGATTAGAGATCTCAAATTATGAATGTGGTTAGACATAGTAATTCCATTTGACATTTTAAAACTACATAGCTCAACTTCAAAGAAAAATTTTCATTTGTTGTTTTTGCTCCAAACAACTTAGTTACTCCATTCCAAATTTGTTTAGATGATTTCTCTAAATCAACATGATGTAGTTTTGAATCTCAAAGAGCAAGACCAATGATAGACTTAGCTTTCTCATCTTTTCTTTCCCTATCAATCTTCATTTTAGCATTTGTAGGTACTATTTCAGTGCCATTAACTATGTACCACAAACTTTTATTCATCAATTGCATTTGCATTTTCACTTTCCATGTATGAAAATTTTAACCATTATATTTTCCTAGAGGCACATCTATTTTCTGAATTTCTAAAATAAAAATATGAAGACACCTTTCAATGTTGCACAACAAAAAACTATGTAGTAGCACAAGACATACATTCTCACAGCAGCAACTTCTTTTAAAATGGAGATGACTCTGATACCATATTAAAAAATAGAACATCAGAAACAAATCAGAGAAAGAAAGAATTTTCAAAATTATTTTGTTGAATAATAGATGTTCATTTAGATAATAGCTTGACCTAATAACATTCCTAAATGACTACCAATTAGATTAACAATAAACTACTTCATGATTGACAACACACACATACTCTTGACACTTAATTGAAACTTATGGACACCTAACTCAAATACATCTACAATAAGAACTTGATTAAAACTAATGTTGGAAATGTAAGAGAAGTAACTGAGAGGGGAGGGGTGAATCATATACCACAAAAAAAAATCCTAGATCCCTTTAGTTGTCAGTATAAAACAAAATCAAATTCTGCTGAATATATTGATGTAACTCAGTTAGCATTGAAACACTCAGTTAACACAGTAACCTAGTCTACACTAACAATCACTGTTACTCAGTAAACACTCGGGTAATACTAAATATATGCATTATTATTGATTAACAATGAATATGCAGATCTTATGATATGAATTGTGATTAACCTTAATTAACTTAGTTGTAGAATCATAAAGAAAATAAAATGAACACAAGATACACAAAGATTTAATGTGGAAACCCAATTTGGGAAAAACCACCAATTGCAACTAGTTACTATTTTTCACGCTTCTGAAGTGAGCCTTGTTAGGAGCCAACCCTATTAAAGTTTACAAAACACACTATTAGGTGTGACCTTGTTAAAATATTTAGATCACCATGTTAGGAGTGGCCTTGTTAGAGGTCTTTAGACACTTCAATCTAGAAATGCCACATTGTTAGAGGATTTGGGAAATACATGTTAAGCTAACTCTATTAAGAGATTTGATTCACTGTTACAATTATTAGAGAGTAACAATGATATGACCTAATTTCTAATGCAAATTGTATTTGCTAACTTTAGATCTCTGTTCTGGCTTGAATACTTGATCCTCCTTGATCAAAATGTTCTTTCCAGATCACTCAATTAGCTTCCTTGATTTATCTTTCGAATCCCATGCTTCTTCTTTTCTTCCACACAATTCAATCCTCAACTTGACCTTATACTTATATTTTCTACCTTGTGAAGTCATCTTGAATACAATTTTAAACAAATGAAATTCATCCCATGAGTCAGCTAGAACTAACCAACAAAAAATGATACAAGAAAATCCTTTGTTAGCCAACCCAACTCGATCAAAACTAACTCTAAAACAATTTTCCTTTAGAATTCCTTTGGTAACCAAGTGAGCTCGGTTAATAGTAGTTCCATGCCAACTTTTCTTTGGCTATTGAGTGAACTCGATAGATGTTGTCTTCCTGCAAACTCCCTTTGGTAGCTGAGATCGATTAATACTCACTCTGAACTTGGTAAACACTGAGACACTTGTCATATACTGCAACTTCCTTTGACTCTTGAGTGAGCTTAGCATACAATGATTGCTCAGTATATACTTGAAATTTGTGTAACATCAAAGACAATATACAATTAAATGATTCTATTCAAAAATCTCCCTCTTTGTCATTGATGGCAACACAACATGTCATGATACATAGAAATTTTAGAGAAAAATAGAAGAAAGGATAATATCATTAGTTCATTATAATTCTCATCCATGAGAACTCCCTCTATTAGTGTGAACTCCCTTTGTCATCAATCTCTGATTGTAATGACTATAATATCAAACTCTTCCCTTTTTATATCTATTGGAATTCTTTAGAATAATTGAAAGGGGAGATGAATTAGTTATCCAAGGTCCATATGTACAAATAAAACTTTTCATAGCTTAGTGAACCCATATCCATAAAACATATTCACCATGCATGCATCCATTAGATCATACAATCACTTAAACTTTGTAGGTTACTATCAAATCAACTTTGCAAAAATGTAAGAATGAAACATAATAGCTTCAGTAAAACATTTGACAAAATGATTTTATGTGGAAACCCAATTTGGAAAAAACCATTAGTAACATGCTACTCATTCTCACTCTTCTGAAGTGATGTCCTGTGAAAGGCCAACCCTATTAATGGCTACAATGCACATTGTTTATGTGATTTGGTTAGAGGATTTCAATGACTATGTTAAGAGTGAGCCTTGTTAGAGGACTTTAGATCATTCAGCTGGTTAAAGGATTTAAAAATGACTATTAAGTCAACCTTAATCCAAGGGATTTACCCTAGACTAGTAAATTATTAGAAAGTAATAGTAAGGATTGATCTGATAACAACTTACAACACAATTGTAGATTATATATCTCTATTTCAGTCCTTCATTCTACTTGGCTTTCACACACTTCATCTCTAATAGCTTGGTCACCCTTCAAGAATCCATAACCTTAAGCTTTCCTGCTTTTCTTTCCAATAGTAGTCTCTTCTTTTTGGTCTCTGAATGCAACAATACCTTAGATTCCTTCTCTAACTTAGGTTCTCGCACATGAAAATCATTGCTTCTGACCAACCATCTCTATAAATAGAAAATTAAGATCTTTTGTCATTCATCCTCTATCATCCATTTTAGGGTTAGGTATGATTAGGTAGGATTACATGAATCTACCCATCTTTTCATTTTAGTCCCTTTTAGAAACTTCTCCCTTAATCCTCTTCAATTAATCTCAAAATAGTTTATCATGAATTCTATGCCACCAACTCATAATAGTTATCTTCCAAATGCTTCACACAATTTAGGAAAACAAAATAGTCTACTCAGATTCATCAAATCAACAATTTAACATGAATACTATCACTCAACTTCCATATCATTCTTTCACTTATCATTCACTAGATAACTCGACAAACATTAAAGTTTACTAGTGGTTGACATCAACTAAACTTTACTCGGCTTACACTATATCACTCAGCATACACTAAACTTTGACTTTTCTCGGTTCCAACTGATTTTTTGCTTGGCTTACACTAACTTTTCTCAGCACATACTATCTACTTGGTCAAGCTTGGAAGACTCAATTCTTCTTACTTGTTCTTCTAGACTTTGTTACTGTATCCATCCTTTGCAACCTTAACTAGATAATCAATGCACTATTTCATCATTGTCTTAATTGATCTTTTTACTCCTTTTTCATACCATAACTCAACCTTTCCTCCAGGTGCTTTTGTTATCTCATTTGATCAAAACCTCCTCATCAATCAAACAAATGATAGTACTCAAATCAACTAAACAATTGTCTTACCAGCAAGTGACAAAATAATGATTGAAACACATTCTCATACTTGTATCAATCTATTTTCAATAATCTCCCTCTTTGGAATTGATGGAAAACCATTACAACTAGTAAAACCAACAATAATACCAAAAAGAAAATAATTCCTTGTATTGAAATCTCTCCCTCTATCAACAGCTTTCAACTTTTGTATAGGTTACAAAATTATGTTCTAATCAACAGACAATCAATTCGTCCTTATGAGTCCCTATTGACCACTTCTTATATATCTCTCAACAACATCTCCCTCTGAGTAGATATTCCATGTTTCTTCCTTTCTTTCCTCCTTTCTTCCTTTCTCCCTTTTTGGATTGTTGGATTTCTCCCTTTCTTTGTCTTTCACCCTCTTTGACAAAAATACCAAAGACTTGTCATATTCATATGTAGATATGAACATTCTTAGTTTCTCCTTCTATTACTTAACTTGTGACTAATTTGTAGCTCTAGCTCTTTGATTACTTTAGGTAGCTCCTAAAGTAAGATCCATTGCATCAACGTGTAGCATGTGTCAATCATCTCAGTTGATGTAGGGCACTTCTCATGCTTCTTAAATAGCCATGGATAGGGGTATCACCCCTATTTTACCTCTTAGATACTCATAAGAATCCTTAGGTAATGCTTTTGTAAAGATATTAGCTATTTTCTCTTTTGTATTCACATATTCAATCTTCACCTCTTTATCTTAAACTAACTCTCTCAAGTAATGATACTTGATTGAAATGTTCTTAGTCTTTGTATACATCATAGGATTTTTTGATATATTTATAGCACTTGTATTATCACAATAAAGTATCATAGGTTTAGTGATTTCCTCCTTCATACCTTTGAGTAGTTGTTTCATGCATACAATGTTTGTACAATTTACTGCACCATCAACATATTCAACTTTAGTAGTAGATTGAGATATGCAGTTTTGTTTCTTGCTAGTCCATGTAACCAGCCTTTTTCCTAAGAAAAATGTTCCTTTGATAGTGCTCTTTCTGTCATCAATATTTCTAGCCCAATCGACATCAGTGTAGGCTCTCAACTCAAACTTCTCATTTTTTTTGTATTATAGACCATAGTCTTATTTTCCTTTCAGATATCTCATTATTCTCTTAATAGCCATCAAATAATTATTCCTGGGATTAGTAGAGAATCTTGCAACTATCCCAATAGATAATGTAATATTAGGCTTGCTATGTACTACATATTGCAATTTTCCAATCATAGACTTGTATAATGTTTGATTCACCTCAACTAAATCATCATTCTTTGACAATTTATGTCATGTTACCACAGCTATGCTTACTGGCTTGGAATCTTCCAATCTAAATTTTTTTGATATCTCCTTTAGATATTTTGACGGAGTGATGTATATACGATATTTCATATGATGTACTTACAAACCCACAAAAAACTTGATCTCTCCAAACATAGACATCTCAAATTCTTTCTTCATTTCATTTGCAAAAGCCTTACATAAGGTATCCTAACCTCCAAATATGATATCATCAACAAAAAATTGAGATAGTAAAATACCTTTTCCTTTTTATGTCTTCAAGTATAGATTGTTGTTATCATCAATCCTCTCAAATCCAATTTTCACAAGATAATTGTGAAGCATTCCATACCATGCTCTTGGTACTTGCTTCAAATCATATAAAGCTTTGTGTAGTCTACATACCATGGTTTTTTTGTTAGCATCAAAAAATCCTTCTATCTATTCTATATAGATCACTTCTTCCGATATGTCATTCAAAAATGCAAACTTAACATCTATTTGATAAACTTTGAAAGCTTTGTATGAAGAGTAAGCAAGTAGAGTTCTTACTCCTTCCAATCTTGCAACAAGAGAAAATGTTTCTCCATAGTCTATCCCTTCTTCTTTTCCATACCCCTTGCAAAATAATCTTTCCTTATTCCTTATGACTTCACCCTTTTAATCTAACTCATTTATGTATGCCCACTTTGTGCCAATCAAAATTTTATCTTCTAGTCTAGGAACTAGAGTCCATGTCTTATTCTTCTAAATCTGTTCAATCTCTTCTTTCATGGCTTTACTCCAATCCACATCTCCTATGGAATATTTCACTATTTTAGGTTCATGCATGCTTAAGAAAACATGTATCATTTCTCAACTTGTTCCTTGTCATTGGTCTTGCATCTTTATCTCCAATAATTTGTGCATCAGGGTGGTCTCTTTTGACATACTTTGACAATCTTGGTTCTGCTCTATTTTTCTCATTTGATCTATCAACTTCTGAATCACTATGTACTTCTCTATTATGTAATTCAACATCACTTTTATGTGCACTAATCTCAAAATTATAATGTGCCTCAACTTCATTCTATAACTCAACACCTAATTGTAGCTCAGTTCTTGAATGCAACTCGACATTCATTGTATGTGTCTTGACAATCACTAAAACATGTTGTTGATTTGCAACTTGATCTACAACATCTTCATCAATAGGCATATCTTCATAAAAGTATATAAATTATTTGTATTCCTCTAGTTCCTTAATAGGTTTAGACTTATGTACTTCTATATATTTAGAAAAATTCACAATTGTACTTTTCACAAGTTTGTTAGTGTTAGTATTTAAACACTTATAAGCTTTTCTTCTTATGGAATAGCCAAGGAAAATACCTTCTTCACTTTTTGTATCTCGTTTACCATTCCTAAAACCTTTGAGAATATAACACTTGCTTCCAAATACCTTAAAATATTTTACATTGGGTGAGTATCCATACCATAGTTCAAAAGGTGTTGAATGAGTACATTTCTTGACTTGTACATAGTTCAAAGTATAGATAGTTATACTTACAACCTCTCTCTAGTATTTCAAAGAAACATTCTTCTCTGTCATGAGTGTCCTAGCATAACCCATTATAGATCTATTCCTCCTTTTAGTAATTCCATTTTGTGGAGGGGTCCTAGGCATAGATTTCTATCTTTTGTTTCCTTTGTCATTACAAAACATCTCAAACTCATTTGATGTAAATTATCCTCCTCTGTGAGATCTCAAACATTTCAAACTTTTACCTGTTTCCTTCTCAACTCTTACTAAGTACCACTTAAACTTTTGGAAAGCATCAGAGTTTTGTTTTAGAAACATAACTGTCATCATCTTAGAATAATCATCAACAAATAGAATAATGTACTTATCACCTCTGTATCTTTGCACATCAATTGATCCACACAAGTTATTATGAACAATCTCCAAAATTCCTTTAAAGGTATGAGTCTTACTCTTAAAACCAAACTTTGTCATTTTGCCTAATTGACATTGTTTGCAAATTATATTGTCAAGTTTCTTCAACTTAGGCAAACCTTTGACTCTTCTCATGTTACTGATACTAATCAAGTTATCAAAATTAACATGACATAACCTCTTGTTTCATAACCACACATCATCAAATTCTACAACTAGAAAAGTAGCATCATCCATATCAAGGTAGAATAGATTACCTCTAGTTTGATCACCTTTTCCCATTAGTTTTCCATAGTATCATATATCTTAACAATCTTGTTCTCAAACTCAACCTTGTAAACTGATCTATTTAGTTGTGACACACTCAAAAAATTATAGTTAAGTCCTTCAATATAAAAAAATTGTCACACAAAATATTTTATGTGAGTTTGATAGAACCATTTCCTTTTATTAGACAAGGTGCATCATTACCAAACCTTACACTATTTCCATCATAATAATTAAAGGTAATGAACTTACTTTTATCTCTAGTCATGTGATGTGAACACCCACTTTCAATGATCCATCTACCATTATTGTTCACACAAGACACTAGTGCAATTGCCTCATTCTCATCAAAATCATCTTTCATTGCAACATACACCACTTCATCATCATGATCTTCAGATCCATATTTAGTTTCCTCTTCTATAATGTAGCAAGACTTGTTGCTTTTGTCTTTGTAATCTTTGCTATCCTCATCTCTTCTACTTTTGTACTTGTCTCCACCTTTATAGTTCTTCTTCTCTGGACATCTAGCAACAATATGACCAAACTCATTGCAATTAAAACACATGAGAGGTAATTTACCTTTGAATTTTCCTTTACCTCTATGAAATCTCTTTGCTAGTAGTTCTTCAAGTTCTTCTACATCCTCCTCGTCTATATCACTATCACTAGAATCATATTTTACCTTTTTCTTCATCTTCTCATTAGGTTCCTTCAATGACAACTTAACTTTGAAAATAAATTCAACATTGTCAAATTTGAAGTTGACGAAATTAGATAGCTCAAAAGAAGTGAACCTACCTACCAAACCTTCAAGAGTCAGATTAGAACCTGTGATGCAGGAGCATCCAGAGGTATAAGGGCAATCCTGTGTCACCCAAAAAAAATGTATTTAGACTTAGTTTCTGTTTCATGTGTTTTCATTTCTAGATACCTATTTGGGTAAAATAAAGGTTCCAACTCTCACAGTTCCACTATCAATGTTCTAGGATAGAGTATTTGAACACCTTGGGATACGTGTAAATGCTAGAAAAATAGGAGTATTTAATTGAGCCATAATTATGGTGAATTAGAGGGTGTAAATTGGTCGGATGAATGTAATTGTAATTTAGAGCATTCCATAAAAAGAATCAGGTCAAAAGGCCCAACGGTTTGAAAGTTATTGCAATTTTTCAGTTTCTGGAGACCTCCTAAGAATGCTTCAAAGTCAAGTTAAGAGCATTAAATGACCTCAAAAAGGGCCAAAAAATGGGGGATGAGTGAAGCTGGTCCATAAGGCTATAGAGCGCTTTGAGAGCTTTATGAAAATGTAAACGGTTCGTCAATCAGAGCTACGGTTCAAAAGTTATGCCTCCCAAAAGTTTGGTTACCGTTTTTGGATTCTTCTAATTTTGTGCCAACTTCTAATGCAACTTCTAGAGCCTTCTATTTGGTCAGTGGATGCCAACTAGCACTTTCTAGAATTTATTCCTAATTCTTAACCCTTCGGGGTCTATTTAAGAACATTTTTGGCATTGTAAAAGGCAGTTCGGAGTGGAGTTTGAGAGAAGGTACTGGGATAAGAAATTATCTCCAGTTTTATGCTATTGTAAGCCCATAGGGCCTATTTTTAAGTCCATTTTCTTTGCACTAAGTGTACTAGCATATTTTTATAGTTAATAAAATTTTCCCTTTCTTGTTGTGTCCATACTGTGCTTGGGTCGTGTCCCCATCAAGTGGTATCAGAGCTAGTTTTCCTGAGTGTGTAGATAGAGTGCTGATTGTAAGGCAGTTTGCACCAGGACTGTGTGGTTGTGGGTTTGAATTAGGAAGATGCCTCCACAAAGAGAGTATGGTGGAAGGGCCAAAGCTATTAATCTTGAGAAGGTTAAAGCCCTCCAAAGGTAGGTACAAGCGTTGCAGGAGGAGCTTCATAGAGGAACAAATGTTGCCATAGGCGACGAAAGTGAGGATGACAATGAAGAAGAAAAAATTGGACCAGAAGGGGAATTTGATGGGGAAGTTTTGAATCAAGCAGAGGAAAGGCTTTTTAGGGCCATTACTAAGTTTCAAAAAAGACCTACAATTGATGTGGGTGTATTTTTAGGAAATCTAAAACCAGATGAGTTGATCGACTGGATCAATGAACTGGAAGAGTACTTTGAGTATGAGGATATTAGGGATCCAGATAGGGTTAAGTTTGCAAAGGCCAAACTAAAAAGCCATGCCAAAATCTGGTGGCAAGATGTTTAATTGGAAAGAAACAAAAGAGGAAAGGAGAAGATCACAAGGTGGGATTATATGGTGGACAAATTGAAGAAGCAATTCATTCTTGTTGATTATGAGTTTGATTTGTTTAAGAAGATGCATGGGTTAAAGCAAGAAGGAAAATCAGTCCAAGAATATATAGAGAAGTTTTATCGACTTCTAATTAGAGCAGCGCATGCAAAAGAAAATAAGGAGAAGGTTGCTCATTATATCAGTGGGTTGCGACCTAGCATCCAGGAGGAATTAAGTCTAGTAAGAATGACTAGCGTTGAAGAGGCATACCAATTTTCCCTACAAGTTGAAGAGAAGCTAAATAAGAGGTTTGAAGGGAGACAAAGAGGGCATGGTCAAGGAGGAAGGGGTAGTGGTAGGTCATCTGGAGGTCAAAATGAAACCCAAAAGAAAAATGAAGATGTGGGTACTAGCAGGAACCAAAGGAACGAGGGTTTCAACCACTCCCATGATCAAGACTTTGAAAATCAGAGAGGAAGAGGTAGAGGACATGGACAAGGAAGAGGAGGCTTCTGTGGTACCTATTTCCATTGCAATGAAGAAGGTCATCGTGCCTTTGAATGCCCTCAACGACAAGGAATGACAGATAGGAGAGCTAAGGGTCAAGCTAGGGTTGCTCATGTGGATGAGGATGCACAATCATCACATTTAGAGGATGCAAAAAGAGCAGAGACTTTAGTAAATGAAATGGTCCTACTAAGTGGTGAGATTGAACTAGGAAAAAGAAGGAGTCTATTTTGTACCAGGCGGAAGTGTGAGGATAAATGCTGTGATGTGATCATTGATGGTGGTAGCACTGATAACTTGGTATCAGAGGAGATGGTCTCTAAGCTAAAGCTCAAGAGGGAGAAACACCCCCAGCCCTATCGGATTGCTTGGGAAAAGGATGATCATAAAGTCCTGGTAAGTGAACAATGTTTAGCAAAATTCAAAATTGGGAGTTACCATGATGAAGTTCTCTGTGATGTTATTCCAATGGATGTTTTCCATCTATTGTTGGGTAGGCCGTGGTAGATTGATAGGCATGCAGTACATGATGGTCATGAAAAAACATACTCTCTAACAAAGGATGGACTCCACCACAAATTGAAGCCCATGAAAAAGGAAGGCAAAAAGGTATGTAGTAGAGCTAGGATTTGTCTTGTTGATGGAAGGAAGTTTTTAGATGGCATGAAACATCAGCGTATGTGCTATGCTTTGATTCGTAGGAAAGATAAAGAAGGTAGTAGTAAAATACCACTTGAAGTTTCAAATTTAGTAGGTGAGTTTGGAGATATCATCTCTGATAATGTTCTAGAAGGATTGCCATCGGTAAGGCAAATCAGTCATCAGATAGATTTAATTCTAGGAGCTAGTTTTCCTAACAAGGCTGCTCACAGAATGACTCCTACTGAAACTGAGGAGCTAAATAGATAGGTTTAGGAGCTATTGAGGAAGGGCTTAATTTGGGAGAGCTTGAGTCCATGTGTAGTAACTATAGTACTGGCACCAAAGAAGGATGGAGAGTGGAGGATGTGTACAGACTCCTGAGCTATAAATAGGATAACCATCAAGTATTAGTTTCCTTTGCCAAGAATGGATGATCTTATGGACTGCTTGAGTGGAGCTCAGTACTTCACAAAGATAGATCTCACGAGTGGCTATCATCATATATGAATACAAGAAGGAGATGTGTGGAAAACAATCTACAAGACCAATGATGGTCTTTATGAATGGTTAGTCATGCCCTTTGGATTGATGAACACCCTAAGAACCTTCATGCAGCTTATGAATGAGGTACTTAAGAAGTTCTTGAGAAAATTTGTTATTGTCTATTTGGATGATATTTTAATTTTCAGCAAGACTTTGGAAGAAAATTTATTGCATATTCGTAGTGTCCTTAAAAGGTTAAGGGAAGAGAAATTGTTAATTAATCTGAAGAAGTGTATCTTTGCAAAAAGGGAGTTAGTCTACTTGGGGTTTGTTATATCACCTGAAGGTCTTAAAATGGATCTAGAGAAGGTAAAAGCCATCTTGGAATGGCCTACTCCAAGGTCTGCTACTGATGTAAGATCATTTCATGGTTTGGTTAGTTTTTATAGAAAGTTCATTAAAATTTTTAGTGGCATATGTGCACCCCTAACTGACACAATAAGAGGGGATAGAAAAGAGTTCAAATGAACTGCGACAGCTGTGAGAAGTTTTGAATTTCTAAAGAAGAAGGTGATAGAACAACCTGTGTTGGCACTTCTAGATTTTAGAAAGGTGTTCCAAGTGGATTGTGATGGTAGTGGCAGTGCTATTGGAGTTGTATTAAGCCAAGAAGGTAAGCCTATTGCATATTTTAGTGAAAAATTGAATGATGTGAAAAAGAAAATTTTTGTTTATGATCAAGAGTTCAATGCAATAGTTCAAGCCTTAAAGAAATGGAGGCATTATTTATTGCCAAAGGAATTTGTTTTATATACTGATCATCAGGCATTACATTACCTAAATAGCCAAGGTAAATTGAATCAGAGGCATATGAAGTGGGTAGAGTTCTTGTAGAGCTATACATTTCTGTTGAAGCATAGAAGTGGAAAATCTAACAGGGTTGTAGATGCACTAAGTAGGAGACAGTTGTTGCTTATAGTAATGCAAGTTGAAGTAGTTGGGTTTGATGAACTCAAGAATCTATACCCTAAGGATCCTGATTTTGCTAAAGCATGGAAAGCTTGTAAAGAGCCTATTGCTGTAGACAGAACTAAGCAGTTAGACTATCTAATTTAGGATGGTATGTTATTTAAGGGAAACCAATAGTGCATACCAAGGAGTTCCATGAGGGAAAATTTGATTAAGGAGAAACACAGTGGAGGGATGGTAGGACATTTTGGTCGAGATAAGACCATTGTCGTTCTTAGAGAACATTATTTTTAGCCTCAGATTTCATAGGATGTGAAGAAGTTTGTATAGAGTTGTCAGATTTGTCAAGTGGCCATAGATTTTAGTAACAATACAGGACTGTATCAGCCATTCCTATTCCACCAAAGCCATGGGGGGACATGAGTATGGATTTTGTTCTTGGATTGTTGAGTACACAAAGGGGTAATGACTCAGTATTTGTGGTGGTTGATAGGTTCTCCAAAATGGCACATTTCATTCCATGCCACAAAACTCATGATGTTGTCCATATTGCAGACTTGTTTTTCAAAGAGGTGGTAAGACTACATTGTCTCCCAAGGAGTATAGTTTCTGACAGAGATACTAAATTTGTTGGGTATTTTTGGAGAACATTGTGGAAGAAGTTGAGAACAGACTTGAAATTTAATTTTACACATCACCCATCGACTGACGGCCAAACAAAAGTGGTAAACAGAAGTTTGGGCAATTTGCTGAGATGTTTAGTTGGGGATAAGCCCAAGGGGTTGGATTTGATTCTACCACAAGTAGATTTTTCTTACAATAAATCTATAAATAGGAGTATTGGAAAATCACCATTCCGAATTGTATATTGAAGTAGCTTGAGGACTGCACTAGAATTGAGGAAGATAGAGCAAGGGGAGAGGACAAGTGCTAAAGCTAAAGAATTTGTTGAACATATCAAGCATCTACATAAGGAGGTTCAGGCACACATTACCAAGATGAATCAAGAGGATAAAGCTAGGGCTGATCAAAGGAGAAGACATAAGGAATTCCAAGTAGGGGATCTAGTCATGGTACACTTATGAAAAGAAAGATTTCCAGCCGATACTTAGAACAAGTTGAAAATGAAGAAATTTGGCCCCTACAAAATTTTCAAGAAACATGAATTAGAAAATGCATATGAGGTGGAGTTTCCAGATGGTATTCACATTTCTCCTATTTTCAACATTGCAGACTTAACAGAGTATCATGATGATGGTGCAGATGAGGAGCCGATGTTAGAGCCATGTCTAATTCCTACTTCTAAGAAGGAGGAGATAGAAGACATCCTAGATCATCGTGTGGGTAGGAGTACCAGAAATAGGTAGTATGAAGAGTATTTGGTCAAGTAGAAAGGACGGCCGATAGAGGACACAACTTGGATATCAGTAGCTCAGGTTTCCCATTTAGGATTTCCTCTACCATTCATAAAGTGATAGGGTCACTTTTCAATCTACCCTGGGTGTCTGATGCAGGAGTATCCAGAGGTATAAGGGCAATCCTATGTCACCTAAAAAAATGTACTTAGAATTAGTTTCTATTTCATTTGTTTTCATTTTTGGATACCCATTTGGGTCAAATAAAGGTTCCGAATCTCACAGTTCCACTATCAATGTTCTAGGATAGAGTATTTGAACACCTTGGGATACATGTAAATGCTGAAAAAATAGGAGTATGTAATTGAGCCATAATTATGGTGAATTAGAGGGTGTAAATTGGTCGAATGAATTTAATTGTAATTTAGAGCATTCCAAAAAAATAATCAGGTCAAAAGGCCCCACGGTTTGAAAGTTATTGCAGTTTTTTGATTTCTAGAGACCTCCTAAGAATGCTTCAAAGTCAAGTTAGGAGCATTAAATGACCTCAAAAAGGCCAAAAAATGGGGGACGAGTGAAAAAAGTATATAGGGCTATAGAGCGCTTTGAGAGCTTTCTGAAAATGTAAATTATTTGTCAATCAGAGCTACGGTTCAAAAGTTATGCCTCCCAGAAGTTCGGTTATTGTTTCTGGATTCTTCTAATTTTGTGCTGACTTCTAATGTGACTTCTAAAGCCTTCTATTTGGTTAGTGGATGCCAACTATCACTTTCTAGAATGTATTCCTAATCCTTAACCCTCCAGGGTCTATTTAAGAAAATTTTTGGCATTGTAAAAGGTAGTTCGGAGTGGAGTTTGAGAGAAGGTACTAGGAGAAGAAATTATCTATAGTTTTATGCTATTGTAAGCCCATAGGGCCTATTTTGAAGTCCATTTTCTCTGCACTAAGTGTACTAGCATATTTTTATAGTTAATAAAATTTTCCCTTTCCTGTTGTGTCCATACTATGCTTGGGTCGTGTCCCCATCAAAAAAAAAAAATTGTGAAGGAGAGAGAAAGTGACGAAAATAGAAAGAAAATAATAAAAAATAGAAAAAAAGGAAACAATGAAAAAAGATGAATTTCTATTTTTAAGGTGCATAGGTGGTCTAAATAGAAAAATAATAAAAATAGTTGTTATTCCATTAATCGAGGTGTGTAGGTGGCATCTTAGAAGTTTGAGGAAGGTTCCTTAAATCATGCATTTAATATTTGTTGTGATCCACAAAAGAAATGTAATTTTCTAATTGGGCCACATGGTGGTGCTTAGTTGTATTTAGGTGGAAATTCTAGAAAGTTGTGGATATTCTAGAAGGTTGTGGTATTCTAGAATGTTGTGGATAAATCATGCATTGGGTGGTAAGTGCCTATTTAAGGAAGGCTTATGTTCATTTGTAATGAAGCTCTTCAAGTCTAAGCTCTTGTAGTGAAGCTCTTCTAATGTAATCTCTTGTAAGAAAGCTTGAGAAGTAGAAGCTTGGGAAGTAGAAGTCTTAAGAAGAAGCTCTTTTGTTGTAAGCTCTTCTAGTTGGAAGTCCTTAGTGAGGAAGCTCTCTTATATTGTAAGAGTTTGGAGTTTTTACCATGTGGAGAATATTGTAATGAATTTCAAGTATTAATGGATGCTTTATGAAGCATTTTTGTCATCTTTATACCTCCATCTTGTTGTGATCTTGGTTGTACATTTGTAAGGGTGTGCGGCCCTACATCAGTGGTATCAGAGCATACCTTTGTTAGTGGTAGTAAAGCGTATCGTCATCAACCTAGTATACATCTCAGTTCTTATATTAGAGAAAATCTAATAACATAGATGGGCAATAGTGTTCTCAAAAATTTTCTTAGTATAGTCTCATCATCTATCTTACTAGTAGATCCTCTTAGAGCATTAACAACATCCTTTATCCTAAAGCAATATTGAGCAACATTCTCACCTTCTTGCATTCTCATATCATCAAACTTACGTCTAAGACTTTCAAATTTGGCTCTTATAAAATTTGTGTCTCCTCCATAAATGGTGTTAAGAGCATCCCACATTTTCTTTGCACTATCACAATCCTTGATGTCATTGAACTCAACATATCTTAGGGTAGAGGCAATCTCCAACATTGTCTAGTTGTGTTCTTTCTTCTTTTTCAGATCTTTATCAGTTAGGGCTCTAGTAGGATTGACATGCTCAGTGATGGTGGTAGATTGTGCATGATCTCCAAGACCTCCTAGGTGCAGCTTCATTAGAATTTTCCATGCAAGAAAGTGGCCCATGTTAAGCTTTGGTACCTCTCTTTTTGACATCTTGATCTTTTTGCTTCCAGTACCTTCAAACTAGTCCTCTTAAGCAAATGGCTTTGATACCAATTATTGGAATCCTTTAAAATAACTTGGGGGGGGGAATTAGTTATCCAAGGTCTAGATGTACAAATAAAACTTTTCACAGCTTAATGAACCCATATCCATAAAACATATTCATCATGCATGCATCCATTAGATCATACAATCACTTAAACTTTGTAGGTTACTATCAAATCAACTTTGTAGAAATATCAGCATAAAAAATAATAGATTCAATAACACATTTGACACAGTGATTTTATGTGAAAACTCAATTTTGGAAAAACCACCAGTAACATGCTACTCATTGTCACTCTTCTGAAGTGATGCCCTATGAAAGGCCAACCTTGTGAAAGGTTACAATGCACATTGTTAAATGTGACCTAGATAGAGGATTTCAATTACCCTATTAGGAGTGAGCCTTGTTAGAGGAATTTAGATCATTCACTTGGAATGTCACCCAGTTAAATGATTTATGAATGACTATTAGGTCAACCTTAATCCAAAGCATTTACTCTAGATTAGTACAACGATTAGAAAGTACTAGTAAGGCTTGATCTGATAACAACTTACAACACACTTGTAGATTAAAAATCTTTGTTTCAGTCCTCTAGTCTTCTTATCTTTCACACACTTCATCTTTGATAGCTTGTTCACCCTTCAAGCATCCATACCCTTAAGCCTTCTTGCTTTTCTTGCTAATTGCAATCTCTTATGTTTAGTCTCTGAATGAAGCAATACCTTAGACTCCTTGTCTAACTTAGGTGCTCACACATGACAACCATTGCTTCTGACCAATCATCTCTATAAATAGAAAATAAAGATCTTTTTCTATTCATCCTCTATCATCCATTTTAGGGTTAGGTGGGATTAGGTAGGATTCAATGAATCTACAAATCTTTTCATTTTAGTCCCCTCTAGAAAATTCTTTTTCAATCCTCTTGAATTTTGTGTCACTAAATCATCATAATTATCTTTCACATGCTTCACAAAATTCAAGAAAACAAAATAGTCGGCTTAGATTCATCAAATCCATGATTTAACATGAATACTAGCACTTGACATCAATATGTTGTCACTCGGATTCCATATTATTCTTCCACTCATCATTCACTAGATAACTCAGCAAACACTAAAGTTTACTGGTGCTTGGCATCAACTAAACTTTACTTGGCTTACACTGTTTCACTCAGCGTACTCTAGATTTTGACTTTGCTTTGCTCCAACTAATTTTCTGCTTGGCTTGTACTAACTTTTCTTGGCACCTACTGTCCACTCGGTCAAGCTTGGTAGACTCAATTATTCTTACTTTTTCTTCTAGACTTTGTCATTGTGTCCATCATTTGTAACCTTAAGTAGATAATCGATGCACTATATCATCACTATCTTAACTAATCTTTGTACTCCTTTTTAATACCATAACTCAACCTTTCCTCTAGGTTCTTTTGTCATCTCATTTGATCAAAACCTCCTCATCAATCAAACAAATGATACTACTCAAATAAACTAAACAATTGTCTTACTAGCAAGTAGCAAGTTTGACATCAATGACAAAACAATAATTGAAACACATTCTCATACTTGTATCAATCTGTTTTCAACAATATCAACCAAGTTCACTCTCTCTTTGACATCTCTGATATATAACAACAAACTCTCCATATCAAACATAAAATTTCTCTATTGTATGACATCAAACTCTCTCTCTTTGAGATCTTATGCCAAAGAGAACAATCAATGTAGTTTCTATGTACCTTGATGTATAGATTCATATGCAATCTGCTCTGACAATATTGCATCAACTTGTCTGATCTTCAACATTTTTGGTTGATGCATCACTAAAATCTTATTAGTGACCTTCAAATAGGGGAATCACCCCTAGCTTACCTCTTAGATACAAAAATGCATCCTTAGGCAATGACTTGGTGAATATGTTTGAAAGCTATTCTTTTATATTTACATATTCCAACCTCACCTCTTTGTCTTGTATCAATTCTCTCAAGAAATGATATTTTATTGCAATATGCTTGGTCTTGGTATGGATCACTAATTCTTGGATATGTTGATTGCATTAGTGTTATCACAGAAGATAACAATTGGGTCCTCAATATCCTCCTTCATACCTAATGACAGTTGCCTGAACAACACAATGTTGGAATAATTGAATATTGTAGCAACATATTCTACTTTTTCTATAGACTGAGAGATATAGTTCTACTTCTTGTTTATCCAAGATACTAGCCACTTTAAAAGAAAAAGTGCTCCTCCACTAGTGCTCTTCCTAACATCAACACTTCTTACCCAATCTGCATCGGTGAATGCCTTCAAATCAAAGTTTCCTCCTTTCTTATACCACAAACCATACTATTCAGTACCTTTTAGATGCCTCATGATTATTTTGATTGTCATTATATGATTTTCTTGAGGATTAACAGAGAATCTAGCCACCATACCAACTGCTAATGCTATATCCAATCTTGTGTGTACCACATATTGAAGTTTTCCAATCATTGATTTGTATGTAGTTTGATCTACCTCCTTAGAATCATCATCTTTGGAAAGCTTATGTCTACTAGACATAGGTGTTCCAACTAATCTAGAATCCTCCATTCCAAATGTCTTCAATATCTCCTTGATGTATTTTGATTAAGTAATATAGATACCATCCTTCATCTATTGAATTTGCAAGCCAAAAAAGAATTTGAGCTCTCCAAACATTGACATTTCAAATTCCATACTCAATTCCATAGAAAAAAAATTTCATAAATCATCATGTCTAATAAATAATGTATCATCCACAAAGAATTCTACCAACACAATCTTCTTATCTGGTCCTTCTTTGATGTATAGATTGTTTTTGTCATTGGTTCTTTGAAAACCAATCTTTATAAGATAATTACATAACCTTTCATACCATGCTTTGGGGGCTTGTTTGAGACCATACAAAGCTTTGTGTAGTCTACAAACCATGTCCCTTTTTCTAGGATCAATAAAACCTTCTAGTTTCTCTATGTAGACTTCCTCTTCTAAGATTCCATTCAATAATGATGATTTCACATCCATATGATATACTTTGAATCATTTTTGTACAAGCAGTTTTCTAATACCTTCAAGTCTAGCAACATGAGAAAAAGTTTCTCCATAGTCAATACCTTCCTTTTGAGCATAACCCATGCGATCTAATCTTGCCTTGTTTCTTGAAACTTCTCCATTCTCATTTAGCTTATTTTTGAATACCCATTTTGGGCCAATTACATTCTTTTCCTTGAGTCTAGGAACAAGAATCCAAGTTTTATTCCTCTCTATCTGTCGATCAATCTCTTCATTCATTTCATTCTCTAATGCATCTTTGATAGATCTAGGGTGAAATTTAGTAAGTAAACATGTACCTTTTAATTTGTTCCTTGTCATTTTACCAACTGACTAATCTCCAATGATTTTCTCAAGTGCATGATGCCTTTTGAAATATCCAACAAGTTTGGGCTCTTTTCTAAATTCACTAGGTTTTCCATGACCTTTTGAATCTTGCTAGGGTCCCACTATCTATGACTCGGGTCCATTAGATGATTCAGTTTGCACTGGCTAAAACTCAAGTCCTTCTGAGGACTTGGGTCCTTTCAATGACTCGGGTTGCACTTGTTGCAACTTAGGTTGAACTGGGGATTTTGGGGACTCAGGTGGTGAAGTCATCTGATTTTCACTTACTTGAACTTCAGGTACAATATCAAGCTTATAGTAAAAAATATATGTAGTCTTCAGGTTCTTTCCTTCTTTGTTCTTTAGAAATTTCTGCAAACTCATCAATCTTCACATGTGGACTTTCTATAACTTTGAGAGTAGATAGATTCAAACATTTGTATGCTTTACTCTTATTGGAATATCCCAAGAATATACCTTCATCACTTTTCACATCAAATTTCCCTTTTCTTGACTCCTTCAAAATATGACATTTACTAACCAACACTTTGAAATAACACACATTAGGTTTATAGCCATACTATAATTCAAAAGGTGTTTGATTTGAATCCTTCACGAATTGAACTCAGTTCAAGGTATAAAATGCAGTGCTAATTGCTTCATTCTAGTATTTGATAGCATCATTCTTCTCTATCATTAGAGTCCTTACACAATCCATGATTGATCTATTCCTTCTTTCAGCAATGCCATTCTACTGAGGTGTACTAGGTGTAGATACCTATCTTTTAAATTTTTTTTCATTGCAAAATTCATTGAATTCATTAGAGATGAATTCACCTCCTCTATTTGATCTTAAATATTTTAGTTTCTTTCATGTTTCCTTATCAACTCTAGCTCAATACCATTTGAAATTTTAAAAAGCTTCTGATTTATCATTTAAATACATATTTTTCATCATCCTAGAATAATCATCAACAAGCAAGATAAAATATTTATCTCTAGTATAGCTTTGTATGCCAATAGGTCTAAAAAGGTCTATATGAACCAACTCTAGTACTTCTTCAGAGTGAGAGTTTTTTCTTTTAAAACTTGTCTTTCTAATTTGATAGTTCTTGCACATGCCCATATTAAGTCTCTTTAGGCTTGGAATGCCTCTAACCATTTTTTTCTTGCTTATATTTACTAGCTTATAAAATTTCACATGACATAACCTTTTATGCCATAACCAATTTTCTTCTACTTGAGCAATTAAACATGAACTTCATTTATATCTAGGTAGAATAGATTACCTTTAGTTTTCTTGTTAGTTCCAACTAGATTTCCTTTCCCATCTAGCAAGTTGGCCTTTCCATTCATGAATTCTACCTCGAATCCAATGTTATTCAATTGAGCCACACTAATTAGATTATGCTTCAATCCTTCAACCCAATAAGTATTATCACATCTGAGATCATTTGTTAGTGCAATACAACCTTTTCCTTTCACATGACATGGTTCGTCATTGACAAATCTAACACTTCCACAATCATAGTGTTCCTAGTTCTCAAATTTAGACTTATCACTGGTCATGTGGTGATAACAACCACTATCAATAATCCAAGTATCATTTTTACTAACATGTGAAATAAGGGCCATCTTATAGTTCTCATCATTTGATTCATCTTCAACAACAATGTATACCATTTCATCTTCTTCATTATTATTAGAATCTTTAGCAATGTAGCAAGTTTTCTTACCTTTGTCCTTGTAGCTTTTGAAATCCTTCTTGCCTTTGTACTTGTCATGTTTCTTTTCTTCTTTTCTTTCTTTTTTTGGACACCTTGTAGCAATGTGACTCTTCACAAGAATAGTAGATCGAAGGAATTTTTCCTTTGTACTTTCCTTTGCCTTTGGGAAATCTTCTTGCAAGTAATGCTTCAATGACTTCAAGATCATCATCAAGATCATCTTCCTCTTCACTATTAGACTTTGCAACTTTCTTCTTGAGTGATAGCTTGGCTTGGAATGCAAACTCAAGGTTACTAGATTTAGGAACATAATTATCAAAATTATCCAACTCAAATGTAGTCAATCTATAGGAAATATAAGGTAGGCTAGGTTACTGAGAGGGGAAGGGTGAATCAGGATCCAATAAAATCTCAAATCACTTCACCAATTAATCCTTCATATATTATTATGATCTAATTGCATGCATGAAAGAATGAAAGCAATAAAACATTCATAACACTTTGACACAAGATATGGTTATTGTAATACCCCAAAATTGGCTCATTGCTATGATACCAATTCTGGTCTATTTTTAAGCAATCCTAAAGACCTATTCTAATAGGCAATTCTCATTCTGCTATTCGCTACTTGACTTAATTGTCAGATGCAGAAAACCCTAATCTGCATTCATCATATTTCTTATTTAATTCCTATAGCATGTACTCATATTAGTCACATTAAACCTACTTGATTTAATTATAATTTAATTATTAAGTATTTATACTTTAATTAAATTAAATTATATCCTAAGGCTAATGTACTATGGAGTTAAATTTATTTAATTTAATAAATACGCCTATCTTGATTACTTAAATGGAAAAGGTATTTCTAATTAATTAAACAAAATTATTTAATTAAATGGAGTACTTACTTCTAATTAATTAAACAAAGTTATTTAATTAAATGGGAAGCCATTCCTAATTAATTAAATAAAGTTATTTAATTAAATAAGAAAAGTGTCTCTAATTAATTAAAGATTATTTAATTAAATAGAAAAAGTAATTATGAGAGCATATCTCATTTTATTAAATTAAATATTTCACAAAAATCTCTCTTCAGTTCAAAAAGGGAAATTTCCATTTCACTATTGATAAAAAATGAGTTAAATCAGTTAACTCCTTTTTCTACTCAAATTGAATCAGTTAACTCCTTATTTTACTCAAATTAAATCTATTAACTCCCTTTAATTTGGGAATCTCCCTTTATGACTGAACTTCACCTTTAATCCTAACCGTTGATTGAAATCGATCTCAACCATTGATGGATTCTAGGAAAGTCTATTTAAGAGACCCTCATCTCTTCATTTTGGGAGGATGAATTTGGAGAATTTGCATCGAATTGCTGCTGGAATTAATACTCACATTTGCTCATATTTTTACATACATCTTGCATTCTTAGTTTAGATTCATCTAGCTTAATAATGCATACATTTTTAGTTTAATGTCTTTTATTTCTTAGATTAATTGCTTGTACTTCATCTAGATTACTTGCACATTCATATAGATTAATTTGCATTCAAATCTTTCATTCTTATAGGGTCTGGTTGCTTAACACCTCAAATCTGAGGATATCTGACAAGAAATTCCCTTTAGATAGAAGGCAACAGGTCACTTTGCAGGCTAATTTTTGGATGAACAATCCAATGTTCATTTCGGGATGAATCTGCATACAATGGCTATGTTGAAGTGTGTGTGTTAGCAGAGGCCACATATTCACACATACAGTTATCCATCAGCCTTCCAATTAGAAAGTAAAACTGGGTTGGGGATGATACCCACAAACTTTAGTACTATAGTATAAAGTTAACCTATTAAGGCTTACAAGTGACCACTTCTAGTGATCTTCCCTATTAGGAGCAATAAGGACCATTAGGTCCACCTTGTTAAAGGGTTTACAAACATACAATGAAGTATGCACTCAATTAGGAGATTTAGGAAAAGACTGTTAAGTCCACCTAGTTAAAGGATTTAACTAATGCACCTATTAGGATGAATTAGTTGCTAATTTTTAATCTACAACTTTGATTTGCTGAATGAGATTCCTTGAATTGTAATGATCACCTCACTATGATAGATAAATCTATGTTGTCCCTTATACTTCTTGTAGCCTTCTTCAATTCACACTCATATACCTTTTATTCCTTCTTACTTACATTCTTGGATATGATACAATGAGTTGCATATATATCAATTCAAATAACTTCTTACAGGAGTCAGCTACAATACCAATTTCATCATAATTCACAAAGTTGGCCTAACTATTGTAACTCGGGTTCAGAAGACAAATTGGGTGATGTTCTAATACTCAACAAACACTATCAATGCTTAGTAAACTCTAGCACTTGGTTAAAGTTGAAGCTCGGTCTATACTAATCACTTTTGAGTAGCTCAGACTCAATCAACACTGTGTGACTCAGTGAATAGTAAGAAACTCAGTAGCAACTGAATCACTCAATTGACAATGCATGACTAATCCAACACTAGATTCACTTTGTTAACACTATGAGCTTGGTAGTCATTGTAGAGCTTGGTTAACAATATAAAACTCGATTAATACTAGAGTCTTTATCACTTCTATTGGATAGCTCGGTAGACACTGCTACACTCAGGCTATACTACAATCTGTCTTTGATTCTTGACAGATACTGTGAAGCTTGACATGAACTACAAACTGTCTGTTTAGCTCATAAGCAACTAAGACACTTGGTTAACATTGCTAGATGAATGATAAGCTTGGTAGCAACTATAGAGCTTAGTAGCAATGTAACCAACTAACTAAGTGTTGAGTCATTGATAGAAAATTTGACCTTAATGTCAACAATCTCCCCCTTTGACATTAGTGACAAAAACACTTATCAAACCAAAAATATGAATAAGTCAAAAAATTCCCTCATCAACATTCTATGTCTTCAACTTGGTTTTGACTTCCTATTGTTGTAGCTTGGTAAATTACTTTATTTTTCTAATTTTTCAAAATTTCTTTTGTAAAGTTATTTTCTTCTTATCTATACATGTATCTTCATATTACTATACTACTCCCCTATACATATATCTCTCCTATATACATATACCTAGAGTATAGTATTCTTCTCGTCCTTTATCAATAATATTCTAGGTAGATAATCTTCATATCTTCTTCCCCTTTGCATATTTACTTCTCCCCTTTTTTGACATAAATGCTAAAGGTCTATAATATCTATAAGTTAATACCAAAGTGTGACAATAAATCAAAATGTACCTTATAATTAGTACCATAGTCTTATCCCAATTTTCTTAAAATATCTTACTTGCATGCAAGGCCATATGTACTTCTACTGATAGTTCTATCATATGGTCAGCTATGGAGAAGTTGTTATCATTGATGAGAGTCTTTGCATGTTCAATGTGATTTTGGAGTTCATCCATGTTTGGAAGAATCATGCCCTGAATTTCTACAAGTGTAGTCCTAATTTTGGCTTCTTTCCTCAACAATTCTAACATGAGATTTGTTAGATATCTGATCTTTATGAAGTGTGCAAAGCTTTAACTCAAATCAAGTGAAAAATGATGTGCACTTGCCTTCATATCCTTGTCTATCTTGGACAAATTATCCTTGATCTCCTTTGTGAAGATAGATGTGTCACAAAATTTGACAAATAAAGAAACAAAAGTACTGACATATGTTTCCAATGAAGCAAGAATGTTAGATAGTTCTACTTCATCTATAGCAATTTTTAGTGCTACTTGCTCCAACACTTTATTTTCAAATTTCCTTTCATCTCTCTACAACATTTTTTTTTATCCATTAAATACTTCATTATACTTTTGGACAATTTCAGCTAATTGATCCATAATAGGTTGTTTTCTATCAACCTCAATACTTAAAGCATCAACAAATATGCTCTTTATGTCCTCAAGGACTTGATTTTTCTTCTTCTTCTTCTCTTCTCTAAGATTCTGTTTCTTAGCCCTTTTCTTCAAAAGTTCACCCAGGGTATCCATTTGATCAGGAGTGAGGATAGAGATATCTGAATTTGGAATAACAATGTCCTCATCCAGATCAATTTGTTCCTCTTTACCCTTTTCCTTTAAAATGGAAGAATATGCAATTTCGTTTTCCTTATTGAGAACTTCAATCCTCGATAGAGACTAAATCTCAATTGTCATTGCACTAGATGTGGATACACTTGATATTGAAACAATAGTAGAAACAAATGGAATAGAAATGAATGTAGTGATAGATGGAAAACTTGTTGTACTTGGCTACTACTTGGTAGAACCTAATGTTGGAGGGACTAGCTACTCAAAAAATAAAGTGTCAGGCACTTTAATCAATGAAACATTTGGCAGTATAAATCCAAGGATTGGTTAAGTGCAAGGTGATCCAGTAGTAACCACAACCAACTCAGCAGAAGCCTTCTCTGAGCTTGATTGCACTAAGGATTTTCTTAGAGAATACAGAAAGGAAGTCATAATCTATGCTACAATCTTCTCTACATCAAATTCTTCAATACTCTATATTTCTTGAAGGCTTCCTCTAGTGGTTTCCAATTCTTCCTCCTCATCATCAAGATTGACATCATCTATCTCATCATCCTTTATTTCCACTTCTTCTTCTACATCCTCATCTTCACCATCTTTGTCATCAACATGCACAAAAAAGTCACTAGGTTTGTGCAATCCATAGATGTTTTTCCATGTGGTAGTAGTAGATTCCACCATAGATTCACTATCTTTAATAAGTGTCAAACATGTATTGAATTTGAGAGAGCTTCTTCTCATTTTTCTTCAAAGATTCCTTCACCTCTTTCTCACTGAGACCTGGCATAACTTGTCTCAAGGTTTTTTCACAAATTTCCTTAGTAGTCTTCATTGCATTGTCCCATCTAGGTTTAACTCCTTTCAAAAATTCATCAAAAATTTACTATGAAAGCTCATAAGGTGAGTATTTCCACTTACCCAATTTTTCCATAAGGGTATACTCAATTTGGTTTTTCTCTTCTTCATTTCTAGTCTCATACTTAAGAGACTTAAAACATGCCATGCCTACTCCTTCCATCTTCTTTAATTTTTCTTGAAGGGTAGGTGTAGACCTCTTAAAGATAATTTGTTCAGCTTCATCTTCACCCAACTTTAGCTTCTTCTTGGACTTAGTTGTTCTTCTTGAAAAAATTGTAGAGGAGGACTTAGTAGGTTTGGTTATTATAACCTTCCCCATATTTTTGGGAGGCTCCTCTTCCTTAGATTTAGTTTTCTCTACTTCATCCTCTTCATCTTCATCTTCTACATCATCTCCTTTACCCTTGGTGATCATGAGAGGAGAGCTTGAGATAGCTTGATCTCAAGCTCAATTCTGGCCTTAACCTCATTATATGCTCCAAAATAAGTTGCCTTAGAATCCATAAGCTCATTTAGAAGAGCCTAAACAATATCTTTAGTGTCATCAATGTTAATCTCATATTCCAGAGGCTTAACCTATGCTGCACTAGGTCTGATTTCTTGAATGTAAACATTGTCACAGTCAACCATAAAACAAATATCTTGCTCATAATCTTCTACAAGCTTCCTGGGAATCCTAAATTTGCTCTGCATTTTCTCCTTAAATGTTTCAAAGTAGTTGCCCATAATGCTATCAAAGTTTTCTCCCATCTCTACTATGAATTCATTGATGTATAGCACTAGAGTATCTTTCTTCCATACTACAAATCCTTTAGAAGGGAAAAAATTCTTAACATAGAAGATAAACATGTCAAGAGAGAACTAAACTTACATGGATTATTCTTTGACACTCGGATGCTCTCCATGTTCTTGTTGAATTGATTTAGCAATAGTTCGACAAGGTTGAAAGACACATTATTCTTCACAACCTTGTATGCTAGGTCAACTGCTTCACATGACACACTGTTCAACTAGCTTGATCTGTAGATCTTGTGAGCAATTATATGGATGCCAAACTTCAATTCCATGTTAGCCACACCACTTAGCTTCACGCCTCTTCTGTCCCACTAGGCAAGAGTTTTCTTTGTTAGTTCAACTTGACCTATGTTTTTAGTGGTCTTTTCTTTATTCAACATGGACAATATAGTAATCTTATGTATCATTTTCTTGGTTATTAGAATGGTATGATCTAACATAACTATCCATTGTGAATATCACTCAGGATAAATCTGATCTATTTCACTTAAAAATCCTTTGGCATATGTAGAATATGTGTTAAAGCCTTTATCTCCAAGTGTTTGTGCTTTGTTTTGAGAACACCATCCACACATAATTCATTGAATGTTTCATTCATCTCTAGGGTTCCAAGCTTCTGAATAGAGTAGTGATAGAATGAATGGATGCCATGGAAAAGGAGTACCTTTGGTGGAATTTTTGATTGTGCTCTGGTAGGGTCTAGTGTCTTTGCAATTGCTAGACTTAATTTCAATGTAGGAGTCTTGCAATCCACTCCACAAACCAACATTTATGAACCTTTCTTGACTTTGCTACTTGAAGATGTCATCACTTGGTAGGGCTATGAATATGGTAGAATCTTCAACAACAACTGCTTAAATTTCTTGAAGGCTCTAAATTTTTTCTTCAATCAATGCTCTAAAAATTTGTGGTGAAATAATACAATAAATTTTCTCCTTTTAACAAATTTCTTCTTTTTGATTGCCATTAATTCTTTGTACACATACTGGCTTGGTGACAAGTTTTCCTCCACTTAGTTTGGCATTTAATGCTAGGAATACATCTTTAACTTAGTAAGGTCTCTTGACTCGGTGGGAACTACCAACTCAGAGACCTTTGAACTCAATAAGGTTACCACCATTTGGTCTAAACTTGATACTTGGTAGAGTCACCAACTTGGCATCTGCATCTTGAAAAGATATGCAACTTGACCTTGCTTGGTAAGATCTTGTGACCCAACCTTGCTTGGTGAGGTCTTGAGTTTCCATCATCACTTAATGATCCTTTTGCATCTTTAATGTTGATACAGATCTTTCTACTTGCTAGCTAGAATTGATGCTAGATGATTTCTTCTAAATCATAGTTCCAGTGATCTCCATAGGGAACTAAGTTGAAATGTTTGGGTCACCCAAATCACTAATTTGGGTGTCAAAAATTTCAAGACTTTAGCTTACATTCTCTAGAGATTTTTTGCACCCATTGCTGCCTCATTTGTTTTCTGATATTATTAGCTTTGGCATTCTTTGATCTTTAATTCTTCCTATGTTTATATAGTTCTTAGCAAGATGTCCAAGTTTTGTAAATATAAAACATCTTTTTGTAGTATCTCTTTTCCTCATGTGATGTTTCACATAGTTTTCTCCAATGTGCCCAAACTCACCACAATAGTGATATCTACACCATGTGTTATAATCCCATCCAAATATTGCTTTCAAAATTTTCTTTACTAGGTTCCACTTTTTGGTCTTGCATTCTAAAGATTTGTGTCATTTTTTATTGCAATTGTAACACTTTCCTTCAAACTTAGGTTTCTCTATGCATTCACTTACTCTATGACCATACTTATTGCAACTGTAACACTTTCCATTGAATTTTGCTTTGCCATTGCTCCAACATTTTTTTAAGGTATGACCTATCTTACCATAGTGATTGCAAGTGGGTCTTATGTTCTTTTGAGCTCCTTGCTAAGATGATTCACCTTCTTCTATATATCCTAATCCATATTTTCCTTTGTGTCTATACTAATTTTTCTCATTCAATTGATTCATGCTTTCCTAATATTTCATCATTCTTTCATTGGTTTTGTTTTCAATAGTGAGATCATTTTGTAGTCTCTCATTCTCTATCCTTAGATTGATAAGCTATTGATTTGCAACATTGAGTTGATCAATGAAGCCTTCTTACTGAAGGGGTAGTTGTTTAATTTCATTTTCCTTTTCTTCTACCACTTCTTTGTCTTTGTCTTTTTCTTCTATGACTTCACATAATTTGATTGATCAGATTTTTTGCTCTCTTTTTAGCTTTCTAAGTTCTTCTTGATGATTTTAATTCTTCTCTAATAAGTCTTCAATTGCTGCATCAGCTTCATCTAAATTTTTTTCTAGACATAAGTCTTCAATTCTTTCTTCAATGTAGAGATTTTCATCCATTTTAGTGGCAAGATCTTTCCTTCTTTTTAATGATTGAGAGAGTTGCTTCTTTTTTTTCTTGAGTTGTCCAATGGCCAATTCCAAATCCAACTTGTCATTCTTAATAGCCTTATCTAGACTATATAACTCCATATCCTCTGATCTTATCTCAAGTTGTTAAATTGCTTCTGTGAGAACCAAATACTTTGGTACCAATTTTTGGAAATATAAGGTAGGCTAGGTTACTAAGAGGAGAGGGGTGAATTAGGAACCAATAAAATTTCAACTATTTTCATCAATTAATCCTTCACATGTGATTATGATCTAATTGCATGCATGAAAGATTGAAAGCAATAAAACATTCATAACACTTTGACACAAGATATGGTGACCTAGAAACCTTCCAATTAGAAAGTAAAACTAGGGTGGGGATGATACCCACAAGCTTTAGTACTACAGTATAAATTTAACCTATTAAGGCTTACAATTGATCACTTCTAGTGATCTTCCCTATTAAGAGCAATAAGGGCTATAAGATCCACCTTGTTAAAGGGTTTACAAACATCTAATGAAGTATGCACTTAGTTAGGAGATTTAGGAAAATATTGTTAAGTCCACCTAGTTAAAGGATTTGACTGATGCACCTATTAGGATGAATCAATGGTTAATCTCTAATCTACAACTTTGATTTGTTAAATGAGATTCCTTGAATTGCAATGATCACCTAGCTATGATAGATAAATCTCTATTGTCCCTTATACTACCTGCAGGCTTCCTCAATTCACACTCATATACCTTTTATTCCTTCATACTTATATTCTTGGATATGATACAATGAGTTACATATATATCAATCCAAATAACTTCTTACTAGAGTCAACTACAATACCAATTTCATCATAATTCACAAAGTTGGCTCAAAAGATAAACTTGGTGATGTTTTGATACTCAAAAAACACTATCAATCCTTGGTAAATGCTAGCACTCAATTGAAGTTGAAGTTTGGTCCATACTAATCACTTTTGAGTAGCTCAAACTCAGTCAATAGTGTGTGACTTAGTGAACATTGAGAAACTTGATAGCAACTAAATCACTCGATTGATACTGCATGACTCGGTCAACACTAGATTCACTCTGTTAACACTGCGAGCTCGGTAGACACTATAGAACTTGATTAAAAATATAGAGCTTAGTTAACACTTGATTCTTTATCACTTCTATTGGATAGCTCAGTAGACACTTCTACACTCATGCTATATTGCAAATTGTCTCTAATGCTTGGTAGATATTGTGAAGCTCGACATGAACTACAAACTATCTATTTAGCTTGGTAGAAATTGAGACACTTGGCTAACCCTATTGGATGAATGATAAGCTCAGTAGCAATTGTAAAGCTTGGTAGAAATGTAACCAACTGACTAAGTGTTGATTCACTGATAGACAAATTGATCTTAATGTTAGCACAACCTTCCCACTAATTCATCCAAGGTTATATCATTCTTAGGATCACATCTCATTTCTTGAATAGCAAACACTCTGATTGCATAAATTGGAAGAAGGGTTTTGAGTACTTTTCTTACCGCTATTACATCATCAATTTTCCCACTTGAGGATCTAATTGCACATGCACTGGCTTTGATTCTTTCACTATTTTGTACAATGTTATCATCTTCTCTCATCTTCATCTAATCAAATTGACCTCTCAGGCTTTCTTCCTTAGCTCTTCTCCCATTATCATCACCTCTGTAGATAGCTTTTAGTTTATTTCATATCTCATAAGTAATACCACAGTCTTTGACCTCATCAAATTCAACATACTTAAGAGTTGAAGCAATATCAATCATCATAATGTTATGATTCTTCTTTTCTATAATTTCTTCAACAATCATAGTTCCATCAAGTGTGACATATTTGGTGTCTAGGTACTTTAGGCCTGAGTCTCCAATGGTTGCCAAATGCAATCTCATGGGTTCTTGTCATGCCTTGAAGTTATCTCTATTTAGCTTAGGGATCTCCCTTCTGTAAGACATCTTGATCTTTAGCTTAGGTCCTTGAGAGCTTCTCTGCAAGCATCAAAAACTCTAATACCAACTATTAGAAATGTAAAAGGAGTAACTAAGAGGTGAGGGGTGAATCAGTTACCACAAAAACAAATCCTATATCCTTTTAGATGTTAGTACAAAAAAAAATCAAACCGTATTAAATATACTGCTATAAATTGGTTAGCACTAAAACACTTGGTTAACACAGTAACTTGTTTTACACTAAAAATCACTATCACTAAGTAAAAACTTGATTAATATTGAATATATGCAATGTTACTAATTAATGATGAATATGCAGATCTTATGAAATTAAGTATGATTAACCTTAATTAACTTAGTTGCAAAATCATAAAAAAGATAACATGAACACAAGATACACTAGGACCTAACGTGGAAACCCAATTTGGAAAAAACTACCAATTGCAACTAGTTACTATTTTTCACTCTTCTAAAGTGAGCCCTATTAGGAACCAACCCTATTAAAGGTTGAACAACACACTGTTAGGTGTGACCCTATTAGGAGTAGTCTTGTTAGAGGATTTAGATCACCCTATTAGGAGTAGTCTTGTTAGAGGTCTTTAGACACTTCAATCTGGAAATGCCACCTTGTTAGAGGATTTGGCAAATAACTGTTAAGGTAACTTTGCTAAGAGATTTGATTCACTATTACAATTATTAGAGAGTAACAATTATATGACTTGATTGCTGGTGCAAACTATATTTTCTAATTTCATATCTCTATTCTATCTTGAATAGTGATCCTCCTGGATCAAAATGTTCTTTGCATCTTAGTCAATTCACTTCCTTGATTTATCTTTCCAATCCCATGCTTCTTCTTTTCTTCCACTTAATTCAATCCTCAACTTGACCTTATACTTATATGTTTTACCTTTTCAAGTTGGCTTGAATACAATTGTTTAATTGTGTGTTGTCTTTGATGTTACACAAATGTCATATTAGTTGGCAAATAGTGCTTACTGAGCTTAGTTGGCTAGCAAAGAAAATTTCAGAGTCTACTAAGCATTCCTAAAAATTAATCTATGGAAACAGTGTCTATTGAGCTCACTCGAGCGTTGAAGGATTTTATGGTAGAAGTTAGTGTTAACTGAGCTCACAAGGTTAATAAAGGAAAGTCAGTGTTTACCAAGTTTACTCGATCTCCAAAGGATTTTGTAGGGTTTGCAATGTTAATCAAGCTTCTATTGGCTAACACTAGAAATCAGTTCAATGATAGTGCCTACCAAGCAGGGTTGGCTAAAGAAGGATTTTATTATTTTGGAAAATAAAGTTTAATTATTTCAAGTAATAACTGTATCCGACTGAGGTAATGATTATTGGTAATTGTAAGTTGTAAATGAGCCAACTTGATAATTTGTAAGGTACAAATAAAAGGTCAAGTTGAGAATTCTAAAGCAAGAATGAGCAAGCATGCAAGTGTGTTGATTGTGTGAAGCAGAAAGTGTGAGAAAACTTTGAAGGATGGCCAAATATCCTTGAGGAGTAGAAAAGTTGTATCGATCAGAGAGGACCTAGTGAAATAGAACAGAGATCTGTATCAACAATTCAATTGCATCTCATTCAGGTCAATTCATTGTTACTTTCTCACCATTGTAGTAGTGATTCCTAAATCTCTTAATAGAGTTAGTTTAACAACTATTTGTAAATCCTCTAACAGGGTGACAATTCTATAGAATTGTTCAAAAGACCTTTCACAAGGCCACTCCTAATGGGGTGATTAAATCCTCTAACAAGGTCATACCTAATGGTGTGTTTTGTAACCTTTAACAGGGTTGGCTCCTAACAGGGCTCACTTCAGAAGAGTGAAAATCAGTAGCTAGTTACTTGGTGGTTTTTTCCATATTAGGTTTCCACATTAAATTTGGTGTCTTGTGTTTTCATGTTATTTTTTTTTTATGGTTGCATGTTAATCACTATGAATGCTTAAATGTTTGTTAAGATAACATATGCTACATCTACCAAGTTACAACATTTTATTGTATGTTTATCGAGTGACAGCAGTAACTAGTTTTATCAAACATCTAAGCGATATGTGGATTCATTTTTTGTGGTAACTGATTCACCCCCCTCTCAGTTACTCCATCTATATTTCCAACAATTGGTATCAGAGCTTTTGGTGATTGCAGGAAGGATTTTAAGGATCTAAGCTAAGGATTAGGATGTCTTACAAGAGGGAAATTCCAAAGCTTAATAGGGATAACTTTTTAGCATGGTAAGGTCTCATGAGACTCCATCTGGCTTCCATTGGAGACATAGGATTAAAATATCTTGATGAAGAATATACAACTCCTTCTAGTACATTATCTATCAATGACACTGTTGAGAAGAAGACTCATAACACCATGATGATAAACATTGCATCTGCCCTAAGCTATGAAGAATTTGATTATGTCAAGGAGTGCAAAAATACCTTTGAGATGTGGAACAAGCTAAAGGATATCTATCGAGGCAATGACAATGTCAAGAGAGCCAAAGTAGAAAGTCTAAGAGGACAATTTGATTATATGAGAATAAGAGAGGATGAGAACATTGCCAAATATGTTGAAAGAGTCAAAGCAAGTGTTAGTGCAATCAAAGCTTCTAGGAGAGACATCAAGGAGGAAACAGTTGTAAGTAAAGTTCTTAGAACATTGCTTCCCATTTATTTAATTATAGTATTTGTAATTCAAGAAAAAAGATGTGAAGCAAATCATAAGATAAATTTGGAGTCCATAGTAGGAAGACTGACTGCATTTCAGCTAGATAACTATGACAATTATGTTCCAACTTCCAAGAACATTGAGTTGACATTTGAAGCCAAGCTTTCACTCAAAGAAAAGGGGAAAAAAATAAAGGACTCTTAGTCAAAATGTAAAGAAAAATCAGAGGAAAGTTATGATAGTGATCTTGAGGTGATTGAAGTTCTACTTGCAAGAAAATATTCTAGAGGCAAAGGAAAATACAAAGGTAAAATTCCTCTAATTTATTTTATATGTGAGGAAATTGGTCATATTGCTGCTAGGTGCCCAAACAAGAAAAACAAGGATGAGAAGAAAGGTCACAAGTGCAATGGCAAGAAACACTTCAAATCATTCAAGGACAAAGGTAAGAAAACATGTTTCATGGCTAAGGATTCTAAAGATTTTGATAATAGTGACAATGAAATTGTTTACCTTATTGTGAAAGATGAATCTGATAATGATGAGGAAGATAAGATGGCACTTATCTCTCATGTGAGAAAAAATGATACATGGATCATAGATAGTGGTTGTTCACATCATATGACTAGTGACAAAACAAAGTTTGAACATTTTGAAGACTATGATGGTGGTAATGTAAGGTTTGGTAATAATGAACCTTGTTGCATAAAAGGAAGAGGAAGAATCTCACTAACCAAAGAGCTTGTATGTGATAATGCCTATTGGGTTGAAGGACTAAAGCATAATTTGTTGAGTGTGGCACAACTAATCAATATTGGATTCTAGGTGGAATTCATGCATGGCAAAGCAAGATTGTTGGATGATAAAGGAAATCTAATTAGATCAGGCATACAAAAAAAGGTAACCTATTTTATCTTGAACTTGGTGAATGCTCATGTTTTATTGCTCAAGTTGAAGACATTTTGTTGTGGCATAGAAGCTTATGTCATGTGAATTTTGATAACCTAGTGAAGATAAGCAAATTCAGGAAAGTAAGAGGCATTTTTAGTATAAAGAAACCTAATGTTGGTCTATGCAAGAATTGTCAGATTGGTAAGATGGAAAAGACTAGCTTTAAAAGTAAAAACTATCAGTTTGAAGAAATTTTGGAAATTGTTCATACTAATTTGTGTGGACCTAATGGAATTGAGAGCTATACTAGATAAAAGGTCTTCATTCTTTTTGTTGATGACTACTCTACAATAATGACTGTTATGTATCTAAGAGAGAAGTAAGAAGCATTTGATAAGTTCAAATGGTATTTGGCTAGAGTAGAGAAGGAAACAAGAAAAATACTAAAATGTTTGAGATCAGGTAGAGGTGGTGAATTCATCTCCTATGAATTCAATAAGTTTTGCATTGAAAGAGGAATCAAAAGACACGTATCAACCCCTAGAACTCCTGAGTAGAATGGAATAGCTAAAAGGAGGAATAGATCTATCATGGATTATGCAAGGACTCTAATGATTGAAAAGAACATTGCTATCAAATACTGGAAGGAAGATATCAACACTGTAGTTCATATGTTGAACCGAGTAGAGTTGAAGAAGGACTCATTCAAAACCCCCTATGAGTTATGGTATGGCAATAAACCCAATGTAAGTTACCTAAAAGTATTTGGACGTAAATGTCACATTTTGAAAGAATCTAGAAAAGGAAAATTTGATGTGAAGGGTGATGAAGGTATATTTTTGGGATATTCTTGCAAAAGTAAGGCATATAGATGTTTGAGTTTGTCTACCCACAAAATCATAGAGAGTGCACATGTGAAAGTTGATGAGTTTGTAGAAAGGACTGAAGAAGAAAGAAAAAAGGAACCAGAAGATTATAGAAGACTTATTTTCATTGAACCCGATACAATGTTAGATACATCTATTAATCAAGAGACTTCTACTCTGAGTCTTTAGTCACCAAGTTGCAAGAAGTTCAAACCAAGTTGCAGGAACCTGAGTCACATTCTAATGCTATCGAGCTAATGCCTACCAAGTTAGAGCAACCAAAACCTAAAGTTGAAGTTCAAGAGGATGACAATGCAATTCAATCAAAAGGAAAGGAACCTATATTGGCCAAGTATGTTAGGAGACATCATGCACCAGATCAAATTATTGGAGATAAATGTGAAGGTACTATGACAAGAAGTATGATGAAAGGTACTTGTTTAGTTGCTGATTTTGAACCTAGAAATGTCAAAAATGCATTGGAAAATGAAAGTTGGATTGAGGCTATGAATGAAGAGATAGAGCAAATAGAGAAGAACAAAATATGGACTCTTGTACCTAGGCCTAAAGATAAAAATGTGATTGGAACTAAGTGGGTATGCAAGAATAAGTTAAATGAAGATGGTAAGGTATCAAGGAACAAAGCTAAACTGGTATGTAAAAGCTACTCTCAAGAAGAAGGAATTGATTATGGAGAGACTTTTGCTCCTGTTGCAAGATTGGAAGTTGTCAGAACCCTACTTGCATATGTTGCACACAAAGGATTTAAGGTATATTAGATGGATGTCAAATCTGTATTTCTCAATGGTATTATAGATGAAGAAGTTTACATTGAGCAACCTAAAGGTTTTTTTGATCCAAAAAAAAAGGACATGGTTTGCAAATTACACAAAGCATTGTATGGTCTAAAACAAGCCCCTATAGCATGGCATAAAAGATTGCATAACTATCTTATTCAGATTGGTTTTTAGAGAACTAATGATAACAATAGCTTGTATACCAAGGAAGGACTAGATAACAAGATTGTTTTGGCAGAAATATTTATGGATGATACTTTCTTTATAGGAAATGATGATCTATGCAAATAATTTGTAGAGGAAAATGAACAAGGAATTTGAGATGTCTATGTTTGGTGAGATTAAATTCTTTTTTGGTCTTCAGATTCAACATAGCAAGAATGGTATCTACATTACTTAGTCTAAGTATATTAATGAGATACTCAAAAAGTTTGGTATGGAAGATCCAAAACTAGTTGGAACTCCCATGTGTACTAGACTAAAGATTACTAAAGATGATGATTCAAAAAAGGTAGATCAGACCTTATATAGATCAATGATTGGAAAATTGTAGTATGTAGTTCATACAAATCCTGATATTGCTCTTGCAATTGGTATAGTGGCAAGATTTTTAGCAAAACCCAAAGAAAATCACATGATGGCAATCAAGAGGATCTTGAGATACTTGAAATGCACTAAAGATTATGGATTGTGGTATAAATTTGGAGGAAATTTGGACTTAAAAGTATTCACTGATGCTGATTGGGCATGAAACATTGATGATAGAAAGAGTACAAGTGGTGGAGCATTCTTTCTTGGAAAAAGATTGGTATCTTGAACAGGTAAAAAGAAAAATTGCACATCTCAATCTACAGCTAAAGCAAAGTATGTTGCAGCAGTAGTGAACTGTTCCAATATTGTTTAGTTCAAACAGTTGTTGGAAGGCATGAAGGTTGAGATCAAAGAACCAGTTGTTATGTTTTGTGATAATACAAGTGTAATCAACATATCAAAGAATTCAGTGATGCATCCAAAACCAAGCACATTGCAATAAAATATCACTTTGTCAGAGAATTGGTGTAGGACAAGGAGATCAGATTGGAATATGTTCATACAAAAGAACAAATTGCTAACTTATTCACCAAGCCATTACCTAAAGATGCATTCTTGTATCTAAGAGGTAAGCTAGGGGTCATTCCCCTATCTGAAGCTCACTAAAATAAATTTTTAGTGATGCATCAACAAGAACCAAGTTGAAGATCTACTAGTTGATGCAGTATAGTCATGGGAACATTGCATATGAATTAGTACTGAAGATACATTGTTACTCATTTGGTATGTGTTGTCTTTGGCATGTGTTGTTAATGAAGGAAAGTTTATTGTCATATCTTTTTGAAATTTGAATTTGTTTGAGGAAGAGTTTGCTAGTTGGAAAAGATGTTATGTAATTCCTTCACAGAGGGAGATTACTACATTAGAGAAGCTTGTGGCATAAAATCTAAGAGGGATAAAATTTTCTGTCAGACAAAGGTTTGTTTTCAAATTTTATTATGCTATGACATGTTATGTTACCATCAATGCCAAAGAGGGAGATTGTTGGATACAATTGTTTAATTGTGTGCTGTCTTTTATGTTATACAAAATGTCATATCTGTTAGCAGACAGTGCTTACTAAGCTCAGTGGGTCAGTAAAGCAAATTCTAGAGTCTACCGATCATTCCTAGAAATTACTTTGTGGAAACAATGTCTCCAAACTCACTCGGGCATTAAAGGATTTTGTGGAAAAAGTCAATGTTAACCAAGCTCACAAGGTTAACAAAGGAAAGTTAGTGTTTACCGAGTTCACTTGATCTCCAAAGGATTTTGCAAGGTTCATAGTGTTAATCAAGCTTCTAGTGGTTAATACTAGAAATCAGTTTAGGGACAGTGTCTACCGAGTAGGGTCGGCTAAATAAGGATTTTATTGTTTTGGGAAATAAAGTTTAATTGTTTCAACTAATGACTATAGCTAATTGAGGTAATGATTATTGGTAATTGTAAGTTGTAAATGAGCTGACTCAATAATTTGTAAGGTATAAATAAAAGGTCAAGTTGAGAATTCTAAAACAAGAATGAGTGAGCATGCAAGTGTGTTGATTGTGTGAAGAAGAAAGTGTGATTAAACTTTGAAGGATAATCAGATATCCTTGAGGAGTAGCAAAGTCGTATTCGATCAAAGAGGATCTAGCAAAAAAAAATAGAGATTTGTATCAGCAATTTAGTTGCATCTCATTCAGGTCAATTCATTGTTACTTTCTCACCATTGTAGCAGTGATTCCTAAATCTCTTAATAGAGTTTTTTTAACAGCAATTGTAAATCTTCTAACAGGGTGACAATTCTATTGAATTATTCAAAAGACCTTTTTCAAGGCCACTCCTAAAAGGGTGATTAAATCCTCTAACAAGGTCACACCTAACAGTGTGTTTTGTCACCTTGAATAGGGTTGGCTCCTAATAGGGCTTACTTCAGAAGAGTGAAAATCAGTGGCTAGTTACTTGGTGGTTTTTCCTATATTGGGTTTCCATGTTAAATCTAGTGTCTCATGTGGTCATGTTATTTCTTCTATGGTTGCATGTTAATCACTATTAATGCTTAAATATCTATTAAAGATAACATACACTGCATCTACTGAGTTACACCATTTTTCTGTATGTTTACCGAGTGACAGTAGTAACTAGTTTCATCAGACATCTAAGGGATGTATGGATTTATTTTTGTAGTAACTAATTCACCCCCCCCTCTCAGTTATTCCATCTATATTTCCAACAACAATTTCAAACAAATGAAATTCATCCCATCAGTCGGCTAGAACTAACCAACAAAAACTGATATAGAAAAATACTTCATTAGCTGACCCAACTTGGTCAACACTAACTCATAAATGATTTTCCTTCAGACTTCCTTTGGTAACCAAGTGAGCTTGATTAACATTGGTTCAATGCCAACTTTTCTTTGGCTGCCAAGTGAACTTGGTAGACACTTTCTTCCTACAAACTCCCTTTGGTAGCCAAGTGAGCTTAGTTAACACTCGCTTTAAACTTGGTGAAAAATGAGACACTAGTCATATACTACAACTTTCTTTAACTCTTGAGTGAGCTCAACATACACTGATTACTTGGTATATACTTGACATTTGTGTAACATCAAAGACAATATATAATTAAATGATTCTATCCAACAACTAAAACTCTTTGACTCACACCTAAACTAAATGTGTGTTGCCAACAACTCAACAAGCTTGGCCACATTTGCAAAAATTATTTATTAACTGTTATAGGAACATTAAATTTGATAGTTAACATGTGAGATTCTAGCTAGAAAGGATTCAGTGGTTTCGATGAAGGAATCAAGTTAGCATTTGTGTAGTCTTTGGGTTAATTTTCATTGAAATTTTGAGAAAATTCTTCAACCAAGTGTAGTTCGCATTCCTCTTGCATTTGGACAAAACCCAACCATCCATTTTCCTTGACTAATCTATTTATTTCCACCTCCAAATTAAACTCTCACTAATTTTCTTTGGTAACCTATTTTATATTTAATGTATCTCATTGTAATATTTAGTGGATTAATCTCTATCGATCAAAATACTTGATTTTTTGGTTTTGAAAATATTTAGAGTTTTTCAAAGGTTTATTCTGTAGTCTTTTTTCTAATAAAAATATATTTATTTCAAATATTATTGTTCTATAAATTTGTATAATGGGGATGTTTTTTTTCAAAGCATAAATTGTTTCCTCCATATTTCATTATTTTCCCTACATTTTATGCACATTTTAAATTTTCAATGACATGATTATTTTCATATGATGAAAATATTATGAATAGAATCAAATTTATTATTATTTTATTTATTTGACTTACTAATTTATCTAAAAAATTCAATTTATAACTTAATTGGCTTAATAATATACCTTAAAAAAACTATTTTAAACTATATTTTATGAATAATTAAGCTATTCAAATTCTAATTTTTTATCTAAATTACCATATTCAAACAATAACACAATCTATTTATTCATTTAATAATTTTTTGAATTAGAATTAAAATTATAAAAGTATTATAAATAAATATAATAACTCAATAAGTAAGTATAAATGGTATATCCTTAATGGCATGTTTAACAAAGTATATACTATATTAAAATTTACATTTTATTTACTTTTTTTTCACTTTAATATAGCCTAAATGTTTAGTCCATTTGAATAATGAGTGTATTCAAACTATCTTTATATTACCATGCAAATTCCATTTAACAACTCCACATCATACAGATAACTACCATCCACAAAAAAATTCAACTTAATTCTAATAAAGTCAAATTAAAGAATTTTTGAAAAACTTACTAATAATATTGACACTAGTGGCACATGTTAATATCTTATTATCATTTCTTAATACTCACATGTTAATATCCTATTATCATTTCTTAATACTCAAACAAGGTCATTGTTGCAACCAATTCTCTTGTTGAAGGTATCTTTCTCAATTAATCTTGAAGTCTAAACTTCAACAAACCCTCTCCTTGATTTTTTTTTTGAAAGTATGGTAGAATAAAAAATTAATAGTTGAGTAGAAATGAAGAAAAATAGTGCTCAAGGATAAGCTATTTTTAGGAGAAGCTATAGAATAGGATGGAGGAACTAGGGGTTTTAGCTGAGTTTAAAGCCATTGTCCATAAAATAGATTAGTATGCCAAGGCTAAAATCAAAACCAATAGTAGAATATGTCCTTTGGCAATAATATTGGCATCAAATAAGGTTGTCTACTTTCCTCAACATAGGATAATGTGGAAGCATGGATTAACAAAAATGTCTCATAGTTTGAGATGACACTTGAGAACTCTTTGAACCATAACAATATCTTAAAAGTACTAATTGTTGGAATTATAATAGGAAAGATAAACTTCAAAGGGGGGTGGGGGGTGAATCAACAGTTTAAATTTGGACCCACAAAACTTTCGCCATACATCCATCTCATGCATTCAATGAGCAAACTAAAATAACATGTAAAGCATATATGTCTAAAACATGTAATCAATTAAACATTCACAAACATATGACACCATATATGATTACCTAGAAACCCTCCAATGAGAAGGTAAAATTGGGGTAGGGATAACACCCACAAATCTTCACTATTGCATTAATAAAGTGTATCCAATGAAGGTTACAATGTTTTGATCATGAGACATGATCTACCCTATGAAAGGTTTGCCCTGTTAAAGGCTTACAAAGACTGTTAGGTCTCACTTTGTTAGAGGATTTCAACACCCTATTAGAAGTGTGCCTTACTAAAGGACTTCAACTCACAACTAAGTAAGCACCCTATTAAAGGATTTCAATACAGCCTATTAAGACTCCTCTGTTAAGAGATTTTGACTAAAATCACTTGTTAGAATGTCTCAGTATTGATTTTGTAGTTAGTACTTGATTGCTTGATAACAAATCATCTCTAAACTAATGTCTTCTTGATCCTTCTTGACTAGATGTCTCTTTTTTGTATACTCTTCTCTATCCTTTGTTATGCTCTAACTAATTCTACAATGTAATCTTACTTTATAACTCCTTAGCCACCATGAATGCTTTATTTGCACATGAAAACTTCTCTCTTTTCTCCTTCAACACCTTACACACTCGCTTGAGAGTTTAGAGTTTGTCCTCCTTAATAAGATATTGGTGACTTAGGTTTAGGTATGAATCTATGGCTAAGATTCACCCATTGTTCCACTTAATCCTTTCCATTTTAGGATTGGCTGCACATAATTGCATTGAGAATCGAACTTAAGATTTGTCCTTATCTCCAAAATATTGTAATTCATCCTTAAGTTGGCTAAAAAATTGTTTACATAGTTGTTTGTGCCATTACAAAAAAAATGTCAAAATTGTCTTACTTGACACTTGAAGTCTCAGATGCTCAACATATATTGAATTCTCTATTGTGACTTGACATCGGCATCCCTCGACATCCATTGTTCACTTGGCTCCTAGATCACTCAGTATACATTGTTTTCTTGGCACTTGAGTGACTTGGCACATGAGTGGCTTGGCACTCACTATGGACTTGACATGCTCTATGTTTTCCTTGGCATATGTTACTTGTTTGGCATGAACTAAGTAAATAACTTAAGTGTGTTGACACTCACTTGTCAAAACCAATCTGAGATCAACACTAATTTGAACATCTTGTTTGAAAAAATAAGTGACCAAAATCAAGAATTTTAAGACCCCTTGAAAATTCATTTTTTCCAAAAATAAATAAATACCCAATACTATAACTTCATAATGGTAAATTCATTACAAAATATTTGATATCAATTTTTTGTTCCAATAAACTTTAGAATTGGGGCTCTTACCTTGTGTTTTAATGCGACTACTTAAGATTTTTTGTGCTTAAATTTAAGAAAATTTGTGTTCCCATGGACATTTTAAATTTTCTAAAAAGGATAATTTAGAATCTTTAGATATTTGAGCAGAGCAACTATTATTTAGCAATTGAAAATAAGCTAGAGGAAAAGTGGAGGGGTTGAAAATAAGCAGTGGCTGCTTATTGGTAAAAATACCACATGGCTCCACAAACTATTTTCCCTCTTGTCTTAAAAGATTTTATTTCTATTTTTATTTGTTTGTAAAACTATTATTGAATTAATTAATTTAGATTTCAAATTTCCTACTTAAAAATAAGCAACAAAATATATATTCATCGGTCCACTAGCTCCACAATTATTTCCTAAAAAGGTTGAGCAAACACTGCTAGCCAAAATAAGCTAAGCAATGGCATGGGAACATCCTCTTAGAATCTCATTGACTAGTTTGTCCTCATGAATATCATTATTATTTAAAATATCTCTCCCATTCATTCTTAATGTATAGTTATTTATGAAATGAATGAAAAAAATTTAATGACATCCATAAGACCGCTGGTCTAAGAGAAATGTAAGTTAAGCAACTTGATGTAATTTCTCGTAGATTGTTCCTTTTATTGTGGATCTATATTAAAAACCTAGGTTTCTTGTGTAATCTTACCTCCTCGAAAAGTTGACATATCCTTGTATTGTTTATATATTACACAATTTTTGACAAAGTGTCATTCCACCTTTCTTTAGGAACTTCCCATCTACCAATTTCACATTGTAAATGATGGGAGTTGGACCTTATCTCAACAATTCAAATTTTGGCCTTTTCTTTAATGTGAATCCTAAATATTTGTTATCCCCATATTTGACTTAATAGGCTTTTTTTCTTACCTGTCAAATTTATTCCCATACATGACAAATTTCTCTCTAACACCCATTTCTTTATCTCTAAATTGTGTTAGACATGTTTACCGGTTAATATTCCATACTTACACTAAAGGCATCCCTATACTAAAGTTGTCCAACTTTAAAAATTAATCTTTTCTTAGAAGTTCCTTACACAGGATGCAAGATGATTGAATTAAATTTGTTCATCCACTTTGCGAAAGCATATACTATACCATTTCTTTTTATTTCTGAATAGTCTATCATTACCATAATGCAATAAAAATGCCAACACATGTTCGATTAAAAAGTTGGCTACTATTTGATTTCTGTTGAAGTTATTTTGATCTCTATCCAGCACTTTTCTGACTGATCAAATGTTTATAACCCTTAAAACACAGACAACCCAAAAAAAGATTAAATTTCTCATTTTACTTTCTAGTTTAGATGATGGGAACTCCTTTGGTTGTTGTGAATAGTGGGAAATATGTTAGTGTTTCATAGAGAAATTAGTAGTTTTATATAGTTTATAATTTGATATTGAAATTTATTTAGGGCTTAATTTAGTTTAGGATGTTCAATTAATATAAGATTAGGGTTGGGTTAATTATATATAATATTATATTTATGATTAGAGTTGAACATTTATTATTAATTTTGACTAATATATATAAATGTAAAATATTTGTAGTTTTTCATTTTACATTGATTTATGTTTATATTATTTTAAATTATAGTATATTTACGGTATAGATCAATTACATTTATAACATAATTAAATTGAAAATAATTTTTTATTTAACTTTACAATATTTATAAGTTTAAACTATAATGCTAATTCGATTGAAACCTAAGTTTAACAATAACTATGCACCTAAGATATATTGAAATTTTTTATTTTAATTAAAAATATAAATTATATGAAAGTTATTATATTAGGTATGGTCACAATGAATTTTTTTTTTGAGTTTTTCATATTTGATTTCAGTATTTGTATTATTATAAAATAAAGTAGATTTTATAGATTATAGATTTTTTTTAAAAAGCTTAAGTTAAGATGCATAGTTATTTTTGTAGCTATCATTTTTAATTCACACATTTTTTGTATAAATATTATTGATGAAATAGTTAGCCTATTCACCTTATTAACTCTATACATATATGTAAAGTAAATTCAATCTTTACTCTTAATTGACCTTATATATCTCTTTCGCATACCCATTGCACCTTAAGGTGCCATTGCTAGTTATTATTTTATTTCTTCCACATTTTTAGATGTTCTAACTTCTCACCACCCACCAATTTAGGCCAATGCTGCTTATCCAGATTTCACATTTTTTAAAATAGCTTACAAACAAAAAAAAGAAAGCCATTTTTTATTGAGTCGATAGGCTCATTCCTAGCATAGTGCCCGCCAAATTTTTATGACTTCCTAACAGTGTCAAACACTGTGAAACAAGTAATTGAAAAATTTCCAAAGTCTTGATTTTTTGGTGGTTGCAATTTTGGACTCATCATCCATTAAAATAAAATTGTTCCAGCAAATTGTGTATAGTAATTTTGGTTCAATCTTTACAAGAGTTGTGATACAATTGGAGTTCCACCTTAGCTTAATGCAAAAATGAATTAAGATTGAAATGAAATATGTTGAATGGCTTTGATTTTGTACATAAATTTGAAAATATTGATAAATCATCTTAAGATTCAAACTTTTGGAACATTGGTAGTGCTAAAGTTGTAAAAGAAAAATGTTGTTTGAAACAAGTTTTGTATAAAAGATAATTTGCCATTGAAAGTTTCTTTGTTGGCATGTATTTTAACAACCTTTTTAAGGTTGGGATTTCAATAATGTTAATTTGGATTTGTTACTTTTACCCAATTTAATAAATAATATTTTTAATGTTAATTTATTAATTTAAAATCTTTTTTTTTATATTTACGATTTTTCTATAAATAAAATTTATATAATTAATGTTTATAAAATTATATTAAAAAACTAAATGTTTAGATATATATTTAATAGATATTTAGGCAAGAGCCTATAACACAATGATAACTTGTGAGCCTCTCATCAGAGAGGTCTTGGGTTCGAATCTACTTGAGCTTAACATATAAATATAATTAATCTCAACAAATAATAATTAATATAGGCTTCAACCCATTACCGATTAAAAAAAAAAGATATTTTGTAAGGAAATTAAATATCGATTTTCTAAACTGTAATTTTATTATGACTTATAATATAAACTTGTTGAATTATATAAATATAAAAATAAGTTTTATAAAAAAATAAATTTTCATATGCATAAATTAGAAAAATAACCCTTTTTTTTTTTAGCAAGTTCTACCTAGGGGGGCAGTACCCTTTTTATTTATCCAAAAAACTTACATATGGATGTAGAGATCCCTATTCCTCTTACATGAATAGAAACCAAACCAACCAACTAAAACAACCTAACTTTAATGGATCAAGTATCCAATGCTCTTTCCAATATTGACCATCCTTTCTGCTACCTCAGCTAGGAAACTATTACCATTTGCTTGGTAAAAAGTCTCAAATTTACTCAAATCATTTTCCTTCATCACACATGACTTGTAGAGTGACCAAGCATTTTTCATTATCTTTTTCTTACGTTCTGCCTCCAAGAAAAATAAACCCAATAGATCACCACCCGATAAACTAGAATCAATCAACTCTATGGCATTCATAACCTCCAAATACATCTTCTCATTAACAATCCTATAAATTATTTCTTAGGTTATGATTAGATGGATTGGAAGATGAATGATTGGTTGGAACAAGTCATGGACCAACTTACCATCATGTATGTGGTTGCTTCCCCAATAGTCCACTTCCAACAGCATGATGATAGTCTCCTTCTTGTGGTCATTTGCCTTCTTAAAAATCCTGCTAACCTATGAATCTAGCATCTCCACCCAACCTTCCACCTACGAGCATTTACAGTGAACACCAAGAATGTCTACCATAACTCTCCTCCTTACTGACGAAGTGAAGAACGATGTGTTTAAATCAAGTGCTTGGCTTGTAAAAAAATCTGAAGCAAATTTGGAACAAATCCATATCATGGATATGAAGGATCCAAAAAGAGATATGGAGGACCACATAAATTTACTCTAACTTCCACTGCATAGCTAACATGTCCTTTGGATTGACTACATCAGCTGATTCTGGCCCTTGGAAGAGGAGTTGTATCTGTCTATAAGACATCACTCAGACCCTTCGAAAGTACTGTGTCCTAGCCGAACTCCAAATCCATTAGTGATTCTACCCCTAAATTGGCTAAAAAATCTACTGCCCTGTTCCCTTCTTTGAAAACATGTTGAAGATGAAAGTCCTGCAATGATTTGATTGCCACATCTATCCTAGGCAGCAACTAGCAAGTTTCTAATTGCAAAATTTGACTCTTCCTACTCTGTTGATAATTATTTGTGAATCTCCTTCGATAACAACCTTGTTGATGCCATTGTTAGTACACTAGTTTAGTCCATCTTCCAATTCTAAAATTTCTACCAGATTCTTGGTTATGATACCAACACTTCACATGATGCCATGAACCAACTTGCCATTCTCATCTCTAACAATAGCTCCCAATCCACTTTTACCTGGATTGTCTCTACTAGCTCCATCAAAGTTCAACTTCATCCAACCTGATGGGGGTGCCTACCAAACTATATTGCTCCTTAGTCCTTTCTATTTTAAACTCATTTGAACATTAGGAAGATTAAAATGCCAAATCCTCTCCATGTCAAAATCCCAACTCAACTAAAAATAATATCTTTTACCATGTGATTTAAAGATGAAAATTTCCTTGATTGCTGCATGAATCTTGTATTTTAACTCATTTATTGACAGGCTTTCCTCTTTGAATATCCTACAGTTTCTCTCATTCCATAAGTGCCATACCAATATTGATAGGCTAATAATCCAAAGAAGACCCTATTTTGGTTTAGCTTTCTCTATTGGCCATGAAATAAGGAAATCTAGAAAAGAACTATTTTTGATTGCTAGCCACTGTAAATTTCCTAATAACCAATCCCAATATTCATAGGCATAAGGACACAAATAGAGTATATGCTCATGTGACTCTTCTACCATTTTGCACAGGATACACCAATGAGGACCCTCAATGCCTATTTTCTTCAATCTGTTGCCTATCAAAATTTTGTTGTGTAATGCAATCCATAGAAAGGCTCCAACCTTTGGAAGAAGCCCTTTACCATAGCATAATTTATATGGCTAGAATTTTTTATAATTCCTTTTTCTAAGAAGTTCATACCCTAGATTAAGGTTATAAGTTCCTAATTTAGAGGCAGACCAAATTATAGTATCTACTAAAGAAGATCTAATCACTATTCTATGCTAAAGAATATTTTGTAATAAATTGGATTGCTACGAAGAATCAATCCCTATTCTCCTCCAACTTTCCTTCATTGAGGTTAAAGATTCAAACAAAATGTAATCTGCTACCCAAATGCCTTCTGAAGCTTCCATTGAGTTAACCCAATCTTTATCCATAAAAAAAGGAATCAATAGTAGGTTCACCATTCCAAGAGTCCCTCCAAAAATGTGCTCTCCTGATACTACCTACCTTCTACGTTAGGTGCCTTGTGATTACCTCTCTACTATCCCAAATGTGTTTCTAGAATTGAGATCTCGTCAGAGCATTAACCACCATCAAAATCCAATCTGAATCCCAACTGTCAAGATACTTAGCAGCCATAATCCTACACCATGGTTTCTCAGGAGAATTATACATCTTCCAAATCAACTTTGAAGATTCGAAAAACATGTAATCCGCTACCCAAATTCCTTCCAAAGCTTCCATTGAGTTAACCCAATCTTTATCCATAAAAAAAAAAGAATCAATAGTAGGTTCACCATTCCAAGAGTCCCTCCAAAAATGTGCTCTCCTGCCACTACCTACCTTCTATGTTAGGTGCCTTGTGATTACCTCTCTGCTATCCCAAATATGTTTCTAGAATTGAGATCTTGTCAGAGCATTAGCCACCTTCAAAATATGATCTAAATCCCAATTTTCAAGATACTTAGCAGCCATAATCCTACATCATGGATTCTCGGTAGAATTATACATCTTCCAAATCAACTTTTCTCCCAAAGCCTAATTTTGGAGGGACATTTTTCATAGACCTACTCCCCCATCCTTCTTAGTCAAGCAAGCAATATCCCAACTAATGAGGGGAATCTTCTTCTCATCCTTTGCACCTTCCCAAAGAAATTTTTTGAATATACTTTCTAAGCCATTAATCACTCTACTAGGGAATTTATAAACTAACAAATAATATATTAGAATAGTAGATAAAACTAATTTGATCATTAAAATTCTCCCCGCTTGAGACAACTATTTGGTTTTCCATGATGAAGATTTTCCCTAACACTTGCTAGTAATGTCCTCCCAAAAACATTTATCCATCTGGCTTGCAAATAAAGGTATCCCTAAATATGTAATTAGGAAAATAAATGGCTCAAAACAAAAAAATTGTTGAAATGGCATCCCTCCTACGATGGGTAGTGTTGATGAAATAAATCTTCAATTTGTGAATGTTCATGCATTGACCCAAACCCGTTGCATAAGTATCCAACACTTTTTGATAATCTATGCCTCCTAAATAGTAGCCTCCCTAAACAAAATTGCATCATCTGCAAATTGGACTGTGAGAATGGCTCTAGCTCTTTGTGAACAGAAATACATTTCCATCTACTAAGCAAGGCCTATTTTTTAACGAGTCTACCCAAAACTTCTTCCATCAATACAAAAAGAAAGGGGGATAGAGAATCTCCTTGTCACAACCCATTTGTAGCTTGAAAGTATCCACAAACTAAGCCATTAACAAATATGGAAAAATGAACTGACGATATATAGAAAGATATATAATCCACTTTTGTGAGAAACCAATTCTGGAAAGAACATTCCAAAGGAATGGCCATCTAAATTTATCATACACTTTTCTAACATCAAGCTTAACTATCATACTTGGTTTCTTTGAGGAATATAGACTATGAACTAATTCACCTGCCATCAGAATACAATCCACAATTTCTCTACTCGGAATGAATCCATGCTGATTTACAAAGATAATCTTGTTAAGAATCTCTTGCCAGAGCTTTAGATAGTATTTTGTAAAGAGCATTACAAAGAGAAATAGGGAAAAAATCATCCATTGAAAGGAACTCTTTTTTCTTAGGAATCAAAGAAATAATCATGTTATTTAGCTCCTTTACAAAATGCCCCTATTTCCTAAAAGATTCTGCCATTGTGAAAAGATCAGCACCCATGAAATTCCAACATTTCTTGAAAAATTCCAAGGGAAAGCTATCGGGCCCCGCAGCTTTATAGGAAGGATTATCACAAGTATCTTTTTGAATTTCCTCTAGAGTGAAAGTCTGGATAAGCCATGAGTTATCCTCATCCTTTATGATTTTATCTATCACTGTTAGAGAGTTTGAAGAATTTCAAATCTCTGTATCCTTTGACGTTCCTAATAATTCTTGAAAATGTCATGTCACAATATGTTCTATGTCTTCTGGGCTATCAAAACTCCTCCCCTGTACATCTTGTATGCATTTAATTCTATTTGTGACTTTCTTAGATTTGGTAGAGGCATGAAAGAATTTAGTATTTAAATCCCCCTCCTGAATCCATATCTTTCTTTACTTATCACTCTAGTAAATTTATTTTCTATGCAATAACACCATCAATTCCTTTTTAAGAGATTGCTCTTTTTCAAATTCCTCCTTTGATATACCATCTTTAAATAATATCTGGTTGAGATCTTCCAATTCAGCCTCAACCCTAAGCTTTTCTTGAAAAATGTTTTTGAATGAGTGCTTATTCCAGAATTTGATTTTACTTTTGATCCACTTTGAGTCTTTGAACAAAAGTGTAACTCATAGTGCCCTTATAAAAATTATTGTCTTTCCACCAGCCTTCAACATTGGTGAGAAAATCCTTGTCCCTCCACCACATATTTTGAAAATGAAAGCCACCTTTAGGACTCTTATCATCATTCAGAAAACTCAACTGAATAGGGAAATGATTAGACATGGAATAAGGAAGAATAGTAGCATCCAGACTGATGAAGGAGTTGAGCTAGAATGTGTACTACCCCACCAGGGAACCCAAAAGAAATTAATCTAAAGTTTCACTAAGTTTGTCAAATAGTTTTTTTTGAAAGATAATAAACAACAACATATATAATATAGCGAAAGCAATAACAACAATAGATAGAATATAGAGGAAGCAGTGATACACATACATCATAAACAAATTACATCTCCTAAGGGTCCCATGATGTAGAATCACATTTAAGTTTATTAACATTAAATCTAACACATAAAAAAAATCCACCTCATAGAATTATTGCAAGTAAAAATCCATTTAAACAATATACAATTATCTTGAATGCCACTTGGCAATAAATAGAATGCACAATCATCCACTGTACAGGTCATAGGGTATGAAAGGCTGAAATAATATACATCATGATATAGATTACATCATTTCATAAGATCTATGAAATCAAATACAATATAGCTAGAGTATAACCATCTGTTAGAATTACAAGACCAGATAAAAAGGAACATCTACACAAACCCGTCTAGCAATGACATCCAATAGCTAGATCTCAATGGTATAAGAAAATGCACTACCACGTGACCGCATGAAAACCAAAAAGGTCCACTCCCACTGAGCTGAGGAGATAAACTCAAGTCCCAAATGGATAACAAACTTAAAATTCAAAGACCAAAATCTAGGTTCAAGGAATCACCTAAAAGAAAACTATCTAAAGGGTACCAAGACACAAGTATCAAGTAAACCTAGAGGCAACATAGATATGTAGGAAATCTACTATGCAAGTGGGCAAGTGTCATCGCATGAGCCAACTCTAAGGTTACCATGATAATCTTTTAATACTCTAGACCCCCTAGTGCATCTATATGACATCAGTATCCTTTCGTACAAACAAGGCATACTAACAAGTCAGCTGTAAGGTTACCATGGTAGTCTTTTAATACTCTAAACCCCCTAGTGACTTTATGTGGTACCAATATCTTATTAATTCATTTTAGACACATTTAATGAAATGTTATCACTTATTAAAATAACCTACAATGGATTACTTGTCAGCCTCTTTAGGGCCTCAACCTCCATTGCAAGCTACTTCCCAACATGACATACACAAAACCTACCCTAATGTCATAAAAAGAAAAAGATCTCAAATGACTATAAACCAAACATTAGTTCTTAAACAAGTAACTGGAAAGCACTAAAATATTACTGATCATAACCAAAAATTTCACCAATATGATCATCCTAATAGGATTGATCCAAAATCTAGTACACATAAAAAAAATCCATGTCATTACATGACATCACCAAAAACAAATCATATAATCACCTCAGTCCTATACAAGAAATTGGGAAGCAATTTAAAGATAACTAATCAAAGACTCAAAGGTTATACCAAGAAAGTCTCACTATTCACCTCAGTTCTACACAAGGAACTGGAAAGCATATCAAAACATCTCATCAAACTCATCATAGCACACACATGACACATCACCATGGTCAAGTGTAAAAGATCATAATCAAAACATCATCATGACATCATAACACGAACCCCTAAGCATCTGGCAAGCATCCTGATTGGCCAAAGCTAAGTCAACCCCGAAACCCAACATTAGTAAACCACATGTCATAAAGAGTACATACAAAAGTCATTTTTATAATTCATAAGGTTTTGAAAACACCAAGTTTTAATTTTCACTTATAAGTTTTCAAGTTCTCATTCTCATTTTCAATTATTGCAATTCATAATGTTTTCAATCTCAATTAGGGCTTTAGTTTCCATTTCTCTAGTTTCCAGATTCCCTATGGTTTTCAAGTTTACTATAATCCCAAATGATTCAACAATTCATATAAAGTTGTTTAAACATTGTTTCGTAGTTCAATTTGTTATCAAAATGTAAGAGTTCAGGTTTTCATTTCTAAGTTTTCAACTTTATAAAGTTTATAAATTTTCCCTATAATAGAACCCATTTCCACTTTTAAATTTGATCACCCAATTACCATTAACTCACAAAATTATCATCTTTATTAGGATTGTATATTTAACAATAATTATTAAATAATTAACTAGTAATTATTTAAATTATTAAACAATAAAATCAATTTATGAAATAATTCCCATAATATCCAATTAACAGATTGATTAATTAATAATAATATTAATAAATTTAATTACTACTAATTTATACCTTAATTAAAAATATTCAATAAAGCATAAAACTTTAATAATAATAAACTATTAATAAAAATATTAATAATTACATTTTAATCAAATTTAAATTTATAAATATTAAAATTTAAATTTAAATAAAATAAAATTCAAATAAATTAAATTTTAAATAAAAAGTTTTGGTGTTTTTTAAGGCCCACCAGCCTATCATCATTGGTGGTTGCCTCAGGCAGGGTATTGTTGCATCAACAATACCTACTATTGCCATAGTGGTAATCATCATGGGCTAAGTGAAAAGCAAGAGGGGGTGAGGTGGAAAGGTGGGTGGGGGGTGGTGGCTCCTGACCACCAACATAAATTTTTTATTTTTATTTTTAAAATAAACAAAAGGTCCCCCTGGCAAACACTAAAATCACAATGCAATTTGTTTTTAAATTATATTTTAATAATTATCATAGTAATTATAAATTTTTGTGGTATATATATATATATATATAATCTTCCAATATAAACCTGGTATAGAAATCTAGACCAAACAGTCAAACTCTATAAAACAAAATTGATTCTCTTTTCGAAACCCACATCCCAACTTTAACAAATCCATATACAAATCCCCAATTCATCAAACAAGGGTTTTCAGACTAAATTCATTCACATATGTTTTCAAGAAATGAAGAGCAATAATTTCAACATGAGGGTTTCAAATTTCCAATTTACATATAGATGATCTCAAAATGAAGAACACTAATATCACAAACAAAGGTTTTAGATTCAGTTCAATTCTAAAAATAGATTCGCAAACATAGAGAAGATAGTGAAAACAAGAACGAACATCTACTGCACAAACCCACAAGATCCTACTTAGATCTGATACTAAAACAATGAATGCACAAAACTCGTAAACAATTCCCTTTCCTTTCGAAATCCTCTTTTCAGAAATTGCTCCTCCAAATTTCCCAGTTCCCGCAAAATGAGTTCTCAATCTCTAATAAAGAGTTCTCCCCTAAATTTAGGGCTCTGATTGTGCAATCACATGAGGGAACTCGCTGATCAATTTCATTTAATATTTTATTATCTTTTACATTTTCATGAACATACTTTCAAATACTTAATTACAAAATATCTTTATTTAAATTAATTTTCTTTCTCCCTTTAATTAATTTATTATATTTTAATTCCATGCATCAACTTTATGCAATTTAATTAAAATAACTTTATTAAATTTATGTTTTCTCTCTCTAGTTAATTACGAGACGTTTTAATATATATTTATTAATTCAACTAATAATATTATTTCAAGTTTATTATTAAAAATAAAACTCTTAAATAATAATTATTAAATTAAATAAATATAAATACGCCTAAATTATAAGTTTAATAAAATATTTTAAATTTAATTCTTTTATTTAATTAATTTCTCAATTAATTGAATATAATTAAATATTGACTTTCTTTATACAATTTCCATTAAATTAAAATATTAAATTATCTTTAATTTGATTTAATTACAACTAAAAATCATAATAGACTCACAAAACCAAATACGACAACTTAACTACAAAACAAAGAGCATAATCAAACTCCAAGTCAAAGTCATGAATTCATGTCATTTGACAAATTTGGATAGGTAAACAACTCGGATACTTGCCCTACTTTCTAGGACAATTGGCTTAGTTTAGGATTTGGACTCAAGAGTTATCTCCCCACTTATACCATTGGAATACTATGATAGGGTATGCTCATCCTAGCAATTTAGGGAAGTCGATACCCGATACCTGCAATCTGCATAAAATCCATGCATGTACAAACACATATATTCTAAACTAAATAGATAATGATGGGAAGTGGTACATTGTGTAGATCCCAACTAGTAGGTGACTATGACTCCCTTCCTTAACCATATCAGAAACATCATACATAAAGTAAAACAAACAAGTACACCATACACATGCAAGTATGGGGTAACCATATAACTGCATATAAATCATTTATCTAACTTAATCATTAGTAGATAACTAAAATCATTAATTGAACATACATATATTATCATCGAAAGGATAAACATAAACACATGAAATAACTAAAATAACCAAGTAACTCATCACATATATAAACTGAGTATGAAATACATCTAATCTAATATGGTAACCAGATACTGCTAATCATAAAACATAATTAGAAAACTAGCCTAAAAGAATTTGGCAATACAACAAAAAAGTCAATTAGGGGTAGGCATTACAGAATGACCCAATTAGAAATCTATCCAATATCTCAGAAATCCTAGCAAAGTTTACCCTTCTATTAGTCCAAGTGAATCTACCATTAGTTGGAACTACATCAAATAAATTATTCTGAAACATGAAATCCTTGAAGTCAACCATGACTTCGTTAGACATTCTTAATCCTCCCTCCTTATCCTCCAAATCCAAAATAGAATTAAAATCTCCAGCAAAAATATATTTATCATCCCTTATATCATAAATCTTAGAAGAAATAATTGTCCACACCTGAGATTTGGCCTCCATTTTGATCAGACCATAAACATTAAATAAATGAAAATTGAGATTATCCTTTTTACAAACTACTCTACCATATAGCCAATTTTCATGTTTTTCCAATTCATGCAACTAAGTAGACTCTAGCTTCCACAACAATCCCAATCCCCCAGCCAATCCATTAGCAGCTTGAAAGTAACCTTCATAATTATTGCATGAGCAAAGAAATCTTAGAGCTTTGTCCAAACATAATTTAGTTTCCCACAAAAGAATAATATCACAATCAGATTTAAATAACACTCATTTTATCAAGCATCTTTTCTTAGGAGCCGATAGGCCCCTTACATTCCAAGTGACAATCTTCATTGCTTTCTAAGGGAGATCCCTGCTCCCTTGGTCTTCTTCATGAAATTTGCCACACTGACAATTCCTTTTTCGTTAGCCCTATCCTCTCTTAACTGCCTATGTGATCTCTACCCCCTTCCACCTTTGGCTTTACCTAAAAGGACATTAGCCAATTGACTTATGACTCTCTGCTCAATATTCTCTAGATCATCCCCCGACAAGAAAATTTCCAACGAATTCATATCATATTCTATCTTTGAATCTGATTGAGCCTTAAGAATTGGAATCTTTGATAGAATTTGCAATTTATCCTCCTTCCCCTGAACATGTCATGAATATTTTCCTTCCTCCATCATAATAATAGTTGGAGTGGATAGAGGTTGCATCTGTCGTTCCTTCATAATAGTTTTCTGCATAATTTGCTTAGGTAGCCATACTTTGGCAAGTTTCACAAAAACCCGATAGTTTGCCCTGGTATGAGATTTCAATCCACATATGTTGCATACCATGGAAGATGTTTCAATTTAAACCTTTTGTTTCCAAGAACTATTTCCTCAATTCAAAAAAATGAAAGAAGGAATGGACCAGAAATTCCAATTTTGTTTGAGGATCTATTCTCCCTCCTCCGCATTTTTAAATATGGCGATGAAAAAGCCCTTAGGAATAAATTTTATAACAACTTCCTTATCCATTGCTCCTAGACCCACTCTTTAATCATTTCTCTCTTCAAACGGTCACCCACAAATCTACCAATAACAACTGATTTCTCCCATATCACAACATTCTCCTTTGTTTCCTCTGGAAGTTCTATCCTAACATTTTTGGCATTGATCCCCATATTCCTCCTAGACTGATCGGGTTTAAATACCTCTTTGTTCCATTGCCTCTTACCATTTCTCTAATAAAAATCTCCATTATTAAATTTTCTTCACCATGCTGTGTTTCTCTCCATCCTCCCTCAATCCATCCTACATTATAGTTAGCAAATAAAAAAATAACCCATCTTTAATTTTAATTTATGTATCTTAAAAATGCACACACCACAACAAATATCAACATATAATTTATGAGAGAATAATTTCCTTTTGTTTATTTTTTATTGGTTAGTTTAAAAATATTTTAAATTTTTAATTGAAAATTGAAAAAAACCACTAGCAAAAATATAATGATCAATTAGAAACAAGAAAAAGTCTTTAAAAAAAAAAAAAAAAGTTGCACAAACATCACAAATATAATTTAATAATTTCATAATGCACACAAACTAATTGTAGAAAATGAGGTTGAAACATAAGTCTCCACTCATTCAAAACCAACGCCATTTTCCTTGTACGTAACTGCTCATATTATTCAATGTTTAATTCAATACATAGACACGTCTTATCTTAAGTTTGATGTTTAAACAAGATCTTAGAATGATTTGATAGCTAATCTTAATTCTCAAGTTCAAAATAAATATTATTTATCATCTCCCATCTTTGATCATGTATTTTGTTTATTTAAATATTACATAGTATATAATTTTTTTAATAATATTTATGTAAAATTTAATTTTTAAATTATTTTCTATTGAACATATTAAAAAATTATAAATTAATGTTATTTATATTTAAAATTTACACATATTATTTCACCTTCATTATGTGATTGTAGAATATTTATGGACATTAATTGATAAAGGGTATAATTTTAAAATTTTATTTATTTATTTATTTAATTTTTTAATACAAATTCCATTTATTGTACAAAATCATAATTATATATTCATTCTTTGCATAGAATTTTCTAATCTATCCACTTATATTGTAGTGGCTGCCCCTAGTTCACATTTTTGCTATCATTGTTGAACTCTTTTAGGGCTAGTTTTATGTTGATGATTATTAGTAACATTATAAGATATTGTTTCAGATTCAGCTTATTATATGATGAGATTACTTGGTACTTTATGTTTCATGTATGCATGATGATTATTATAGTATTTTCAGTTATTGATGATGATTAGTTAGATGGTTTATCATATGTTTTTTTCTTATGGATACTTATCCCATACTTGCATGTGTATGGTGTGCATATTGTTTTCTTTATGTATGGCATTTCTAATGTGGTTAAGGAAGGGAGTCATAGTCACCTGCTAGTCGGGATCTACATGATGCACCACTTCCTGCCATTGCTTGTTTAGCTTAGAATATTGTGTTTGTACATGCGTGAATTTTATGCAGGTTGTAGGTACCGGGTATCGACTTCCCTGAATTGTCAAGATGAGCATACCCTATCGCATTATCTCAATCGTAAGAGAGGGGAGATAAATTCTTGAGTCCAAATCCTAACCCTTTAAGTCATTTGTCCTAATCAAAAATTAGGACAAGTATCTGAGTCAAGTATCCTCCGAATGCGTTAGATGACATTAATTCATGATTATAACCCTTTAGTTTGATTTTATTTATGTTTTTCTTTGATGGGTCTTCGTATGTTGTTTTATGAGTCCTTGGTGAATTTTCTATTAATTAAGTCTAATTAAAAGATTAAATTAAGGATTTAATTTAATGGAAATTATTATGACATTTTAATATTTAATTATATTTAATTAATTGAGAAATTAATTAAATAAAAAGGAATTAAATTGGAAGTTAAAAAATTTTAAGTATAATTTTAGAACGTGATAATATTTATTTAATTTAATAATAATATATTTAGAGCTCATTTTTAAATAAATGCTAAATATTATTATTAATTGAGTTAATAAATATTTTATCAATTAAATTTCTAAAATAAATTAAAAAGTGAAAATATATTAAATTATGAAAAAGATTCAAGTTTGCACGATGTGTCCATGAGTGGAAAATTAATAAATTAATTAAAAGAGGAGTCAAGTGGAAAATTAAATAAAGTTATTTATTAATGCATTTAACATGCATGGAAGAGATTAATAAAAGTTAATATTGAGTTAACGGTTGTGAGCAAGGAGTTCTCCTGGGTGAATGCACAATTAGTGCCTTGATTTTGGGAGAGAACCCCATATCACAACTTGGGGGTTCATTTTTCAATGGACCACGAATTTTTGGAGAAGGAAGGAATTTTTAGAAAAGAGAAATTTTGGATGCAAATTGGTGGGAGCAGAAATTGGAAGCAAATTTTGGAAGGAAAATTTCTAGGAAAGTTTCAAACAGAGATTTGGATAGAAGCAAATTCTCTCACAATTTTTGGGTGGTTGCGCATTAGCATTAGGCTCAGGTAGGGTCTTGTGTTTTGACCACTAGATGAATTATGTAAATTGATATGCTTTGTCTACTTCATGCTTGTGAGAAATTGTGTTCTCAAATTTTGTTGTATGAATCTTGCCACAATTCGTTCTAAATCTTCTGTTATTCGATTTCATCTATAAATTCCAGATTGAAAAACTATTTTGAAAACTTCGTTCAACAATTGAAAGAAATTAGAATTAAATCGAGATTTGGGTTTGAATTAAAACAAATTTGAGAAATTTAAATTTGGAAAGGGTTTGAATTCGAAATTGGAAATCCTAGGTTGAAAATTCAGATGGTTAATAATAGTTTCTCTATCAAAATAAGGTTGAAATCAATTATATATATATATATATATATATAAACAAAAAAAATAGAAGGATTGTTAATTAAATTTAAGATATTTATAAATTTTGGCAAGGGTTTTAAAAAGATATACATATATTTATCATTGGAGATTTATTTTATTTAAATTTTATAATTGATAAAATTTAATAAAATAAATTTAATTAAATTAGGTGCATATATATATAAGTTGCAATTGGGAGAGTGCTTGAAAAAATACAATAAAATCTATATTATATATATAATTTTTTTTGAAAAGAGTCTTGTTTTGGAAAAACTTAAATAAAAAAAATATATAAAATCAAATTCATTGCACCCCCCACCTTACTTACCTCTCATTGGTCAGCGGCGGGCTTGCAAACACAGAATACGTACCTGCAATGCAGGGGGTACCAGTACATGGCCACACGGCTAAGTTATTCAGCCAAGCAGCGTATGATCATTTATAAATCGCATATGTTTCATAAACATATATGTTAAATACGAAATGTTAAAAAGTTTAATTTTAATATTAAATATTAATAATTTTAATACAAGTTTTAGATATTTAATACTAATTTTAATAAGAGTTTATTATTATTATAAATTAATAATAATTTATTAATAGTTTTATTTATTATTATTTTATCAAAATTAAATTAAATTAATTTTAATTTATTGAATATTGATTCAATTAAAATTAAAATGGTATTTAAGTTGTTAATTATTAATGTTAGTAAATTTAAGTTATTTTAAATTACTAAATATATTTAAATATAGTTATTTGAAATTATCAATTGATTAATAGTTTTGTTAAAACATAATAAATTGATAGTCAATAAAATATTAAAATGATTGCTTAGTCAGATAATTATTAATAAATTTAATTAAAATTGGTTTAACTAAATTTAACTAATGATGAATATTGTTAATAAAATTGTAGATCTATTTTAATATTATTTTTAATAATATTGTTTAGATCTTAATTACTTATTTGTTTCAATAAGTTAAATAAATAACTTAGCCTTAGGTTATTTTAGAAAATTGAAACCCAATATAGGGGTGATTGTAATTATTTAAATAAAAGAATAGGTTAATGGAAGGGGTAAATGATGGATTGTATCTACTTGAAACTTACATTGAACAAAAAATTGGAACCTCACAGTTAAATCAACTACATGTTTTCAAATCAAACCATACTGTGAGACAACTATGTTTTCTTTGTGTTGTCTATGTTTGGGGTTTTGGGTTGATTTAGTTTGACCAGTCTTAGGACGTTTACCAGAGGTTTGGGGTTATGTGAATGTGATGATGTGATGTGTTGTTTTCGATCTTTTTAACCCAACCATGGTAATGTGCTTAGTATGCTCTATGATGGATGTATTTACTAGTTGTTATTGCTTTCCAGTTTCTTTGTGTGAAGCTGAGGTGTATGTATTTGAGTTACCTGATTTAACCATTTTTGGGTCATCAATCAGTTATATTTGATTTGTTTTCCAGTCACTTTGAGAGGACTGAGATATTTTGAGTGATATGTTCTTGGTGATGTCATGTTGTGACATGTTTTGACTTGACCATTTTGGAGTCTTCAGTCAGTATTGTGATTTATTATTGGGATACTTTTTGGTTGCTCGTTGGAGAACCATTGGATATTGTAATTTATTATTGATGCCTTCAGTTGCTGATAGAGAACTATTGTGATCATTATGATTATTATTTGATGCTTATCAGTTGCTCATGGAGAACTGATGTGATTATTGTGGCTTATCTTTTGATGCTTTCCAGTCGCTTATATAGGGCTGAGGTGATTTTGTGATTTGTGATTTCAAGAGCCTAGGGTAGGTCATCTATGTGTAGTGTCAGGAAGTGGCTTGCAATGGCGAACGGGAGGCCCTCAATGGCTCGGGTAATGACTCATTGTAAGTTATTTTTAATAAGTGATAATATTTACACTAAATCGGGATTAAAATGAACCTAATAAGATAATTGTATGTTCTCTCCCATGCCTCAAGTGCTAGTATAGACTGGGATGTGGTAGAGAGAACGCTTGGTTACAACCTTGCATTTCGTGGTATGCCTCGTCAGTACGAGAGGATACTAGTGGATGCAGGATCATTGGGGACCTGGGATTCATAGGGGATTGCTCAGGTAACTTCCAACATGATTTGTGTGATGACACTTTCTCGCTTGCATAGTAGGTTTCCTATGTGTCTTGTTGTGCCTCTGGGTCTAGATGTCGATCTATGTGTTGGAGCCTTTGAGTTAGAATACTTTTAGGATTTCTTGGACTTAGAGAGTACTTGTGTTATGTGATTTGATATACTATTTGGGACATGAGACTATCTCCTCAGTGTGGTGGGAGTGGACCATTTAGGTTCCATGCGGTTAGGTGGTAGTGCCTTTTTACTCTTACCATTGAGATCCGTCCGTAGTCGCTGTGGCTGGAGCTTCTTGGGCATGCTTGTTATCATGTTTAGATGATGTTGTTTACTTATGCTTTATTCTATTATGTTAGATTTCTTTATGCATATGATGTAGTATGTTTTAGGAGTGACATCCCTATTATGATAGTACCAATGATCTCTTCGGTGGCTTGGGATGTTACGCATGGGGGATGGCTAGGACCCATAATGGTCTAATGATGCTATTAACGGTTGAGGGGAACCGCGCACTTAGTTAGTTATATTTTATGATGGATAGTTGTATTTCATGTTGGATGTTTATATCTTTTATGATGGATGGATGTATCATATATGGTGTTAGGTTTCATTTATTTTATTTTACTTGTATCATGGATTCAAGGAGGATGTTGTATTTTATATTTCTTCATATGTATATTCTTTTAGCCTTTCATACTATGTGACATGTATAGTGGATGATTGAGCATTCCTAATTAATTTGCCAAGAGACATTCAGAACAAATGTATATTAAATGGACATTGGACTTTCTTATTATTCTTTCATGTGGATGTGGTAGCTGTTAGACTTAGAATTAATTAAATTTAAATGTGACTCAATGTCTTGGGATCCTTAAGGAATGTAACCTATTATGTATGTTTACAGTTGATTGTATATCATTGCTTCCACTGCTATGTGATTGATGTGAATGATTTATCTTTCTTGTTTTTTTAAAAAAAAATTGGTTGGCAAACTTAGTAAAAATTTAGGTTAATTCTTTTGGATCCCTTGGCAGGGCCTTACATATATCATTCATGGAAGAGTGGAATATATTGTATGGTTCCAAATTTCTAAATTCAAATTCAAATTTGATTCTATGAACATTTCACTATGTATTGAGGCCCAACCAAGTAAATACTTATGTGATTAACAAATTTGGCCTTGTACTTTAAAACATTTATTGTATTTATTTTGCATTATCTTACACTTCTATGACCTCCCCCCTCTTAGAGAATTCAAGAATTATCTACTTTAAAATTTAAGTTTAAATATACTTTCTAGAATCTTTTGTACTACTAAAAATTGTTGTCAATCATAGCCATGAGAATGAAGTAGCTATTTTTAATATCCCCTACTAAGGACTACTTTGAACTCACTTTTCTCACTATGATTCACACTCTAGGTGAAGTTATGAAATTGATAAGTGATGTGGAATGCGACTAATACCTTTGTGGAAATTTTTCAAATAGATAGCTTAAATGACCAATGGAGCTTTATAATTAAGAGTCTAATAGTTAGAGATTTATATATATAACTTAATTGAGAAATCAATATGCTTAATTATTTAGCATCCAAAACTAAAAATGCAAGCATAAAAAATTTGTGTAATATAACAAAGTAATATGTGACGGGATAGATACAAAGGGATGTATGGAAGGAAAAAAAAGAGCGAGAACAAATTGAAGAGGGAGAGATATATGAACTATATACAAATAGAGAAAGAGGGACATTGCCACAAAAACATGCAAGGATAGCTCAAGTGTTTAATAATATTAGAATTTTATATAATGATAAAAAATTTTAAAATAGGAAAATTTATTTTTTTGAATTTAAAAAAAGAGTAAATTAACATTTTTTATTTGTCAGAAACAAGAAAGAAATATGATATTTTAAACATTATTTCATATTTAAAAAAAAATTAATATTAAATTGTTATAAGGAAATTTAGAAGCTGATAAATTGGCAAATAAAGGAGTGGAGGGAGAAGACTTTATATATTTAGCAGAACAAAATTAAGTCAAGTAGAATACTAAGATTAGAGCTTTAATCAGAGCAAAGTGTTTATCAATTTCTCTGCTATGGATTATTTTACAATCTTAGTTAGGAAATATGAATGAATTGAAGTTGGCTATTGATTCAGACTTCTCCTCTTAAACTCATAAGTATACGATAAGAATAAGTAGAACCAATGAACATCTAAAATTATTGAATTTAGTTAATATAATCTAGATTGATCTATTCATTCGAACTAGATAAGGACCCTGAAAATCTAATCCACTGTAAGTATAAACTGTAAATTCAATTAGTAATGGGATGAGATTCTAGATAAAGATTCACATAAAGCACATTATAAAACTCTTCTGATTAACTCCATTGGTACAATCTAGGATTCTTATTGTATGAAGAGTCTCTCGGTATGTTGATTGGTCTTTTTACTCCTCCAATTATTTATGATCACATCGATTTGGTACTAATCCCATATTAGAAGATAGCTATATTATGTCATGCAGATGGTTGGTGAATCAATTCTTCATGGTAAGATCCTTGCTGAATTTTGTTCAGAACATTGCCTCTCTTTAGATTATGTCCCCTTTTCAAAGGAAGTCTATTTATTATTAATTGCTTCATCAAATTTTGTATAAACATGTATGAAGTTTCATATAAATTGGGGTATGCCCCTTTTAAATTGTATAATATAGGACTTCGGTCCTGGGCAAGATTGGAAGTTTTCTTACTCCATTCTTTCCTATCAATGCCCATTTGAATGGAGATTTTTGTAAATTCAATTTTAATTTATTCAATATAACACATGGCTTTGGCCATTTACTAATAAAAATAAAAATAAAATATTAAATTGTTATTTAATTAATATTAAGTTATTTTAAAGATTATTATTTTATTGTATTTAAATATAGTTTGTTATTATATTTATAAGTTTCAAAATAAAATTGATTTTTGTAATACTAAGATTTATCTTATAAAATTAAGTTAATTATTATTTTTGTGTTAAAATTAATTGGTTGAGATTTATATTATAAAATTTAATACGTTTTATACATTTTTTTATTATGATAAGAATAATTTTTTAAATAATACCTTTTAAAGTTTTCTTTGAATATTTTTATTACTAAAAGGTATAAGTTCATATTTTTTACTATATATTTATATGGTTTTTGAGAGATCTGAATATGGTCTATTATCATTATATGTAGGATGTTATTATTACAATTTAAACATAGATTTATGAGTAGTGATTTTGGTACTATAAAAAATAGAAAGGAAAAAATAACGAAAGGGTTTGTGTGTGTATGAGGGAGATAAATATGAAGGGAAAGAAAAAGAGAAAGGAAATGGGAGGGAGAGGAATAGGAAGAGGAGAGGAGAGTGGGGAGGATGAAAAGATAGAATAAAGATATTTGAGATGATAGATAGTATATTGGTGATGCAGTGAAAGGTAGGAGAATCACCAAAGGAGATGTCCTAGCCCCCAACAAATAAACACACAACAGAAACACAACACAAGATAACAACAATGCAAGATCTGATACCAAATCACAACTCTTTATTCATATAATAACTATTTACATGCAATATGCTTGGCTGTAAGGCCTTTCGGGTTATAGCCAAATACAATAGCAATTACAATAACAATTATGCAAGATCCCTCAAGATCCAATCCAAACCCTAGCTAGTCCAGATCTATAACATAACAAAAATATAGTAAAAACCTCCAAGATCTCAACTTGTGCTCACAAGCCACCAAGTAACCTCCTTGTTTCTAAACTGTAATCACTAGCTCCTTAATCCAAACTCGCAACTCTACCACAATCCTATTGTAAACTACATAGCATTCAATGCTTTGTCCATAAACTTAGGAAAACTCACCCTTCAACTACTCTCTAGACTCACTCCTCTAAGATGAATGATTCACTCCATGAATGAATGACTAAAAGACTCCACAAGACCCCCAACTTATACCCAACTAAACCACAAGTCGGCCTAGCAATTACAAATTAAATAAACCCCTTGCATTAAATGCATCTTTAAGCCACAAGTTAGCTCACAACAAACATTAAATACAAAATATTAACCCTCGTATTATCCCATAGCTAACACACGATAACTACACAAAACACTTAGGACAAGCCCCAAGTTTACAACACAAATTTAAATGCACATAAGAGAGATAACCAAGACCACAAATAGGTCCACACAAACTCCTAGATTGATCCATGACACGATCGCTTGCTACATGCATTAAATGCACCAAGAACTCTAGTCGGCACCAATAGACTACCGAGTGACAACAAACTCCCAAGCATCATCAAACTCCCAATATATGCCAAGAAAAATAGACCATGCTGAGCTCCAAGACCATGCCGAGCTCCATAGACCATGTCGAACTTCTAGAGCATGCCGAGCACTAGTCATTCTTCGACCAAGTACCAATCCAAGTAAACTCCAAAGCAACTACCGAGCCTCCTCCCATGAACTCCAAAGTAGCCAACAAGAAAACCCAAGATGCTCCTTCATCAATTGGAAGATAAAAATAGAAGATCAAAGAGAAATAGAGAAAAATAGAAAATTCATAGTTAGAGGTGAATGATAAAGAGAGGGATAAGATAAGATAGATATAAGGATGGAGAAATGAGTATTTGTTTGTATACAAAATATATAAAGGAAGGTTAGGAAACTAGATATGGAGAATGTGTAAATTAGAGAGACACATGGATATAAAAATAGAAAGATCGATAAATATAGAGTAAGATGACGAGGAAGAGATATAGATGATGACATATAGATAATTTTATATTATTGATTTCAAATAGCTAGGTTGTCCATTTCATATAGGAAATGATAGTTAGAGGGATATACAATTATAAGAAGAGATATGGAGAGAGTGAGCAGGCAAGGGGAGAGTGAGTAGGATTAGTTTAAAAAAGAGGGGTAGAGAGGTAAAAATATTTATAGTGATAAGAAAGATAGAGAAATATAGGGAGAGACAATTTATAGATAGATGGATCATAATTGAATATCAAAGTGGTGGATAGGTATGAAGGGTGAGACACAAATTTCGATCAAAATCGCCCTTCTATAAAAATCACATTTATTTATATGTAATCTTTTTTTTTGATGATAATTTAATTTGAATTGAATATTGATTTTTTGTAAACCAAACAAAATAAAATAACAATTGTGTTCGGTTACTTTATTTTTCATGTCAAGATTATTTTCAAGGGTTTTTTAGGATTGTAGGAGGAGAGGTAAATACAATTATATAGAGATACAAGGGAGATATGGAGGGGAAGGGATAAAAATATATGGATATGTAAAGGAAGATATGGAGAAGAAGGGATAATCAAATGTACACATATGGAGTGGAAGAGATAGAGATGATGAAATAAAGTCAATTTTGGATATATTTATTAAAATGATAGGTTGTCCATTTCATATAGGAAACGATAGAGATAGGGAGATATAGGGAAAGATAAAGAATGAGAGCTAGAGAGAGAGAGAGAGAGAGAGAGAGAGAGAGAGAGAGAGAGAGAGAGAGAGAGAGAGAGAGAGAGAGAGAGAGAGAGAACAAATGTATGTTTATATGTGTCAATGATAGAAATATAAATGCAAAGATAGGGAGAGTGTTTTATTTCTCTTTTTCTATGATGTAATTTATTTAATTACCAAAAATATCTAAAACACGTCAAATATGTTTTTATTGATGAAACGAGCTTCAATCAATTAGGTTTAAGACTATGTCAAAGTATAATTATAATTAGGATTACAATTGGATTAGGTTGGAGTAAGATTCAACATAATTGAGGAATAGGTATATAATTCAATGAGGGTTGGGGTTCTATCAAAATTAAGTATTAGAAAAGTTAGGGTTATGATTCAAGCTCAAATATACATTAGAGTTGGACAATGAATTATATCCTCTAATATCTAAAATGAAAGAAGCATGTACACATATGTAGATATAGTAAATTGAATTTAATTAGATAATTATTTGGTTTAGGATTAGGTTCAATTATATTTATGTTGGGATTACAATTCAATGTAAATGGATAAGGAATATGGATATAATTCAAGGAAAAGTAAGAGTTCTATTAAACAAGTGTTAAAGTTCAATTGAAGTTAGATAATAGAAAATTGTAAGTTATTCTTAATTATAATTACACGTTAGGACATTAATTAGGGTTGCACAATAAATCTATTAAAGCTAACATAAATGTGAAACAACAATTTTTGACATCAATAAGGGTTACATAATAAATATTGAAGAACTAACATGGATATCAACCATTTAAGAAAAGAAGGTGGTGAAAAATAAGTAGTAGATGGAGAGGAAGAAGACAAAGGAGAAAGGTAGGAGGAGAAGGAGAAGGAGGAGGATACAACATAGAGAAGGAGACCACCATGAAGAAAAAGATGAGGGAGAGAAGAGTGGGAAAGGGAAGAAGGAGGAGATAGATAAAAATAGGGAGAAGAAGTCAAAGTAGGTAATATAAGATTTCACATAATTAAGTTTGTAAGTTAAAATGTTTTTTTTGAATATTGGTATTTATTCTTTATTTTCTATGAGTAACAATTAAACTTGTTTTATAAGGCTCTGTAAAATACTAGGGCATAGTGAATTCTTATATAAATGTATTTATGTTTATAGAGATACAAATAGATATACACATATACAAGTCTAGAATAGTGTAGATCAAAAAGAAATAAAAGATAAAAGAAATACAAATTTATAAATATATATATAAATATTGATCATTTGATATATATTTTACTCTCGACAGCAAATGATAATTTTAAAAGATCACGGGCATAACGTACCCGATCTAGTGTGCTTTGAAACGAATGCATCTATAAATCCCCACCCTAAATAATCTAAGTAAACAACCGATTTAATGGATACATCCAATTGAGCTGATTCCGCCCGCGAACAGAGAAATTTTAAATAATAATCCGATGAAAATTTGTCTTCGCATAGGCGGTTTCCAACCGAATAATATACTGGATATGTCCCTCCTTGCAACAATTCTAGCCTTCTTTCAGTAACAATCATGCCCAGCTATTGAGAAATAGGGTTCTCGATTACCCAGTTAGGGTTTGATGTTTCTGATAAGGTTTTGTTGCAGCACCAAGAAATTTCCTATCACGGTAAGATGCCAAATTCATTTTCCTCCCTTTCTACTATTAAGAACCCCATGTTTTATATTGCTGCCATCCATGGACCAATTTTGCAGTCCAAATATACTAAGGAAGGCATCCGAGCTGCTGCACAAAGGCCTGCAAGTTTGCTCTACCCCATTGCAATGTTATGTTTAATAATTTGGGAGCAATGGGTAGAAGGAGAGCTCAATGCTCTGAATTGGGTATGGGAAGAGCAACTGGCACTGGCACTGGCAGGAGGGTTGTTGGGCTCCCCTGGTCTTCTGGGGCGCATTACAGGACTGATCATGAAGCAAGTGTAAAGCTTCAACAATGCTTGACACACAACATTTCACAACTGCAATGTTGCAGGCAGCAGGCCGTGCAGCAGACTCTGCTTGTTTCTCCTTTCTCTCAGCTTTTTGGCTATCAAAAGGTCTGTATATTTATAATATTTTTGAATTCATGTTAATATGTTTTATATGTATGTCTGTACATTCATAACAGGACTGTTGTTCTCTACACCTTATAGCAATGTTTAAGGTGTATGTAAAATCCTACCATCTGTATGTAAAACTCTGCTTACCTTCATTTTTGAACATGTAAAGGTCACTGGACAAATGCAAATGCCCTCACCATCAGGCCAGCTCGTGAGTCTGTATTGTAGTGAGATTTAAATGTCCAAATCTGAACAAGAGTAGGGTGTTACATGCAAATATTTGTACTCCTTAAAATATATGTCCAAATCTGAAGCAGAGTAGGTTTTTACATACAAATGTTTGTACTCAATAAAAAAATGTTATATATAGATGTATTCATGAGACTGTTGTTGTCTATAAATTATAGCATTGTTTACGGTGTACATGGCCATCTGTATGTAAAATCCTACCATCTATATGTAGAACCCTACTCCTGATTATTTCCTAACAGACAGGCCTATAGGGGACAGACAGGGGGGTCTTTCTGACACATTCTTCATCACCTAAATATGTTGAATTTCAGGACAGTTGTGGACTTCAGAATAAGTTTGAGTTAGCTGTAGTACAGTTAATGCATTGCTGAATTATTAGCAAATTCATCACTGAAGTTGTTCCAATTGTTGAGTAGGCTCTCACCATTCAGCTTCCTGAGTCATTCACATACCAAAGCTGTGACAATGATATGGAAATTCTTTGGATTGGCAGATCTCTCAAAGAGAAAAATGGTTTTATGTATTAAAGAACATGGTTTGAGTAACCTGATTTACCGTTCAGCTTTAGGTCTTAAGAACCAATCTAATTAGGTTTTTAATTTGGCTGATTTGGACACAAGTTTGACGTGTAGGCATCATTTCTTTTGTTTCTTTGTCGAGCCACATTTGGCCTTGCATTTTTCTTTAAAGTGTGCGTTTGAGCTTTGTTGCTGTTTACCTGATTCTGACTCAAAAAATTTCTTCAGGATCCTGATTTGTTGTGCCTAGGATTTTGGCAACAAATTATGTTTGGGTTTTTCATTTCGATTTTGGAATCTGTATATTCACGTTTAATATGCCTTTTAGGTCATGGCTTTTATATATTAAATCTTACTATTTATGAAATTGTTGTGCTTTCTACTATATTTGGCTTTTATATATTAAATCTCACTGTTTATGAATTTGTTGTGCTTTCTGCTATGTTTGGATCTACAAGAATTATACCTTTAGGTCATGGCTTATCTATATTCAGTTTCAACACTTATGGATATATTGTGTTTTCTGCTATATTTGGGTCCATTTAAATTTCAGTAGATCCGTTCTTGATTGTTTGATGAGAAATTAATGTAATTTGAAGCATTAATTTTCGATGAATTAGATTACTTGATATGCTCATACAGTTAGATCTGAAAGAAGACAAGTAATTGGTCTTAGATTTTAGTAGTTAGCATGCATTGTGTTGGGTGATGCGACGCGCTCCCCTGCTCACAAGTGGTTAATTATGTGGTGTTCCATGTTCACTAACATTCATGGCTTTTGGTGCAACGGCAAATGGGCCCTACAATTGGCATCAGAGCCTGGTTTTGGCTTGGTCATGGGTTCAAATCTCCCCGGTGCCTTCCCAACCTGCATAAGCACCTGATATGCGCGTCGAGGGGGAGATTGTTGGGTGATGTGACTCGCTCCCCTGCCCACAGGTGGTTAATCATGTGGTGTTCCATGTTCACTAACAGTCATGCTTTTGGTGCAACGACAAATGGGCCCTACACATTGGTCTGTTGAAAGGAGATGGCACATTCAGTAATCTTAAAGTTTGTTCCATTTTTACTCTTAATGGCATATCCTTGTGGTGAAAAAATCAGTGAAATTTTGGGACACTCACCCCTCCCACCCCTCCTTAAATTTTTTTAAAGATATCTCTGTGATGTTACCCCACCTACCACCTCTGCCTTTCTGTAATCATGTGAGTTGTGGGTACTTTGATTTTTGTTTAATTTGTTTTTTTGAATATTAGATTGGGTATGTATTATGTTATTATGTTGAATTTTAATAGTTTTTAGTTTTGGTCTGTGTTGCAACTTTGCTATGTTAAAGTATTTCAATTCAGTATATTATACTGAAACATCATTTCATAATTAACATTTCAAGTTCTCTATGTATACTATGCAACAAACCCCTCATTCCAACGGTCATCCCCCCACAGTCCCTCACCATCCTGAAATTGAGGCTCTTAGTCCCTGCACGGAAAATTCGTTCCAACGTCCTGATGTCCCGATATACTCAAACGCTAGTGTTACACTTGAAAAATTGATGAAAAGACTTAAAAGGAGTTCTTCAGTGTATTCTTCCAGCTATCAAATTTGATCCGTAAATGAAACCTATAGCATTGTATCTGTTTTAGAAGCGTCTTCTTTGACTTGAAATTGAACCTTCATGAAGGTCAGAAATGGCAATTCAAACAAAATTTTGGTGTTGATAACAGTACTTGGCAGTGCTGGTCCTCTCAGGGTTATTCTAGATTCAAATGCCACTGCCAGTGAGGTGATTAAACAAGCTTTGGAATTGTACTCAATGAAAGGACGGTGCCCTGTACTCACCCTCAATAGTTCCTATTTTGAGCTTTCCTCTTTTCAAAGTATCGACTTCTTCAAAATTTAAAATAAGTTTATCATCTTCAACAAAATCGTCATCATCATTAAGGTCAAGTAGTTCTTCACCAGGATAGCTTCTTTTCTAACACACAATTTAACAGGAAGATGACTCTGATACCATATTATAAAAATAGAACAACAGAAACAAAGAAGATAGAACAGAGAAATAATATATTGTATTTTATTGATCAAATGATCTTTATTTATACAATCATAGGGACAAATCACTTTCCTAACAATAGACTACAGAGGGAATGATAACTAAGTATGAGAAAGAGGAAAAATCCATTTCAGTCATTGTTTACAACTCAAACTCTTTGCCACATATGCAACACACATAATCAGATATGATTTATTCACTATAGTTGGAACATTAACTCCAACAAAATTCGAGATGGTGAGAATGGAGAATTACTAAAATTTTGGGAAGAAATTGAAAAGTGGAAATTTTATCTTGGATGATAAGTTTTACAACGTAATGATTGATATAATGGGGAGATGTGGTGATCAATATGTTTAATTACTAGCAATGACACCTTATGGCAAGTTGAAGAGATGTTAAAGGCTGAGTTGGGAGATATTAAAGATGGGTTAGGAAAAAATATTTGTCTATTATTTTGTATATTCAACATAATTATAATCTTATATAAGTTCATACTAATTTGTAAACATAATTATGACATAAACTTAAATCATTATTCTCACTCTAATAGTAATAGAGACCCCACCTGTAATCATAAACTAACATATTTTTCAATTTAATTTCAATCGCAGGTTTAACTCTAACCCTAATCAAAATCCTAACTTAACCAGAGTAGTAATCATGATGTAACCTCTTATCTTAACCTTGATTCTTACACTAAACCCTATTGACAGCCCTAACCCCAATTGTTAGTATAAGGTCTAACCCTAGCCGAAATCTAATTCTTAACAAGATCATAACTCAAACTCTAAACTCAATCATAAGCCTAACTATGGTGTAAACCTAAACTCTTTTGTTAATCCTAACTCTAAATTCTAGCCTTGATCAAAACCCCCAACCCTAACCATCATTACAACCATGACATAAATCTTAACCTAAACATAATTGTAGTCCTAAACTTGGATCATAATCATAATGATAGTAAACCTTAAAACTTAACCATGATCCTATCTATAATTGTAACCATAAACCCTAAAATATAATTATAATCTGAACAATGAACTCTAACTATAATCAAAGACATAACTCTAACCATGATACTAAGCATTATGTTACCTATTAGATGTTTTAAATTTTTTTTATTTTACTTAAATATCTAATAATAAATAATAAGATTATGAAATTGAAAAACATATTAAAAATTTATCAATAAAATTAATTTTAATTATTAGTAGCTTTTTAATAAAAAGATAAAAATAATAAATTAAATTTAAAACATAAGTCAAAATTTAATTATTAAAAAATAAAAATTGAAATATATAATATTAAAAGCACATTTTAAAATGAAAAAGCATAATGCCAAATATCTATTTAAAATAATCTGCAATACATTAAATTAAACGAAGAACTAATTGAATGCTAAACTTTATAATATTATAACTAAAAGTATAACATAACTTTTTAAAACAAAATCGTATTCTCTTTTATTTATTTAATATTATCACTAAGTTGTTCTATTAAACAAAAATGAGCATTAAAAATATATTTTTAATTAAAAAAATTACAATAGCATGTAAAAAAATTTCTTATACAATTTATAAAAAATAAAAAATCAAAATAAATATTTTTAAAATAGTTTTTAAATCAACATGATTAGAAAAAAATTCAAATAAAGATCAATTCAACATTTAAGTGAAGGAATAGTGAAAAGCTCCTAGTAAAGAAGAAATAAAAATATTAATTAGAAAATAGTAACAAATAAGTGATATAGATGAATGCATTGTTTTTTTATTGAAGAAAAAAAGAATAGTTAAAAATACAATACAAATATATAATAACTTAATAGAAACAACTTGCACAAAGAGGTAGTGCACTCCCTGTCACAACTTTACATTTCACAAACAAGTTTGAATCCACCCCAAAGAACTCTAGTGAAGCTCAAATTCTAAAAAGAGAACAAAATGCATTGATATGACTCAAAGGTTGTCCACTCTCATGAAAACATCAACTTCAGTCACACAAGCTTTGTTGTAATCTCTCCAAAGTAGTCTGAAGTAAGAGCCAAAACTCGAAGAGAATGTGTATATACATTGAGCCACTAATGGCTCTCTAACCATGTAGCTCAACATCAAAGTGCATAAGTTATCAAAAGATCGATATCTCTTCATCAATCTTGCCTCCAACACCATTAATTCTTACCTAAAATACATTAAGTTGTGTTTGAGTCTCTCCTAATGTGGTAAGAAGATCATAATGTGATTGGTTTGGGTTTCTCAGAAGAATGAGATGGGGGAGAGCTTCATAGAAATAATCAACACTTCAATTTGAACAATATAGAAGGTATGGTAGAAGGTTGGAAGATGATGAAATTTCCAAAGGATTTTGAGAAAAATGTGTCCAAAAGTTTGAGAGATGATATTGAGCATAGGGAGAGGCCAATAATTGTTGACTTCCAAGACCAAGCTTGTGGGAAAAGCATGGGAAGATTGGAAATGAAAAAACTCCACAAATGTTGGGCATGGGGACAAAACTAGAAAGCATGTTTTATATCGTTTTTCCTAACACAAAAAGAGCAACAAGGCCCTCGTGCAATGAAGGATAAATGAGCACCAATTGGTAAGTTAACATGAAGTATCTTCCAAGCATTAAGTTGGGCTTGGGCCTTGGCTTTGAACTTCCAAATCAGAGTGCTTAACTTATTCCACTTTGTGCATTTGAATTTGTAGTTCTATTTGCAATTAAGGAAAACATATAAAGGAAACATTGGCATAAGTTTTCTATAAACAACTTTTAAAGGAAAAACACAAAAATTTATGGTTATTAGGCCATTTCCAATCATAACGGAAGTTGTCGTGGCAAGGGGTGGACAATAGAGATTACAATTCAAGAGAAACCATACATTGGATTTGATTGATAGAAGTCTCATCTAAAGGGGACAACCTAAATTGAGACTTAAGAACATGCTATGGTTTCTAATTAAAGCCCAACTAGGTCCTAAAGGTCTCAAAAAACCTAAATGCCTTTGTTAACTTCTTCAAGTAAATCGAGGTATGGATTTAGAAAGTTAAATAAAGAGAACACCTTGAGTGTTATTATTTGATTAATTAATTAATTTGTAATTATGACTATTCAAATTTATTTGACTAGGTGGTTTATCTATAAGGCGTGATTTAGGATTAAAATTAATTTAATTGAAGATGATTGAAAATTTGAACATTTGATGCAAACTGATTTGATGGTAATTAATTCATGAGGTATTACTTAGGATTTAAATTAATTCAATTAAAGATGAATTTAAGATGATTTATTTTTAAAATTGAATATTTAAACATTTGAGAGGAAATGATTCCATTTAAATTAACTAAATGAATATTACTAATACGCAATCAAAGGTATGTGTGGAACTGACATCTAAAATGATATATTTTTCACCAGTTCCAACATTCAAGTAATGAAAAGGATCTATCGACATATATTAATATGCAATGAAGTGATTAGAAGAAAAAGATAATCTATCATTATGTTGTTTTCTTTGTTGTTGCCGAGTATTGGAAGTATTGCAATAAGTGTCGAGTAATGAGGTACTATAGTGACTGTTGAGCTAGCTATGATAGTTGGGTGAATTGAAAACCTATGTGACAATATAAGAATAATGCAGATTCGTCAAGTTTTCAACATATTGATTTTGGTAAATTAAACAATGGAGATAAGCATAATATTGAAGAAGCTATTTATGATATGATGGCTACTTTTAAGACAACTCCTTTAGAGATTGCTAACTCATTACCCAAAAGTCTATATGAAAGATGTAATATCCCCTCGGGTATGAAACTCAATATTTAATCATAATGATTAATATATTCATTTGAAATAATTATGTGATTAATTAGAAAATAAAATACCTATTTGATTATTGAATAATAAATAATTTATGTATCTCAATTAAATAGTTAAATCAATAAATAGATATTAAATAATTAAATAAATAAGCATCACTTTATAAATTCATAACTATAAATCTTACCTAACTTATACCTTAATATAATTCTATAATAAATAAACATATACATATGAATATGCACAGAAATAGGAAAGAATACATTCACACCCTTTAAGGAAATATGAGACAAATAAATAAATGTATAAGCAATCATACAAAGCCACCAAAAAATATATTTTTAAAAAGAAAAGGAAATAAATATTTACGATTATTATTTACAAATGTGAGGAGCAAATTAATATTAGTCAGTCGCATGTAATGTATATCACCAAATAAGGAGAAAAGGTGGAATAAGAACAACATGAAAATCAAGAGATAAAGAGAGAAGCTTGCCCATAAAAATAGCTAATAAAAATTATAAAGTCAATTCAAGGTAAGTTGCAACCATTAAAAGGAAGCCTCCCAAAAAAAAATTAAGGCTGGAATAAATAAAATAAGAGCAGCAAATTTATTTGGTAAAAGGAGGATATAAGGAAACCAAAAGGAAAGTATAAGGTGTTGGGTGATGCGACGCGCTCCCCTGCCCACAGGTGGTTAATTATGTGGTGTTCCATGTTCACTAACAGTCATGGCTTTTGGTGCAACGGCAAATGGGCCCAACAATTGGTATCAGAGCCTGGTTTTGGCCTGGTCATGGGTTCAAATCTCCCCGGTGCCTTCCCGACCCGCGTAAGCACCTGGTATGCGCGTCGAGGGGGAGATTGTTGGGTGATGCGACGCGCTCCCCTGCCCACAGGTGGTTAATTATGTGGTGTTCCATGTTCACTAACAGTCATGGCTTTTGGTGCAACGACAAATGGGCCCAACATAAGGAAGTAAGGGGGAACTTCCCAATCTTATATATATTCCAAAATATTATATATGAGGGCTATTGAAATTAATTAGATTTGGGATTAATAATATCATATGATTATTTTAAAAAATAATAACAAAATAAATTTCTAATATTATATAAAATAAAATGTAAGAGGACATGCTATTTGGGAGAATAAAAAGTATAAGAGAGATTAAAAGGGAGCAACAATAAATAATTCATAATATTTTAAATATAGTGCAATAAATAGAAACATAAGAACAGTAAAAAGAAGCAAGAGAAACTTCTTGCAGGAGATAAAAGCTAACCAAGAAAATAGGAAGATACTGTTGGTACAATTGATTAATTGTGTATTGTCTTTGATGTTACACAAAATGTCATATCATTACCAATCAATATTAACTGGGCTCACTTGAGCATTGAAGAAAATTTTCTATGTCTACTGAGCATTCCAGAGTTTTCTTAGTTCAAAAGACATTGTCTACTGAGTTCACTCGGGAGGCAAAGGAAAATTTGTGGAAGATGAGTGTTAACCGGGCTCACTCGGTTAATGAAGGAAACATTGGATGGAACCGGTGTTAACCGAGCTCACTCGGTTACCAAAGGAACTTTGAAAATATGCAGTGTTGACCAAGCTCACTTGGTTAACACATGAAAATCATTTCTAAGTTAGTGTCTACCGAGCAAGGTTGGCTAACAAAGGATTTTCTTATTTTGGCATATTAAGTTCAATTATGTTGTTTGTTGTTCTAGTCGACTAAGGAGATGAATATTAATTATTCTAAGTTATATTCTAGCTGACTTAACAATATAAAAGATATAAATATAAGGTCAAGTTGAGATTTAGAAAGAGTGAATGCATGGAAGATAATTGAAAATTTAATGATGCTAAGAGGAAGGGAATTAGAAGGATAAAGCAGAATATCCTTGTGAAGCTGAAAATATATATTCGATCAAGAAGGATCAAGTATACAAGCCAAAATTGAGATCTGTAATCAGCAATTTAGTTGCATTAGAAATCAAGTCATCTCATTGTTACTCTCTAACCATTGTAGTAGTGATATAAATCTCTTAACAGAGTTGGCTTAATGACTATTTGTAAATCCTCTAATAAGGTGTCATTTCTATTGAATTATCCAAAAACCTCTAATAAGGCCACTCCTAATAGGGCGATTAAATCATCTAATAGGGCCACACCTAATAGTGTGTTTTGTACCCTTTAACATGGTTGGCTCCTAACATGGCTTACTTTAGAAGAGTGAAAATTAGTAACTAGTTGCAATTAGTGTTTTTTCCCAAATTGGGTTTCCACATTAAATCTTGGTGTCAAATGTGTTCTCTTATATGATTGCAACTAAGTTAAAGCAATAGTAATCTCATATAACATTTTAAAATTTACATGTTAAGTATTTGCTGAGCATTTTCAGTGTTTGCCGAGTTACAACATTTTTTTGTGTGTTTGCCGAGCATCAGTAGAGTTCAAGTTTTCAGAGTTTATTTTGTACTAATATAAGGGATCTGAGATTTATTTTATTGGTAACTGATTCACCCCTCCCCTCTCAATTACTCCTCTTATATTTCCAACAATTGGTATCAGGGCTTTTGGTGCTTGTAGAGAAGGTTTCAAGGACCTAAGCTAAAGATCAGGATGTCTTACAGAAGAGAGATTCCCTAGTTGAACCAAGACAACTTTACAGCATGACAAGGAGTTATGAGGTTACATTTGGCAACTATTAGTGATTCAGGTTGTAAGTGTCTTGATACTAAATACAAAACTCCTACTAGAACATTATCAGTTGAAGATATTGCTGAAAAGAACATCATAACACCATGATGATTGACATTGCATCTACTTTTAATTATGTTGAATTTGATGAAGTCAAAAGTTCTACTATAGCTCATGAAATGTGGATCAAATTGATAGACATCTATGGAGGAGATGACAATGTAAGAAGAGCCAAAGCCGAAGGTCTTAGAGGAAAAATTGATCAAATGAAGACTGGAGAAGATGAAAACATTGCAAAATATGTTGAAATAATTAAAGCAATTGTGAGTGCAATCAAAGCATCTAGAGGAGACATTGATGACAAAAAATTTGTAAGCAAGGTCCTTATATGTGATATTAACACATGGTTCTTACTAAAGTTTGAACACATGGAATATTATGATGGTGGTAGTGTGAGATTTGGAAACAATGAACCTTGTTGCATAAAAGGAAAATGATGTATCTATTTGACCGATGAACTTATATATGATAATGCTTATTGGGTTAAAAGACTAAAACACAATCTACTGAGTGTGGTACAATTGAATAACATTGGATTCAAGGTAGAATTTATGAATGGGAAGGCCAAACTGTTGCATGGAAAAGGAAATCTGGTTGGATCTGGCAAACAAACAAAAGATAATCTATTCTATCTAGATCTCAGTGAAAGTTCAAGTTTTATTGCTCAAGTAGAAGAAAGTTGGTTATGGCACAAAAGATTATGTCATGTGAACTTTGATAATCTGGTTAAAATAAGCAAAAATAGAAGAGTAAGAGGTATTCATAGTTTGAGGAAACTTGATACTTGTCTATGAAAAAATTGTCAAATTGGTAAGATGGGAAAGACTAGTTTCAAAAGCAAGAACTATCATTCTAAAGAAGTCTTAGAGCTTGTGCATATAGACTTATGTGGATCTATTGGAATAGAGAGTTACAGTGCAAATATGTTTTTCATTTTTTTTGTTAATGACTATTCTAGAATGATGACTGTAATGTATCTAACGGAAAAATCTAAAGCTTTTCAAAAATTCAAGTGGTATAGTAGAAAAAGGAACTAGAAAGAAGTTGAAATGTTTAAGATCAGACAAAAGTGGTGAGTTCATCTCCAATGAATTCAATGAATTCTGCATTGAAAAAGGAATTAAAAGACAAGTATCAGCCCCTAGTACACCTCAATAGAATGGTATAGCTAAAAGAAGGAACAAATCCATCATGGATTGTTCAAGAACATTGATGATAGAAAAGAATGTTCCAATCAAATACTAGAAGGAAGCAATTAGCACTGCAGTACATACCTTAAACAAAGTACATCTGAAAAAAGACACAAATAGAACTTTGTATGAACTATGGTACAGCTACAAACCTAATGTAAGTTACTTGAAAGCATTTGGCAACAAATGTTATATCTTGAAAGAATCTAAGAAAAGTAATTTTGATGTCAATGGTGATGAAGTCATATTCCTAGGATACTCCTGTAGAAGTAAAGCATACAAATGTTTGAATCTATCTACTCATAAAATCATAAAAAGTGCAGATGTGAGAATTGATGAGTTTGCAGAAAAGAGTGAAGAAGAAAGCAACAAAGAGCCCGACGATTACAAAAGATTTGTTTACTATGAACTTGATACCTTGCCAAATATATCTGGAAGAAAGGAAGCTTCACCTCTTGAGTCCCCAAAATCTCCAATAGCTACCAAGTTGCATACAGTGCAACCAAGTCACAGTTTGAAGGACTCGAGTCATAGTTAGAGGCTACCGAGCTAGAGCAAACCGAGTCTGATGGACCTGAGTCACAAACAGTGGGACCTGAGCTTAATACTAAAGTTCATGATGAAATCAGTGAAACATACTTCAAATCCAAAGAACCCATGTTAGCAAGACATGTTAGGAGGCATCATGCACCTGATCAGATCATTGAAGATAAATCAGATGGAACAATGATAAGAAACAAATTGAAGGGTACATGTTTACTTGCTGAATTTGAACCTAGAAATGTTAAAGATGCTTTGGATAATGAAAGTTGGATTGAGGCAATGAATGAAGAAATAGAAAAGATAGAGAAGAACAAAACTTGGACTCTTGTTCCTAGACCCAAGGATAAAAATATAATTGGCACAAAGTGGGTATTCAAAAATAAGCTAAATGAAGATGGAGAAGTTTCCAGAAATAAAGCAAGGTTAGTATGTAAAGGCTATTCTCAAGAAGAAGGTATTGATTATGGTAAAAAAAATTCTCCTATTGCAAGATTAGAAGGTGTTAGAACTTTACTACATATGCAACCCACAGAGGATTCAAAGTTTATCAAATGTGTAAAATATGCATTCTTGAATGAAATTTTTGATGAAGAAGTCTACATTCAACAAACTAAAGGGTTTATAAATCCTAGCAAAAGAGTCATGGTTTGCAAATTACACAAGGCATTATATGGTCTCAAGCAAGCTCCCAGAGCTTGGTATGAAAGACTTTATAATTACTTGATACAAATTGGTTTTCAAAGAACAAATGATAACAATACTTTGTATATCAAAGAAGGACTAGACAAGAAAATTGTGTTGGCAAAAATATTCATTGATGATACTTTATTCATATAAAATGATGACTTATGTAAGGCATTTTCAGAAGCGACGAGTAAAGAATTTGAGATGTCTATGTTTGGAGAGATAATATTCTTTGTTGGAGTGCAGATCTAGTAGAAGAAAGATGGTATCTACATTACTCAATCTAAATATATCAAGGAGATACTAAAAAAATTTAGAATCGAAGATTCAAGACTAGTTGGAACCCCTATGTCTACTAGACATAAGCTAAGTTATATTCTAAGTTATATTCTAGCTGACTTGACAATATCAAAGATATAAATGTAAGATCAAGTTGAGATTTAGAAAGAGTGAATGGATGGAAGATAATTGAAGATTTAATGATGGTAAGAGGAAGTGAATTAGAAGGATAAAGCATAATATCCTTGTGAAACTGAAAAGATATATTCAATCAAGAAAGATCAAGTATAAAAGCTAGAATTGAGATCTATTTAATCAACAATTCAGTTGCATCAAAAATCAAGTCATCTCATTGTTACTCTCTAACCATTGTAGCAGTGATATAAATCTCTTAACAGAGTTGGCTTAACAACTATTTGTAAATCCTCTAACAAGGTGGCATTTCTATTGAATTATCCAAAGACCTCTAACAAGGCCACTCCTAATAGGGTGATTAAATCCTCTAATGGGATCACACCTAACAGTGTGTTTTGTAACCTTTAACATGGTTGGCTTCTAATAGGGTTCACTTTAGAAGAGTGAAGATCAGTAACTAGTTGCAATTGGTGGTTTTTCCCAAATTGGGTTTTCATGTTAAATCTTGGTGTCAAATGTGTTCTCTTCTATGTTTTGAACTAAGTTAAAGTAATAGTAATCTTAGATAACATCTTAAAATTTACATTTTAAGTATTTTCTGAGCATTTTTAGTGTTTATCGAGTTACAACATTTTTTTATGTGTTTGTAGAGCATCAATAGAGTTCAAGTTTTTAGAGTTTATTTTGTACTGACATCTAAGGGATCTGGGATTTATTTTAGTGGTAACTGATTCACCCCTCCCCTCTCAGTTACTCCTCTTATATTTCCAACAGATATAACATAGTAAAAAGAGATATATTAAGGAATTAAAAGATATAAAAAGAGATTAGTAAAGGGTAAACTTGCTACTATTTCAACAATATAATATTATAGGTTTAGATTATATTATTATTATTATATAAAGAGATATATAGGAGAATTTGAATTGATGATTAATTTAATTTTAATTAGAGAACATAATAGTGGGAAGCATGTGAAATAATGTGAATTAAGGGATATTTAATAAGAGAAGTTTAAAAATAAGAAAAGATAAAGTGAAAGGATAGAAGGAAAGAATTGATATATTTGAGGAATTTAAAAAAAAAAAATTTGAATGAGGAAATATCAAAATTATTTACTTAAATAATTCACACTAATTCAATGCTAAGAATTCAATAAAAATTGCATCATGAGTGGGGACATTACAATGGTATCAAAGAATGATCTTGCCATCTTGTAGGGTGAAGACAATTATAAAAAGATCAAACTATTGAATACAATAGTTTAAGAAGCCTAGAAATATGATTAAACAAATGATGAATCTAAGTTCATACAAGCAATTTATTGTCAAGATGGGAGAGGCAGAGTAAATCCGCTCAAGATAGGTAGATACCAAGATAGGTAAGGACATGGGTTCCAATGCCTTGAGGAAAGAGTCTAAGATGGGTGAGGACATGGTTTTGAATGCCTTGAGGAAAATGTCCAAGATAGGTAAGAATATGATTCTAAAATCCCCCAGGAAATAATCCAAGATGGGTATGAACATCTAGTCCCAATGCCTTGAGGGAGCCTACTCGTAGATAGGTGTTTAACACCTTGTGACAATGGAATTTTACATATTCTAAAGAGGTCATCTATTAAGAAAAAGGACTTAGGTCTATTTCAATTGAATTAACACTAATGATCATGAAGAGACCATTAAATGAATGGAATATGTTGAAACATTGGAGATTAATCAAACCATAACACTTGGTTATAAATATATCAATCACATTTTGAGGCAACTCAACACCTTGAAATCTATAATTTATCATCAAAAGAATATCAATTAATAGTGCTCAATCAACCATACACCTAATCAAATTGAAGATGAAATTACTCATAGCATCTAATATATTGTATCAAACAAATGAAATCAATATCATAATTGCTTGAGGACAAGCAATTTTGGGAGGGTAGAACTGTAATATCCCCTCAGGTATGAAACTCAATATTTAATCACAATGATTAATATATTCATTTGAAATAATTATGTGATTAGATAGAAAATAAAATAGCTAAATGATTATTGAATAATAAATAATTTATGTATCTGAATTAAATAGTTAAATCAATAAATAGATATTAAATAATTAAACGAATAAGCATCACTTTATAAATTCATAACTATAAATCTTACCTAACTTATACCTTCATATAATACTATAATAAATAAATATATACATATGAATAGGCACACAAATAGGAAAGAATACATTCATGCCCTTTAAGGAAATATAAGACATATAAATAAATGTATAAACAATCATACTAAGCCACCAAAAAAGATATTTTTAAAAAGAAAATGAAACAAATATTTATGATTATTATTTACAAATGTGAGAAGGGAAAATTAATATTAGTTAGCCACATGTAATATATATCTCCAAATAAGGAGAAAAGGTGGAATAAGAACCACACGAAAATCAAGAGATAAAGAGAGAAGCTTGCCCATAAAAATAGCTAATAAAAATTCTAAAGTCAACTCAAGGTAAGTTGCAACCATTAAAAGGAAGCCTCCCAAAAATATATTAAGGCTGAAATAAATAAAATAAGAGCAGCAAATTTAATTGGTAAAAGGAGGATATAAGGAAACCAAAAGGCAAGTATAAGGAAGTAAGGGGGAACTTCCCAATTTTATATATATTCCAAAATATTATATATAAGGACTATTGAAATTAATTAGATTTGGGATTAGTAATATCATATGATTATTTAAAAAAATAATAACAAAATAAATTTCTAATATTATTTAAAATAAAATGTAAGAGGACATGCTATTTGAGAGAATAAAAAGTATAAGAGAGATTAAAAGCGAGCAACAATAAATACTTCATAATATTTTAAATATAGTGCAACAAAAAGAAACATAGGAAAAGTAAAAAGAAGCAAGAGAAAGTTCTTGCAAGAGATAAAAGCTAACCAAGAAAATAGGAAGATACAATGTAGTAAAAAGAGATATATTAAAGAATTTAAAGATATAAATGGAGATTAGTAAAGGGTAAACTTGCTACTATTTCAACAATATAATATTATAGATTTAGATGATATTATTATTATATAAAGAGACATAGAAGAGAATTTGAATTAGAGAAGATTATAGTGGGAAGCATCTGAAATAATGTGAATTAAGGGATATTTAATAAGAGAAGTTTAAAAATAAGAAAAGATAAAGTGAATGGACAAAAAGAAATGATTGATATATTCGAGGAATACTCTTTTATATGTTTGAATGAGGAAATAACAAAATTATTTATTTAAATAATTAACACTAATTCAATAATTCGAATTCAATAAAAAGTGCACCCAAGTGGGGACATTACGAAAGAGTTGAGTAGAAATGGAAGTTCAGTATGGAGATTGAAAAACAAATTAGGGAGTCTACTTTAGTTGAAGTTATGCCTGAATTTGATAAGAAAAGTATCACAAAGGCTGTAGAGAAACACAAAAAGATATTTTCTCCTAAATATAGAGCCTCTCATATTTTGAGAAGTAGAGTTGAAGAGGTGGTAACCCATAGCAAACTACTTTGGAAAACAATCTATGGGTTGACCACACAAACAATGGAAATGGTGAAGAGAAGAAAGAAACTAAGATAGAGAAGAATGAAATAGAATAGGATGAGACAACTTAGGATGACACAGTTCAGGAAGATGCACAAGATGTCAATGTGTCGAGCACTAGTTCCAAACATGACAAGAAAGATAGTCAACAGGACTTGATGACTATTGAGGACATACTTGATAACTCTACACAAAGTGTAAATCCATTGAGTGAGGAAGATTTAAAGAAATTGCAATAGGAATCCACCAATACTATTATTCCATGCACAAATCCTATATTGGTAATGATTGATGAATCTCAAAAGGATGAGATTACATCCACTAAGACACAATAAAAAGACACATCTATTGTGCCCCTACATGTTGCAGAAGTTAAGGAGAAGGAATCACATGAACAAACAACAGATCAAAGTGTAACCCTAGAATAGAAAGGTGAACTTAACCAAGCACCATCTTCAATACCTACTATTGTCATTGAGATGGAGTAGGAGGAAGATACCTTAGATACATTACTATCGAGTCTACAAAACTCATGATTTCCAAAATTTTTCATAATTGAAAGAGAGGGTAATGAGAAGAAAGAGGATAAGGAAGAGAATCCTACACTCACCTCACTAAAACCCATTGAAGATTAGAAGGAGTTTGAACAAAAGAAAGAGGAAAAGATGATTGCTGAAATAAAGGAACATGTAGCCATTTAGACACTAGTCACTCTTCCAGTTACTATAGCTCCTCCCAGAAACCATACTCTTTAAAGGTCGAGTACTCACGCTAAACCATTGTAAACATCAAGGATGAGTACAAGTACAACTAAGTGTGATGAAACTACATCATTTGAGGATGCGAGTTTAGATGAAGTGATTGTTCTACCCTAATTTGATTTAACAACAAAAGAAATGTCTATTCTTTAAGAGGCTCTATAGAGGAAATCAAGGCAAGAAATCTTGAGATGGAAGCATAAGAAAAACCATGTTCTACATGATATTAGAGATATTTTTGTAGATGCTTTTGATATTTCAGATTCATTTTCCAATAAGACAATCTTAGAGCTATTAAAAAAAAATTGATCAATTGTATATTGTCTTTGATGCTATACAAAATTTCATATCTTTACCAGTCAGTGTCTTTCGAGTTCACTCGGGTGATGAAGACAGTTTCCAATGTTTATCGAGCATTCTAAAGTTTACCAAGTTTAGAAGATAGTGTCTACCGAGTTCACTCAAGCTCCAAAGAGAAGGTTGCAAAAATTCAATGTTAACCAATCTCACTCGGTTAACAAAGGAAAGTTGGATGGAACTATTGTTAATTGAGCTCACTGAGTTACCAAAGGATGTTTGCAAAGTTGTAGTGTTAACTGAGTTCACTTGGTTAACATAGGAAAATCATATCGAAGTTAGTGTCTATTGATCAAGGTCAGCTAACAAATGATTTTCTTGTTTTGGCATATTATGTTTAATGGATTTGTTTATTGGTTCTAGCTGACTTAAGTGATTGTTTTAAGTTGTATTCAAGCCAACTTGATAATGCATTTGATATAACTATAAGGTCAAGTTGAGGATTGAATGTGTGACAATGTGTGGAAGATAAGAAGATGCTTAGATGAAGCGAATTGGAAGGATAAGAAGAATATCCTTATTGGGCTGTAAAGATTAACAAATCAGGGAGGATCAAGTATTTGAGCTTGAATTGAAATCTGAAATCACCAATACAGTTGCATAAGCAATCAGGTCATATCATTGTTACTCTCTAACCATTGTAGCAGTGAATCAAATCTCCTAACATATTTGGCTTAACAACTATTTTGTAAATCCTCTAACAAGGTGGCATTTCTAGCCAAAGTTTCTAAAGACCTCTAATAAGGCCAATCCTAATAGGGTGATTAAATCCTCTAACAAGGTCACACTTAATCGTGTGTTTTGTAACCTTTAACAAGGTTGACTCTCAATAGAGATCACTTTAGAAGAATGAAAAATAGTAACTAGTTGCAATTGGTGGTTTTCTCAAATTGGGTTTTCACGTTAAATCTTGGTGTCACTTGTGTTCATGCTATTTCTTTTATGTGTATGCAACTAAGTTAATTAAGGTTAATCACACTTAATATCTTAAGATCTGCATGTTCAATATTTACCAAGTTACAATTGATAATATAGTGCTTGCCAAGTTACAACATATTGTTAGTGTTAACTGAGTGCCTCTGTGTTAACTAAGTTTCAATAGTAATTCAATTTTAGTAGTATTTGTGTTTTATTTTGTATTGACATCTATGGTGTTTATTTTTGTAGTAACTAATTCACCCCTCCCCTCTCAGGCACTCCTCTTATATTTCCAACAATTAGTATCAAAGATTTTGGTGCTTGTAGAGAAGGTTTCAAGAACTTAAGGTAAAGATCAAAATGTCTTATAGAAGAGAGATTCCCAAGTTGAACAAAGATAACTTTGAGGCATGGCAGGAACTTATCAAGTTGCATCCAACAACCATTAGTGATTCAAAGTTTGAAATATTTGAACACCCAATATAAAGCTCCTACTAGAACTTTGACTATGGAGGAGATTGCTAAAAAGAAGAATCATAACACTATGATAATTGACATTGCATCTACTCTTAATTATGCTGAATTTGATGAGGTCAAAGGTTGTGCTACTGCTCATGAAATGTAGACCAAGCTAAAATATATCTATGGAGGAGATGATAATGTGAAGAGAGCCAAGGCAAAAATCTTAAGAGGTCAGATTGATCAGATGAAGATGAGGGAAGATGAATTTACATTGCAAAATATGTTTAGAGAATCAAAGCAAGCGTAAGTGCAATCAAAGCCTCTGGATGAAAAATTGATTATGTGACAGTTGTAAGCAAGGTACTCAAAACCCTTCTTCCTATTTATGCAATTAGAGTGTCGGGTATTCAAGAGATGAGATGTGATCCTAATAATAAGATAAATTTGGATGCTCTAGTGGGAAGGTTGAGAACATTTGAGCTAGATAATTATGATAATTATGTTCCTAGTTCTAGCAATCTTGAATCTGCATTTCCAGTCAAGTTGTCCTCAAGAAAAAATCTGCAAAGTCTAAAGGAAAACAATTTGAAAGTGAAGAAGAAGAGAGTTTTGATAGTGATCTTGAAGTCATTGAAGCCCTACTTGCAAGAAGATATCCCAAAGGAAAAGGAAAGTACAAAGGTAAAATTCCTCTAATCTATTTTTCTTGTGAAGAAGTTGGTCACCTTGCTATAAGGTGTCCAAATAGAGAAAACAAAGAATAAAAGAAGAACAACAAGTATAAAGGAAAAATATATTTCAAAAACTACAAGGACTACAAGGATAAAGGTAAGAATTCCTATTTCATGGCTAGAGATTCTGACAATAGTGATAATGATGAAATGGTATATATTGCTATAAAAGATAAATCAGATGGCTCTTATTTCTCACGTTAGTAAGAATGACACATGGATTATTGATAGTGGATGTTCTCATCATATGACTGATGATAAAGAAAAGTTTGAACATATGGAACACTATGATGGTGGGAGTGTTAGATTTGGAAATAATGAACCTTGTTGTATGAAAGGAAAAGGTTGTATTTCTCTAACCAATGAACTCAAATATGATAATGCTTATTGGGTTAAAGGACTAAAGCATAATCCATTGAGTCTAGCACAGTTGAATAACATTAGATTCAAGATAGAATTTATGAATGGGAAGGTCAAGCTGCTAGATGGTAAAGGAAATCTAGTTGGTTCTGGTAATAAAACAAAAGGTAACTTATTCTACCTAGATCTAAGTGAAAGTTCATGTTTCATTGCTCAAGTAGAACAAAACTGGTTATGGCATAAAAGATTGTGTCATGTGATATTTGATAACTTGGTCAAGATAAGAAAAAAAAAAGAGTGAGAGGTATTCCTTGTTTGAGGAAACCTGATATGGGCCTATGCGAAAACTGTCAAATTGGAAAGATGGGAAAGACAAATTTCAAAGGCAAGAACCATCATTCTGAAGAAGTCTTGGAGCTAGTTCATACAGATCTTTGTGGACCTATTGGCATAGAGAGCTATAGTGGAGATAAGTATTTCATTTTATTTGTTGATGATTATTCTAGGATGATGACAATAATGTATCTGAAAGATAGGTCTGAAGCTTTTCAAAAGTTCAAGTGGTAGCTGGCTAGAGTTGAGAAAGAAACAAGAAATAAACTAAAGTATTTAAGGTTAGATAGAGGTGGTTAATTCATTTCTAATGAATTTGATGAATTCTAGATTGAAATAGGAATCAAAAGACAAGTATCATCCCCTGGTACACCTTAGTAGAATGTTAGAGCAGAAAGAAGGAATAGATCGAACATGGATTGTGCAAGAACCCTGCTGATAGAGAATAATATTGAAATCAAATACTGGAAGGAACCAATCAATACAATAGTTCATACTATAAATGGAGTATAGTTGAAGAAAGACTCAAATTAGACTCCTTATGAACTATGGTATGGCTACAAACCCAATGTAAGTTATTTTAAAGTATCTAGTAGCAAATGTTATATCTTGAAGGAGGCTAGGAAAGCTAAATTTGAGGTCAAGAGTGATGATGGCATATTCCTAGGATACTCTAGCAAAAGCAAAGCATAAAAATGTTTTAATCTAACTACTCATAAGATCATAGAAAATGAATATGTGAAAATTGATGAGTTTGTACAAAGGAGTGAAGAAGAGAGCAACAAATAACCTAAAGTCTACAAAAGTTTTATGTATTATGAACCTAATACATTGCCTAATCCAATTGGAAGTTAGTAGACTTCACCTCCTGAGTCCCAAAAATCTCTAGAAGCACTCGATATGTAGCTAGTTCTACCCCAGTCATAGTCTAAAGGACCCAAGTCATAGTCAAAAGCTACTGAGTTGTAGCTAGTGCAACCTAAGTCTAAGTCTAAAGGACCCAAGTCATAGATAGTGGGACTCAAGCGTGATGTAGAAGATCATGGTGAGGCAAGTGAAACAAGCTCTAAATCCAAAGTCTGTGTACTTGCATGATATGTCAGAAGGCACCATGCACTAAGAAAATCATTGTAGACAAGTTAGGTGGTACAATGACAAGGAACAAATTGAAAGGTACATGTTTTTTTATGAAATTTGAACCTAGAACTATTAAAGATGCTTTGGATAATGAAAGTTGGATTGAAGAAATGAATAAAGAAATAGAACAAATAGAAAGGAATAGACTTGGACTCTTGTTCTTAGACCCAAGGATAACAATGTAATTGGCACAAAGTGTGTATTCAAAAATAAGTTGAATGAAGATGGGGAAGTTTCAAGAAACAAAGCAAGATTAGTATGCAAAGGTTATTCCCAAGAGGAAGGTATTGATTATGGTGAAACTTTTTCTCCTATTCCAAGACTAGAAGATGTTAGGACTCTACTTTCTTATGCTGCACATAAAGGATTTAAAGTGTATCAAATGGATGTGAAATTTGCATTCTTGAATGAAATCCTAGAAGGAGTCTACATAGAGAAACCTGAAGGTTTTGTAGATTCTAGCAAAAAGGATATCATTTGTAAACTGCATAAAGCATTATATGGTCTCAAACAAGCTCCCAAAGCTTGGTATGAAAGACATCATAATTATTTGATGAAGATTGGTTTTCAAAGGAAAAATGATAATAACAACTTATACATCAAAGAAGGACCAAACAAGAAGATTGTGTTGGAAAAAATCTTTGCGGATGATACATTATTTATTGGAAATGATGATTTATGAAAATATTGTAAAGAGGAAATGAGTAAGAAATTTGAAATATCAATGTTTGGAGAAATCAAATTCTTTGATGGCTTACAAATTCAACAAAAGAAAGATGGTGTCTACATTACTCAATCTAAGTATATCAAGGAGATACTGAAGAAGATTGGAAAGAAGGATTCAAGACCATCTGGAACACCTATATCTATTGGACATAAGCTATCCAAAAATGATGATTCCAAAGAGGTAGATTAGACCACATACAAATCAATGATTAGAAACTACAATACGTGGTGCATACAAGGCCTGATATTGCATTAGTAGTTGGTATGGTGTCAAGATTTTTAGCTAATCCTAAAGAAAATCATATGATAGGAATAAAGAGAGTCATGAGGTATCTGAAGGGTATTGAAGATTATGGGTTATAATACAAGAAAGGAGGAAACTTTGATTTGAAAGCCTTCACTGATGCTGATTAGGAAAGAAGTATAGATGATAGGATGAGCACTAGTGGTGGAGCATTTTTTCTTGGAAAGAGACTAGTGTCCTTGACAAGTAAAAAGTAGAATTGCATCTCTCAATCTATAACAAAGGCAAAAAATGTTGTTGCAATAGTTAATTGTTCCCATATTGTTTGGTTCAAGCAACTATTGGCAGACATGAAGATAGAGATCAAAGATCTAGTTGTTATCTTCTATGATAACACTAGTGCAATTAACATTTCAAAGAATCCAGTGATGCATACGAAGAAAAAATGCATTGTAATAAAATATCATTTTCTAAGAGAATTGGTGCAAGAGCAAGAGGTGAGATTGGAATATATAAATACAAAAGAACAAATTGCATACATATTCACCAAGTCATTACCTAAGGATGCATTTTTGTATCTAAGAGGTAAGCTAGGGGTCATTCCCCTATCTAAAGCTCACTAAATGAAGTTTAGTGATGCATCAACCAAAGCATGTTGAAGATCAATCAAGTTGATGAAGTAATGAGAGGGAAAATTGCTTATGAATTTGTACATTAGGTACACTGATATTCTTTGTATATTGTATTTTGTATAAGATGTCAAAGAGTGAGAGTTTGATGTTGTGTATTAGAGAAATTTTGTTTGAAGATGTCAAAGAGGGAGAACTTGTGAAAGTTGTCAAAGGAGAACTTGGTCAGAAATCTTCAGAGCTGATATCAAAGAGGAAGAATTTGCTGACAGAGGAAGAGATTGATGTCATAGGGAGTTCACACTCATAGAGGGAGTTCTTATGGATGAGAATCAAAATGAAACTAAGGATATTAGCCTTACTTTTATTTTTCTCTAAAATTTCATTGTATTATGACATGTTGTGTTGCCATTAATGCCAAAGTGGGAGATTGTTGAAAATAATTGATCAATTGTATATTGTCTTTGATGTTACAAAAATGTCATATTTTTACTAGTCAGTGTATGTCGAGCTCACTCGGGTGATGAAGATAGTTTCTAGTGTTTATTGAGCATTCTAGAGTTTACCAAGTTCAAAAGACAGTGTCTACCAAGTTCACTTGGGCTCCAAAGTGAAGGTCATAGAAGTTCAATGTTAACTGATCTCACTTAGTTAAGAAAGGAAAGTTGGGTAGAACTAGTGTTAACTGAGATCACTCAGTTACCAAAGGATGCTTGCAAAGTTGTAGTGTTAACCTAGTTCACTTGGTTAACATAGGAAAACCATTTCTGAGTTAGTGTCTATCAAGAAAGGTTGGTTAACAAAGGATTTTATTTTTTTGGAATATTATGTTTAATGGATTTCTTGATTGGTTCAGGCTAACTGAAGTAATTGTTTTAAGTTGTAAATAAGCTTACTTGAAAATGCATTTGATATAAGTATAAGGTCAAGTTGAGGATTGAATGGGTTAGAATGTGTAAAAGATAAGAAGATTATTAGAGGAAGTGAATTGGAAGGATAAGCAAAATATCCTTGTTGGGATGCAAAGATTAATCTGATCAGGAAGGATCAAGTATTTGAGCCAGAATTGAAATCTAAAATCAGTGATACAATTGCATCAACAATCAAGTTCATATCATTGTTACTCTCTAACCATTGTAGCAGTGAATCAAATCTCCTAACAGAGTTGGCTTAACAACTATTTTGTAAATTCTCTAACAAGGTGGCATTTCTAGATTGAAATGTCTAAAGACCTCTAACAAGGCCACTCCTAATAGGGTGATTAAATCCTCTAATAGGGTCATACTTAATAGTGTTTTTTGTAACCTTTAATAGGGTTGGATCCTAACAAGGATCACTTCAAAAGAGTGAAAAACAATAACTAGTTGCAATTGGTGGTTTTCTCAAATTGAGTTTCCATGTTAAATCTTGGTGTCACTTGTGTTCATGCTATTTCTTTTGTGTATGCAACTAAGTTAATTAAGGTTAATCACACTTAATATCTTAAGATTTGCATGTTCAACATTTACCGAGTTAGAATTGATAATATAGTGCTTGCCAAGTTACAACATATTGTTAGTGTTAATTGAGTTTCAGTAGTATTTGTGTTTTATTTTGTATTGAAATCTAAGGAATCTAGAATTTATTTTTGTAGTAACTGATTCACTCCTTCCCTCTCAGTTACTCCTCTTATATTTCCATCAAGAGAAAATTGTATATATAGTTGATAAGATAAAGGATGAAGATATAGAGACAAATGTAAAGTTATTGGAATGGTCTAAAAGGAAATTTCACACTAAGGTTATGGATATCTAGTGCCATTACACCACGAAAAGTTGATTTATCAACTAAGATGGAGAGTGTCAAGAAAGTTTTGGATAATATTTTCTCTCTGTATAGAAAATTATGTGATGTTGATATCTTTACTAAAGAAACTCAACATTTAATTGACCAAATGCAAGGAGATTTACAATTAATAGGTACTACATTGAGGCAATCTCCTGGCACTAGTCAAGTTCATTTTTAGATGTTATTGCTGACACAGAGTAGGCTTTCCAAGTTGAAAGAAAATGATGCAAATATAAGATCAACTTTGATCAGCATTCAATCCCTGTTGACCCCACACATGGAAGTTTAGTAGAAGGAACTAGCCTTTGTAGAAACATTGATGAAGAAAGATTCTCATCTTTCTACACAAGAAGGTCTAGTATATCTGGAAGCAAATATAGAAATACAGATTTAATGTTTAGATGCTTCTAGTGACAATTGGGATTCCTCTTTGGGAATCATAATGGAACTACATAAGCTATTTTTGGACAAATACACTATAAGTGTACCACCCAAATGACATAAGTGTCAAAAAAGGGGGATTTTGAAGATTATGTAGATTTTATAAATTTTGGAAAATTTTGTCAAGGAAAATATCTACTCAGAAGGAGTTATAGAAATGAAATGAAGTATTTACTCATGAGGAGTGATAAGGTATGAGAGACAACATTTTTTACAAATTTTGAAATTTTGTATAGAAGCTGAATAGAGATGATATATTGTCTAACTTATCCATAAAATAATATTGTATATCCCATGAAAAAGTGTTTTTTTCACTCATGTCAAAGGGGGAGATTGTTAATCTCATTATGGTTTTGACAAAGTAGTGACAAAACACTTAGTCATTATCTAGCAAAGAATAGTGCAATTCGAGTGCACAGTGTATGCCGAGCATAAGCCTCTACATAATACATGCCAAGTAATATGATAGTTAGTGCCAAGCACTGGTATGTGCTGAGCATTTGTATGTAATGAGCACTCAGTGTGTACCAAGTCACTCAAGTGCTGAGAAAACAAAAGGATCCAAGCAAATAGTGTGTGTCGAGTGATTTAGGTGCTAAGCAAGAGTAAGTGTTGAGCCATTCAGAAGCCGAGTATCAATATAAAGAGCATAGTGGAGGCTGAACATCAAAATCTATTGATGTCAAGTTACTAGCCTTTGACATAAATGTTTGTTATGGCACAAACTTCTATGTAAACCATTTTTGGCCAACATGAACATGAATTTTCAATATTAAGAAATAATGATCCATTCATTTAACAAATCCTTATTTCAATACATACAACCAATCAGATAAAGAGAAGGTTAGGTGCTGATACTAATTAATCACAGTTGTTGATTATGACCTAGCCCATCTCCATAATGCCTATTTAAAGAGGTAAACCCTAAGAGAGAAGAATAATGATGTGAAGAGAAGTATTACATGCACAAGGAGAGGAATGGTAAGAACATAGAGAGCATTTTATGGTGGAAAATGTTAGCCATTTTAGCCCTCTTTTTTTGTTCCAATGTTGCCATCCTCATGAGAAGCCTTAAGGTGATATTCATGTCTTGTGTTCTGTTGAATTATTCATAAATTGACATGCAAGCATAAAAAGGGATACATAAAAACTTTGGTTATATGTTATTTTCTTTTATATCCCAAAGTATTTAAAATTCTTTATCTTATATGTCATATCCTTATGAGTATTCAAAGTTGCGATGGTGCAAAGTCCTTTCATCATCTTGTTCCTTTGGCTTGAGATCTAACTATTGAAGAGCCTATGAAGATGTGAAGAGGTCAAGATAAATACCATTGTAGTGTTTCAGCCGTTAAGGCTAATTGTTTAGTTAAGTTCGTAAAGGAGCGATTCAATGGAAATTGCATGATGGTAGTAGGTTTTTGGCTAAAGTTTCTAGGTTGCGAGGATGTGAAAGTCAACAACTTCAACCAAGATTTAGGGTTTTCATTGCATCACAAGGAGTTAAGAGTGGGACGTAGTGGTGGTGGTCTAGTATTAGAAAGGTGTCAACATTCTAGGAGATCTCAATGGATTGAAGGAAGAAATGTCTCAAAGAATCACAATCAATCATGACCATTGATGTAGAAGTAGATCAATGCTTATCATATTCTCTCTTTTTGAAGCTGTGCAAAGGATAGCCAAAGTGAGAAAGTGAGCATTCAGATTAACTCCTATTTTCAACTTGCGAAGGTGTGAAAGCTTGCAATCATGACATCACATGGAGTTAGGGTTACCCAGTGTTAAGGTGGTGAAGCAACGAAAGCTTGCACTCACACCTTCCCAAGCTTAAGTGTTGGGTTAATATTTTAGGCTATGAGGTTATGATTTAGAGAAAATATTAACTCCAAGTAGTTATTTCCATTTCACAATGGTTACTGAGAGGAAGTAGTAAGCAGTTGTAATGGAGCAATCAGTAGTTGAAGGAAGTCTTCATAGCATCACATGGTCAACATGGTCAATGAAGATTTAAAGTTGTAAAGGTGTGAAATCTTACAGTCATGACATCACATGGAGTTAGGGGTAATTTGTGATCAAGGTTGTGAAGTGGTGAAAGGTTTTATTGCATCTTTGTGGGGTTAAAACTGAGGTTAAGATTTAAGGTTGTGAGACTGTGAACAAAGGAAAATGTTAAAGTTAAAGTGGTTATTGCAACATCGTGGGATATAATATAGTTAAAGAATTTTGGGTTGCGAAACCATAATAAACAGCTAAAATAGTATAGTAAGTTGATTGCAGCTTCACATGGTTAAGCGATGAGTAAGGTTTTCAAGTTGCAAGATTGGGAGGGGCATTTGACAGTTAAAGGAAATAGTATTTCACACTGTCGTAGGAGTCTAACTTGCAGTGATAGTTTGAGTTGTGAAGCCACAAAAAAATGCTAGTAGTCATCTAGGTTAGTGATTGCGGCATCACATGTTTTAGACAGGCCTTGTGCCTAGTAGTCGCAAAGTCGTGACAAGTAAAAAATAAAGGGCATCATAGCATTGTAGGTAAGAGATATGCTAGATTCTAAACTACTATGAAGATTCAAGCAATTCTTGTAATGGTCATTGCAAGGTCGCATGGGTTAATAAATTGAAGTGATTAACAACTACGAAGCAGTGATAAATCATAGATTAAGGGGTCACTGTTTCACATGGTCATACAGTCAATGAAGAAAAGGGTTACACAGTAGCAAACAAGGAAGAAGGTACATCATCATAGGTTTGAAATGGCAGTTAGAAAAGAAAGTGAGGTGGCAGAACGTGCCAAAAATATGATGGCCACATCAAATGTTAAATTCAGTTGACTTGATGACACAACTGACCTGACATTGTCGAGAGCACTATCAAGTGGCTTATTGATGGTGGACAATCCTTTGATCACCTACAACCACCTTTTGAGTGTTCTTGACACCTATTAGTGAAAATTTCATTCTACCACTGTCTTGGTAATCCATCTACTAGCTAGAGCAATTATGGCTACCATTTTTGTCTCTTCAAAGCCAAAGTTGCACACAAAAATCAGATTTTCTGCATATGAACATGCATCCAATCAAATGTTTATGTGATTAGCAATTATTGTTCTCTACAACTTGAAGGCACTAGTTGTGTTTTAGGTTTTTGATTGAAGTCTTCTCAATTTTTCCTAAGCTATAAAGGAAATATTTGTGACTTTTTCAAGGGTTGGTCTCTTCTCTGATTCTATATCAACTATTTTATACTATTTTTTTGTTGCTTACCAAATTAGGGCTAGAATAAGTCATCCAATAGATTCATACTCTAATACTTTAATCTCCTTTTCCTCTGAGTAAATATATTTATCTGTTGTACCTCTTTCTTCCATTAATATATTTTACAATATCTTCTTGCCTTCTGTTAATGTATTGCTTCCATTCTTCAAGTTGTATGTTGTATCTATTTTTCCTTTGAATGATATAGAGTGAAGTTCCTTCTAGAGATTGATTGGTTTCTAATTTGTATTTTTTTTGAGTTAAAGAAAAGATTGAATCCATGTACTTTTGGATTATATTGATGAACTATGTAGTTCTAGGTAGAGATAAGATTGAACGTACTATTTGGTGTATCACCCCTCTAGATTAGACTAAGTAGTTTGATTTCATGCATTTCCTTCTCCCTTTTTCTTCAAAGAAGTAGGTAGGTGCACCCTGATAGTGAGGAAGTTGGCCTTCTCTAGAGACTCAATCTCATAGTTCAATTCCTACAAGTTGGAGTTACCTTCCATAATTCACAAGGTTTCCTTTAGGTCAAACTTTAGGCAAGGGTGCAAACTTTTGTGACAATAGTTTTTGGCATGCCTGGTGGGAGCTGTATTGAAGCACTTCCAAAGTTTATCAGTTCACTAGTGTCAAGAAAGGACTTCAACTTCTATGCTAAGAAATAGTGTTTCTTTTAGCATTTCAAGCTTTCAAGAGGCTCTCATTCAAAGCACCTGGAAAGTCCATCTCTACATCTTGCTTTCCAGACTAGAATTATTGTGATTCATGCCCAAAGTTCAAAAATAGAGCATCTTCTAGAGGTAATTTTTAGTCTACTGAACTTTCATTTTCAAATCCTAGAAGAAAAAGAAGTAACTCTCTCTATCACCAGGTAGGAGTTCAAAACTAGCACATATACCTACTAGATCTCTTTCTACTCCTCTAGTTGATAGATCATAACCTAGAGTACCATATTTTCATCTGAATAAATCATTATTTCACATGACCCTCCCTAGGAATTAGGTTTTTGCCAACTTCAATGGAGGGAGTCCTCTCATCTTATCCCAAAGACATGATATCCTAGTATTTTCTCTTAAAATTCTACCAAATTTTATTGGTGAAACTTCTATTTCTCCAATAGAACATATTTAGGAAGTTTCAAACATCTACAATATACATGGTATTATAGAATTTTTTTTTGTTGTTAGACTTTTAGCATCATCATTAAAGGGAAAAGCTTTACAATGGTATAGGGGATTGCCACATAATTCTATCAATAACTAGGATGAGTTAGGAGAAATATTATACAAATATTTTGAAGATAAAAGTGATCACTTATCACTATTAGAGAAGCTCACTATGATCAAGAGAGCACCTCATGAATATAGGATAGATTTTAATTATAGATTCCAAAAGACATGGGATAGAATACCTATTGTAGTAAAACCTTCCCCTCGTACTACTTTCTTGTATTACCTAAGAGCTTTCAATAGTGATATTGCTACTAGTTTACAAACCATGGGAGGGGATACCTTACCAGCTGCATATGAAACTAACATAAGAGTAAAAAATGCCTTGATTCAAGGAGGGAAGTTAGCTCCAAGGCTGCCAATGCCTTTCTTCCATGAAATTCCTACTCATCAATCTATAGTAGCCCCTATTCCTACCACATCCACAAGTCAACCTCTTGCCATAACCCCAACAACTTCTACATCCTCCAACAAGTTGGGAGAGTTGAAGAACATGATGCAAGCTTTAATGAAAATGTTGAAAATATCAAGAATCAGAGCATAGATATGGACATGAATTTTCAAGACCATTCCTCAGTGGTTCAAAAGATGAATAATAAGTTGATGACCTTGGAAAGGCAACAAGTTCAAAACAATAGGCCTTTCTAGCCTCATTATCAAAACCCCACTTATAATATTCCTCCAAATCAAGGTCAAGGTTATACTCCATAGATGCAAGATAAGTCTATGGGTAATGCCTCTATTGCAAATACATGCACAAATATAGCAAGTAAATTAGTTCCTAAAAACAACCTTGCTCAAGAGAAATATTTTTAAGAGAAATATTTTTATCCTTCTTGCAATTATTCATATGAGCATTGTATGTTCTATAGGGAAGAACCATCTGAACTACTAACTACACAAGATCAAGTAGTAGGACAACAATACAATGCCAGTCAACCTACTAATGGTTCTCACCTACAATAGCAGGGTGATTGTTCTTTTATGAACCACTAGCCAGAAGAACATTGTCTTGCTAACCATGATAACTATGATGCTATAGCTCATAATACCACAAGAAAAAGAAGAGCCATTGAGAATGCTACACATCCCCCATCAAACTATGCTTCAAATTTAGTTGTTGCTCCTCATACTCCAATTATAAATGCACAATCAATTGTTTCTCCCCAAAAGAAGAAAAACATAATCAACAAGAAGTCTACTCAACCTCAGGCTACTCAAATTTAGTCGTTAGCTTCCATAACCCCCGAAGGCTCAAGTCAAAGCAGTTGGCACTCCTCTCAACATTGTAGATCAAATGAAGAGGGCCAATATTAGTATTCCTATGTAGGATTTTCTTGCAATGTTATCTCAATTGGAATGGTTACAACACGAATTAAAGAGTATAAAGGTGTCAAATTAGCCATCCAACTTAGATAATGCAACAAGTTTGGTGTAGCCAACAAAAGAAGGAGACACAAGCAAGAAAAAAAAAGCCTCCTCCTTTTTATGTCTCTTTGATTATAGGGGAAAAAATAGTTCATATTTTCATGATAGATTCTGGAGCTAGTAGTTATGTGATGCCTAAATGTGTAGCTAAACTCCTTGGTATTAAATATGAACCAATGGTTACAGATGTACTTTGTTTAGATGGTAGCTTTCTTATAATAGTAGGAATCCAGAAAAATGTGTAAATGGCATTGCATGCATCCCTTGCTTGTGCTGTCACTCAAGACATATCAGTAGTTGAGTTGCCTCCACATTTTTCCATCTGTCTTTCCAAAGACTTCGGTGCACAAATAGGTGGTTATATTGCATTAGATTGGTCTTACATGTTCTTTAGGACAAGATATGGGATGAAATATTCCCTAAGGGTAGAACCTCTAGTCCTTAATCACATAGAAACTTGTACTCCTAGCCCCACAAACATGAATTGCATAATCCATGAAGAAGATAAGGAATACATAACTCATGAACTTTCCACTTCCCTAATAGAGGTGCTTGATTATCTTTTAGACAAATGGACAACTGCTTTTCAGTTTGATCTAATACAAGAAGCTCTAGAAATAGGTTTTGGAACCTATTCTATTGTTGGCCTATTTTTTCACATAAAATTGTTCTTGATACACCCTTAGTGAAAATTCCATTTCCTTTCCAAAAAATTAGGGTTTTGTGTTTTAAAATCATTGTTGACCCTAGGAAAATCCTTATTTTTTTTGTTATGTCATTTTTCTAGTATTAAGTATTGCCCTAAGGACCTTTGAGTTAGGTTTGCATGATGTGCTTCATTTAAAAGGGGGTGCATGGGAAAAATCATTTGAGCACCTCTTTTCTATTTCTTGGGTACTTTTTAAATTTTATTTGCATTACCCTAAGTTTCTGTAAAAGGTTTTTAACCCAAGCTTTTTTTTTATATTATGCGGGTTTGCATATTAAGTTTGAAAAATCAGCTTAGTAATGATGACCCATTATCTTCCTTAAGATTAAGGGTTGTCACTTTCTTGCCAACAGAAGTTACAAGGTTTTTATCCTTCACGACATAGTGACAAGGCGACACCTGTCCACATGATCTAGGTTAAGAGGAGCAAGATTTCAAGAGTACACTCTATGCCATTGATCAGATGGTTAATCAACAAGCCTCACTTTGTTTCCAACAGAAGCTATATGACCTTTATCACTAGTGACATAGCGAAGACCTACCACATGGCTATGTGGGGGGACTAGCCCTTGCAGAAAGTGGTGAATTTTGTAGGTCATCAAAGGTCTTCTAGATGTCAAATTTCCATTTACTATGAGGGATATACTTGATAGAGATAAGATGTTTGTCTGCACCATCTAATCTTTTAAGATATGATGGTAGTCACTTTGTCACCAACAGAAGTTACTCAATTTTTATCCTTGCTGACATAGCAATATATTGACATGTCACACAATGGACCATCTTCTAAGGAGTTTTGTAGCCTCATCCTTGATTGTCCAATGAATGAGAAATCAAGGGCTATTGTTATGTTGCCAAAGGAAGTTGCTCCATTTTTATCCTTGGTGACATAGCAAGAACCCGACACATGTCCAGATACATAAATGAATACTATGTAAGTTGCTAGTAAGGAGAGAAAGGGTACACATGGTAAAACTCAATTGGATTGACCACCAACTAGGAGGGTTAAAGCTAATTTTGAGTGCATTTTATTTCTTAATCATCAAATTCTTGTAAACCAATGGCCTTTTTTCAAACTCAAAAGGGAATGCCACTCTGGTTTTTCTCTATAACTCATTTATGGGAACTAAAGCTCCTCATGCAAACTAATACAAAGAATATACTACAATTAGTCAGGATTTTCATCCTACAAATATATTTTTCGATTTCCTAGAGCCTGGACTTGTTGAAGAACCTAGTTTTTGCCTAGTTGAGTCATAGAATTTTCTATATCAATGATTCATTGCAGCATTTAGAGACAAAATAAGAAGGCCAAGTAAGTATCTTCATCCACATATAATTAAAAGAATTCTGGTCTCTCCTCATTGTTGTTCCAATATGTCTCCAAAAAAGGTTTTCTATGGGAAGGTTGAATATGCTAGTAGGAATATTCATGATGATTTCCTAGAGAAATTAAGTGAATCTACTAATGAATCCACCCAAGCCTACAATCTGAATTGTAGATGGTTTATTTGACAAGGGAAATTGGATTAGGGATGCCACAACTTCTAAAATAGGATTACAATTATTTAAAAAGTGGTTTTTAGAGAAGAAATTGTTTTCCCCCCATGAGAGTATTGGGAATTTTGATTTAGGTAAATTAGTAGTTTTTGGAGTTTTTATGGATTTAGACCTCCTCAATGCTATAGTATGAAATTATTATCCAAAAGCTAGGATGGTGAGGAGAATAGATGGGGAATGTTTGATGCAAATTACTATAGAAGAAATACAAGAAGTTTTTGGAATGGACCTAACCACAATTATCATGAGGTCATTGACTTTCATGGATTGGAAAAGGAATACTTGTCTCACAAGGATAAAATTAGGCAAGGGGCATTAAGAGGAAACCTGACCACAATTGGAAATTTAACTTTTGTCACAACATCAACTAAAAAGCCTTTCAAGAAATAGTTTTTCAATTCTTGGGCTATAGATATCTATATGACGTTGTGCATGGTTTTTGGTGAAGATGAGAAAGAGTTTGTACCAATAAAGTTTATGTATATGATGGTATAGATCTCTTCCTTTGGTGTGGATATTATTTTTGATTTTGCATCCTTTCTAGTAGAAGAAATTCACATAGGTCTAATTGGAATCACAAAGGGTAAAATTGAGAAAACTTTTGGTTTTTATTCCTTGTTGATGCATATGTTTTTATATAAAAGGGTTAGTTTCTTTGAAAAGGAAATGGAGTTAACAAGAGAATATGATGGAGAATCTCTCCTAGTTCATTTGTGGAGTGCAGATGTGACCTGGGATGTAGAGGAGGCCAATTTTGTAAGGTTTGATAGATATTTTGCATCTAGATTAAGGAGCCTCTTATTAAAAGATAACCCCATGATACCTAAGGTATTGTTAGATTTCATTAGGCCTATGAATAACCCTAGTAGTTTGAAAGTTTCCCATAATTAAGTAGACATCATACCCTAACCAGTGTCAACAATTTTTAGAGTATATGGATTCCAAGGAACTCCACATGTGCTTCCCTACCAATTACCTCTAAAGGTGGGAATAGCTAAGATGTTATGGCAATTAGGTAGTTTAGAAGAAGTAGAATTGATTGGTAGGTCAAGAGGCTCTATTTTCCCATCTTGTATAGTTTCTCATTAGTTTATAATCACAAAGGGTGGTTGGTTGTTTCTATATAAATTTTTAGACCCATACAAAATGGCTATCTCCCATGCTTGTTTTAATGATAGTAAAGGATTTTTTGATATGTTTAGATAGAGGGCTAGGACTAGTGTCCAAGAGCATCAGTTTTGTTTCCCTGAGGATACAATAAGAAATGAATTTTCTCTCCAAGAATAGGAAATCAAGAAAGAAAAGTGGAGGGTCTATTCTAAGATTTTAGAATTTATAAAATATTTTGAGGAGGATTACAACCCATTGAAAGTTGCAAAAACATCAACAGACAGAATGAAAAAATATATTATGACTTTCTCAAAGATCATGGATGTAATGAATGAAAAGAAAACTCTTCTTATATATACTTATCCTGATAAAGCAAGATAGGTAATGAAGAGACTGTCTTTTGTTCCTACAATAGGATCAAAACAATTGGTTATACAAAAGAAGTCTGGTTACAATATAATCAAGAATAGAGAGCATGCAGTAGATAAAGGACAGCAAGTAATCTGGTCAACCAATGCTATTGTGACAAAGGGATTCCAATTTGAAGAAAGGCTTGGAGAACCAAGGCCCAAGACACAAAAGATAGAAGAAAAGAAAGTGTCCCAAATAGAAGACTACAAACCCACTCAATCTCCTTTGCATATAGGAGATGAACAACTCACTAAGGAGCAAATGGAATGATTAGGATCCAAAAGGGGAGTGTTTATTACTATTGTAGGATTAGAGGAAGGAAATCCTTAGGAACCTCCCATGCCTAGCCTTGGGCTAATTATTGTTGATTATAGAGGAAAGGAATTAGATGCTATTGTGGAACAAGCTAGTCATGAATTTCTTTTAGATGATAGTTTTTTCAAATCAAGAGCTTTCTACCAATTTGCATGGAGAGCTAATATTGAACAATTCAAAGAAAGGTATAATAAGAGGAAGCCAGAGTATCCAAAAATGGAAGAGGCAACTATACAAGATCAAATAAAGAATGAAATGATGCAACAGTTTAGATTTTTTACCCTTGAAGAGGGAAGAAGAATGAAAAGTTCATCCATGGTTCTGCTTTTACCAAATTGGGATATTGTAGATGGAATGGTTTTTAATACTGTCACAAGAAGTTAAGTGCTAAGGAAAAGGTGAGAAAAGGACTTAGAGGTGCTAAATTTAGTGAAGATCATGCTACTTTGGTAATTTTGTCTTTGAGAAGAGGATCCAAAGCCATTTTTTCTTAGCTTGATGATACTGGAATGATTGGAAACTTGATTGTTAAGAGGGTGGAAGATACTCCAACTAATCAGGCCATAGAGCTCAATGTTAAAAAAACTAACCTCACATTAGCTACAGCTAGGAAGGAGAAGAAGCAAAAATTGAAATTACAAGAAATATATGAACAAGTTCTAGATGCTTACAATAAAGAAGTACATAAGAGAATTGAGCTTGAAAAAAGGATGGCAGGGTATCAAGGACAATCTAGTAAACCTAAGATCACTTATCCTCCTCGTCCTCCAATAGAACCTTTCAAGTCAATTCCCCTCATAGAGATACCAGATACTCCATAGAGACCTAATTTTTATATAGCTGAGGATTTTGAAGAGGAGAAGAGAAAATTATGGGCACTATATGTGGAATTGGATGGGCAATATGAGGAAAAAATCAGATATACAATTTTGTATCTGGTAGACAAGATTAGTTGGCCTACATTTTATGAACAACTGTCCAAGTTAATGGATATATGGAATGATCTAAAAAATAATGAGGCAAATTTCAAGCCAATTATGAATAAGTAGAATAATAGGGATAGGGATGTCACTCATCTATGCTTCTCAGTTATTAGTTTTTCTTATGAGAAAATAGAGAAAATATTTGACATAACTAGTGACCTCTCTAATTTTGATGACAAGAGAGTCACACTGCAAAAAAGGATCATGAATTGTTTTTCTGGATATCTAGATGAAAATTTTGAACTGTTCCCTCACACACTCAAAACTATGGATGAATTGAAGAATAAAGAGGAGTGAGCCCAAGAATTGGATGATTTGTTATGCCTTAGGTTAAATAAGGTGATAAATGAATAGGGGCATGCTTGGTTCAGAAAAACAACTGAGGAAGTTGTTAAAGTTCAAATATTTTTTGATTCTTTATGTAGGGAATTTCTTGAAATAAATAAATTAGGAGAATATGTTCTAAAGAAGCAGCAAGATGAAGAATAAATTACTTTAGACCAATGAATTTTGGGTAGTGAAGGAGGACGCGATGGTGAGGCTCTACAACTTGTTGTTGAGCTAGGGTAGTTGTGCCCTTTCTTGTTTCTACTTATTCGATGCATGCATAGGTGGGGAGGCTAGTGGTCATGTGTGTAAGGGTGGGGAGCTATGGTTCTCATTGGTGAAGGCAGTGGTTGCCTATTTCTTTGATGCTGATCTTAAGGCTTGTCGGATAAGGACTTTCATGCTATGAGAGGATTGAATACATTGGGACAAGAGGCAAGGGTTTTTGAAAATGCCCTCTTTTCTCTGATTATAGATGCTATGGATTCAAGCTTTCTTGGGGGATCTTGAATCACGAAGATTAATGACTACATCGAGCATTGCAAAGAAAGACCCAAATTGGTAATCCCTTTTCAAATGATTGCTAAGGATGTCAAATACTATTCTAAGCACTTGTTGTATTGCAAATTCTTGGGATTAAGAGTTTCACTTCAATTTCTAGAAAATTGGGCTCGAAGAGTTTGGAAACTAGAGGGTGAAATGCAGGTTACTTTGCTTGCAAACAACTTTTTCATGGTTACATTTATTTGTCGAGCTGATTGAAATAGGGTTTTTGAGGGTGGCCCCTATTTTTACAACCAAGTAGGCCTATTCATCAAACCATGGCATGTAGGATTTAATCCTTCTAAGGAGCTTCCAAATCATGTTCTAGTTTGGGTTTGGTTACCCAGATTTCCAATAGAATGTTGTCATAAAGATGTTCTTCATATGCTTGTATCGATGCCTAGAAAGCTAGTGGGGTCTTCAACACAAACCTTGGGTAAGAATGTTATGAATTTTGCTCAAATTTGTGTGGAAATTGATTTGAGTAAACCATTTCTAGATGTAGTGGAAATGTGTGTGGGCTCACACTCTTGGGTGCAACAACTAGATTGTGAGACCCTTCCTTTCTGTTGCCACCTTTGTCATGAATATGGCCACTTGGTACGAAGATGCTTGAAGGGCAAGTTAGTGGAATTGCAACTTCCACTTCCTCCTCTTAACACTCTAGGTGTGGATAAAGGGAAGAAGCCTATTGTTGGCAAGGGCAAGGATGCTGAGGGTTTTGTTTAGGTTAAGGCTTGAAATCAAAATAAAGGTCAAAAGAGGACTCTATTAGAGAGACAGGATGAAGATACTTTTAATGGGTTTGAAGTCTTGGATGAATTGGGTCAGGAAGAAGTTAATCCTAGATTAATCAATGTAGATCAATTTGTGGTAGATTCTAGATTGGAGAATACTTCTCCCATTCCTCATCCTGTTTGTCATGTGGAATCTACCATGCCTATGGTCACAGATGGGAAAACAAGGGCTCAGATGATATTAGGGCCAAATGTTGATTTGGGACAAGGAGTAGAGGGCATTGCTCTTCCTACACAGACTATGGTTTTAGATATGGATAAGTGGGGTAAATCTTCTCCTCATTTGGACATTCTTCAAAAGGATGGCAAGAAGGGGGTTTTAGAGAAAAGTGTTAAAATTGGATGAAAGAAGGATTGGAGAGGATTAAGATGATAGGGGAGACTTTGGTGGAGTCAGGATCTATTAAGACCTTGGATTCCCACTTTTTAACTCCTCCGAAATGATCATTATTTCTTGGAATGTTAGGGGCTTGAACAATGACCCTAGACAAAAAGTTGTTTAGGAATTAGTTAGAAGTCATTCTCTTGATGTTCTTTTTCTTTAGAAGACCAAGGTTTCTATGGAATGTATGATGAGTATAGCACCTAAATTATGGAGGAATGGTCAATGTTAGTGCATTGGAGCTCAAGGATCTTCAGGGGGTGTGGCATGTCTCTAGAACCCATGAAAGGTCCAACTTGTTTCATGGATTTCCTTTAAGTTTGCCTTATCCATGGTTTCTCTGTGCCCTGAATTAGGAAAATATGTTCTCTTTTCCAATATCTCTGCTCTTATAGAGTTCTAAGGTAAACTTCTTGTTTGGAATAATATTCATTTGGTTCATAGCTTATTTCCTTACTTGCCATGGATTATTGCTGGAGAATTTAATGCTATTCTAGATTTAATTGAAAAATAGGGAGGTAATGCAAGACCTGAGCCCTCTTCTATCCTATTCTGGGATAATATATAGGCACCCAATCTAGTGGATATCAAGCCCAACAACGGTCAATTCACTTGGAGTAATAGAAGGGTGGGTGACAGATGCATTGCTGAAAGATTAGATCGCTTCATGGTTTCCTATTTTTGGGTGGGTGCATTGTGGTCTTCCAATTTTGAGATATTAGATTGGAGAGGTTCAGATCACTGGCCTATAAAGCTTGTCATTTCTTTAGCCTAGTTACCTCAGAAGCCACCTTTCAAGTTCCAACTCATGTCGTTATGGGATTAGACCTTTATGGATGTATTTCTGATTGGTGGAAGGATGGTAGGCCTACTTTTGGTACAATAATGTATATTTTTGCTAAGCTCCTCCAATATGTTAAATATCAGCTCAAATGATGGAACCAACAATGCTTCAGGAACATTTACCTTGTGAAAAATGAGGCTCAAGTAGAGTTGAATGATATTACTAGGTTGATTAGGGAGGATGGGGTGTCTAAGTGTTTGTTGTGGGAGGAAGCTAGAGCTTTAAAAACCTTGGAGGAATGGGAGCTGAGGGAGTAAATCTTTTGGAAATAAAAAGCTCAAATTGAGTGGCTTCAAGAGGGTGATAAGAATACTACCTTCTTCTTCAATTTGGTGAAGGTCAGATGACATGGTAATTCTATATAAACTTTGGTGACTGATAGGGGGGAGGTTCTTTCTTCTACTTAGGATATCTCTAATGGATCTATACAATATTTTTCTTCTTTATTTAGGGATGAATTGCAGGGGGACTCATTTTTAGAGGCTCAAGTTCTCTCTTGCATTCCTTCTTTGGTTTCTTTGGAAATGAAAGAACATCCTATGAGCACCATATCTTTGGAGGAGCTAGAGAAGACTATTTTCTAGATGAAAAAAGGAAAGGTTCGTGGTCTAGATGCTTTTCTGATTGAGTTCTTCCAAGAATTTTGGGACATTATCAAATTAGATTTATTGGAAGTTGTTCAAGAATCCTAGAAGAATAAGAAAATGCTTCGGGCCTTGAACTCTACCTTCATTTCTCTCATCCCTAAGGGGGAGGGGGTTGATCGGCTAAGTCAATTTCACCCTATCTCTCTTTGTAATGTAACTTATAAAATTATGTTTAAGTTGATTGCTGAAAGGTCAAAAAAATGGCTTCAATTGCTAATCTCTGAAGAGAAAAGTAGCTTTGTGGCAAGCTACCAGGTTTTGGATGGGGTGGTTGTGGTTACTGAGACTATTCATTCCATGGCCAATTCCAAAGACAAGGCTATGTTCATCAAGCTAGACATGGCTAAGGCTTATGATAGAGTTTTTTGGTCCTTCCTCCAGAAGGCTTTGAGGAGGATTGGATTCACTGGGTTATGAGTTGTGTGAATTTGAATTCCTTTTTAGTTTTGATTGATGGGGAGCATTATAATCTCTTTGGGACCTCTCCTAGTTTTTGACAAGGTGACCCCCTCTCTCCCTACTTGTTTCTTCTTTTGGTGGAAGGTTTAAGATGGTTGATAGAAAGGAATATTGAAGGGGGCTTCATTCAGGGTTGGCAATTGGGAGGAGGCCTTCCTATACAATCTCACCTATAATTTTTGGATGATATGGCTTTGATGGACATGGCTACCATTAGGGAGGCTACTAATATGCGCAAGGTGTTGGATGTTTATCTTGGTACCTCAGGACAGTTAATTAATGAGGGCAAGTCATCCATTTTTTTCTTCAACACTCCACCTTTCATTCAACAGAGAATTGTTCATATTTCTAGATTCCAAATTGGGAGTCTTCCATTGCTTTCCCTTGGGATTCCCATCTCATTTGGTAGATAGTCTAGGGTTTCTTGGCAAGTTATTCTGGATAAACTCTGGGTCAAAGTTAATCATTGGACCCATCACTGGCTATCCTTTGCTAGTTGGGTCCAACTACTTCACTTTGTGGTGTAGGCTCTTCCACTCTATAGGTGTATGATTCAAGTGGCACCGAAGAGTTTTGTTAGGGACCTTGATTCCTTAGCAAGATAATTTTTATGGGCAGGTAATTTATCATCAACCATGTGGAGCCTTATCAAGTGGGAAGTTGTCTGTAGCTTAAAATAGCTTGGTGGTCTTGGATTATGGCAATCCTTGCTATTTGGTACTACTCTAGCTGCTAAGTTATATTAGCAATGGTGTGTGGAATAAGAATGGGTGTGGGCTAGAATTTTGTCTCATAAGTGCTTTTTTGGGATCCCCCAAAAAGATATCCCTTGGTATAGCTTGACAAGGGAAAGGTTTGGTGATTTGGACTACTCTTAAGAAAGGGGTTGTGCTCATTAAGGGTGGCCTATTCTGGATCTGCAAGAGTGGGACAGAGGAACATTTCTAGCATGATTCTTGGGATGGCTAACCTCCCATGGTCATCCAATATCCACATTTAAGTATATTATCCCAGAGGTTTTGTGAAGCTAGATGGACAAGGGTGTGTGACTTTAAGTCCTTTTCCTCTTAGGGGTAGCTGGTGGAAGTGAGATGGAAGGGCCTAGAGGAATGACTAATTTTTTGGGTTGGAGGTGGAGTGTGCTAAGCTTCATTACATTCTTTCTTATTGTAACTATAGTGCTCTTATGGATAGTGATGTGTTGGCCTGGTCCCCTAATCCCAGGGTGCTTACACTATTTCTTCAGCGCACCAAGTGTTGCTATCCCAACAAGTTGTGGGGGGCAGGTTCCTTGGTGGAAGAAAGTTTGGAATACGTTCTCTTGGCCAAAGTGTAATTGCTGTGTTTGGACTCTAGTTTGGAATAGATGCTTGACTTGGTAGAATATTTGGAAGAGGGACTTTTCTGGCCCTTCGAGGTGTGTTCTCTGTAGTGGTGGGGAGGAAGACTCTCTACACTTATTCTTTTGATGCTCCTTCACCCTATAACTTTGGAATTTATAGTAGAATGTTTGGAAATACCCATGCATTCATGCCTCTTCCCTGGTAGAGTTTTGGATAAGATTCGGAAGGCCTACTTCCTCGGCTCCCTTCTTGCATGATGTTTGGTATGCTAGACCTATCTTTCTACTATGGAAAGTCTGGTTGGAAAGGAATCAAAGAATCTTTTGGGGCAAAAAATTAGGGATTCAACAGGTTTGGAGTAGAATTATGGAATGATCCAAGAAACTGTTGAAGCTAAGAGTGAGATAGTGTTGCTATTTACGAAAGATGATGCTAAGATGGTGGATAGGATTGGTATATAGGGGATATCTCTAGCCTCAGCTTGCATCAAGAGAGGTAGACATGTGAAGCAAAAAGTTCAAAGGATAGGGAGATGGCTACCCCCTCCCACTAGTTTTTTGAAAATTATTATGGATGGTTCTTCTAGGGGTAATCTAGGTTTAGCTGAGATTGGTGGGATTGGTAGGGATTGTTCTAGATCATTAGTTTTTATTTTCTTAGCCAACAAAGGGGTATAGACTATTAATAGGATAGAAGTCTTGGCTATCCTATATGCTTTGAAGTAGGCTTTTGCTTTAGGATGGCATAAGGTGATTTGTGAGGCTGACTCTTAGGTCTTGGTCAATTTGCTCCTTGAGAGGAAAACTTTTGATGTTAGCTAGCAATTGTCCACAATAGTGCAACAGATATTATAGGTTAGTTCTTTAATGGATTGAATGTCTTATGCCCATATTCCAAGGGAGTGGAATAGGGCGATTGATTGTTTGGCAAAATGGGTGTCAGGAAACATAGATGGCTAGAAGATTGATGAGTGGGAGCAGATGACCTCTGAGTAATGTCAGGATCTGGAGAGGATTCTTCTAGAAGATGTTAGTGGTATTGGGGAGGGATGATCTAGTTCTTGCCTTTTTGTTGTCTATGGTGATTTCTAGGGCTTTGGCCCTTTGTTGTTTTGTAATCAGTGGTTCTAATTTTTAATAAAGTTTTAGCCCCCCTTTTCCAAAAAAAGAAGCAGTAGGACATATTGGTTTTTAATTGGCCAGATGAGACACGTTTCAACAAGTGGATGGTAGATCTTGTACACTCAAAATAGTTAGTGTTCAGGGAAATTGATGAAGATGAGGAAGACCAAGATGAACTATAAATAATTGATGCATCAGTTAAAGAAGAAGAGGAAAAAGAAAAATAATCAACTGCAATAACAAATATAAAAGATCAAACTGATGAGTTGGCAACAAAAGAATCAAGTATAACTGTTGGTTTGTTAGTACATGATGACCTAAATGGAGAACCACAAGTTAAAATCAACTTTCAAATATAAGAATTGCATCCATCACAAGTAAATCCAATGGTCACACAATCCAAGGAATGACAATTGCATCAAGGCCAATTATTAAGTGGAGCTCCTCAACAATAAGAAGTTACATCAAAAGTCATCCCACAAAAGGAATTTTCATGATGTAAACATTCTGTTGCACCAAATTTTGTATTTTATGACAGTAGCCTTTTTGCAAATATCCTTTTGTCTTAAGAACAACTATCATTCTTCTCTAGGCCTAAATCTTGTTGCATCTCATGCTATATAAATGAGATCCCAAGGCTAGAGAAAAGGTCTAAACTCTGATGTAATTTTAAGTTTTTGCTAGGTTTACATTTAGTCCAGTATTCTTGATGTTAATTTTGTGATGTATTTTTTCTCTGCAAGTCTAAGAGTACATTAACATTGAAGGATTATGTTGTCTTATCTTGAGTTGTTTTGAGTTTTACTTTAGTGTTGTGTGATTTTCAAAGAAAATTAATCTAGATGAGAGTTACCACCATATATGATTTCTCTTAATCTTGTCTCCATTATTATTAATTGGTTATCTTGAGGTTGTGTGAGCAAAGCTTATTCAATTTAGTGCAACTAGGATAGGCTGTATATTAGTTTTCTATTGCTTTTAATTCAATGAATTAAGTAAATTCTTTAGTAAGGTGATAGAATTTCTAGTCAGTAAGAAGGATATGCATAAGAATGAGGTTAGGATGTAATGCCCTGCTCAAAGATCCTTGGCACAAGGATAAAATACAAGCCAAGATAATTTTTTATTTTTTTATAAAAGTATGAATGCACATGAAAACATCATGCATGGATCACTTAGATCGCAATAGAAGTCTTAACCACCATCCTGAGAACCAATGAATCTCTAAATGTCACTACCTGAACTGATGCAAACACAATAGGAAATAGAAATCCAAAATAACAACCGCACCAAGAATCTAAGATCTGCCCAAGCAAGGAAAATTAAGTCAACTCAATGGGTACTAGAATCACCAAAATTTGATCCCCAAAAACTAGAGGAGACACCGTTTATTTTTTGCACAAGGATGTACATTAGATAGATTCTCATGCGAGGGTGTGCACTACACCATGCGAGAACATGCCTTCTACGTGAGGATGTGAAAAACACCATGCAAGAAGGTACTTGGCCAAACAACCAACTAGTGTTGGGTTTTTTATGAGAAAATGCCAAAGGCCATGTCAAGAAACCCAAAGAACCATGTGAGATCTTGCATTCTTGCATGAGAAAGTGCAATTTTGCACGAGATCCCAAAACATCATGCTAGAAACAAAAAGGTAAAAAGACTAAGTAAAGAAACTTCTCCACATCGGGGAGTACTAGATCCACATTTTGAGGCAAGAACACTCGAACAATAGCTAAAAGATAAATAGCTAGAAATTTCTTCTAACTATCTAATTAAGTAGCAAAGGGAAAGTATAGAAGGGAACATCACAGAGTACTAAAGCAACATCACAGTAAATAGAATTAACATTGCAATGAGTAGTACAACCAAAATAAGTATGTGGTTCCTCCCAATCATAATAGCATCATAAGACCATTGTGGGCCCTAGCCATCCCTTGCATGTAACATCCCAAGCTATTGATCAGATTTTCGGTCCTATCATATAAATATGTCACTAGTAAAACATGCTACAACATAAGCATAAGAAAATCTAACATGCTAGGAGTAAAGCATAAGATAATGCTGCAAACATGGATAACATCATCTATCATATGCTAATCATCATAATAAGGAAATGCATTTGTAACTAACATCATCTAAACATGACATACATGGATCCCAATGAAGGCATAAATCACAAGAAAGAATACTCTAAAACTCGAAGAACCAAGTGAAAACATTCAGCAATGGTCACACTAGGACAATAGACCATCTGTATACACTGATCCCTAGTAGGGGTATAGGTAGCTACACCTCCCAACCACATGGAATCCACAAGCCCACTCCTACTATGCTGATGGAGATAATGATCCAACCACAAACACACACAAAGGAAACATCCATGGCTAACACACACACACCAACCCGTATGATGACTGAAACAAAGAAAAAGACAATGCATAATCTATAGGACTTGGTACAACAACTCAATAGGCTGCTAAGTAGGGGCTGACATCATGGAGATTCACTTGGCATCTAAAAGCCCAAGCTTGGACCATGCAAATTCAACTCCTCGATCTAAGGCTCTAGCACACTACATCTTTTTATTATCTTAAGTTTCATTACTACATAGTATTTTATTTAGTTATCACTTAATTAAAACATTCATCGCCAACCCTCTAGGCACAATGATCACCAGGCTACGAGATAGAAGCCCCCTCCATATTCTACCCCACCCTACCCATGCTCATCTAATGATGAGTGCTCATAGGTATGCAAATTCTCAACCCAACTCCAATGATCATAACTTTTGGAAGTACCATGGAAGATCAGGACTCACAAGTCACCCAACAAGTGTATGTGCACATACTCGTGTGTGGTGCACCACCATCACAACAATCATAACACAAGGACTGGATGAGAACATAATGTAGAAATATCACTCAACCAAAAATAGTCTCAGGAGGATGAATGTGACATGCATCCTAATGTAACATAAAAGTGCAACAATGGTCTGATTGACATCCGAACAGATGATCCAAGTCCATGACCAACATTGTGCCAATAAAACCCAAGAAAATAAGGTGACACACAAAATGAGGTAAAAACCCCAAAACTAGAAAAAACTTTGAAATAAAAATGCATTTGGTCTTTGGGTACAAAAATTGTGAAAATCCAATAATATTTGAGTTTGGACACCATATGCCAAAAAGGCCAACATAATGGTGTGATACCCTAAACCCCCATCCCAAAAACAAGGAAAATGTTCATAACTGACCAACCGGGCAGAACCAACAAACAAGAAAATTGGAAAGCCCTACCTGATAGAAAAAGGGGCAAAAATAAAAAAATGTCTTGATAAAATAAATAACCTACTAAATCTGTAGGAAATCACGACAAAGCAAGGTCCACCCAAGCCGGATCCAATGAGACTGATTTTGCAAAAATCCTACACTCATAGCTCCCAAAACAAACAAAAATCAAATCATTTAAAAGAAGATTTTAGAAAAGCTCTTCAAATTTCTAAAGTCCAAAATAGATAAAGTAAGGAATTAAAGTTCTCTTTCCAAACTTATTAACTTTTTGAGTGAATATTCAATTAGGGCAAATAGCCAATTAGACTAGCTAGACGTTGAATTGACCCAAATGAATACAAGTTATTCCTTGTAATGGGAATTCACCTAAGGCAAAGCTGCAAAATATTAAATTCAAAAATATTTAAAGCCTAAAAACCCAAAATCACAGAAAATCACTTAACACTTTCGTGAGAAAGCAAAAGTCTAAATCCATAGACATGCTCACTGGTCTAATCAAATAATATAAGTGAGTTCAAATTTAATAATCACTGAAAGTTTTAATTTAAATAGTTAAAATAAGGATACATCAACCATACATCGATGACATTGGTAAAATATGAATAGCTAAATCACTAACTCCATAGGCCACTACCAGGGATATAAATCCTACACACTAAAATACATGATCAAGTGCAATTGCATATAATATCATAGCCAAAGCAATAAATGCATTAAATAACTAATTTAACCATTTATTCAATTATGCCTAAATAATCCATTTGCATCACTTACATTTGCATAAATCATAAAGACACAAGAATGAAGTAAATAACCATAGCATATAATCCATCTCATAACATAATCAACAATTATGTCCAATAAACCACATAACTAGCCATATAACTAGATATCATCATAGATCTTCTGTCATCTCAAAATAGCATCAACATCCAATATGATAAACTGAGTAGCATAGCAGTAAAGCATCTAAGGTAATGAAACAAAGTATAATATCTGAACCTCAGGTCATCTCAAAGTACAAATACCAATAAGAGTAACAAGTATCTCTTGAATCAAAATAGACAAGGTACATAATGTAAACACGAGAGGCACTACATAGGGTGAACTACTGATAATATTGATTGTAATGCAATTGATCAGATCAAAATTGTTGGGTAGACTCTAAATGCCAATGGATAAGGCACTGATCATTTACTTAGTTTTCATGAGAAGAGATCATAAAATTGCATGAAGTAGAAATTCAAAATCCAAATCATATTTACTTTTCATGTATGAATAATTTAATTGTTGGTCAACACTTAGTTGCATTTAATTTCTGTGTTATGGTTAGCTACTATTATTCAAAATTATCTGTAAATCTTAGAAAACTTGTGGCCAAGTATTTTCTTTAGGGGATAGGTGTGTGCAAAAGAATATCAGTGAGTGAATGAAGTGGGAAGGTAATATCTAGTTGCGAACCCTTTTTATCCCTAGGTGTAGGCACCTTGGTTTTGTAGAACCTAAAGAGTAGAAAATCCTTGTGATTTTGTTGAAGTTGGGTCTAGATGTGAAGTTTTCTTAATTGAACATAGGAAAAAGCTAATCCTTAGATTATATTATAACTTCAGAATCCTGGTATTAAGTATTTTATCTCTTCATAGTTTAATACACCAACATGAATATTGGAAAAGAATGCTCCTATTCATAATCTCATAAAAATAGAAGAGGACATTGATGGATTATGGAGCATGTTCTTTGATGGCTTAAGAAACAAGAATGGTTTAGGTGCTATTGTAATGCTTGTCTCCCCTAGTCTGGAGAAATTTTACTTCTCTTATAGGCTTCGATTCAGTTGTACTAACAACATAGAAGAATATGAAGTGTTGATTCAAGGCCTCCAACTTGCACAAAAGAGGGGAATAAATTTTTTAAAGGTCTTTGGAGATAGTGACCTGGTTGTTAACCAAGTAAGGAGCCAGTACATCAGAAATAATAATCTTCTCAAATCATACAAGCTAGAGTTTGGGATTTTCTTGAGGGCTCCCAAGAATTCAATATCAAAAGTGTCCCTAGAAGAGATCAAAAATATGCTAATATATTTGCAACAATAGGTGCTCATTATGATGCACTACAACATGTTTAGGATAAAAGAGAGCAACACATCAGACTAGTTGTAATATTTGTAGTTCTAAATAACCATGCTTATTGGCAGGTATTTGACTCTGATGTGCATATTGTCAACCTTCTGTAACATGAAGCAGAATTCTCTGATAGGAATTAGTCCAAGCTATAAAGACAATATGGTGATTAGACCATGAACCTCATCTCCAAAAAAGTTTCCTAAGGGTCTAATCGCTTTGGAGGGTATGTACAATCCTGATGATCAAGCAAGGAGCAAGGGTTTGAAGCAAGCTGCAAATAAAGATGATCACATACAAGTTGCCATTGCTAATGGAAATGTTCTCAATTTGGGAAAGGTATACTCTGAAGCTAAACAAGAAAGTTTTGTTCATTTGCGTCAAGAATTCAATGATTTATTTGCATGGACATATAATGATTTAAAGGGTTTTGATGCAAGTTTGTTTCAACATACCATAGATTTAAATAGTGATGAAAACCCTATTAGGCAAAAGAAAAGACCAATCAACCCTAAAATTGAGCCTATGATGAAAAAGGAGCTATCCAAGCTGATAGAGGCTAATATTGTTTTTCCTATTAAGCATTCTTGTTGAGTAGCCAACCTTGTTTTTGTTAGAAAGAAGAGTGAATAAATTAGATTATGTGTAGATTTTAGAGATGTAAATATGGCCTCCCTCAAAGATCACCATCCTCTCCGTTCCATGGAACAAATCTTATCCATGGTTAGTGGCTCTGAAAGATTTTCCTTCCTAGATGGGTTTTCAGGTTATAACCAAGTGTTAGTCTAGGAGTTTGATGGATACAAGACAACCTTTAATACTAAATGGGGAATTTATGCTTATAGAAAATGCCTTTTGGACTAACCAATGTAGGTGCTACCTTCCAAAAAGAAATGGAGATAGATTTCAAGAGAATTCTTGAGAAATTTATGCTGGTGTACCGTGATGATATAATAGTATACTCAAAGAATGTGGCAAACCACTTTGGTCATTTGAGGTAGGTGTTCATCAAGTGTAGGGAATATGGTGTGTCCTTAAATCCAAGCAAGTGTATGTTTTCCACTAGTCAAGGAAAGTTGCAAGGACAAATTGTGTCTAGGAATGACTTAACCATTGATCTAGAAAGAATAAAAGCAATCCTTTCTCTTCTACTTCCTAGTCATAAGAAGGGGCTACAAAGTTTCCTTGGTAGAATAAAATTTGTAAGAAGGTTCATTCCTAACCTTGCTACCATGGTCAAACCCCTTACAACCATGCTAAAGAAGAATAAATGTTTCACTTGGACAAAGGAAGGAAGAACCAATTTTGAAGAAATCAAAGTAGTAATAGCATCTGCTCCTACCCTAATCAATCCTAAATCTAATAAAGATTTCATTCTCTATACCCTTGGGGGTGAGTCAGGCATATCAACTATCTTGACATAGTTGAATGATGCAAATGAAGAGCAACCTATAGCCTTTTTCAGTGAAGGGCTAAGGAATTATGAGGATAAATATAGTTATGTGGAAAGACAAGTTCTTGTTGTCACAAGGGCTTTAAAGAAATTTAGACATTTGTTATCACATAACAAGGTCCAACTCCTAGTTCCACATGCAAGTGTGAAGGAGTTCCTCTTCAACAAAGATATTAGTGAGAAAAGAGATGGATGCATCACCAAGGTCATAGAATATGATGTTGACATCAAAATCAAAGAGCTTGTGAGAGGTAAAGGATTCTGTGAGAAGATGATTTCATTCCACAAAATGATTGAATATGTTGCACTAGTATTAGAGGATGAACAAGCAACAAAGGATGAAAATTTTAATAGTTGGATACATGATATGACAACCTTCTTATTGGGAGGAGGGTATCGACAAGGATTAGATAGAGGTAAAAGAAGACAATTCAGATTGCAATCTATTCCTTTTGTCCTAGTAGATGGGATTCTTTTTAGGAGAGATCTCAATGGAGTCTTGTGAAGATGCATTAACCCTGATCAAATAGATAGAATGATCAAAGAGTTTCATGATGGTCCTGATGGTGGCCACTTCTCAGCTAGAAAAACAACCATAAAGGTAATGAGAGCTAGTTATTATTAGCCAACTCTATTCAATGACTATCATAAACATGTGAGGAAATGTGAGAAGTGTTCTTTCTTTTCAAGTAAACAAAGGTTAGAAGCTCTTCCCCTTCATCTGATTCATGTTGATCAACCATTTTCCCAGTGGGGGCTAGATTTCATTGGTCCAATCAATCCACCTTCCAGCTCTGGTCATAAGTGGATCTTAGCTACAATAGACTACTTTACAAGGTGGACATAAGTAGTAGCTTTGAAGGGTGCCACAAAGATTTTAGTAGTGGAATTCCTTGATGGAATTGTTACTAGGTTTGGTGTCCATTCAACAATAATATTAGATAATGCTAAATCCTTTGTTGGGACTCACTTTTTCTCTTGGACAGTTGACCATGGTATCTATTTGAGTATTTCCTCAAATTACTATCCCTAGGGAAATGGATTGGCTGAGTCCTCCAACAAGAACCTAATCAAGATTATCAAAAGCATAATTGAAGACAATTAGAGGTGTTGGCATTCAAAGTTAAGAACAAATCTTTCAGTTGATAGGATTACACCTAAGAGAGCAATTGGGAATCAGTTTATACTAGTATATGGAAGGGAAGCAAGTCTTCCTATTTTAGTAAAGTTTCCCTCTCTTGAATTAGCTCATCAATTAGAGCTAATTGAAGATAAAGCCATGACAGTCAGGATGGAACAATTGATTGAACTAGAAGAAAAAAGACAACAAGCTATGCAAACACTTGAGACACATCAACAACAAGTCAAAAGGAGTTTTGACAAGAAGGCTAAAGCTAGGGTTTTCAAGGAGGGAGACTGTGTTCTCAAGTGGGATGCAAATAGTGCTAAACTAGGCATGCCTTGCAAGTTTGATGTTATGTGGAGTGGCCCATATGTTATAACTAGCTATAAATAGGCCAATGCTTTTTAGTTATCTAGGCATGATAGTGATATTCTTCCAATTCTAGTCAATGGAGTTTACCTTAAGCCTTACTTCTAGACAAAGTTAAGGGTTTCTGTATATAATGAAGTTGTTTCTCAGTTTTCAATAAGTGCACTAGCACAATATATTTCTTTGTGAAATAGTAGGGTTTTGAGGTTTTTTGCAGTTGTGGAGGTTACAGTTTTGTTGTAGAGCAGGGCTCATTTTTGTGACTCCATGCCCAATGGATTGCTTAAGGCCACTGGTCCATGCTTAGAAAAAAAGAATCCCCTTTGAGTCACTAGAAATGTTAGCCATATTAGCCCTCCATTTTTGTTCCAATGTTGCTATCCTCATGAGAGGCCCTAGGGTGATAGTCACGTCTTGTGTTCTATTGAATTATTCATAAATTTTCCATGCAAGCATAAAAAGGGATACATAAAAACTTTGGTTATACATTCTTTTCTCTTATATCCCTAGGTCTTTAAAATTCTTCATATTTTATGTCATATCCTTATGAGTATTGAAAGTTGAGACGGTGTGAATTCCTTTCATCATCTTGTTGTTTTGGTTTGAGATCTAACTATTGAAGAGGTTGTGAAGTTGTTAGGATAAAGACCATTACAATGTCATAGCCATTAGGGCTAACTATTTAGTTAAGGTCACAAAGGAGAAACTCAATAGAAATCACGTGATAGTAGCAAGCTTCTAGCTAAAGTTTCTAGTTTGTGAGGATGTGAAAGTCAATAGCTTAAAGGTTTTTACTACATCACAAGGAGTTAAGAGTGGGACCTCATGATGCTAACATAAAATTGGATAGGTGTTAACATTCTAGGAGATCTCAATGGGTCAAAGCAAGAAATGTCTCAAATGCACGTGATCAATCATGGTCATTGATATGGAAGTAGATCAACGCCTATTGTATTCTTTCTTTCTAAAGTTGTGCAAAGGATAGTCAAGGTGAGAAAGTGACTATTCATCATGTGTCCTATTCACCCAAAGGTAAAGGAAGGAGATTACATGATCACAAGCAGTCAAATTAACTCCATTTTTCAAGTTGTGAACATGAAAGAGCTTGCAGTCCCAATATCACATGGAGTTAGGGATACCTAGTGTTAAGGTGGTGAAGTAGCGAAAGCTTGTGGTTGCAGCTTCACACGATTAAATGTTGGGTAAAGATTTCAGGCTATGAGGTTGCAATTCATGAAAAATGTTAACTCTAAGTGGTTATCACCATTTTGCAGTGGTTAGTGAGAGGAAATAGTAAGAAGTTGCGATGGAGTGATTAGTAGTTGACAAAGTATTCACAACATCACATGGTCAACAAGGTCAATGAATATTTCAAGTTGCAAAGGTGTGAAAGCTTGCCATCACCACATTGCATGGAGTTAGGGCTAACTTGTGATCAAGGTTGTGAAGTGGTGAAAGGCTTTGTCACATCTTCTTGGGGTTAAAATTGAGGTTAAGATTTAAGTTTGCGAGACTGTTGTTAGTAAATAGGTTTGTCCTCTCAAAAACACTTTCACAAATGACTCTTGAATACCCAAAAAGAGAGACAAACTCTGAAACTAACAATAAAGTCACTTGTAATTATCTTGTCAAGTGCTCTCTAAATTTTGAAATGAAGGTATAGCTCCCTCCTTTTTATTTACAATAAATGATTTTCTAGTTATGCCTTTAACCTATAAGCCAATAAAGGAATACTAGCATCCATTCATCAAGATGACTAGATATTAAAATAAAAGTAGATGAACAATTTTAACTTCCTCCCTCAGAACCTTTAAACTCAAAAATACATTTCCAATATGCAACAAAGGAAAGCTAAACTTTCACATACAATTAATATCCACAAGAACATGAATCATAGTAGAGTAAACAACAATATCTACTCTAGAAAGTTTAACATAACATATAAAACTATAGAATTTTATATACTTTTCCACAACTTCAAAAAATATATTCAAAGTTTTAAAGCATAGAATACTTAGGCAAAAATAGTTCTAACTTAATGTTCTATGGAGAGATGAACCTTTCTGATACAAGATTTTAAAAAACTAAATTGTCTTCCCTTTCCTTTAGAAGTGCAAACTACTTCAAAATGGGAGGAACCCTTTTCCAATAGGATTTCTCCTTTTTAAAGAAACCCTACCCGAGTAGTTTCCGAACTACCATAATTTCCTTTCACATATCTTTTTTTTCTTTTTGAAACCCATTACAATAATTAATTCTATTCAAGAATTTATTATTATTTTTCAATCTAGCCCATTCCCAAATAATTTCTCTTCATACAAGTTTTCCCATTACAATGATAATTAATTCTCTTCAAGAATTAATTATTTTGAACTTTCCAATTTACCCTACCCACACTTACCATTTTATTTCCCTCATCACATTAATAATTAATTCTTGATAGAATTAATTATGAGGGACATACATGTTACTTTAAAAGTTCAATTTTTAATTATTTTGGATTCATTAATATTTAATTATATAAATAATTGAATATTATGCAAAATAATTTATAATATTTTAACTTTTAAAGTATATATTTTTTTAAAAAAAATTTGGGGAGGGGGAAATATTTAGGGTTCCAAAACCTTAGCTAACAACTGTAAACAAAGGAAAATGTTAAAGTTAAAGTGGCTACCACAACATTGTTTGTGGTAATACAGTTAAAGAATTCTAGGTTATGAAGTAGTGATAAAGGGCCAAAATAGTACAACCAACCAATTTTAGCTTTGCACAGTTAACCCCTGAGCAAGGTTTTCAAGTTGCAAGACTGCAAGGGGAATTTGACAGTTAAAGAAAATAATAATCACACCATCACAGGAGTCTGAGTTGGGGTGATATTTTGAGTTGGAAAGCCACAAAACAATAATAATAGTCCTCCAAGGTAGCGATCATGACATCACATTTTTCAAAAAGGCCTTGTGTTTGGCAGTCACAAAGTCATAACAAGGTAAAAATAAAGGGCATCGTAACATTGTAGGTAAAAGAAATGCTAGATTCTAAATTACTACAAATATGTGAGTAGTTAATGTAATGGGCATCACAAGGTTGCATGGGTTAATAAACTGAAGTGATAAACAACTGTGAATAAACAATAAAGCATAGATTAAGGGGTCAACTTTTCACATGGCCATACAGTCAATGAAGAAAAAAAAAAATGAAGAAGCAAACAAGGAAGAAGGCACATCATCATAGGCATGACATGGAAGTTAGAAAAGCAAGTGAGGTGGTGGAATGTGCCAAATATATGATGGCCACATCAATTGTTAAATTTAGTTGACTTGATGACACAACTAACCTGACACTATCAAGAACACTATCGAATGGCTCATTGATGGCGAACAATTCTTTGATCACCTACAACCACCATTTGAGTGTTCTTGACACCTATTAGTGCAAATTTCATTCTACCACCATCTCGGTAATCCATCTACTAGCCAAAGCTATTATGGCCATTGTTTATGTCTCTTCAGGGCCCGAGTTGCATGTAAAAATCAGATTTTATATGAATGTGCATCCGATCAAATCTTTCTGGGATCAATAGTTATTATTCTCTACAACTTGAAGGTAGTATTTGGGTTTTAGGTTTTCTATTGAAGTCTTCTTAGTTATGCCTAAGTTATAAAGGAAAATTTTGTGACTCTTCCAAAGGTCGATCTCTTCTTTGATTCTGTATTAGTTGTATTGCATACTCTATTACTATAATCTCCTTTTCCTCTGAGTGAATATATTTCATTATTGTTCCTCTTCCTGCCATTAATATTTTGTGCAATATCTTCTTGCCTTCTATTAATGTGTTGCTTCTATTCTTGAGGTTGTATGCTATATCTATTTTGGCTTTGAATGATATAGAGTGAAGTTCCTTCCTTATAGAATTCCATTGGTTTTTGATCCTTATGTGATCGTTGAGTTAAAGAAAATATTGAATCTGTGTACTTTGGGATTCTATTAATGAACTATGCAGTTCTAGGAAGAGATAAGACTGAACGTACTATTTGGTGCATCACCCCTCTCAATCAAACTAGGTATTTTGATTTCATGCATTTCCTTCTCCCTTTTCCTTCAAAGAAGTAGTTAGGTGCACCCTAATAGTGAGGAAGCTAGCCTTCTTTGGAGACTCCATCTCATAGTTCAAGTCCCATAGCTTGGATATTATTTAAATGTTTCACAAGGTTGCATTTAGGTCAAACTTCAGGGAAGGGTGCAAACTTTAATGACAATATAAATGATGGCTAAGTTATGGAACTGCAATGCATATTCAGTTTTAGAAAAAAATAGATAAGTAGTGAAAGGATAGAGAAGATAGATTTGATCAAAATGATCAAGAGATAACCAGTAAAGAGGAGATATGAAATCAAGCAGCAAGGTGCTAACTAAAGGATTAGGTGTTGAATCATTTTGACAAGTGATACAAAGTAAATATCCTAATAGAGTAGTCCTAAAATACTTTTGTAAATCTCCTAACAAAGTTCTTAGTTGTGAGTTTAAATCCTTTAGTCATGGTGAGATCTAATAGTCTTGTAATCCTTTAATAGGGCAAACAACTTTCATAGGATAGATAATAGATTATGATCAAAACTCTGTAGCCATAATTGGCCACACTTTATAACTGTAGTAGTGAAGATTTGTGGGTGTCATCCCCACTCCAATTTTAACTTCTCATTGGTGGGTTTCTGGATAACCAAAATCTTGTGTGGTATGTGTTGATTTACATTATGCTTTGGATGTGATGCATGCTTACATATTTTAGTTTACATGTTAAGTTATGAGATGGACAAATGGTGAAATATTTTAGAGGTAAAAATTTTAAGTGCTAATTTATACGCCCACCCCACCCCCCCCACCAGAACTTATTTTCCCATTGTTAATTCCAACACTTATTACATTAATCCGAACAAGAGTGGATGTTGCAAGGGTTTTAACCCAACCTTCTGGAGACTTTGATGAAGTGCCTTCACCAATCCTCTATGCTTGCTCAAGAAACATCAAATTGATTGCATTAGTGGTTTTTCTAATTGCAAAACCTAAATTTTTCTCCATAATATGAGTGTTCCTTATTAGAAAGTAAAGTCCACCAAGATAACTGAGAGGGGAGAGCATGTGAATAAGTTATCCAACTATTAAAACATTTATCAACCTTATTAATCCTTAACCATGTGAGCAATATAATCAGCAACCATAAGAAGATACAAATACACAATAAAACTAGATATGTTAACTAGGGAAACCCTTGATTAGATGGAAAACCCTAGTGGGGATGGAACCCACAAAATGATGTACTAATATAAAAGTTCCTTGTAAGAGGATGGACTTTGTTAGAAGCCAATGAAATACATTCAGTACATATCAGTCCCTGTTAGGAGATTCCAACCTAACTAAGAGTTGTGTCAACCTTGTTCGGAGTTGTAGAAGGTAGATGGACCCATTGGTCAAAAACATTTAGGGGAAATACCACCAAAATCACTATCAAACTGGTCTTTGTATTATTTCTTATAGAATAAAATAACCTCAACTCCTTCTCTATCCTTTTGACTGAACCAAACCTCTTTTGATCTCGATACTAGATCACCAACTTTGCATCCAATAATCCCTTGGATCACTTACATGCCTTTACAAACTTTACACATTACTTTTATGATTTACACTTGTTTGCATATTATTATTTTCATACATTGATCCATAAGGAAAATAACCTCCCTTTATACCATATCCTCAAAATAATTCCTTGATTCGGCCTTGAAGCTTTTCCAATTAATTATAATAGGACCTCACTAAGATATTATAAAATATTACATCTTATCACAATTACAAATCACTTTTAGCTTATAGTCTTTACAAATTTTCACACGTACAACTTCTAACCTTGTACATTTACTTATGTCATCATCAGGTTGTCTACTATTACTATCTAACTATGCTTATCATGATTCTTTTGCAGTTAAGAGAAACAAATCAATCATCAAAAACTACTTATTAGGTACTTTATCTTCTTACTATCTTATGTAGATCTTGAATAAATTATGTATGTCTTCGACTCTCTATACACACACTTGTTCATAGAACTAGGACACAATGTAGAATACATCCTCAACTATGCTTGATTTTATCATCAATACACAATCCGTACAACCTCATTCTCTATTGGCTACTTTCCCAATCTTCACATAATCAATGTTATGTTGACATCAATGAAAAACATAGTCATGAATGCAATATGTCAATCATGCTATCCATCTATCTAATTCTTAGGATACTCCCCCAAAGGAATACCATCAACATTCATGATAAAAATCTTCCCCTTTGGCATTGATAGAAACATAGATGAAAAACATCTAAGTTCCAAGAATACTAAATCAAGCTCTATTGATGTTGTTGTTGTTCTCTCATTTTCAAATCCTCTTCATCAATCAAATATTAAACTCACTAGAACTTTTCCCTATCTATGATTTCTCAATCTTAGGATCCACATCAGTTGTTCACACTCTAGTTCACAAAAAAACTCTTCATTCTTATCTATCTTACATGGATGGTCATCATTTTTCACACTTCTTCCACATTGATATCAACTTTCAATAATATTTATTGTTAGAATATATAGTCCACCAATATAATTGAGAGGGGAGTGGGGAGAAGGGGGGTGGGGGCTGTTGGAATTAGCTATCCAACTAATATCAAAATTATCAACCTTATTAAACTTTAACCATATGAGCAATATAATTAGAAACCACAACAATTGGATATAATTGATTAATTGTGTGTTGTCTTTGATGTTACACAAATGTCATATCAGTTTTAGTTAGTTTATGCCAAGCTCACTTGAGCAGTGAAGACAAGTTTCTATGTCTACTAAGTGTTCCTATGTTTGCCTAGTTTAGAAAGTAGTGTCTACGAAGTTCACTCGAGCATCAAAGGAAAGTTTGTTGAAGGTGAGTGTTAATTGAGCTCACTTGGTTAATGAAGGAAAAGTTGTATGGAACTAGTGTTAATCGAGCTCACTTGGTTACCAATGGATCTGTGCAAATATGCAGTGTTAACTAAACTTCTATTGGTTAACATAGGAAATCATTTCTAGGTTAGTGTCTACCGAGCAGGGTTGGCTAACGAAGGATTTTCTTATTTTGGCATATTAAGTTTAGTTAATTTATCTATTAGTTCTAGTTGACTGATATGATGAATATTAATTATTCTAAGTTGTATTTGAGCTGACTTGACAATGTGGATGATATAAGTATAAGGTCAAGTTGTGAATGAAAAATGTATGAGTGTGTGGAATGAATTGAAGATTTGATAATAAGAAAAGGAAGGAAAGGATAAGTAGAATATCCATGTGGAGCTAAAAAGATGTATTCAATTAGAAAGGATCAAGTACAAGCCATAATAGAGATCTATAATAAAAAATTCAGTTGCATTCAAATCAAGTCATCTCATTGTTACTCTCTAACCATTGTAGAAGTGATCTAAATCTCATAACAGAGTTAGCTTAACAACTATTTGTAAATCCTCTAGCAAGGTGGTAGATCTATTGAATTGTCTTAGGACCTCTGACAAGGGCACTCCTAACAGGGTGATTAAATCCTCTAATAGGGTCACACCTAACAGTGTGTCTTGTAACCTTTAACAAGGTTGGTTCCTAAGAGGGCTCACTTTAGAAGAGTGAAAACAATAACTAGTTGCAATTGGTGGTTTTCCCAAATTGGGTTTCCACATTAAATCTTGGTGTCAAATTTGTTCATGCTATTTACTTTTATGTGTTTGCAACTAAGTTAAACTAATGGTAATCATAGATAATATCTAAATATTTGCATGTAAATGTTAACCAAGCAATCATTGTATTTACCGAGTTACAACATTTCTTTGTTTGTTGAGCATCAATAGTATTCAATTTTTAGAGTTTATTTTTGTACTAACATCTAAGGGATCTTAGATTTATTTTAGTGGTAATTGATTCATCCCTATTCTTAGTTTCTCCTCTTATATTTCCAACAATTGGTATCAAAGGTTTTGGTGCTTGCAGAGACAGTTTCAAGGACCTAAGCTAAAGATCAGGATGTTTTATAGAAGAGAAATTCCCAAGTTGAACAGAGACAATTTTGCAGCATGGCAAGGACTGATGAGATTAAATTTGGCTACCATCAGTGATTTATGATGCAAATATCTTGATGTTGAATACAAGACTACCACTGTAACATTATCTATTAAAGATATTGCTAAAAAGAAGAACCATCATGATGATTGATATTGCTTCTACTCTCAATTATGTTGAATTTGATGAAGTAAAAGATTTCAAAATAACACATGCCATGTGGACCAATTTGAAAGATGTCTGTGGAGGAGATGAAAATGTAAGAAGAGATAAGGCTAAAATTCTTAGAGTTCATTTTGATCAGATGTGAATGAGAGGAGATGAGAACATTGTAAAATATATGGAAAGAATCAAAGCAAGTGTGAGTGCTATCAAGGCATTTGGAGGAGACATTGAAGAGAAAATAGTTGTAAGAAAAGTACTTACAAATATTCTTCCTATTTATGCAATTAGAGTGTTTGCTATTCAAGAGATGAGATGTGATCCAAATTCTAAAATGTTTTTGGATGCTTTAGTTAGAAGATTGATAGCTTTTGAGTTAGATAATTTTGATAACTATGTTCCTAGTTCAAAAGTTATTGAGTCTGCATTTGAAGCTAAACTATCACTCAAGAAAAAGGATAAAAAATAAAAGTCTAGTCAATCTAGAAGTGAAGAAGAAGAATTAGAAGAAAGTTCACATATTGATCTTGAGGTTGTTGAAGCCCACTTGCAAGAAAATATTGAAGAAGTTGGTCACATTGCTACAAGGTGTACAAATAAAGAACAAAAAACTATAAAGAAAACTAATAAGTACAAAGGCAAGAATGATTTCAAGAACTACAAGAACCACAAGGACAAAGGTAAGAAATCTTGTTTTATGGCTAAAGGTTCTGATAATAGTGAAGATGAAATGGTATATATTGTTGTAAAGGATGAATCTAATGATGAAGGAGATAAGATGGCACTTATCTCTCATGTTAGAAAAAATGATACATGGATTATTGATAGTGGATGCTCACATCATATGACTAGAGATAAAAAAAAATTTGAGAATATGGAACCTTATGATGGAGGTAGTGTGAGATTTGGAAAAAATGAACCTTGTTGCATAAAAGGTAAAGGGCGTATCTTATTGACCAATGAACTTGTATGTGACAATGCTTATTGGGTTGAAGGATTGAAGCATAATCTACTAAGTGTGGCACAGTTGAACAACATTGGATTCAAGGTAGAATTCATAAGAGGCAAGGCCAAACTACTAGATGGAAAAGGAAATTTGGTTGGATCTAGCAAGCAAACAAAAGATAATCTATTTTATCTTGATCTCAGTGAAAGCTCATGTTTTATTTCTCAAGTAGAAGAAATTTGGTTATAGCATATAACACTATGTCATGTAAAATTTGATAATCTACTTAAGATTAGCAAACATAGGAGAGTAAGAGGTGTTAGGATTAAACCACAAACAAAAATAATAATTACATGCAAATATAATCAATAACAGAAAATTATAGACCACACAAAAAACAACACAAGGCACCAAGATTTTATATGGTTTACCCAATCCCTGGGCTACGTCCACCAAACAATAAGTCTGATATTATTATGATCCAGTGATTACAACTTGATTCTAATCCGTAATCTTTTACAACTCAATACCATTACATGAACCAATTTTTGCATCACCACACTAAAACAATCCCTAATGCTAAGCCCTTTTATACAAGTATTTTTATGCTGCTTTAGGATTACAACATGTTGGCCTTATGTTGACCATACATTATGAATTTATGAAGTATGTATAGTACTTTCCTAATCAGTCACCACAAACTAACAATATCCCACTTGAAGACTGATCTTATAACTATACCACTACCACATGGGGCCCCCACTAGATCAAACCACCTTGGGATCTGCTATTCTTTTATTCATATTCAGTCTAGAAGACCAACCAAAGTAGAAGAGGAGTTCAGCTTCTCCCTTATTACTACCTTTGTAAACATATCTATTGGATTTTCATATGTACGTATCTTGTCCAACTTTAACTATCCATCCTCCAAAAATGACTAAATGAAATGGTACCACAATTGTATATGTCTAGTCTTTGAATGTAGAGCAAAATTCCTTGCAAGATGAATAACACTCTGACTATCTATAAACAAATAATTATCCCTTTGAGGATGTCCCAATTCTTCCAAGAAGAACTGAAGCCACATCATCTCCTTGGCTACCTTTGTAGTAGCAACATACTCTGCCTTTGTAGTGGATAAAGCATTAACCTTCTATAACCTAGAAAGCCATCTCATGGCTGCCCCATGAATAGTAAAGACATAACCTATAGTACTTCACTTGGTATCAAAATCTCCTACCAAATCTAAGTCAACATAGCCCTGCAAATTAGTAGTAGAGGCCCCAAAGTGCAAACACTTATTAGATGTTCCTCACAAATATCTGAGAATTCATTTGATGTCATTCCAATGCTCAATTCTTAGATGACTCATATGCCTGCTAACAACTCCCACTGCATGTGCAATATCTGGCCTAGTGCATACCATAACATACATCAAGCTTTCTATAGTTGAAGCATAGGGTACCTTGGACATCTTATCCTCCTCTTCTTATGTCTTGGGACACATCTCCTTAGTCAACTTCAAATGACCAAGTAAAGGTGTGTCAATAGCTTTAGCATTCTCTGTCATGTCCCCTTTTCAAATAATTAAAAAAGAAAATCTTTGCTAAGGCAGGCGGGCCCAAGAAAGTGAAGTTTCGGAAAAAGGGGGTTAATCTTTGGAAACCGTTGGACTAATAAATGAAAATTATTATTAAAATAAGTTTCATTAACCTCTCTTGGACGTGAGTTACAGTTATGCCCTCTTTTAAGGGGTTTGGAGGCATTTTGGGCTCATTCCAGAACTTGATTTTGCTCATTCTTTGTTATTCTTCAGAGGCTGCCAAACCTATGGAGAAGGAGACCCAAGAACGGGAGTTTGCAGGTTTCCAGGGAGACCCAAGAACGGGAGTTTGTAGGTTTCTAGGAAGGCTAAGGACGGGAGTTTGAAGCCATTCCATGTGCATGCTCATACAGAGTTTGCCTTTGTGCTGAACAGTGCAGATTTGTGAGTTTCCGGGTGTATTTTTGTAAGAGTTTGGTGTTTCCGGTTGAGTATTTCATATCAGTTTTGGTTGCTGCTGTATTTTATACTTTAAGCTGTTAAAATAGATCTAAATATATATATTGGTACGTGATTAAACTTTTGAGATAGATTATTAGTGTTCTTGTGGTGTTTTCGGACATATTTTGTGCTATTTCGGGAGCCCGATGAGCATAGTTTTGGTCCTACATTTTTGAGCTGTTGTGTAAATGCTATACGGATCTGGAAATGTCAATTTGTGGGCTGTTATGCTGCTGAAAGTTCTGTAAAAATTTCCATTTTCAGATTCATTAATAATTTGTGAAGTTGTGAAGCTTTTAGCACTATTTTCAACATACCCGATTTGGGGTTTCTTGAGGAATTTGGTGGATCTTTGGGATATTAGCTGTTTGATTTTAAAGATCTGATTAGAGGTTGGAAATATCATGTAAAATCAGAAAAGGGACATTTCAGTGGTATCAGAGCCATGATCTTGCCAGCCTGAGGGTTTGTAGAAGTTGCAGGTCAGTTTTGACAACTACCCAGATCTTGCATGTTAGTTTTGACAACTACCCAGATCTTGCATGTCAGTTTTGATAACTACCCAAATCTTGCATGTCAAAATTTATGGTTGCATTCTACTTCTAATCATATGCATGTTAGTTCTTGGTGAATTTGGTGATTGCATGTTGCTTCTAATCACTTGCATGTCAAAATTTATGGTTGCATGCAACTAAGTGAAAGAGAAAAAAGATATTTGCAGCGAGAAAAGAATAAAGAAATTTTGATCAAACCTCCAGTTGAAAGTAAAAGTAAAAAATCCAAGGAAGGGAAAAGTATGGCTGATCCAGATAAGATGGCAAAGAAATTCTTCCAAGACATCCAAAATACTCAGAAGCAAACAGTGGATAGTTTGGCAAAAACTAGAGAGGCTTTGCGAATATTGACAGAAAAACTACAAGGAGTTGCATCCATTAATGAGAAAGGGAGCACTTCAGAGGAGCCAAGAAATCTGAAATCCACACCATCTAAATCAACCAAAACTATTTTCTTGCCTGCAGATGAGCCACCAGTACCAAATCCAGCCATTAATCCTATGGAAGAGGTTACAGGTAACTTGATTACATTAAGAGCTACTTATAATGGCTTAGATGATGACTTTCATAGTTCAGTTCCTTTTAGAGAATATGTGGATATGATGAACACTTTGATGCCCAAGAAAGAGTACAGAAGGGAGCATGACATAAGTGGAAGAGAGCTCAAAAATAAAATAAGCAAGTTTATAGCACCTACTTTTGATGGAACAAATAAAATTTCAACTAGAGCATGGCTACAAAAATTACAGACCTTCTTCACACTTAACCCCATGAAGGAGAGTGATGTTGTTCAAATTGCAAGTCTACACTTGGAAGATGCAGCCTATGATTGGTGGTATCATGGAATGACTACTCAAGGTCATGATCAGGTAACTACATTTGATGATTTTAGTCAAAGAGTGATAGATAGATTTGACCTCAAGGATGATGATTATGAGGATGTTGTTGTGCATGATGGTGAGATACCTGGTGTAGATGAGAAGACATTGAGCATTCATGACTTTTTTGAGAGAGAGTACCAGGCACAGTTAGATGCTTCGTCACATGAGGTTGAGGCTAGTAGTACTTCACATGATTTATCCCGCCAGCTGAAGGTGTGTGAAGACAGTATTGTCACTACATTATCTCATCATGAAAGGTATGTGGAGTTAGTTGGTATTGGTCATATTACTCAAGTCAGGATTTTGCTTGAGTTACCAGCTAATTCTAGTTTACGGATATGGACTCGAGATTGTTATATTGGCATTTGGGATTCAGTTGACTGGAGATCTTTAACACTTTTTGGTAACAGTGTTTGTTTGGGTGCTATCATGGATTTGATTAGAAGATTACATGGTGTTGTCTTTTCTTGTGTCAGTATCTTGTCTGATGTTGGTATTAGTTTTCATACACCAATGTTGGGCTTTGTTCATATATTCAGTCGGCCATACTTGTTGGAATGTGTTGATGATATTTCATATTTGGCAGTGTGTATAGATGAGTCCCAGGATCACATTGGCATTGATGACATCCAGAAGGATGCAATGGGCAGTTTTGAAGACTTAGTTTCCTTGGGTATAGAGGAGTTGGACAGCAATGCTAATGTTTTTGATACTCCGTATGTTGATATGAGCTTTAGATTTGATTCACAGGATATGGATGGTAATACTCTAGAGACTAGTAACTTTGAGGACACTCCTTCAGACAGTGCATCAGAGGAGGTTTGTAGGAGACAGTCAAGCCAGTGCCATCATGTGTCTAATCAGTTGAGAGTTAGTGACCAAGACATTTCTATCACTTGCCAACATTTTGATGCTGCTCGTCAGTTGTTAGCAGTTTATGGATGGGGTTCTCCTACTAGTGATGAGCAGGGAGGAAGTTATCTTTCCTTGACAGAGATCCACTCTTTATGGGAGGCTATTCGGATTTTGAGACAGAATTATATGCAGTTGGTAGCCGACAGAGATTATCTTATGGAGTGGGGCAGTACAGCATGTGATGCATTGTTGGCCAAGGAAGATGAGGTGAGTGATCTTACTGAGCAGCTTGAGGTGACTTCTGAGATTCTTGAGAGTACACAATTGGCTCTCAAGGAGTCACAGTTTCATTTGGCTAAGGTGACCATGGAGTTAGAGCAACTATAGTCTTTACCTGATTCTATACAGTCACAAGCTATGGTGTTTGGTGATCCGAGGATGTCCATGGCCGAGATTGTTAGAGATAGTGGAGATGGGGATGCATCCATCCTTGATACTAACATGGGCATATCAGGTTCATTCCCACTAGAGTCAGGTCCAATTGAGTTGGGTGCTGTAGCAGATTTTTGTGGTGTGCCTGACATGGTGGTGACCTCTAGTACTAATGGCACGAAGACTAGAGATGTTGTATCAAAGACCATGTGTGATGTTGGTCAGCTGATAGTTGGCATGGTTCCTACTAGTAATACTACTCCCTTCGCAATGTCTTCAGAGGTAGTAGTCAGTTCCAACTTGGTTAATGATCGATTGCAGTTAGTTACATCTGGATTGCAGTCTAAGCCACTAACTGAGATTGGTGCATTCTATCGGCATTACACTGTGAGGTATGCTCATCTATCTACCTTTGATGACCATGTTGATGAGATGATGGTACAGAGATGTACTTTGGTTCCTAGTGCTTATCATCAGTTATGGGATAGTTTGATGCCTCGGGATGAGATTTGTGATGGGCATGACATGGTGATAGGTCCTGCAATTGACAGGTTGATAATACATGACTTAGAGCAGGATTTTTGGAGTGATGCTTTAGCAGGTGTTGTTATTGATTCTACTCCTTTGGCTATGACATCTCTTGACTTAGCTGGTGATCAGTGGGTTGTATCACTTCTTCATGGTGAGCTATTGACTGAGGTTGGTTTTTTTTATCAACATTATATTACAGGGTATGTACATCAGTTAGCATTTGATCCCTGTGATGAGGAGTTGATGGCAGACAAATTTGGTTTGGATTCCATTTCTTACTCGTTATCTTGTAATGTCTTTTCACCATCAGCAGTGTATGGGAGTTATGGTTATGAGATAGTGGCCGATGATTTGCAGAGTTGTGTTGACTGTAGGAGTTGTACAGTGTGTGGATTCTCCATACTTGGTACAGTTTCATTCGAGAGGGTTCACCATTGTTGCAGAGTTGGATTGTACATTCCATATAGGCCAGTGGGATGCATTGATGGTATTTACTGTGTTGGTAGTTTGATTTGTCCACTTTACTTGGGTTCTGATGTTCTAAGAGTTTGTGCCTCATGGGTTTTTGATTGTGGTAGTGGTGATTTTGGAGTTTGGTTGAGCTATAATTGTCAATTTGATTATGGATTCCTCTTGGTCATATTGCAGAGGATATTACAGGAGCCTGTGTTAATTGGTAGTAGTATAGTTCATGACTACATTTGGGATCCAGGTGGATTGATTGGTTTATTGTTCAGCCATTGCTTGAGGACAAGCAATGATTGGGAGGGGAGGACTTGTCATGTCCCCTTTTCAAATAATTAAAAAAGAAAATCTTTGCTAAGGCAGGCGGGCCCAAGAAAGTGAAGTTTCGGAAAAAGGGGGTTAATCTTTGGAAACCGTTGGACTAATAAATGAAAATTATTATTAAAATAAGTTTCATTAACCTCTCTTGGACGTGAGTTACAGTTATGCCCTCTTTTAAGGGGTTTGGAGGCATTTTGGGCTCATTCCAGAACTTGATTTTGCTCATTCTTTGTTATTCTTCAGAGGCTGCCAAACCTATGGAGAAGGAGACCCAAGAACGGGAGTTTGCAGGTTTCCAGGGAGACCCAAGAACGGGAGTTTGCAGGTTTCTAGGAAGGCTAAGGACGGGAGTTTGAAGCCATTCCATGTGCATGCTCATACAGAGTTTGCCTTTGTGCTGAACAGTGCAGATTTGTGAGTTTCCGGGTGTATTTTTGTAAGAGTTTGGTGTTTCCGGTTGAGTATTTCATATCAGTTTTGGTTGCTGCTGTATTTTATACTTTAAGCTGTTAAAATAGATCTAAATATATATATTGGTACGTGATTAAACTTCTGAGATAGATTATTAGTGTTCTTGTGGTGTTTTCGGACATATTTTGTGCTATTTCGGGAGCCCGATGAGCATAGTTTTGGTCCTACATTTTCGAGCTGTTGTGTAAATGCTATACGGATCTGGAAATGTCAATTTGTGGGCTGTTATGCTGCTGAAAGTTCTGTAAAAATTTCCATTTTCAGATTCATTAATAATTTGTGAAGTTGTGAAGCTTTTAGCACTATTTTCAACATACCCGATTTGGGGTTTCTTGAGGAATTTGGTGGATCTTTGGGATATTAGCTGTTTGATTTTAAAGATCTGATTAGAGGTTGGAAATATCATGTAAAATCAGAAAAGGGACATTTCATTCTCCATAGAGAAACATTGCAACACCTTCTCAATATAATCAGCCTAAGATAGCATCAATTTCCTATTCTTCCTATCTCTGCAAATTTTCATACCAAGGATTTGTTTTGCTGCCACCAAATCTTTCATAGCAAATTCATGTGCTAATTGGCATTTCAACCCCTTGATGTGATCCATGCTAGACCCAGCTACAAGCATATCATCAACATATAAACATAAAATAATGTAGCTAGCATCATCCAACTGCTTAAAGTAGACACAATGATCTAAATGACACCTACTATAACCATGCTCATGCATAAAACTGTCAAATTTTAGATACCATTGCCGAGGTGCTTGCTCCAAGCCATATAAACTTTTCTTCAATTTGCACACTAAGTTCACCTTACCTTTGATTGTAGATCCCTGTGGTTGAGCCATTTATATCTCTTCATCCAAATCACCATGAAGGAAGGTTGTTTTAACATCAAGCTACTCTAAATGCAAATCTTCAGTAGCCATAAGACATAAAATAGTATAGATAGAAGTCATCTTAACAACAGAAGAAAATATCTTATCAAAATCAATTCCCTTTTTCTATGCAAATCCTTTTATAACTAACTTGGCTTTAAATATTTTCTTACGTCTTTCCTCTTCTTTCAACCTATAAACCCACTTATTCTATAAAGCCTTTTTACAAGTAGGCAGTTTGCATAAACCCCAAGTCTTATTTTTCATCAAGGAGTCCATTTCTTCTTTAATTGTAGACTCCCACTGAATCTTAGTATCCACCTATACAACTTCATCATAACATTTAGGTTCACCAACATCTATTAATAAAATAGAATACAAAGAGGGTGAAAATCATTCTGGAGGTCTAATTTTCCTTGTTGACCATCTAACATTCATTGGTGTGTGTGGTATTTGTTGTTGCTATTGTTGCAGATCATGACGAATGACTAGAATATCATCTTTTGGAGTATTATCCAACACTACGTAATCATCTTCTTTCTTCTCATGTTTCTGCAACAGATCTTTGTACAACACTTTCTCATTAAATATGACATCCCTACTTCTTACAATTTTCTAATTTTCAAAATCTCAAATCCTATAACCAAATTCATTAATGCCATATCCAACAAATACACATTTTTTTAACTTAGCTTCTAGCTTGGTTCTATTTTCAAAATATATGTGAGAAAATGCTTCACACTCAAAGGTTTTGATAAAAGAATAACTCACCTTCTTACCAATCCATGCTTCCACTGGAATACCATAGCCCAAAGGAGTAGAGGGACCTCTATTAATCAAATATATAGTAGTATTGATAGGCTCTACCCTCATGTGTAAGGGCAACCCAACATGCAACCTCATGCTCCTTACATGCTCCATTATAGTCTTGTTCATGCATTCAGCCACTCCATTTTTCTGTGGAGTCCTTAGAACAATTTTCTATCTATGAATACTATTAGTGGAGCAATAATCTTCAAATTCACAACTGCAATACTCACCACCATTATCAAATCTGAGACATTTTAATTTCTTACCAGTCTCATTCTCAACTAAGCATTTCCATTTTTTAAAAGTTTGAAATACATCAAACTTATGTCTAAGGAAATAAACCCATACCTTTAATTTTGCATCATCAATAAATGTAACATATTAATGAGAGCCTCCAAGGGAAGATACTTGAGCCGGTCCCCATACATCGATATGTATAAGCTCTAATTTTTCCTTTTTTTTTTTCCTTCCCAGTCTTCACAAAACTCTCTCTCTTTTGTTTTTCATACACACAACTTTCATAGAATCCATATTAATACATTTTAGACTTGGTAAAGATTTTATGAATGAATTACTTTCATACTTTTCTCACTCATGTGCCCAAGTCTATTGTAACACACCATTGTATCAAAATCTACAACAACTATTTGTTCTCCTTGCTAAACTACAACAATTGTTCTTGAACATTCTTTTTTCTTTGAAACAATTAAAGTAGAAGGAATAATATGACTTGTATAAAAATATAAGGTTCCTACTTTCACACCTTTTGCTACTACAAGAGAACCTTTTGTAATCTTCCAATTTTTATCATTAAAATTAACTACACAACCCTCATCACCAAGTTACCTTGTTGAAATTAAATTCCTACTCAGCCTTGGAGCATGTTTTACATCATGTAGTAGCCCATGATTCCCATTCTGCAACTTAATCTTAATTTTTTGCTTTACAATAATCTGACAAGGTTCATTATCCCCCAAATAAACAAGTCCAAATCGCCTTGAACATAATCAATTAAATAACCTCTATGAGGTGTAGCATGAAATGAAGCACCAAAATCTAAAACCCATTAATCATCAACACTTTCTAAAGATAGAAGCAAGCATGCTGTTTGGATTTGTTACTTACCACATTTTCCTCCTTGTCTCCATCTAGTTTATCTCCTTCATTTTTCTTTTGATTCCAACAATCTTTATTTTTGTGCTCTAGTTTCCCACAATACTAGCAATCATTTGGTCCTCTCAATTGAGACCTCCTCCCCTTTGATTTTCCTCTTGATTTCTCATGATTTCTAGAATTACTTCCTCCCTCAGTTGTTCTACCCCTACTTTGTGCATTCAAAACACTTCTTGATGTAGATCCACCTAAAGATTTTCTATGAGTTTCTTCACTCAAAATAACACTGATCACATCATCATATTTTAGGGTACTAGATTTAGGAACAGAATTACTCATAGCCATTAGCAAACCATTCTAGCTTTCAGGCAAAGAACACAAAATCAAGAGAGCCCTAATATCTTCTTCAAAATTGATACCCACAAAAGATAACTGACTAGTAATAGTATTAAATTCATTTACATGATCTACAATATATCCACCTTCTACCATTTTCATATTAAATAAATGCTTCATGGGAAATACCTTCTTTGAAGTAGAGGGCTTTTCATACAGTGTTACTAGGGTTTTCATCAACTCTTCTATTGTCTTGGCTTTTGTAATATTAAATACCATCCATGGTGCCAAGAATAATCAAATGCTTCCAAATGCCTTTCTATCCAAAAGATCTCATTCATCATTTGACATAGATCCCCGATTCTTGGATTTGCCTTCTAATAGCTTCCATAAATCCTTCTGATAAAGATTATCTTCCATTTGCATCTTCCATAACTGGAAGTTCTGCCCATTAAACCTATCAACCCTCAGTTTACCCTTGTTTGCCATCGCTCCCACTCAACCATGAGACTCCCACTCAACTGTGAGATGTTCTTGCAGAGGATAACTTAAAAAATAACTAGGCTCTAATACCATTTTTTAGGATTAAACCACAAACAAAAATAACAATTACATGCAAATATAACCAATAACAAAAAATAGTAGATCACATAGAAAAGAACACAAGGCACCAAGATTTAACGTGGTTCACCCAATCCCTAGGCTACATCCACCAAACATCAAGTCTAATATTATTATGATCCAATGATTACAACTTGATTCTAATTTGTAATCCCTTACAACTCAATACCACCACAAGAACTAATTTTTACATCACCACACCAAAATAATCCCTAACCCTAAGCCCTTCTATATAGGTATTTTTATACCACATTAGGGTTACAACATGTCAGCCCTATGTATAGTACTTTCCTGATCAGTCACCATAAAGAATTTATGAAGTATGTACAGTACTTTTCTGATCAGTAACCACAAACTAAAAGGAGGTCTTCCTAGTTTGAAGAAACCTAACATGGGTCTATGCAAGAATTGTCAAATTGGTAAGATGGGAAAGACTAGTTTCAAAAGAAAAAACTATCAATTTGAAAATGTCTTAGAGATTGTTCATATTGACTTATGTGGTCATATTGGAATAAAGAGTTATAGTGGAGAACATTTTTTCATTCTTTTTGTTGATGATTATTCTAGAATGATAACTGTAATGTACTTAAAAGAAAAATTTGAAGCTTTTCAAAAGTTCAAGTGGTATCTGGAAAGAGTAGAAAAAGAAACTAAAAAAAAATTAAAATATTTGAGATTAGATAGAGTTGGTGAATTCATCTCCAATGAATTCAATAATTTTTGCATTGAAAGAGGAATCAAAAGATAGGTATCAACCCTTGGTACACCTCAACAGAATGGTATAGCTAAAAGAAGGAATAGATCCATCATGGATTGTGCAAGAACATTGATGATTAAAAAGAATGTTGCTATCAAATACTAGAAGGAAGCTATGAACACTGTAGTTCATACCTTGAATAGAGTACAATTGAAGAAAGACTCAAAGAAAACTCCTTATGAACTATGGTATGGTTACAAACCTAATGTAAGTTACTTGAAAGTATTTGGCAGTGAATGTTATATCTTAAAAGAATCTAGAAAAGGAAAATTTGATGTAAAAGGTGATGAAGGCATGTTTCTAGGATATTGCTGTAGAAGTAAAGCATACAAATGTTTGAATCTATCTACTCATAAAATCATAGAAAGTGCACATGTGAGAATTGATGAGTTTGTAGAAAAGAGTGAAGAAGAAAGCAACAAAGAACCAGAGGAGTACAAAATATTTGTTTACTATAAACCTGATACTTTGCCAATCACATCTGAATGAAATGAAGCTTTACCTCTTGAGTCCCCAAAATCTCCAATAGTTACCAAGTTACATATAGTGCAACTTGAGTCACAGTCTCAAAAACTCAAGTCACAGTCAAAGGCTACTGAGCTAGTTCAAACTAAGTCTAATGGACCCAAGTCATAGACAGTGGAACCTAAGCCTGACATTAAAGTTCATGATGAAATCAATGAAAGTTATTCATTATCCAAAGTGCTTGTGTTAAAAAGATATGTCAGAAGGCATCATGCACCTGATTAGATCATTGAAGACAAATCTGATGGAACAATGACAAGAAGAAAATTGAAAGGAACATGTTTATCTGTTGAATTTGAACCTAGAAATGTTAAAGATTCATTGGATAATGAAATTTGGGTTGAGGCAATGAATGAAGAAATAGAACATATTGAGAAGAAGAAAACTTGGTAAAAATGTAATTGGCACAAAATGGGTGTTTAGAAATAAGCTGAATGAAGACGGAGAAGTTTCTATAAACAAGGAAAGACTAGTATGCAAATGCTATTCTCAAGAAGAAGGTATTGATTATGGTGAAACTTTTTCTCCTGTTCCAAGATTAGAAGGTGTTAGAACTTTACTAGCATATGCAGCACATAGAGGATTTAAGGTATATCAAATGGATATTAAATCTGTATTCTTGAATGGAATTCTTGATGAAGAAGTCTACATTTAATAGCTAGAGAAAAAGAGACATGCTTTGCAAATTACACAAAGCATTATATGGTCTCAAGAAAGCTCCCAAAGCTTGGTATGAAAGACTACATAACTATTTGGTATAGATTGGTTTTCAAAGAACAAATAATAATAGTAGCTTGTATTTCAAAGAAGGACTAGACAAGAAGATTGTATTGGCAAAAATATTTGTTGATGATACTTTATTCATAGGAAATGATGAATTATGCAAGGCATTCTCATAAGAAATGAGTAAAGAATTTGGAATTTCTATGTTTGGTGAGATAAAATTCTTTGTTGGGTTGTAGATACAGTAGAACAAAGATGGTATCTACATCACTCAATCGAAGTATATCAAGGAGATATTGAAGAAATTTGGAATGGAAGATTCAAAACTTGTTGGAACCCCTATGTCTCCTAGATACAATCTTTTAAAAAATGATGATTCCAAGGCAATAGATTAGACAACATAAAAATCAATGATTGGAAAACTATAGTATGTAGTGCATATAAGACTTGATATTGTAGTAGCAGTTGGTATGGTGGCAATATTCTCAGCTAATTCCAGAGAAAATCACATGATGGAAATCAAGAGAATTATGAGATATCTGTAAGGTACTGAAGAGTATGACTTATGGTACAAAATTGGATGCAATTTGGACTTGAAAGTGTTCACTAATGCTAATTGGGTAGGAAGTATTGATGATAGAAAGAGCACTAGTCGCGAAGAATTCTTTCTTGGTAAAAGACTAGTATCATGGAAAAGCAAGAAGCAAAATTGCACATCTCAATCCATAGCAGAGGTAGAATATGTGGTAGCAATAGTTAATTGTTCAAACATTGTTTGGTTCAAACAACTATTGGTGGGTATGAAGATAGAGATCAAGGACCCAATTGTCATATATTGTGATAACACTAGTGTAATCAATATATCAAACAACCTAGTGATGCATTCCAAAGTTAGTGATGCATCAACTAGAGCATGTTGAAAATCAATCAGTTGATGCAGAATATACAAGGGCACACTACAAATGAATTAGTACTTAAGGTACATTGATATTAATAGAGTTGTTGTCTTTGGCATGTGTTGTCAAAGAGGGAGAAGTTTGAGAAGTTTTCTTTCATAGAAAGTTTATGTTAAAGAGGGAGGATGAACTTGGCATGAAGTTGTTGTAGATAGAAGTTTTTTAACAAAGGAAGAAATATGAAGATAGGAAAGAACTCACATTGATAGAGGGATTTCTCATGGATGAGAATCAGAATGAAACTAAGCATATGTTCCTTACTTTATTCTTTTCTCTAGAAATTTTTATTGTGCTATGACATGTTTTGTTGCCATCAATGCCAAAGAGGGAGATTGTTGGATACAATTGATTAATTGTGTGTTGAATTTGATGTTACATAAATGTCATATCATTTTTAGTCAGCGTATGCCAAGCTCACTTGGGTAGTGAAGACAATTTTCTGTGTCTACCAAGCATTCATGTGTTTGCCTAGTTCAGAAGGTAGTGTCTACCGAGTTCACTTGGGCATCAAAGGAAAGTCTATTGAAGATGAGTATTAACTGAGCTCACTCATTTAATGAAGGAAAAGTTGGATGGAACCAATATTAACCAAGCTCACTCAATTACCAAAGGATCTATGACAATATGCATTATTAACCAAATTTCTATTGGTTAACATAGGAAATCATTTCTGAGTTAGTGTCTACTAAGTAGGGTCAGCTAACGAAGGATTTTCTTATTTTGACATATTAAGTTTAATTGATTTATCTATTGGTTCTAGCCAACTGAGATGATGAATATTAATTATTCTAATTTTTATTTGATCTAACTTGAAAATGTGGATGATATAAGTATAAGGTCAAATTGTGAAATGAAATATGTATGAGTGTGTGGAACAAATTGAAGATTTGATAATAAAGAGAGGAAGGAAAGGATAAGAAAAATATCCTTGTGGATCTAAAAAGATATATTTGATTAGAAAGGATCAAGTACAAGCTAGAATAGAGATCTGTAATCAGCAATTCAATTGCATTCAAATCAGGTCATCTCATTGTTACTCTCTAACCATTGTAGCAGTGATCTAAATATCTTAATAGAGTTAGCTTAATAGCTATTTGTAAATCCTCTAGGAAGGTGATAGTTCTATTGAATTATTTCAAGACCTCTATCAAGGCCACTCCTAATATGGTGATTAAATCCTCTAATAGGGTCACACCCAATAGTGTGTTTTGTAACCTTTAACAGAGTTGGCTTCTAACAGGGCTCACTTCAGAAGACTAAAAACAATAACTAGTTGTAATTGGTGGTTTTCCCAAATTGGGTTTCCATGTTAAATCTTGGTGTCAAATGTGTTCATGTTATTTGCTTTTATTTTTTTGCAACTAAGTTAAAGTAATGGTAATCATAGATAATATCTAAAGATTTGCATGTAAATGTTAACTAAGCAATCATAGTGTTTACCAAGTTACAAAAATTCTTTATTTGTTGAGCATTAGCAACATTCACTTTTTAGAGTTTATTTTTGTATTGACATCTACATGATCTAGGATTTATTTTAGTGGTAATTGATTCACCCCTCTCCTCTCTAACAACAACAAGATACTCATTCAAAATAACACTAGATATGTTAACTAGGAAAAACCTTGATCAGAGGGAAAACCCCAGTGGCGATGGTACCCACAAGATGATGTGCTAATATAAATATTCTTTGTTAGAGGATGGACCCTATTAGGAGTCAATAAAATAATTCAATACATATTAGTCCCTATTAGAAGAATTTGAATCCCTGTTAGGAGTTGTCGAAGATAGTTGGACCCACTGCCCAAACAACTTCAAGGGAAAGATCAATGAACCTACTATCCAAATGATCTCTGTATTATTCTTTGCAGAATAATAAAAATGAAGAGTATTTCTACTTCCTTTTCTTGTCTTTTCAACTAGATTTCTACTCCTTCTAATCTTGTAAAATTATCATAAATCTCGCATCCAATAATCCCTTGGATCACTTACTCACATTCAATAAACCCTCTACTCCTTTTTGCACTTTGCATACACTTCAATATTTCTTGTGTATTACAAACAAAGAAAATATCTTTCCTTTATACCATATCTTCAAAATAATTCCTTGAGTTAGCCTTGAGGATTTCCCAATTAATTATAATAAGATAATTAATTAATTTGTAATTACAATATCACTATTAGCTTATAGTCTATACAACTTCTCACTCATGCGGCACTAGGAATTTCACATTTGCTAATGTTATCATTAGACTATCATTAGTCACTGACTAACCTTAAATCAAAAAATTATATCACTACCAAAGGATATAATGCAAACATAAAAAATCACTTCTTAGGTACATTATCTCTATATTGCTTAGGTATAACTTTTGTATGTCCTTGACTAATGTGTTATGCATTGAACCTTCACATCATGAAATTGTACCAAACATGCCCATGAACACAAATCACTAGACAATCAAAGCATTATTCATACAACTAAGATCTTTGTCTGCTACTCTGTCAATCTTCAAAAACTTACTTCTATGTTGACATCAATGAAAAACACGGTCATGAATGCAACATGTCAATACTCTCCAATGCTTAGGATACTCCCCCAGTGGAATATCATCAACATTCCTACTAATAATCTCCCCCTTTGGCATTGATGGCAACATAAATGAAAAATATCTTAGTTCCAAGAATACCAAATAATACTCTATTGCTTTTGCTATTGTTTTCATCTTTTCAAATCCTCATCATCAATCAAATTTGAAATCCTCTAGAATACTACTTTATTCTTCTTCTTCTTTAGGATAAAAAATAGTTGTTCATACTAACAAACTCATTATACATCAGGATTCCTCATGCTACATATCTCCCCTATAGAGATATTCCTCCTCTGTCTTTATATGAATCTTTCTAAAACTCCCTAATACATACTTTGGAGGTTTTTTTCATACATATTCTCCCCCATTGACCTCAATGAAAAATTCCTCATTATGTCAATTTACTACCCCAAGTCTTCAGCTAGCTCAAGTGTCCAAAGATATTGTTCAAGTCCAAATACCAAGAGTCCTTAATGACTCAGCTCATCACAGATACTCCCTCATATAGGAAGCATCAACATTCAACCCAATCTAACAATAGTTATCTATACTATTGGACTAATGCAATCTTTGCATCATCTACGTAGAAGTAGGCAAGGGCATAACCCTAAGCATACCTCTCAAGTACTCAAATGCATCTTTCGGTATGGGCTTCATAAAGATATCTGCAATCTAATCTTTAGTACTCACATACTCCAATCTAATCTCTTTTTCTACTACCTTTTGTCTCAAGACATGATACTTAATAGATATATGCTTAGTCTTAGAATGCAATACATGATTCTTAGACATACTTATAGTAGTTGTATTATCATAGTATATGATAACAAGTTCTATAAATTCAATTCTAGTATCTTTCAACATCTTCTTCATGCACATAACTTGATTATAGTTATTTTCTACTACTACATACTCTACTTCTATTCTACTCTATGAGATACAATCTTGTTTCTTTCTTAGCCAAAAAACCAATCTTCTTCCAAGAAAAAATGCTCCACCATTGGTGTTTTTTTTGTCATCCATACTATGTGTCCAATCCACATTAGCATATTCACATAGAGTGAAATTACTCGATCTATCATATCAAATTCCATAGTTAGATGTTTCTTTCAAATATCTAAATATCCTCGTTACTACTGCATAATGATACTCTTTAGGATCAAATTGAAATCTAGCTACAATCCTAACTCAACTATAGATGTCTCATCTTTGCTTGATAACTTGTGACCAGTTATCATAGGTGTACCAATAGGCTTACAACTTTCCAATTCAAATCTCTTTAACAAATCTTTTCTCCTATCTTAATCATTTCAAACTCATTCTTCATCTCTTTAGAAAACTTATCACTTACTTCATCATTGCGTCCAAATATGATATCATCAACAAATATTACTATTATTAGAAAACCATTCTCAATTTCTTTCAAATACAAGTTATTATCTGCCGTACCTTTAGCAAATCCAATTTTTGCTAAATAGTTGTCCAACCTTGTATACCAAGTTCTAGGTGCTTGCTTCGGTCCATATAGAACTTTCTTTGGTCTACATACCATATCTTTATCTTCTGTAAGAGGAAAACCTTTAGGCTACTCAATATATACCTCTTCTCCAAGTTCTCCATTTAGGAAAGCTGATTTAACATCTATCTAATATACTTTGAACTTTTTATTCACTCTATAAGCTAAGAACATTCTTACTACTTCCATTTTGGCTATAGGGGCATATGTATCCTCCTAGTCTATTCCTTCTTATTGTGAGTGACCTTTGCATACAAGTTTGATCTTATTTCTCACAACTTCACCTTGTTCATTCATCTTATTTATGAATACCCATTTGGTTCCTATCACATTCTTGTCTTTACATCTTTAGGTCTTCTTTCATTTCTTGAATCCAATGATCATCTTTACATGCTTCATTTGTACTTTTAGGTTCAACTTCAAAATTTAGACATAATTCCTCATTAACTCTATTTCTTTCCATTGATTGTTTATCATGTTTCTGTTAGAGGTAAGAGTTGCCAACTCAACTCTTATCTCATCTCTTGGTTCAAATCGCTTTTCTTCTTTTTTCTGAACAATTTATACATCATTTTGCAGATCATTGTTAGTCTCCAAGAAAACTTCTACATTCTGTCTAAATATTCAAGTATTATATTCTTCTTCATCAGAATTTTAATCTAATATCCTTTCCTTAGTTCTAAAATTTTCATCAATATTTACATTTGTGCATTCAACTATTGTCTTGGTTCTATGATTAAAACATCTATATCCCTTACTTTTCAACGAATAGCCAAGAAACATACCTCCATACCTTTTCTGATCTGTACTTTGTTCATAGTGTACACTACTGTATTGACAGGTTCTCTCGAAAATGTCTTGGATACATCATTCTCAAACAAAATCACTCTAGTTGCCTCTACTATTGATATGTTTCTTCTTTCTATAATCCCATTTTGTTTAGGTGTCCTAGGTGAAGATAATTGTCTCTTGATTTCATTCTCTTCACAAAACATATTAAACTTTTTATAGGTGAATTCTCGTCCTCTATCTGATCTCAAACATTTTATCTTAAGACCAAATTCATTTTCAACTCTATTCTTAAATAACTTAAACTTCTCAAAAGCTTCAAACTTCTCTTTAAGAAATGCTACCCACATCATTATAGTGAAATCATCAAACAAAATCATGAAATACCTTTCACCATAGATTTCTCTTGTTTTAGAGGGAACACTTAGATATGTGTGAACAATATATAGTTTCTCTATGGTTGTGAATTTCTTGATGGGAATTGATATCGTCTTCTACTTAGCCAAAATATATTCTTTGCAAATAACATTAATAGGCTTTATTATCTTAGGCAAATGTATGATTGCAAACGTGCTACTAAATTTTACAATATTATCAAAGTTTATATAATAGAATCTCCTATTCCATAACTAACTATTATCCACTTTAGCAACCAAACATGTCATTTCAATGGGATTCAACTGAAATACATTACCTCAGGACTTAGTTTCATTCTAGTCATCTTATTATATTTATCCTTGATAGTGCAAGTCTTTTTTGTGAATTGCAATTTATACCCTTTGTCCACCAACTATCCAACACTCAACAAATTATTCTTTAATCCATAAACAAAATAAACATTGTCAGTGTTAGTTCTTCCATCTAAAGTAATGGATCCAATCCCTATAATATGACAAGGTGCATTGTTACCAACTCTAATAATACCTCCATCATAGTTCTTGAATTTAAAAAACTCATTCATATCACCAATCATGTGATGTGAACAACCACTATCTATTATCCAATTAGATTTATTTTCAACTTGGGAAACTAGAGTCTTTTCTTCTCTGATTCCTTGATCAAGATCATCTTTCTTAAGGGCCCATTTGGTTTCTAGAATAGGAATAGAAAATCTGGAATACATTTTCTATTTTTTGTTTGGTTTGTCAATTGGAATAGGGAATAGGAATATATATTCCCATTTGGCCTCTAAAATGACTTTATACCCATTCCAAAAAATGGTTGTTATTGGAATAGCCATTCCTATGCTTGCAACCAAATGGGCCATAATAGCTACAAATCCTATCTCATCATCACTTTCACTCTATACATTTTCATCAGATTCTTCTTCTTCATTAGCATACAAGCAATTCCTAGGTTTCCTAGGATTGAACTTTCCTTTATACTTTTTCTCACTTTTAGAAAATTTAGATGCATAATGACCAAACTCATTACATGTCCAACATTTAAAGATATTCTTACCATACTTTTCTATTCTCACAAGAAGTGCTATACCTTCTTTAATCTTCTTGTCTTCATCAGACCTGGTTCTACTACTACTAGAAAAATCTCCATGTGTATTTGCACTTCTAGACATCCTTGGGAAAATATTTAAGGCATTGAAGGCTATCTCAACTCTAGTCAGATGTCCAAATTTTTTCAAACCTACTTCAACTACTTTCAATCTTCCAAGCAATGCCTTCCTAGAAAGCTCCTTAGTACAAAGAATTAGTAGTTCAATCATTTGAGATACTTGCTTGAATGGTGGTGTTAAAGTTTTCAGAATCTTCTACACCACTTCAATTGCTTCCTTGGTTCCACCATATGACTTAATTCCTACAAATTTTTTTGATATCCTACCTATATACTTTCTTACAGATTCATCTTCCAACATTTTAGCATCTTGACATGCACATATCCAATTATGCAATCTTACTCTTTTTGTATGTGTATCACCTTTAAAAATAGATTCTAAAGTTATCAAAATTTTATGAGATGTTTGAATTGACTTTACCTAACTATATTCATTCTTTGAAAGAGCTGATAGTAAAGCTTCTCTAGCTCTCATGTTGTGCATGAATAGATCTCTCTTTGCTTCATTGCATTCTTCAAGTTTCCCTTCTTCGACAATTATCTTTTCACTCTTTGTAAAGAGACAATAGCCTGGACCGATACAAAGCATATGAGTCTTCATCTTCTCCTTCCAACTATCATAGTTAGCCCCATTAAATCTAGGACTATCCTTTCATAAAAGATTCAGCATTTATCTCCCAAAGTTTTTAAGCTTATCCTTCAAGGGCTCGATGCTCTGATACCAATTGTTAGAATATATAGTCCACCAATATAAATGAGAGGGGTGGAAGGGTGAATCAATTATCCAACTAATATCACAATTATCAACCTTATAAAACTTTAACCATATGAGCAATATAATTAGAAACCACAAAAATATACTTGTGCACAATAACACCAGATATGTTAACTAGGGAAATCCTTGATTAGAGGGAAAACCCTAGTGGGGATGGTACCCACATGATGATGTACAAATATAAATATTCCTTGCTAGAGGATGGACCCTATTAGGAGCCTATAACAATATTTAGTACATATCAGTCCCTATTAGGAGATTCTAACCCTATTAGGAGTTGTGCCAACCCCATTAGAAGTTGTAGAAGACAACTAGACCCACCGGTTGAATAGCTTCAAGAGAAAGATCAATGAACCCATTGTCCAAATGATCAATGTAATATTCTTTGTAGAATAATAGAAATGAATATTACTACTCCTTCCTCTTCTAATCCTATCAACTAGACTTTTGCTTCTTCTAATCTTGTAACAAGATCACAAATCTCACATTCAACAATCCCTTGGATCACTTACTCGCATTTAGTAAACACTCTGCTCCTTTTCACACTTCACATAGACTTCAATCTTTCTTGTGTATTAAAAAAGCTAAACATCTTTCCTTTATACAATATCTTCAAAATAATTCCTTGAGTCGATCTTGAGGATTTCCCCATTAATTATAATAAGATAATTAATTAATTTGCAGTTATAATAGCACTATTGGTTCATAGTTTATACAAATTCTCACACATGTGAAACTAGGACTTGCACATTCATTGATGTGATCATTAGGCTATCATAAGTCATTGGTTGACCATGCATCGACAGATTACATCATTGCCAAAGGATGTAATGCAAACATCAAAAATGGTTTCTTAGGTACTCTATCTCTATACTGCTCTCTATAAATCAAGTACAACTTTTGTACATCTTTGACTTATATGCTACCCATTGAACCTTCACATTAGGACACTATACTGAACATGTCCATTAATGTGCATCACTAGAAAATCAAAACATTATTTGTACAACTAAGATCTCTATCTTCTACTCTACCAATCTTCACAGACTTACTACTATGTTGACTTCAATGACAAACACAATCATGAATGCAACATGTCAATAATCTCCAATTCTTAGGATGCTCCCCCAAAGAAATATCATTAACATTCATGCTAATATTTCTCCCCCATTATTATAATATCTCTCCCTCATTATGTTAGAGAGGTTATATTCTCCTTCTACAACACTTCTTGCCCATACACAGGAGATGTTTTTCATGTAATATCTCCCCCATTGATATCAATGTCAAGGGATTCACTATGTCAATCATATGTTCCAAGTCTTCAACCAGCTTAAGTGTCCAAAGACACTATTTAATACCAACTACCAAGACTTCTTGATGACTCTACTCATCGCAGATACTCCCCTTTATAGGAACTATCAACATTCAGTCTAGATAAAAATTAGTGCTCTGTATGCTCTGTTTTGTATCTTTAGGAAAGAGTTTCCTAAAGATATCTACAATCTTCTCTTTTGTATGCACATACTCTAATCTAATCTCTTTCTTTACAACATTTTTTCTCAAAACATGATACTTAATAGATATATCCTTAGTCTTAGAATGGAACATACGACTCTTAGACATAATTAATGTACTTGTTTTATCATAATGTATGATAATAGGTTATGAGAATTCTATCCCAATATCATTTAGCATCTTCTTCATCTACATGATCTAGTTGTAATTGTTTGCAGTTGCTACATACTATGCTTCTTTTATACATTGTGAAATAAAACCCTATTGCTTTCTTACCTAAGAAACCAATCTTCCTCAAAGGAAGAATGCTCGATCACTAGTGCTCTTTTTGTCATCCATGCTACCTGCCCAATTTGTATCAGTATATGAACACAAAGTAAAATCACTTGATCTGTCATACCAAAAACCAAAATCAAGTGTACTCTTCAAATATAGGAATATTTTCTTTACTATTTCATAATGTGATTCCTTAGTATCAATTTGAAATCTTGCTACTATCCCAACTTCATTTTCTATATATATTATGGAGTGATTTAGATATTGTAAACCTCCAATCATAGATCCATACTTCTTTTGTTCTACTATAGGTGTCTCATCTTTGCTAGATAACTTGTGACCAATTATCATGGGTGAACCAATAGGCTTACAACTTTCCAAGACAAATCTTTTCAATGTGTCTTTCAAATACTTAGCTTGTGATAAGAAAATACCAACACTATTCTGTGCAATTTGTAGACCCAAGAAAAATATCATCTCAGCAATTATACTCATCTCAAATTCATTCTTGATTTCATCAGCAAATTTGTCACTTGCTTCATCATTACCTCAAAAGATTATGTGATCTAAAAATAATACAATAATCAAAAATCCATTCTCAATTTCTTTCAAATATATATTTCTATCTGTTTTACCTTTAGAAATCCCAACTTTGCAAAATATTTGTCCAACCTTGCATATTAGGTTCCAGGTGCTTGCTTTAGGCACATAATGCTTTCTTCAATCTGCATACCATGTCTTTTTCTTCTGTCAAAGGAAATCCTTTAGGCTACTCAATGTAGACTTCTTCTTCAAGTTCTTCATTTAGAAATGTTGACTTTACATCCATCAAATATACTTTAAAATTCTTACTTGATGGATAAGCTAAGAACATTCTAAATCTGGAAACAAGGGCAAATGTTTCTTCATAATCTATGACTTCTCATTGTGAATATCCTTTGCACACCAATATTTCATTATTCCTCAAAACCTCACTTTGTTCATTCATCTTATTTCTAAAAAATCATTTATTTCCTATAACATTCTTGTCTTTAGGTCTAGGAACCAATTCCCATGTCTCATTTTTCACAATCTAATCTAGTTATTCCTTCATTGCTTGAATCCAATGAACATCGTTGCATGCTTCATCTACACTCTTTCATTCACTATGAGAAATCAAACATAATTTTTCATGTGCTATGTTTCTTTTAATAACTCCTTTGTCTTTGCTTCCAATAATATGATCAACAGGATGATTCTTTGTCAAATTCTTGTTTGGTGTGGGTATTGTTATTACAAGTCTTACTTCTTCTCTATTTTTAGATCTTTGTTCTTTTCTTTTTCCAACACTTTGAACATCATTCTATAAATCATTGTTAGTCTCAAAGAAAACTTCAATATTCTCTCTAATAGGTTTAGAATCATCTTCTTCTTCATCATCATTATAATCCAACATTCTTTCTTTAACTCCAAACTTTTCATCCACTTTCACATTTGCACACTTAATAATAGTCTTAGTTATTTGATTAAAACATCTATAAGCTTTGATTTTGAATGAATAACCAAGCAACATACCTTCTTCGCTTCTTGCATCAAACTTACCAATATCATCATCTCTTATTATGTAACACTTACTTCCAAAAAATCTAAAATATTTTACTGAGGGTGCATGTCCAAACTATAATTCATAGGAGGTCTTGTTTGTACCTTTTCTGATCCACACTCTGTTCATGGTATATACTACTATGTTTACTTCTTTTCTCTAAAATATCTTGGATACATCAATCTCAAACATCATAGCCCTTGTTGCTTCATTTAAAAACCTATTTCTTCCTTAAACAATCCCATTTTTCTCAAGAGTTTTAGGTGCTGATAGTTGTCTCTTAATACCATTTTCTTCACAAAAGGTGTTAAACTCTCTTGAAGTAAACTCTCCACCTAAACCTAGTCTCATAAATTTAATCTTTACCCTAGATTCTTTCTCCACTCTATTCTTGAACAACTAAAACTCTTCAAATGCCTTAGACTTTACTTTAAGAAATACTACCTACATCATTTTAATGAAATTATCAACAAAAATAATAAATTACCTTTCGCCGTAGAATCCTCTTGTTCTAGTAGGACCACTTAAATTTTTATGAAAAATCTCCAATTTTTCTATGGTAGTTAACTTCTTTGTAGGAAAATAAACTTTCTTCTTCTTGTCATAACATATTCTTTACAAACAACATTAGTAGGTTTCACAATTCTAGGTAAATCTTAGATAGAAAATGTACTATTAGGCTTCACAATGTTATCAAAGTTTATATGATATAATCTTCTATTTCATAACCAACTATTATCTACCTTTGCAACCAAATAATTCATCTCTGTAGGGTTCACTTAAAACACATTACCTCTAGATATTGCACCATTGTCAATCAACTTACCATCTTTATCCTTAATAATGCATATCTCCTCTATGAATTTCAACTGATAACCTTTATCAACCAACTATCCAACACTCAATAGATTATGCTTTAATCCATCAACAAAATAAACATTATCGGTGTCAATCTTTCCATTAAGAGTAATAGATCCCATTTGCTTGATATGATAAGATACATTGTTACCAACTCTGACAATACCTCCATCATGATTGCTAAACTTAACAAACTTATTCATGTCTCCAATCATTTGATGTGAGCATCCACTATGTATAATTCAATCATATTTCTTTTCAACTTGTGAAACTAAGATCTTTTCTTCTCTAATCTCTTTTTCAATGTTTTATTCTTTTATAGTCACAACTCCTAATTCATCATCACTTTCACTCTAAATTCTTTCCTTCTACTCATCATCTTTATTTGCATAAAAATAATCTCTAGGTATTCTAGGCTTGAAATTCCTTTTATATTTTTTTATCTCTTTTAGAACACTAAGAAGCATAATGACCAAATTGATTGAAACTCCAACATTTAAAAAATGTCTTACCATATGGTTCTCTTCTTACAAGAAGGGCAATTCCTTCTTCAATTTTTCTATCTTCCTTAGATCTAGATTTGTTGCTACTAGCATAGTCTCTAATGGTGCTTAAGAAGGATGAACACTCAATGCATGAAAAGTTGTTTCCACTCAGGGGAATTCTCCAAATTTCTTTAAGCTTACTTCTATTGCTTCAATCTTCCAAGAAAAATCTCTCTAGTAAAGTTCTCAATACAAGGTATCACTTGCTTAATCATTTGCATCATCCATCTAAATGGCAATGTCAAGGTTTTTGAAACATTCCATACAATTTCATCTTCATCTTTAGATTAACACCTCCAAAAATTCCTAGTATTCTACCAATATAAATTTTCATAGATTCATCTTCCATCATTTTGGTATCTTAAAAAAAACATATCCAATTCTATATTCTAATTCTTTTAGCATGCTTATCACCCTAAAAAATATATTCTAGGGCTTTCCAAATTTCATCAGATGTCTCTAGGGATTTTACTAGGCTATATTCATTTTTAGGAAGAGATGACAATAATGCTTCTTTGGAAAGAATATTACATATAAATAGACCTCTTTCAACTTCACTGCAATCCTCAAGATTGCTTTGTTCCAAAATCTTCTTTCTATTCTTTTTCATCAACCAATAACCTAGACCCATACATAAAAAATAATTCTTCACCTTCTCTTTCTAGATACCATAGTTAATTCCATCAGTTTTAGGACTTTCTTTACTAAAGTGATCTGCCATTGATCTCCTTAAGTTAATCTTTTTCTTAAAGGACTTGATACTCTGATACCAATTGTTAGAAAGTAAAGTCCACCAAGATAACTGAGAAGGGGAGGGGGTGAATTAGTTATCTAATTATTAAAACATTTATTAACCTTATTAATCCTTAACCATATGAGAAATATAATAAAAGACCATAAGAAGATACACATACATAATAACACTAGATATGTTAACTAGGGAGACCCTTGATCAGAGGGAAAACCCTGGTGGGAATGGAACTCACAAAATGATGTACTCATATAAAAGTTCCTTACAAGATTATGGACTCTATTAGGAGCCAATGAAATACATTCAATACATATCAATCCTTGTTAGGAGACTTTGAATCCCTATTAGGAGATTCCAACCTTGTTAGGAGTTGTACCAACACTATTAGGAGTTGTAAAAGGCAGATGGACCCACTGTCCAAATAGCTTCAGGGGCAAGACCACTAAACTCACTATTCAACTGGTCTCCATATAATTCCTTGCAGAATAATAGAATGGAATAACCTTAGACATTTTTCTATCAACTTGACTAGACCAAAATCCTTTTGATCTTGATACCAGATCACTAAATTCATATCCAATAATTCCTTGGATTGCTTACACGCATTTACCAACTTCACATATTACTTTCTCAATTCACACTTTCTTGTATATCATACTTCTCATACTTTTATCTACAAGGAAATAACATTCCTTTATACCATATCCCCAAAATAATTCCTTGAGTCAGCCTTGAGGCTTTCCCAATTAATTATAATGGGACTTCATTAAGATATTACAAAATATTACATCTTTTTGCAATCACTGTCAGCTTATAGTCTTTACAACTATAAAAAAATGTTACTTCTAACCTTGTGCATTTACTGACATCATCATTAGGCTATCAGCTATCACTTTCTTACTATGCTCATCACAATTCTTTCCTAGTTAAGAGATACAAATCAATATATAGAAAATACTTATTAGGTACTTTGTCTACTTACTGTCTTATGTAGATCTTGAATAACTTTTGCATGTGTTTGATTCTCTATACAGAGACTTTTCCATAGAACTAGAACACATTGTGGAATACATCCTCAATTGCACTTGATCAGATCATCAATACACATTCTATATGACCATGTTTTTTGTCTTCTACTTTGCCAGTCTTCACATAAATAATGTTATGTTGACATTAATGACAAAAACAATCATGAATGGAACATGTTAACCATTCTATCCATCTATCTAATGCTTAGAATACTCCCCCAAAGGAATACCATCATAATTCATGCTAATATTCCCACCTTCCTATGCAATGAGACACATTTCCTCCAAAATTCCACATCTCCTTCCAATGTTATAATACCTCATCTAGTGCTGCACATGAGTTTACTTTCCTCTAAAAGTTTGCATCTCTTCTAAATGCATATAATGCCTCCTCTAGTACTTTGGAAAAATCACCATTGATATGTCTACTCATGAGATGCCTTTCCTCTAAACATCCACATCTCCTCCAAGTGCATCTAACACTTGGACTCTACTTCTTGACATATCACAAAGAAAAACGTGCCCCCCTTACTCCTTGGAAGGACAATCATGTTGTGAAGATCTTTCTTCTCTTTAGGGATACAAATATATCAAGTCCCCCCTTCTCTTCATGGATGAATCTTCTAATCCTTGACTTTATAGGGACATAAATAATTTCTTTTCATGAAATAGTCATCTATGAGAAAGAATCTAGCTTGAGATGATAAAAAACCTCCTGCCTTTGTTGCCTCCAACCACATGTCATTTCTTTGCTAATATTTAAAGTAAAAATCTTTTATGAACTCTTGTATAAGGAAGTGGATTGTCATAATAAGATGAGTCATTTTTATGTGCAACGGAAGCACAAAAGTGTGTCCCACCTTCAATTGTAAAAAATATATACCTCTCTTCAACTTCCCATTGATGAGATCTATGTCCCATTGAATACATTCATTTATACATGTACATTTTACTGACAATAAAAACATTTAACTTTTCTTTAGGTAGGAATGTTATATTACTTCCTAAAAAATAAAGAATACCTTTTAGCAATATGATAACCCTTATGATCTCTACATCCTTCATGAAGTAAAGAAGAAACTATAGTTTCTAAGATATGATTCATTTTGTTCAAAGTGAAAATAATGTGATCAAATGTTGAAGGAATAATATTAAGTAGGATTGCCTTGACATTATCCATTTTAGATTTCACACACACAAGATGATTAATCATTAAACAAAAAGTACTTATATGATGAACAATATCATGACCTTGATTAATTTTCAACCCAAACAACTTCTGCTTTATGAACATTTTTGCACTAGATGCCTACGAACCAAACTAGAGACACTGAGCTCATCCCATATTTATTTTTAATTTTTTGACATATCAATGCAATGCAAATATGCATATGATAAACCAAGTACAAAAAATGTTGTAGCCCTATGATCTTTAGTCATCCACTTTGTTACTCCATCTACATCGTGGGGTTTTCTAACAATTTAACACACATTGTCCAACAAGTCGTTTTCAATTGCAAGAAATTGTATTTTAATTTTTGTGTGTGAAATTTAGAGCTTTCAATTTTTTAATCATAGTTAATCTATCCATTATCCTTATTACTCAAAACCCAAACCATAACATCCACCATTTTCTTAAACTTTATACAAACTAGTGTAAGAAATTGTAGGTATAATCCACATGAGAAATTACTTACTTGTCTCTATCTAGAATAGGATTGAGAATTCTTACTCATCTAAAAAGGCTAACAAACTATTCAACAAATCCCTTAATCATGATAGATCTAATTATGAGTTATTGATATCTATGGGATTTTTGTTGTCCAAGGAATCACTCATTTTCACTATCATTTGTCAAGGGAGCCAAATCCCACTTCTAAAAATGGGGAAAAGAAAGTATTGGATTTATTTATTTTATCTCTCTTCAAGTTCTCTCAATTCTTTCCACATTACATCTATCATAACACATAATGTTGGATCAAGCATCAAACATCCCTTAAGAATTGACTAGAAGAAAACCTATTATTCTTTACTAGAATTCAATTGAATCCCATACCATAGAAGTCATGAGTAAGACAATGATGCAGGTGCATTTGAGGATTTAGGAATTTTTATTTAAAGATGGAGGTGCTTGGTCATCTCTATGGTGTTTCTTGGTTCTAGGATTGATTGAATGGGCTTCATGGAAAAGATTGGTACTTGGATGAAGGAAAAGGGTCAATGCTCAATAATTATTAGGTGTAGTGTTGGCAAAGGTGCTCAGTCACTAAAGGTACTCAGTCATTGTGGTGGTTGGTCATTGAAGGATCTCAACAACTGTGTTTCTTAACATGTGTTTGTTGCTCAAAAATGCTTGGGATTTTTCTGATACTCGGCAGTGTGTTGATGTTGACTAGAGTTTTTGGTACATTTAATGCATGTAGTGTGTGATCATGATGTTGATTGATCTAGGAGTTTGCGTGGACCTATTTGTGTCTTGGTTTTCTCTCCTATGTTTGTTTAATTTGTGTTGTAAGGCCTTTAAGGCATTTTGGTATTTAGTATCAATTTGAGTCTAACTTGTGGCTCAACATTTATTTAATGTAAGGGTTTATTTAATTTTTATCTTACTAGGCTAACTTGTGGCTTATTTGGGTATAAGTAGGGGGTCTTGTGGAGTCTTTAGGAATTCATTTAGAGGGGGTGGATCCTAAGTTCAACATGGAGTAGTTAAAGAGAACAATTTTTCCTGAGCATGTAGACAGATCATCAAAGTTGAGGCAATTTGCACCAAGACCTTGGGTTGAGAGAAGTTGATCTTAGAAGATCTTGATCTGGTGGTGGTTGTTTCTTTCTAGAGTCCTAGATCTCTTGGTTGTTAGGTGGTAGATCATGGTTCTAACATGCAATTGAAGAGGACTTGCAGATGGATCGATGGACACGAAGATGGAAGATTGATCTTGTCGAGGAATGATTATAGAGAGTTTATGTATTGAAGATCTATGTTCTTAGACTTGTGATTTGGTTCTTGATTATTCATGCAAAGATGGTAGGTTGCAATCTAACTTGAAAAAAATTTAGGTTGTCATAAGGAGCATGGGAAGGATTTTTTACAAAGGATTTGTGAAGATCTTGGGAGATGGATCCAAGAGGATTAGATTTTGGGATGATTGCAAATCTCTATGATGTAGTGGAGAGGAGGTTTTCTAATATGTCTACTAGGTTTGAAGCTAGTTTGGTGGATTGAGATAAGGAGGTGTCTTCTTAGTTTGAAGCTAGTTTGGATGATCGAGTTAAGGATGAGATGAGGAGGGCATTCTGTAGATGTTTGTGGAGTTGGAGTCTATCAATCTAAAAGAGAGTTGCCTAGCCAGTTAGAAGACTTGTTTGAGAGAGAAGATGACATAGAAAGGTCAAGGTAGAAGTGGTTAGTTTTGTTGATCAGTTTGTGAGGTTTGATAGAGAACTTGCAAAGCAACTTGAGGCTATTGCTAAGGATATTCCTAACCTTGTTGATGCTAAGATGGAGATTGGTTTTCATGATCAGTCAGTTGAGACTGACATGGAAGTTGCAAAGCACTTGGTCGTGGATGATCCGATTGCTATTGGTGGTGAGTTGTATGTTGCAGAGCATCTTGTTGTGAGCAATAAGATTGCTAGTGTTGAGAGTTTGGCATATGTTGCTGAGGGGTTACATATTGCTATTGATGTGGAGTTTGTTGTTGCTAGTGTGGATTCACTAGTTTTTTATTTATTGAAGAAGCATTATGTTTAGTTTATTCCTAGGAGTGAGCATGTTTATTGGATGGTTGAGATTCTGGTGTTTGATAGAATAATGAAGATGTGGATGATTTGCATGTTTTTTTTATTGTCTCTATTGGAGTGAAAGCATTTGGTGAAGATGAAGATAGTTGTGGATTTTATATTGGACATCAAAGTGGTGACACACTTTTCTTTGTACCCCAGGAGTTTGATGCAGGGGCATCTAAGGATTCAGACATTTTTATGGAAAGTTGGAGATGGTTGGTCATCTCTATCATGTTTCTTAGTGGGAGGCTTGACCAAATGGGCTTGTTGGATAAGACTAGTACTCAGTCGAAGAAGATAGGTGGGTGCTCAGTTGTTATTGGGCGTAGTGTTGGTTGAGGTACTCATTCTTTGTGCTGCTTGATCACTAAAGGATCTTGGTAACTATGGTGCTTGGCATGTGTTAGTTGTTTGGTAATGCTTGGGAGTTTGCTAACACTCAATAATGTGTTGATATTGACTAGAGTTCTTGGTACATATAATGTATGTAGCATGTGATCATGACATGGATTGACCTAGGAGTTTGTGTGGACCTATTTCTTGGTTGTCTCTCCTATGTGTATTTAATTTGTGTTGTAAGCCTTTTAAGTAATTTTGGTATTTAATATCTATTGGAGGGTGACTTGTTGTTAAACATGTATTTAATGTAAGTTTTAAATTAATTTGTAGCTTACTAGGTTGACTTCTGGCTTAGTTGGGTATAAGTAGGGGGTCTTGTGGAGTCTTTAGGCATTCATTCAGAGGGGGTGGATCCTAAGTTTAATGTAGAGTAGCTGAAGGGCAAGTTTTCATGAGTCTATGGATAGAGCGCCGAATGTGAGGTAGTTTACAACATGATTGTGGTAAAGTTGTGAGCTTGTGAGTAAGGATAGTAGGTGAGGCTTGAGAACTAGATGATTTCTTGGTGGAAATGATGGTACAAGGGTAGATTCTTCTTGGTGTTCTTATCCTATTGAGGATCTAGACTAGCTTGTGTTCGAGTTGGATCTTTAGGAATCTTGCATAACTATTATTGTAATTGTTGTTATATTTGGCCATAACTGGGAAGGTCTTATATCCTAATAGATTGCATGTAATCAACTATTTTATGAATAAAGAGTTGTGATTTGGTATTAGATCTTGCATTGTTTTTGTGTTTCCACTATGTGGTTATTTTCTAGGGGTTAGGACATCTCCTTTGGGGATTCTCCTACCTTGCACTACATTAAAAAATAGAATGATGCCCCAAGGCATCACCAATACAATACCAGATCAAGCCAATGAATCAAGAACACATAGTTCCAAATCAATATTTCTTTCTCCTTTACTTTTATTTCCCACACAATGGGAGAAAATATGTGCTGTAATACCAAATGAAGAGATCAGACTAAAGAATTAGAATTTAATGTAATATTTTTTTATTAAAACATGCCTTATTTATTCAATAAAAAAATTGCTTATAAATAGGCATTACAAAAGCTATAAGTAGTTCAATAGCTATATAAAATTGATGGCAATAGATTATTATATTAAACTAACCTATAATATAATAACTCAGATATGAACTATAATATTTGACATTTGAAAATAGTTTTACAACCAAATCCTACCCAATGAACCATCAAAATATTTTTCTCTATGTGACATTTTTTTCTACATAATTTTGATTTTTTTAATTTTCTTTTTAAAAAATTAGGGGGACATTTACTATTTTTGTATATTTTATATTTGATATCATTTCTCACTTTTTGTTGTAAATATTAAGGAACCAAGATGATAGCTCAAGCACATAAACACTTAGATAAATGTTATTTTTTGTTGGATACAATCATTCAATTGTATGTTGTTTTTGATGTTACACAAATATCAAGTCTTTTACCAAGAAATCAGTGTTAGCCAAGCTCACTCTAGTGTTGAAGGATGTTTCATGTGTATACTAAGCATTCTAGGAAAGACAAAACATAATAAATGTTAACCAAGTTCACTCGGTTACCAAAGGAAGTTGGCATGGAACTAGTGTTAACCGAGCTCACTCAGTTACCAAATAAAGTCTAAAGGAAGTCTTTTTTGAGTTAGTGTTGACTAAGTTGGGTTAGCTAACAAAGGATTTTCCTATATCAACATATTGGAGCTGACAATTTTGTTGGTTAGTTCTAACTGACTCATGGGATGAATTCTAATTGTTTGAAAGTGTATTCAAGCAGACTTGGCAAGGTAAATCATATAAATATAAGGTCAATTTGAGGATTGAATTGTAAGAAGCATGGGATTGAAAAGATAAATAAAGTAAGTAATTTGGAAGGATATCAGAGTATCTGAATTGACCGAGCTACAAAGAAAATTCTAATCAAAGAGTATCAAGTACTGAAGCTAGAAAAGAGATATCAAATCAGAAAAAGACAGTTGCATCAGCAATTAGGTCAATTCATTATTAATCACTAATAATTGTAGCAGTGAATCAAATCTCCTAGTTTAGATTTAGCCTAACAACTATTTTCCAAATCCTCTAACAAGGTGGCATATCTAGATTGAAGTGTCTAAAGACCTCTAACAAGGCCACTCCTAATAGGGTGAAGTAAATCCTTTAATAGGCTCACACCTAACATTGTGATTTGTAATATTTAACAGGGTTGGATCCTAATAGGGCTCACTTCAAAAGAGTGAAAAATAATAACTATTTACAATTAGTTATTTTCTCAAATTGGGTTTCCACATTACATCTTCGTCTTTCTTGTGTTCATGTTATTTTCTTTATGATTCTACAACTAAGTTAATTAAGGTTAAACACACTAAACATCTTAAGAATTAATTATTTTAGTGTTTACTGAGTGACAATAATTCTTAGTGTAAACCGAGTGTTCTTGTGTTAACCGAGTTACAATAGTATTTTAGTTTTAGTAGAGTTTTGGTTTTGTATTGCATTGACATCTTAAGGGATCTCAAGAATTTGTTTTTGTGGTAACTAATGCACCTGTCTCCTCTTAGTCACTCCTATTATATTTCCAACAATTGGTATTAGAGATTTTGGTGCTTGTAGATAAGATTTCAAGGACCTAAGCTAAAGATTAAGATGTCTTATAGAAGGGAGATTCCTAAGTTGAATAGAGATAAATTCCAAGTATGATAGGAACTCATGAAGCTCTATTTGGCAACCATTGGTGACATAGGTCTAAAATTTCAAGAGAAAAATATGTGGCACCTACTAGAACTTTGATTGTGGATCAGATTGTGGAAAAGAAGAACCACAACATAATGATGATTGACATTGCTTCCACTCTCAATAATGCTGAATTTTTTGAAGTCAAAGAATGTGCTACTACTCATGAAATGTGGAACAAATTGAAAGATATTATGGAGGTGATGAAAATTTAAGGAGAGCTAAGGTAGAAATTATTAGAGGCTATTTTTATCAAATGAAGATGAAAGAAGATGAGAATATTGCACAGTACAATGAAAAAATCAAAGCTAGTGTGAGTGCAATCAAAGCCTCAAGTGCAAAAATTGATGATGTAATAGTGGTTAGAGAGGTACTCAGAACTCTTCTTCATATTTATGTAATTGGAGTGTCATCTATTCAAGAAATGAAATGTGATCCTAAGAATGATATAACTTTGGATGTACTAGTGGGAAGGTTGACAACCTTTGAGTTAGATAACTTTGATAATTATATTCCCAACTCTAGTAACATTGAGTTTGCATTTCAAGCCAAACTATCACTCAAAAAGAAAGCTGCAAAATCTAAAAGGCCTAACAGTGAAGATGAAGATGGTTTTGATGATGATGTTGAAGTCATTGAAGCATTTCTTGCAAGAAGATTTCCTAAAAGAAAAGGAAAGTACAAAGGTGAAATTCCTTTGATCTTCTTTTCTTGTGAAGAAGTTGTTCACATTGCTGCAAGGTGTCCAAACAAAGAAGGAAAACAAGAAAAGAAGCATGACAAGTAAAAAGGAAAGAAGGATTTCAAAAGCTACAAAGGCTAAAAGGATAAAGGTAAGAAATCTTGTTACATGGCAAAATATTCTAACAATAGTGATGAGGATAAAATGGTTTACATTACTATTAAGGATGAATCAAATGAATCAAATTATAAGATGGCCCTCATTTCTCATGTTAGTAAGATTGATACATGGATGATTGATAGTGGTTGCTCTCACCACATGACTTGTGATAAATCTAAATTTGAGCACTTGCAACACTATGATGGTGAGAGTGTCAGATTTGGAAATGATGAGCCTTGCTATGTGAAAGAAAAAGACTATATTGCACTAACCAATGAACTTAGATGAGACAATTCTTATTGGGTTGAAGGACTAAAAAATAATCTTCTTAGTGTGGCAAAATTGAATAACATCGGATTCAAGGTAGAATTCATGAATAGGAAAGCCAAGTTGATAGATGGAAAAGGAAATCCAGTTGGCATTGTCAATCAAATAAGAGATAATCTATTCTACTTAGATCTAACTAAATATCCACGTTTCATAGCTCAAGTAGAAGAAATTTGGTTATGGCATAAAAGGTTGTGTCATGTGAATTTTGATAACCTAGTCAAGATAAGAAAGAATAAAAGGGTTAGAGGCATTCCAAGCCTAAAGAAACCTAATGTGGGCATGTGCAAAAATTGTCAAATTGGAAAGATGGGAAAGACAAGTTTTAAAAGAAATAATTATCATTTTGAAAAAGTCTTGGAGCTAGTTCACATAGACTTTTGTGGACCTATGGGTATACAAAGTTACTGTGGAGATAAGTAATTTATTTTTGTTTGTTGATGATTATTCTAGGATTATGATAGTTATGTATTTAAGGATAAATCAGAATCATTTTAGAAGTTCAAATGGTATCTAGCTAGAGTTGAGAAAGAAAGAGGTAAGAAACTAAAGTGTCTAAGGTTAGATAGAGGAGATGAATTCATCTCAAATGAATTCAATGAATTCTACAGTGAAAGAGGAATCAAAAGATAGGTATCTACACCTAGTACACCTCAACAAAATGTAATAGTAGAGAGAAGAAATAGATCAATTATCGATTGTGCAAGGAAACTTATGATAGAGAAGAATATTTCTATCAAATACTGGAAGAAAGAAATCAACACAATAGTTCATACATTGAACTGAGTTCAGCAAAAGAAGGACTCAGATCAAACTCCTTATGAATTATGGTATGGTTATAAACCTAATGTTTCTTTATTTCAAAGTATTTGGAAGAAAATATTATATCTTGAAGGAGTCAAGAAAAGGAAAATTTGATATAAAATGTGATGTAGGTATATTCCTAGGATACTCCAATAAGAGAAAAGTATACAAATTTTTGAATCTATCTACTCATAAAGTTATAGAAACCACACATGTAAAGAATGATGAATTTGTAGAACAATGTCAAGAAAAAAGTAGAAAAGAACCTAAAAACTATAGAAACTTTGTTTACTATGAACCTGATACCTTACCACATGCAATTGGTAGTTAATGGTCTTCACCACCTGAGTCCCCAAAATCTCAATTTTAACCCAAGCTACAGCCAGTGCAACCTAAGTCATAATCAAAAGGACATGAGTCATAGTCAAAAGGATCTAAGTTTCAGCTAGTACAAACCGATTCATTTAATGGACCTGAGTCATAGATAGTGGGACTTGAGCATGATTCAAAAGATCATGGTGAACCAAGTGAATTCAGAATGAAGGAGCCTAGATTTTCTATATATGTTAGAAGGAAGCATGCATAGGATAAAATCATTGGAGATTAGTCAGAAGGCACAATGACAAGGAACAAATGAAAAGGTGCATGTTTTCTTACTAAGTTTAGACCTAGAATTGTTAAAGATGCATTAGAAAATGAAAGTTCGATTTAGGTAATGAATGAAGAGATTGATCATATTGAAATGAAAAAAACTTGGACTCTTGTTCCTAGACCTGAGGAAAAGAATGTAATTGGAACAAAATGAGTATTCATAAACAAGCTGAATGAGAATGGAAAAGTTTCAAGAAACAAAGAAAGGTTAGTTTGCAAGGGTTATGCTCAATAAGAAGGTATGGATTATGGAGAGACTTTTTCTCCATTTGATTAACTAGAATGTGCTAGAATACTATTTGCATATGCAATACACAAAGGATTCAAAGTATGTCAAATGGATATAAAATCAACATTCTTGAATGGAATCTTAGAAGAGGAAGTATACTTTGAACAACTAGAAGGTTTCATTGATCCTAACAAAAGAGATATGGTTTGTAGATTACATAAAAGCCTTGTATAGTCTCAAGCAAGCCCCCAGAGCTTGGTATGAAAGATTACATAATTATCTCATAAAGATGTGTTTTAAAAGGACTAATGATAACAATGTTGTATACATCAAAGAAGGAATAGATAAGAAGATAGTGTTAGAAAAAATATTTATGGATGATAAACTATTTACTAGAATGGACAACTTGTGTAAATATTTTTTTGTGGAAATAAGTAAAGAATTTGAAATGTCAATGTTTGGAGAGATTAAATTCTTTGTTGGCTTGCAAATTCAATAGATGAAGGATGGTATCTACATTACTCAATCAAATTACATCAAAGAGATATTGAGGAAATTTGGAATGGAATATTCTAGACCAGTTGGAACATCTATATCTACTAGAAATAAGCTTTCCAAAAATTATGATTCCAAGGAGGTAGACTAGACTACATACATATCAATGATTAGAAAACTTTAGTATGTAGTGCACAGAAGGCCTGATATTGCATTAGCAATTGGTATGGTGGCTAGATTCTCTGCTAATCCTAAAGAAAATCATATGATGACAATAAAAAAGAATCTGAAAGGTACTAAATATTATGGTTTGTGGTATAAGAAAGGAGGAAACTTTGAATAGAAAGCATTCACTAATGTTGATTGGGTAGGAAGTGTTGATGACAAGAAGAAAAAATTGTGGTGTAACATTACTTATTGGAAAGAGGCTAGTATCTTGGACAAGAAAGAAGTAGAATTGTATCTCTCAGTCTACAAAAAAAGAAAAATATGTTGCATTAGCAGTTAATTGTTATAACATTGTTTGGTTCAAAAAACTATTGTTAGGTATGAAGGAGGAGATCAAGGACCCAATTGTTATCTTCTGTGATAACACCAATTTAATCAACACATCCAAGAATCTAGTGATGCATACCAAGACCAAGCACATTGCAATAAAATGTCATTTCTTAAGAGAATTGGTGCAAGACAAGGAGGTAAGATTGGAATATGTGAATGCAAAAGAACAGATTGTAGACATATTCACCAAGTCATTTTCTAAGGATGAATTTTTGTATAGGGGTCATCCCCTATTTGAAGCTCACTAAACAATGTTTAGTGATGCATCAACCAAGCACTTTGAAGATCAAACAAGTTGATCTAGTATTGATAGAGAAGATTGCATATGAATTAGTACATTAGGTACATGTAAAATATTTTGATTTTTTTCTTTGGCATAAGATGTCAAAGAGGGAGAGTTTGGCATATAAGAGAAATTTTTGTATCAGTAAAGAGGGAGAGTTTGTCATATTAGAAATCAAAAATTTTGAGGCAGATGTCAAAGAGGAGAGTTTGTTGTTAGAAGGAGAAATTGCATTAAGAGAAATCAGAGAAATTAGAGAGATTGATGGTAGAGGGAGTTCACATTGATAGAGGGAGTTCTCATGGATGAGAATCAAAATGAAACAAAGGATCCTTACTTCTATTTTTCTCTAAAATTTTCTTTATATCATGGTATGTTGTGTTTCCATTAATGCCAAAGAGGGAGATTGTTGGATATAATAATTCAATTGTATGTTGTCTTTGATGTTACACAAATGTCAAGTCTTTTACTGAGAAACTTGTGTCAGTCGAGCTCACTCAGGCATTGAAGGATGTTTCCTATGTATGCCAAGAGTTCCAGGAAAGACAACATAGAACTAGTGTTAACTAAGTTCACTTAATTACCAAAGGAATTTGGCATGGAACTAGTGCCAATTAAGCTTGCTCAGTTACCAAAGGAAGTATGAAGGAAAGTCTTTTCTAAGTCATTGTTGACCGAGTTGGGTTGGCTAACAAAGGATTTTCCTATATCAGCAGATTAGAGTTGAGTGTTTTGTTGGATAGCTCTAGTCAACTCATGGGATGAATTCTATTTGTTTGAAAGTATATTCAAGATGACTTGTCAAGATAAACCATATAAATATAAGGTCAAGTTGAGGATTGAATTGTAATAAGCATGAGATTGAAAAGTTAAATCAAGGAAGTGAATTAGAAGGATATCAGAGTATCCGAGTTGACTAAGATACAAAGAACATTTTGATCAAGGAGGATCAAGTATTCAAGCTAGAAAAAGATCTTAAATCAGAAAAGATAGTTGCATTAGTAATTAGGTTAAGTCATTGTTACTCTATAAGAATGATAACAATGAATCAAATCTCCTAATAGAGTTAGCATAATAGCTATTTTCTAAATCCTCTAACAAGGTGACATTTCTAAATTGAAGTGTCTAAAGACCTCTAACAAGGCCACTCCTAACAGAGTGAATTAGATCCTTTAATAGAGTCACACCTAATAGTGTGCCTTGGAACCTTTAACAGGGTTGGCTCCTAATAGGGCTCACTTCAAAAGAGTGAAAAATAGTAACTAGTTGCAATTGGTGGTTTTCCATATTGGGTTTCCATGTTAAATCTTGGTATATCTTGTGTTCATGTTATTTTCTTTATGATTCTGTGATTAAGTTAATTAAGGTTAAAAAAACTAAACATCTTAAGAAGTTATTATTTCATGTTTGTTGAGTGATAATAATTCTTATTGTAAACTGAGCATTCTTGTGTTAATTGAGTTACAATAGTATTTCAATTTCAGTAGAGTTCTGGTTTTGTATTGTATTGACATCTTAAGGGATCTTGGATTTGTTTTTGTGGTAACTAATTCATCCCTCTCCTCTCAGTTACTCTTATATTTCCAATAAATTTTATGTTTATCTAACTTTGGGTCATGTAGTGTAGATAACATGTAGGTATTTATGTCATATTTTTTAAAGATGATGTTAGATATTAGGTAAATGCTTGTTTTAGCTACATTGGAAATTAGTCTAATATATCTCTTTAGGTGATCTAGAGTTGTGACTTGATATTCTCTAGGAAGTTATTTATGCAAATATGAAATCAAATAGTCCTTGTGAACAAGATGTTGCAATGATATGCATAAATAGAGAAATTCAACTTTGATTAAAAAAGATGGCATAAATACCAAAAACTATTGAATATGAAGTAAGCCTTGTGGGCATATAGTATTGGTAAAGGGTTCCAATCATGGGCCTTGACGTTGATGATTTATTTGATATAAATTATGTTATATTTGATGTTTTAGGGTGATCATCATCTTCAAGATAGTAAGGATTGAAAATTTGTTTTGTACATGGAATTTATCATAAATGGGTTGCATTTCCTAGTTCTTAAATGAGCAACCATTGCCAATAACAATACAACTAGAAATACCATATCGAGAAATGATATATTAAGGATTTTTTTGAAACTTATTTATAATCACATAAGTAAATATACCTACTAAGGTAATTCTTTTGTGGTGGTTATAATGGGGGTATGGTCATTTTTATTCTTAGATAAGTTTATCTTATAGATAAGGCCAATTTTCCATCAAGATAGGGGCTACAAAGTAGTTACAAGAAATAAATATTGTAAAGGTGCTTGAATAAAATCCATGTTTCTTACTTGTGGTGATTTTTTTTGACATCTTGACAACCATTCTAGTCCATGGTTATCCAATTGATGCAAGATAGTCCTTGGTTCTCGATAATATTACATCGACTAAAAATATATATTTTCCTTTTTTTCCTATTTAGTTCAATTTCTATATTTCTTTCACTATCTTTGTGAGTTGTTTTATTTTCTATTGAGAACCTTTAGGTATGTTATTGACATCATGATGACCAATCCTATGACATTTGTGTTGAAACTACAATTGAAACAATTGTTGTGTTGTCATTGATGTCAAATCTACTAATGAGACATGCTACTATTTGGTCTAAATGTCATATCTATTTGATTGATGAAGAGGATTTCAGATATTTCTCATAATTGAAGAACTAGAGGAAAGGTTGAGTTATGAAAAGAAAGCTACAATGGACATTTGATTAGTTAGGCTTTGGCAAAACAATGTGATTGTTTAAATCATGTTGATGTTCAAGTCTTTATAGTGCAAGTCAAGATATATCACTTATGTGAAGCTTGATGGAGAAATAGAGTGAAAGAGTAATTATTTCCAAGTGATGGTAGCGTTAACCAAGCCACAGTAAGTGTTGAGAAAATTTAGTATCAACCAAGAAAATAAGTTGATGCCAAGCTAGAAGTTCTACAATGACTCAACAATTAAGTGATGATTGAGTGTCAAAACTTAGTAATGGCTGAGTGATAGCATTTTAAATGAAACTTAGTTAAATTATTGGGATATGGAAACTATGTCGAAGATAAGATTGATGAGTTTGATCATTTAATTCAAGGAGAGGGTTAGGTATCATACCCAATGATCAAATTTGATGATAAGTTTCTAGAAAAGAAGGAAGAAGGACAGATATAATGAACCTAATAAATGAAATCATAAACCCTAAGATCTATGGTGATCATGGAAAATGAAGAAGGAACAAAATTACCTATTTAAGGAGGTATAAAGGAAAATGACGAGTGTGGAGTGGGGGATGAACAAGGAAAAAGAAGAACATGAATAAGATATGTGAAGATGAGAACTGAGGAAAGAGTCAATGCATGTTTCCAATGAGATGGAACATAGCTGTTGAGGTTGATAAGAAAATATAAGAAGAAGGATTTAGTTTGATGTGAAGAGAAGGATGATTTCTTAAAGGATTTTCAAGTGAATCAAGGATAGAGGTGGAAAGGAAGGCTTATTAGAGAATCAACACATGAACTAAATTAAGATTTAAAACTATAAAATGAGTTGTAATCATAGAGATCAAACCCTAATGTTTTCTTTCTAATCAGTTTAAATAGTTTGTATTGAAATCCTTTTAATCAAAGGTTGACCTAATAGTCATTGAAGGACTTAATAGTCTCTGTAAATCCTTTAGAAAGGTGACATTCTAATGGAAAGTTCTAAATTCCTCTAAAAAGGCCACTCCTAATAGGGTGATTAAAACCTCTAACTAGGTCACATTTAACAGTGTGTATTGTAACCTTTAACATGGTTGGCTCCTAATAGGGATCACTTCAAAATAGTGAAAAAATGGTGAAATGTTGTTGGTGGTTTTTCACAAATTGGGTTTCCATATTAAATCCTCGTGTCAAGCTTGTGTTGAATTTTTTATGGTATTTTACATTTACAAGTTTACATTTAGTAAAGTCTAGTATATTAGGATAGTGAACTACTAGTAATTTTTTCATTAGTATATAGTAGAGACTAAATTATAAAATAATAGATATGGTGATTGTTTGATTGTTCAAGTGGTACTTATGGACCTTGAGTATCTGATTCACCACCCCCCCACCCCCACTAGTTATTCTAGACATTCTAATAATTTATATCATTTCATAGTAGTGCTCCTCCATGGACAAATGATGCTTCTTTAGCTTATCCTCATCTTGCAAAATTATGCAAGATGACCTTCATTACTACTAGTAGAGAAAACATGTGTGACACACTCTTGTCCTTTAGTAATATGCCTTGTAGCCTTTGGAGATGACTAGTTGGATCAAACCTTTGATATGAAATCGTTGGCTTTATGTCCATACTCATCATAATATTAACAATAGCCTTCTATTCTTGCCTCATTATTATGATCTCTACTCTCATGTGCACTAAGTCCATACTGATGATAGATATTGTATTATCTATCATAGGCATACTGAGTACTACACATTTCTTATTTGTTCCAACAAAAAATTGACACATTTTGTACTTTACCATAATAGTAACAAGTAAGTTTGTTGGATTTCTGACCTCTTGAAAATGTTTTTCCATTCTTCTTAGGGTTTAGGTCTTTCATTCCTAAGGACTCAACCTTCTCCATTTTTTTGATTCCTTTGAATCCTAAACCGATTGAGTTCTTGGTCTTCCTTTGAGAATTAATTTTCTCTTCCATCTTCCTAAAGATTTTGTTAGACTCCATCAATCTTTCATTACTTTATTTTTGTTCTTAAGCTCATCAATGAATTGGTGTACTTTCTCTTCTAGTTACTTGCATTCTTTAGTAAGAATTTCCATCTTCTCCATTTTTTCATGATATTGTTCATGAAAATCATTATTTTCTTATCTAATGTAATGATGTTCTTCTTCCATCATGGCCATTTATTTTTCCTTTTCTCTCAATGATTCATCACCTTTTTGTCTTTCTTCTTAGCCTATTCTTAGTTCCACAATAGCTTTATCTCTTGCTAAAATGGAATTACCTTTCTCATCATGGGCTTTACTCATTCTTACCATTGCTCACTCTTGTTCTTTCTTCAATATTGCTATTCTTTTGGCTAACTTCTCCTTGTCAACCATGAGATCTATTATCACTTCTTTAGATCCATTAGATCAACTATGTTCCTCTAGTTTTTCTATCAACACTTGACTTTTTCTATGTTTGTTCATGAGCTTCTTTCTCTTGGCCATTGACTCTCTTAATTTCTCCTTCAAATCCTCAATAGCGTAAAAGGCTTCATCTAGTTATCTCTATAATTTTTAACCTTCCATTAGATTTTCCCTTGAGTTGTTAATATCATCACTTTTTAGGGCCTATGCTTTGATACTAATTTTTGGTCCCTACCAATACTAAGAGGGGCTGAATTGGTACAAATTTTTAAACCAATTACAATAGCTACTTTTCTCACTATTCTAGATGCCAGTCTTTTAACGAACAAGATGACAACAAAATTTATGCAATAAAACCATATAATATTGCATAAGAGAGAATACACCAATGTCAAAACTATTTATATTTGGAAACCCTCGATGAGAGGATGAAATCCATGGTAGGAGTAATATACCCACTAGCCTTTCCTTATAAGTAAAAGGGTGCCCTATCAAAGGCTACAACTACTCTTTTTGAGGAATTTTGAGAATATATCCTATTAGGAATGTATACAATTTGCTAAGATTGAAAGAGCTTGTTCAATCTACCTTTTTAGAGGATTTACATATCTCTTTTTAAGAGACACCTTGCTATAGGATTTATAAAGACTTACGTTCAAGTCTATCTAGTTAATGGCTTACAATAATTGCAATGATAAGAAATAAAATTAAGGTTTTAGATCTAAAGTGTGGAACACCTTTCCTTGTCTATCTAGTATATCTTGAAGATTCTTTAAACTTTTTCTTTTGTTCGAGCTTTCCCTTGTGAACTTCTCTAGTTCACCTCTTTCTCTTTGTGTATGTACACTAGTATGTTGTATGGCTCTTTAGCATATTCCTATTCTCTCCTATGGTTTTATTCAATAGTGTCACTCTTTAATAACAAAAAAAACTTCAAAAATGAAGTTTGCACATTATATGCATTATTTTCGTCTAGGCACCAAAACCCTAAAATATCTCACCCAAAGTAAATGAATTCAAAATTTGAATTGCATGCAAGAGCTAGTTACACAAAATATATGATTTCCAAGACATAGGTTCCTATGCATAGGCCTGTTTGTCCATTCACAAGTCTACATCTAGACTCTCATCCTTAATTTCTTCCACTGTGAAATTATACATGTCAACCATATCACACTCAAACCGCTCTTTCCTCTTGTCATGTATATGATTTACTATTCATGGATCTTCCTTAACATACTATTCACTTTGTGTGTAATGACTTTGAGTAAGTCACTCTCCTTGTCATGGTTAGTACACTAGTCTTCCAATGGTTGTATGATCTTGTGACCTCTTCATCTTCTATCAACTAGTTACCAATCAATGACAACAATTGAAGTCTATGTGATGCTAAGCATTAACCATCACCTAGATCCTCTTAACATGTCAATGTAACTATCTAGGTCCAACAAATTTCTTCTAACTAGAATTGAAATTCCTATAAATCTTCTAAACATTATCTAGAATCTGTACATTAACAAATAATTTTTTTTGGGAGCCTTTTAAAATATTGGTGCTAAAGTTGTCACCCTTATCTCTTCAAATATTGCATCCATTAGTCTTCATCCATCCATTATCATGCTTTCATCTACCCTTATCTTGTGTTATGGCCAAATTTTAACATGTGAACAAAATATAAATTCATTTTTTTTCATCTTGACAAGGCCCTACTACACATAACTTCCAATATGAGAGATTTGTAGAAAGATTCAATATGAAATATACCACAATATTTTCCTTTTAAACAATGGGAGATTACCTCACGACCATAGGATTTTAAATTGATCCACCTCCAAGATAATGGTCACATAGAAAATCTATTAGATAATTGAAAGGGGGTTAAATTAGTTATGTTCTATTATCCTATAGTCCCTTCAAACACTTTAGTACCAAGAAAACTTCATAAATCTCATAAAAATCACTTGATGATATCAGTCAACTTCTTAATTAACACTTACAATCAAATTACTCCAAATTATTCATTCATTGTCTTAGTTATTACCAAATATTAGAATATAACTATTTTATTATGTAATCATTACCAAATTTTAGTAAAAAATAAATAACATGAGAATCAACTTGCAACATCACAACAATCACACATCTAACACCAAGATTTAAATGTAGAAACTATGTAAAGGGAAAAACCACTTGGGATCGACAACCTAAAATGTTCACTCTTTTAAAGTGAGCTTTGCTAGGAACCAACCTTGTTAAAGGTTTACAAAAACATTGTTAATGTGGCCTTGTTAGTGGATTTACACCAAAAAATCATCTAGACCTTATCACTCCTTGATCATGTCTAAAGAGGGGCCTGCTCTAAAGGACTTATAAGCACCACTAATCGATGTTACCATATAGGATTTTAAAGACTCGTTAGGTTCACTTAGTTTACAAGATTTATTTTCTATAATGGTAAGAAAGTAATAGTATAAATTGATCTATTAGGTTTAGCACTACCTTTCTTGTTCAAATATCATTTTTTCTCAATCTCTTCTTGATCTATGTTCTCTTGTCCTTTTATTGGTTGCTTCACTCCTTCACTCTTCCATTTTTCCTTAACTCTCTTTGATCTTCTCTCTTCTTTTCTTGGTTCAACTAGCTTCTTTCAACTTTAACAACTTCTGATCACCTTTCTTAGCATTTGATCATCATCCAACTAGAAACAAAAAAAATTCTCAACTATTCCATAAATAGTAGTCTCTATGCTTCCAGATTATTCAAATTATTATCGCTTAATCACAATAATTAATCTCAAATTCATTGCATGCAGTCACTTAGAAAATAAAACTTTCATAGAACTTTGTGCTCATCCTTATCCTTCTTCAATCTCCATCATCAAATCTTCATTATTTTTTTCCAGTCATAGATCTTGTAACAAACTTTGACTTGCACCTTTGAACTTCTCAAACATTCTTTATTTCCACCAAAAATTGGCCTCATATTCCATCTATTTTAACTTTATCTTCTTGGGTTTACTTGGTGAACATAATATTTCACTCAGGTAAAACATCACTCGGTCAATATTGAACTTGCTTGGGTAACACTGAACTTTCACTTGCTCTGTCAAATGCTTGGTGAACACTATAATTACTTGGTGAATATTTTCTTCATTCTTTAACCTTGTCACTCAATACAACTTGTATAGCTCATTTCATTACAATATTACATGATTTTAAAATAATCAAACCAACATTACATTATTAGTGTCCAACTTTTCAAGTGCCCATTGAATGTCATACTTATCAATTATGTCATCAACACACTTTCTTCAAATCATCTTCATCAATCAAATGATATGGAACTCTATTGAATTACCATATCATCTAGTTAAGTAAGACTTGACATCAATGACAATATAACAATTGATATGACTCTTTTACATATATTCATGGAATTTTCAATTTCATCATTAGCTGGGGCTAAAAATATCCCCCTTTGGCATGTATGACAACATACAACATATGAACTTACTTTACAAAGCATTACATAATATAATCAATTGTATGTATTGACAATAATTTAACTTTTCAGTTCTTTGTCTTCATCATCAAGTTTTTTATATCTTGGTTTGTCTTAGTAAATAGTTTTTCCCAAGATTTTAAAACTTTTGAATAGGAAAAGTGTTGTAAACTAATAGATTGAATCCCTAATTATACATAAGGAATTCTCTGCTTGAAATTTTCTTTATGTTATATAAGGTGCAACTAACCTTTTATGAAAAGATAATCATTAAGTCATCGATTGAGGGAAAATCTTCCCAATGAGAATTTTACTAAAAATACTGAAAAGCTTAAGTCATCTCATGAATATAAGATGAATGTGAATAATAAAAAACCACTTAATTTTAATAATCAGTATCATCCACATGATTGAATGTTAAAAAAAAGGATAAGCAAATGAATAGTATGAATTTCACCTCCCACAACCTTCAAACTTCAAAGAAAATCATTCTAGAATACACAACAAAGATAACTTAACTTTCACACATAATTAACATTCCTAATAATGTAAATTACTATAAAGTAGATAATAGTATCTACTTCAAAAAGCTTCAGCACATAAAACCATAGAATTTTATTTTAAGTTTGTTGATAATTCATAAAAGACTGTCTTCAAAATTTAAAATGAAAAACCTTAAAAAAAAAGTATTTCTATCTTAGTATCTATGGAGAGATGAACCCCTATTAGATATTAGCTATTACATATTTATATGGCATAGGGCTGGATAACTATCAAAAATTACCTTGCCAAGAGTAAATTGTCTTTTAGTTAACACAACTATGTTAATTGAAATGCATAAAAGGAAATAAACATGAGAAAACAAGATGCAACTATCCAATGATCATGTGCCATATCAGGAAGAACTGTCCACGCCACTTACAATTCTTGTGGCCTTCCATGTCTCATAAGTAGCAATGAATGCAAAAATAATTGAATGATGGGGTAAACTAATGTAGGAAATTCTCTACTTCCAAACTTCTTTTTCCCTCTTCAACTCTATTACTTTCTCTTCATGAATTTCCAAATGCTTCTAGTTTATTATCAACATGGCCTTAGTATGAGAGACATTTGAAAAATCCTACCTGGATGGTGTTTTCTTCTCTTGAATTTCTTGAAACTTCTTTTGTACTTCACTTATTATTTCCTCCACCTAGGCTACAGAGTCATTTTCCTTACTTGTGCAATGCTTGCTGAGCCACTTTATATCTCCTTGAATTATCTCATCCATAAGTTTGAGACCATCTAGAGTTTATTTGATCTCAATTACCCCCTAAACAAGTGCCTCATTCTTCATTCAATACAATCTTTAATCACATATAGAGTCTTTTCATCAAAGCCAACCACAGAGCTTCAGCTTGGAACCTTTGCAACCAAGATCCTTCAATTTCTTCTATCCAGATCACTAGTTTTACCCAATTGTTCTTTTCTTTCTCATAGCCTTCATTATTTGACCCCACTTTTTTGATGATGGTATTAGTTTCCTTTGAAGCTTTATCTAAAATATTTTATCTATTTCATTTAGGACATACTGCGACCACTCTTTAGATGTCCTTGCAACAACTTTACATTTTTGTAATTTATCAAGGAACTTCTGATTGGTTGAAGAAGTTACATCCATAATTGCAGACATTTCACTCAAAGGTTTAGGTTTCTGGTGTATTATAGCATTGATGTATTGCACCATGCTCCTCATTTCTTCCTTCATATCTTGTTTATCCTGAGTGTCTTTCTAGATTCTATTTGCAATATTTTTATTCGAAGCTTCAAAGATCTCCATATCCACTACATGACTTCCCTTCCCAAGGTCAATCCTTGACACTTAATAATTTTGAGGAGTGAGAGCCTCATGTAGGCTACCTTCTAGTGGCTTCACAATTTTGGCTAACAAATACATTGAATTTTTGTCAAACTTTATTTTGGATTTAGTTTTGGCCTTTTTAGTTTTCAAACATTTTCCCAGACATCTGCTAACCAAATCATCAATTGTCATAGACAATGACACCATAATCCTTTTCTTTTCAATGGAAGTCTCTAGCCACTTAGGCATGACAAGATCTTTTCCAATCATGGGAGAAACATTAGTCAAAGCAAGGGTACCTGATTGAGTATCAACACTCTCGGGAAACTTTTAAGGATCTGATACACTATCTGCCATTGGAGAAATGGGGAGTTGATCTGAATTTAACTTTTCCTACATAGGATCTAGATCAATAGTCAACCTATCTTTTTCTTTGTCTGGTGTTGCTTTCCTAGTAGTTGAGCAGGTTATCCTTCTAACCTTTGGCACCTCTTTATGAACTTGAAGTTGAAATGGCTGTGAAGTTAGTTCAGCTTCCACTTTAGGTGAACCTACAACATGATCATTAATACTGGGTTTAGTGATAACCTTTGGCCTTGGGTGTGTTTTTTTATGTTTGACTCCTAAGCATTCCTTTGGGGCACTGGGGGTAACTAATTTAACAGTCTTTAATTTTAACCAATTTTTATTTCTTTTCAAAACTTTAGAGGTATGAGAAAGAAAATCATCCTCTTCCTTTCTACTCCAATCAGCTTCAAGGATTGGCATACATTCAATCTAATTGACATAAAATGGGTCAATCGCTTCTTCACTTTCATCGTCTTTTATCCAATTGGTGTTGAGGTTAACTTCAAACATATTGATTTGGCTTATAGTTAACCTTGACCACAACATTTTTCTAACTTCAAATTAATCTGAGCAATTAGCCCAGTGATCTTCCAAATGTGGAACATGGGCTAGTGAAATTGCATGTTTGTAATTATCTGTGGCAAAACCCATGTAATCAAAATATTCTCTGGGAGAGTAGGGTGTGAGACATAGGTGTGACAATGTTTTTTTTGTTAATATAGCTTGCTTGAAATTTGAGCATCTATAATGACCAATCTCTATGAGAAATATGAAAGAAGATGACTTTTTGGAGTTTTTAGAAGATTCTATTGTAGAAACAAACTATCTACATATCTTGGATAAGATAATGTTGTCGAAACAATAATGTGGTAACCTAAGAGGTTAACCAAAAAAACATCCAACTTTGAGATATGTGAACTTGGGAAATTGAATATAGAAACAATCATAAATCTTAATGGCTTGTATTGATTCTTCAAACAACCTATGATTTTCATTCCCTTGCAGTTCGAACACCAACCTCCCAAGGAATACACCATTCACCCTCCTAAATTCTTTGCAAAATTCACTTGTTAGGAGATCCTTGTAGTACTGATAAATAGTCATTTCATTGGTCTAGGGCAAGTGTGGAAGACCTTCCCACTCCTTAGATGTTGCTAAAATGAAAATTAAGAAAGAGGATAGAAAGAATGAGCTGAAACTACTCATAGCTATTAGACCCTTATGTAAATTTCCAGCAATCAAATCAGCCCAATCAATGAACTTTTTACACTTGACAATCTTTTGGATAAAGAAGTACATCCAGCTCTCCTAGTAAAAGGCATGGTCATTCCCCTTAACTCTATTGAAGAGTAGCACAATGTCTACAATTTCTCTAATGAAATGCTCAATAGTTAAGGGTTTGGGCAATCTAGAGTCTCATTTAGCTAGTTTTAAAAGCTAGGTTTGAGCTACAATAGAATCATAGTCTTTCTTTCTATCACCATATAAATGTCCTGCTTCCTCAAATGTCTAGGGTTCATAAGGTTCTTTGTGAGGAATTCTTAGAGTCAACCTGATACTAGCCCTATTTATCTTGATGAACACTTCTCCAAAAAATTTCTTGATGTACCTAGTGCTAGGGTCATAATGATTAGCAAATTCAACAACTAATTCTAGACACCCAATGGTTGATGAAAAGGTGGTAGCTTCAAGAAACCCACTACTGGCCAACTTCTAATATATGGGTCTAGAGTAAGCATTTTTTTGCCCACTCTAATATATCAGCTAGGTTTTTATTCACTAGAAAAGCATCTCTGATTTCTGGGAGGGAGCTTAACAAGCATGGCTTTTCTAGTTTAGGCATCTTAGGATAGAAAAGAGTCATAGTTTGGTTTTAAGGAGGATGATTTATAGAAATAAACTAAAACACTTTAAATGAAAAGTAGGTACAATACAAATGATAGAGGAAAATAGCATAATGCACTTATAGTTCTTAATAGAGCTTAACCCTCCACCTCTTTTGTTTACCAATTGACGCCAAGAGCTCAAAATGACAAAATGATCAATTATACTAGCTAGATGAGTAATTTTAAGAAATGATTTCTTAGAAATCTTAGGATAGATATGAGAAGATTAAAGTACTTATAAAAAGTGTGTTGCCTATACCTAACAAGACTTGCAAGGTTGTTTGTAGTTAATACCCATCAAATCTACACGTAGATCTACATCTCATGATATCATAGAATCTTGACTCCAACTTTTCCCATAAAACCAACTATACTTTGGCACGAGTTTTCTTAGCTGTCACACTTATTGCCTTTCATGTCTTCAAGATTGCCATCGAGTGGGACCCATTTTCTACCTTAGGAATTGTATTCATCATTTCTATTACATTGCCTATGAAAAAAAAAGAAAACATTAGAAAATTATGAAGTCAAGGTTGAAGTTGAAGTTACATTGAATCAACTCTGACTTCAACTCCAAATTCATGGGACTAGACTCAGGTTGATGGGTAAAGAATTTTTTAGGTGAAGGGAAGTGGATGGACCCAAACTTGAAGTTGAAGTATGTTAAGAGTTCAAGTTCAAGTTCAAGTTTTGGAAAAGGACTCTTGGCTGAGAACATTGCATATTGTGTGAAAAGTGGGGTAACAATTTGTATCTTCAACAACAACAATCTTCAAAATTTCTCCCCCTTAGGATATGATCTTCTTCTATTCAAAAACAAGATCATTTTTTCTGACTTCATCTTCATCATCCTTACTATTTATTATAGATTATCTCTCATATTCAACTACTCCCCCATTTCTTGTACTTCTCCTTCTTCTTGATATTCTCCTTTACTAGTTCTCTCCATATTCATTCTCTCTCTCTTTACTAAATCTCATCTCCCCCTTTGGTCATAATTCCTTACTGATATCATCTTTATATACTTCTATTAGAAATAGGAAATACTAAGAGGGGGGGTGAATCAATATTTTACAAACTTTAGCCCAAAACTAAGTATTGCAAATAGCTTATAACTTGCATATGAAAGTAAACTAAGAACGCTGATAGTAAACATAACCATACACATAGATAACTCATAACACCATATCCTTTTAACTAGGGAAACCTTGGCCAAAATAAAATCCCAGTGGAGATGGTACCCACAAAATGGTCCACTAGACAAAAGTATCATATTAAGGATGTTGACCTTGTTAGGAATCTAATACATACATATATTATCTCTATCCTTGTTATAGGATTGGGCCCTAATAAAAGCCTCAACCATATTAAGAGTTTCTCCAAGCCTATTAGGACTTGGTATATAATTACAAAATGTATGCAAGATGAAATCACTACCCAAACATGAAAATATAAAATATAATTCTTTGATATAGAAGAGATAGATACAATAACCTCTTTACTATTGATATCTTCAATATCTAATCTTTCCTTTTTCGCTCTTTCCATACTTTTGATCATACATCATAATTTGCATCAATATGGTTTGCATATCAATTTGCATATCACATACAACTTAACCACTACTTTGCATAATACAATCTTGCCTTTATCCCTTTACATTTTACAAAATCTATTTAGTCATTCTTCAAGATTTCACATGGTTGAAAAAATACAAAATTAGTTCTTTCTCTCTTAGGGTTAACATCTAGGATGTTGTCCATAATTAGTTAAGTAATTTTTTTGCAACCTTAGATTTACATTTTTAGTTTTACAAATCTGACTCAACCATTCTATCATCTCCTTTTAGACTGAGCTTTAGTTCAACAATTTTCAACTCATGTTTTAGAATATCATTTTCCTTCTTTAATGTTGATACCTCATTACTATCTTTTGTCTTCTCTCTATGTTCCTTTCCTCTTTCAATTTCCCAATTTAGTCTTTTGCATCTTTATATCTTTCTTATAGATTATCTCTTTCTTCAGTAAGAAGATCAATCTTCTCAAGGGCTTCTTCAAGATCCCTCTATAATTGTTCCATATTCATAGGGATCTTACTCAAGTTGTTAAGCCTCTTCAAAGTAACTATGCTATGATATTAATTGTTAGAAATAGGGAATACTGAGAGGGGGGTGAATTAGTATTTTATAAACTCGAGCCTAAAAATAAATATTGTTAATTACCTTATAACTTGCATATGAAAGTAAACTAACTATTGAAGTTGATGAAAAATTAACCCCACACCTCCCAAGAGTCACCTACATGCAAACACCTATCACAGAAAGAGAGAAGAAAAATCTATGGAGGTTTGAATTCCCAAATCCATAGATGAGACATTTTTTATGAGAAAAAAGATAAATTTATATAATCAAAAGTTAATCAATGTAATAATTATAAAGAGAGATAATCCTTTAAAAGAGATCAAAACCCTAATAGGTAACTAACCTTGGTTGCATGATAATAATTAATAAAGGAATTAATTATTATATGCCCAAAGGTTAGCTTAAGTAAATTAGAGATAATAAGTGACTTAATAATTAAATCAATATGATTTAATTAATAAGAAAAAAAATTATTACTCTAGCACCCCCCTTAAGATAAACTTAGGAAGTACCTAAAAACCTAGAAACTACTACTGAAAGTAAATTTGGGTCCCAACAACAAGGCCTAATGAGGTACCCAAAACACAACCAAACATCTACAAAGAGGAGAAATATAGAAAACTATTGGACTAACCACTAGCCTTCCCCTTCAAGATTCATGACATGGCTTAACCGCCTCCTATGTTCTATAAGTCTAGTGGTTGTTTCAAGCATTAATAAGTCGATCTTTTGGTGCAATGACAACTTTATCTTGTAACAAGTGGTATCGAATCTTGATCACAGGTTTGAATCTCCTCAGGTAACACTAAGGGGGGAATTGTTGGACTAACTGCTAGCCTTCCTCTTTAGGATTCGTGACATGTCTTAACTACCTCCTATGTACTATAAGTCTAGTGGTTGTATCGGGCATTAATAGGTCTATCTTTTGGTGCAATGACAACTCTAGCTTGTAACAAAACCTCATGGGAAAAATCCTACTCCAAAAAGAGATAGAAATAATGCTGAAAATAACTAGTAAAGGATTGAAGAAGACTCCAAACTAGGGAATGCCTAAGAAGATAGGAACAAAAGATGATCATGAAGAACACCACTGAAGTATGTAGAATTTGCAAAGCTTTATCAAAAGTAACCACTAATCTGAAGAACCTCCACTAAAATAAAGCCTAACCAGGTAGAGAAGACTATGATCTACATCAAATTAGGAGACACACAAAGGAAAATAACTAAACTCAAAGATACAAATGGCATGAAACACTAAAGCCTAAAGAGACAATCAATCAAACATGCAAGGCTGTAACCAAAGTAGGAACAAAAAGAAAAGTGTCTATATGGTAAACGATTCATCTCATTGAAATGCATAGATACCCAAACATTTCATCTACCTAGTACATATGAAAAAATACATAATACATAGCACACTCCATCAAACCAAGGAAGTATGAGAAACAACATAAGAACCCCCCTAATGTACACAAGGGTGAGGTGACAAGAAATTAGAAAAGTGATCCAAAAGAACTACATGTCAAGGAACTATGATCAAGATGCACAAAAGAGTAAATACATGTGTACTAAGGTGATCAATCCCAGACACATCATGTGGCTACTGTTATAGAAGGGAAACTCACTAGACAAAGGAAGATAACAAAAAAAGACAAAAAATCAACCCCCCATGGCACTTTAATTAGATTAGTGCATATACTATAAGGTACAAGATATGGTGAATCCCAAGAATACAATAATCTATATGAGTGTCCTCAAATGAACATGCTCAAATCAAAAGGAAAAACAAGACAAAATAACTGAAATGAAAATATAGGTGCAATATGATACTTTATCTTAGTGTGCTTACAAGAATGAAAACAAATGATGTCTAAAAAGGCTAGAAGAGACATAAGGCTGATATAATAGATAATACAATCCATTATGAATCATCTGAAGCAACAATATTGATCCCTAGACCTAAAACAACCAAGATATCTATTAGAATGAAAAATTGCAAGAGACTAAATAGAATGTGCTTGGAGGAGAATCTGAAAAAACAACCAACATCACTAGAAAGAGCTCTGAAAGAACTTTCCAGCAATATAATGAATTCCCAAGTTTGATAATTGATGATCAAGATATGTCTCCTAGAGTGCAAAATAGAACCCCTGATTTTGATAGCCAAAAAAGCCATATAAAAAGTATCAATACTAAAAATTACCTATACCACTGTGATGAGCTTAGAAACATCTTTCTAGTATCTTTTTGTAAAAAATAGAGTCTGTATGCCCAAGATATGAGTAAAAATATGAAGGGAGCTCCAGTAAAAGCTAGAAGGGTGAACATGAATGCTGACACAATGCTGACATCAGCAAGTGACAAGCACAAATTTGATGGTCAAATGGCTATGAAGGCAAAAACATTGACCCCTACCATAAAAAAATCTAGCCATCATAAATACTTGTCAAAAAATAGAGGGCTAGTGCCAGAAGAAAAATTTGATGGCCAATAACTTGGGATGTGATGGGAAAAAAATCCAAATCACCTTAAGCACAAAAAACCACTAAAGAAGGAAAAAAATGCCTACTAGAAGTGCCAAAACAATGCAATCACAAGCCAAAAAAGCCTTCATGAGTTCTAGTAAAACTAAGGTGCACACCAAAAAAGGTTGCACATTTTTAGGAAAATTACTCCAAAAACCTTGTCAATCTATCACATGTGTGGCAATAAATAATGCTAGAAAATATGCACAATTGCCAAAATTTACCAACTCTCTGCTAATGCATTGAAGCTTAGTGTTGATTGGCCCATGAAGTAGTGCATAACCAAAAATTGGCCAAAGGATTTGTACAATGGTAGACATAAGGTACCATGCTAAAAAATTCACCCAAGACCCAAGGAGAGGGCACAAAAACTAGTGGCAAAGAGTCTGTCAACATACCAATAAAATTCCCCCAAACCCAAAAGGTTTTTTTTCATGTATTCTCTTCCCCGTTGACATCAATAAAAAAAGAATCATTATGTCAATCTTCTACTCAATATCTTCAATCATCTGAAGTGTCTAAAGATACTATTCAATACAACCTACCAAGAGTCCTTCATGACTCATCTCAAACATAGGTACTACCCCATAGAGGAGGCATCAACATTTAGTCCAAATAAAAAATAGTGCTATGTACCACTGGACTAATGCAATCTCTACATCATCTACTCTAAAGTGGAAATGGAATAACCCCAAGAATATCTCTCAAATAATCAAATGTATCCTTTGATAAAAGATTTATAAATATATTTGATATATATTCCTTTTTACTAACATAATCTAGTCTAACCCTCTTTCTCTGTAACCTTCTCTCTCAAAACATGATACTTAATATATATGTGCTTCATCTTAGAATGTAATAAAATATTCTTAAACATACTATACTTGTATTATCACAATGTATGATAACATGTTTAGTAAACTCAACTCCAATATCCTTCAACATTTTCTTAATCCACATGATCTAATTGTGATTGCTTGTTGCAATTACATACTTTGGTTCTATTGTACTCTGTGAAATACAATCTTGTTTCTTGCTTGAATAAGAAACCAATTTTCCTCCTAAGAAAAATTCTCCACCACTTGTACTCTATATGTCATCCATATTGCCTACCTAATCCACATCATTATATGCACATAGAGTACATTTATTTGATTTGTGACACCACAACCCAAAATCAGGTGTACCATTCAAATATTTAAAAATCATCTTTATTGTTGCATAATATGCTTCTTTAGGATTAGCTTGAAATATTGCAATAAGGCCAACTACATTAGATATGTTTGGAACTGTATGAGTCAAATATTGCAATCCTCCAATCATGGATCTATACTTCTTCTACTCAATAGTAGGTGTCTCATCTTTTCTAAATAACTTATGACTAGTTATCATAGGTGTACCAACTAGTTTACAACTCTCCAAACCAAATCTTTTCAACAAATCTTTCAAACACTTAGTCTAAGAAATGAAAATACCTTCATCATTCTATGAAATTTGCAAACCCAATAAATACTTCATCTCACAAATCATGGTCATCTCAAATTTTTTCTTTATATATGTTTGTAAATACTTCAATTCCTTCATCAAATGTTACCTCCAAAGATTATGTCATTTAAAAATACTTCAATGATCAAAAAACCATTCTTAATTTTCTTCAGATACAAGTTACTATTTGCAATATCTTTAGCAAATCCCAATTTTACAAGATGTTTGTCTAATCTTGCATACAAGGCTCTAGGTGCTTGTTTTAGTCCATACAATGATTTCTTCAACTTAAAAACCATATCTCCTTCTTTTGTCAAAGGAAAACCTTCAAGATTCTCAATATAGTTTTTTCTTCTAACTCACTATTCAAAAATGTTGACTTCACATCCATTTGATACACTTTGAATTTCTAGTTGCATAAGACAAAATCATTCACACTACTTCAATTAGAAATAGGTGCAAGTGTCTCCTCATAATCTATGTCATCATGTTGTGATTATCCTTTTCATACCATTCTTGATTTATTTCTCACAACCTCACCTTGCTCGTTCATTTTGTTTCTAACCACTAATTTAGTCCTAATGATATTCTCATCTTTAAGTCTTTGAACCAGTTCCTAATTGTTATTCTCCCTTCATTGCTTGAATCCAATGATCACCCTTGAAAGCATCATCAACACTTTTAGGTTCAACTTGAGAAATCAAACACAAATCTCTATGTACCTTGTTATTATATTAACTCCTCTATCCTTGCTTCTAGTAATTTGTCTAGTAGAGTGATTCTTTGTCAAATTCTTGTTTGGTGTTACTATTTGAACTCTTGCTTCATCTTTAGGTTCAAATCTTAGTTCATCTCTCTATCTCACAACTTGAATCCCATTCTGCAAATCATTCTTAGTTTCATAAACTAATTCAACCTTTTCTTGGTTAGATTTAGGAATAGCTTCTTCATTGAAATTGTAATCAAGTATTCTTTCTTGAAGTCCAAAATTCTCATCCACTTTAACATTTTGTGCTCTCAACAATAGTCTTAGTCCTTTAATTAAAATGTCTATAAGATTTTCTTTTTAATGAATTGTTGGATGTCTTATTGGGAAGTAAGATACTGAGAGTAGGGGGGTGAATTAGGAGCTATAAAAATTTTAACTTTTTCAAACAAATCAAACACATTCACCATTTACCCATCTCATATCTATATCATTAAATATATAACTATTATGTTGTAATATATCTAAGTATACATATATTGATAAACATGAAAGTAAATGTACACACATAACATAAGATATTTGGTTACCTAGAAACCCTTCAAGGTGAACATAAAAATGGGTTGCGGATGAGAACCACAAATATTTACTACAATTTCAATAACATGTTCATATTAAGGCTACAATGTTTGATCACTCCTGGTGATCTAAACTATGAGGGGTCCTGCCTATTAGGAGCTTACAAGACTTATTTAATCTACCTTGATTAAATTATTTTAACTTACAACAAAGTAAGAAATATGTTAATAGGTTTGAATAGGCCTATTAGGTAAACTTTGTTAAGAGATTTTCCCTAATACACTAGTTAGAATGTTTTAGTACCTAATCCTTCAATTAGCACTCTATTGCTAGATGATGGACCTTCTTTTTCCAATCTCTTTTCTTCTCACAAACATAGCCTCGTTCAATATCAATTAATATTTTCTAGCATCCTTATCCCATCCATATCATTTAGGGTTTGTATCCCTCTTTAATTTAATAATTGGTGAAACTTCTAGATCAACATCAACGATCTAGATTCATCCCTTTTTCTATTTAGTCATTCCATTTTTTTGATTGGTTGATCACCTCACATAGGGATCAATGATCTCTAAAACAACATTTTGTTACTTTCTTATCTAATAAAATTTAGCCAAAAATAGTTTACATAAGTGTTTGTGCCATAAAAAATACATATGTCAAAACTAGTTTACTCAGCATTTAAATATCCCAATGCTTGGTCCATAGTGATATTCATGTTGTCCCTTAGCTTTTGAATGCCTGGTAGTAATTATGTCACTTGGGATAAACTATCTCTTCTTTTCTTGGCATTAATTGACTTCTAGCATGCTCGACATACATTGTCACTCAGTCAAAATAGGAGTACTCATCAATCAAAGACTTGCTCAGCTCAAACTAAAATGTGAACAAGTCTATCATACATTACTCAGCCTGTATTGGTTGGCTCAGTCATAGTGATGATCGACCAACACTTCCTAGGAAGTGACTAAGTGTTTAACACTAATAGGGAACATGGCTTAGAGATCAATAATCTCCCCCTTTGACATTAGTGGTGAACTCACTTTGTCATGACTTATCATTACATCCAAAATTATAAAATAAGTACTCCCCTTATGATTATGAATTAGTCTATATACATCATATATACATATTTCTCAAAAAAATATTTCCCCCTTTTTTTGATTTGTGATTTATATCCTGTTTCCTTTTCAATTTCCCCATCTCTTTTTTTAATCAATCTTTCAATTTTAATCAATATTTCAATTTCCCACTTGTTTTTTGCACTTATTTTTGTTGGGGTATTGGGGTCAAATTATATTTGTCCATAAATGTTTTATGAACCTACAAAATGATTGCAGATTCATGATCCCTACTGGATCTAATTGATTCCAAAACTTGAATCGTTACTTCTAGCTATGCAACTAGATCAACTAAATTGTCTATCATAGAGAGATGATGATTACTCTTAACCAATATTTGTGCAGCTAAAAAGTTTCTTTTGCATTACCTCCACATGATGTAGTAACATGGATTGTATGGAGATCAACTTGGCTCTCATGTTGTAATCTTTAACCTGTAACTCAACTAAACTTCCTTGTGCAAACATTAGTTTATTGAAAGAAATAGAGCTTGAATTTGCATCCATTCTCAAAAGAATTTGCTAAAGACTTTAAGTCTTCTTGAATTTTATCAATACACTATAGATTCTCCAATTTGAATAACTCAACATCACTAAGTTTTCTATACAAAGAATAAATACTCTGCAAAACTCTTTCTATAGTATTTACAAGATTTGAAAGTTCAACCTATTTTATTACTATTTCTGTTGAAAATTTCTCCATAGCTTTGTGCTCAAATTTCTTTTTAGGCCATCTCATCAATTTATCATAGGTCTCAATGTTCTCATTATTGACTTTCTCAACAATATGAATTAATTGATCAATTATTGGATTTTTCTCATTTATAGTATGAATTTTAAATACATCTACAAAAAAGTCTTTTATTTCATATAATACATGTTGTTGATGATTTTCTCTTCTCATCTCTTCTTGTTTTGTCTTTCTATAGATAATTCCCATTGCCATTTTGTATCTAATTTTTTATACAATACTTCTAGTATACCTTTGCCTAGCCCTATAAGCAAGTATTTAAACTTTTTCATCATATCTATCATTGTTTGTTCAATCTTTTCTTTATTTAATTTATCTAAAGAATCATAATCAATATCTTTGAAACCTAAAATTCCTATTGAATTTTTTATACATTCACATACCTAATCAACACTCTTAGGAGATAGTTTAGGAACAATTTGTAGTTTGTTCAAATCATCAGTCTCAGTTTCCTCTCCTTCATCTTCTTCATTATCAAATATGACAACTAACTTCTTCCTCAATTTCTTTTGTTGACCCTTCTTAGTCTCTTGTTTTCTCTTTGGTGTGCCTTTTCCCTTAGATGGCTTGGTTATCTTTTTTATTCCATTCTTTAGTGCAACTTCATAGGATGTTGGTTTAGATCCTTGTCTTCATATCCTTCTTTGAGGTACAGAGGTAGGAGGTATATAATTTTTATTCAAATCCCTCTTGACCTTAGGATCTACTACCACAATTTTCTTTTTCCTTTTTGACTTATGCTCAGAAGTCACATAGAAAAATATGCACATCTAGAGTAACCCAAACTTACATGATATATTTTTTAGTTTCCCAATAGCTCCAAGATTCTCAGATAACTATTGTAGTTGTAGCTCTACAAGATCATAGATATGATATTTATTAACAATTTTATGCCTTAAGTCAACTTCAATGCAAGGCACACTATTTAGTCACCTCAATTAGTAGAATTTTTGTACAATCACATGTACTATGAATTCAATAACATGGTCTTTAATGCTATTTATAGACATGTCTTGGTTGTTCCACTTGGCCTTTTTTTGTTATTCAATAACATTCCTTACTGAGAAATGTAATGTCTTCACTTGATCTAAGGTAGGATACCCATTCACACAATGAATTATCACCTTATTGATTTTCACTATCCAACTTTCTAGCCATAATTTCATATCATGAACCCTACTTAAAATAATTTTTATCTACTCAAGTTTGAAAATTTTGTGAAAAGCTATGGTAGGCGTAAGCCTTTTTTGGCAACAACCTTATTTTCATTCTTCAACATTCCCTTTTCACACAATCTATCATATGTGTTTCTAAGCTCAAAATCTCTAATCTCCCTTACCTTACACATGTAGCATGAGTGAACTTCATGCACCATAATGAATCTAGGAGGAATTGATAATAAAGCATCTGATACATCTCGAGTTAATGCAACATCAAGGTATGTCCTAAACTTCATTAGGATGCATTTATCATTCCTTATAATCTGTGCATTATTATTTTTCAACATTTCCTTGCTAGTACCAGATGCAAATGATGCCATTTTTGAACTTGAGTTTTAAAACAAATTCAACAGTTTCACAAAACAACTTAACTCAAGTCACAAGCCTTACTTTACTTTGTAATTTATTGACAATATGCTATAGAATCACACCATCTTTCACACAAATTTCTCTTTGATCACTTTTGAATCACTTTTTGATTTTGAAATCACCTAGTGAATGAGAATGAACTTCAAAATTTTATATATACCTTCAATCATTTGAAATAGGTTTACAATAAATGCTTCATACATGGGTAGGTGCATCACAACTATCTTTTAGTCTCAACATAATATCTTTATTTCATTGCTTGGTTAAGACCATCACTCAGTCACCATTTTCATTTCCATGCTTAGCATACCAACTCGATCTATATAGGAGATTGGTCACTATAGATAATAACATTGATACTTGACATCAATTATGCATATGATTTCTTTTGCTCAATTCTCACCTCAAGTTTGTCCTAGTGTATTTTAATTTACAAAGATATGGACTTTAACATATATTATGTTAGGATGTGATGTAAAATGTAACATTAAAATATATAATTTCTTGCATACCTTCTTTGCTTAGTTTGAGGTGGTGATCAGCCGATCCATTGGATTGGGTGACCTCAACTTCACTAGTTCCATTGTTGCCTTCTACTTCCTTCTTTCTCTAGGTTTTGTTCATCTTCTTGATTTTTTTTTCTACATCAAATTTGTCTTTTCCTTTGATGTGTTCATTTTTTGGTGCTAGTACTCAGGTCTTATAGTTCTTACTTACATGTCCAATCTTGTGACAACTAAAGAAAACTAACCTTCCATTCAACCAACTCTTGTATTTTCCTCTAAAATGTGTCTTGATGTAGCTTTTTTGGAGTATCACCATATTCACCATGGTAATGACAACTATACCATGTGTTATAATCCTTGTTGTAGAAATTACCTTGCTTGGATGTATTCCCTTACTTCATGGTTTTCCAATTGGATTTTTATTTGGATCTACATTCTTGAGTTGTATGTCCATATTTTTGATAGTTGTAGCAATGACCTTCAAATCTAGTTGTAGCTTGTAAATTTCTAGCCTTTGACCTACATTCATGTGCATGGTGTCCTTGTTTCTTGTAGTTAAGACAATGTCCATTAAATTTAGTCTGAAGATTTTTCTTACCATTCTTGCTTCTATAAATATTGGTTGTGTGTCCAAGCTTTCCACAGTGATGACATGTAGGTTTGTTGTGCTTTATCTTTGCATTCATCTATTCTCCACTCTTTTATGACTCTACTTCTTTAGTAGATGAAAGGTTCTTGGAATATCCTAGTCCAGAGGTGTCACTAGGTGTTCTTGGTGATCTCATTAGTCCTTCAAAGTTTCTTATAGCCTCATTGGGTTTTTTCATCCTTTCCATCAGTTCCTTTTCATCAAGTCTAGTAGCCATTTGTCTATTGTTTTTTTCTATCATGACTTTTACTTCCTCAAATTTATTTTTCTATTTAGCCACTTCACATAACCTCACTAATTTGATTTCATATTCCCTCTTAAATCTTCTGACTTCTTCATTCATACTATTATTTTTCTCCAATAGGTTTGTTATAGCTGCATCATTTTCACTGGAGTTCCAATTGTCAAATAGTCCCTTGGTGTCCTCCTCTTGATAAGGTGTATCATTTTGCTGAATAGCCAATTCTTTTCTTTTCTTTAAGGATCTCTATAACTGCTCTCTTGTTGCTTCAAGTTGTTGTAGTATGATCTAGATCTTAAATTTATGATTCTCAATGATCTTTCCTAATTTGTAATCCTCCATCTTTAAGCTCTTAACTCTCAAGTTGTTAGACTTCTTATAAGAGCTCTGATACCAATTTTTGAAAGTCTTATTGGGAAGTGAGATGCTGAGAGGGGGGGTGAATCAGGATCTATTAAACTTTTAACTTCTTCAAACAAATCAAACATATTCACCATTTACTCATCTCATATCTAGATCACTAAACATATAAGTGTTATGTTGTAATAGATCTAAGTATGCATCACATCCATAAAAATGAAAGTAAATGTACACACACAAATTTTTTTTTTTTTAACCTAGAAACCCTCGAAGATGAATGTAAAAATGGGTGGGGATGAAACTCACAAATCTTCACTACAACTATAGTAAAGTATGCATGTTAAGGCTATAATGTTTGACCACTTATAGCGATCTACCCTTTGAGGGGTCTTCCCTATTAGGAGCTTACAAGACTTATTATGTCCACCTTATTTAAAGGATTTTAACTTAAAACTAATTAAGCACTCTATTATGATATTTGAATAGGCCTATTTGGACCACTCTTTTAAGAGATATTCTTTGATATACTAGTTAGAATGTTTTAGTACCTGATCCTTTAGTTAGTACTCTATTGCTAGATTATGGACCTTCTCTTTCTAATCTTGATTTGATCTCCTTATCTAACATACTCTATTCTACCCTTCATTTCTCTATTCATTTGCTCTGTCTAATCTATTTTCTTCTCACAAAAATAGCTTCCTTCACTATCACTTCATCTATGCTCCCATCCTTATCTCATCCCTATGATTTAGGGTTTGTATCCCTTTAAAAAAACAATTGATGGACCTTCTAGATCAAGATCAATGATCTAGATTCATCTCTTTTCCATTTAGTGATTCCATTTTTTTGATTGATTGACCAACTCACATAGGGATCAATGATCTCTGACAAAACATGGAATTACATTCTTAGTTGTCTCTATAACCTATAAACTAAGTATAAAAGTTGGCCAAAAATAGTTTACATAAGTGTTTGTGTCATCAGAGAAACATATGTCAAAATTAGTTTAATTGACACTTAAATATCCTAATGCTTGGTCCATACTAATATTCATGATGTCCCTCAACTTTTGAATGCTTGGTAGTGTCTATGTCACTTGACATAAACTATCTCTTCTTTTCTTGACATTAACTAACTTCTAACATGGTTGACATACACTGTTACTTGTTCAAAACTAGAGTACTCGACAACTAAAGACCTACTTAGATCAAATAAAAATGTGAACAAGTCTATCATACATTTCTTGGCCTATATTGGATGGCTCATTCACAGTGATGATCAACCAACACTGCCTAGGAAATAACTAAATATTTAACACTAATACGAAACATGGCTTAGAGATAAACATGAAAACAAAGGAACATACCTTCATCTTTTCTTGAATCAAACTTACCAATATCATCATCTCTCTTAATGTAACATTCTTTTCCAAAATTTCTAAAATACTTCACTGATGGAGCATGTCCAAACCATAATTTATAAGGAGTCTTGTTTGAACCTTTTTTATTTCTACTTTGTTCATTGTATATACTATTGAATTTACTGCTTCTCTCCATAATCTCTTTGATACATCATTTTCCAACATCATAGCTCTTGTTGCATCTACTATAGACTCATTTCTTCTCTTAGCTATTTCATTTTTCTCAAGAGTTTTAAGGGCTAAAAGTTGTCTTTTTATACCATTTACTTCACAAAAAGTATTAAACTCATTTGAAGTGAATTCACCACCTCTATAGATGTTAGATATTTAATCTTTAATCATGATTTATTCTCAACTCTATTCTTGAACAACTTAAAATTCTCAAATGCTTCAGACTTTTCTTTAAGAAATGCTACCCAGGTCATCCTAGTAAAATCATCAACAAGAATCATGAAATTCCTCTCACCATAGAATCCTCTTCTCTTTGCAGGACCACTCAAATCTGTGTGAACAATCTCCAACTTTTCTATTGTAGTAAACTTCTTCCTAGAAAAAGAACTTTTCTTCTATTTAGCCATAACACATTCCTTGCATACAATGTTAGTAGGCTTCAACATTTTGGAATATCTCTTACTACAAATGAAGTACTTTCTTTTACAATATTGTCAAAGTTTATGTAAAAAACCCTTCTATGCCATAACCACTTTTTGTCAACTTTACCAACCAAGAAAGTCATCTCTATAGGATTCACCTAAAAAAACATCCTACCAATCATCCTACCATTCTCATCTTTGATGATACATGTCTTCTCTATGAACTGCAACTAATATCCATTGTCACCTAGTTTTCCAACACTTAGAAGGTTATGTTTCAATCCATCAACAAAGTAAACATCATCAGTGTTAGAAATACCATTAATAGTTATAGATCTTATTCCCTTAATATGACAAGCCACATTATTTCCAACACTAACAATTCCTCCATCACAACTATTGAACTCAATAAATTTATTCATTTCACTAGTCATATGATGTGAACAAGCACTATGTATTATCCAATCATCTTTCTTCTCAACTTGTGAGCCTAAGGCTCTTTCTTTTCACATTCTTTTTTAGGACTTTTCTCTTTTATAGCAACCAATCCTAACTCATCATCACTTTCGCTCTAAACTCTTTCATCTAGTTCATCATCACCGTTTGCATACAAACATTCTCTAGGATTCCTAGGCTTGAATTTTTTTGGGTACTTCTTTACTCTTATAGGACATTTAGAATCATAATGACCAAATTCATCACAAATCCAACATTTAAATATTTTGTTACCATATGGTTCCCTTCTCACAAGAAGGAAAATACCTTCTTCAATATTTCTATCTTCTTCAAAATTTGATCTACTATTGCTAGAAAAATCTCCACTGGTACTTGCACTCCTAGATATCATAGGTTGAACACTCTATTTACTAAAGGCAGTTTCCACTCTAGGAAAATCTCTAGACTATATCAAACATTTTTTTGTTTCTTGCAATCTTCCAAGAAGAGTCTATCTAGAGAACTTCTTAGTACAAGGTATCACTTGCTCAATCATATATGTTGTCTTCTTGAATGGCAGTTTCAAGGGTTTCAAGAGTTTCTATATGATCCCATCTTCTTCTTTACTTCCTTCACAATTCTTGATTCCTGCAATAATTTCTAATTTTCTTCCAATATGACTTCTTATGAATTCATCTTCCATCATTTTATCTTTTTGAAATAGACATACACAATTCTATAGTCTAATTATTTTAGCATATTTATCACATTCAAAATTAGATTACAAAGCTTTCCATATTTTGAAAGATAACCTAAAATATTTTACCTAACTGTACACATTTTCATGAAGAGCTGACAAAAGTGCTTCTTTGGCAAGCATGTTACACATGAACAAATCTCTTTCATCTTTAGTACATTTTTTAATCCTTTTTTATTCAACTATAGTCTTCCCATTCTTAGTGATCAACCAATATCCTTGACCCATGCATAGTAGATGTGTCTTCATATTCTCTTTCTAGCTATCATAGTTAACTCCATCAAACTTAGGACTTTCTTTTCTGAATGACCAGCCATTGATCTACTTAAGTTGCTAATATTTTCCTTCATGGACCTAATGTTGTAATACTAATTGTTAGAAATTAAAAGTCCACCAAGATAAATGAGAGGGGGGGCTGAATTAGTTATCTAATCAAAACAAATTTTATTATCCTTATTTAATCTAAAACATGTTATCAACATAAACAAGAACTATAAGAAGATAATCATAGATAATAAAATAGATATGTTAACTAGGGAAGCCCTTTATTAGAGAGAAAACTCCAGTGGGGATGGTACAAAAAAAATGATTATATATATATATATATATATATATATATATATATATATATATAATTTCCTTGTAAGAGGATGGACTCTGTTAGGAGTTAGTGAACTACACTTAGTACATATCAGTCCCTATTAGGAGACTTTGAGTCCTTGTGAGGAGATTCCAACCTTGTTACAAGTTGTGCCAACCTTGTTAGGAGTTGTAGAAGGCAAAAGGACCCACTATCCAAACAGCTTTAGGGGAAAGACAACAAAACTCATTGTCTATCTGGGCTTTGTATTATTTCTTTTAGAATAATAAAAATGGTCAATTGTCCACTAGTATGCTCTACCAAATTTAATTATTTCACTCATCCATTATACCTTTGTTGCACCAAATACTTCTTAGATCTCAATGCCAGATACACAAACTTGCATCACAATAATCCCTTAGATCACTTACTCACATATAATTCACACTTACAATTTGCTTTCTATTTCAAAATCATCTTATACTTCATCTACACTTCATCACAAAGAAAATAATTTCCTTTATACCAAGTCCTCAATATAATTTATTGAGTAGGCCTTGAGGCTTTCTCAAATTTACAATTATAATAGGACCTAATTAATATAAAGCAATACATGTTACATTACATTTTTCATAATTAAATAACATTATTGAATCACAATCTTTACAAATATTTCACACATGTGACCTCATACTTCATGTACTCACTAATATCATCATCAAGATTTCTTCTATCTTTGTACAAATGCACATAGCCAAATTCTATCCCTGTTAGGAGATATAATCCAAACATCACAAACAACTTCTCAAGAACTTTGTTTATAAACTATTTTCTATAAATCTTGAATAACTATTACAAGTCTTTGAATTTTCGTATGCACTCTTAACCAAATCATCCAGACACTCTATAGAATATGTCCTCAACACAAAAAAACCTCATATGCAATCTATTGTCTACTATTCTATCAATATTTAGTACGTTGACATTAATGACAAACGTAGTCATGAATGCAATATGTAACTATTATAATTGTTAGTAAACATTTTTTCCCTTTAAATTTTAAACCTCAAAGAGAGAAAACCCTTGATAAACTAATAGATTGAAATTCCCAAAATATGTAAGGAATTCTCTGCTTAGGATTATTTCACAATACTATAAGATGCAACAACTAGTTTGAAAAGATATTCATTAATTTCCTCTTTTGAGGGAAAACCTTCCCAACAAGTATTTTAAAGAAAATACTGAAAAAGCTTAAACAATCAATTCATAAAAATGAAAATAATGTGTAGATTGAGAAACCATTTGAATTTAATAACCAAGATCATCCACGTGATTAATCCCTATAGATGAAAATAAGCTGAAGTTCACTTCTACTTATTATCCCTTTCAAATTCTCTCAACCTCAATAGCAAGATTCTAAATTGTAATAAGACAATGTAAACCTTTCCACAAATGACCAATCTCCTCAAAGATACAAATCATTACAGAATAGACAATATTATCTATTCCAGAAAACCTTCAAAACATAAAACTATAGAATCTTATATTTCCTTATCACAACCCAAAATTTTGCATCAAAGTTTTCTTATCAAAATTCAAATACCAAATCAAAAGTCTTTTTGGTTTCTTATCCACTGAGAGAGAGAGAGTCTTTTTTAAAATAGTTATTACATATATATACCCTTTAGGGTTGGATAACAAAATCCAAAATTACCCTGCTAGGAGTAGATAGTTATTTGGTTACTTAAACAAGCTAACCGACTAAAACAAAGTAGGGAAAATAAAAATGAGCAAGCACACAACTAAGAAATTCCAAGTGTCACAAGGCTTTTTCCATGCCAACATTAATCCTTCTAGCTTTCCAGCTTTCATATGTGGTAGTAAAGGATGAGATAACTGATTGATGTGGCAAACCGAGAAAATCAATGCTCTATTTCAAGACTTCTTTTTCCTTCTTTAGCTCTATTATCTTTCCTTCATGCATCTCTAGGTGCTTATGGTTGATTATCAACATGGATTCACCATGGGTGATGTTAGAAAATTCTTGATTTATAGGTGATTTCTTTTCTTGAAATTCCAAGAATCTCTTCTATATTTGTTTGGTGATATCTTCTATGGGTAAGATAGAGTCGCCTTCTCCTTCTATACATTTCCTATAAAACCATTTCACATCACCAAGAATTATATCATCTATGACCCCAAGCTCAGATAGCATTTCTTTAATTTTAGCTACACCCTATGTGATTGCTTCATTTCTCCATTGAATACATTCTTGGATTATGTGGAAAGTTTTATTGTCAAGACTAGCCACTAGGAATTCAAAGAGGAACTTTTGCCAGTCATGCCCCTGTATTTCATCAATCCATAGTATCACTTTCATCCAATTATTTTTCTCCTTCTGATATCCCTCATTATTTGATTCAACCTTCTTAGTGACAATTGAAGTTTCTATATGAGTATTACTCGGGGAATTCACTTGTGTTACTACATTAGTTCATATAGTCTGAATCCATTCTTCAAATATCTTGACTATGTCTTTACACTTCTATAGATTATCTAGTCTATTGATTGGTTGGAGACTTGATGTCAACAATGGCTAATATTTCATTGATTGGCTTTCGTTCAAGATGTAGAATTACATTGATATATTAGGTCATGCTTCCCATAGCTTCCTTCATATTTTTCTTATCTTTAGCATCTCTCCATATTCGGTCTACAATCTTCTTGTTAGAAACATCAAATATTTTCATGTCTACAACTCTACTGCCTTTACCAAAGTATACTTTTGATACCTGGTAATCATGAGGTGTGTGTTCCTCCTCAAGTTTATTCTATGGAGTTTTGGCAATTTCTACCAAATACCATCCTGTGTCTTTGTTAAAATTGATCTGAGATTTTTTTTTGTCTTTCTTAAATTTAGAAGACCTTCCAAGGCATTTACTCACCAAGTCATCCACTAGCATGGAGAGTGGTACCATGCTTCATTTCTTCTCTATAGAAGTCTACAACCACTTAGGTGTCAAAGGCTCCTTTCCTAGCATAGCAGTATTGCCAATCAAAGCCAGAGAACTCATTGATGCAATATCTCTTTCTACCCTTTTCTACTAGACTTCTATTGAGTTAGAAATATTAAGGGCAATGATCTATTCTACTACTGCTTTGGTTTCTAGAGAATCCAAGTTTATTGTTATCCTATTTTTTGCTCCATTTTGCACAGCCCTCTTACTTCAGGTGTATGAATGAGAAGTTCTTTTAGTGCTCACTATTTGAATTTGAACTTGAAGTTGAAATGGAGGAATAGATACTTCAACTTCAGCTTCCTTTTGACCTACAATAGAATCACAAATAGCAACATTAGAGGGCATAGTTAGCTTTCTTGAAGGCTTCTCTTTTTTAGCTCTTGAGTGCTTTTTGGGCTTTTCTTGAATTGGCACTTGATTCTTCTTTTGAGCTAACCAATTTTTTGTTCTCTTCAAAACTCTTATCATGTGAGAATACAAACAATCTTCTTATCTCTTGTTCTAGTCTAGCTCGGGGATAGGGAGACATTTGATTTGTTCAATATACAAAGGATCAACCACCTCCTCATTATCATTTTCTTTTATCTCACTAATTTCAAGTTGAACATTGAATGCTTGTATTTGGCTTATGGTCAACCTCAACCAAAATATTTTTCTTACTTCAAACTCATCAGAGCAATTGGACCAATAGTCTTCTAAGTGAGGAGCATGCCTAAGGGAGGATGCATATTTTAGATTTTCCCTAGAAAATCCTACATAGTCAAAGTCCTCTCTAGCAAGCTAGGGCTTGAGGGATAGTTTGGACATTGCTAAGTCTATCAAAAAAACCTATTTGAAATTAGGACATCTATAGTGGCTGATTTCAATAGGAAATAGGGTGGCATGAGTCTTTTTAATATTTTCAAACAAATCAATGACATGCAGGTGTTGCCTATAGATTTTGGAAAGGACAATGCCATCAAGACAATAGCAAGGTAGTTTAAAAGGTTCACCAGTGAAACCCCCAACTCTGATATAGGTGAATCTAAAGAATTTTATATAAAACTAACCATAATATCTTTCATAGATTCTTTAGAGATCCTACAATTCTTTTGACCTAAAAATTCGAAAACTAGTCTCCCTAGAAACACACCATTGATCCTCCTAAACTCTTTGTAGAGTTCCTTTGCTTGTAGACTTCTATAATATTGATATATGGTAATGTTTTCTATCCAAAATTCATTTGGTAGACCTTTCCATTCTTTTTACATAGCTAGGATGTAAACCAAAAAGGAGGACATGAATAAAGGACCAAAAATTATTCAAACCTACAAGACCTGAGTACAACCCTTCAGGTATCAAATCTGCCCAGTCAATGAATTTCTATCCCTCAAATTTTTTTTGAATGAACAAATACATCTAGTCATCCAAGTGAAAAGCATGTTCATTTCCTTTTACTCTATTGAGTAGGAAAATTATGTCAGTAATCTCTTCAATGAAATGCTCAACAGTTAGTGGTTTGGCTAACCTTGAGCCTCCTAGTACTAGCTTTACAAGCCAAGTTTGTGCCATAATAGAATCATAATATTTCTTTCACTTTTCATACAAGTATCCAAATTCTTCAAAAGTCCATGGCTCATAGGGCTCTTTATGAGGTATCTTTAGGGAGGAACTAACTATGGTTCTATTAATTTTGACCAAAAATTCACCTGTGACCTTCTTTATACATCTAGTATGAGGATCATAATTATTCTCACACTCAAAGATCAACTTTAGGCACCCTATGACAATCGGGAAAGTGGTAGCTTCTATTAGACCACTACTACTGAGTTTCTAGTAAATGGATCTTGTTTGTGCATTATTTTATCTTTCTACTAGTTGAGTTAGGTCTACATTGACTAGGAAAGTATCTCATACTACAAAGAGAGAGAGAGAGAGCTCAACAAACATGGCTTCTCAGGTTTAGGGAGCTTAGGTCAAAAAATAATCATGGCTGCCTTGACAAGGGATCACAAACTTAAATGATTAAAAATAAAACTTTAATCAAGAGAAACAGGAGCAAGAAAGAAAAATATATAGAGGAAGCCGAAATGTGTATTCACCAATTTCTGCTAAGTCAATTACTCCTAGTTTTGGTCTTACTAGCTTGATGTTTTGGGCTTTGACATAGTAAGATAGGAAATTAAACTAGAAAAGGAAGGATTTTAAAGCATGAGATTTCAAAAAATTGAGGATAGATATGGAGTGTGCAAAATCATTAATATCAACATGTGAATTTATTTGACAAGACTTTCCAGCCATTTGTCATTGATCATCTCAATCACATCAACATGCAAACTCATTTTAATTATGCCACATAATCATTACTTTTACATTCCTAGAAATAATTGGTACTTTTGACACATGTTGCTTAACTATCACATTTAATTGTCTTTTACATCTTCAACACATGGCAAGGAAGTGGGGTCACCTTTAAGTAAACCATGCATGCTTTGCTTAACTAAATCCTTGTGAGAAGAAAATAAAGTGAAATTGTTAGAAATAAAAGAGATGAAGTTGGAGTTGAAGTTATAACTTCTTGCTTCAACTTCAACTCCTTCTTTGTATGGGACCTATTGAACTAACGAAGAAACAAGAAGAAGGATTCTACATTTGCATGAAAGATACTGACTTGAAGTAGAAGTATAAGTAAATGGGTACTAGGTTCAAGTTTAACTTTGATTTAGCAAAAACTTTGGGTATTAGTATCTACAATCAGCAAGACAACTTTGGGGCTAACAATAACAAATGCTCAAGTGCTCTAACAATGTTAGGATACTCCCCCATAGGAATATCATTAACATTCATGGTAGCATTGTTGGAAGCATGAATGTTGATGATATTCCCATAGGGGAGTATTGTAGAAATATGATTAGATCATTATCATGATGATATGTTACATTCATGATTGTGTTTGTCATTGATGTCAACATAGCAATTTTATGTGGTATTTGACAGAAGAACATTAGTAAAGATTAAATTGGTATAGATAGATCATTGAGTATTCTCACTAAGCAAGGCTAATGGAGATACCACTGAGTATCTAGTTTATGTAGCTAACCTCAGGTGCATAAATATTAAGTCTGGAAGAAGTTATGCAAATTTTGGTGAAACTTGTTCAAAGATAGAGTTTATAGAAGCATGTTTTGGTAAACTTTTTATATCTCTTAGCAGAGTCATTATTCTAAGCATAGAGGTTGAAGGTATGTAGAAGACACTCTAGAGATGATGTGGCTAAGCTTGTTCATCATAATATTACATGTGCGGAAAGTTATTCAAATTAAAAGTCAATAGATTGATGTTATTGCTAAGTAAAATGTGTTCTTAATAAGGTCTTATAATAATTAATTGAGAAGGTGTAAGGTTGAGTCAAGGAATTTTTTTATGGACTTGGTATAAAGGAAGGACATTTTCCTTTGCTATGGGATATAGAGAGAAGAAGAGAAAAAGTAGAGAAGAAGAGAGAAAAGAGGAGGAATCAAATTGACATGCGAAGATAAGCAGAGCATAGTGAAGTTGGAGAAAACTTCATTACTAAGGTTTTATTTTGTGATCTAAGATTCAATATTTGGATTTGAGGTTTGTGACCTGGTCTACAAGGCTTGATAGTGATTAGTTTGGTCAAAAAGACATATGAAAGAGGATAAAGCACAATATGAACAATTATTCTGCAAGGAGTAGTTGAGAAATTAGTTGGATAGTGAAGTTCAGTGGTCTTGCCCCAGAAGTTGTTTGAATAGTGGATCCTTCTACCTTCTACAACTCCTAATAGGGTTGTAATATTCTAACAAGGACTCAAAGTCTGCTAATAGGGACTCTTATGTACTAAATGTATATCTTTGTGGGCATCATTCCCACTAGGTTTTTCCCTCTGATCAAAGGTTTCCCTAGTTACCAAATCTAGTGTAATTGTGTATGTGCATCTTGTTATGGTTTTTTTTTACTTTGGTTGCATGGTTAAGATTAATTAAGGTTGATAAGTTTTTTAGTTGGATAATTGATTCACCCCCCCCTCTCAATTATCTTGGTGGACTATTATTTCTAACAACTGGTATTAGAGCATCCAGTCCTTGTAGATAAATCTTAAAAACTTTGGGAGATCCATGGTTAGCATATTCAAAAGGGATAGTCCAAGGTTTGATGGAACAAATTATGATAGTTGGAAAGAAAAGATGAAGATGCATCTAATGTTTATGGGTCCAAGATGTTGGATCCTAATAAAATTACAAAAGATAATTGTCATCGAAGATTTGCTGGAAACTTGTACCGAGGAATAGAGAGAACTTTTCATGTGCAACATGAGAGATAGAGAAGCACTATTGTCTGAACTTCCTAAAGTAGAGTACAGCTAGGTAAAAACATTTGATACTTCTCATAAGATTTTGAAATCTTTGGAACATAGCTTTGAAGGTGATGAACATTCTAAGAATATGAGACTACAAAATTGGATTCATGCATTTCAAGATGCTAAAATGATGGAAGATGAATCTATAAGAACATGTGTAGGAAGAATATCAAAAATTGTTGTAGGCATCAGATCTCAAGGAGGAACCTAGGAACATGATGAATGATCTGTAAGATATTGAAGAGTTTGACACCACCATTTAAGCCTGTAGTTCAAATGATACAGTTCTTGATCCCTTCAACCAAAGATTTGACCAAGAAAAAATCACTTGGGAGACTTGAAGAAGTTGAGAATGAGCTTAGACAGTTTAGAGAATTGTCTAGAATAGATATAGATTTTAGTGCCCTAAACATTCAACCTAATCTATCAAGGAGCACAAGTGCTAGAGGAGATTTTTCTAGCAATAGCAAATTTTGATGAGGACATAAAGATAGAAGGAGTAGTCCTTCTTGTGAAAAGAGAAAAAGATGGTAAGAAAATATTTAAATGTTGGACTTGTAATGAGTTTGGTCATTATGTATCTAAATGTCCTAAAAGAGAGAAACATTATAGAAGAAAGTTCAAACCTAGAAGAGATAGAGATTGTTTGTATGTCAATAAAGAAGATGAATTTGATGAACAAGCAGTAAGTGCCAGTGTTGATGAAATAGGATTTATGGTCATTAAAGAAGAAGGTCTAGAGAAAGTGGTCTTGATATCATAGGTTGAAAAGAAATCTAATTCGATAATTGATAGTAGTTGTTCACATCATATGACTGGTGATATGAACAATTTTGTTGATTTCAAAAGTTATGATGGAGGCATTGTCAGAGTTGGAAACAATGCAGCTTGCCATGTTAAAGGTATTGGACCTTTAACTCTTGATAATAAGACTAACACTGAGGATGTACACTTTTTTGATGGTTTAAAACATAATATTTTGAGTGTTGGACAACTAGTGGATAAAGGTTATCAGTTGCAGTTCATAGAGAAGACATGCATGACCAAAGACAAAGATGGAAAGGCAATTGGAATAGGAATGAGATCTAGAGGTAATGTATTTCAGCTAAATCCCAATAAAATGACATCTTTGGTTACAAAGGTAGATGACACTTGGTTGTGGCATAAGATATTTTTTCATATCAACTTTGACAGCATTGTGAAAACTAGTAATATATTTGCAATTAGAGATTTGTCTAAGATTTTAAAGCCTACTAACACAATTTGCAAGGAGTGTGTATTGGCAAAACATAACAAAACTTATTTTCCTAGAAAGAAATTTACTACTACAACAAAGTTGGAGATTGTACACATAGATCTTAGTGGTCCTACAAAGACTAAAGGATTCTATGGTGAAAGGTACTTTATTATTATTGTTGATGACTTTTCTAGAATGATGTGGGTTGCATTTCTTAAAGAGAAATCTGAGGCATTTGACAAGTTCAAGATATTCAAGAATAGAGTTGAGAATGAATCAAGTGTGAAGATTAAATGTTTTAGATCAGATAGAAGAGGAGAGTTTACTTCAAATTAGTTTAACATCTTTTGTGAAACTAATGGAATCAAAAGAAAAATTTCAGCTCCTAAAACCCCTGAACAAAATGGCATTACAGAGAGAAGAAACAGGTCAATAACAAAAGCATCAATAGCTATGTTAGCTAAGAATGATGTACCCAAGATGTTTTAGAGAGAAGCTATGAATAAAATAGTTTACACTATGAATAGAGTATAGGTCAAAAAAGACACAAACAAGATCCCTTTTGAACTATGGTTTGGTCACTCACCTAGAGTTAAGTATTTCAGAATTTTTGGAAGTAAGTGTTATATGAAAGGAGATGATGATGTTGGTAAATTTGATGCTAGAAGTGATGAAGGTATGTTTCTTTTTTATTCATTGAAAATTAGAGATTATAGATGTTATAATCTAAGAACTAAGACTCTTGTTGAAAGTGCAAATGTAAGAGTTGATGAGAAATTCAGGATACAATAAAGAATAGTTGACTGTAATTCTGATGATGAGAATGTTGTTATTACTAAACTAAGGAATGAAGAAGTATTCTTTGAGACCAACAATAATTTGTAGAATGGAGGTGAGCTAAGGAAAGAACATTCTCAAAACCTAGAATAGAGCTAAGAGTTAAGATAACAACTCCTACTTCTAGTAAGGATATGAAAAAGAATCATCCACCAGAGTAGATCATCAGTAGCAAAGATACAGGTGTGATGACAAGAAGCATAATCAATGAGGAACTATGTTTGATATCTCAAGTAGAACCAAAGAATGTAGATGAGGCATGCAAAGATGATTATAGGAAGTAAGCTATGAAAGATTAATTGGATCAAATAGTGAAGAATGATACATGGGAATTGGTCCCTAGACTAGTAGATAAGAATATGATAGGAAAAAAATGGGTGTTCAGGATCAAGATGAGTGAACAAGGTGAAGTTGTAAGGAAGAAAGAAAGATTGGTATGTAAAGGTTACTCATAGCAAGAAGGAGTAGACTATGTTGAAATATATGTTCCTATGGAAAGAATAGAATTAGTAAGGTTATTATTAGCCTATGTAGCACATAAGAAATTCAAATTGTATCAAATGGATGTCAAGTCACCATTTTTGAATAGAGAACTTGAAGACGAGGTATACATAGAATAGCCTGAAGGTTTTACTTTGACAGATGACAAGGACATGGTATGCAGATTGAAGAACACATTGTATGGCTTAAGAAAAGCACCTAGAACCTAATATGAAAGATTGGAAAAGAATTTGACAAAACTTGGATTTAGCAAAGGTATGACAAATAGTAATCTGAGGTTTGTGACCTAGTCTACAAGGTCTTATAGTTATTGGTGCAATTGATAGGATAGAGGAAATATGATAAAGCATAGTATGAACAATTATTTTGCAAGGAATAGTTGAGAGATCAGTTGGACAGTGAAGTTTAGTGGTCTTTCCCAAGAAGTTGTTTGGATAGTGGGTCCTTCTTCCTTCTACAACTCTTAACAGGGTTGACACAACTCCTAACAGGGTTAGAATCTTCTAACAAGGATTTAAAATCTTCTAATAGGGACTCTTATGTACTCAATGTATTTATAGACTCCTAATAGGGTTCATCCTCTAACAAGGAATATATATCAGTATATCTTTGTGGGCATCATTCCCACCAGTGTTTTCCCTCTGATCAAGGGTTTCCCTAGTTAACAAATCTGGTGTAATTGTGTATGTGCATCTTGTTATGGTTTATTTTTACTTTGGTTGCACGGTTAGGATTAATTAAGGTTGATAAATGTTTTATTTGGATAACTGATTCACCCCACCCCCTGCCTAGTTATCTTGGTGGGCTATTATTTCTAACAAACACTTCCAATGCTACTAAGTTTTTATTTTTATCAATTATTATACCAGGACATTAAAAAATTTGGTGCCCCTCTTTACCACATTCGACAAAAGTACCCTTGAAAAAAAAATTCTTATAAAAAATTTCCTTCTTACCCTTATCTATTTTTGTCAACTATTTACCTTTCTTTCTTGCTAACTTATCTATTGCCTTCAATGCATGCTAATAAGCATCCTCAACTGAACCAAGTTACAACATACTTAACTCATCCTGAATGTTAAAATACGATCTATTAATATATTGCATAACCTTTTCCTTAAAAGATTCACAATATCCAAATCTGATTTGTATCTTGTAAACTTCTTCAATGTATACCTTGATAGTTGTATTTTCTATTGGAAGTCTTAATTGGAAACCAAGATACTGAGAGGGGGGGAGAATCAAGATTTGTATTACTTCAATCTTTTAAAAATGCTTTCTTGCATTCACCACATTTACCATCTCATGTCCAATATCTTACGCATGCATAACTTGTAAAATCAAATTATAATAGCATATAGATCTAATCTATCAAACACATGCATGAAATGTAAACACACAACAAAAAGATTTGGTTTCCTAGAAACCCTCCAAGGTGAAGGTAAAATAGGGTTGGGGATGACACCCATAAATATTTACTATTGTAGTAATAAAGTTAACTTTTTAGGGTTATAATATTTGACCATATCCAATGATCTACCCTATGAGGGGTCTACCCTATTAAAAGTTGTTAAGACTATTAGGTCTTACCCAGTTAGAGGATTTTGCACTTGTAACAAACTAAGGAATCTGTTATGATATTTTCATAGATCTATTAAGACCACTCTATTGAGATATTATCCCTGACTCAATCTACTAAAACTAATTTAGTACTGATCCTTGATTTACTTTGATAAGCTAGTTTTTTATCTTCTCTCTTCAATATGATCTGATTTGTTATTTGATCTAGCTTTATTTTCCTTCACTACTTAGACAAGGTCACTTTCTCTATTCTACAAGCATTTCAGTTTGGCAGCCCAACTTTGCAAGCTCTTATCTTGGACATCTGGACTCTGATTTAGGTGTTATTTTTTATGAAATTCGGTAAAATTTTCTAAATTTTATAGTGGTGGTGTTGCTTTCTGGTTTTGGTGCACAAATTTTACAAAAAATACATTTCTTGGTGATTGTACTTGCATAATCTTGCAGTTTGCAACTTTAGAAGCTCCATACGGGCACATTTGATCACTTTTTTAGGTTCCTTTTCATTTTTAAAGTGCATTTTTTTTGTCTACTTTCTAGATCCAAAATTAGATTCTAGGGTTGTGTGGAAAAATTTCTCACTTTCAGAATAAGGCCATCTTTGGCATTGTAAAGTTTTGATTCCTTTTCAAAATTGTTGTAAAACTAAGCTACAGTGCTTAAGTGATAGATTTTAGCCTCATAAGGTAGTTGTAAAAGCAAAATTAGAAATTCCACTTTGTTCATTTTGAAAAGTGGCCCATTGTAAACGTACTACTTATAAAGTGCCAACAACATCTTTTTTTGGGGGGGTCTTTTGATTGAGTGAAAAGGGGGGGTGTGTACTATGTTTTTTGTGTCTCTCTCTATTTTGTGGTCTTTCATTTTTGCATCATGGGTTTTAAATGTCCTCCTCTAAATTCATGCAACTATTCTACATGGAAAGATATTGCATGGAGTAGATTAATGGAAAAAGGATATAGTCTTTATGTTGATGGTATAATTACCAAACCTATTGATGCTGAAGAACTCATTGATTGGCAAAGACAAGACCAACAAGCTTTAGGTGTTATCAAGAGTTGTGTACAAGGGGATCTTCTCTTTCACATTAAAAATTTTTCAGAATCTAAAGAAGCTTGGGATAAACTTGAACAATTGTATGGTAAAGTGGATGAAGAAAAGGGATTTCAGATTGAAGATGATCTACTTCTCTTGGATCCTAAGAATTATGACATAATTCATGATTATATATTTAAAGTCAATGAGTATAGGGAACTTTTGAAAGATTGTGGAAATCCCATGAAGGATGATAAGTTGATTCATCACATCCTAAAGAGGCTACCTTTTGAGTACGCCAATTTTGTTTCAAGTTTGATACTCACAGGTTGACCATGGGATCTACTTACCAGAAGCCTTCCTTTGATGGATTTGCAGACATGTTGATTGTTGAACAATCTCACTTGGTGGATTTTGGACTTCTCAAGTCATCTAAGACCAAAGCCTTGGTGGCTAGTGATGATCACAAATCAAGTCAAGGGGGGAAAAGAAATGTTAAGAAAAAGTAGTGGAAGTAGAAAATACAATCTGAGACACAACAATCCTCCTCTCAACAAGGCAGTTCTTCTTCAAACAAAAAGGGAAGTAATGAAAAGAAGGACAAACTCTTTTATGCATACTACGAAAAATCCAAATCATGAAAAGCATCATTGCAAGACAAAAATAATTGATGAGTTAGAAAACTTAAGAAGAATAAGATTCAAGTGCTAGGTACTTCCAAGGATTCTACTCCAACCTCTTCAAAGGGTAAAGGTCAAGAACTTATGGCAAACACTAATTCTTCTTCAGAATGGATACTTGGCTCAGGTGCCTCTTACCACATGGGTTCTTCAAAGGAAGACTTTTCTTCGTTGAAGTAGTCAAAGCTACGACACATCTTCATCGGAGATGATACTAAGATGGAAGTTGAAGGGAAAGCACATGTGGAAATGGAAAATGGGGAATTCAAAGATGTTCTCTACATTCCAAATCTAAGTTCTAATCTCCTATCAATTTACTAAATCACTCACCTTGGAGATGGTCATAAGGTTGAGTTCCTTCCAGATTCAGTGATGATGCAAAGTCTCAGAGATGATTCATTGGTAGTAGTGGGGAAAGTGATTGATGGCAAGAGGATTTATTCCTTCTCCCACTTTGTGCGTAAGAATCCTTCCCAAGCCTTGTTAACTCACTCTACTTCACACATCAACTTATGCCATGAGTAGTTTGGTCACCTTGACTTTCACTATCTTTAGCAACTTTGCTCAAAAAACATGGTCAAAGGTCTACCTAATATTAGCTTTTCTAAGGGAGAATGTTCATCTTGCTCAGTGGATATGAATCTCAAGGAGAAGTATGATAAAGGGAAGTCTTCTCAAGCTCTGGTTGTTCTTCAACTAGTTCACATGGTATTAGCAGGACCCTTTGCAATGACTTTAGTCAGCCAAGGCTGCTACATACTCACATTTGTTGATGTCTTTTCAAGATTCACTTGGGTCTTCTTCCTTCATCATAAGAATGAAGTGGTTCATAAGCTTCAAGAATTCAAGGCTCATGTTAAGCACAATTCAAGGAAAGCCATCAAAGTACTAAGGGTTGATAATGAGAATAGATATGTAGAAAGAAGACTCAAGAACTTTTGCAGAATTGAGGGGATTGATCTTCAAAACTCACCAGCATTCAGTCTGCACAAGACTGATGTTGCAACTATGAGGATTAGGATCTCTCAAGACCATGGCAAGTTGCATGATTAAGGCCAAGTTTCTTGATCCTACACTTGAAGTTGAAGCCATTGGCAGTGCTACTCACATACTTAATAGATCTCCTCATCCAGCCTTAGATGGAAAGACTCCTTTTGAGGCATGGTGTGGTAGAAAACCAGTTGTGAGTCATCTTAGAGTCTTTGATTTTCCAGCATGGGCTAACCTATCTTCCAAGAGTTGCAAGGTACTGACACAAAGGCCTTCTACTTTCATTAGTTATGAAGACAATGTAAAGGCTTACAGACTGATGGATCTAGAGACACATGAGATTTTTGTGGAGAAGGATGTTCATTTTGAGGAGAGTTCACCTAGCTTATCCTCTTATCCTCTTCACATATCATACACAGTGGAAACTAATAGTGACACCAGCAATAGTGCTTCAATAGGTTTAGACACATGGGGTTCTGTCGACAATTGCAGTAAGAGGTCACATCAATCTTGTCCACATGCTTATATTGCCATAGTGAAAGGTCCAACAAATCATTGTACATCTTGTCTTCTAGCTCCAACTGCAATTGACTTGGGAGATAGACTTGAGGACTTACATCTTCTCATTGATGAAAATGATTCTTCTATAGTTGTTGCAAGGGCTCACTCTAACCCTCATGTCCATTCTCTACATGATCAATCTTCATAGGTTGGCATGATTGTGGATCCTTATGAATAGCAATTAGTGGAGGTCTCTTTGTCAGTTGAGGAGATAGATGGTTCGGTGGAATAGGTTCAACAGACATCCTTGATGGTTCTGCATTCATTCTTTTCAACATAGTTGGAAGGGGTGAACTTTAGCATCAGTACAAGGATACTTGAGTAGGTTTCAAGGCCAGCATACATCTTCAAGAGTGCACCTTTCCCTTTGTTTCTTCCTAAGGGGAGGAACACCATTCTGCATTCTTGGACTAGCTTCTTCATTGGAGTGGCTTTCACTTGTCGGCATTCTTCTTTTGGGGGGGGAGCCTATTCTCTCTCTTCCTTCTCTCATTTTCTTATGTATATACTAGATGTATGTTGTAATGGGGGGTCTTGATTACTCCATCCATCGATGCATCCTTATTAATCTCTCTTTTTGGGGGAGGGTTTTTCCCATGAGGTTTTCCCTCTTTCCCCACTTTACGGGAGATTTGCATTTTCATAATGTACATGGGTACCTAATATGGCCTAGTAGCCAACACCCATTATACATCTTCATCCTAGTTTGTAAGCTAAAGGACATTCCCATAAGTTGCACTTAAGGGGGGTGTTGGTGTAAATAAGTATTTACTTATTACAATTACTTAGGTTTATGCATTATTTATTATTTTTATTTGTGAGACACTTAGGAGTTTGCGCACCTTTTTGAGTTGTCATGTTGACAACACAGGATTATGCAACTCTATTTAAGCACATGGTGTCTACAACACTGTTTTGCATGTCACACCCTTGTAGGCTTATCCTCACATCATCGCACATACTTTCATGCTTAATGAAGGATAACCCATATCTAATGGACATGTGCTTGGTTGTATGACTTATCATGATGTTGATTATGAGCCATTCTAGATGTATATCAGAGACCTTTATATATAGGCACTCCTAGTGTACTTTCACATTGCATTAATTATGGCATATTGAATACATTATCGTTCTGATCATACTCTCTCTCTCTCTCTCTCTCTCTCTCTCTCTCTTTGATCTACTGTGTGCTTGTGTTTGAGTTCTTAGTTCCTGGGTGAATTTTTCCCTTAAGCAAATTCTTACTATGTCAAAACAAGAAAATCCTTTGTTAGCTAACCTTGCTCAGTAGACACTAACATAAAAAATATTTTCTTGTATTAACCAAGTGAACTTGATTAACACTACATCTTCACAAACTTCTTTTGGTAACTAAGTGAGCTTGCTTAACACTAGTTCCATCCAACTTTCCTTTGTTACTTGAGTGATCTCAATAGATATTGTCTTTTGAACTTTTCTTTAATGCTTGAGTGAACTCATTAAATATTGTCTTCTAAACTTGGAAAACACTAGAATGCTTAGTAGAAACTAAAAACTATCTTCATTACCTAAGTGAGCTTAGAAAATGTTGACTAGAAAAGATATGACATTTTGTGTAAAATCAAAGACAATATATAATTAACCAATTATGTTCAACAATCTCCCTCTTTGGCATTGATGGCAACACAACATGTCATAATACAATGAAATTTTAGAGAAAAATAATAGTAAGGATAATATCCTTAGTTTCATTTTGATTTTGATCCGTGAGAACTCCCTCTATTAGTGTGAACTCCCTCTAACTTCAATTTCTCCCTATATTAACAAAATCTATCTTCAACATCTTCTAATAGAAAACTCTACCTCTTTGATATTAGACCAAGTTCATTCTTGCATCAATTGACTGATCTTCAGGATGCTTTGGTCGATGCATCACTAAACTTTATTTAGTGTGCTTTAGTTAAGGGAATAACCCCCAACTTACCTCTTAGATACAAAAATGAATCCTTAGGTAATGGCTTGGTGAATATGTCTATAATTTTTTCTTTAGTATTCACATATTCCAGTCTTAACTCTTTATCTTGCACCAATTCTCTTAGAAAATGATATTTTATTGAAATTTATTTAGTCTTGGTATGCATCACTAAATTCTTTGATATATTAATTGTATTGGTGTTGTCACAAAAGATAGTCACTGGATCCTTGATCTCTACCTTCATACCTGCCAACAATTGCTTGAACTAAACAACATTGGAACAATTAACTATTGCTACAACATACTCTACCTTAGTTGTAGACTGATAAATGCAATTATGCTCCTTACTTGTCCAAGACACTAGTCTTTTACCAAGAAATAACACTCCACCACTAGTGCTCTTTCTATCATCAACACTTCCTACCCAATCAGCATCTATGAAGGTTTTCAAATCTAAAGTGCCTCCTTCTTGTACCATAATCCATAGTCTTCAAATACCCAATGATTCTTTTTATCGCCATCATATTATTTTATATAGTATTTGCTGAGAATCTTGCCACCATACCAACTACTTATGCAATATCAACCTTTGTATGCACTACATATTGTAGTTTACCAATCATTGATCTATATGTGGTCTAATTTATTTCCTTGAAATCATCATTCTTGGGAACCTTATCTCCAATAGACATAGGTGTTCCAAATAGTCTTGAATCCTTGTTTCCAAATCTCTTCAATATCTCCTTGATATATTTAGATTGAGTAATGTAGATACTATCTTTCTTCTATTGAATCTATAATCCCAAAAAGAATTTTATCTCTCAAAACATGAACATCTCAAATTCCTTACTCATTTCCTATGAAAAATCTTTGCACAAATCATCATTTCTAATAAAGAATGTGTCATCCACAAAGATTTCTACCAACTAAATCTTCTTGTTTGGTCCTTCTTTGATGTATAGGTTGATGTTATCATTTGTTCTTTGAAAACCAATCTTCATCAAATAGTTATGAAGTCTTTCATACCAAGCTTTATATAGTTTACAAACCATATCCTTTTTTCTAGGGTCTAAAAAACCTTCAAGTTGTTCTATGTAAACTTCCTCTTCAAGAATTCCATTCAAGAATGCAAATTTCACATCCATTTGGTAAACTTTAAATCCCTTATGTGTAGAATAAGCAAGTAGATTCCTAACACCTTCTAATCTTGCAATAGGAGGAAAAGTTTCATAAAAATCAATACCTTCTTTTTGAAAATAATCTTTGCATACTAACCATGCTTTATTTCTTGAAACTTTTCCATCTTCATTAAGCTTATTTTTAAAAACTCACTTTGTGCCAATTAAATTCTTGTCCTTGCATCTAGGAAAAAAAGTCTAGGTCTTATTCCTTTCTATCTATTCTATCTCTTCATTCATTTCTTCAATCCAACTTTCATTATCCATCCCATTGCATATGCAATGACAACTAAAACAAAAATGTTGATTGGGCCTCAAAGACTATAATGATGCATGTGATGACAATGCAGGTGGCACAAGTGGGAATGACACTGGTGGTGTAGGTGATGATGATGGAGATGTTGTAGGTTGTGATGATCCTAAAGGTGCATATGATGATAACCAAGGTAACATAGGTTATGATTATGGAGCTTCCACAAGTTGTGATGACCATAAAGGTACATTTGATGATGGTTGAGGTGTCATAGGTGAAGTAATACCACATAACTGTGAGTCATACTCAATGATGGCATCAATCAATGATGTAACTACATGAATATTATGTGTATCAATAAACTATTTTATGATTGTTGGGAGCACAACATGAGGCATGGTATTTTTTGTTTTACATTTACTCTTATGTTGTGGTACCACCCTGAGCCCTAGGTCTATCCAGTATAGAGCCTCTCCCTCTACCTTGGAACTCATGGTTGTCAAAGTAATTTGGCTTCTCGCCAAGGATGAACTCATAGTATAGCTTTCTCAAAAAATATAGAAGTGCCTCATAATTATTACATGGTGGTAGGTCAAATACCACATACCGCCTATCCCTAAAACATGATCTCATTCTAGCATGAGTGCACCAATGATTTGGAAAATTTTTGGTTATGCATAATAGGGAATTACTAGAAATAGGATCTATAAAAAGAGCACATATACTATCTTTGTTTATGTCCTTATCTTTCACTTTCTGATATGATAATCTATCGACATAAAATGCACAACACCCATCCCTCCATGAACCCAATTTTTATAACCTCCCTAGACATCTAATTTTCATTTTGGGTGATTTTTTCAAATGTATTTGCTAGGGTTGAGTGGTGAGGAAGTGTTTATGACAACGACCTATTGACCATTTGGATAATGTGGGTGCTATTTTGTGTAAGGTAGTTTATGAGGCCCTCTTGCATAGTATGTACATGATGTAATGGTATGTGCAGAGGATTTATAGGTGGTGGTGGTTGTTGAATGGGAACACTGAGTGGAGGGTTTTATGATCGTGTTTCTATAGATGGAGAGTTTTGTGTTTGTGTCACAATGGGTGGAGTGTTTTGTGGTTGTGTCACCATGGGTGGAGGGTCTGATTGTGGTGTTTGTGTTAGAGGTGGTCTTTTAGCTAGACCTTATTTTCTTGGACTCATTGATGTATCTAATATTACATTTATAAAAAACAATTATGAATTATGAAAAAAATTACAAATCTTACAAATTAAAAAAACACATTATAAATTATGATGATAAAATACCACTACAACATTTGGGGTCAAATTGCGATAGATATTTGCAATGGCGGTGTAATTTATGGTCATTTTCATGTTTATTTTTTGCAATTTTTACCAATGTCATTGCAATACTGATGTTTGCATCATAATTATGACACACTCATGAGCATTAAAAAAAGAAATGAAACACGATTATCATTTTCCATTTGTTCTGATTTTGGAAAGAGTTGTGCATGAAAGAGGTGGAGAGTTCTAAATGTTGTTGTGGCCCTTGTAATTAGTGCATTTGGTTGTTGTGCTCTTGTGATCTCTGCATTTTGTTTTTGTGCCCTTGCTCTATGATTTTCTTCAAGAACAAGAAGAGGTATGTATGTAAATTTTTTTTTTCTTTTCATTTTAAACATGTATCTCTTTATATATTTAGAGAGATCTTTTTCAAGGTGCTGATTAAATATATGATCCAATAGCATATATATTCCATAATCCAAATAATAAAACAATAAAACTCACTCAACCTATGCTAAGTGACTTACCTCAAGATCTTGCACAAAAATAATGTAGACCATGAAAAATGGGCCAAGTTCATAAGAAATTTTACAAAAACATATCATAGTAGATACTTTTAAAAAGAAACAAGACATAATTAGTTAAATGGGTCTAGTTGATGATTAGCTAGGTTGATATATATGTATATTTAATTGTGTTATGGCTTCTAGAAGGGAATGAGCCTCAAGATTATACATGTGTACTTGGTGTGCCCTTATGATCTTTGTGTTTCTTGGTCATGCCCTTGCTCTGTAATTTTAGTGTTGTGCCCTAGCTCTACAATATTTCCAAATAAACCAAAAAGTGCTTGTTGTCCACCTAGAGAAGTTTTTCCAAAACCTGAAAGATATTTTAAATTAGCACAGTATGATACTTTCCAATATCATACAACCTTTCTAATGAAGGCATGAAATACAAACTAGGTTTGGGTGACACTTCTCAAGAAGGCATGAGATACTTCACCAATATCATATGACCTTTCTCTATGAGGCATGTGATACAATAGAGTGTTAAATGATAGAGTTTACAAGGTCATGCTATACTTTCCAGTATTGTATGATTCTTCTCCTTTGGATGTGTGATACTTTAAAGTATCACCCAATGCTAATGTGTGGTCACCTAGAGAAAGAAATAATTACTCTAAGGGCCAAAACAAGTAATAAAACAAGAAATCAAATCTCTACACTGGGGAGTACCAGATCTTCAAAGAACAAACACTCAAGTGCATAAACAACAAGATGCCATGAAACAAGAAAGAAAAAACATCTATCCATCTAAACCATAGCAGTAAAAATGATGTACTAAAAGCAACATCATAATATATAGAAGAAACATTGCAAGGTACAAAAATAACTTCACAATAATTGAACAACCAAACTAATTATGTTGTTTCTCCCAACCATAATAGCATCATAAGACCATTGTGGGTCCTAGCCAATCCCCACGCATAACATTCCAAACCACTGACCAGATCATCAGAGCTAACTTATGCGGATGTCACTACTAAAACTTCCTACAACATAAGAATAAGGAAATCTATGATGCTAGAAGTAAAGCATAAGATAATCCTACAAATCAAAATCATCATCTAACATATGCTAAACATCATACGAACAAGAAATCTAACATGCTAAACATCACATGAATAAGAAATATAACATGCTAAACCAAAGAAATAGATACTTCAATGAAGCAATTCACATCATCTAATCATATGCTATACAGATCATAATATAGGAATGTTTCAAATAAACTAACATCATCTAAACATGATATCCAAGCATTCCAATGAAAGCATAAATCACAAGAAAGCATACTCTAGAATGAAAAGTACCAAGTGAAAACATCTAGCAATAGTCACACAAGGATAATAGACTGTCTTTTTACACCGGTCCCTAATAGTGGTAAAGGTAGTTATGCCTCCCAACAATGTGGAACTTGTAGGTCCACACCTGCCGTGTTGATGGAGATAATGATCCAACCACAAACACACATAATGAAAACACCCATGGGTAACACTCACACCAGACAATAATGATGACTAAAACCAAGATCCTAAAACAATGCAAGTACAATAGGTCCTGGTCAAACACTCAATGAGCTACTATGTCGGGGTTCACATCATGGAGAGTTTCTTGGCATCCACAAGCCGAAGTTGGTAAGGGTAGCTCTCCACTTCCCAATAGAAGGAACACATCCCAAATTCTTTTTATTATCATTAAGTTTTATTACCACCCAATCTTTTATTTAGTCATCACTTGATTACAAAGCTTTTACATGCAAACCCTCTGGAAATATACACCTTATTGTGGAGATAGAAGCCCCCTCCATATGCTACCCTACCCTACCCATGCTCATCCAACAATGAGTGCCCATAGGCATGCATATTCCCAACCCAACCCCAATGATCATAACTTCTGGAATTAAAATGAAAAATTGGGCCTACACAAGTCACTCAAAAAATGAATGCACATCTACTTGTGTGTGATGCACCACCATCATGAAGATCATAACACAAGGACTAGATGAGAACACAATACAAAATATTACTCAACCAAAAAAAGTCTCAAGAGGATAGTCTCTACATGAATCCAAATAAATAATAAAGCCATACATCATGACCTCACTCAATTGACCTCAATCTGACAATATGGATTCTACACAATCCCAAAGATGCAACAAGACCAAACATCATGAACTCACTCAACCAACCTCAATTCGAGAGTATGGATTCCACATGAATCCTAGTGTCCACAAAATGACAACAAAGGTCCTAAAGAAACAATATCACTAGGTATAAAATCACTCAACCCAACACAAAGTCAGGAGTATGGATGTGGCACGTATCCCAATGGAAATTAGGGAAAATGTTCATACCCACCCAACCAGGTAGAACCAACAAATAGAAATAGAGGGGAATACTAGTTCTCAACCTTCTAACAAATGGATACCAAAAATAGAAGTAGAAATTAATAGAGCAAAAACCATAAAACAAGAGAGCCCTACCTCATAACCAAAAGGGTAAAATGGGAAATTGAATCATAAAATAAAAAATTGATAGAAGTTATCAGAAATCATGGCAATCCAAGGTCTCCTTGAGATGGATCTAATGAGACTAACATCATGATGATCCCACACCCATAGCTCCCATAATGAACAAAACAATATTTTCTCATAAAGAGGATTTTGGGTTTTACTCTCAAACTTTCTAATTCAAAAGTGAGAAGTCAAGAATTAAATTCATTTCTATATACTTATTCACTTTTTGAGTGAATAATTGATTATGTCAAATAATTAGCCAACCTAGTTAAACCTCAAATCGATGCAAACAAAAATAGACTATTCCTAGTAATAGGAATTCATCTATGGCAAAGCTGCCAAAAATTAAAATAAGATAAAAATAAAGCTTGAAAACCCCAAAATTACATAATTTCCTTAACAACCTTCATGATAATGTGAACCTCTAAAATGCACAGACATATTCAGGTCTAATCACATAATACAAATGAGTTTGGATTTAATAATCACCAAAAGGATTAATTAAAAAATTAAAATAAGGATACATCAACCACATAGGGATGACATTGGTAAAATATGAATAGCTAAATCACTAAATCTATGTGTCACTGTCAATGATTTAAATCCTACACACTAAACAACACGATCAAGTGCAATTGCATACAATAACATAGCCGAAGCAATAAATGTATTAAATGACTAACTTAACCATTTATTAAATAATACCAAAATAGTCCATTTACATCACTCACATTTTCATATAGCATAATGAAGCAAGAATGAAGTAAATAACCATAGCATTAAATCCATCACATAACATAATCAGGGATATGTCCAAATACCAGATAACTAGATATCATCATAAAACACACTCTCATCTCAAAATGGTGTCATCATGAAATATGATCAACTAAACAACATAGTAGTTTAACATCTATAATATTTAAATCAAAGTATAACATTTGACCCTCGGGTCATGTCAAATGTAAAACATAACATGAGTAACAAGTATCTCTCAGATCAAAATATAACAAGGTAATTATTTGCAACACATAACCAATGAACCCAACATGGACAATCCATTTCTACTTATTTAAGCATTTATTAATTGTTGTTTAAACAAAATTAAAAGGGCACTTTAAAAACATAAGAAAACATAGTCATATACATGACTAACGACTACTGTAGGAACCTAGTATAGTGTAGTAGGGTAATAGTACACAATGAAATCTCTGCACACATCTCAAGGTAATCACAGAACAACCTCATGATACCACATCAATCTTGGTAACCACTAGAACAAGCATTAGTGAACCATCTAACACATCATAATCTCATAAATCATCCATAAGAATAATAAAATCAACTAATATAGTAACCTAAATCCAATCACCTCAAGGGTGTAGACCACTCATGGTCCCTATCACAATCCCTTCTCAAGGAGAGATCAACAAAGTTGCATCCACCAGAATGACTTACAAAAAGTTAAATGGGAGAGGTGCTACATTAGCCCCTGACCCCCCAAAGACTAGGCTTACTCCTAGAAGCCTTTGATCAAATAATAGAAACCAAAACACACCAAGAGCAAAATCAAAATTGAGAAATAGGGATGACTCATTGACTCCTTCATAAGTCCAACCAAATCACTCCAACATTCTTAAACTAACATGTCAACCCCCAAATAGGTCAACCACAAGAGAAGAGGTGTCACACTGACACAAGGTCCTCCAATAAGGAACCTCCTATGTGCTAAGAAAACTCATCTAGCCATAAAGTCAACAATACAAGTAAGGAAAAACCCACTCTACCTCATCCACAAGTGCCCAACTAAACATGCACCTACAATGTGACCACAAAACAAGGTCAAGATGTTATACACTTACAAAAATAGTTGGAAGTCATGGGGAATAACCATCCCAAAATTCCCAAGAATACCATCATGTCACACATGACCATCCTTGAATCTATGTAAACTCACCCTTTAAAAAAGGAGGATGAAAGTTTACAACAAAATTGCACACTCCTAAGAATACTCACCACTACTAACCATCAAGCATAGGAGCACATAGCCTCTATAATACAAATAGCTCAACTAACACTAGAAATCAGGTTACATAACCCAACCAGACAAGATATCACCTTTCCACAAGGTTGCAAAGAATTTCATTAATGGATAAAATCATGCAATATCTTCATACCAACTCATAAGATGGCAATATGCATCCAACAATACCATATCCCTTGAGCAACATGTTAGGAACACTATACCCAACCTACTACTAACTTGATCTCTAGCCTCAAGTCAACAGTCAATGAGAAACTTAACTGAGAAAATTTGCTTGAAGATGCAAGCTTAGGGAGAAAGAAACTACAGAGTATTACAATTGAGAGGGAGTCACTTTCAACCTCTGCACTAAATCAGCCCAAGATGCATTAGGGAACTCACAATTCCATCAAACATCAACATACTCAAACAACACTAACTGAGCTAATGACATAACCACACTAGCCTACTTCCTTAAGAGAGGCAAAGATATAGAAACATGCCAAAGTCAATGTCCAAAAGGTGGATCTAGACTCATCAAAAGATTGAGTCACTCTAGAATGACAAGGCAACATCAACTTCAAACAAGGAATAATCACAAACCACTCTTCACCTCACAAGGGTGGGATGGTGCTACAGGAAACACACAAACCTAAGAATGAATCCCAACAAGTACCTATTAGATTATGAAAATTTTTTATTTCCTCTTAAGAATACTGTGAAGGATTAAACTTCTCCAATGGCCATAAATATGATATGTCATGATTGAGTTGGCCTCTACTCAATAAAGGGTACTTAGAACATTGATCTGCACCTTCAGAAGTGTGAAAGAGTTGCTCATTGTTGCCCAGGAAAAAAATTTCATTATCAAAGTCTCACGTGAAGTTTCTCAACAAACCAAGAAAGCTAATGCAATGAACTAGGTAAGAAAGTGCATAACCACTTGATTCTCATGTGAAATTTTAAATCGGCACAAGAATTGCGTTCACTTTGAAGGTCATAACTTTCATGTCCGAACTCTAATTCACTTTATTTGAAAAGCATCAAAAAGATAACAACGAGGCCTACAACATGATGAAGCTTAGATATTACTAAGACCTAAGAGTTTGAGTCACCACTTAAGACAAAACATCACAGGAAAACTCAAACCGTCTCAGTTACCAAGATAAGCAATGGACAAAATCTCCTAAACAACCAAAGAGCACACATGTGAAAAATGACATAAGACATGAAATGTAAGGTAATTCACACAATGGAACCATCATTACTTCTCTTTCATAATTTCATTAGTTAAAGATAACACAAGCACTAATGCACAATGAAACTGAAAGGTTTTCAAAGAAAGGGTTTACGAATCACTTTCCACACAACAAGTACCTATCTTTTTAAATTTATTTCCATAATAACATGATGTTTAATCACCATTTAAAACATCCAATCACATTAAAAACTTTACATCTATGAAAATAACACTAGTATTTTCTCTATCATATTATCCCTTGTACGTACTACCAGAGGTTCGAGATGAACATGGTAGAGTCACAACACACAATTGGGTAGCAACTAAAACATGTAGAATAGTCACCATGAAACATGATCAAAAGGCCAAAATAGGGTAATTGTTAGCTCCAACAATAAATATGTAAAAGAGCTCATTTCAAAAATAATTCAAATGTGACAACTATCACAAAGAGAGTGATAGAGAAATTTGATGACTATTCCAAGAAAGGAAAGTACTAAAAATCAATGCTAGCCTAAAAACATGAGGAAAATACCTCTAGCCAAATAAAAAAGGCACCAATAAAATCACATCACATGTGATGACTGAGAACAGTCACCCAAGAGGGATAAATCACCACACAATGCTAAGGAATACATCATCCTAGCAATGTTAGAGAACACACTCACACACATCACACAATATACCATCAATAACCTCATGCATATGTAGACTATAGTAATTTCTTTAATTTTTCTTTTATATGCAATGTAACATTTAGATATCCATTAATTAAATACAATTTCCATAATATTGTGAAGCAATTAGATTGGGGACTTAAGTCATTAACCCAAAGGAGCTAATGCAAAACCTACTTATTTGCAATAATTCACAATAAATACTCATTTTCAATGAAGGGAACCATTTCATTACTATAATGATAAAACAAAGAATTGCAAATAAGATTTATTTATTTACTTACAAATAGGAGAAAATAGGGAAACAATGCACCTTACTCCACAAGCATAAACAAAAAGAGGCACTCAAGCCAACACATGGACACCAATCAATGGCTCCATCCAAAAGGGTCACACACACAACCAACCAAACAAAGGCACATCGATTCCATCTACAAAACAAGTAAAGAATCAGTTCCTTCTCCTCACACTACTCTAGTTGCATCTACTAGACAAGAAAGTACATCATAGTAGATACCAAAGCAACAAAACTCATGAGCTATCACCAAGACACTCACACTCATAGAATGCAACATCAACCATATGGGCAACATATACATAGAGATCTCAATGTTTGAACATGGGCTTTGATACCAGATGTAATGCCCTTCTCAAAGATCCTTGGAAAAAGGATTAAATTCAAGCCAAGATATTTTTATTTAACAAGCATGAATTCACATGACAACATCATACAAGGATCAAAATGATTGCAGCGGAAGACCTCACCAATAATTCGAGCAACCAATGAATCTCCAAATGCCACTACCAAACATAAACGACAAACCCTAGAGGAATGCAAATGATTCTAAATCTGAAACATTCTAAATCCTAAATCTAATTCCAAGGTATTCAAGGACATTGAAGAGGGTAGTCAAAGCACCTTAGAAAAACTTTTGGACAAACCAAAAAGTTCCTAATGTTTTCTTGGATAGGTTTTTCCAAAACCTAGGTTATACTTTAAATCAGCATAATATGATACTTTCTAGTATTGTACAACCTTTCTAATGAAGGCATGTGATACAATTAGGGTTTGGGTGACACTTCTCAAGTAGGCATGTGATACTTCACCAGTATTGTATGACCTTTCTCCAAGAGGCATGTGATACAAAAAAGTGTTGCATGATAGAGTTTACAAGGGCATGCAATACTTTCTAGTATCACATTATTCTTCTCCTTTGGACGTGCAATACTTTAAAGAATTTCCCAATGTTGATGCATGGTCACCTAGAGAAAGAAAGAATTACTCTAAGGGCCAAAACAAGGGAAAATATAGGAAATCAAACCTCCACACTGGGGAGTACTAGATCCATGTAGATCAAGGAACAAACACTCGAGTGCATAAACAACAAGATGCTATGAAAAAAGAAAGAGGAACATCTATTTATTTAAACCATAGCAGTAAAAATGATGTACTAAAAGAAACATTGCAGTGTATAGAAGAAAGATCATAATGTATAGAGATAACATCACAATAACTAAATAACCAAACTAAGTACACAGTTCCTCCTAACCATAATAGCATCAAAAGACCATCATGGGTCCTAGCTATCCCCTATGCGTAACATCCCAAAACACCGACTAGATCATCAAAGTTATCTTATGAGGATGTCACTACTAAAATGTGCTACAACATAAGAATAAGGAAATCTAACATGCTAGAAGTAAAGCATAACATAATCTTACAAATCAAACTCATCATCTAACATATGCTAAACATCATATAAATAGGAAATCTAACATGTTAAATGAAAGCAATAGATCCTCCAACAAAGCAATTCACATCATCTAATCATATGCTAAACATCATAATATAGGAATGCATCAAATAAACTAACATCATCTAAACATGATATCCAAGTATTCCAATGAAAGCATAAATAATAAGAAAGCATACTCTAGAACCAGAAGTACCAAGTGAAAACATCCAACAATGGTCACACTAGGACAATAGACCATCGATGTACATCGGTCCACAATAATGGTAAAGGTAGCTATGCCTCCCAACCAAATGGAACCCATAGGTATACACCCACCATGCTAATGGAGATAATTATTTGACTACAAACACACATAAAGCAAACGCCCATGGCTAATGCTCATGCCAGACAATAATGATGACTAAAAACAAGATCATGATATAATGCAAGTACAATAGGTCTTGGTCAGACACTCAATGGGCTACTATGTAGGGACTGATATCATGGAGAGTCACTTGGCATCAGCAAGCCCAAGCTAGTACTAGCGGCTCTCCACTTCCCAATGGAAGGTCACATTTCGAATCCTTTTTATTATCTTTAAGTTTTATTATCACCCAATGTTTTATTTAGTTATCACTTGATTACAAAGCTTCTACACACTAACCCTTGAGAAATAGACATTGAGATGTAAAGATAAAAGCCCCATTCATATCCTACCCTACCCTACCCATGCTCATCCAACAATGAGCTCCCATAGGCATGCATATTCCCAACCGAAGCCCAATGATCATAACTTCCAAAAGTACCATGGAAGATCGAGCTTTGCAAGTCACCCAACAAATGTATGCGCATGTACTCATGTGTGACACACCACCATCATGAAGATCATAACACAAGTATTGGATGAGAACACAATACAAAATATCACTCAACCAAAAAAATCTTGGGAGGATAGATTCTACATGAATCCCAATAAACAATAAAACCATACATCATGCACTCCCTCAACCAAAATCAATCTGGGAGTATGGATTCTACATGAATTCAAATGATGCAACAAGACCAAACATCATGAACTCACTAAACCAGTCTCAATCCAGGAGTATGGATTCTTCAAAAATCCTAGTGTCCATGACATGACAACAAGGGTAAAAAAGAAATAATATCACCAAGTATAAAATCACTCAACCAAACACAAAGTCAAAAGTACATATGTGGCATGCTTCCCAATACAAACATAAAAATGCAACAATGATCTAACTAATATCCAAATAGATGATCTAGGTCCATGACCAAACTCATGCCAAGAAAACTCAAGAAAATAGGGTGGCATGCAAATCAAGGTAAAAATCCCAAAAAGTAGAAAACTTTGAAATTAAAACCCATTTGGTCTTTGAGCACAAAAACCCCAATAATCCAATCAAATTTGGGTTTAGACACTGTATGCAAAAATGGCTAGCATGATAGCATGAAACCCCAAACCTCCATCCTGAAAATATTGAAAATGTTCATATCTAACCAACTAGATAGAACCAGCAAATAAAAAGAGAGACAAACACTAGTTCTCAGCCTCCTAACAAATGGCTATAAAAAATAGAAGTAAGAAATAGAGCAAAGGCAATAAAACAAGAAAGCCCTACCTCACAGCCAAAAGGGAAAAATGGGAAATTGAACCATAAAATAAAAACCTCGCATAAGTAGCCAAAAATCATAGCAATCCAAGGTCTGCCCGAGCTGGATCCAATGAGAACAAACTCATGACGTTCCCACACCCCTAGCTCCCATAATGAACAAAATAGTATTTCCTCAAGAAGAGGATTTTGGGTTTTACTCTCAAACTTTTTAGTTCAAAAGTGAGAAGTTAGGAATTAAATTCCTTTTTGGATACTTATTCATTTTTTGAGTGAATAATCGCTTAGGGTAAATAACTAGCCAACCTAGTTAAACATTGAATCGAGCCAAATGAAAATAGGCTATTCCTAGTAATAAGAATTCATCTATGGCAAAGCTGCTAGAAACTAAAATAAGATAAAATAAAGCCCCAAAACCCCAAAATCATAGAATTTCCTTAACAACCTTTGTGACAATGTGAACCTCTAAAATGCACAGACACGTTCATAGGTCTAATCACATAATGCAAATGAGTTCAAATTTGATAATCACTAAAAGGATTAATTAAATAGTTAAAATAAGGATACATTGACCATACAGGGATGACATTAGTAAAATATGAATAATTGAATCACTAACTCCATGTGCCACTGTCAGAGATATAAATCCTATACACTAAACAACATGATCAAGTGCACTTGCTGATGGGGACACAACCCAAGAATAGAATGGACACAATAGAAAAGGGAAATTGTATTATCTAAGAAAATAAGCTAGTACAAATAGTACAGAGAAAATGAACTTCAAAACATGCCCTAAGGGCTTACAATAGCATAAATCTAGAGATAATTTCTCCTTTCAGTACCTCCTCTCAAACTCCACTCTGAACTACCTTTTACAATGCCAGAAATCTCCTTAAATAGACCCCGAAGGGTAAAGGACTAGGAGTACATTCTAGAAAGTGCTAGTAGGCATCCACCGACCAAATAGAAGGTTCCAAAAGCTACGTTAGAGGTCGGTGCAAATCTAGAAGAATCCAGAAATGGTAACCGAACTTTCAGGAGGCATAACTTTTGAACCATAGCTCCGATTGATGAACTGTTTACATTTTTGAAAAGCTCTCGAAGCGCTCTATAGCCCTATGGAAAAGATTCGCTCGTCTCCCATTTTTTGGCTCTTTTTGAGGTCATTTAATGCCCCTAACCTGATTTTGAAGTATTCTTAGGAGGTCTCCAAAACTCGAAAAACTGCAATAACTTTCAAACCGTGGGGCCTTTTGACCTGATTCTTTTTCTAGAATGCTCTAAATCACAATTACATTCATCTGGCCAATTCACACCTTCTAGGTCACCAAAATGATGGCCAAATTGCATGCTCCTATTTTTTTGGGATTTTCTAGCACACTGATAGTTGAACTGTGAGAGTTGGAACCTTTATTTGACCCAAATGGGTGTCCAAAAATGAAAACACATGAAACAGAAACTAATTCTAAGTACATTTTTTTGGGTGACACAGGATTGCCCTTATACCTCTGGATGCTCCTGCATTAGACACCCAGGGTAGATTGAAAAGTGACCTTGTCACTTTATGAATGGTAGAGGAAATCCCAAATGGGAAACCTCAGCTGCCAAAATCCAAGTTGAGTCCTCAATCGGCCATTCTTTCCACTTCACCAAATACTCTTCATACTGCCTATTTCTAGTACTCCTACCCACACGATGATCTAGAATGTCTTCTATCTCTTCCTTCTTAGAAGCAGGAATCAGACATGGCTCTAACACCAACTCCTCATCTGCACCATCATCATGATACTCTGTTAAATCCACAATGTTGAAAATGGGAGAAATGTGAATACCATCTGGCAGCTCCACTTCATTTGCATTTCCTGAGTCATGTTTCTTCAAAATTTTGCAAGGGCCAAATTTCATCATTTTTAGCTTGTTGTAAGTATCGGCTGGAAATCTTTCTTTTCGTAAGTGCACCATGACTAAATCTCCTACTTGGAATTCCTTATGTCTTCTCCTTTGATCAGCCCTAGCTTTATACTCTTGATTTGTCTTGATAATGTGTGCTTGAACCTCCTCATGTAGACGCTTGATATGTTCAGCAAATTCCTCAGCTTTAGCACTTGTCCTCTCCCCTTGTTCTATCTTCCTCAGCTCTGGTGTAGTCCTTGGGCTACTCCCATATACAATTTGGAATGGTGATTTTCCAGCACTCCTATTTATAGAGTTATTATAAGTAAACTTTGCCTATGGTAGAATCAAATCCCATCCCTTGGGCTTATCCCCAACTAAACATCTCAACAAATTGCCCAGACTTCTGTTTACCACTTTTGTTTGGCCATCAGTTTGTGGGTGATGCGTGGAACTAAATTTCAAGTTAGTTCTTAACTTTTTCCACAATGTCCTCCGAAAATACCCCACAAATTTAGTATCTCTTTCAAAAACTATGCTCCTTGGAAGACCATGTAGTCTTACCACCTCTTTGAAAAACAAGTCTGCAATATGGACAGCATCATGAGTTTTGTGGCATGGAATGAAATGTGCCATTTTGGAGAACCTATCAACCACCATGAATACTGAGTCATTACCCCTTTGTGTCCTTAGCAATTCAAGAACAAAATCCATACTTATGTCATCCCATGGCCTTGATGGAATAGGCAATGGCTGATATAGGCCAATATTGTGACTAAACCCCTTGGCAACTTGACAAACCTGGCAACTATGTACAAACTTCTTCACATCCTATGAAATTTGAGGCCAAAAATAATGTTCTCTAAGAATGGCAATGGTCTTATCTCGACCAAAATGTCCTGCCATCCCTCCACTATGTTTCTCCTTAATCAGATTTTCCCTCATGGGACTTCTTGGAATGCACAATTGACTACCCTTGAACAACATGCAATCCTGAATCAAATAGTCTAACCACTTGGTTCTATCTACAGCAACAGGTTCTTTACAAGCTTTCCATGCTTTTGCAAAATCAGGATCCTCAGGGTACAAATTCTTGAGTTCATCAAACCCAACTACTTCAACCTGCATTACTGTAAGCAAAAACTGTCTCCTACTTAGTGCATCTGCAACCCTGTTAGATTTTCCACTTCTATGCTTCAACACAAATGTATAACTCTGCAAGAACTCTACCCACTTCATATGCCTCTTATTCAATTTACCTTGGCTATTTAGGTACTGTAATGCCAGATGATCAGTATACAAAAAAAATTCCTTTGGCAATAAATAATGCCTCCATTTCTTTAAGGCTTGAACTATTGCATAGAACTCTTGATCATAAATAGAATACTTCTTCTTTGCATCATTCAATTTTTCAATAAAATATGCAATAGGCTTACCTTCTTGGCTTAATACAACCCCAATAGCGCTGCCACTGGCATCACAATCTACTTGGAAAACCTTTCTAAAATCTAGAAGTGCCAACACAGGTTGTTCTATTACCTTCTTCTTCAGCAATTCAAAACTTCTCGCAGCTGCTACAGTCCATTTGAACTCTTTTCTATCCCCTCTTATTGTATCAATTATGGGTGCACATATGCCACTGAAATTCTTAATAAACTTCCTGTAAAAACTAACCAGACCATGAAATGATCTTACCTCAGCAGCAGACCTTGGAGTAGGCCATTCCAAGATGACTTTTACCTTTTCTAGATCCATTTTGACACCTTCAAGTGATATAACAAACCCCAAATAGATTAACTCCCTTTTTGCAAAGATACATTTCTTCAGATTAATTAATAGTTTCTCTTCACTTAGCCTTTCAAGGACACTACGAATATGTAGTAAATGTTCTTCCAAAATCTTACTGAAAATTAAAATATCATCCAAATATACAATAACAAATTTTTTCAAGAACTTCTTAAGTACCTCATTCATGAGCCACATGAAGGTGCTTGGGGCATTCATCAATCCAAAGGGCATGACTAACCACTCATAAAGACCCTCCTTGGTCTTGATGGCTATTTTCCACTCATATCCTTCTTGAATCCGTATTTGATGATAACCACTCTTCAGATCTATCTTTGTGAAGTACTGAGCTCCACTCAAGTAGTCCATAAGGTCATCCATCCTTGGCAAAGAAAATCGGTACTTGATGGTTATCCTATTTATAGCTCGAGAATTTGTACACATCCTCCACTCTCCATCCTTCTTTGGTGCAAGTACTATAGGTACTGCATATGGAATCAGGCTCTCTCAAATCAAGCCCTTCCTCAACAGCTCCTGAACCTGTCTATTTAGCTCCTCTATTTCAGTAGTAGTCATCCTGTGAGCAACCTTGTTAGGAAAACTAGCTCCTGGAATCAGATCTATCTGATGACTAATATTCCTTATTGGTGGCAATCCATCTGGAACATTATCAGAGATAATATCTCCAAACTCTCCTAGTAAATCTGAAACTTCAAGTGGTATTTCACTACTACCTTCTTTATCTTTCCTAGGAATCAAAGCATAGCACATATGCTGATGTTTCATGCCATCTAAAAACTTCCTTTCATCAACAAGACAAATCCCAGCACTGCTACATACCTTTTCATCTTCCTTTTTCATGGGCTTCAATTTGTGGCAAACTCCATCCTTTATCAGAGAGTATGTGTTTGCATGTCCATCATGTACTGCATGTCTATCAAATTGCCATGGTCTACCCGCCAATAGATGGAAAACATCCATCGAAATAACATCACAGAGAAATTCATCATGGTAACTCCCAATTTTGAATTTTACTAAACATTGTTCACTTACCAGGACCTTATGATCGTCGTTTACCCAAGCAATCTGATAGGGTTGGGGATGTTTCTCCCTCTTGAGCTTCAACTTAGAGACCATCTCTTCTGATACCAACTTATTAGTGCTACCACCATCAATGATCACATCACAAAATTTATCCTCACACTTGCATCTAGTATGGAACAAACTCCTTCGTTGTCTTGGTTCAATCTCACCACTTAATAGGACTCTTTAATTACCAAGGTCTCTCCTCTTTTTGCATCCTTTGAATGTGATGATTGTGCATCCTCATCCACATGAGCAACCCTAGCTTGGCCCTCAGCTCTCCTATCTGTCCTTCCTTGTTGTTGAGGGCATTCAAAGGCACGATGACCTTCTTCATTGCAATGGAAACAGGTACCATGAAAGCCTCCTCTTCCTTGTCCACATCCTCTACCTCTTCCTCTCTGATTTTCAAAGTCTTGGTCATGGGAGCGTTTGAAACCCTCATTCCTTTGGTTCCTGCAAGTACCCTCATCTTCATTTTTTTTTTGGATTTCATTACGGCCTCTAGATGACCTACCACTTCCCCTTCCTCCTTGACTATGCCCTCTTTTTTTTCCTTCAAACCTTTTATTTAGCTTCTCTTCAACTCTTAGGGAAAAATGGTATGCCTCTTCAACGCTGGTCATTCTTACCAAACTTAATTCCTCCTGGATGCTAGGTCGCAACCCACTGATATAACGAGCAACCTTCTCCTTATTTGCTTCTGCATGCCCCACTCTAATCAAGAGTTGGTAAAATTCCTCTGTATATTCTTGGAGTGATCTTCCTGCTTGCTTTAACCCATGCTTCTTCTTAAACAAATCAAGCTCGTAGTCCACAGGAATAAACTGCTTCTTCAATTTGTCCACCATGCGATCCCATCTTGTGATCTTCTCCTTTCCTCTTATATTTCTTTCCAATTGAACCTCTTGCCACCAAATTTTGGCATGGCCTTTCAGTTTGGCCTTTGCAAACTTAACCCTATCCGGGTCCCTTATATCCTCATACTCAAAGTATTCTTCCAGTTCATTGATCCAATCGATCAACTCATCTGGTTTCAGATTTCTTGAAAATACACCCACTTCAATTGTGGGTCTTTTCCCAAACTTAGTAATGGCCCTAAAAAGCCTTTCCTCTACATGATTCAGAACTTCCCCATCAAATTCCCCTTCTGGTTCCATTACTTCTTCTTCATTGTCATCCTCACTGTCGTCACCTGCGGCAACATTTGCTCCTCTACAGAGCTCCTCTTGCAATGCCTGCACCTACCTTTGGAGGGCTCTAACCTCCTCAGGATGAATAGCTTTGGCCCTTTTGCCATGCTCTCTTCATGGAGGCATCTTCTAACTCGATCTCACAACCACATAGTCCTTGTGCAAACTGCCTCACAGTCGGCGCTCTGTCTACACACTCAGGAAAACCTGCTCTGATACCACTTGATGGGGACATAACCCAAGGATAGAATGGACACAAAAAAAAAGGTAAATTGTATTATTTGAGAAAATAAGCTAGTATGAATAGTACAGAGAAAATAAACTTCAAAACATGCCCTAAGGGCTTACAATAGCATAAATCTGGAGATAATTTCTCCTTTCAGTACGTCCTCTCAAACTCTACTCCGAACTGCCTTTTACAATGCCAAAAATCTCCTTAAATAGACCCCGTACGGTTAAGGACTAGGAGTACATTCTAGAAAGTGCTAGTAGGCATCCACTGACCAAATAGAAGGTTCCAAAAGCTGCGTTAGAGGTCGGTGCAAATCTAGAAGAATCTAGAAATAGTAACCGAACTTTCGGGAGGCATAACTTTTGAACCGTAGCTCCGATTGACGAACCATTTACATTTTTGGAAAGCTCTCGAAGCGCTCTATAGTCTTATGGACCAGCTTCACTCATCTTGCATTTTTTGGCCCTTTTTGAGGTCATTTAATGCCCCTAACCTAACTTTGAAGCACTCGTAGGAGGTCTCCAAAACTCAAAAAATTGCAATAACTTTCAAATCATGGGGCCTTTTGACTTGATTCTTTTTTTGGAATGATCTAAATCACAATTACATTTATCTGGCCAATTCACACCTTCTAGGTCACCAAAATGATGGCCAAATTGCATGCTCCTATTTTTTTAAGATTTTCTAGCACACTGATAGTTGAACTGTGAGAGTTGGAACCTTTATTTGACCCAAATGGGTGTCCAAAAATGAAAACACATGAAACAGAAACTAAGTCTAAGTACATTTTTTTGGGTGACACATGATTGCCCTTATACCTCTGGATGCTCCTGCATCACTTGCATATAATAACATAGCCAAAGCAATAAATGAATTAAATGACTAATTTAACCATTTATTCAATTATACCAAAATAGTCCATTTACATCACTCGCGTTCACATATAGCATAATGAAGAAAGAATGAAGTAAATTACCATAATATTAAATTCATCACATAACATAATTAGGGATATGTCCAAATACTAGATAACTAGATATCATCATAAAACACACTATCATCTCAAAATGGCATCATCATGCAATATGATCAACTGAACAACATAGTAGTCTAACATCTATGATATTGAAATCAAAGTATAACATCTGACACTTGGGTCATCTCAAATGTAAAACATAACATGAGTAACAAATATTTCTCAAATTAAAATATAACAAGGTAGTTATTCACATCACATAACCAATGAACCCAACATGGACAATCCATTTTTAATTATTTAAGCATTTAATAATGGTTGTTTAAAGAATATTAAAAGGGCACTTAAAATACATAAGCGAACATAGTCATATACATGACCAACCACTACTATATGAACCTAATCCAATGTAGCAGGGTAATAGTACATAGTGCAATCTTTGCACACATCTCACAATAATCATGGAACAACCTCATGATACCACATTGATCCTGGTAACCACTAGGAAAAACTTTAGTGAACCTTCTAACACATTATAATCTTATAAATAAGCCACAAGTATAATCAAAGCAACTGATATAATAACCTAAATCCAATCACCTCAAGGGTCTAGATCTCTCATGGTCCCAATCACAATCCCTTCTCAAGGAGAGACCAACAAGGTTGCATCCATCAGGATGACTTATAGAAATCAAATGGAAAAGGCACTACATCTTTTTTAAGGTGTTTATTATATCTCAGGTACAGAATAGAAAAATTGATCCAGTTGCATACATATTCCAGAATCTAAATAATAATAAAATAAAACTCACTCAACTTGTGCTAAGTTACCTACCTCAAGATCCTCCACAAAAATAATGCAAACTAGGAAAAATGGGCAAAGTTCACAAGAAACTTTTACAAAAATATATCATAGAAAATATTTTTAGAAAGAAACTAGCCATAACCAGTTAAATGGATCTAGTTTCTGATTAGTTGGGTTGGTTACAAATTCCTATAGAACTCTCATTAGATTAGGTACAATAAAATGAACAATCAGTTATTTCCAACTAGCAAGATCAAATACAATTTTCCAAGGTGTTAAAATTACATATGCAAGGAATTGAAGAATAACTTCAGTGAAGAGTTGAGTGTAAGGAGTTGAAGAAGTAAGCTATGCTTTTGTGTAAATTCCATAATCATGAGGCTCATTCCCTTGTAGAAGCCTCTACCACCATGCAAAGGATGTTGAAGTGGTCCCCAACCTTGAAACAATCTTATAAGCATTTGATATTTGGACTATAAATTCTCAAAGACACTTGCAAGTGATTACAATGTCATAGTACCTATTGCAACACTTTCTTGGATTCTATACAGTGGCTCCCATAATATCCTCTATGTTGTCTAGTTGTTGTTTCTATCATGTAGTCTCTTTCCAAATCCCCTCCTTCTCGTTCTATTTCTAAGTTGCTCCTTCTCCTTCACTCTCATGCCTTAAATTTTGATTATCAAACTTTTGAATACCTACCTCTACCTTATCTAAAATCAACTTCATAGTGTATTGTAACTCTAGCATAGGTGTTTGATCATCAGTAGCTTTCATTTCAGCATTCAAGTTTTCAAGATTGGTCAACACCCTCACTTGCAGGCCTCTCATGTCAAGCACTTTTTGTACTATTTCAACACCATGTTCTTGCTTCTGAGCTAACATTTCTTCAGATGCATTTTCTTGTAAAACATTAATTTTATTGAACAATTGTAAACTCTTAGAAAGTGCATTGTGTTTTCATGTATTTATGTATATATGTATGTATGTATGTATATGTATGTATGTATGTATGTATTTATGTATGTATGTATATGTATGTATGTATATATGTATGTATATATATGCATGCATGCATGTATGTATGTATATAGAGAGATCTTGTGGATTATGGATTATGGATTATAAACAAAAAAGAAAAAAAAAACATGACATTAATCATTCCCCATATGTTTTGATTGATTGTGGAGAGTTACATGCAAAAGAGGGTGGAAAGTGCTGAACGAGGGTGGAGAGTTCCAAATGTTGGTGGAGATCAGTGGAGATCTAAGATTTTGTTTCCATTCCCTTGTGATCTTCGTACCCTTGCTATGCAATTTTCTTCAAGGGGAGAAGAGTTACCTATGTAAATGTTCTTTTCTTTTCCTTCTAAACATGTATCTCCTGTTCATATATAATAGATTTGGTCAGATTCAAGGATAATTAATTATGATGATTGTATGCATATGTGGATGTATGTATGTAAATTAGTTCACTATGTGAACTACTTTACATGCATACATACACATTTGCATAGTACTTGTGCTACATTAAATTAATCATTCATGTCTTGAATTCACACAAGAATGTATCCTTGCATTCAATCAAATTTATTCATACTAAACTAAAAATGCAAAAATATGTACTAATATATTATATTATCTCTTGGTGATTGAGTAAAGATCTCGAGCATAATATTGTCCAGGTAATGATTAGATGCATTCACATTAAATCATAATAGGATCAAGAAGATGATCCATTTATGTTACTTCATACTTTTTTTATTGAACATTTTGTTTAACATAATTAGTAATACTAGAATTATATAGCTACAACTAGTACTCTTGTTTATTTTATTTAATCATACACATTTAAGACTATTTTTTTCTTAAAATTAGACTATATATTTGTTATCACTAAAATGCAAATATAGATCTCTGATAGTTTTTTTATTTAATCTCAAGATCTCCATATTTAGCATGAAGTGTTTCCACCATTGGATAGTGGAATAGCCACAATGTGGAGCCACATAGCTCATGGCTTTTTCCACCAAATTATTTTTTTATTATATTTTGTCCTTAAAAAATATTATAGGTGAATGTTCTTCTAATTTTCCATATATTTCATAATTTTTTGCTTGTCATTTGATGTAATTTTCTATTATGAGATAGAGACATCTATCAGAAGGATGGACATGCAAATTTTGATCATCTCACTTTCAAGGCTAATTCCCTTATCAAATTAATGAAACTACTTGCAACTGACACCCTAATTTTTTGCAACTTGCCTGATTAGCCATTCACATAAACAAATCATCCCATATCCATAAATAACAACTAATCTTCTATAAGTATCTCTCCTCTAAAGACCCAATACATGGAACCATTATCATCATGAGTAGACTCACTCTCCTCAGAAAAATTCAATCAAAATTATTCATACCAAACTAAGTACGTATAAATCTATACATACAAATTATATTATCTCTTGGTGATTGAGTAATGATCAAATATAGTTTTCCAAGGTGATAAAATTGCATATGCAGGTGTGTGTATGTATATATGTATGTATGTATGTATGTATGTATATATATATGTGTGTGTATGTATGTATGTATGTATCTCTGCATCTTGTTGTTGTGCCTTTGTGATCTCTGTATATGGATATTTGTATGTATGTATATAAATATACATATGTATATACATATACATGTGTGTGTGTGTGTGTGTGTGTGTGTGTGTGTGTGTGTGTGTGTGTGTGTGTGTGTGTGTGTGTCTGTGTCTGTGTCTGTGTGTCTGTGTGTGTGTGAACCCACAATAGTGGGTTACACTTTTTTGGAGGAAGAAATTCTTCCAAAATTGTGTGACCACAAAATTTTCTTTTCTTAGTTTTGATAGAAACATGTTAGTTTCTATCAAAATTAGTAAAATTCTATGTAGTTATGATTGAAACTACATAGAAAGTTTTGATCAGAACTATTTCTATGTAGTTTTTATCAGAACTATGAAGCCTGACCGAGATTTCTTAACCCCATTGTTGGACTCCTTATTTTTTATTCAAACTAAGAAAAAAAGGGAAATGTTGAAAAAGGTTGGTGTGACCCCACAAGTCATTTTCAACTATAGCAAATAGTTTTGATCAAAAGCGCAAGGGAGAGGAGAAGCATCCGAATTCACCAACTTTTGAAAAGGGTATGATTTTTCCCTCATTTTACCTATTTTATATGTTTTTAATTTCATTTTATATATGGTTTTTTTATGTATGTATATATATCATGTATGTATATATGCATATATCATGTATATATACTATGTGTGTATACATGCATATATGTATATATTTACATACATGTATATATATACATAAATATGTGTGTGTGTGTGTGTGTGTGTGTACGTACTATATACATATTGAATGTACATGTATATATACAATACATTAATATATATATATATACATATATTGTTGGAAATATAGGATAGGCTACGTTACTGAGAGGGGAGGGGTAAATCAGGAACCAATAAAACTTAATCTTAATTCACCAATTAATCCTTCATATGTATTAAGATCTAATTGCATGCATGAGAAACTATAAGCATTAAAAAATTTATAACATTTTAACACAAGATATGGTGACCCAGAAACCTTCCTAATAGAAAGTAAAACTAGGGTAGGGATGATACCCACAAGCTTTTGTACTATAGTATAAAGTTGGCTAGTTAAGGCTTACAATTGATCATTTTTGATGATCTGCATTGTTAGGAGCAATAAGGATAGCTAGGCATTCCTTGTGAAAGGATTTACAAAACATACAATGAAGTTTGCACTCAGTAAAGATATTTACAAAAGACTATTAAGTCTACCTTGTGAAAGGATTTAACTGTTCCACCTATTAGGATGAACTAGTGGCTAATCTCTGATCTAAAACTCTGATTTTCTAGTTGAGATTCCTTTGGAGTGTAATGATCACCTTTCTATGATAGATAAATCTCTATTGCTCCTTATACTACTTGTAACCTTCATACTTTGCACTTTTTCTCTTTATTATTTCTCACATATATCTACTCTATATTCTTACATTCAGATGTGATACAATACATTACATATATTCCAACCCAAATTACAATTCATTTAAGTCGGCTACAATACAAGTTTCACCAAAATACACAAAACTGGCCCAACTACTGGTACTCAAATTTTGAAGACAAACTCAATGAGGTTCTGATACTTGGCAACTATTGTCAACACTCGACATCATCATGCTCTCAGTAGATGTAGAATCTTGGTTCATACTAATCACTTCCAACTAGTTTGAACTTGGTTAGCACTAGTGACTTGGTGAACACTATGAAACTCAGCATATAAACTAAATCACTTGGTTAACACTGCACGGCTTGATCAACACTAACACTATGAGCTTGGTATAAATTGAATCACTTGGTTGACACATCCTAACTCAATCAACACTAGATTTAAATCACTAAAGCTATGAACTTGGTAAATACTAGAGACCATAGTTTACACTATGCAACTTGGTAAACACTATGAAGCTCAGTTTGCACTGATATTTATCAACTTGGTAGATACTACTTGGTATGCAATGAATACTGATTCTACAACTTAGTAGAAATTGTAGAACTCAGTAGATCCTAAATTACTCAAATAATATTGTAAACTACAAGATAAGCTTGATAGTTGCTAACCATTTGATTAAGTGTGAGTCACTAATAAGTAAACTTGACCATAATGTCAACATATATATCATGTATATATGCATATATATACTATGTTTGTATACATGCATACATCCATATATGTATATATGTACATACATGTATACATGTATATATGCAGTACATGAATATATATATATATATATATATATATATATATATATATATATATATATATATATATATATATATATATATATATATATATATATATATATATATATATATATACACACACACACACATATATACATGCATGCACATAAATATGTACATGTGTATATATGCATATATATATATATATATATACATACATATTGTGGATACGTATACACATACATTTAATTTTTTAATGTACACATGTGAACTTATAATATATTAAAAATTTAGTTCATATATGCATGTGTGTGTGTGTATTTAAATCTTCATCTTACCTCTAATAATTTAATTTCAATAAATTAACTCTTTAACATTAGTTTCAATAGGTTCTAGTTACATATATGAACCCTAATATAAACTTCACCAAGTGACCTCCTCACCCTTATCTTGAAAGTCTTATTAAACCTTGACTATTTAACTTGATCTAATTTAAATAAATATAATCCTGCAATCCTAACCCTAGAAATTTCATGTAACACAATGCTAACCCTCATGTAAATTTAATCCTAATCTTAGCTCTAAACATTATATATTTACCCTAGAATTGACAGGTTGATTCTAACCATAACTATAAAATCTAAGTTGTACCATAGAAACATAAACCTTTAAACATAAAGTTATATCATTTTAACCCAAAAGTTATCCCTAAACCTAACCATGATGTGAAGACTAACTATAAATTTTGATAGCATGATCTTTAGTTCTTAACCCTAAAAAATGGGCTAATTTATATGAATCCTAACTAAAAACTTTAATCTAGATTTGTACACTAACCCTAAAAATTTAATCCTAAAGATCCCTAAACATTATATTAATTTTCCCTAAAATTGATCATGATTCTAACGATTTAGCTCTAGAAATACTAACCACAATCCTAACTCTAAGCCTAACCTTGTAGTTCTATAGTTCCATAACATATTTACCTTTTAATCCTAGGTATTTAAAAAAAAAAAAATTGACAAAACTAGACGAGCCACTAGATATATATTTATATAAAGTAAAAGCTAGTTCAAGAGCTTAACTGGGAAAGAACTAGAAAGAAAACCCATCATCATTGCAATATTTACTTTAATCCTAGGTATTACTAAACTAGGTAATAGGCTAATTATATTAACTTACTCTCAAGACATTTAATCTAAATCCTAAACCTAATCATAATTCTACCTATAGTGCTAACGTAAGTCTCACACTGATATTAAACACTAATGATCTTACTATATAAGTTACACAATTTTATAACACTAACCCTAACTCTAACCATAATAGCTTACTCAACATAGAACACTATTTAGAATACACACTCCTTTAACCCTAGCCCTAAATATTTTCCTAACTCTGACTTAATAAAAATTTACCATGATTAAACCCTGATAATGGTCCCCTAAACTCAATCTTAATACTAAACCAAGTAACCCTAAAGTTAACCCTAGAACCATAATATAAACTATAATCATGATAAAACATTAACCTTGAATGCCAACCCTAATCAAATTAATTTATGTGTGCTATGAGGCACGTGCAATTTAAGAACAATATATAGTACTAATTTTATAACTCTATACCTAACTATAACCCTATGTAATGTTTTAACTTTAACCCTAACGCTAAAATTAACTCTAAACTTAACACTAACTCTAACTCAAACCATAGTCCTACTTATTTTCCTAGTAACCTTAACCATGATCATAACTTGATATACCTATTAAATTATATAGTGAATCTCTAGTTCTATATTTAACCTAGAGTTATGTATATCAAGTAGTCCACCCATGTAATCTAGACTCTATCTAGACAAGTAATTTTGAAACAATTTTATGAATTTATCGCAAACACACAATGTATGTACATGTACATGTGTTATGTTTGTTTCATTTTTATGAAATTCTAAGTACATGTACATAACATATGTTCATTCCATGTTTAAACACGTATTATTTTTAATTTCATGTGTTTATGAAATTCTAGTTTCTTAAATGTCATCAAGTACAATAAATTTCAAGTTTATTAAATGAAATATTTTAATTTAGGATGTACAAGTTCACACATGTAGTATTGTACATATGCTATGTTCATTTCATGTTTACATACGTATTATATACATTTAATTTCAATTTTACAAAATTCTAGTTTCTTAAATGCCTTACAAGTACTTGATAAATTTCAAGTTTGTTAGTAAATTATTTTGCCCCTTCAACAATAATTACAAAAAATGACTCAATACACCTGACAAGAAGGAAAAAATGTACTACTAGTTGGATTAGTCATCATTGATTGATAACTATCCTCTGAATTGAGAGGTACACCTCCCTCATAAAAGATATTCAGTGAATGTGATATTTGGTTATGTCTTTAACCTAAAGACATTAAGGGTTATCTGACATTCATCCATCAATATGGAATGCATGAGATTATCAAATTAACACCTAAAGAGAGAAAGCACATAAATAACCCTATGATCACCTATTTGACATTTTGCATTATAGAAGAGATAGGATAAGTTACAAATATCATTATGCAATAGTGTGAATACATAACCACAAGACTACATATATCACGTTCAACATAGTAATAAAGGAGTGCATCTAAAATAGAAACAAAAGGACTCAAAATCCTTCCAAATCAGAAATGCAAATGTATATGACTGCAAAATCAAACACATTTATATCCCTCTTTATTTTAGAAACATGATAAAACAATAATAATGTTGCTCTATTCCCCTATTACAACCAATCTACATAAGACAAAGCTCCTTCCCCTATCACAAAAGTGAACTATCTTATCCTCTGTTGTAGTAGCTATAGAACTTCTCGACTGGAAAAGAATAACCCTATTACAATAGAACTTCCTCTTTTTAAAGATTTCAACCCCCCATTGCTAACTGCCCTAACTTACTTTTATTTTGAACCTACTCCCTAATAGTTTCTTCTTGTACAATTTTTCAAAAATGCCTTATGTTACAATAATAATCAATTCTATAAAAGAATTAATTATTTTAAATTCTTCCACATTTATCTTGCCTTCTTCAGCTTACCAATTCACTTGTTTGCTTTTTTTTATATTAAGTGCAATAATCATTAAGCACTTTACAAAGAATTAATCTTGTCCTTTGTATTTTCTCATTTTCACCCTCACATCATAAAAATAATTAATTCTTTTTTACAAATTACTATGTGAGAGATTAACGTTGGTTTAAATTAAATAGATTATTTGATTATTTTGCATTTGATCGTGATAATATTTAATTCTTAAAAGAATTAAATAATATCCAATGCAAAATTATTTTTAAATAATAATTTTTTTTAGAACTTACCTTGTTTTTACTTCTCACATAGCTGAATGAAGAGGGGAAACACTTAGGGTTTCAAAACCCTAGGTAACATTGGCTCTTTCTGGGTGCTACATTCTATGCCAGGATGTAGAGAACTTTGGAATCTTTGGCTCTCACTTCAATGTTGCAATCTAGTGTCTATCCTTTGGGCCATAGAGTCATCCTCTAATATGTTCTCATTTTATTACTATAGTTGATCGACAAAGCATCAATTTTCATTCTTTATCTTTGACACATATCTCAAGCAACCAGATAAATTTTGAGGATAAAACACAAGGATGTGTTTATTCTTCTAGCATTCGGCATCTCCTCATGAACTCAAAGTTGAAGTGGTTGCAAGGTCACTTCAACTTCAACTTGAACTTCAGGTGTCCACATAATAGCATTAGAATGCACTCCAACTATTAGATGTGTGTCTGGGTGTTTGTATGGTTGTGAGATTGATGTACACAAGAAAGGATATGATCAATGTTGGTATTTGCATTGGGGTGATCCAGCCATTCTTCCATGGAAACATAGGTATCTGCAATAACATTGTTAAGTGAAATAAACACACCATTGAGAAAAAATGTACCCGTCACAAGCAACCATCCAATAATGACCAGCCCACATATAATATGTTGGAAGCCAAGAATAGTCAATAAGAGACCAAGAATGGCTACCAAAAGCATCACACCAACTACTGTAATTAAAGCATCTTGAAGAGCATCAAGAGCCTTCTATATTTTCTCTTCATTGACTATTGATACTTTAGGTGTGCATCGATTTTAGTCAGAAGGTGGTTATCTTGATACATACTACATTAAATGTAGAGGTGTCAAATGACATTTGTATTCTCCATCATTGAAAAATTCATGTCGTCATCCTCCAAAACTGTAGTTCTAACAATATGGACTCACTAGCTTTGGAAGGACAAATCTATTTTGACACTTCATTGGACAATTCCCTCTTTAATTCCCATCTGCTAGATTCGCTCTATATTTATTTCTACTAGAATTTAAATTAGGTCTCGGTGGTGCATGTGTGTTGGGCATTACACATGCACATCCATAGACATCCTGTGTCTCAAGGCATGACCATAGGCTCTCCTTATTCATATATAATGGGACTTGAGCACATGGACAAATGACTTTATCAAATATTTGGGTGAAGCATGTAATTGATATTGCATTCTAAAACTTTGGTTCAAATGGCCTTTTGCAATAACATAAGTTATTAGGTGACATTAGTGATATTGAGACTTGTAAACTACAATCAAAACTAGTCCAATGAGCATTCAAACCACCTGTAAAACCTTGTTTTTACATTCTCACCGAGCCTTTTCGATATCAAGTGACTTATGTATCAAAAAATGTTATAGGATACTCAAACATTTCATGAAAAAAAAGTTCTTTCTACTTAAAAACCTCGCTTAGAACCACGAAATTCAATTTCTTGCTAGGCTTCAACTAAAATTTTCTCTCTACTCAAATTACTTTGCTAAAAGAACTATGGCAGTGATTTCTTCCCTAGGATGCATTTTATTCTTATGAGGCTCTTGTTGCTATTGGACCTAGATTTGTTCAAACATTTTAATGCACTCTAAATCAATCGCATTTAGACATGATTCATCTTTCTTGAAGCCTGCAGAATGAACAGTTTCACCACCACAACAATCTTCCTTCACAACATTGTGGTTTTTAGCATTACATCTATTAGTGTGATCGACAAATCACATGCAATGATGTATGATTCAATTATAGATTTTCTTAGGCAATTTTCATGATAATGCATGTGCTCTTCATGTTTTGGATCTCTATCACCACTCACTCATTCTTAGTCCATTGCATCAAAAAAATTTAACTCGTAAACAATCACCCATTTTTCTTGCCAATGTTGTTATGCCTTCATTTGAACATGGTAAATTGCATGAACTTCTATTGAATGAAGTAAATCTTTTTCAATTTTCCTTATTCCATGATCATTGTATTGTGCTCGATTCCACTAATGACCACTTCAAGTAAGTAATGAGACATTAAATTCTTCTTAGCCAAAAACTTCATATCTCAAGTGCCATCTTCAAAATTATATCAAAAGCATTAACCCTAAGTATCTTGAAGTATTTTGTTTTCCTTTTTCCTTTTTACTTATTACTTTAGGGATCCCATCTTTATTGTGCCACCATATATAATAGAGTCAAGTTGGTTAAATAGTGAAAATTTTATTATCACCCTTCTTCATGATTGTGATCTACAACTTATTCAACATTTTATCATCACTACTCCCAAATATTTTTAACTCTATACAAGGTGCATTTACAAATACTTGATAAATATGAAGAAGGCATACTTGCTCTACACAATGCTTCTAAGTCTCCAACCAATAGATATATTCCTTTTTCCAAATATATTCTTTTTTAACTATAATCTAGCGTTGAATATTTACCCACATATTTAGCCTTTAAAGTGTTGCTCAATGAAACCCTTGAATGTTAATATTACTATCCACATATTCCATCAATGAATATTATTCCATTATACCAACTCATCATCATTTATTTTTCAATGAACCCTAATTTCTTGAGGTGTAAATAGAGAAATGTCTAGAGCCCATGTAGTTTGAAAAATATATCCACTCCATTAATGAAAAGAGCCATTAGGGAAATAGAGTCATAGGGTAGAGAACAAAGAGAGCTATTTGTAGAGAGGAGAAGAGTAGGGGAACACCAAAAACACTAAAATTACTAGCACCAAAAAAGAGAACAAAGCAAACCACACCTAGCCATAACAAAAACTTTATGTATGAAGAATAGGGCAAGTAGCCCATACTCAAAAAAATGTACCTAGCTGCTCATGTAAAACCATTAACCAGTTGAGAGAAATATATGCTAGTGTGAAAAAATGGTTGGTGTGCAAGTGTGTCCATTCCTAGTAATTAGAGAGAAACCATTGAAAAGAGAAACCCCATAGCCATAAGCTTTCCAAACAACAAGTTAAAACCAAGAAGTCAACCAACATTATAGCTAATCAACTGTGGCACATCAATGTCTTCCCGCATAGGTTTTTTCTTATCAACACTCTTCATGTCTCCCATGAGATTCTTGGAAAATAAAATGGAGTCTTTATGGTGAAAGCCTTTCCCAAAATTATCAAAGTGATCACTCACAAAATTCTCATTTAAATCTGTGTCTTCTTCCTTTAGAGATTCATGTTCCAAGAATCTATCTACAAAATATGGCTCAAGACAAAAAGATTCCAAAGTAGGACCACAATCCATCAACCCATTGTCACAATCAAACTTGAACACTTCTAACTCAGAACATGTACATGAAATTTGTTTGGGGATAGAAGAATTTTCCTATACTTCCATCTCAATTTTCTCAGTACTTTTGAATGCCTTGGGCTATGGTGACTCTTCATTAGTTTCCATGTGACTAAATTGGAAGCATTCATAATCAGCATGCAAGAAATTATTTGTTTTAACATTGCTACCCTTATGGATTTTTGGATCTTGAAGGTCTATTACACCTTCTTGACCAAAGTAGCCAGTTGAAAATATGTCAGGAGTATCAAATCTAAAAGATTCTAACTCTGGAAAGAAAACATCTGACAACAAGCTCTTACTTGTTTCAACATCAACAATGCCCTTTAGAGAGTCTTCTTGCTCTTGTGGTGATTCAAGATCTGGTCTTTCTCCTTGAGAGATATAACAAAGATAACAGATTTGATTTTCCCTCTATGTATCAAGATAATAGTTGCCTTGTTGTTCATGCTGATTTATCACATTTTTCCAATAATCACCAATGGTTGGGACAACATTAGGTATTACATACGAAAAAGATTCAAGCTCCTACAAGGATGTAGCTAGTGATGAGCTTTCATGCAACTGATTATCACCAAGTTCCCCCTCAGTTGAAAACCCAACAAAGCAAGTCATCATATCAAATGATTGAGGAAGATGTTGATCATTATTTTCAGCATGCAAACTAGGTTCTTCTACCATCTCTAAAGAATCCTTCTCAATGAATGAAGCTTCATGATGGTCTTCATCACCATACTTAACATGTAGATGATATGCTCCAACCCTAACACATTGGTTGTTTTTAATCACAGGAGATACTAGAAAATCTCCTTCTTGGAAAGCTATCAAATTTTTACCAAAATAGACAAGGGGTGCTGATTTTATTTTATTTTTGAGAATGAGCTTATTCTTAGAGGGCCCAACCTTCAGATAATGTTGTTATCCAGCAAGGTAGTCTTCCTTTTGAGGGGTCCTTTTAGATTTTAGGCCACTAAGAATCAAGTCATCATCCAACTTGATTGTCTCCTTTTGTGCATCTTGCAATGTTTTCACTTTAAGATGAAGAAGCAAGAAGTTAACTTCCATCTGTATAGAAAAAATGAAAACATACAACTAGTTGTTTTTTATTGGTTGGCTGGTTAGAGGAATCTTACCAACAATTCTATTAAGTCTATCAATGAAATCTCTCATGACTTCCCCTTTTTCCAACTTGATTTGAAACAAATTAAATATCAATTTAGCTACATCAAGTGTAGGCATAAACCTCTAAAGAAATTTCACCTCAAGGTCATTCCAAAAGGTGATGTAACCATCCAAAAAATTCTAGAACCAATCTATTGCACTTCCAATGAGGCTTCCAACAAATAATCTGACAAAAATATTCTCCTCTTGCACACCAAGAATCTCGTAGGAAATTGTAAATGATTTGATGTGATCTCTAGGGTCTTGATCTAGATTACAAAACATCAGGAGATATTCTATTGAACCTTTAGGTAAGGCTGAGTATTGGGACAAAGAAAATGGCCCAATTTGAGCCCCCCATGGTTGGGCTACAACCAAAGCCATAACACAAAAATTCTTTCACTAAAATCAATTAGAATCACCAACCTCTATCCTTGGGGAGGTACCTTTACATTTCAAGAAAAGAAAGTCATTGGAACTTGCTTTCTTTCCCAAGCAGTGTCACCAAAAATTGTTAGTAAACTCTTTTGCCCCTTCAACAAGAATTACAAAACATGACTCAATACACCTGACAAGAAGGACAAAACATACTACTAGTTGGATCAGTTATCATTGATTGATAACTATCCTCTAAATTGAGAGGTACACCTCCCTCATAAAAGATATTCAGTGAATGTGATATCTGGCTATGTCTTTAACCTAAAGACACAAAGGGTTTTCTAACATTCAACCATCAATATGGAATGCATGTGATTATTAGACTAACACCTAAAGAGAGAAAGCAAATAAATAACCCTATGATCACCTATTTGTCTTTCTACATTACAAAAGAGATAGGAAGAGTTACAAATATCATTATGCAATAGCGTGAATACATAACCACAAGACTACATATATCACGTTCAACATAGTAATAAAGGACTGCATCTAAAATAGAAACAAAAGGACTCAAAATCCTTCCAAATCAAAAATGCAAATGTATATGATTGTAGAATCAAACACACTTATATCCCTCTTTATTTTAGAAACATGATAAAACAATAATAATATTGTTGTATTCTGCTATTACAACCAATATGCATAAGAAAAAGCTCCTTCCCCTTTCACAAAATTGAACTATCTTCTCCCTTGTTGTAGCAGCTATAGAACTTCTCAACTAGAAAAGAAGAACCCTGTTACAATAGAACTTCCTCTTTTTAAAGATTTCAGTCCCCCATTGCTAATTGCCCTAACTTCCTTTTATTTTGAAACTACTCCCCAATAGTTTCTTCTTGTACAATTTTTCACAAATGCCTTAGGTTACAATAATAATTAATTCTTTAAAAGAATTAATTATTTTAAATTCTTCCACATTTATCTTACCCTCTTTAGCTTACCAATTCATTTGTTTACTTTTTTTAAAATATTAAGTGCAATAATCATTTAACACTTTACAAAGAATTAATCTTGTCCTTTACATTTTCTCATTTCACCCTCATCATAAAAATAATTAATTCTTTTTTTAGAATTAACTACGTCAGAGATTAAGGTTGGTTTAAATTAAATAGATTGTTTAATTATTTTTTATTTGATCATGATAATCATGATAATATTTAATTAAAAGAATTAAATAATATCTAATACAATATGATTTTTAAGTAATAATTTTTAAAAAAACTTACCTTGTTTTTACTTCTCACATAGTTGAATGAAGAGGGGAAATACTTAGGGTTTCAAAATCCTAGGTAACAAAATTTATTAAAAATGTCATATTTAATTTAAATTTCAAGTTTACACATTATATACATGCACACATACTACATACATTGACCTTCACATGGCAGATCAACAGCCTCATATTCCCCCCAGAGCAGCAGCCTCTTATCCCCCCCCCCCCCCCCCCCCACTTGAGTAGTAGCCTCCTATCCCCCCCAGTAGTAGCAACCTCCTATTGCCCCCGAGTAGTAGCCTGTCCTCTCCCAATAGCATGCTATTCTCACAAATCAATAGCCTATCTCACCCGATATGCTCTATGATCCCACTAACCAAGAGATTCATAGACTTCATGAATCCTTGGCTAGTGGCACATGCTCTAGTCTATATAGTTGTAAATGTTAGAGCATCTTATGGAGCCTCACATATATTATAGATGAGATTCATGGTGTTGCTCCATATTCTACACATACTATATAGATTGTCCTTTACAGTAAGAGACAAGAGGTCTCTTCAGGGCTCTCATTGTAGTAGGTATAGGGCTTAGTGCTAAAAGAGACACTGAAGAAGGAATGTTTCCCTCATTATCTTCCACTAAAGTATGTGAAGGGGTATTCTCCCCTTAAGTGTATATGATACAAGAGCATCCTGGGTGTAAGAGCAATCTTCCATCACCCAAAAATATTTTTCATTTCAGTCTTTTTCTATTTTAATAAGGACTAGTAGACAAGGTGGTTACTATTTATGGGAACCTACTCTTTTTAGTAAGTGTGTCATACAAACTCAAAATGTTCTCATTTTTTATATGAAGGTTCATTATAGAGTTGTAAGCCTACCATAAAAATCCCATTGCTCAAGCATAAGTATCAAAGAAGTTATTATGGATTTTTAGTAGAAATATTTGCAGAAAAATCTTCAAGCTCACCATTGGAGGCCTTAAAGTGCCTGGATGAGGTCTAAAAATTTGACAGAAGGTCACTTGCGTAGTTCTGAGCCTATAGATCAAGAGTCGGCATTTCTGAAAAGTGGTTATAATAGCCAATCAGAGCAACGATTCAAGAATTATGGCCTATCAAAGTTGGGCTACCTAAAATTTCTAAAATAAATGTAAAAAATGTATTTGGCTGACTCTATATGTATTGTTAGTGTCTGTCGGTCATAGGTATTAAGTTTCATTGTCTAGAACCTTCCCAGGTGGCATGAAATTGCCTATTTAAGAAAGGCCCAAACATTGTCTAGGACAGCTCTAGAGTGATAGTTCGTAGCTTGTCTTGCAGATTATTGTAATGAAGGCACCCATGTGAGTTAGCATATTGTGCTTGTGAATTTTGTAATTCCCCATTTGTATTGCAAATAAGAAGTCCATATTTTGTTCTTGCATTTGTTGTTGTTTCTTTATTTTTGTTATGAGTTTATGGTTTTAAGGGGAGCACCCTTCAACAGTATAGATCCACATATGGTTTCACTTATATACCCATGCTTCCTTATTTCTCATGGTCATTATCCAAATTAAAACTAAATTCCAGTCTATTTAGCATGATAGCGTTCTGCTAAGGTTCACTTAGATAGGGTGGTGAACTACACTAATTTACCATCGCATTTAGGACAAGGGCATGGTAGACTAGTTGAAGGTAGTTGGGTCATCCACCACTGACACATAGGTCAATTTTTGGAGAGAGAGCACCTACTATTTCCCCTATATTAGGTCCATCAGCTAATGAGGCCATGCATAGCATGCAATTGTAGGGGGTGATTTAGGGACTTGGAGATATTGTCACAACTATCAAATCTATTTTGAGTGATGAGGTTGTCCAGTATTTGATGTCACATCAGCATTCCAGATCATCACCTAGTGCTTCATCTTTAGGTGACTTGTATAGTGTAGCAAGCATCCCTTCACTGACTAGGTTAGAGGGTCTCACTGGAGTGTTGGCATGAGATACTATGGGTAGTCTTGATGTGGATCTATTATATTTATATAGATTCATATCAGAGCATCTTGGCATACCCATATCAGATGTTCAACATCATGTCCATGGTGGTATTGGGACACATTGTCAGCCACATTCCTCTCATCGATTAGGTAGTGGTCATGGTGGTAGTACACATCATGATCCACCTACTAACCACTCTTTTGCTATAGAGGGACATATACATAGTAGTACAAACACTTCAGCTAGTGCAAGGCATGGTTAGAGTTCAGATGTGGGCCTTGATGATGTTGACTTCAGCTTTTTGACCATAGGATGGATGGACTTGTTGACACATAATGATTCTACTTCTATGCCATCTCATCTAGTCAATCCACTTGGCTTGTCATTATTAGGACATGTCCCAACCACTAGTCATGCTAACGTAGATGTAGCAATGGAGCTAGATGAGGCCTAACAAAATTTGGATTTATTGGTGGACACGATTGATGCTAGGTAGTTTGAGTATTATCAGATGCCAACATCTACACAGGTAAATCTATAGTTTTTTGCATTCATGTTAAAATTTCAATTTCAAACATTTGTTCAACTAATAATTCATGCACGTATACATATTGTGCCTTTGTAATTAAATACATTTTTTAATTTGATTTTTTGTACACATGTATGTATGTATTGTAGGGAGGCATTCCTCTTTTTACTCCATCTTTGATGCTAGATTGTGTACATTGTTGAGGCTCTTTCAATGATGTCAATAGTGGATAGGTGAGTTTTATTTTTTTTGAATTAGACACATGTGAGTTTTAAATGTAATATATAAATTGCATGCAATTTATAAATTTAAAAGAGATTTAATTAAATATAAAATTATATACATTGATTTCACTTTCTATTGAATATATATATATATATATATATATATATATATATTTATATATATATTTATTTATTTATGGGTCGGCACATCCTAGTGAGTATCTTGATAGTCATTCTTTAGGCCGCACCATGAGCAGACATCATGATGATAGTCTTGTACTTGATGATCTATAGTTTTTTTATATTATAGATTATTTGATCTAGACTTTCAACCAGATTATACATGTTTGATGATTGACATACATATATACTATGTTCTTATACATTATATTATGTTAGACTATGTTGGACATGTTATATTATGTTGGATATTATGTTAGATTATGTTGGATTATATTAGATTATGTTCTTTGACATGTTAGATTATGTTGGATTATGTTAGATTATGATAGATTATGTTTTCTTTTACATGTTAGATTATGTTACATTATGTTGATTTATGAAATTGATGTATACATATGAAATTGGTTAGGGTTATGGTTAGGTAATTAACTTTACATCATTCCTAATTCCTAATAATGCAAGTGATATTTAGATATGATTAAAGTCTAGTCCTAATTTCATATCATTAAGACAAGTCCTAATTTCATCCCCTTAAGGCAAGTATTCAAATTTCTTCCCCTCAAGGCACATGTCCTAATTAGTTGTATACAGTTCCTAATTTCTATAATTAGTTACAAATCACAATTTAAACTTCACAAGTTAAATGAAAGAGTAAAAGTAATATATAATTAGTTACAAGTCCTGATTTGATCCCCTTAAGAAAAGTGTTTGAATTTCTTCCCCTTCAAAGACACAGGTCCTAATTAGTTGCATACAAGTTTCCAATGTCTATAATTAGTTACAAATCACAATTTAAACTTCACAAGTTAAATGAAAGAGTAAAAGTAATATATAATTAGTTACAAGTCCTAATTTCATCCCCTTAAGACACAAGTCCTAATTTGATCCCCTTAAGACAAGTGTTCAAATTTCTTCCCCTTTAAAGGCACATGTCCTAATTAGTTGCATACAAGTTCCTAATTTCTATAATTAGTTACAAATCACAATTTAAACTTCACAAATTAAATGAAAGAGTAAAAGTAATATATATTTAATTCAACCAAATTTCAAATTATTGAACCAAATTTCAGATTTCAAATAGTTCAACCAAATTTCAAAATGTTCAAGTTGTTTCAAATTACAAGTTATTTCTATCTCATATCAAGTGGGTTAGCTCATTGTTGGATAACATTTAATATTTTCCTAATATCATTAATATCGAGCCTCCGCTTACATATTCCAGGTCCTTTGACTAGATGAAGAGTTAGACTAGTGACAATAACATGGTTGTTATACAAATATACCTTATTTTTAGGCTGATAATAAGTGAAATAAATCCCATTCTTAAGTGCTCTATTTTGCTTCAAATATGTTCCCTATACAACAACAGAACCTGCATACAAGTCAATCAAATAAGTCAATAAATTTGAATTCATAAAAAACATATATGTACATACACATACATGATTCAACTATATACTAACTTGTGGGAAACATAATTCCATCACTTATTTCAATCTTTGTTAGCTTCTCTCTTTGTATGGTGCAACACAATAAATAGTAGCTAACACCTTCTACATTTTTAGATTCTACCACGATTACAAAAACATTGCGTACACAAAGTATATGTATATAAATTTCATGTGTCATGTACATGAGTGTGCGTGTGTGTGTGTGTGTGTGTGTGTGTGTGTGTGTGTGTGTGTGTGTGTACATGTATATATGTATATATATATATATATATATATATATATATATATATATATATATATATATATATATATATATATATATATATACATACATATATATATATATATATGTATGTATATATGTACATGTATATATGTAGATATATACATGTATATATATACATATATATATATATACATATATATATGTATATATATATATATACATATATATATATATGTATATATATATATATATATGTATCTATATATATATGTATATATATATGTATATATATATGTACACATATATACAATATATATATATATATATGTATATATATATATATTGTATATATGTGTACATATATATATACATATATATATACATATATATATATATATATATACATATATATATATATATATATATACATATATATATATATATATATATATATATATACATATATATATATATATATATATAATTAGCAAAAATTATGTAATACATACCAACTCTAATCAATCCTTAAATATAGTCATAATCACTAGAAATCAATGGGATATCATCATAGTTTTCATCCTCAAACTCATCCATATTGATAACATCTAGTGGTACTAAAGTCCATTCACCCACATATCCAGGTTCTTGATTAATTCAACCATCATAGTTTTCATCAATGCAATTAGGACAAAAATATGAGGATTCTCTTGTGTAAAATGATCACACATTACTATCTATACTCATAACTAAATGCAAAGATCATGTCTTCTCTACCCTCTTGCATGCATGCATTGATCTTCTATTGACACCTAAATGTAAGGTCCATACATACATATAAAAAATGAATTTTAAACACGTGTGTGTGCCTTAATTTATTTATCACATTCAACTTATTAAATATAAAATTGATTCAATTATAATATTCAAATTAATATATGCGTGATACCTCCCAAATGTAGGGACACTCCTCGTATGAAACTATCTAATATGAATTCTTCGTTAAAACTATCATAGGAGATTGAAATGGATGTAAATAAATGCTTATATTGTGATTGTCCTAAAAGAAACTAAGATTTGTCATTTCATTCATGTTTAGACACTTAGTGAGTCAAGAACTACTACATCACCCCGACTGTTTAAAATATTGATTTTTTCTAATGATGGTACGAAGTTTTTTCACCTAATGATGAGGATGTTGATTTGATATCTCGATGATCAAGTTTTATGCTTTGGATAGTTCAGTATTCTTTAATTGGTGTTGTTATGATGATTAGGCATATGCATGCCTAATGATGATTATTTTGGTATTTTAATCTAAGTTAATGAATAAGTTATGTTATTTATGATGTGTGATGCTTCACTTTTAGATATTTGATTTCATCATTTAATTCTTTACAAACATGTATGGTGATAAAGCAAATGAATGCAAAACTAACACTTTGATTATATAATTCAAATGGTCAGAAATATGAGTAGAATTAGATAAATAATTGATCATTAGAAAAATGGATGTTTTAATTTATATAATTTTCTTTGATACGTAAATTTTATAATGCATGTGATTTCTTGAACCTACTGATGTGTGCAATGAGTGTGAAGGACATGTAGCCAGGAAACCTAAAGGAAAGACAGAATTGAACCCCTTGTTTAAATGTGCTATCCTTGCATTGTCTATCTTTAAAAGGTTGTTATTTGATTTTATTATTCTCCTAGCTTTTAATTGTTCCTATTATGTCTTTAAGGCTTAAAAACATCAAATTTAAGTGCCCTAGGGGTAAGGGTATGGGTGGGGAGTACTTTCCACCCCCTTAGCCTCTTAGTTTGACTTTTAGGGTCACTCGAAAGCCCTATTTTTGATGGATTGCGAAAATGGATTGTCATCTACTTGAGTTGTACTCAAAACTCCATCTTGAGTTTGCTTGAAGTCTAGTTGAGTTAAGGATCATACTTAGAGGATTTTGGAGGAGTTTTGGGGTTGTCACCCAAATCTCTAGTTTTAGAGAAAGTTGAAGATTGAAGGAAGAAAAGGGAAAAGCTCTTCTCAACTTGCCATTCTACCATAACACTTGTGGAGGTAGGATTTCTTCACTCATTTGGTTTTGTTCTTCATGTTGTTCATGCTTGAATCTTGCATAAAGTGTTGTGTTGTTCTTGTTTTTGCTTGCTTTTGTGTTGGGATGGATTGGGAGGGATTTTTATTTGTTCTTGATGCATTCTTATGCTTGCCTTGATGTTTTGTGTTTTGAGGAGATTTCATGGGGATTGTGTTGGCATTACTCACCCTTGGATAGGGAAGAAGTGGCCATGTACGGGGGTAGGGCATAAGTTGGACCTCAATGGTGTAGAGTCTTCTCTCATGGTGAGAGGAGGGAAAGAGGGTAGGGTGTATGGGCCCCTACTTGTCATCACATGCCTTGTTTGATATTGTGAATTCTTGAATATGGAAAGGAATGAAAATTGTTGTGGTATTAGCCTCGAAAGGGCCTTGTAGAAGAATAGAAGTTCTTGAAGTTTTAGCCTCGAAAGGGCTATGTTATGGCATGGTGATTGCCATCTCCTATTGAGAAAATCCACCTCCCCCCTAGTCAGGTTCTATGTTTGGACCTATTGTGTAAAACCGGGTTAGGGTGCATGCTTGAATTTCTATTAATGTTGTGATGTTTTACCCGAGGTCGACTCTTGTCTTCTCCTTGTGTTCCTTGAAGAATTGAAGATATTGGAAGAAAGCACTTGTGATGATTTTCATCAGTCTACACTATATTTATAACGTAATAAATGACTCCTAAATTATCATTACAACAACATAGTATAAATACCTTGAACTATAGAAGTAAGACTATGAATAGATGAAATAGGATATATGTAGACACCATATACAAACTTGTTGAAGATGTCATTTTCCTCTCTGGAAAATGTATGGAGAAGGAAAAAAATCTATTCCTATAATACAAACATTAAAATAATCCAAGAATATTCCCTAGGATCAAGTGCCTCAATATTGATTATAAACCTACATCCCTAATAACATAGTATATAACATAACAAACACTTTAATATATTCATGGAAATGAGAGTTCACATAAGTCTCGTGACATCAAGTCACTATCTCACCTAAAGCAAGGAAGCATTTTAATAAAAACAATCAAATTTGGAAGGAGGGACAAGGTATTAATTGCTGCAGGAAGGTTAAAATCTGCACTTTCATCATGTCCCATACGAATTTCAGCCTGACATGATCTTTGCCTTGGTCCAATGGTAAAGGTGGACAGCAAGTTGCATAAAACAAAAAACAAAAAAAATGAAACAAAATCTGCACTATGGTTATGATATTAAAATCTGCATTGACTTTTATCTCACCTCCTTGTTTTGTTGCGTGAGCAGCCCATGCTAAGTGTGAGAGGGGACCATTTGGGGGCTTCAGCCCACATGGGGAGGAGTAGGGGTCTAGTCTTGGGGAAGAGGGAAGTAGGTAGTAGTTTTAATTTAAGTAATAGGTTCAGCTTGTTAGTTAAAGATTATGTTTTTTTTTTTAAATCAGTTTTAGTTTATGTATTTGTTTCTTTTTTTATTATTTAAGTTGTGGTAGTAGAAGTTAGTTTGAAATATTAATAGTGTTAGTATTAATTTAAAGGTTAATGTTAGTGTGAGTAGATTTGCTTGGTAGTTCTTAGTGGTGTTAGTAATTTATTATTATTTTAGTGATGTTAGTATTTGTTAGCTTAGCTTAGGTTAGTAGTTTAGCATGGTTTTTAAATTAAGTTTAGTATGTAACAAATGTTAGAGTTCTAATTGATGTTAGTAAAAGCTAGATAATGTAAATTTAGTTTTTTTTTAATTGTTGAGAAAGTTAAGTAAAAATGTATTTGAATGTAATTTAGTATTAGTTTAATTTAGTAATTTTAAGTCATTATAATTAATGTTAGATATTTGTTTTGTTTACTATTTTAATTAGTTAGTATAACTTGGTATATGAATTGTTTAGTTAGTTTGATTTTAAACTTTATATATATATATATATATATATATATATAAGTGTTTTAATTAATCTATAAAATTTAATACATTAAGTTAGTAGATAATGAGAGATTGCTGAATGATTAAAAGGTAATGTAGTTAGTATATGTCATTTTTAAATTTTGTCAATTGAAGGTAGTTAGATTTTCTTTTCTAAATTGTTAAGTAATTGATATGTAGTATTTAGTTTTAGGGTATTAATCAGATTTGATTTCAAATGTTTTAATTTAAAATTAGTATAGTAAGTGTTTTGATTTTGTTAGCTTAGTTATCTTTTAAACGTTCTAATTTAACATTGTTAATATTACGGGATATAGTTCCATCTTAATATTTAAACTTGAAGTGGGTATAATTTAGTTAATGTCAAAATAGTAGTTAGTTGTTTTAATTGACTTATTATTTAACTTTAGGGTAATGATGGCATTATAAGGTCAGTGTGGAATCAAGCTGAGTAATTGAATGTTAGATACTATTTTTCAGTGGGTTCATTTTATATCAAATGTTTGAATAATTAGAATTAGTTCTATGATTGTAATACTTCAAAATAATTAGATCTATTTTGTTTATTATTTAATTGATTTCCATATAATTTAAATGTATTGTTCATTTATACTTAAAAAGGGAATAAATGTGATAATGTGTTAAACCTTTTGATTAATTAAAATTGGAATGTTTAATTCAATCGATCGATTTAATAACGAAAGTTAAATTTAACGATCTATTCTCACTCACGATTATTAACTTAGATGGGGATGTCAAGACATCATTAGGAGATCCTATATCTATTCCTCCTTGAACCTATACTTTAACACAGGAAATTAAACATATCAAACTTAGTGGCGTTATTAATCCTTTTAAAAAAAAAAAATTGTTGGTGTGTTTTTGCCCTAATTTTTGGGCATGACACCAAAACACTCTAAATGGTATGACTCGATCTGCTTGTGATGATGTGTTATCTATATTTGTTGGCACTATAAAATGCACCACTCAACCACATCATGAGTATTATTAATGTGATATCCTTTATAGTCCATTTGATACTTTCTTAAAGCACATTAGATACAAGCTCTTGCACCATCATGCTCACCCTTTCCATGTACACTCATGAAAAAACTCTAAACGTGTGGAATGTTAAGGTATCACTGATATCTACATAATTCATAAAATGGTCTAGCTAATTTAAATTGTGACGGACATCCAACTGACCATACAAAATATTTTCTCCATTTTTATGCCTTTATTTTTTAAATAATCAAAAAATGTCTTAAAATAATGTTCCACAAAATGTGTGTCATGTTCTTTGTCATTACTAATGTAAAAGTGATACTCTTTTTTAATGATTCATGCTTGATCTTTACTTTCCACACCATCCAAATCAATTTGTGCATGTCAATAAGACACTTGAAGCATAATAGTAACTTACTCTATATAGAAGTATTCTACTTGAAGTTATTTTTTGAGAAATGAAGGAGTAATTCTCTGCAAAGTCAACAATGGATAAAATTGTCCCAAGTGGGAAAGTTTCTCTTAGTGTTTGAAACTGTTTTGCTTGCCACTTAGAAAAAAGAACATGATGTATATATGGTTGAATCAATTCATGAAAATTTGACATAAATTCTCCAATAGGTATGTCATCCGCTACATATTCCAACCTCATTGATTATTTTCCAACTTTTTTTCCTAACTTTATGTACTTATATCTCTTACATTTTACCATCCTCTGTTAGAGAAAAAGGTTACTCAAATCCTTCATCCTCATCATATCAGTATCTTCATCTCTCCAAGGAAATTTGGTTATGTTACCACATGTTTCACTAGTTCCTCTTATGCGATCTATTTCACATATTGCACAATCATTTGGTTTGTCACATAAGATTGATGTTATGAATTGGCTCGGTAGTTTATGAAAAGAATTTAGAGAACCACCACTTTCTTCTATCATATTTTTGAACCCTTGATAGTACAAATCAAATTCAACATGATATTGACAACAACATGTTTCAAAAGATCTATTTATCTTCACAAAATAGGGTTTCAATCTTTCAAACATTGTTTGTCCAATCTTTGTGTCCAGATTTAAATTACAAAATGAGAGATAAAATTCATGTTGTGTCACATCCAACCAATATTTTGCATTTTGAAGATACTACTTAGGCCCAATCCTCTACTTGGTTATATCTCTTCTATTTGGTGAAGGACAAGTATTATTAATCCTAAATTGAATAACTAAATTCTTAACTATTTCCACAATCCTATCAGATCAAGGAACTCTACACACTAGAGCCCAATTTCCTTCTAATGCACCATAATCCAAATTGTTTCTTCTTTTCAAATAATGTAATATCATCTTTCAGCTATACCCAATATGAGATGATAGTGAAGAGATCTATCTTTTTTTCCATAATTTCTTATTTAAAATAGATGTCAGTGTCACTCTTCGTGCAATGGATTTATCTGTAGATCTAGTTTTTTTCCCAATGCAATGTAACCCTTCCTTAACAGTTTCAACAATATATTTTTGTAGTTTAGAAGTCTTCCTCTTTTTTACACTTATATCTATACCCAATAGCTTCAATGGCTCTTTTAATTCATCTTTAAGAAGTGAAATTGATAATAGTTGAGTTTTCTCCATTGTATCAAGATTCTCAAATTGTGTAATTATTTCATTAGACTTTTTATTGAATTTCCTCTTCATAGTATGTGTAGGTTGACTAGCATACTCTCTCAATTTTTCTACATCCATTTCAATTAAATGATCTTTATTTCTATGATTAATTTTTCTCTTCGAAACTTGAGCTAGATTGACATTCTCATTTGTTGTTTGATCTTGGGATGCAAAAAAAATTAAAATAAAGACTTCAGATACAACTTCTCTTTAGGGTCCACATATGTGTATATACATAACAAATGAACTATTAAATACAATTTTATCTAACCTTCATATGGTCCTTCTTTGATATCCATTGCTTCATCTTCAATTTCCTCATGTCTAACATTTTCATCATCTACTATTGCACACACATGATATAACAAATAAAATCAAACAAGTTTGTAAGGCAATTATCTCTAAAATTAAAAATTAAAGATATAAAGTTTACCTCTAGACAAGTAGAAATCTAGAGAGAGATTGTACTTGCAAGAGATGCATGCATACATACATGTTTGAACTTAGGATGAACCTTCTCCAACCTCAGTAGGTTATCTTGTTTTGTTATGTCCTAAATAAATTCATAATTTAAAACACCATAATTAAAATGTACCCTAATTCTAAATATTTATAATTTGAAAACCATTATGTAATAAACCCTAATTCTAAATATTCATAATTTAAAAACCATAAAGTAATAAACCCTAATCCTAAATATTTATAATTTAATAAAACCTAATCCTAAATATTCATAATTCAATAAACTACTAATATTAAGTTAATAGTAACCGTAAGTTTATATTTACCATATTCTTAATTGGATAAACCCTAATCCTAACTATATACATACAAAAAGTCTACAATATGAAATTGCACACTATATGAGCTAAATATGCATTGGAAAAAATATTACACATGTCCATACCTTACCTCCTATAGTATCCTGGTAAAGTTTTTCAATGATTTTCATTTCTTGTTCGTCAGTTCTTCTTTGTGAATATTTACTTGCTCTTTTACATTTATTGCCTATGTCACAAATTTTTTTCTAAAATTTGAATATAGACAAGTTGCAAAATATTTCCTCCCTCCCAATGAAGTGCCTATTAACTGATTGGATTTGAATGTTACAATTGAAAAAAAAATGAAACTTATTTATATAACAATTTTATTTCATTTTTAAAAACCCTAAGGGTTGACTACACTTTTGATCAAAACTACTCTAGGTAGTTTTGATTGAAACTACCTAATGTAGTTTCGATCGAAAGTATGGTTGGCCCATTTAACCACATAGGTTAGCTTTCTTAGTTTCAATAGAAACTAGGTAAATATAATTTTTTTTAAGTGTAAGAAGATTTACTATGTTTTCATGGCTTCTAGGCTCACTTACTAGGTTCAGATGGAACATTAAGTCATGTCATTTTGCATGATCAAAGTACTATGGATGAGCTTTCTAATGACTATGAATTTGCTGCATTTTGAATTTTTTAGGTATACGTTTTTGCATGTGAATTGAATAGAGGTTTGTTATAAAAAATATCTATAAATTGGATGCTCATGGAAAAATAGTAACTAAGAGAACACAAATTTTGAAAAATAACTATGGTCTCCGTATTTGAGTCCTCTTTCAATCAAAATAATAATAATTTGAAATTGGATAAATATATAATAAGTTACATGTGTCAAAAGCCATGTATGTCCAAATTAATGCTAGGTCAAATTCAAACTATGATAAAATATGAAATAATAAGGATAAAGACATCAAATCACCTCCATGGTTTTGGTATGGATGTTATAAAACTAAATTTCAAAGAATCACATTGATATCTATTGTAGAAAAAAAGTTGTGTGTCAAAAAAATGTCACTTTTTAAAAATCAGGTTTTTGTTAACATACCAATTTTCATGAGAGAAAAAATAATTCAATCAAATAAATTCAATATATATATATATATATGAAAATCCTAAAAGTCTCTTCAAATTCCTAACCGTTAAATAGAAATTTGCATTTGAAAGTGAAAGTTTTCTTGAAAATTCATAGTTCAGTGTTAGTTTAGGTAAAAAGGTGTAACCCACTATTGTATGCATATATACACATACATATACATAAAGTGAAGCTTCTCTAATCACCTACTAGGAGAAATATAAAGAGATACATGTTTAGAAGGAAAAGAAAAACACATTTACATAGGTATCGCTTCTCCCCTTAAAGAAAATTGTAGAGCAAGCACTACTATATTTGGGCCCGAACACCACAAATTACACCATCATTGCAATTTAACCCCAAATGTTGTAGTGTTACAAAGGGAATAGATATCACAAGGACATGGAGATCACAAGGGAACAACAATAAAATGTAGAGATCACAAGGGTAGGACACCAAAATCCTAAATCTCTACTGATCTCCACCAAGGGTAGGACAATGAAATGAAAAGTTCATAAGGGCACGACAATGAAATGCAACAATCACAAGGGCATGGAAATGAAATCTCCACCAACATTCAGAGCTCTCCAACCTCGTTTGGAGCTCTCCACCCTCTTTTATATGCAACTCTTCACAATCAAAACAAATGGGGAATTATTTATGTTGTGTTTTCTTATATTTTGTTGATATCTAAAATCAACTTCACATTGTGTTGTAACTCAACCATAGGTGTTTGATCCTTGATGGATTTCATTTCAGCATTTCAATATTCAAATTTTCAAACTTCATCTTCATTATATAGTCCTTTCCACCCTAAAAACCACTTTGTTATTTCATTAAAATTAGGATTTAATGTAGTGTCTGCCCCTAGTTCACATTTTTTCTATCATTGTTGAACTCTTTTAGGACTAGTTTTATGTTGATGATTATTAGTAACATTATTTTGATATTGTTTTAGATTTGGTTTATTATATGATGAGATTACTTGGTACTTTATAATTCAAGTATGTATGATGGTTATTACAATGTTGGTAGTTATTGATGATGATTAGTTAGATGATTTATTATCATATGTGTTTTCTTATGGATACTTACCCCATACTTGCATATGTATGGTGTGTGTGTTTGTTTTCTTTCTGTATGGCATTTCTGATGTGGTTAAGGAAGAGAGTTGTAGTCACCTGATAGTCGGGATCTACACGATGCACCACTTCTTGTCATTGCTTGTTTAGCCTAGTATATATATTGTGTATGTACATGCATGGATTTTATGCAGGTTACAAGTACCGGGTATCCACTTCCCTGAATTGCCAAGATGAGAGTACCCTATCACATTATCTCAATGGTAAGAGAGGGGAGATAAATTCCCAAGTCCAAATCCCAACCCTTTAAACCATTTGTCCCAATTGAAAATTAGGGCAAGTATCTAAGTTGAGTACCCTCCGAATGCGTCAGATGATGTAATTTGTGATATTAACCCTTGGTTTAATTTTGAATGTATTTTTGCTATGATATTTTTTGTATTTTACTTTGTGAGTCTTTGGAGTATTTTCTATTAATTAAGTCTAATTAAAAGATTCAATTAATGATATAATTTAATGGAAAATTATTATGATATTTTAATATTTTATTTTATTTAATTAATTGGAAAATTAATTAAATAAAAGAATTAATTTAGAGATAAAAGTTATGAGTTTAATGTTGGAACGTGATAATATTTATTTAATTTAATAATAATAAATTTAGAGTTCATTTTTAAATAAAGGCTAAATAATATTATTATTTAAGTTAATAAATATTTATCAATTAAGTTTCAAAAATAAATTTAAAAGTGGAAAGGATATTAAAATTATTAAAAGATTCTAGATTGCATGATGTGTGCATGTGATTAAAATATATATATATATATATATATATATATTAAGATAAAACAAGTAGATTTATTAAAGTGAGTGCATGAGATTTAAAATTAATAAAAAAATAAAAAAATAAAAAGAAAATATTAAATAAATTAATGTGCATTATATTTATTCACATAGGAGTATGCGAACTCTCGTGAGTTTTCATGTTGACAACACAAGAGTTTGCACTCTAATTATGCACATGTTGTCTACACTTAGGAGTTAGCACATTATTTGAGCACATGGTGTCTACAACATTCTAGAGACCTCATCATGTCTATCTTCTTGTCGTGGAAGTTACGTGCTTAGTTGTCATGACTATCTCCTAGTCCTTTCTAGACACATTCTAGATGCATCTTAGAGGCCTTTATATAGAGGCTCTCCTAGTGTGTATGGACAAGCTTATATGCATTCAAGAAGCTCATATGCTTCTACATCCTCATATGCTTCTACAAGCACTCCTAGTCACTTGGGGTGGGTTATGTTCTTAGAGGAATTGTGAATGTTGGAGAAGGAAAAAATTTTTAGAAAAGAGAAATTTCTAAGAGGAGGAGCTTCTCTACAATTTTCTAAGGCATAGCAAATTAGCATTAGTGTCTAGGTAGGCACTCGTGATTATTTCACATATTTTATTACGCTCTTTCTTTTCCTGTCTTCATTGTGTTTGTTATATGTGTTTCAATAATTCTCTATGAATGAATCTTCAATTTTGTAATTTGGAATTTGGGCATGCATATTGTTTCATCCAGTTATGGAAATTAAAAATATTATTGCAATCTTCCCTTAGTAGAATCAAGATTTGGGAATTGATTCGGGTTTGAGTTCAAATTAAAATAGAATCTTATTATTATGCATCAGTTTTATATGATTTATTAACTAATCTAATTAAATTAAATTCAACTAAGATTAGTAATAGTAGGAGTGTAATTAATTATTGGTCAATTTAAGTAAATGAATTTTAAATGAGGGCAAATTAAAAAGAAAAGAGATATTAATATAAGTGTTTAGTGAAATTATATAATTATTGAATTATTAATGAGCTTGATAAGGGTGATGATTATTTTGTTTAAAATCAGTAAAGATTATTTTAAATAAATGATTGTCCTTGAAGTGTTTTAAGGAAATTGTAAACTAATTATTTGAAAGTTGATAAGTATTATTCTAATGTTTTGAATAGTGTGAATGATTTTATCTAAAAGTCAATGGGAACTAGTTCAATGATTTAAATAAGTAAATAATTATCTTTTGATTATTTTAGAAAATTGTTTTAAAATAATGTAGGGATGATTCTATGTTTAATTTGAAGAGATAAATGGGTTGACTTGTAGAAGAATCTTATACTCTTGAAATATACTTGAAACAAAATCTGAAACCTCATATTTGACTTAACTTCTAATTGCGAAAGAAAACTAAGATATGTGTTTGTATCTTGTTCTTTATGCTATCCACGTTTGGGGATTGGGTGGTCCTAGAGTGTTGACTAGTTAGGATGTCTACCAGAGGCTTAGGAGTTATGCGAATGTGATAGCATGTTGATATTATTTGATCTCGATCTTTCTAAACCAAACCATGGTAATGTGATGGTGTGCTCTATGAGATGTTTGTATTTACTGATTGTTATTGCTTTCCAGTCTTCTTGTGTGAAGCTTAGGTGTAAGTATTTGAGATACTTGACTTAACCATTTTTGAGTCAATGATCAATTATACTTGGGTCACTTTCCAGTCGTCTTAATGGGACTGAAGTGTTTATTTTTATCTTGATGATGTCATGTTGTGACATGTTTTGACTTGACCATTTTTGGAGTCTTCGATCAGTATTATTGGTCTGAGATGCCTTTCTGCTTGCTCATTGAGAACCGAAGGGTATTGTGATTTATTCTGGTTGCTTGTTGAGAACTGATGAATATTGTGATCTAACATTTGATTCTTTCCAATTGCTCATGGAGGACTGATGTGAACTTTGTGGATTATATTTTGATGCTTTCCTGTCACTTATTCAAGACTAAGGAGATTATTTTTGTGATTATGGATTTTTGCTTTTATTGAACCTAGGGTAGGTTATCTACTTGTAGTGTTGGGAAGTGGCTTACAATGGGAGCCGGGGCCCTAAGTGGCTGCCAGGATAACTCATTGTAAGTTATTTAATAAGTGAAAAGATTTACACTAAATGGGGATTAAAATGAACCTAATAAGATAATTGTATGTTCTCACCCATGCCTTGAGTGCTAGTATAGACTAGGATGGGAGTAGAGAGAATGCTTGGTTGCAACCTTGCATTCTGTAGTATGCCTTGTCAGTACGAGAGGATACTAGTGGCCATATAGGGATCACTAGAGGGCTAGGGTCTATTGAGAAACTACTACTGGAACTCTTACGTGATCTGTACGATGACACTTTCTTGCTTAGATAGTAGGTTTCTACATGTCTTTGTTGTGCCTTTGGAAATAGATGTTAGTTTTTGTTGAAACCTTTGAGTTAGAATACTTTTAGGATTCCTAGATTTAAAGAGTATTTGTGCTATGTGATTAGATATCTTATTTGAGACTTGAGACTATCTCCTCCAGTGCTATCTTTGTTGGCATTTATCTTCATTATGTTCTTGGATCATTATGATGGATGTTATATCTTGTGATGGATGTAATTACGGACATGTTTCTTTATATTAATGATTAACATGTGATAGATGATGTTATCTGCTTTGTAGGATCATCTTATGCATTATTCTTGCATGTTAGGTTTTTTTTTTTTATGTTATAGCATATTTAGGAGTGACATCCCTATTTACTATAATACCAATGATCTCTTCGATGGCTTGAGATGTTATGTCGGAGGGATGGCTAGGGCCCATGATGGTCTAATGATGCTATTGACGGTTGCGAAGAATGTGCACTTAGATTAGTTGTGTTTTATGATGGATGGTTATCTTTTACGATGGTTGTTATATCTTTATTGATGGATGGATGTATCATGTATGTTAATGATTTTATTTACTTTATTGCACTTGTATCATGGTCGATGAGTATGATGTATCTTTATTTTAACATATGTATATTCTTTTAAGCCTTTCATAACCCTGTGACTTGTGCAGTGGATCATTGAGCATTTTGAATAGGAATTTGAAACAAATGTGTAATATGGACATTGGACTCTTTAATTATTCTTTCATGTGGATGTGGTAGTGGTAGACTTAGTATTAATTAGTTTAAATGTGACTCAACATCTTAGGATCATTAAGGAATGTAACCTATTATGTATTCTTATGTATGTATGTTATTGCTTTTGCTACTATGTGTTTGATGTGAATGAATTATCTTTCATGACTTTAAAAAAAAATTATTTGGCAAACTTAGTAAAATTTTAGGTTAATTCTTTTAGATCCCTTGGCAGGGCATTACATTTGGTATCAGAGCCCGAGTTTCAACATTGGGAGCTCTGAGTATATTTGAATGCCACTAGTGTTAACTAGTTGAACAAAACAAAAACTTTGAACTATCATGCGTATCTCTTTCAAACTAAAACTTGAAACTAGGTGAGTTGAAATATGACTTAAACTATTAATTGTGTATTTTTCATACTTGAACACTTAGGTTTCAAACTTGAAATTATACTGAAACCTAAACATGCACAAAACTGAAAATTGAAACTTATTCTATTTTCAAAAAAAAAAATGTATCTTCCATCTATGCCTTTAATAATCTTTGCAAGCATTATGTTGATCCTTTGTTTAAAGTAATTTATTTTAGTAGTTGTTAAAAGAACAAATGTTGGAACAATGTAGTTTTTGGTTTATCATTAAACTAGAATCATATTGCTCTAAGTGTATTGTAGTGTTCTCAGTAGAGTCATATCCTTCTGATGCAGGAGCATCCAGAGGTATAAGGGCAATCCTGTGTCACCCAAAAAAAAAATACTTAGACTTAGTTTCTGTTTCATGTGTTTTCATTTTTGGATACCCATTTGGGTCAAATAAAGGTTCCAACTCTCACAGTTCCAATATCAGTGTTCGTATAAATCTAATAAAAAATAGGAGTATGTAATTGAGCCATCATTTTGGTAAACTAAGAGGTCTAAATTGGCTAGATGAATGTAATTATAATTTAGAGCATTCCAAAAAAAAATCAATTCAAAAGGCCCCACGGATTGAAAGTTATTACAATTTTTCGGGTTGTGGAGACCTCCTAAGAATGCTTCAAAGTCAGGTTAGGGGCATTAAATGACCTTGAAAAGGATCAAAAATGGGGGATGAGAAAATATGGTCCATAGGGCTATAGAGCACTTTGAGAGCTTTTCAAAAATGTAAACGGTTTGTCAATCGGAGCTACGATTCAAAAGTTATGCCTCTTGAAATTTTGGTTACCGTTTTTGGATTCTTTTAGATTTGCGTCGACTTCTAACACAGCTTTTGGAACCTTCTATTTGGTCGGTGGATGCCTAGTAGCACTTTCTAGAATGTACTCCTAGTCCTTAACCCTCTGGGGTCTATTTAAGGATATTTTTGGCATTGTAAAAGGTAGTTCGGAGTGGAGTTTGAGAGGAGATACTGAAAGGAGAAATTATCTCCAGATTTATGCTATTGTAAGCCCTTAGGGCATCTTTTGAAGTTTATTTTCTCTGTACTATTTGTACTAGCTTATTTTATTAGTTAATATAATTTCCCCTTTTCTGTTGTGTCCATTCTGTGCTTGGGTTGTGTCCCCATCAAGTGGTATCAGAGCAAGTTTTCCTGAGTGTGTAGACAGAGCATTGACTGTAAGGTAGATTGCACAAGGACTGTGTGGTTGTGGGTTTAAGTTAAGAAGATGCCTCCATGAAGAGAGCATGGTGGAAGGGCCAGAGCTACTAATCCTAAGGAGGTTAGAGCCCTCCAAAGGCAGGTACAAGCATTGCAGAAGGAGCTCTGTAGAGTAACAACTGTGGCCGCAAGTGATGAAAGTGAAGATGACAACGAAGAAGATGAAATTGGACCAAAAGGGGAATTTGATGGGAAAGTTTTGAATCATGCAGAGGAAAGGCTTTTTAGGGCCATTACTAAGTTTGGGAAAGGACCTGCAATTGAATTGGGTGTATTTTCAAAAAATTTGAAACTAGATGAGTTGATCGATTGGATCAATGAATTGGGAGAATACTTTGAGTATGAGGATATCAGGGACCCAGATAGGGTTAAGTTTGCAAAGGCCAAACTGAAAGGCCATGCCAAAATTTGGTGACAAGAGGTCCAACTGGAAAGAAATAGAAGAGGAAAGGAGAAGATCACAAGGTGGGATCACATGGTGGACAAATTGAAGAAGCAGTTCATTCATGTGGACTACGAGCTTGATTTGTTTAAGAAGATGCATGGTTTAAAGAAAGTAGGAAGATCAGTCCAAGAATATATAGAGGAGTTTTACCGACTCTTGATTAGAGTAGGGCATGTAGAAGCAAATAAGGAGAAGGTTGCTCGTTATATTAGTGCTTTGCGACCTAGCATCCAGGAGGAATTAAGTCTGGTAAGAATGACCAGCGTCGAAGATGCATACCAGTTTGCCCTATGAGTTGAAGAGAAATTGAATAAAAGGTTTGAAGGAAGACAAAGGGGGCACGATCAAGGAGGAAGGGGAAGCAGTAGGTCATCTGGAGGCCGCAATGAAACCCAAAAGAAAAATGAAGATGAGGGTACTAGCAGGAACCAGAGGAATGAGGGTTTCAACCGCTCCTGTGACCAAGACTTTGGAAATTGAAGAGGAAGAGGTAGAGGATGTGGACAAGGAAGAGGAGGCTTCCATGGTACCTATTTCCATTGTAATGAAGAAGGTCATCATGCCTTTGAATGCCCTCAATGACAAGCAAGGACAGATAGGAGGGCTGAGGGCCAAGCTAGGGTTGCTCATGTGGATGAGGATGCACAATCATCACATTTAGAGGATGCAGAAGGAGGAGAGACCTTGGTAAATGAAAGAGTCCTACTAAGTGGTGAGATTGAACCAGGAAAATGGAGGATTTTGTTTGGTACCAGATGCAAGTGTGAGGATAAATGTTGTGATGTGATCATCGATGGTGGTAGCACCGATAACTTGGTATCAGAAGAGATGATCTCTAAGCTGAAGCTCAAGAGGGAGAAACATCCCCAACCCTATCAAATTGCTTGGGTAAAAGATGATCATAAGGTCCTAGTAAGTGAACAATGTTTAGTAAAATTCAAAATTGGGAGTTACCATGATGAAGTTCTCTATGATGTTATTTTAATAGATGTTTTCCATCTATTGTTGGGTAGACCATGGCAGTTTGATAGGCATGCAATACATGATGGTCATGCAAACACATGCTCTCTAACAAAGGATGGAGTTCGCCACAAATTGAAGCCCATGAAAAAGGAAGGCGAAAAGGTATGTAGCGGTGCTAGGATTTGTCTTGTTGATGGAAGGAAGTTTTTAGATGGCATGAAACATGAACATATGTACTATTCTTTGATTCCTATGAAAGATAAAGAAGGTAGTACTAAAATACCACTTGAAGTTTCAGATTTACTAGGTGAATTTTGAGATATTATCTCTGATAATGTTTCAGATGGATTTCCACCAGTAAGACAAATCATTCATCAGATAGATTTAATCCCAAGAGCTAGTTTTCCTAACAAGGCTGCTCACAGGATGACTCTTATTGAAACAGATGAGCTAAATAGACATGTTCAAGAGCTGTTAAGGAAGGGCTTGATTCGAGAGAGCCTAAGTCCATATGCAGTACCTACAGTACTTGCACCAAAGAAGGATGGAGAGTGGAGGATGTGTATAGATTCTCAAGCTATAAATAGGATAACCATCAAGTACCGATTTCTTTTGCCAAGGATGGATGATCTTATGGACTACTTGAGTGGAGCTCAATACTTCACAAAGATAGATCTGAAGAGTGGTTATCACCAGATACAAATTCGAGAAGGAGATGAGTGGAAAATAGCCATCAAGACCAAGGAGGGTCTTTATGAATGGTTAGTCATGCCCTTTGGATTGACGAATGCCCCAAGCACCTCCATGTGGCTCATGAATGAGGTACTTAAGAAGTTCTTGGCAAAAAAATTTATTGTTTATTTGGATGATATTTTAATTTTCAGCAAGACTTTGGAAGAACATTTATTGCATATTCATAGTATCCTTGAAAGGCTAAGGGAAGAGAAACTGTTAATTAATCTAAAGAAGTGTATCTTTGCAAAAAGGGAGTTAGTCTATTTGGGGTTTGTTATATCACTTGAAGGTCTCAAAATGGATCCAGAGAAGGTAAAAGTCATCTTGGAATGGCCTACTCTAAGGTCTGCTACTGAGGTAAGATCATTTCATAGTTTAGTTAGTTTTTACATGAAGTTTATTAAGAATTTCAGTGGCATATGTGCACCCCTAACTGATACAATAAGAGGGGATAGAAAAGAGTTCAAATGGACTGCAGCAGCTCTGAGAAGTTTTGAATTGCTGAAGAAGAAGGTGACAGAACAGCTTGTGTTGGTACTTCCAAATTTTAGAAAAGTGCTCTAGGTGGATTGTGATGCTAGTGACAGTGCTATTGGGGCTGTATTAAGCCAAGAAGGTAAGCCTATTGCATATTTTAGTGAAAAATTGAATGATGCAAAGAAGAAGTATTATGTTTATGATCAAGAGTTCTATGCAATAGCTCACGCCTTAAAGAAATGGAGGCATTATTTATTGCCAAAGGAATTTATTTTGTATATTGATCATCAGGCATTACAGTACCTAAATAGCCAAGGTAAATTGAATCAGAGGCATATGAAGTGGGTAGAGTTCTTGCAGAGCTATACATTTGTGTTGAAGCATAGAAGTGGAAAATCTAACAGGGTTGTAGATGCACTAAGTAGGAGACAGTTGTTGCTTACAGTAATGCAGGTTGAAGTAGTTGGGTTTGATGAACTCAAGAATTTGTACCTTGAGGATCTTGATTTTTTTGAAGCATGGAAAGCTTGTAAAGAGCCTATTGTTGTAGATAGGACCAAGTGGTTAGACTATTTGATTCAGGATGGCATGTTGTTCAAGGGTAGTCAATTGTGGATTCCAAGGATTTCCATGAGGGAGAATATGATTAAGGAGAAACATAGTGGAGGGATGGCAGGACATTTTGGTCGAGATAAGACCATTGCCATTCTAAGAGAACATTATTTTTCTGCCTCAAATGTCACAAGATGTGAAAAGGCTTGTACAGAGTTGTCAAGTTTGTCAAGTTGCTAAGGGATTTAGCCACAATACTGGACTATATCAGCCATTTCCTGTTCCATCAAAGCCATGGGAGGACATAAGTATGGATTTTGTTCTTGGATTGTTGAGGACACAAAGGGGTAATGACTTAGTATTTGTGATGGTTGATAGGTTCTCCAAAATGGCACATTTCATTCCATGCCACAAAACTCATGATGTTGTCCATATTGCAAACTTGTTCTTCAGAGAGGTGATAAGACTACATGGTCTCCCAAGGAGTATAGTTTCTGACAGAGATACTAAATTTGTGGAGTATTTCTGAAGGACATTGTGGAAGAAGTTGAGAATAGACCTAAAATTTTGTTCCACGCATCACCCGCAGACTGACGGCCAAACAGAAGTGGTAAATAGAAGTCTGGGCAATTTGTTGAGATGTTTATGTGGGGATAAGCCCAAGGGATGGGATTTGATTCTACCACAGGAAAATTTTTCTTATAATAACTTTGTAAATAGAAGTACTAGAAAATCACCATTCCAAATTGTATATGGGAGTAGCCCAAGAACTGCACCAGAGCTGAGGAAGATAGAACAAGGGGAGAGGACAAGTGTTGAAGCTGAGGAATTTGTTGAACATATCAAGCATCTACATGAGGAGGTTCAAGCACACATTACCAAGATGAATCAAGAGTATAAAGCTAGGGCTGATCAAAGGAGAAGACATAAGGAATTTCAAGTAGGAGATTTAGTCATGGTGCACTTACGGAAAGAAAGATTTCCAGCCAGTACTTACAACAAGCTGAAAATGAAGAAATTTGGCCCTTGCAAAATTTTGAAGAAACATGACTCAGGAAATGCATATGAGGTGGAGCTGCCAGATGGTATTCACATTTTTTCTATTTTCAACATTGTAGACTTAATAGAGTATCATGATGATGGTGCAAATGACAAGCCAGTGTTAGAGCCATGTCCAATTCCTGCTTCTAAGAAGGAGGAGATAGAAGACATTCTAGATCATCGTGTGGGTAGGAGTACCAGAAATAGGCAGTATGAAGAGTATTTGGTGAAGTGGAAAGGATGGTCGATTGAGGGCTCAACTTGGATTTTAGTAGCTGAGGTTTCCCATTTGGGATTTCCTCTACCATTCATAAAGTGACAGGGTCACTTTTCAATCTACCCTGGGTGTCTGATGCAGGAGCATCCAGAGGTATAAGGGCAATCCTGTGTCACCCAAAAAAAATATACTTAGACTTAGTTTTTGTTTCATGTGTTTTTATTTTTGGATACTCGTTTGGGTCAAATAAAGGTTCCAACTCTCATAGTTCCACTATCAGTGTTCATGTAAATCATGAAAAAATAGGAGTATGTAATTGAGACATCATTTTGGTGAACTAGGAGGTGTAAATTGGATAGATGAATGTAATTGTAATTTAGAGCATTCCAGAAAAAGAATCAGGTCAAAAGGCCCCATGGATTGAAAGTTATTATAGTTTTTTCGAGTTGTGGAGACCTCCTAAGACTGCTTCAAAGTCAGGTTAGGGGCATTAAATGACCTTGAAAAGGACCAAAAAAGGGGATGAGCAAAGGTGGTCCATAGGGCTATAGAACGCTTCAAGAGCTTTCTAAAAATGTAAACAGTTCGTCAATCAGAGCTACGGTTCAAAAGTTATGCCTCCCAGAAGTTCGGTTACAATATTTTTGGATTCTTCTAGATTTGCGTCGACTTCTAACTTAGCTTCTAGAACCTTCTATTTGGTTGATGGATGCATACTGGCACTTCCTAGAATGTACTCCTAGTCCTTAACCTGTCGGGGTCTATTTAAGGATATTTTTGGCATTGTAAAAGGCAGTTCGGAGTGGAGTTTGAGAGGAGGTACTGAAAGGAGAAATTATCTCCAGATTTATGCTATTGTAAGCCCTTAGGGCATGTTTTGAAGTTTATTTTCTCTGTACTATTTTTACTAGCTTATTTTCTCAGTTAATATAATTTTTCCTTTTCTATTGTGTCCATTCTGTGCTTGGGTTGTGTCCCCATCACCTTCTATGGGGTTAAAAGGGTTCAATGGGACCCGTGTAGTGAGTATCTTAGTTTTTCATTCTTCCAAGCTTCTAGGAGTAAGCTAATTCTAGGGAGGGCAGGTGTAGTGCCTACCCCTAGTTTGCATTTTTTCTATCATTGTCGAACTCTTTTAGGACTAGTTTTATGTTGATGATTATTAGTAACATTATTTTGATATTGTTTTAGATTCGGTTTATGATATGATGAGATTACTTGGTACTTTATAATTCATGTATATATGATGGTTATTACAGTGTTGGCAGTTATTGATGATGATTAGTTAGATGATTTATTATCATATGTGTTTTCTTATGGATACTTACCCCATACTTGCATATGTATGGTGTGTGTGTTTGTTTTCTTTCTGTATGACATTTCTAATGTGGTTAAGGAAGAGAGTCGTAGTCACTTGCTAGTCAGGATCTACATGATGCACCACTTCCTACCATTACCTATTTACCCTAGTATATATATTGTGTATGTACATGCATGGATTTTATGCAGGTTGTAGGTACCAGGTATTGACTTCCCTGAATTGCCAGGATGAGAGTACTTTATCGCATTATCTCAATGGTAAGAGAGGGGAGATAAATTCTCAAGTCCAAATCCCAACCCTTTAAACCATTTGTCATAATTGAAAATTAGAACAAGTATCTAAGTTGAGTACCTTTTGAATGTGTCAAATGATGTAATTTGTGATATTAACCTTTGGTTTGATTTTGTATGTATTTTGGCATGATGGGTTTTCGTATTTTACTTTGGGAGTCTTTGGAGTATTTTCTATTAATTAAGTCTAATTAAAAGATTTAATTTAATGAAAAATTATTATGATATTTTAATATTTAAATTTATTTAATTAATTGGGAAATTAATTAAATAAAAGAATTAATTTAGAGATAAAAGTTATGAGTTTAAAGTTGAAACATGATAATATTTATTTAATTTAATAATAATATATTTAGAGTTCATTTTTAAATAAATGCTAAATAATATTATTATTTAAGTTAATAAATATTTATCAATTAAGTTTTGAAAATAAATTTAAAAGTGGAAAGGATATTAAAATTATTAAAAGATTTTAGATTGCATGATGTGTACATGTGATTAATATATATATATATATATATATATATAAAGATAAAACAAGTGGATTTATTAAAGTGAGTGCATGAGATTTAAAATTAATAAATTAATTTAAAAAAAAATGCGAATATTAAATAAATTAATGTGCATTATATTTATTCACATAGGAGTATGCAAACTCTCATGAGTTGTCATGTTGACAACAAAAGAGTTTGCACTCTAATTATGCACATGTTGTCTACACTTAGGAGTTAGCACATTATTTGAGCACATGGTGTCTACAACATTCTAGAGACCTCATGATGTCTATCTTCTTGTCGTGGAAGTTATGTGCTTAGTTGTCATGACTATCTCCTAGTTCTTTCTAGATACATTCTAGATGCATCTTAGAGGCCTTTATATAGAGGCTCTCCTAGTGTGTATGGACAAGCTTATATGCATTCGAGAAGCTCATATGCTTCTACATCCTCATATGCTTCTACAAGCACTCCTAGTCACTTGGGGTGGGTTCGGTTCTTAGAGGAATTGTGAATGTTGGAGAAGGAAGGAATTTTTAGAAAAGAGAAATTTCTAAGAAGAGGAGCTTCTCTACAATTTTCTGAGGCATAACAAATTAGCATCAGTGTCTAGGTAGGCACTCGTGATTATTTCACATATTTTATTACGCTCTTTCTTTTCTTATCTTCATTGTGTTTGTCATATCTGTTTAAATAATTCTCTATGAATGAATCTTCAATTTTGTAATTTGAAATTTGGGCATGCATATTGTTTCTCTAGTTATGGGAATTAAAAATATTATTGCAATCTTCTGTTAGTAGAATCAAGATTTGAAAATTGATTCGGGTTTGGGTTCAAATTAAAATAGAATATTATTATTATGCATCAGTTTTATATGATTTATTAACTAATCTAATTAAATTAAATTTAACTAAGATTAGTTAATAGTAGAAGGAGTGTAATTAATTATTGGTCAATTTAAGTAAATGGATTTCAAATGAGGGCTAATTAAAAAGAAAAGAGATATTAATATAAGTATTTAGTGGAATTATATAATAATTGAATTATTAATGAGCTTGACAAGGGTGACGGTTATTTTGTTTAAAATTAGTGAAGATTATTTTAAATAAATGATTGTCCTTGAAGTGTTTTAAGAAAATTGTAAACTAATTATTTGAAAGTTGATAAGTATTATTCTAATGTTTTGAATTGTGTGAATGATTTTATCTAAAAGTCAATGGGAACTAGTTCAATGATTTAAATAAGTAAATAATTATCTTTTGATTATTTTAGAAAATTGTTTTAAAATAATGGAGGGATAATTCTATGTTTAATTTGAAGAGATAAATGGGTTGACTTGTAGAAGAATCTTATACTCTTGAAATATACTTGAAACAAAATCTCAAACCTCATATTTGGCTTAACCTATGATTGCAAAATAAAACTAAGATATGTGTATGTATCTTGTTCTTTATGCTATCCATATTTGGGAATTGGGTGGTCCTAGAGTGTTGACTAGTTAGGATGTCTACCAGAGGCTTGGGAGTTATGTGAATGTGATGGCATGTTGATGTTATTTGATCTCGATCTTTCTAAACCCAACCATGGTAATAATTATGATGGATCATTATGATGGATTTTTTTATCTTGTGATGGATGTAATTATGGACATGTTTCTTTATATTGATGATTAGCATGTGATAGATGATGTTATCTTCTTTGTAGGATCATCTTATACATTATTCTTACATGTTAGATTTTTTTTATGTTGTAGCATATTTAGGAGTGACATCCCTATTTACTATAATACCAATGATCTCCTCGGTGGCTGGGGATGTTACATGTGGAGGGATGGCTAAGGCCCATGATGGTCTAATGATGCTATTGATGGTTGGGAGGAACCGTGCACTTAGATTAGTTGTGTTTTATGATGGATGGTTATCTTTTAGGATGGTTCTTATATCTTTATTGATGGATGGGTGTATCATGTATGTTAATGGTTTCATTTACTTTATTGCACTTGTATCATGGTGGATGAGGATGATGTATCTTTATTTTAACATATGTATATTCTTTTAAGCCTTTCATACCCTGTGACATGTGCAGTGGTTGATTGAGCATTTTAGATAGGCATTTGAAACAAATGTGTAATATGGACATTGGACTCTTTAATTATTTTTTCATGTGGATGTGGTAGTGTTAGTCTTATTATTAATTAGTTTAAATGTGACTCAATGTCTTGGGATGCCTAAGGAATGTAACCTATTATGTATTTTTATGTATGTATGTTATTGCTTCTGCTACTATGTGTTTGATGTGAATGAGTTATCTTTCATGACTTTAAAAAAAAATTATTTGGCAAACTTAGTAAAATTTTAGGTTAATTCTTTAGATCTCTTGGTGGGGTGTTACACTTAAACAAAGCCAATGATAAAAAAAAGCCCCATATTCTAGAATCTAAATAATAAAACAATAAAACTCACTCAACCCATGCTAATTGACTTAGCTCAAGACCCTACACAAAATAATGCAGACCAAGAAAAATGGGCAAAAATTTTTAGAAAATTATATCATAGTAGATATTTTTAGAAAGAAACAAGCCATAACCTAGTTAAATTGGTCTAGTTGTTGATTAGTTGGGTTGATTAAAAATTCCTATAGAACTGTCATCAGATTAGGTACAATAAAATGAACAATTAGTTGCTACCAACTAGTAGGATCAAATACGATTTTTCAACATGATAAAACTGCATATGCAGATGTATGTATGTATGTGTATATATATGTCTATATGTATATGTATGTATGTATATATGTATGTATGTATGCATATATAGAGAGAGATCTTGTGAATTGTGGAGATTAAAGGAGATCTAGGATCTTTTTGTCATGCCCTTGTAATCTTTGTATATGTATGTATGTATGTATGTATGTATGTATGTATGTATGTATGTATGTATGTATGTATGTATGTATATGTAAATGTATGTATATAAATAGAGAGATCTTGGCGCAATAGAAAAATAATAAAACTCACTCAACAGGTAGCATGGCCATGGGTATTGTCACAAGATTTTAAACATAACTATATAAGGAGTGAGTTAAGATTTATATAGGTTAACCTTACATTAACTTTAAACTACAACACAAAGGTTGTACCAAGGTATTATAGTATTTTAATTATAGAAAATTGGTTGATTTTCTCGAGTGGGTGTATAATGGCAAAGAGTTTTATTAGTCGAGTAAAGATTAACAACGGTTATAGGAACACAACTACATCAAAACAATTAGAAACTAGAACCACATATTCATTAGAGTGAGTATTTCAAGGGTCTTGATCTCATAGGTACATGTATGTAGACAGCCTAGTAGGCAGAGTATGTCTCTAGTGTGCAGATGCCTTGGACATAGTTAGGTAGCACTTAACCATTTTAAGACAGTATATGTTAACTGATGAGACTTATATTTTAAGACATTATATGTACCTAGTGTATCTGGCTTTTGAAAATAGAAGGCTAAACTCTGCATTTTAGCATTAACTTGACTGGTCTATTTAAACACATTGATTATTGTCAGAAGCTTTTAAATATAACTATATAAGGACTAAGTTAGGACATATATAGGTTAACCTTACATTAATTATAAACCACAATGCAAAAGTTGCACCAATGTATTATAGTATTGTAATTATAGAAAACTACCTAATTCACCCAAGTGGGATGATGGTGAAGAGTTGTATTAGGTGAGTAAATCTCACTACTGGTTATACAAATATAGTTACATCAAAACAATTAGAAACCAAAACTACATATTTGTTAGGGTGAGTAGTTCAAGGGTCTTGATCCCATGGATGTAGGTATGTAGGTAGCCTAGTAGGTGGATGATGGGGACACAACCCAAACACAGAATGGACACAACAGGAAAAGGGAAATTGTATTAACTGTAAAAATAAGCTAGTACATTTAGTATAGAGAAAATAGACTTCATAACATGCCCTGGCCTACAATAACATAAATTTGGAGATAATTTCTCCTTTGAGTACCTCCTCTCAAACTCCACTCTGAACTGCCTTTTACAATGCCAGAAATGTCCTTAAATAGACCCCGGAGGGTTAAGGACTAGGAATACATTCTAGAAAGTGCTAGTAGGCATCCACTGACCAAATTGAAGGCTCCAAAAGCTACGTTAGAAGTTGATGCAAATCTAGAAGAACCCAAAAACGGTAACCGAACTTTCAGGAGGCATAATTTTTGAACCGTAGCTCTGATTGACGAACCGTTTACATTTTCAAAAAGCTCTCGGAGTGCTCTATAGTCCTATAGACCAGCTTCACTCATCTCCCAATTTTTGACCTTTTTTGAGGTCATTTAATTCCCCTAACCTAACTTTGAAGCATTCTTAGGAGGTCTCCAAAACCCAAAAAACTGCGATAACTTTCAAACCATGGGGCTTTTTGACCTGACTCTTTTTCTGGAATGCTCTAAATTACAATTACATTCATCTAACCAATTTACACCTCCTAGTTCACCAAAATGATGGCTCAATTACATACTCCTATTTTTTTGACATTTACACGTATCCCAAGGTGTTCAAATACTCTATCCTATAACACTGATAGTGGAACTGTGAGAGTTGAAACCTTTATTTGACCCAAATGGGTATCTAGAAATGAAAACACATGAAATAGAAACTAGGTCTAAGTACATTTTTTGGGTCACATAGGATTGCCCTTATACCTCTGGATGCTCCTGCATCAGACACCCAGGGTAGATTGAAAAGTGACCCTATCACTTTATGAATGGTAGAGGAAATTCCAAATGGGAAACATTAGCTGTAGAAATCCAAGTTGAGTCCTCGATCGCCCATCCTTTCCACTTGACCAAGTACTCTTCATACTACCTATTTCTGGTACTTCTACCCACACGATGATCTAGAATGTCTTCTATCTCCTCCTTCTTAGAAGCAGGAATTAGACATTGCTCTAACACCAGCTCCTCATCTGCACCATCATCATGATACTCTGTTAAGTCTGCAATGTTGAAAATAGGAGAAATGTGAACACCATCTGGAAGCTCCACCTCATATGCATTTCCTCAGTCATGTTTCTTCATAATTTTGGAGGGGCTAAATTTCTTCATTTTCAGCTTGTTGTAAGTACTGGCTGGAAATCTTTCTTTTCATAAGTGCACAATGACTAGATCCCCTACTTGGAATTCCGTATGTCTTCTCCTTTCATCAGCCCTAGCTTTATACTCTTGATTCATCTTGGTAATGTATGCTTGAACTTCCTCATGTAGACAATTGATATGTTCAGCAAATTCTCCAGCTTCAGCACTTGTCCTTTCCCCTTGCTCTATCTTCCTCAATTTTGGTGCAGTCCTTGGGCTACTTCCATATACAATTTAGAATGGTGATTTTTCAGTACTCATATTTATAGAGTTATTGTAAGAAAACTCTGCTTGTGGTAGAATCAAATCCCATCCCTTGGGCTTATCCCCAACTAAACACTCAGCAAATTGCCCAAACTTCTGTTTACCAATTTTGTTTGGCTGTCAGTCTGTGGGTGATGCGTTGAACTAAATTTCAAGTCTGTTCTCAACTTCTTCCATAATATCCTCCAGAAATGCCCCACAAATTTAGTATCTCTATTAGAAACTATACTCCTCGGAAGACCATGTAGTCTTACCACCTCTTTGAAAAACAAGTCTGCAATATGGATAGCATCATGAGTCTTGTGGCATGGAATAAAATGTGCCATTTTGGAGAACCTATCAACCACCACAAATACTGAGTCATTACCCCTTTGTGTCCTTGGAAATCCAAGAACAAAATCCATACTTATGTCCTCCCATGGCCTTAATGGAACAGACAATGGTTGATATAGTCCAAAATTGTGACTAAATCCCTTGGCAACTTGACAAACCTGGCAAATCTGTATAAAATTCTTCACATCCTGTGAAATCTGAGGCCAAAAATAATGTTCTCTAAGAATGGCAATGGTCTTATCTTGACCAAAATGTCCTGCCATCCCTCCACTGTGTTTCTCCTTAATCAGATTTTTCCTCCTGGAACTCCTTGGAATGCACAATTGACTACCCTTGAAAAACATGCCATCCTGAATCAAATAGTCTAACCACTTGGTTCTATCTACAGTAACAGGCTCTTTACAAGCTTTCCATGCTTCAGAAAAATCAGGATCTTCAGGGTACAAATTCTTGAGTTCATCAAACCCAACTACTTCAACTTGCATTACTATAAGCAACAACTGTCTCGTACTTAGTGCATCTGCAACCATGTTAGATTTTCCACTTCTATGCTTCAACACAAATGTATAACTCTGAGAGAACTCTACCCACTTCATATGCCTCTTATTCAATTTACCTTGGCTATTTAAGTACTGTAATGCCTGATGATCAGTATACAAAACAAATTTATTTGGCAACAAATAATGCCTCCATTTCTTTAAGGCTTGAAATATTGCATAGAACTCTTGATCATAAACAGAATACTTCTTCTTTGCATCATTCAATTTTTTACTAAAATATGCAATAGGATTACCTTCTTGGCTTAATACAGTGTCAATAGCATTGCCACTAGCATCACAATCCACCTGGAAAACCTTTCTAAAATTTTGAAGTGCCAACACAGGTTGTTCTATCACCTTCTTCTTCAGCAATTCAAAACTTCTCGCAGTTGCTGCAGTCCATTTGAACACTTTTCTATCCCCTCTTATTGTGTCAGTTAGGGGTGCACATATGCCACTAAAATTCTTAATAAACTTCCTATAAAAACTAACCAGACCATGAAATGTTCTTACCTCAGTAGCAGACCTTTGATTAGGCCATTCCAAGATAACTTTTACCTTCTCTGGATCCATTTTGAGACCTTCAGATGATATAACAAACCCCAAATAGACTAACTCCATTTTTGCAAAGATACACTTCTTCAAATTAATTAACAGTTTCTCTTCCCTTAACCTTTCAAGGACACTACGAAAATGCAATAAATGTTCTTCCAAAGTCTTGCTAAAAATTAAAATATCATCCAAATAGACAATAACAAATTTTCCCAAGAACGTCTTAAGTACCTCATTCATAAGCCGCATGAAGGTGCTTGGGGCATTTGTCAATCCAAAGGGCATGACTAACCACTCATAAAGACCCTCTTTGGTTTTGAAGGCCGTTTTCCACTCATCTCCTTCTCGAATCTGTATCTAATGATAGCCACTCTTGAGATCTATCTTTGTGATGTATTGAGCTCCACTCAAGTAGTCCATAAGATTATCAATTCTTGGCAAAGAAAATTGGTACTTGATGGTTATCCTATTTATAGCTTGAGAACCTGTACAGATCCTCCACTCTCCATCATTCTTTAGCGCGAGTACTGCTAGTACTGCACATGGACTTAGGCTCTCCAGAATCAAGCCCTTCCTCAACAACTCCTGAACCTATCTGTTTAGTTCCTCTATTTCAGTAGGAGTCATCCTGTGAGCAGCCTTGTTAGGAAAACTTGCCCCTGGAATCAGATCTATCTGATGACTAATTTTCCTTACTGGTGAGAATCCTTCTGGAACATTATCAGAGATAATATCTCTAAATTCATATGTAAATTTAAAACTTCAAGTGGTATTTCACTACTAGCTTCCTTATCTTTCCTAGGAATCAAAGCATAACACACATGCTAATGTTTCATTCCATCTAAAAACTTCCTTCCATCAACAAGACTAATCCTAGCACTGCTACATACCTTTTCACCTTCCTTTTTCATGGGCTTCAGTTTGTGGTGAACTCCATCCTTTTTTAGAGAGTATGTGTTTACATAACCATCATGTACTGCATGTCTATCAAACTGCCATGGTCTACCCAACAATAGATGGAAAACATGCATCAGAATAACATCACAGAGAATTTCATCATGGTAACTTCCAATTTTGAATTTCACAAGACATTGTTCACTTACCAGGATCTTATGATCATCTTTTACCCAAGCAATTTGATAGGGCTGGGGATGTCTCTCCCTCTTGAGCTTCAGCTTAGAGACCATCTCTTCTGATTCCAAGTTATCAGTGCTACCACCATCAATGATCATGTCACAACATTTATCCTCACACTTGCATCTGGTATTGAACAAACTCCTCTTTTGTCTTGGTTCAATCTCACCACTTAATAGGACCCTTTCATTTACCAAGGTCTCTCCTCTTTCTGCATCCTTTGAATGTATTGACTATGCATCCTCATCCACATGAGCAACCCTAGCTTGGCCCTCAGCTCTCCTATCTTTCCTTCCTTGTTGTTGAGGGCATTCAAAGGCATGATGACCTTCTTCATTGCAATGGAAATAGGTACCATGAAAGCCTCCTCTTCCTTGTCCATGTCCTCTACCTCTTCCTCTCTGATTTCAAAAGTCTTGATCATGGGAGCGGTTGAAACCCTCATTCCTCTGGTTCCTGCTAGTACCCACATCTTCATTTTTCTTTTGGGTTTCATTTCGACCTCCAGATGACCTACCGCTTCCCCTTCCTCCTTGACCATGCCCTCTTTGTCTCCCTTCAAACCTCTTATTCAACTTCTCTTCAACTCGTAGAGCAAACTGGTATGCCTCTTCAACGCTGGTCATTCTTACCAGACTTAATTCCTCCTGGATGCTACGTCGCAACCCACTAATATAATGGCAACCTTCTCCTTATTTGCTTCTACATGTCCTACTCTAATCAAAAGTTGATAAAAATCCTCTGTATATTCTTGGACTGATCTTCCTACTTGCTTTAGCCCATGCATCTTCATAAACAAATCAAGCTCATAGTCCACAAGAATGAACTGCTTCTTCAAATTGTCCACCATGCGATCTCACCTTGTGATCTTCTCCTTTCCTCTTCTATTTCTTTCACTTTGAACCTCTTGCCACTAGATTTTGGCATGGCCTTTTAGTTTGGCCTTTGCAAACTTAACCCTATCTGGGTCCCTGATATCCTCATACTCAAAGTATTCTTCCAGTTCATTGATCCAATCGATCAACTCATCTGATTTCAGATTTCCTGAAAATACACCCACATCAATTGTAGGTCTTTTTCCAAATTTAGTAATGGCCCTAAAGAGCCTTTCCTCTACTTGATTCAGAGCTTCCCCATAAAATTCCCCTTCTGGTCCAATTTCTTCTTCTTCATTATCATCCTCACTGTCATCACCTGCAGAGAAATTTGTTCCTCTATGACGCTCCTTCTGCAATGCTTGTACCTGCCTTTGGAGGGCTCTAAGCTCCTCAAGATTAATAGCTCCGGCCCTTCCACCATGCTCTCTTCGTGGAGGCATCTTCTTAACTCAAACCCACAACCACACAGTCCTAGTGCAAACTGCCTTACAGTTGGCGGTCTGTCTACGCACTCAGGAAAACTTGGCTTTGATACCACTTGATGGGTACACAAACCAAACATAGAATGGACACAACAGGAAAAGGGAAATTGTATTAACTGTGAAAATAAGCTAGTACATTCAGTACAGAGAAAATAGAATTCATAACATGCCCTATGGGTTTACAATAACATAAATCTAGAGATAATTTTTCCTTTCAGTACCTCCTCTCAAACTCCACTCTGAACTGCCTTTTACAATGTCAGAAATGTCCTTAAATAGACCCCAGAGCGTCAAGGACTAGGAATACATTCTAGAAAGTGCTAGTAGACATCCACCAACCAAATAGAAGTCTCCAGAAGCTGTGTTAGAAGTCGACGCAAATTTAGAAGAATCCAAAAATGATAATCGAACTTTCGGGAGGCATAACTTTTGAACCGTAGCTTCGATTGATGAACCATTTACATTTTCAAAAAGCTCTCAAACTGCTCTATAGTCCTATGGACCAAATTCACTCATCCCCCATTTTTTGACCCTTTTCGATGTCATTTAATGCCCCTAACTTGACTTTGAAACATTCTTAGGAGGTCTCCAAAACTTGAAAAACTGCGATAACTTTCAAACCGTCAGGCCTTTTGACCTGATTCTTTTTTTGGAATGCTCTAAATTACAATTACATTCATCTGGCCAATTTACACCTCCTAGTTCACCAAAATGATGGCTCAATTACATACTCCTATGTTTTTGACATTTACACGTATCCCAAGGTGTTCAAATGCTCTATCCTAGAACACTGATAGTGGAACTGTGAGAGTTGGAACTTTTATTTTATCCAAATGGGTATCCAAAAATGAAAACACATGAAACAGAAAATAAGTCTAAGTACATTTTTTGGGTGACACAAGATTTCCCTTATACCTCTAGATGCTCCTGCATTAGACACCCAAGGTAGATTGAAAAGTGACCATGTCACTTTATGAATGGTAGAGGAAATCCCAAATGGGAAACTTGAGCTGCTAAAATCCAAGTTGAGTCCTCGACCGACCATCCTTTCCACTCGACCAAGTACTCTTCATACTGCCTATTTCTGGTACTTCTACCCACATGATGATCTAGAATGTCTTGTATCTCCTCCTTCTTAGAAGCAAGAATTGGACATTGCTCTAACACCAGCTCCTCATCTGCACCATCATCATGATACTCTATTAAGTCTCCAATGTTAAAAATAGGAGAAATGTGAACACCATCTAGTAGGTCCACCTCGTATGCATTTCTTGAATCATGTTTCTTGAGAATTTTGAAAGGGCCAAATTTCTTCATTTTCAGCTTGTTGTAAGTACCGGTTGGAAATCTTTCTTTTCATAAGTGCACCATGACTAGATCCCCTACCTGGAATTCCTTATGTCTTCTCCTTTGATCAGACCTAGCTTTATACTCTTGATTCATCTTAGTAATGTATGCTTGAACCTCCTCATATAGATGCTTGATATGTTCAGCAAATTCTTCAGCTTTAGCACTTGTCCTTTTCCCTTGCTCTATCTTCCTCAATTCTGGTGTAGTCCTTGGGCTACTTCCATATACAATTTGGAATAGTGATTTTCCATTACTCCTATTTATAGAGTTATTGTAAGCAAACTCTACTTGTGGTAGAATCAAATCCCATCCCTTGGGCTTATCCCCAACTAAACATCTCAGCAAATTACCTAGACTTCTGTTTACCACTTTTGTTTGGCCATCAGTTTGTGGGTGATGCATGGAACTGAATTTCAAGTCTATTCTCAACATCTTCCATAATGTTCTACAAAAATGCCCCACAAATTTAGTATCTCTGTCAGAAACTATACTCCTTGGAAGACCATGTAGTCTTACCACCTCTCTAAAAAATAAGTCTACAATATGGACATCATCATGAGTCTTGTGGCATGGAATGAAATGTGCCATTTTGGAGAACCTATTAACCACCACAAATACTAAGTCATTACCCCTTTGTGTCCTTGACAATCTAAGAACAAAATCTATACTTATGTCCTCCCATGGCCTTGATGGAATAGGCAATGGCTGATATAGTCCAGTATTGTGACTAAATCCCTTGGCAACTTGACAAACCTGGCAACTCTATACAAACTTCTTCACATCCTGTGAAATCTGAGGCCAAAAATAATGTTCTCTAAGAATGGAAATGGTCTTATCTTGACAAAATGTCCTGCCATCCCTCTGTTGTGTTTCTCCTTAATTTGATTTTCCCTCATGGAACTCCTTGGAATGCACAATTGACTACCCTTGAACAACATGCCATCCTGAATCAAATAGTCTAACCACTTGGTTCTATCTATAGCAACAGGCTCTTTACAAGCTTTTTATGCTTCAGCAAAATCAGGATCCTCAAGGTACAAATTATTAAGTTCATCAAACCCAACTACTTCAACCTGCATTACTGTAAGCAACAACTGTCTCGTACTTAGTGCATCTGCAACCCTGTTAGATTTTCCACTTCTATGCTTCAACACAAATGTATAACTCTGCAAGAACTCTACCCACTTCATATGCCTTTGATTCAATTTACCTTGGCTATTTAATTACTGTAATGCCTAATGATCAGTATACAAAACAAATTCCTTTGGCAACAAACAATGCCTCCATTTCTTTAAGGCCTGAACTATTGCATAGAACTCCTGATCATAAACATAATACTTCTTCTTTGCATCATTCAATTTTTCACTAAAATATGCAATAGGCTTACCTTCTTAGTAGGGTATAATTTAGTGGCTAATATTCGTAATTTGGCTAATTTTACAATTTTTTGGCTAGTAATTTGGCTAATAATTTAAGATTTGATACAACCTAAATCACCATAGTTTTATAAAATTAAGTTCTAGAATATTTAAAATCGCTCAATAATTTATTTTATTAAAAAATTTAAACTCAAATATTCGCCACAATATTCGTTACATGAATAGATTTGAGTTACCTAAATATAATATACTATTGGAGAAATTAAATTGAACTAACCAATAATTATCATAATTATTAGTTACTTTAGGGATATATCACCAATATTTATTTTTCACTATTGATTTAAAGTATATGTAACGATTCTCATAATATTCCATGAGGTAAAAAAATATTCAATTTTAATTTGTAATATTCCATGGTGATTAATGAACTTCCTATTATTATTGAGATTCGTCAATATTTTATACAAAAAAAATTATGATTAAAAAATAATCGCCAATATTAATCATATTTAGAATAAAAATTTGAGAGATTCGCTAATAGAAATAATTTTGTTTTTTCAAAATAATGAAAGATTCGCCAATTTTTTTGTATCTTTTTTTGGAGGCGGCTTTCTTAAAGTTTACCCTGCTTCTTAGCTTAATACAGCCCCAATAGCACTGCCACTAGCATCACAATCCACCTAGAACACCTTTCTAAAATCTAGAAGTTCCAACACAGGTTGTTTTGTCATCTTCTTCTTCAGCAATTCAAAACTTCTTGAAGCTGTTGTAGTCCATTTGAACTCTTTTCTATCCCCTCTTATTGTGTCAATTAGGGGTGCACATATGCTACTAAAATTCTTAATAAACTTCCTGTAAAAACTAACTAGACCATGAAATGATCTTACATCAGTAGCAGACCTTGGAGTAGGCCATTCCAATATGGCTTTTACCTTCTCTGGACCCATTTTGAGACCTTCAGGTGATATAATAGACCCCAAATAGACTAACTCCCTTTTTGTAAAGATACACTTCTTCAAATTAATTAACAGTTTATCTTCCCTTAACCTTTCAAGGACACTACGAATATGCAATAAATGTTCTTCCAAAGTCTTACTAAAAATTGAAATATCATCCAAATAGAAAATAACAAATTTTCCCAAGAACTTCTTAAGTACCTCATTCATAAGCCGCATGAAGGTGCTTGGGGCATTTGTCAATCCAAGGGACATGACTAACCACTCCTAAAGACCCTCTTTGGTTTTGAAGGCCATTTTCCACTCATCTCCTTATCGAATCTGTATCTGATGATAGCCACTCTTGAGATCTATCTTTGTAAAGTACTAAGTTCCACTCAAGCAGTCCATAAGATCATCCATTCTTGGCAAAGGAAACTGGTACTTGATGGTTATCCTATTTATAGCTCGAGAATATCTACACATCCTCCACTTTCCATCCTTCTTTGGTGCGAGTACTACTGGTACTGCACATGGACTTAGGCTCTCTCGAATCAAGCCCTTCCTCAATAGCTCGTTAACCTGTCTATTTAGCTCCTCTATTTTAGTAGGAGTCATCCTGTGAGCAGCCTTGTTAGGAAAACTTGCCCCTGGAATCAAATCTATCTAATGAATGATTTGCCTTACTGGTGGCAATCCTTCTAGAACATTATCAAAGATAATATCTCCAAATTCACCTAGTAAATCTAAAACTTCAAGTGGTATTTCACTACTACCTTCCTTATCTTTCCTAGGAATCAAAGCATAGCACATATGATGATGTTTCATTCCATCTAAAAACTTCCTTCCATCAACAAGACAAATCTCAGCACTGCTACATACCTTTTCACCTTCCTTTTTCATGGGCTTCAATTTGTGGCGAACTCCATCCTTTGTTAGAGAGTATGTGTTTGCATGACCATCATGTACTGCATGTCTATCAAACTGCCATGGTCTACCCAACAATAGATGGAAAGCATCCATTAGAATAACATCACAGAGAACTTCATCATGGTAACTGCCAATTTTGAATTTCACAAGACATTGTTCACTTACTAGGACCTTATGATCATCTTTTACCCAAGCAATCTGATAGGGTTGGGGATGTCTCTCCCTCTTGAGCTTCAACTTAGAGACCATCTCTTTTGATACCAAGTTATCAGTGCTACCACCATCAATGATCACGTCACAACATTTATCCTCACACTTGCATCTGGTATGGAACAAACTCCTCCTTTGTCCTGGTTCAATCTCACCACTTAATAGGACCCTTTCATTTACCAAGGTCTCTCCTCTTTTTGCATCCTCTGAATGTGATGACTGTGCATCCTCATCCACATGAGCAACCCTAGCTTGGTCCTTAGCCCTCCTATTTGTCCTCCCTTGTTGTTGAGGGCATTCAAAGGCACAGTGACCTTCTTCATTGCAATAGAAATAGGTACCATGGAAGCCTCCTCTTCGTTGTCTGCATCCTCTACCTCTTCCTCTCTGATTTCCAAAGTCTTGATCATAAGAGCGGTTGAAACTCTCATTCCTCTGGTTCCTGCTAGTACCCACATCTTCATTTTTCTTTTGGGTTTCATTTCAAACTCCAGATGACCTACCACTTCCCCTTCCTCCTTGACCACACCCTCTTTGTCTTCCTTCAAACCTCTTATTCAACTTCTCTTCAACTCTTAGAGAAAATTGGTATGCCTCTTCAATGCTAGTCATTCTTACCAGACTTAATTCCTCGTGGATGCTAGGTCTCAACCCACTGATATAACAAGAAACCTTCTCCTTATTTTCTTCTGCATGCCTTGCTCTAATCAAAAGTCTATAAAACTCCTCTATGTATACTTGGACTAATCTTCCTGCTTGCTTTAGCCCATGCTTCTTCTTAAACAAATCAAGCTTGTAGTCAACAGGAATGAACTGCTTCTTCAAATTTTCCATGTGATCCTACCTTGTGATCTTCTCCTTTCCTCTTCTATTTCTTTTCAATTGAACCTCTTGCCACAAGATTTTGGCATGGCCTTTTAGTTTGGCCTTTGCAAACTTAACCCTATCTGGGTCCCTGATATCCTCATACTCAAAGTATTCTTCCAGTTCATTGATCCATTCGATCAACTCATCTAGTTTCAGATTTGCTTTATACTCTTGATTCATCTTGGTAATGTGTGCTTGAACCTCCTCATGTAGATGCTTGATATGTTTAGCAAATTCTTTAGCTTCAACACTTGTCCTTTCCCCTTGCTCTATCTTCCTCAATTCTAGTGCAATCTTTGGGCTATACAATTTGGAATGGTGATTTTCTAGTACTTCTATGTATAGAGTTATTGTAAGCAAATTCTGCTTGTGGTAGAATAAAATCCCATCCCTTGGGCTTATCCCCAACTAAACATCTCAGCAAATTGCCCAGACTTCTGTTTACCACTTCTGTTTGGCCGTCAGTCTGTGGGTGATGCGTGGAACTAAATTTCAAGTCTATTCTCAACTTCTTCCATAATGTCCTCCAGAAATGCCCCACAAGTTTAGTATCTCTATCAGAAACTATACTCCTTGGAAGACCATGTAGTCTTACCACCTCTCTAAAAAACAAGTCTGCAATATGGACATCATCATGAGTCTTGTGGCATGCAATAAAATGTGCCATTTTGGAGAACCTATCAACCACCACGAATGCTGAGTCATTACCCCTTTGTGTCCTTGGCAATCCAAGAAAAAAATGCATACTTATGTCCTCCCATGGCCTTGATGGAACAAGCAATGGCTAATATAGTCAAGTATTGTGACTAAATCCCTTGGCAACTTGACAAACCTGGTAACTCTGTACAAACTTCTTCACAGCCTATGAAATTTGAGGCCAAAAATAATGTTCTTTAAGAATGGCAATGGTCTTATCTTGACCAAAATGTCCTACCATCCTTCCGCTGTGTTTCTCCTTTATCAGATTTTCCCTCATGGAATTCCTTGGAATGCACAATTGACTACCCTTGAACAACATGCCATCCTAAATCAAATAGTCTAACCACTTGGTTCTATCTATAACAACAGGCTCTTTACAAGCTCTCCATGCTTCAGAAAAATCAGAATTCTCAGGGTAAAATTTTTTGAGTTCATCAAACCCAACTACTTTAACCTACATTACTGTTAGCAACAATTGTCTCCTACTTAGTGCATCTGCAACCCTATTAGATTTTCCACTTCTATGCTTCAACAGAAATGTATAACTCTACAAGAACTCTACCCACTTCATATGCCTCTGATTCAATTTACCTTGGATATTTAGGTACTATAATGCCTGATGATTAGTATACAAAAAAAATTCATTTGGAAACAAATAATGCCTCCATTTCTTTAAAGCCTGAACTATTGCATAGAACTCTTGATCATAAACAGAATACTTCTTCTTTGCATCATTCAAATTTTCACTAAAATATGCAATAGGCTTACCTTCATGGTTTAATATAGCCCCAATAGCACTACCACTAGCATCACAATCCACCTAGAACACCTTTCTAAAATTTGGAAGTGCCAACCCAGGTTGTTCTGTCACGTTCTTCTTCAGCAATTCAAAACTTCTCACAGCTGTTGCAGTCTATTTGAACTCTTTTCTATCCCCTCTTATTGTGTCAGTTAGGGGTGCACATATGCCACTAAAATTCTTAATAAACTTCTTGTAAAAACTAACTAGACCATGAAATGATCTTACCTCAGTAGTAGACCTTGGAGTATGTCATGTCCCCTTTTCAAATAATTAAAAATAATAATCTTTGCTAAGGCAGGCAGGCCCAAAAAGGTGAAGTTTCGAAAAAAGGGGATAATCTTTGGAATCTAATGGACTAATAAATGAAAATTATTATTAAAATATGTTTTATTAACCCCTCTTGAACATGAGTTAGGGTTATGCCCTCTTTTAAGGGGTCTGGAGGCATTTTGGGCTCATTCCAAAACTTGATTTTTGCGCATTGCTTTGTTGTTCTTCAGAGGCTGCCAAACTTGTGGAGAAGTAGACCCAAGAACAAGAGTTTGTAGGTTTATAGGAAGGATAAGGATGGGAGTTTGAATCCATTCCATGTGCATGCTCATGCAGAGTTTTCCTTTGTGCTGAACAGTGCAGATTTGTAGATTTTCGGGTGTGTTTTTTGTAAGAGTTTGGTGTTTCCAATTGAGTATTTCATATCAGTTTGGGTTGCTATTGTATTTCAGACTTTTAGATGTTAAAATAGAGCTGAATATATGTATTTGGTTGTGATTATACTTCTGTGATAGATTATTAGTGCTTTTGTGATATTTCTAGCTATTTTGTGTTGTTTTCGGGAGCCCGATGAGCATAGTTTTTGTCCTATATTTGTGACCTGTTGTGTAAATGCTATACAGATCATAAAATTTCATTTTTTAGGCTGTTATGCTGCTGAAATTTCTATAAAAATGTCCATTTTCAAATTTATTAATAATTTGTGAAGTTGTGAAGTTTTTGGCACTATTTCGGACATACCCGATTTGGGGTTTATTGAGAAATTGATGGATCTTTGTAATATTGGTTGTTTGATCTTAATGATCTAATTAGAGGCTTGAAATATCATATAAAATCAGAAAAGGGACATTCCAGTGGTATCAGAGCTATGATCTTTCCAGCCTGAGGGTTTGTAGAAATTTGCATGTCAGTTTTGACAACTATCCAAATCTTGCATGTCAAAATTTATGGTTGCATGCTACTTCTAATCATTTGCATGTTAGTTCTTGGTGAATTTGGTGGTTGCATGTTGCTTCTAATCAGTCGCATGTCAAAATCTATGGTTGCATGCTACTTCTAATCAATTGCATGTTAGTTCTTGGTGTTTGAAGAAGTTATAACCTATTGGAGTTACACTCTACTTTATCCAAAATGGATAAGTATAGTATAGAGTCTCAGAGGACACGATCTTGGACAATTGATATCCAGAGTCAGAACAGTAGAAAGGATGGTTATTTAGACATTCAAGATAAACTTAGGAAAATAAGCCATGACATGTCTGAATAGTTGGTTGAGCACCACCGTATAATGAATGACATGTTGTTCAACCCAGCTAAGGTGAATAAGTTGACTAGATTTCTATTTGGCAGATTTTCTCATAGGGCAGATGACACAATTACCAAGAACTTGCATGAGGAGTTTGAGAAACTAGCTTATAGCCAGGCTGAGGTCTTAGATTCTACTCCGCCATAGGAGATAGTGAGAAAGGATATTACGCAGATTGATAGTAATGGTCAACTTGATACTCAAATTGAGACAATTGTATACAGGTCGTCAAAGGGTGATGTCAAAGGTATTCAGGATGGTATAGTTACAACAAGTAGTGACTACAACATAGTGGGTTCAGATGATTATTATGAGGATGTTGTTGTGCATGATGGTGAGATACCTGGTAGAGATGAGCAGACATTGAGCATTCATGACTTTGCTGAGAAAGAGTACCAAGAACAGTTAGATGCTTCCACACATGAGGTTGAGGCTAGTAGTACTTCACATGATTTGTCCAGCCGGCTGAAAGTGAACAAAGATAGTATTGTGACTTCATTATCTCATCATGACAGGTATGTGGAGTTAGTTGGTATTGGTCATATTACTCAGGTGAGGAGTTTTCTTGAGTTACCAGTTGATTCTAGTTTATAGATATGGACTTGAGATTGTTATATTGGCATTTGGGATTCAGTTGACTAGAGATCTTAAACACTTTTTGGTAGCAGTATCTGTTTGGGTGCTATCATGGATTTGATTAGCAGATTGCACAGTTTTGTCTTTTCTTGTGCCAACAGCTTGTCCGATGCTATTATTAGTTTTTATACACTGGTGTCGAGATTTTTTCATATATCCAGTCAACCATACTTGTTGGAATGTGTTGATGATCTTTCATATTTGGTAGTGTGTACAGATGAGTCCCAGGATCATATTGGCATTGATGACATCTAGGAGGATGCAGTGGGCAGTTTTGAAGACTTATTTTCCTTGGTAGTTTCTTTTGGTACAGAGGAGTTGGACAAAAGTGCTACATTTTTTGATACTTCATATGTTGATATGAGCTTTGGAGTTGATTCACAAGATATGGATGGTAATACTCTAGAGACTAGTAACTTTGAGGATACTCCTTTAGACAGTGCATCAGAGGAGGTTTGTAGGAGACAGTCTAGCCAGTGCCATCATGTGTCTAATTAGTTGAAAGTTAGTGAGCGAGACATTGCTATTGCTTGCCAACATTTTGATGTTGCTTGTCCGTTGTTAATAGTTTATGGATGGGGTTCTCTTACTAGTGATGAGCAGGAAGGCAGATATCTTTCCTTGACAAAGATCCACTCTTTATGGGAGGCTATTTGGATTTTGAGACAAAATTATATGCAGTTGGTAGCCGACAGAGATTATCTTACGGAGTGGGGGAGGACAACATATGACGCATTATTGGCCAAGGAAGATGAGGTGAGTGAGCTTACTCAGCAACTCGAGGTGACTTGAACTGAGATTTTTGAGAGTACACAGTTGGCTTTCAAGGAGTCACAGTTTCATTTGACTAAGGTGAGCATGGAGTTGGAGCAAGTGCAATCTTTACCAGATTTTGTACAGTCACAAGCTGTGGTGTTTAGTGATCTGAGGATTTCCATGGTTGAGATTGTCAGAGACAATGGAGATGGAGATGCATCCATCCTTGATACTAACATTGGCATATCGGGTTTGTTCCCACTAGAGTCAAGTTCAGTTGAGTTGGGTGCTACAACAAATTTTTGTGGTATGCCTAACATGGTGGTGGCCTCTAGTACTAATGGCACAGAGACTAGAGATGTTGTATCAAAGATCATGTGTGATGTTGGTGAGCTAACAGTTGGCATGGTTCCTACTAGTAATATTACTCCCTTGGCAATGTCTTCAGAGGTAGTAATCAATTCCAACTTGGTTAGTGATCGATTGCAATTAGTTTCATCTGGATTGCAGTCTAAGCCACTGACTGAGATTAGCACATTCTATCGACACTACATTGTGAGGTATGCTCATCAATTTACCTTTGATGACCATGTTGATGAGATGATGATATAGAGATGTACTTTGGTTCCTAGTGCTTATCATCAGTTATGGGATAGTTTGATGCCTCGAGATGAGAGTTGTGATGGGCACGACATGGCGATAGGTCCTGCAGTTGATAGCTTGATAATACATGACTTAGAGCAGGAGTTTTGGAGTGATGCTTCAACGGGTGTTGTTATTGATTCTACTCCTTTGGCTATGACATCTCCTGACTTAGCTGGTGATCAGTCATTAGTGGGTAGTATCACTTGTTCATGGTGAGCTGTTGAATGAGGTTGGTTTTTTTTATCAACATTATATTGCAGGGTATGTACATCAGTTAGCATTTGATCCTTGTGTTGAGGAGTTGATGGTAGACAAACTTGGTTTGGGTTCCATTTCTTGTTGTTTATCTTGTGATGGCTTTTCACCATCAGGGGTGCATGGGAGTTATGGTTATGAGATAGTGGTCGGTGATCTACAGAGTTGTGTTGACTGCAGGAGTTGTACAGTGTGTGGATTCTCCATACTTGGTACAGTTTCATTCGAGAGCATTCACCATTGTTGCGGAGTTGGATTGTACATTCCATATAGGCCAGTGGGATGCGTTGATGGTATTTACTATGTTGGAAATTTGATTTGTCCACTTTACTTGAGTTTTGATGTTCTAAGATTTTGTGTCTCGTGGGTTTCTGACTATGGAAGTTGTGACTTTGGAGTTTGGTTGAGCAGTAATTATCAGTTTGATTATGGATTCCTCTTGGTTATATTGCAGAGGATATTGCAAGAGCTTGTGTTAATTGACAGTAGTATAGTTCATGACTACATTTGGGATCCAGGTGGATTGATTGGTCTATTTTTCAGCCATTTCTTGAGGAAACACAATATTTGGAAGGGGAGGACTTGTCATGTCCCCTTTTCAAATAATTAAAAATAATAATCTTTGCTAAGGCAGGCAGGCCCAAAAAGGTGAAGTTTTGAAAAAAGGGGATAATCTTTAGAAGCTAATGGACTAATAAAAGAAAAATATTATTAAAATATGTTTTATTAACCCCTCTTGGACATGAGTTAGGGTTATGCCCTCTTTAAAGGGGTTTGGAGGCATTTTGGGCTCATTCCAGAACTTGATTTTTGCGCATTGCATTGTTGTTCTTCAGAGGCTGCCAAACTTGTGGAGAAGGAGACCCATGAATGGGATTTTGTAGGTTTATAGGAAGGCTAAGGATGAGAGTTTGAAGCCATTCCATGTGCATGTTCATGCAGAGTTTGCCTTTGTGCTGAACAGTGCAGATTTGTGGGTTTTCGGGTGTGTTTTTTGTAAGAGTTTGGTATTTCCAGTTGAGTATTTCATATCAGTTTGGGTTGCTATTGTATTTCAGACTTTTAGATGTTAAAATAGAGCTGAATATATGTATTTGGTGGTGATTATACTTCTGTGATAGATTATCTGTGCTTTTGTGGTATTTTCGACTATTTTGTGTTGTTTTCGGGAGCCCGATGAGCATAGTTTTTGTCCTACATTTGTGAGCTGTTGTGTAAATGCTATACAAATCTGAAAATGTCATTTTGTAGGACATTATGCTGCTAAAATTTCTTTATAAATGTCCATTTTCAAATTTATTAATAATTTGTGAAGTTGTGAAGTTTTTGGCACTATTTCGGACATACCCGATTTGGGGTTTATTGAGAAATTGGTGGATCTTTGTAATATTGGTTGTTTGATCTTAAAGATCTGATTAGAGGCTTGAAATATCATAAAAAATTAGAAAAGGGACATTTCAGAGTAGGCCATTCCAAGATGGTTTTTACCTTCTCTGGATCTATTTTGAGACCTTCAGGTGATATAACAAACCCCAAATAGACTAACTCCCTTTTTGCAAAGATACACTTCTTCAAATTAATTAACAGTTTCTCTTCCCTTAACCTTTCAAGGACACTACAAATATGCAATAAATTTTCTTCCAAAGTCTTTCTGAAAATTAAAATATCATCCAAATAGACAATAACAAATTTTCCCACGAACTTCTTAAGTACCTCATTCATAAGCCGCATGAAGGTGCTTGGGGCATTTTTCAATCCAAGGGGCATGACTAACCACTCATAAAGACCCTCTTTGGTTTTGAAGGCCATTTTCCACTCATCTCCTTATCGAATCTGTATCTAATGATAGCCACTCTTGAGATCTATCTTTGTAAAGTACTAAGTTCTACTCAAGCAGTCCATAAGATCATCCATTCTTGGCAAAGGAAACTGGTACTTGATGGTTATCCTATTTATAGCTCAAGAATATCTACACATCCTCCACTCTCCATTCTTCTTTGGTGTGCGTACTGCTGGTACTACACATGGACTTAGGCTCTCCTGAATCAAGCCCTTCCTCAACAGCTCCTTAACCTGTCTGTTTAGCTCCTCTATTTCAGTAGGAGTCATCCTATGAGCAGCCTTGTTAGGAAAACTTGCCCCTAGAATCAGATCTATCTAATGAATGATTTGCCTTACTGGTGGCAATCCTTTTGGAACATTATCAAAGATTATATCTCCAAATTCACCTAGTAAATTTGAAACTTCAAGTGGTATTTCACTACTCCCTTATCTTTCCTAGGAATCAAAGCAGAGCACATATGCTAATGTTTCATTCCATCTAAAAACTTCCTTCCATCAACAAGACAAATCCTAGCACTGCTACATACCTTTTCACCTTCCTTTTTCATGGACTTCAATTTGTGGCAAACTCCATCCTTTGTTAGGGAGTATGTGTTTTCATGACCATCATGTACTGCATGTCTATCAAACTGCCATGGTCTACCCAACAATAGATGGAAAACATCCATCGGAATAACATCACAAAGAACTTCATCATGGTAACTCCCAATTTTGAATTTCACGAGACATTGTTCACTTACCAAGACCTTATGATCATCTTTTACCCAAGCAATCTAATCTGAGGATGTCTCTCCCTCTTGAGCTTCAGCTTAGAGACCATCTCTTCTGATACCAAGTTATCAGTGCTACCACCATCAATGATCACGTCACAACATTTATCCTCACACTTGCATCTGGTATGGAACAAACTCCTCCTTTGTCCTGGTTCAATCTCACCACTTAATAGGACCCTTTCATTTACCAAGGTCTCTCCTCTTTTTGTATCCTCTAAATGTGATGATTGTGCATCCTCATCCACATGAGCAACCCTATCTTGGCCCTCAGCTCTCCTATCTATCCTTCCTTGTCGTTGAGGTCATTCAAAGGCACGATGACCTTCTTCATTGCAATGGAGATAGGTACTACAAAAGCCTCCTCTTCCTTGTCCACATCCTCTACCTCTTCCTCTTTGATTTCCAAAGTCTTGATCATGGGAGTGGTTGAAACCCTCATTCCTCTGGTTCCTACTAGTACCCACATCTTCATTTTTCTTTTGAGTTTCATTTCAACCTCCAGATGACCTACCACTTCCCCTTCCTCCTTGACCATGCCCTCTTTGTCTCCCTTCAAACCTATTATTCAACTTCTCTTCAACTCGTAGAGCAAACTAGTATGCCTCTTCAACGCTGGTCATTCTTACCAGACTTAATTCCTCGTGGATGCTAGGTCGCAACCCACTAATATAACGAGCAACCTTCTCCTTATTTGCTTCTGCATGCCCTACTCTAATCAAAAGTTGATAAAAATCCTTTGTATATTCTTGGACTGATCTTCTTGCTTGCTTTAGCGCATGCTTCTTCTTAAACAAATCAAGCTCGTAGTCCACAGGAATGAACTGCTTCTTCAATTTGTCCACCATGCGATCCCACCTTGTGATCTTCTCCTTTCCTCTTCTATTTCTTTCCAATTGAACCTCTTGCCACCAGATTTTGGCATGGCCTTTCAGTTTGGCCTTTGCAAACTTAACCCTATCTAGGTCCTTGATATCCTTATACTCAAAGCATTCTTCTAGTTCATTGATCCAGTCGATCAACTCATCTGGTTTCAGATTTATTGAAAATACACCCACATCAATTGTAGGTCTTTTCCCATATTTAGTAATGGCCCTAAAAAACCTTTCCTCTACCTGATTCAGAACTTCTCCATCAAATTCCCCTTTTGGTCCAATTTCTTCTTCTACATTTTCATCCTCACTGTCATTACCTGCGGCAATATTTGTTCCTCTACGGAGCTCCTCCTGCAATGCTTGTACCTTCCTTTTGAGGGCTCTAACCTCTTCAAGATTAATAGCTCCAGCCCTTCCACCACGCTCTCTTTGTGGAGACATCTTTTTAACTCAAACCCACAACCACATAGTCTTGGTGCAAACTACCTCACAGTCGGCGCTCTGTCTATACACTCAGAAAAACCTGGCTCTGATACTACTTGATCGAAACACAACCCAAAAATAGAATAGACACAACAAGAAAAGGGAAATTGTATTAACTGTGAAAATAAGCTAGTACATTCAGTATAGAGAAACTAGTAAGCATCCACCAACCAAATAGAAGTCTCCAGAAGCTGCGTTAGAAGTCGACGCAAATCTAGAAGAATCCAGAAATGGTAATCAAACTTTCAGGAGGCATAACTTTTGAACTGTAGCTCCGATTGACAAACCGTTTACATTTTCGAAAAGCTCCTGAACCACTCTATAGACATATAGACCAGCTTTTCTCATCCCCCATTTTTTGACCCTTTTCGAAGTCATTTAATGCCCCTAACTTGACTTTGAAGCATTCTTAGGAGGTCTCCAAAACTTGAAAAATTGCGATAACTTTCAAACCGTGGGGCCTTTTGACCTGATTCTTTTTCTGGAATGCTCTAAATTACAATTACATTCATTTGGCCAATTTACACCTCTTAGTTCACCAAAATGATGGCTCAATTACATACTCCTCTTTTTTTGGCATTTACATGTGTGCTAAGGTGTTCAATTACTCTATCCTAGAACACTAATAGTGGAACTGTGAGAGTTGGAACCTATATTTGACCCAAATGGGTATCTAGAAATGAAAACACATGAATTAAAAACTAAGTCTACGTATATTTTTTGGGTGACACAAGATTGCCCTTATACCTCTGGATGCTCCTGCATCAGTGGAGTATGCCTCCAGTGTGTAGATGCCTTGGACATAGTTAGGTAGCACATAACCATGTATGCATTGATGAAAGATCAACCCCACAACTCCCAAGAATCACCTATATGCAAGCACCTATCACAAGAGAGAAGCAAAAGGATATAGAGGTTGGAATTGGCAGATCCATAGATGAGACATTCTCGATGAGGAAAAAGAGAAATTGCTATTATCAAAAGTGAATTAATCTTAATAAATGTTTAAAATGAGAGATCATCCTTATAAAGGTGATCAAAACCCTAAAAAGGTCTAACCTAGGTTGCATCAAAATAATTAATAAAAGAATTAATTATTAGATGCCTAAATTTTAGCTTAAGAAACTAGAGTTAATTAGAAAATATCTAATTACTCTAACACCCCCTCTTAAGATAAAATTAGGCAGTAGCTAAAAACTTAGAAACTACTACAAAGAGTAGATTTGGGTCCCAGAAAACAAGGCCTGAAGAGGTACCCAAGCACAACCAAATCTTTGAAAAGAGGAGAAATGGAGAAAACCATATGGGAAAAAACCTACTCCAAAAAGAGATGGAAATAATGCTAAAATGAACTAGTAAAGGACTAAATAAGTCTCCATATGAGGGAATGTCGCAAAAGATAGGAACAAAAGATGATCATGAAGAACACCACTAAAGCATTTAGAAGCTACAAAGCTCTGTCAAAAGTAACTGCTAGTCTAAAGAACCTCCATTGAAATAGAACCTGACTAGGTAGAGAAGATTGTAATCAACACCAAATCAGGAGGCACATAAAGGCAAACAATTATACTCAAAGATATAGATGGCATGAAACACCTGAGCTTGAAGAGCTAATAAAAAAGACCAAGGAAGCATGAGAAAGAAAAAAAAAGAACCCCCCCTAATGCAAACAAGGGTGAGGTGACAGGAAACTGAAAAAGTGGGCCAAAAAAACTACATGTCAAGGAACCATGATCAAGATGCACAAAAGAGTACATATGTGTACTGAAGTGATCAATCTCAGATACTTCATGAGGCTAATGTCATGCAAGGGACACTCACTAGACAAAGGAAGATGACAAACAAAGGCAAAACATCAACCCCCCATATTACTTTATTAGATCATTGCATATATAATAAGGCACAAGATACAATGAATCCTAAGAATACAATAATCTACATAAGTGTCCTCAGATAACATTGCTAGGATTAGAAGGCAAAATAACTAAAATAAAAATATAGATATAGTATGACAGTTTATCTCAGTGTGTTTGCAATAATGCATACAAATAATGTCTAAATAGACTAGAAGACACATAAGACTAATGCATTAGATAGTACAAGTCATGATGAATCATCTGAAGCAACAAAATCAATCCTTGGACCTAAAAGAACCAAGATATCTACCAGAATGTAAGAATGCAAAAGAATGAATAATGTATCTAGGGAAAAATTTGGAAAAAAAACTAGCATTAGTGGAAAGAGCTTGGAAAGACCTTTCCAACAATATAAAGAATTCCCTAATCAGAGATCGGATGCTCAATATATGTCTCTTGGAGTGCACAACTATACCACTAAATTTGATAGCAAAAAATGGCATTGGAATCAGCTTTTTGACGGTCTATATGCCAAAGATATGAGCAAAAAAGTGAAGGTGGGTCCAAACAAAGCCTAGAGAGGTAACATAAATGCTAATGCAGTGCTAACATGGTGTTGATGTTAGCAAGTGATGAGCCCAAATTTGATGTTCAAATGGTGGTCGAGGCAAAAAAAATGCCAGAAAAATGACTCCTGCTAGAAAAAGATCCAACTACTGAAAACAAGATAGAGATGTTAGAAATTAGTGTCATTGATAAAAGAGTAGGTGACAGAAGATAATTCTAGTGGCTAAATGAATCGCATGTTTGAAAAAAAAAAACACCAATTTTGCATATATAAAATGTAATACTGCCAAGCAAGGTTGGAAAAAAAATGAACACAGCATAGAATCTAAGGAATCTTGTGTGTTGAGTAGGCAAAATGTGGGGCCTAGATCTTAACATGTGGTCCAATGCATAGTTAAAGGCCAATCTCCAACCAAATCATGTGGAGCGGCATTCAAAAAATCAAATCGCCAAATCAAGTGCAAAAATAAAGCACATGTGTCCACATGAGAATCATAAAAAAGGTAAGTCTACACCTTAATCAAAGAAAATTATGCCAACCATCCAATACAAATGTGCTTAATGAAAGGTGGGATTACTTGGCTAAAGGGTGACATGATTGGAGGGCTCAAAAATCATGATGCTTGAATGTCATCCACCATAAAGCATTGACTAGAACATGAATGAAAAAATTAGTGAAGAACTAGTTGAGGCACATAGGTCCACATGGGAAATTGAGAAGCCTTGATCTTAGAGGGTGTGCCCAAAAGATTGTGTGTAGTGCAAATCACTAGTGTAGATTCATGAATCCCATGGTGATGATGGGAAAATAGAGCTACTAGGTAGAGTGTGGATGCCAAGTAATCCACCAAACTCACAAACTATAGGTTCTCCCTCTGATCACTACCCACCAATCATGACAAGAAGAAGTATGCCTAATGTTGTCCAAGAATGCCAAAAAAGGGTGTTGTTCAAGCATGTTGACTCCATAATTAAAGTGTGAGGAGGTCGGACAGGTAAAAACACTCGTATGGGGCAGCACTTCCAAGGAGCGCTTACTCATAGGTGAGACTTCCAAGATACGAAACTCTCCAAAAAAACATAGAGACCAAAAACATAGAGGCACATAAGAGAGCATGGATCCCAAAACTCATGAACTTCCCTATGCATTATGGAGAAGAGGAGCAAATCCAGTGACCAAATCAGAAGCTAGAGACAGCAAATTTGACAAACCTTAGCCACTCTCACCAAGTTTTAAACCCCAAAACTTCTGATTCCTGACGAAACTACCAGAGACTCGAACCACAAACCTCTCTCATTTCAAAAAACCTTTCACAACAGATTTCACATTGTTTCTCTTTGATTCGTTCAGTAGAGATTGCCATTTGTTGATTAAGGGCTCGTAGAAAGAGTACGGAGGGATGAGCTCCAATAAAATACACCCATTAGAGTGGCTTTGGACCTAAATCACCACCAAAATTTCCCAATTAGCCCTTCCAAAAACTCATGCACTTTCAAAATTTGTAAAAAGAAAATTGATAGAAAAATAATAAAAAATTATCGCCACATTTTGTGTGCCTAGGCTAAAACGACCTAGGTGCAAAATTTTTTTTTTCCTCACATTTCAATAGCATTCAAAATGGATGTATTTTATATGGAAATGGTCATTTTCAAGCACTCTAGACTCAATGGTGATGTTTTTTTTGCTCAAAGTGCCTCAAAAATTAGTAACCCCCTAGATCCAATAAAAAAATGTTGAAAACTGATCCCAAATCTTTCATGAAGAGAAAAGGGGCATGAAGATCTGGAGCTCCAATACCATGTTGAAGTTGATGAAAGATCAACCCCACAGCTCCCAAGAGTCACCTGCATGCAACACCTATCACAAGAGAGAAGCATAAAGCTATGGAGGCTAGAATTTCTGGATCTATAGATGAGACATTCTTGATGAGCAAAAAGAGAAATTTCTATTATCAAAAGTGAATTAATATCAATTAATGTTTACAATGAGAGGTCATTATTGAAATCCTAAAAAGGTCTAACCTAGGTTGTATCAATATAATTAATAAAAGAATTAATTATTAGATGCCTAAATTTTAGCTTAAGCAACTAGAGTTAATTAAGAAATATCTAACTACTCTAACATGTATGTATGTATGTATGTATGGATGGATGGATGTAACTATTCTCTACTTAACAGTTCCATCCACATGGGGGAGCGGGGGGGGGGAGTTGAGCTTGCACCTTCTACAAGACTTCATTTCCATTATTTACAATCTCTAAATCAAAGGTATATAATTTTATCACTTGTAACTATATTTTTAAAATAGTACAAACCACAATAGTTTCTTAAAATTCTATGGTTCTCTTTGTAAGTTTATGCAATTGAAGTTTAAAAATTAATTGTATTTGTGTACATCCTTTTCAAGTTTGAAATTTCTCTTTTTCCTGACTCACAGTCCAACAATAATTTTTCAAAATACATAGTGAACAATTGGAGATTGAGCCAAAAAAGTGTAAGAACAGTTGTGCCAAAAGAGATAAACAAGACATGATTGGTGCACAATAATCATCTTTTTATGCTCTTTCTGGCACAACTGTTCTTACATTTTATGATTTGTGGTGAGAACAAAATTCCAAACTAATCAGGTAGGTGATCAAAAATTAAATCATAATTGGTTGAGGCATGTTTAAATACTTTATTTCACATGTTATTGAATTTTATGTGTTTATGTGCTACTTTTAACAAATATTAAAGGATCAACTTGTTGGAATTATAGATGGAGTAACTAAGAGGGGGGGTGAATCAGTTACCACAAAAACAAATCCATAGATCCCTTAGATGTCTATACTACGAAAACTTAGTAAACACAATAAGAATGTTGTAACTCAATATATTAACTAGTTACTGATCATATAGCATTCATAAATATTAATATGCATGCAAAAGTAAAATAAAATGAACACAAGAGACACCAAATTTAATGTGGAAACCCAATATAGGAAAAACCACCAAGTAACTAGCTACCAATTTTTTCACTCTTCTGAAGTGAGCCCTGTTAGGAGCCAACCCTATTAAAGGTTACAATACACACTGTTAGGTGTGATCCTATTAGAGGATTTAATCACCCTATTAAGAGTGGTCTTACTAGAGGTCTTTAGAACAATTCACCTAAACTATCACCTAGTTAGAGGATTTACAAAATGGCTATTAAACCAACTCTATTAAGAGATTTGAAATCACTACTACAATTTTTAAAAGGCAACAATGAATTGACCTGAACAAGATGCAATTGATTTTTCTGATTACAAGTCTCTATTCATCATCGTTAGATCCTCCTTGATCAAGTATAGCTTTGATGTTCCTCAATGATCTCTGATCATTCTTCAAAATTCGCTTCCACAATAATCAATCTTTATATCACATCAAATCCATCTCTCACAGTTAGAGTTTGCAACTTGACTTCTTATTTATATCATTTAGATTATCAAGTCGGCTCATTCACATGTTACATTTACCAATAAACCATACATTCGCCAGCTACAAATATTACTTTAAACAAATAGGCATTATTTCAAAAATTGATGAAATCCTTCATTGGCTGACCTTGCTTGGTAAATACTACTTTTAGAAATTTCCTAAGTTAACCATCCTAACTCGGTTAACATTACAACTTCTAAAAAATCTTTTGGCTATCGAGTTTATTTGGTAAGAATTAAATTCCTTCTTTATCCATGAGAGCTCGATAAGAACTGTTTCTTCCATATTTCCCTTTGATGATCAACTGAGCTCGGTAACAACTAATTTCTTGAAAGCTCAGTAACAACTGTCTACTCGGTAGACACTGCAAATTTTCTTTACTAACCTTCTGAGCTTGGTGACTTTGTCCTTTGCCTTGCTAAGCATCTGAGCTTGGTAGACTCTATCCTTTGCCTTGTTGACCATTTGAGCTTGGTAGACTCTATCCTTTGCCTTGCTGACCATCTAAGCTTGGTAGATTCTATTTGATGACTGATGAGACATTTGTGTGACATTAAAGACAATACACAATTGAACAATTGTATTCAATAATCTCTCTCTTTGGCATTGATGGCAACACAACATGTCATAGTAGAATGAAATTTGAAAACAATTTATTACTAACAGAATACTTCACTTTCTTCTTAAAAGACAACAAACCCCCTCTTTCATAACAATCTCTCACTCTTACACAAACTTTTATTATTTTGCAAATTTCATAAAGATATGACAATATATTCCCCCTCTTTGACAACACATGCCAAAGACAACATAAATCAACTGAATAGCATTGTACCTGATGTACTGATTCATATACAATGTATTCATAGGTTTGCTACATCAATTGATAGATTTTTAATTTTGTTCATGTTGATGCATCACTAAAATTATATTTTAGTGAGCTTCAGATAGGAAAATGACCCCTAACTTACCTCTAAGATACAAGAATGCATCCTTAGGTAAAGGCTTTGTGAATATGTCAGCAATTTGTTTCTTTGTATGGACATATTCCAATCTGATTTCTTTTTCTTGTACCAACTCTCTAACAAAGTGAGACTTTATGACAATATGCTTGGCTTTTGAATGCATCACTAGATTCTTGGAGATATTAATCGCACTAGTGTTATCACAAAACATAACAATAAGTTCTTTGATTTCTTGCTTCATGCCTTCTAATAATTGTTTGAACCACACAATGTTTGAATAGTTTATTGTTGCTACAACATATTCATGTTAGATTGTGGTGACTAATCAGGAAAGTGTTGTACATAATTCATAATTAGTGGGAAAATAAAAAAAGTTGGTACTATTCGCCATTCGTAGATTTTCCACTAAAGTTGTGGCTAATTATGACCAACATGTTATAACCCTAAAGTAGTTTAATACTTGTATAAAAGGGTTTAGGGTTGGGTATTTTTCATGATCTTGTGATGCAAAATTGCTTCTTGCGGCGATATTGAGCTGTAAGGGATTACGGATTGTAATCAGGTTGTAATTATTGGATTGTAATAATATTGGACTTGTTGTTTGGTGGACGTAGGCCAGGGATTTGGTGAACTACGTTAACTCTTGGTGCCTTGTGTTCATTTTTGTTTGATCTATTATTTTTTGTTATTGGTTATATTTACATGTAGTTTTTTATTTCTTTCCATGGTTTATCCTAACAAGTGTTATTAGAGCGAGGTTTTCTTTCAATTATACTTTGCAGGAAAGTCTCACAGTTAAGTGGGAGTCTCATGATTGAGTGAGAGCGATGGCAGATGAGGGTAAGCTGAGGGTTGATAGGTTTAATGGGCAAAACTTCTAGTTATGAAAGATGCAAATGAAAGACTATCTATATTAGAAGGATTTATGTAAGTCGTTGGAAGGAAAAGCCAAGAATCAAGGAACTATGTCAGAGGTTGAATGGGATCTTTTGGATAGAAAGGCACTCGAAAGCATTTGGTTATGCTCAGTACCATCGGTGGCATTTAATATTACAAAAGCAAAGACGATAGAAGATTTCATGAAAACCCTAGCGACACTGTATGAAAAGCCCTCCACTTTAAACAAGGTATTTCTCATGAAGCGTTTATTTAATATGAAAATGGCAGAAGGTGGATCTATTGCAAATCATTTAAATGAGTTTAATACTATTACTAGTTAGTTATCTTCTGTGGGTATCAATTTTGATGAAGAAATTAGGGCTCTCTTGATTTTGCATTCTTTTCTTGAAAGCTAGAATGGCTTGGCAATGGCGGTGAATAATTTTGTTCTTGGATCTAGTACCTTAAAATATGATGATATGATCAGTGTTATTTTGAGTGAGGAAACTTGTAGGAAATCTTCAAGTGGATCTATATCAGGAAGTGCTTTGAATGCACAAAGCAAGGGCAGAATGACTGAGAGAGGAAGTAACTCTAGAAATCATGGGAAATCAAGAGGAAAGTCAAAGGAGAGGAGGTCTCAATCGACAGGACCAAATGATTGTTTCTACTATGAGAAACCAGGGCACAAAAAGAAAGATTGCTAGAATCGAAAGAAAAATGGAGATAAGTTAGATGGAGACAAGGAGGAAAATTTGGTAAGTAACAAATCCAAAGAGGATTCTTTTCTTCTATCTTTAGAAAGTGTAGATGATTGATGGGTTTTAGATTTTGGTGCTTCATTTCATGCTACACCTCATAGAGGTTATTTCATTGATTATGTCCAAGGGGATTTTGGACTTGTGTATTTGGGGGATAATGAACCCTATCAAATTGTTGGAAAGGGAAAAATTAAGATTAAGATGTAGAATGAGAATCATTGGCTACTACATGAGGTAAGACATGTTCCAAGGCTGAGTAGGAATTTAATTTCAACAGGGCAACTCGATGATGAGGGTTGTGTAGTTACTTTTAATGATAAAAATTGGAAGGTTTCAAAAGGTTCCCTTGTAGTAGCAAAAGGTATGAAAGTAGGCACCTTATATCTTTGTATAGGTCATATTGTTCCTTCTAGTTTTATTGTTTTAGAGAAAAATGAATGTTTAGGAACAATTGTTGCAATTGAGCAGGGAGAACAAATAGCTGCTGTAGATTTTGATACAGCACTGTAACACAATAGACTTGGGCACAAGAGTGAAAAAGGTATGAAAGTACTTCATTAAAAGAAAGTTTTACCAGGTCTAAAATGTGTTAATATGGATTTCTATGAAATTTGTGTGTATGGAAAACAAAAGAGAGTGAGTTTTGTAAAGACTGGGAAGGAAAACAAAAAGGAGAAATTAGAGCTTATGCATACAGATGTATGGGGACTAGCTCAGGTATCTTCCCTTGGTGGCTCTCATTATTATATTACATTTATTGATGATGCAACTAGAAAAGTATGGGTTTATTTTTTTAGATAGAAATCTGATGTATTTCAAACTTTTAAGAAATGGAAATGCTTGGTTGAAAATGAGACTAGTAAGAAATTAAAATGTCTCGGATCTGATAATGGTGGTGAGTATTGCAGTCATGAATTTGAAGATTATTGCTCCACTAATGGTATTCATAGACAAAAAACTATTCTAAGGACTCCACAGGAAAATGGAGTGGCTGAACGCATGAATAGGACTATAATGGAGCACGCAAGGAGCATGAGGTTGCATACTGAGTTGCCCTTACAAATGTGGGTAGAGGCTGTCAATACTGCAATATATTTGATTAATAGAGGTCCCTCTACTCCTTTGGGTTGTGGTATTACAGAGGAGGAATGGATTGGTAAGAAGGTGAGTTATTCTTTTCTCAAGACCTTTGGTTGTGAAGCTTTTGCTCATATAGACTCTAAAAATAGAACCAAGCTAGAAGCAAAATCAAAGAAATGTGTCTTTGTTGGATATGGCATTAATGAATTTGGTTATAGGCTTTGGAATTTTGAAAATCATAAAATTGTTAGAAGTTAGGATGTCATATTCAATGAGAAAGTGTTGTACAAAGATTTGTTGTAGCAACATGAGAAGAAAAAAGATGATTATGTAGTGCTAGATGATACTCCAAAAGCTGATGTTCCAACCATTCCTCATGATGTGCAACAATTGCAATAATAAATACCACACACACTAGTGAATGTTAGATGGTCAACGAGGCAAATTAGACCTCCACAAAGATTTTCTTCCTCTTTGTATTCTATTTTACTTATTAATGCTGGTGAACCTGAAAGTTATGATGAAGTTATGTAGGTGGATACTAAGATTCAGTGGGAGTCTACAATGAAAGATGAAATGGACTCTTTGCTAAAGAATAAGACATGAGATTTGTGCAAGTTGCCTACAAGTACAAAGGCTTTACAAAATAAGTGGGTTTATAGGTTGAAAGAAGAAGGAGGTAAGAAAAGATTTAAGGCCAAGTTAGTTGTAAAAGGATTTGCATAGAAAAAGAGAATTTATTTTGATGAGATATTTTCTCCTGTTGTTAAAATGACTTCTATCCATACTATTTTAAGTCTTGTGGCTACTAGAGATTTGCATTTAGAGTAGTTGGATGTTAAAACAACCTTTCTTAATGGTGATTTGGATGAAGAAATATATATGGCTTAGCCATGAGGATTTGAGGTCAAAGATAAGGAGAATTTAGTGTGCAAATTGAAGAAACATTTATATGGCTTGAAGCAAGCACCTCAGCAATGGTATCTGAAATTTGACAGGTTTATGCATGAGCATGGCTATAACATGTGTAATTCAGATTATTGTGTTTATTTTAAATAAGAGGTTGGATGATGATAGCTACATTATTTTATGTTTATATGTTGATGATATGCTTGTAGCTGGGTCTAACATGGATCATATTAAGGGGCTGAAACACCAGTTAGCACATGCATTTTCCATGAAGGATTTTGGGAAAGCAAAAAAAATCTTTGGTATGAAGATTTGCAGAGATAGGTAGAACAAAACATTAACGCTATCTTAGGCTGATTATGTTGAGAAGGTGTTGCAATGTTTCTCTATGGAGAATGCTAAAGCTGTCAACACACCTTTACCTTGTCATTTGAAGTTGACTAAGGAGATGTGTCCTAAGACACAAGAAGAGGAGGATAGGATGTCCAAGGTACCCTATGCTTCAGCTGAAGGAAGCTCTATGTATACTATGGTATGCATTAGGCCAAATATTGCACATGTAGTGGGAGTCGTTAGTAAGTATATGAGTCATCCATGATTTGAGCATTGAAATGTTGTCAAGTGGATTCTTAGATATTTGAGAGGAACATCCAATAAGTGTTTACACTTTGGGGGCTCTACTACTAATTTACAGGGCTATGTTGACTTAGATTTGGCAGGGGATATTGATACTAGGTAGAGTACTATAGGTTATGTTTTTACTGTTGGTGGGGCAGCTATGAGCTGGGTTTCTAGGTTACAGAAGATTAATGTTCTATCCACTATAGAGGTAGAGTATGTTGCTGCTACATAGGCAGCCAAGGAGATGATATGGCTTTAGTTCTTCTTGGAAGAATTGGGACATCCTCAGAAGAATAATTATTTGTTCACAGATAATCAAAGTGCCATTCATCTTGCAAAGAATTTAGCTCTGCATTCTAAGACCAAACACATACAGTTGCGGTACTATTTCATTCGATCAGTTTTGGAGGATGGACAGTTAAAGCTAGAGAAGATACATACCAATGACAATCTAGTAGATATGTTGACAAAGGTTGTAACAAGGGAGAAGCTGAACTCCTCTTCAGCTTCGGTTAGTTTTTTAGACTGAACATGAATAAAATAATAGTAGAGTCCAGGTTGGTTTGATCTAGTGGGAGCCCCATGTGGTAGTAGTATTGCTACAAGATCAGTCTCCAAGTGGAAGATTGTTGTTTACTGTGGAGCCTGATTAGTCCCCAAGTGGGAGATTGTTAGATTGTGGTGACTGATCAAGAAAGTACTGTACATATTTCATAATTTTAAAAAAAAATAGTACTATTCACCATTCATAGATTCACCACTAAAGTTATGGCCCAACATGTTATAACCCTAAAGTGGTTTAATACTTGTATAAAAGGGTTTAGGGTTGGGTATTTTTCATGATGTTGTGATGCAAAATTGCTTCTTGTGGTGGTATTGAGCTGTAAGGTATTACGGATTGTAATCAAGTTGTAATCACTGGATTGTAATAATATTGGACTTGTTGTTTGGTGGACATAGCCTAGGGATTGGGTGAATCATGTTAACTCTTGGTCCCTTGTGTTCATTTATTTGTGATCTATTAATTTTTGTTATTGGCTATATTTGCATGTAGTTTTTTATTTTTGTCCATGGTTTATCCTAACAATTTAGCCTTTGTTGTGGATTGGGATGTACAATTCTACTTTTTACTTGTCCAAGAAACCAACATTTTTCCAAGAAAGAAAGCTCCTCCACTTGTGCTCTTTTTGTCATCAACATTCCCTACCCAATCTACATTAGTGAACACTTTTAAATCCAAGTTTCCTCTAAGTTTATACCATAATCCATAATCTTTAGTTCCTTTTAAGTATCTCATGATCCTTTTGATTGCCATCATGTGATTTTCTTTTTGTTTTGCTGAGAATCTTGCTACAATTCCTACTACAAGGGAAATGTTTGGCCTTGTATGCACTACATACTACAACTTTCCAATCATAGATCTATACAATGTCTGATCCACCTCCTTTGATTCATCATCCTTGGTAATTTTCAATCCAGTACACATAGGAGTCCCAACTAGTTTGCAGTCTTCCATACCAAAAATTTTCAGTATCTCCTTGATGTATTTGGATTGAGTAATGTAGATACCATTCTTCCTTTGTTGAATTTGAAGACCAACAAAGAATTTGATTTCGCCAAACATTGACATTTCAAATTTCTTGTTCATTTGTTCTAAAAATTCTTTGCAAAGATCATCATTTCCTATGATCAATGTATCATCTACAAATATCTTTGCTAAAATAATCTTATTGTCTAATCCTTCCTTTATGTACAAACTATTGTTGTCATTAGTTCTTTGAAAACTAATCTGAATAAGATAGTTATGCAATCTTTCATACTGTGCTCTAGGGACTTGTTTCAAACCATATAATGCTTTATGCAATCTGTAGACCATGTCCTTCTTGTTTGGATCAACAAAACCTTCAGGCTATTTAATGTAAACCTCTTCATCCAATATGCCATTGAGAAATGCTGACTTGACATCCATCTGATAAACTTTGAATCTTTTGTATGAAGCATATGCAAGTAAGGTTCTAACACCTTTCAATCTTGCAATAAGAGCAAAAGTTTCTCCAAAGTCTACACCTTCTTCTTGAGAATATACTTTGCATACCAGTCTAGCTTTGTTCCTTGATACCTTACCATCTTCATTTAGCTTGCTTCTAAATACCCACTTAGTTCTAATCACATTCTTGTCTTTGGGTCTAGGTACAAAAGTCCATGTTTTGTTTTTCTCTATCTATTGTATCTCTTCATTCATAGCTTCAATCCACCTTTCATTGTCTAGAGCATCTTTGACATTTCTAGGTTCAAAATTAGCAAGTAAACAAGTGCTTTTCAACTTACTTCTTGTCATTGTTCCTTCTAATTTATCTCTAATGATCTAATCTAATTCATGATTTTTCCTAACATACTTGGCTAACACAGGCTCCTTTCCTTTTGAATGACTTGCATTGTTATCCTTTTGTATCTCAACTTCTAGTTCTAGATCTGGTTGCTCGAGCTCGGTAGATGTTGATTTGATAGCTTCTATTTGTGACTCGGGTTCTTGCAATTCGGTAGACATTAACTTGGTTTGAATTTCCTATGACTCGATTACTGAAGACTCCGGAGTTGAGGATTCCTAATTAATAGTTATATTTGGCATTATATCAGGTTCAATCTAAAAAAATCTTCTATAGTCTTCAGGTTCCCTTTTGCTTTCTCCTTCTGTTCTTTCTGCAAACTCATCAACTTTCACATGTGCACTTTCTATGACTTTGCTAGTGGATAAGTTCAAACATCTATATGCTTTTCTTTTGCAAGAGTATCCCAAAAATATTCTTTTATCACCTTTTACATCAAATTCACCTTTTCTAGATTCTTTCAAAATATAAGATTTTCTTCCAAATACTTTTAGGTAACTTACATTGGGTTTGTAGCCGTACCATAACTCATAGGGGGTCTTGAATGAGTCCCTTTTCAGTTATACTCAATTCAAGGTATGAACTGCAGTGCTGATAGCTTCTTTCCAGTATTTGATAACAATGTCTTTCTCAATCATTAAGGTTCTTGCACAATCCATGATAGATCTATTCCTTCTTTCTGTTATTCCATTTTGTTCTGGAGTTCTAGGTGTTGAAACCTATCTTTTGATTCCCCTTTCAATGCAAAAGTTATTGAACTCATGTGAAATAAATTCACCACCTCTATTAGACCTTAAGCATTTCATTCTTTTACTTGTTTCCTTTTCTACTTTAGCCAAATACCATGTGAGTTTTTCAAATGCTTCTGATTTCTCTCTTAAGTACATGATAGTCATCATTCTTGAATAATCATCAACAAAAAGAATGAAAAATTTCTCACTAGTATAACTTTCAATGCCAATAGGTCCACAAAAATTAGTATGCACAATTTCTAGAACTTCTTCAGAGTGATAGTTTTTTTCTTTTAAAACTAGTTTTTCCTATTTTGCCAATTTGACAATTCTTGGATAGACCAACCTCAAGTTTCTTTATGTTAGGAATACCTCTTACTTTCTTGAATTTACTTATCTTTACCAAGGTATCAAAGTTTACTTGACACAACCTTCTATGCCATAACCAACTTTCTTCAACTTGAGCAATAAAACATGAATATTCACCAAGTTCAAGATAAAATAAGTTCCCTTTGTTTGAGTGCCTGATCCAATCAGCTTTTCTTTTCCATCTAGTAATATTGCTTTTGCATGCATAAATTCCACTTTGAATTCATTATTGAGTAGTTGTGCCACACTTAACAGATTATGCTTTAGTCCTTCTACCCAATATGCCTTATCACATACAAGTTCCTTGGTTAGCGAGATTCTTCCTTTTCCTCTTATACAACAAGGTTCATTGTTACCAAATCTTACACTGCCTCCATCATAGTCTTCAAAGTATTCAAACTTAGTTTTATCACTAGTCATGTGATGAGAATAACCATTATCTATGATCCATGTATCAATTTTACTCACATGAGAAATGAGTGCCATTTCTTCTTCATTATCAGATTCATCTTTTATAGCTATGTAAATAATTTCATCTTCTTCTTCATCATCAGAATTATTAGAATATTTTGCCATGAAACATGTTTTCAGACCTTTATCCTTGAATGATTTGAAGTCTTCCTTGCCATTGCACTTGTGACCTTTCTTCTCATCTTTGTTCTGCTTATTTGGACACCTAGCAGCAATATGTCCAATTTCTTCACAAGAAAAATAGATTAGAGGAACCTTACCTTTGTATTTTCCTTTGCCTCTTGAATATTTCCTTGCTAGCAGAGCTTCAACCACTTCAAGATCACTATCTAAACTCTATTCTGATTCTTCATCACTATCTAATTGAGGATCCTTTAACTTTTTATCTTTTTCCTTGAGTGAAAGCTTGGCTTCAAATGTTGATTCAATGTTCTTGGTAGCTAGAACATAATTATCATAGTTGTCTAGCTCAAATGTAGTCAATCTTCCAACTATGGCCTCTAAATTTATTTTATGATTTGCCTCACATCTGCTTTCTTGAATTGTAGAGACTTTGATTGCATAAATGGGAAGTAGAGTTCTATGAACTTTACTTATAATTGTCTCATCATTAATATCTCCTCCATATGCTTTGATTACACTAACACATGCTTTAACTCTTTCAACATAGTTTGCAATGTTTTCATCCTCTCTCATCCTCATTTGATCAAATTTTCCTCTCAAAATTTTTGCTTTGGCTCTTCTCACTTTATCATCTCCTCCATAGATCTCTTTTAACTTGTTCCACATTTCAAAGGTGGTTTTGCAATCTTTGATGTCATCAAATTCTTCATAACTCAGAGAAGATACTACATCTATCATCATGTTGTGAGTCTTCTTTTCAGAAATATCATTGATAGATAATGTACTAGAAGGTTCTTCATATTTTTCATCAAGGTACTTCAGTCATGTATCACCAATAGAAGCCAGATGAAGTCTCATCAATCCCTACCATGCAAAGAAGTTGTCCTTATTAAGTCTTGGAATTTCCCTCTTATAAGAAATCATGACCTTTGGCTTAGATCCTTGAAATATTTTCCTACAAGCACCAAAATTTCTGATACCAATTGTTGGAATTATAGATGGAGTAACTAAGAGGGGTGGTGAATCAGTTACCACAAAAACAAATCCACGGATCCCTTAGATGTCTATACTACTGAAACTTGGTAAACATAGTAAGAATGTTGTAACTTGGTAAATTAACTAGTTACTGATCATCTAGCATTCATAAATATTAATATACATGCAAAATTAAAATAAAATGAACACAAGGGACACTAGATTTAATGTGGAATCCCAATGTGGGAAAAACCACCAAGTAACTAGCTACCAATTTTTTCACTCTTCTAAAGTGAGCCCTGTTAGGAGCCAACCTTGTTAAAAGTCACAATACACACTGTTAGGTGTGACCGTATTAGAGGATTTAATCACCCTATTAGGAGTGGCCTTGCTAGAGGTCTTTAGAACAATTCAACAGAACTATCACCTGGTTAGAGGATTTACAAAATGGTTGTTAAACCAACTCTGTTAAGAGATTTGAAATCACTGCTACAATTGTTAGAAGGCAAAAATGAATTGACCTGAACAAGATGTAATTGGTTTTGCTAATTATAGGTCTCTGTTCATCATCATTAGATCCTCCTTGATCAAGTATAGCTTTGTTTTTCCTCAATGATCTTTGATCATTCTTCAAAATTTGCTTCCACAATAATTAGTCTTCATATCACATCAAATCCATCTCTCACACTTTGAATTCACAACTTGACTTCTTATTTATATCATTCAGATTATCAAGTCAGCTCATTCACATGTTACATTTACCAATAAACCATACATCAATCAGCTACAAATATTACTTTAAACAAATAGGCATTATTTCAAAAATTGATGAAATCTTTCATTGGCCGACCCTGCTCAATAAATACTACTTTCAAAAATTTCCTAAGTTAACCATCCTAACTTGGTTAACATTACAACTTCTACAAAATCCTTTGGCTACTGAGTTTATTCGGTAAGAACTAAATTCCTTCTTTGTCCTCGAGAGCTCGATAAGAACTGTTTCCTCCATATTTCCCTTTGATGAACAAGTGTGCTTAGTAACAACTCTCTACTCAGTAGACACTACAAATTTTCTTTACTAACCTTCTGAGCTCAGTAGACTTTATCCTTTGCCTTGCTGACCATCTGAGCTTGGTAGACTCTATCCTTTGCCTTGCTTACCATTTGAGCTCGGTAGACTCTATCCTTTGTCTTCTTGACCATCTGAGCTTGGTAGACTCTGTCCTTTGCCTTGCTAACTGTTTGAGCTTAGTGGATTGTGTCCTTTGCCTTGCTGACCATCTAATCTCGGTAGACTCTGTCTGATGACTGATATGACATTTGTGTGACATCAAAGATAGTACACAATTGAACAATTGTATTCAATAGAACTAATGTTAGATGTTAGCTTTGAACATTATGAGATTATTTTATGGATGCACATAATTGTTTCTTACTTCATGTGATAATGAATGAATGTGAGATCCATCTATTCTTAGGTACTCTTTCTAGGCAGTTGTAGCAATTCTTAAGCCCAAAATAGATAAATCATTATTTGAAATGAAAACTTGGGTGGTTAACTTAATGAATGAGCACACCAAGCAAAAGACCTTGTGTGATTAAGGATTATATGATTTTTTACATATTTCACCATATAGTAGTGCATTGTAGGTTCACATCCACTCTTAAGTAGACATTTATGAGCACTAGCACAAGTTTCTCAAGGTGACTTTGCATTATTAAATTTTAATGTTTGCCAACACCACTACTCTTCCTCCATATCTTGCACAAATAAAAAATGTTTCCTCCATCATTGCAACCACATGATAATTGGGAATAGCACATGCCCAAATCATAACCTAGTTAGATTAGTCTAGTTGTTGATTAGCTAGGTTGATTACAAATTTCTATAGAATTGTCATCATATTAGGTACAATAAAATGAACAATTTGTTGTTCCCACCTAGCAGGATCAAATATAGTTTTCTAAGGTGATAAAATTGCATATGCAGATGCATCACTTGAATGTCAGGCATGAAGCACATTCTCCAATTTATAGTGAATGGTTGGATATAAAGGCTCCATATGTTGGCCCAACAATGGAAGCCAAGGATGTAACCATGCATGTATTGGCATGCTCTCCTTACAAGGATTGCGAGTATCTATTGCTTCTATTAATTTGGTCTAGTTATTGATTAGCTGGATTGATTACAAATTCCTATAGAACTATCATTAGATTAGGTACAATAAAATGAATAACCTATTATTCCTAGCTAGTAGGATCAAATACGATTTTCCAAGTTGATAAAATTGCATATGCAGACGCATCACTTGAATGCCAAGCACAAAGAGCATTCCCTAATTTATAACTAATGGTTGGATTTAAAGGCTCCATATGCTGGCCCAATAATGGAAGCCAAGGATGTAACCATGCATGTATTGGCATGCTCTCCATGCTATCAATTTGGTCTAGTTGTTGATTAGCTAGGTTGATTACAAATTCTTGTAGAACTATCATCAGATTAGGTATAATAAAAGGATCAATTAGAGTTTCCTAGCTAGCAGGATCAAATTTAGTTTTCTAAGGTGATAAAATTGCATATATTGATGCATCACTTGAATGTCAAGCATGAAGTGCATTCCCCAATTTATAATGAATGGTTGGATATAAAGTTTACATACATTGGCCCAACAATAGAAGCCAGGGATGTAACCATGCATGTATTGGCATGCTCTCCCTACAAGGATCCCAAGTATCTACTGTCATTGTTAATTTGGGCATCACTATATGATCCAAATATAATGAAGTAATGAAGTCTGTAGTAATTTCTCCCATGTCTCTAGATAACGTAGCATAGGTTTAGGGTCCCTTGGCTCCTAGAAATTTGTAGCAACTATTCTCACTGGTAGAAGAATAACTTCAATTAAGAGTTGAGTGTAAGGAGTTGAAGAAGCAAGTTCTACTTCTATGTAAGTAAATTCCATAATCACGAGGTTCATTTCCTTTTAGAATCCATAACCTAGTTAAATATACATATATATATACAATCCATAACCTAGTTAAATGGATCTAGTTGTTGATTACCTAGGTTGATTACAAATTCTTGTAGAATTGTCTTCAAATTAGGTAAAATAAAAGGAATAATCAGCATTATTTTTGTGTAAGATCTTGAGTTAATTCACTTAGCATGGGTTGAGTGAGTTTTATTATTTTATTATTTGAATTTTGGAATATGTATGTCGTTGGATCAATTTTTCTATTGTGCTAAGATGTAATAAGAACCTTAAAAAGATCTTTTTGTATACATATATACATGTATATGTATGTATGTATGCATGTATATATGTATATATGTATGTATGTATGTATGTATGTATGTATGTATGTATATGTATTTATGTATTTATATGTATGTATATATGTATGTATGTATCATGTGGAGATCTAGGATTTCATTGCTGTGCCCTTGTGATTGTTGAATTTCATTGTCATGGCCTTGTGATCTCTACATGTCATTGTCATGCCCTTCTAATCTCTACATCTCATTTGTTTTATTGTAACTAATACAATGAAAGTTCTATGGGAAGTTTTTGTTGTGCTCTTGTGATATCAACATTCCAAGTATCTACTATTGTTGTTAATTTGGGAATCACTATATGATCCAGAATGTTATGAAGTACTGAAGCCAGTAGTAACTTCTCCCATGTCTCCAAAAAAAGTAGTATAGGTTTAGGGTCCCTTGGCTCCCAAGAATTTGTAGTAGGTATTCTCACTACTAGAAGAATAACTTTAGTGAAGAGTTGAGTGTAAGGAGTTGAAGAAGCAAGTTTTTCTTCTGTGTAAATGTCATAATCATCAGGCCCATTCCCTTGTAGATATATGTATATAACCTAATTAAATATACATATATATCAACCCAGCTAATCAAAAACTAGACCCATTTAACTAGGTTATGGCTTGTTTCTTTCTAAAAATATATGCTATGATATGCTTTTCTAAAAAAATTTGCAAACTCTACCCATTTTTCCTAATCTACATTATTTTTGTGGAGGATCTTTAGGTGATCTCTTTGTGTGTGTGTGTGTGTGTGTGTGTGTATACATACATACATACATGTATATATGTATGTATGTATGGGTATGTGTAGGATCATGGTCAACCAAATTATGCTCTTAAGTGGCAATAAAAAATTAGCAAATCAGGGTTATGTCAACTTGACGTAAAATTTTCTACTTGTTATAAACTTTATATCACAAAGTTGACAGAAAAGAATCTTTGGGAAATTGAATTTGGTTTCTAAACTATTAGGCCTTATCTGAAAAATAAAATAAAAAATTGATTAGTCCAAATGTTGAATTTTAATGCAATAGTACAAAAAATTTAGGACAAAAATAAAATGTAGGCGTATATTTGACCACCTTAATCAAAATTGAATGATAATATTTTTAAATAATATTCTAGATAGAAGAAGTAGACTGATGCCTAGATGTGACACATATTTTTTAGTCTTTTTATTCTAAATAAATACTTAATTATTAATTTTCTACTTTATTATTTTTGAAATAAAAAAACTCTCATGTCTAACCAAAACTAATTCAAAACTCTGCAAAATTTAAGTTTTTTTTTTGCCTTATATTAGAAGAAGCATAGAATGTGATGCATTTTTTGGATTTGAAAAATGTTGTACCATTTGAAAGTTATAGTTGTTTTTCAAGTCGTGTGTCAATCAACACTTTATACATAACTCCATTAGGAAATAAGTAATAATTACTTACTGAACTCATAATTTGGAAAACCTTACAATTATGGAAAGCTAAGAATATCCTTAAGAAACCTTTTTCATTTCATCAAATTTTGGGGAAAAAAAAGTTGTCTGCTACATGTTTGAAGTGAAAAATACACAAGAACAAGCCAAAAAAAAAATTTCAAGACATTTTTAAAGTTGACCATATAGGGTCGGTATCAAAAGATATAGTAAGCCTTATAAATTTATTAATTGTTTTCGTTTAGTATCAGGATTCATGGAAAAAAAATATAAATAGATTTTGAAATGCTTTGAGGCATTTCAGGACTACATATCTTTCATATCACCACTTTTTGGCACACCATGATCTTGCACATACTCATATGTATATATATGTGTATGTATGTATGTATGTATATACATATATATGTATGTGTGTGTGTGTGTGTGTGTGTGTGTGTATGTATATATATGTATATGTATATATAAACAAATAGATCTTGGTACAATAGAAAAATAATAAAACTCACTCAACAAGTAGCATGGCCATAGATGCGATGGCAACGCCTATTGGTAAGTAGATTCCTCTTTTTCTCTCTCATTTTTCATGTTTTTATTTCACTTGAATTATTATTTCTTGGGGTGCATTTTCTAATATTGGATTCATTTTATGGTGAGGAAATTCCTAGATTTACTCATGTGATGAATTTCTCATGAGAATTGAAGATGGACTTCCCTTGAGAGTAGTAGGAGATGATGAGGACATTAAAACTATTTTAAAGATTGATCCTTTCTTAAATATTTTATATGTTAATGGAGAATTTAGATGTTGGGGGGTGGGGAGGGGGGGAATGAGCTTCCACCTTCATGTGCTTGGCCCTGATTAGTGGATAATATTAAACTATTTTCGAAACCAAGTGAAGCTCAACAATAATCTATGATTGTATGGCAACTAATTGTGTGAATCTCTTGGTTTCAATAAATATAGAAGGACAACATAGTTCAATATGCAATGTCAATTCATATGCATACAACATCAAGTGGAGCTAAAAAACACAACAGGTTTGTATTTTTGTTACATGTCTTTAATTAGGTATTTTAAGTTATCGACCATCGCGAACATTATTCATGATGATGGTTTCCTAATTTAAAAACTTAATAGACCTATTAAATAAATGTAATCATGTTGTATTTTATTAGCTCCACCTACTATCCATGCATTTGAACGTAGTTGCATGTGCATTCTTCACTCAGAGTGGCAGAATCTTATTTTGGATGCGATAAAAAAATTGCATGCACCAAAAGATGGGAAAATGATGTCACTTTTGCAAGTATAGAATTTTTTTTGCACTTTAAACATTCATCATTGTTTAAATATTTTAGATGTTAATGGGGAATTTAGATGTTGGGGGGAGGGGGGATGGGGCCAAATGAGCTTCCACCTTCACATGGTTGGCCCTGATTAGCAAAGAATATTAAAATATTCTCAAAACCAAGTAAAGCTCAATATTAACCTATGATTGCATCATAGTTATTCAATATTTTCCAACAATTTTTTTTATTAACACAGTACGTTGTCGCAATTGTGATGGTTGGCCATCAATTCCACCACATGCTTGTCCCCATTATGATGGATTTTTTTAACGGCTTGTCATGGAGTCAATAGCATTTCTGTCCCATAGACATCACAATTATGATGGTGTTGTTGAAAGATTTTTGTGATAATTGTTATGGTAAAAACAAACGGTTTTCCAGAATGGTAGCCCAATTTATGACACTGGTGGCTATCATAATTGTGATGGTAACTCTTTGTGTCACAACTTATGAAAAAAAAAAGTCCAATGCCCATGCGACGGGAGCCAATTCTAACTAATGTTAGTTAGGCAATGGGTTGCCACCGTAATTGTCATGGCTTGCCGCTGCAATTCAAGCCCAAATGTAGTAGTATAGATAAACAACAAAGAGAATGAACATATACCTTGTTTGCAGAGTGTTATGGACAAAGTTACAAAAAAATATTAATTTCTTTATAAACTTGATTAGGTTTTGGTCTCTTACTATCGCCTAAATATTTTTGTTGTCATTTGAGGGTATAAAAATATCCTCAAATGTGGGCAATAAATATTATTTATACTTCTTAAAACCCAATCAGGTTTTAAGAAACCTAACTAGGTTATTTTTTCATTATTATGGATAGGCTTGGGTACCAAGCTTGGCCTATATTTGGATTTTTGAATAACCCAATCAGGTTATTGAGAATTTTTGTTTTTTCTTGGTGGGATGTCCAATTTTTTATACACCAACTTGGTGCACACACCCTGTGGGTTGCTCAAATTATCTGACCATATCCTTCTAAAAAGTTAACCTTCTCTACCTTGACCACACCCATGTCTTGTCAAACCTACAACCATTTAGACACTCACAACAAAAAACAAGTCAATTATCCACCATGAGTCAAGTATCTACCTTAAACATCATGAACATAATCATGAATGTCATTAACATAATCATGCAACATTATTACATAATTGTTATAGCAACAAATTATGCCATTCAATTATAAAAATACATCTATGCATTAAGTTAACCATTTTAATCATATTATCTAATGCACCACATATTTTTAATAAACACAAATTAAGATAATTTAACTTAATGTTTCCTTTAATCAATGTTAAAAAAAAAGTTGACCAAGTCAAAGTCGACCTGATCACCACATAAGCAAGTAATCTAGGAATGTCAAAAAATGAGATGTGACATCCCTCCCCACTAGGAAGAGGCATCATCTTGATGTCAAATCACAAAAAAATTAAAAACTCAAATCCAAAATTGATGAGTAACTAAAACAAAATAGTCTATATAAAAACATGAGGAAAGGATTTATGTCAATCCTCTACATCCTCATAATTATCATTTTCCACCCCAAATTGGTCCTATTGGACCTTATATCAAAGAACCTCCTTATCTTCTACCCTGATGATATGCTACTCAATGAGACGGGTGGGTTGATCTACCACCACGCTCGAATCCTACACCTACAACTCATGTTAATCAAGCACATGACACATATAAGGGTGACAATGCTTAAGCAAAGAAACATGAAAAACATTATGAATATAGGCTAACGCGGGAGGTAGAGCAAGCCAAAATGTTACAAGATTGATAATCTCTAACACCTCAAAGGGACAAAAGAAGCTCAATTCAAGCTTTGAACTTTTTCCAAATGAGATTGAGCTCTTTTGTGGTCTAACATGTAAGAACATCGTATCACTAGTCTAAAACTATTGGAAGGTGTGCATCTTGTCAATATAACTTTTTTGGTGGTCAAATGCTTCTTTCAGTCAACTATGAGTCAGAATCATCTACTCTTCCATCTATTTCAACATTTTAGGACCAATAATAATGTTGTCCTTGACTTTATCCCAACTAATAGGCATACGACACTTACATTTGTAAAGCACCTCAAAAGGAGCCATGCCAATGAAGAATGATAGGAGTTATTATAAGAAAAATCTAGTAATGGAAGGTACTCCTTTGATTTGTACTACTAATCTATGGTGATAAGTGGTGTTGAAATTTAAACATGTACCCAAAGCTGAGTTCAAGGTTGTTCAGAATCTTGAAGTCATTTGGGTGTCCCTATCAAAGATGATGGTTTTGTTGGAAATATAAGAGGAGTAACTAAGAGGGGAGGGATGAATCAATTACCACTAAAATAAATCCTAGGTCCCTTAGATGTTCATACAAATCAAAAATCTATTTAAACTATATTCTATTGTAACTTAGCAAACACACATGTACTCAGTTTACACTAGTAAATGCAGTAACTCGACAAATACTAAAATAATACAGAAACTACTTAATATGAAAATCTTAAGATATTATATTTGATTAATCTTACTTAACTTAGTTGCATACACATAAGAGAAATAACATGAACACAACTGACACCAAGATTTAATGTGAAAACCCAATTTGGGAAAAACCACCAATTGCAACTAGTTAGTGATTTTCACTCTTTTGAAGTGAGTTGTATTAGGAGTCAACCCTATTAAAGGTTACAAAACACATTTTTAGTTGTGACCCTATTAAATGGTTTGATCACCCTATTAGGAGTGGCCTTGTTAGAGGTCTTTAGACAATTCAATCTAGAAATGCCACCTTGTTAGAGGATTTACAAATAGTTGTTAAGACAACTCTATTAAGAGATTTAGATCACTCCTAAAATGGTTAGAAAGTAGCAATGAGATGACCTTATTTCTGATGCAACTAATTTATTGATTATAGATCTCAATTTCATCTTGTATACTTGATCCTTGCTAATCGAATGTATCTTTGTAGCTCAACAAGGATATTCCATTTATCCTTCTAATTCGCTTCCTCTAAGCATCTTCAAATCTTCTATCTAGTTTCACACATTCAATCCTTAATTTGACCTTATATTTATATCTTACACTTTGTCAAGTCAACTTGAATACAACTTACAATATTTAATATTCATCTTATCATTCAGCTAGAATCAACAACTAAATCAATTGAACTCAATATGCCAAAATAAGAAAATCCTTTGTTAGTCGATCATGTTCAATGGACACTAACTCAAAAATGATTTTCCTATGTTAACCAAGTGAACTCGTTTAACATTGTATATTCACAAAGTTCCTTTAATAACCAAGTGAGCTTAGTTAATATTGGTTCCATCTAACATTTCCTTCATTAGTTGAGTGAGCTCAATTAACACTCAAATTCTGCATACTTTCCTTTGACAACTGAGTAAACTCGATAGACACTATCTTCTGAACTAGGCATACTCTGGAATGCTCAAAAATTACAAGAAACTATCTTCAATGCCCAAGTGAGCTCAACATACATTGACTGACAATGATTTAACATTTTGTGTAACATCAAAGACAATACACAATTAATCAATCTTTTACAACAATCTCCCTCTTTGGCATTGATGGCAACACAACATGTCATAATACAATAAAAAAATTTAGAGCAAGAATAAAGTAAGGAACATATCCTTAGTTTCATTTTGATTCTCATCCATGAGAACTCCCTCTATCAATGTGAACTCCCTCTACCTTCATTTTCTTCCTCTATTAGCAAAATGTTTTCTTCAACATCTTCTTCTGATAGCAAACTTCCCTTCTTTGATATCAGACCAAGTTCATTCTCAATGACATCTCTAGAAATATATACTCTCCCTCTTTATAAAATTTCTATGAGGTTATGAAAGTAAACTTCTCCCTCTTTGACATCTCATGCCAAAGATAATATTTAGTGAATCTCAATGTACCTTGTGTACTGATTCATTTGCAATGTGCCCTTGTCAATATTGCATCAACTGCCTGATCTTCAACATGTTTTCGTTGATGCATCACTAAACTTTATCTAGTCAGCTTCAGATAGGGGAATGACTCCTAACTTACCTCTTAGATACAAAAATGAATCCTTAGGTAATGACTTGGTAAATATATTTGCAATTTTCTCTTTAGTATTCACATATTCCAATCTTACTTCTTTATCTTGTACCAATTCTCTCAAAAAATGATATTTTATAGAAATGTGCTTGGTTTTGGTATGCATCATAGGATTCTTTGACATATTAATTGCACTAGTGTTATCATAGAAGATAACCATTGGATCCATGATCTGTATCTTCATACCTACCAATAGTTGCTTGAACCAAACAACATTTAAACAATTAACTATTGTTGTCACATATTCTACCTCTACTGTGGACTGAGAAATACAATTATGCTTCTTGCTTGTCCAAGATACTAGTTTTTTACCAAGATATAATGCTCCACCACTGGTTCTCTTTCTATCATCAACACTTCCTACCCAACCAGCATCTATGAATACTTTCAAATCCAAATTGCCTCCTTTTTTTGTACCATAAATGATATTCTTTAGTACCTTTCAAATACCTCATGATTCTCTTGATTACTATCATTGATTTTCTTTAGGATTTGTTGAGAATCTTTCCACCATACCAATTGCTAATGCAATATCAAGCCTTGTGTGCACTACATACTATAATTTTCTAATCACTGATTTGTATGTGGTCTGATCTACTTCCTTGGAATCATCACTTTTGAAAAGCTTGTGTCTAATAGACATAGGTGTTCTAGCTAGTCTTGAATCTTCCATTTCAAACTTCTTTAGTATCTCCTTGATATATTTGGATTGAGTAATGTAGATACCATCTTTCTTCTATTAGATCTGCAATCCAACAAAGAATTTTATTTCTCCAAACATGGACATCTCAAATTCTTTACTCATCTCTACTAAAAATGCCTTGCATAAATCATCATTTAAAGTGTCATCCACAAATATTTCAGCCAACACAATCCTCTTGTCTAGTCCTTCTTTGATGTATGGACTAAAGTTATCATTTGTTCTTTGAAAATCAATCTTTATCAAGTAGTTATGGAGTCTTTCATACCAAGCTCTGGGAGCTTGCTTGAGACCATACAATGCTTTGTGTAATCTACAAACCATATCTCTTTTGCTAGGATCTACAAAACCTTCAAGTTGTTCTATGTAGACTTGCTCATTAAGAATTTCATTCAAGAATGTAGATTTTACATCCATTTGATAAACTTTAAATCCTCTATGTGTTGCATATGCTAGTAAAGTTCTAACACCTTCTAATCTTGCAACAAGAGAAATTTTTTTTACCATAATGAATACCTTCTTCTTGAGAATAACCTTTACAAACTAACCTTGCTTTGTTTCTAGAAACTTCTCCATCTTCATTTAACTTATTTCTAAAAACTCATTTTGTGCCAATTACATTTTTATCCTTGGGTCTAAGAACAAGAGTCCAAGTCTTATTCTTCTCTATATGTTCTATTTCTTCATTCATAGCTTCAATCCAACTTTCATTATCCAAAGCATCTTTAAAATTTCTAGCTTCAAATTTAGAAAGCAAACATGTACCTTTCAATTTTTTTCTTGTCATTGTTCCATCTAACTTGTCTCCAATGATCTAATTAGGTGCATGGTGCCTTCTGACATATCTTACTAACATAGGTACTTTGGATTTGGAATTTGTTCCACTAACTTCTTCATGATCTTCTACATCAAGCTCAAGTCCTACTGTCTATGACTTGGGTACATTAGACTTGGTTCATTCTAGCAACAACTTGGTTGCTTCTAGCATTTGGTGATTTTGGGGACTCGAGAGGTGAGGTTTCTTGACTTCTAAGTAGATTTGGCAATGTATCAGGTTCATAATAAACAAATCTTTTGTAATCCTTCGGTTCTTTGTTGCTTTCTTATTCATTGTTTTCTGCAAACTCATCAATTCTTACATGTGCATTTTCTATGATTTTATTAGTGGATAAATTCAAATGCTTATATGCTTTACTTCTACTGGAGTATCCTAGGAATATGCCTTTATCACCTTTGACATCAAATTTACCTTTCCTAGATTCCTTCAAGATATAACATTTGCTACCAAATACTTTCAAGTAACTTACATTAGGTTTGTAACCATACCATAGTTCATGAGTTTGATTTGGGTTTTTCTTCAACTGGACTTTGTTCAAGGTATGCACTGCAGTACTGATTGCTTCCTTCTAGTATTCAATTGCAATGTTCTTTTCTATCATCAAGGTTCTTGCACAATCCATGATGGAACTATTCCTTCTTTCAACTATACTATTCTATTGAGGTGTACCACGAGCTGATACTTGTCTCTTAATTCCTTTTTCAATGCAAAATTCACTAAATTCATTGGAAGTGAATTAACCACCTCTGTCTGATCTCAAAAATTTTAGCTTCTTTCCAACTTTCTTCTCTACTCTTGCTAGATACCACTTAAATTTTTGAAAAGCTTCATATTATTTTTTAGATACATTGCAACTTCATCATTCTAGAATAATTATCAATAAATAAAATAAAATACTTATCTCCATTGTAACTCTTTATTCCAATAGGTCCACATAAGTTTCTATGAAATAGCTCCAAGACTTTCTCTGAATGATAGTCCTTCCTTCTAAAACTTATCTTTCCCATCTTACCAATTTGACAATTTTTGCATAGACCCATATCAGGGTTCCTCATGAATACTTCTTACTCTTTTATTTTTGCTTATCTTGATTAGATTATCAAAGTTTACATGACATAATATTTTGTGCCATAACCTACTTTCTTCTACTTGAGCAATAAAATATGAACTTTCACTGAGATCTAGGTAGAACAGTTTACCTTTTGTTTGTTTGCTAAACCCAACCAGATTTTCTTTTCCATCTAGCTGTTTGGCCTTCTGATTCATGAATTCTAACTTGAATCCAATGTTATTCAAATGTGCCACAATTAGTAGAATATGTTTTATTCCTTCAACCCAATAAGCATTATCACATTTAAGCTCATTGGTTAGTGAGATACAACCTTTTCCCCTTATACAACAAGGTTCATTGTTACCAAATCTCATACTACCATCATCATAATGTTCCCTCTATTCAAATTTTTTTTTTATCACCAGCCATATGATGTGAATAGCCACTATCAATAATCCATGTATCATTTTTGCTAACATGAGAGATAAGTGTCAATTTATCTCCTTCATCATTAGATTTTTCTTTTATAGCAATATACACCATTTTATCATCTTCACTATTGTCTGAATCTTTAGCTATAAAACAAGATTTCTTACCATTTTCCTTGTAGTCCTTGAAGTTCTTGAAGTTTTTGAAGTCCTTCTTGCCTTTGTACTTGTTGTACTTCTTTTCATCTTTTTCTTCTCTATTTGGGAACCTTGCACCAATGTGTCCAACTACTTCACAAGAGAAATAGATTAAATGAATCTTGCCTTTATACTTTCCTTTTCCTTTGGGATACCTTCTTGCCAATAATTCTTCAATAGCTTCAAGTGTTGGCATTATATTATATTTTCCATTAGTGACAACACTTACTTGATTCTGAATGATTACCGAGTTCATCACTCAGTCTATAATATTCATCGAGCTTTGCAGTTTACACTGAGTGCCTATAGTATATACTGAGCATTCAGTGGTTACCTTGTACATTCATCACTTAAGTAGTTCACACCAAGCTTCATAGTTCACATTGATCTTCACAAGTTCACACCACGCTTTGCAGTTCACACCGAGCTTCACAGTGTCTACTGAGTCATCAGTTTGTATGATGGAAGCCAGTGTCTACTGAGTGATAGAATTATAGTGTGTACTGAGTGTAATCAAGGTAAATGAAGGATTCAGTTCTTACCGAGTGACACTATATCTACTGAGTCTCCAATGGTTACCGAGTTCCAAGCTACTTTGTGTGGTTAGTATGGATCGAGCTTCTACTTCTACCGAATGCATGACGATGCTGAGTAATGCAGTGGATGTCGAGTATTAGAAGGTCACCAAGTCAGCTTGAAGAACCCGAGTTATTTACTATTGGGCCGACTCAGTAATGTTTTGTTCACTTGTGTTTTGGCTAACCTTGCAATTGTAATTATTGAAATGATATATAAGTAATGTATTATATCATTTGCAAGATGTATGAGGTATGTATGAATGTATCAAGATGGATATGTAATGCTTTGAGATGAATAATAGCGAATCAGCAGCAGAGCAGAGTATTCAGCAAGGTCTACAAGGAGCAATAAAGATTCATCAATCACAAGAGGTGATTTATAATTCAAGGATCTAATCAAAAAATCAAGTTTGTAAGCAGATCCACTGTTTGATCCTAACAGGTGAATCAATTTTGTAAATCCTTTAACAGGGTAGACTTAACAGTCTTTGAATAAATATCCTAACTAAGTACATACTTTAGTGTATGTTTGTAAATCCTCTAACAAGGTGGACCTAGCAATAATTTGTCCTCCTAATAGGGTAGATCACTAGAAGTGGTCAAATGTAAGTCTTAACAGGCCAAATTTTTATTGCAGTAACGAAGCTTTGTGGGTATCATCCCCACCCCAGTTTTACTTTCTATTTGGAAGGTTTCTAGGTTACCAAATCTTTGTGCATATGTGTTACTAATGTTTGATCTCTCATATATGCAGTAGATTAGATGAATGATTGGTGAATAGTATAAATGATTAAAGTGCTAAATTGTTTTAAAAATTTTGAAGTTACTGATTCACCCCTCCGCTCTCATTAACTTGTCATATCTTGAATATTTCTAACATCAAGATCACTGTTAGAACTATCTTCCTCTTGACTTTCAGATAGTTTTCTTTTAGACATTTTAGCTTTCTTCTTGAGTGATACCTTGGCTTCAAATGCACACTCAAGATTGCTAGAACTAGGAATATTATTATCATAGTTATCTAGTTCAAATGTTGTCAACCTTCCAACTAGAACATTCAAAGTTATATTATTATTTGGATCACATCTCATCTCTTGAATAGTAGACACTTTGATTGCATAGATAGGAAGAAGAGTTTTAAGTACCTTGCTTACCACTGTTACATCTTCGATTATTCCTCTAGAGGCTTTGATATCACTGACACTAGCTTTGATTCTTTCAACATATTTTGCAATGTTTTCATCCTCTCTCATTTTCATATGATCAAACTGACCTCTCAAGCTTTTTGCCTTGGCTCTTTTTACATTATCATCACCTCCATAGATATCCTTCAATTTGGTCCACATTTCAGGAGCAATAGCACATACTTTGACTTCATCAAATTCAACATAGTTAAGAGCTAATGCTATGTCAATGATCATGATATTGTGATTTTTCTTTTCAGCAATTTCTTCTATAGTCATTGTACTAGTAGGAGCTATGTAAGAAGTTTTTAAGAATTTCAAACCTAAATCATTGATGGTTTCTAGATGCAACTTCATAAGCTCCTTCCATGCTACAAAGTTGTCTCTATTCAACTTGGGAATCTCTCTTCTGTAAAACATCTTGATCTTTAGCTTAAATCCTTGAAATCTTATTTATAAGTACCAAGAAGCTCTAATACCAATTGTTGGAACTATAAGAGGACTAACTAAGATAGGAGGCATGAATCAATTACCACTAAAATAAATCCCAGATCCCTTAGATGTCCATACAAATCAAAACTCTATTTAAATTGTATTCTGTTGTAACTCAACTAACATTGAAATAACTTAGAAACTGCTTAACATGGAAATCTTAAGATATTACTTGTGATTAAACTTACTTAACTTAGTCGCATACACATAAGAGAAATAGCATGAACACAAGTGACACCAAGATTTAATGTGGAAACCCAATTTGGGAAAAACCACCAGTTGCAACTAGTTACTGATTTTCACTCTTCTAAAGTGAGCCCTATTAGGAGCCAACCTTGTTAAAGGTTACAAAACACACTATTAGGTGTGGCCCTGTTAGATGATTTGATCACCTTGTTAAGAGTGGTCTTGTTAGAGGTCTTTAGACAATTCAATCTAGAAATGTCGCCTTGTTAGAGGATTTACAAATAGTTGTTAAGAAAACTTTGTTAAGAGATTTAGATCACTGCTACAATGGTTAGAAAGTAACAATGAGATGATATGATTTATGATGAAACTAATTTTCTAATTATAGATCTCATTCTGGCTTGTATACTTGATCCTTCCTGATCGAATGTATCTTTTCAATGCAAAAAGGCTATTTTGCTTATCCTTTTAATTCTCTTCCTCTAAGAATCTTCAAATCTTCTATTTAGTTTCAGACATTTAATCCTCAACTTGACCTTATATTTATATCTTACACATTGTCAAGTCATCTTGAATACAACTTAGAATATTTAATATTCATCTTCTTAGTTGGCTAGAACTAACAATTAAATCAATTGAACTCAATATGCCAAAATAAGAAAATCCTTTGTTAGCCGACCATGCTCGGTAGACACTAACTCAGAAATGATTTTCCTATGTTAACTAAGTGAACTTAGTTAACGCTGCATATTCACAAATTTCCTTTGCTCACTGAGTTCAAGCTTGGTTAATACTAGTTCCATCCAACATTTTCTTCATTAGCTGCGTGAGCTCGGTTAACACACAATTTCTACAAACTTTCCTTTGATGACTGAGTGAACTTTGTAGACACTATCTTCTAAACTAGGCAAACTCTGGAATGCTTGGAAAATACAAGAAACTATCTTTAGTGCCTAAGTGAGCTTGACATACACTGATTGGAAATGATATGACATTTTGTGTAACATTAAAGACAATACAAAATTAATCAATTGTTTCCAATAGGTTTCCAATATACCATGGAGTTGAAATATCTCTTGTTCAAACTTCCTAGCCAAAATAGGTGATCCATCCTTTATACTATTAGGAATGAAGTGGGCTACTTTAATTAATTTGTCAACTACGATCAAGATACATTTTTCTTGTGTCGAGTCATGGGTAGTCCCTACACAAAGTCCATGTTGATAACTTGCCATTTGTACTAGTGGGTCTCATGTGGATAAAGAAATCCTACTAGATAGACATGTTTAGCCTTAACAAGCTGATATTCCAAACATTGGCCAACATACTCTGTCACATCTCACTTGAGTCCTAGCCAAAAGTATAGTGGCCTCATATCAGCCATCATTTTTTTCATCCCTAGGTACCCCAAAAATGGAGTGTAATGCATCTCCTCAAGAACCAATTTTAGTAAACAATCATCATTAAAATAATATTCATGAAAATGTGGATCATAAGAATCAATACGAAATGTTGATTTCACCAATTCATAATGAGTGTCACCAGGAAGATGTTGTAGAATGTACTCCCTCGTGTGATTCTTAGAACTAGTGATAGCAATGATGTGTCTTCTATGAATGAAAGAATCTTCTCCCCTATTCTCTTTTCCCTTAATGTATTCAATGCCAAAATCATACTCACTAAGGAACTCTAATCATCTCCTCTTCTTGGCATAAAATTGGGTTGAGTGAAGATATACCTCAAACCCATATAGCCAGTCTTTAATTAAAATGGATTTCCCAAAAAGTAATGTTGCCACATCTACAAAGCATGTACTATTGCAACCAACTCCAAGTCATGCAAAGCGTAATTGAACTCATGTTGTTTGAGATTTCTAGACTCATAGGCTACAACCTCGTCATCCTACATTAGTTGTCTCCAAGTTCATCCCTTGAAGCATGTTTGTTGTTACAAAAAAATGTCCATTTGGATCTGGTATAATCAAGATAGGAGTGGAAGTAAGCTTTTTCTTTCACAACTAAAAAACCTTTTCACATGCTTTAGTCCACTCCAATCTCTTTCGCTTTTGCTAAATGGAAGTAATAGGTGTTGCAATACTAGAAAAACCCTCTATGGATTTCTTGGAATACCCAACAACCCCTATAAGACTCTAAACTTCACTTAAGTTTTGAGGAGTTGGCCATTCAATAACGAATTTTATCTTTTCAAGGTTTACTTTCATACCATCTATTGATAAAATGTGTCCCAAGTAATGTATCTCTTTCAGATAGAATGAACACTTGGAGAGTTTTCCATACAATTTTCTCTCTCTAAGGAACTGTAAAACTATGCATGAGTGTTCTTCATACTCCTCTAGATTCTTGGAGTATATCAAGAGGCCATCAATAAATATTTCCACAAACTTGTCAAGACAATCTCTGTATATGTTGTTCAACAAATTCATGAAAGCAGTAGGAGCATTTGTTGGTCCAAAAGGCAAGACTACAAACTTGTAATGCTCTTCGTGCATAAATTTGCTAGTCACATATATTATATTTATGGAACTCATAGAGCTATGAGTTTTGAGTGCATTAAAGAGGTTACATTCTGGAGTTTGGGTGGTGCTATTTTTTGAAAAACAAAATGTACCTATGCTAAGACCAAATAGAGAATATGATAGGCTAATCTTTGCTAAAGACAAAATAAAGTCAAACTTCTTTTTTTCTCAAATTCACTAAATAGTAGTGATTTTTTTCAAAAAAAAATTGTTTTTTTCGACTACAAACTATGCAGATCAGATTTACAAAAAAGTAATGATTTTTTCAAAACAATTTGTTGTTTTGACTACAAACTATGCAGATCATGAAGATCAAATGCTAAAAATTTCAGAAAAATCTATGATATTTTTGTTTTTTTGGAAATTGATCAACTTTACAGTTTGTAGGGAAGATACCATGTCCCGAAAAATATGGAAGAGCCCATCTCTATCGTGACCAAGCACAAATGATCTCTGGAGTTTAATAGTGAGTTCTATTGGCCAATCTAATCATCTTGTACTATGCGATAATCAAATGCAAGCTAAGCAATATCCGATTAACAAAGAATGTGTGGTTAGAGGCTTAAATATTTCTCTTTTGCCAGATCATGTGTTTGAGAAGCTACATGCAATGATATTTAATGGTTCCCAATGCTTGTCATTTGTTCCTTTTCTATATGCAACAACTATGAGGGAGATGTCAACTTTGAGGCAGAAACTTAAGGTGTAAACTCAATGTAGGATTGACTCATGACATTTCAGAACCATTCGATTACATGATTGTTTCGAATTAATATAGTAGCAACCAACACACCGACTTATACAACACTATTTTTTAACTAAAAGAGGGGTAAAAATTTTATTGAATACCAAAGAGAGTAGAACAACACAAGAAGCAAAGAGAACTACAAAGCTTTATCCTTGTCCACAAGTTGAACTAGCATCTGAGATAAATGAAGGGGAAGCATCGTATTATCAATAATGTTTCAATTCGGTCCATGCTCAGAGGCCCATTTAGTCAAACAATCAGCCACACCATTCCACTCCCGAGGGATATGCATAAAAGACATAGAATCTAGAGAGTTGCATAACTGAATGATCTATTGAATAACCAAAGCCAAATGCCAATCCACATGCACAAGGTTCTGACTATTCAATAAATTCACAACCACTTGCGAATCAGTCTCACAAATAATTATGTTCCAACCATGTTGACAGCATTGTTCCATTGCAAATAGGATAGCTAGGGCTTCCATGAGGATATTCGTATGGTGGCCCTTGTGCATAGAAAACAAAAATTGAATATCACCAGAACTATCATGCCCAACTCCCCCAATACTAGCCGAACCAAGATTTCCTTGAGAAGAGCCATTAGTGTTGATTTTAAATAATGAACTTATCCTCTAATTATTCTCATAAATAAAGTAAATTAATTGCATTGGAAGGAACCTGATAAGATATCGCTATCATCCAACTTTGCCAAAGTTTGATTCCCATCTCCCTCTTCCTTCCTCAAAATCACTTTTTACTCCAGCTTTGTGTGTTTTCCAAGAATTCCCCATTCTCCTTTAAACTACCTTCTTTGCTTTGTAACAAACCCAAAAATGTTAATCATATTCGAACAAATCTTATCTTTTTTTTTCTAATCTTAAGATCAGTTAAGCTCCTCATCGCGCTATATTGTATATACATTATTGACATAAGTGTTTTTTATTTGCTACCTATCTCCTAGTATTAAGTGCACATGAAGAATTTCTCGCTCCATATACATACTCATCTATTTGGAAATGCAATTTTCTAATTTGTTATCTTCTAATGCTATAAACATTTTAACAATGCATTTTGTATTTTCGATCCATTATTTAACCAAACTCACAATCAACATTATTATAGCAATCACATTTACTATTCAAGGGGTAGAGTAGAAATAAAACACATATTCAAAATAAATCACATCTTATATCTATGTGGTGTGTGGGTTTCTTTCATTATCCAACCATCACCTTCCAAGAAGCTAACCTTCTCTACCTCGACCACACCTTCGCATTGTTGAACTTACAACCACTTAGACACTCGCAAAAACAAACGAGACAATTATCCATCATGAGTAAAGTGTACACATTAAACATCATGAACATAATCACAAACATCATTAACACAATCATGCAACATTACTACATAATCATGAATCATCATTACATAATCATTATAGCAACGAATTCCGACATTTGATTGTAGAGCTTATATCCAAGCATTAAGTTAACCATTTTCATCATATTAACTACTGCACAACATAGTTTTTATTAAACACAAATTAAGATAATTTAACTTAATTTTTCCTTTAATGAATGTTAAAAAAAAAATTGATCAAGTCAAAGTCGACTAAATCGCCACATAAGCAAGTAATCTAGGAATGTCAAAAAATGAGATGTGACAAATTAAAATTAAAATACAACTTGGGCAAGAAGGAACACAAAGGAGAGGAAGGAGGAGAGGAAGGAGGAGGATAGGAAGGAAAAGTAGAAGAAAAAGAGGTAGAAAGAGAAAAATAAGAACTAAACAGAGGAGAAGGGGAAGAACAAGAAGGTAGAGAGGACAAAAGGGAGAAGAAAGGGAAGAAAGGGAAGGAGAGGAAGACTAGAAGAATAATGAGAAGGAGGAGGAAAAGAGGGAAGAAGAGAAGGAGAAAGATAATCTAAGAAAGAAAAGGAGGAGAATACATGTAGTTTTCCCCCTTCACGGTATATCTTATCATAAGCTTAAACATTTCACCTCTTTTAAATGCAAGTTCTTGTTCATATGTGTTGGGAATATCAACTCACCAATTTATAACTACAAATCTAAATACCCAAAAAAATTTCAATTTAGTGTAAAAGAGTCACATTTGATAAATTTACACTTATAATTCTAAACCGCATCTATAATAATAATTATTTAATCATAAAAACCAAACTAACACCATGTTTTATGATTTTTGAATGTTTAATTGCACTTCTTTATTTTTTATTGAGGTAGATGAAATGAGAAAACTAGATGTGCCCCAACTTTTGATAGATGTAATAAATAATAGCAACAAAAGAATTGACATATATCATTGTAACCTCTCTACATAGGCAAAATGCCCCTATGCTAAATGTGGCAACATATTGAAAAGAAACACATTTTATTATCTAGATAGGAGTTCATGGAATGCAATGATCACAAATAATGTATGAATGAATTGTTGAAAAGACATAAAAAAAATCTCCTAAAGTGGCAATGTCAAGCTAAATTCTACAACCTTTGATTGCATCTTCATGACTTAAAAATCAAAAGGATGTGTTTCATTTTCTATAAATTCAATTAAAAATAGAGATAATCTTTTGTCTAATTATTTTATTTTATATTGTGTGTTAAGGTATGAATATTTGCATAAGAGTCGTTGTTGATTAAATAAGAGCAAAAGTTTTGAATTGAACAATTTATTATGAGCTAATAATACTTACAAAATCATAAGAGGATCTCTTATTAATCATTTAAGAACATCAAGAACAATAAAAGTACATTTTTAAAAAATTGAATTAAATTATAATATTAAATAAATTAATTCATTTTTAAAAATTGAGTTAAATTATAATATTAAATGAACTTAGTAATTATGAAAGAATGCATTTAATTGTATCATAATATTAAATATAATTAAATATTTTATAAATATTTTAATAAAAAGAAAAATTTAAAAATAATAGCTAATTATTCAAAAATAAATTGTGTAACTATTAAAATTAAATTCAATTGAATGATAATATTAAATATAATTCAATATAATAGGAATGTTAAAAATAATAATCAAATAATCAAATAAAAATTCAATTAAACACAAAGCATTAAAAATTAAGAAAAGAATTAAGAATGCACGGCAAAATATTTTTAAATTAAATGCATTTTAAAAAGAATGCATTTTAAAAAGTTTATAGTATATTATGAAAAAAGAATTTGCACACTACGCAACTACAAATTAAAAATTTAGAAAAGAAAATCTTAAAGCTTACCGCAAATACTAAAAATAAGATCATACATTTAGCTACAATTTTAAATGGACAAAATTATATAATAATCTTACTAAACTAATTTATAGAACTAGAAAAGAGTATGAATTCAAAAATCTTAAAATATATAAATAAAATCTTATTTAAAACTTACAATATAATACACCCATTAATTCCATTGAAAGAGCTAAACAGATTCCTAACCCTACATATTTCGATTAATCAATTGTTTATTTATCTTGTAATTTATTGATTTCCATAAATTAGCCTAATTTAAAATAAAATATTAACACTAGTAGTTCCTCTTATTTGTTAGGGATAAGATTTGGAGAAGCATAAATCAATTCTTGAGTGACCTGCTTTAGTAGATGAAGACTCTATGATACAAGATGAAGGAAAGAAAATAGGAACTAAACAAACATAACAGATAATAATGAAAAGAAGAAAGTAAATTCTATCTATTTGTGATTTCAAATTTACAAAAAGTTGTGTTGGTAAATAGATTTGTCGCTGTGATAGTTACTTCTGAAATAGAGTCTATTCTTCCTGTAAATAGTGACAACTATACCAATAGTTAGAGAGATTGAAATCTATCATTACCAGATCACAATCTTCCTCTGCATTTGAGAGGGGCAACTCCCTCATATGATGGGTGTATTTGATTTTTAAAACATAAATGAATTAAAACTTTGAAAGGTAGAGAGAAAACTATTGATGACGAATGCACCACATGACTTCACAGCTTTCCTGAATAACTTGAACTGCTAATAAGAACGATCAAGAACTACTCTTGAAGGCTAGCATTAGCACAGTGATGATTTGATCATTCACTAACATCTACACCATACCATGAAAACATTAATTACAACCAGAATCAACACCAAAATAGTTCAAACTTTGAAGAAAAGAGAATACAAAATGCACATTGGTTTATTTCCTTGCACCAAGAACATAAGAAGAAACTAATTACAATGAGAACCTTTGTACATACTTTCCAAAAATGGTCTTATCATCAGAAACATAAGTGTTCATTTCTTCCAAATTCTAAAAAATCCCCTGTTACATTGAGATTCACGAATCTATAAGTCATTCTGGCTCAACTAACTTTTTGGGTTCATAACCACTCAAATAGTTAGAGTTTGGAGGGTATTAATCTCTTTTCCAACCAACTCCAATTTTCACAAAATAAAAGTGAAAATCTTAACTTATGAGTCACAATAAGTTACACAAGTCACTTTCACAAAACGAAAAGTAGTAACTAGTAATTTTGAAGTTATGAACTAGATTGAGTTTCCTTATCCAAATTCATCAAATCCTTCTATACTTGTGACTCACAACATATATCTTCTTGTAAAGTGAATGAATATAGCAACAAAGAAGATAGGGTATTAATATTGTTTGAAGTATAGACATATCTTTTTGTGATCACATTTAATGACAATTTATCTTTGAATACATGTACTTCAACCAAATGTGTTGACCATCTTCTCTTCTTCATGAACCACATCTAAGGCTGAGTATACTCACTTCACAAAATCCATACTTTCAATCCTTGTAACCATAGATTCTGACATGTGTTCCGTGAGGTATATTGTCAATCAACTCATTGTTCTTGTATTAGGTCAAATTGAGGTATCAAAGATTACTGCAAGGTAATGGACTACCATGCCATTTCTATCTTCTCATCGGCACAAATCTCTATTGAATTTCCCAAATATTTATAAGCATCATCATATATCAACTTTTTAGTCCTTATCTCCAATGGTGAAATCAGACATTGGTATGCATTATCTTTTCAAGTATCACCAAAACTAATATTCTATCAAGCATTTCACATCCTTTCTCTATTCTTCGACATCACACCAATCTATGAGGTCATTGCATTCCATGAAGCTCTCTCTTCAAACCTGATCTTTATGTGTCTCATTGTCTGTTGGCATAAACTCACAGAGTTTGGGTATATCTAATTTGATATGCTTATGAGACATTTAATCAAACAAATCAGGAGCCACCCTTTTGCATATTGTCTTCGCACACCAAAATCTCCAACTCTAGCTCGCTGCATATAGAGAAATCTTCATATAAGGTGGTAGGTATTTTCAGAGGTTGTGGCATGGAATACTATGTTGCACACACATACTCCAAATTCACATAATTTCATTGAGAAAAATAATAATAAACACTCAACTTTCAATTGTCAAGATACTCAATCGAGCATTCTGTCAAGCAATTGTCATGCTTATACTTTACCAAAGTTGCCTTGACTGGTGACTTTATAGCTTTGTTTGATTGAATGATTGTCTTCAGTGCTTTCCATACTTGATACCCATGATAAGTAGTTTCCACGATAGGTATGAGACCAAGCACATTTTTTCAAAACTCCATATGTTTTAAGACATATTCCCAAATTTAGTTCAACACTTCCATATCATAGCTGCGCTTGATATCTAACACTCCCTTTCATTCGTACCCATCTTCAATAGGAGTGACTTGTATGCATCGCAATCACATCATTGCAAAACCTCAAGCTTGAGCCAAAACACGTAATTTCAAAGAGGAGTGATGATCTTGGGAGTCCATACTCATGTAGTGCTTGGTCTGAATGTTCATTGAACCGTTGGGAATTTGGCTCTTACACGTATCACTCGCATTCACTGGAGGAAAATAGTTCACAGGCCTGGCCTCACACCGACGACTGCATTAGATTGAGGACAAAATGTCAAACATGTCACTTGCCTTTCCTCCACTGTCACTGAAGAGACATGAGCTTTATATTTCAAATCAAACTAAAGCATGAATCCATAATGTATTACAATTATTTTGAGCTAGATTGCAAGGGTTGGTGAGAATAAATATGTGCTTTGTCATGATTTCCAACTACTGTAATAATCCCCTCTGCGCGGGTTGTAAGAATAAAAACCCTTATTCAAATAGTGCATACACATTGTCTATCCATGTTTTATGTGTCTGTTTGGAATCCTTGAGGTCGCTGAGTCAAATCTCATAACCATAGGTTGGGGAGCTCAAGCACTCGGTCAATAGATTATGGACTCCTCCTTTGACCAGCCGCTCATTCCTTTGTATGCTTCCAGCAACACTTTGCATAAAATGATCTTTCTCAAGGTATTCGGTCAAATGGTTCACACACTCCCCTTCATTTTCCTATTCCCAATGCATTATGCCAAACTCTCCATGTGCATAGCTTTGACTCCCATATAGGAATGCTCTCACCATTTACTAAGTTTGAAAGAGCTTTTCAAACACTCCCACCATATACACAAAGACAGATTCATAACTTATTTAGAGCTGTCAATGAACTCCACAGGATGATATCTATCTGGCCTGCTTATACCAAACAAACAAGATTATTCACAGATGATCTGGATAGCGAGCCTCAAATTTAAAATAAAATTGGGAATATTTTCCTCCACACTTTCTCTTACATATTGAATACACCATCACCATCTTCTTCATGGTTCATGCATAGTCTTTTCCTGAATGTATACACTTTTGTTCTTGTTTAGATCTTCGAATATGACAGTTATCTCCCAATGAGAGTTTTGGTTGGAATTAGGAATCTTGACAAGGTATGGGTTAGGATTAGGGCAAAAAGTTTTAGTACGTGGAGAGAGAATGAACTTTAGCACGTAGTGAGAGAGTAGTACATAGAGAGAGGTAGTATGGGGAGAGAGAAAAGTATGTAGAGAGGTAGTTTTGAATAGTTAATTCTTAACCTCTCTCTCTTCCGAATTAATTTAACTAACTCTCGTAGTAAAATATCTAGGTAACAAGTTGTTTAGAGACAACATAGAGCTTTTGTACATTCATTCATAAAGGAGATGGACAGAGCTACAACTCTGTTACGCTCTTAGGATACAAAATAGTTTGTTCTTCACTTCATTCAAAAAAATTGCTTCGCAAACACAAAAATAATGGATGAGACCTCAAGTCTTTGCCAAAAGAAACTAGTCTTCACATAATGAAGACGAAAATCTATGTTTGGTCCCCCATTCATTTTCAAAAAAACCAAATCTAACAATAAACAAAAGTCATGGCCCATAATTTACAATAAGATGATCTACTATTTTTAATTTTGAAGACTTGCATGGAAGTAACCCTTGATTTAGACAGAGTAAACTAAAATGAAGAGCTTTGGGTATCAATGCCCCTTCACAATTATTTATTGCACCTCTTTCACGAACTAAATTGGATATTGTCGGCGTTAATTTGATGGAAGTGGAAGCGTCAATGGATTGGACACCTCTCTCATGTTCGGCTGAGCTTCAGGGGAATCACTTGAACACAACAAACCAAGACGCATCAATGAAATGAGACATTCTTCTGTTTCTTTGCCAGCTCTTTCCATTAACAAGCTCTCATCAATTACCTCAGATGCCCTGTCTGGAAATGTCCTTTTCACCCAATTATGCAGGTTCATATTACCATCAAACATATTATCAGTCGGTTGCCTCCTTGTTAGCATTTCCAATAACAGAATGCCATAGCTATAAACATCTCCCCTTGGAGAAATCACGCCATTCAATCCATATTCTGTAGACAAGTTATTAATTATAGTTGCGTACTCTGTTCTAAAATGGAAAACCTTATTTTTGTTAAAAAAGAAAGACAATTGGCAAAACGTACCTGGAGCAATGTAGCCCACTGAGCCTTCTAAATCTATTGTTGAAGTTACTGAATTGGCGGCGATTCTTCCAATCAATCTGGATATGCCATAGTCTGAAAGATGAGTTGCCATTGTTTCATCTAAAAGAACATTGCTTGGTTTTATGTCACAGTGCACTATTTGCACGAAGCAATCATAATGAAGATATTCCACGGCATGGGCTACATCTATGGCTATGCTCAGCAGTTTTCTTAGTCCCAAGTTGTACCTATTTAGATACAAATGCTTGTCTAAACTTCCATTGGAAAAATACTAAAAGACTAAAGCTTTGAAGTAAGGTGTGGAACATGTGATTATGATTCTAGCAAAGTTCCGGTGTCAAGCCTTTTGCAACACTCTGCATTCTGCTCTACAAATCTTTTCTGACTGTTCGTGCATTAAATTGAGAACCTTCACTGCAACACGGGCACCATTAGGGAGAATTCCTTTGTACACTGATCCAAATCTATTTGTTGATGGTAGATCGGAGTTGCTAAATCTATTTGTTGCTGCTAGGAGCTGCTCATATGAGATATGTGGATGCTCCATCTTTTTAAGGATTTTACCAACTGTTTGTTTAAATTCTGCTCTACTGAGTCTACTTTGCAACTTTCTTTTCCACAAAACTCCCAAAACTAGACAACAAATTATAAGAATGGCAACAGCACCTAGTGCACCCAATATTTTGAATGTCGAATGACTTCTCCTCTTTGAAGTGTTGTCTACTAAATCATATTTTGTCAGGTTCAAATGCCCGATTCTTTTTAAAGACTCTGGAATTCCACCTGTTAATTTGTTGTTTGACAGGTCCAAATGCTTAAGCTGATCATAATCCCTAAAGCCTCTGGAATTTCACCTGTCAACATGTTGTTGGAAAAATCCAAATAGTGCATAAATTTCAGATTGCAAAGAGTAAAAGGAATCTTGCCTGTCAAGGAATTGGGTCGGAATAAGCCCTTTTATTTCATTGTACCTTAGATCAAGGACTTGCAGATTTCTCAAAGAAGACAATTGCAGAAGGATAGATCCTGAAAACTTGTTGGAAGAGAGACGTAGAAATGTCAAATTGGGAAAGCTGGCAACACAGTCAGGGATTGGGCCTTGTAGGAGGCTGTTACTAATATCAACAAGTTGAAGGGATGGCAACTCACAAACATAAAGCAAAATATAAAAATCAGACAAGTCGAGTCCAACAACATCATCATCTTCGTTTTCACTGCAACTGACACCATGCCATTGGCATGGGTCAGACTGAACATCCCAAGAAGACTCGGGGCTTAAATAAATGGAGATATTTTTGAGAACTTCAACTTGTGTGGTGTTGAGAGAGATTGCAAAAGTCAGAAATGAGAGCGTGAAGAATAACAGAGTAACAAGATGTGTGCAAATGTACCTCATTGCAGACTGGCGTTGAACCCCGTTCAAAGATGTTGTTGGGATTTTTGTCATTCGAAGTAGTGCGGTTATATGTATAAACTTTAACTTGGTTCGGTAAGAGAAAAATAGTGGTCAACGTTAATATAATGATTTTTTTTTAAAAAATTGTATGAATTAAATGAAGTTAGATGTTTATGTTAATTACGCCGAAGGCGTTCTCTATATGAGAGAAGCTAAAATTTGAATCCGATGATGGAAAATCATGTAGAGCGAATGACTACCATCGAAGCAATGGTAACCGTCGATCAATTTTCACCTTTTCATCATAGAATGACGTACAGAACATTGGGGATTTAGTGTCATAAACAAAACAAAAAACTTGGGTATCAAAAAGTCTAGGTGGAAAGCAGAGTTGGAGGATGCAGGTGTATGAAAGTCGTGGCGAAGAAAAAGTGTGAGCGAACTCGGTGCCACAGTGCGTGGGAAAGGGAAAGGGAACGACGGGATGTTGATTTCTATTTCAAAGCTCCTATTGCAGCACCGGCACAGGCAGGGAGTATTCTGGCAAGGGTGAAAGGAGATGACCGTCGATTTCACCTGTAAATCAGTTTTGCCTGAAAGCTTCTAACGCCTTTTTTAGTAAACCCATTTTTTGCAATCTTGCAATTGATGCAAGGTTTGCATTGAGACCATGTCAAATTGCTTCCCGTGTCCACAATCCCTGCAATGGTTACCCCTGGAGTACCAATTACCAATTGTGATGGACTGGTGTCGGTGAAGAGGCCCAAAAACAAGTCATGAAAGCCGCCCAACAGATGTTTTCCAGACAGTTTTTTTGAATGGAGAAAACGCATAGGAAGGAAACGTACTTGTGTAACTTATGTACCACATAGTTACAGGCCTCATTGTTTATCCATTCATCTTCATAAAAAAATGCATTAGTTCCATATAATAAGTCGCTCTGTGCACCACTGATTCGAGCAATCATAAGGATTTGACATCCAGTCCAGCTGATGTTATGTGTTGAGAAGAGTGTAGAATCGATATGCACCAGTTTTGCTCTGAATCCATTCATTCCCACACTATTGTTCTTCAATTGGAAGAACTTGTTGCAGCTACAGAATAAACAATTCCTATTCCGATTCAAAGCCGAGTTGGTAGTATGCTAAAGTTTATTCGTTCCTTATTATATGTATTTGAGACGCTTATAGAGTGATACAAGTTAAATTTTTAGAATTGATATTGTATACTTTTTAATCATAATTCTTTTTATGACATTAATCTCTATAAACCAAATCAGTATTCATGCATTATCAGTTTTACTTTTCTCAATTTCTTGGCTGCCATGCTATTCCTTTCTGGTGCGATGTTGCTGTACAAATTTGTGGAGGTTGGATAAATTTGAATGGATAGCTATCTTTTTACCATTTATCTTTCTATCCTCTACTACAACTCTCATAAAATTGGCCGTTGTTTTTAATTTTATAAAACATGCATTTTGCAGTATTGACACTACCCAATCAATAATAAGAATATAGAGAGTGAGTACATAGTTTATGAGTGATCCAAATTAGTTTTTGATCTCCTTTAAATCGACAAGCATTTGTTCGGTTCATTATCCGAAGTGTTAATGTTGATTAATAGTGATAGTTTAACAATTTGTTATTTATGTTGGGTTGTTAGTTTAATTGGTCCATGTGAGAAATATGATTGTGGAAGTTAAAAAGTGATGATATCTACAAAAATATATCAACTACCATACACATTTTTTAAAACAAAATAAGGATATCAAACTTCTAAATATTTAACAAATCTCTAAATTATTTCAATTTTTGGTTTGAGGATAACAATTAATGTTGCAAAATGACTCATTTATGATTTTAGTCTAGAGAAATTTTGTTATAACTAGAACACTGTGAGCATGTAATCAAGGTGTCATCTCGATAAAGGTTAAATTAGGGGATGATATGGTGAAAATGGGAAGGGGAGAGAGTGAAAGAATATATTTAAGGGAACACAAATGTGAGAGTGCGAGTGTGAGAAGGGGGAGAGGGTGAGAGACACGAGGTAGAGATAGAATTTAAATTAGGGGATGATATGGTGAAAAGAGGGAGGGGAGAGAATGAAAGATGATATTTAAGGGGGAGATATATGTAAGAGAGAGGATGAGAGATACGAGGTAGAGATAGTTGATAATAAGGGGGAATAAATTACCTAAGAGGGGGAGGGAGATGGGATAAAGCAAGAAGGGGAGGGGAGAGATGAGGAAATGAGAGAAATGGAGGGGGGGGAGATGAGCTTACAATGAATATAACGAGCAATGACCCTTAAATGGCCATGTACAAGTTAAGGGCTTAAGGTTAAAATCAATAGTGCACTGGCAATCACTACATCATTATAGGTCTCATAGAAAGAAAAATCATGAGATTGAAATAATACCTTTTAAGAATTACAATTTTTCATTAACGTATAAAGCTAGTTTATTCAAAGTTCTTTATTTTCATCTCTTGAATTTTTTTAGCTTAATGGTCTGTAGGAAATACCACCCAAAAAAACACATGATTTTTTTAGCTTAATGGTCTGCAGGAAATATATGTAAGAGAGAGGATGAGAGAAGGGTGAGATGATGAGAGATAAGATAGTTGATAATAAGGGTTGGGGAATAAATGACCTAAGAGGGGGAGGGAGATGGGATAAAGGAAGAAGGGGAGGGGAGAGATGAGGAAATGAGAGAAAAGGATGGGGGGAGATGAGCTTACAATGAATATAACAAGCAATGAACCTTAAATGGCCATGCATAAGTTAAGTGCTTAAGGTTACAATCAATAGTTCACTGGCAATCACTACATCATTACAGGTCTCATAGAAAGAAAAATCATGAGATTGAAATAATACCTTTCAAGAATAACAATTTTCATTAACATAGAAAGCCAGTTTATTCTAAGTTATTTATTTTCATCTCTTGAATTTTTTAAGCTTAATGGTCTACAGGAAATACTGCCCAAAAAAATACATGATTGTTGTTTTTGCATGAACCCCAAATCAATTTGTGATAATGTGAATGCCATGGAACTAACATTTATACTAATCAAACAAATATATGTTGAGGAAGGAGAAAGAAACTTTGGTCATTAGCAATGTTTTACCAAATTGTGCCTAGAGCAAACAAGAAAAGCCAACCAGAAAATTTCATTAATTCTGAAATAATGCAAGAATGTTGTCGCTTGATGGATTTTGTTAATAGGTGCTAATGCATTAGAAAGAAAAAGAATGTTCTTGTTTACTGTTAATGCAAAATTTAGTGAATTCACCCAATCAATAGTGTGTCATTTGGTAATAATTATTAAACTTTTAAATCGGGCATTTAAAAAAAGCTCTTTGTTAACCTTGTAGTTAGAAAAAAAGTTGCCCAAAGTAAGCAATAGAAAACCTTGTTTTACCTCTCCCTCTCCAACTGCAAACGTAAACATGATCTTCTTAGTAAAGGATAATAATATAGATATAATATGATCATTAGCTATTTAAATTCTTTATTAAAAAGGTCATGTTATACTTGAAATATGGAGGGAGATCTAGATAGCAATAAAAATATGCAAATTTAGAGAAATGTGTGCAATATGCTAGAGTAATTGAGCTTTGTTATATCATGTCACATGCTTCTACAAAGCATTAACTTATGTTTTTCAATGTGCTAAGAATTGTGAAAAGGTGATAATTGATCTATGTTTCAAATCACCTCAACGATAGTCACTCAATCTCCATGCTTGTCCTTTAATGGGAGCTTGGGGCTTGGAAGAAAATGGGCACATGCTTTCACTTTTTCTAAAAGTCATGAATAAACTTGGGGGAATGCCATCGGGTTTCAAATTAGTGGGTATTTTTTTACCTCCACTAATTAATTTCTACAAACTGTGTGTGAAGTTTATGAATCCCACAAACTTTCTCATCTTCTCGCACAGACAAGGAATGACTATTGAGCCTCTAATACCTATTTTTAGTCATTTTTTGTTTTTTAAGAGTATAAGATAGAGATTTTCTATCTTGATTTTACAAAGTATAAGATAGAGCATTTTCTATCTTTATTTACAAAATATAAGATAGAGCATTTACCATATTGATTGATACTTTTAAGGATCAATCAATATAGTAAATGCTTATAACCTCATCTTTGCCATTACTTTTAAGTACCAATCAATATAGTAAATGCTCTATCTTATAACCAAGTGTGACACCAATATAGTGTGTGAGATTATTACCCATGTTTATTCGAAAATGTTAGGTGTTTGAAGCCCAACAATTTTCATTTTCATTGAATGATTTTCCTCAAATTACAAAAAATGTTAGTTCGCATTCATTGCTTAAAAGCATATGGAGAAAAGATATTTTATTTATAGTTCCACCTATGCTTGCTCAAGTTTGAAATAGTTCGTAGCAATTATTTTCTAGGTTCTTAATTATATGGCCCCCACATTTATAAGTTTGGAATTTTGCAAACATCTATTATTCAATATTTAATAAGTTGGTAATGTATTTTCATTCAATGTAATAACTATGGTGAATTTTTTATTACACTGCAATTTAATGTGATTCTTCGAACATTAAAGCCTTATAGAGATATGAATCAAAAAGAGCTTCCAAATATATCTTTACACAATTCTACCAACCAATTTACTTCTATTGAATTGACCATCCATACCTACCAAACAATTTACTCCTATTGAATTGACCATCCACACTTATCTAGTGTACCTATTGCACACCAAGGTGCAATTCTTAGTACGTATAAACTTCAGCTTGATTAAGTAAGAGAAAAATAATATAATTTTAGTCAACTTAATATAATGATTTTTTAATAAACTTTCTATGAATTAAATATTGTATCTACAAATTATATGTTCTATAAGATTATCAATGAAGTAAGATGGTTCTAATTTATTGGTTTATGTAAACATTTATTTATAAATTTCTTTGACGTTGTCTAGTGATCTTTATGCCAAAGGCATTCCCTATATGAAATAGATGAGCTAATTGTTTCGATCAATGGTTGAAACTGATTAAAAACCCTTGATGACCATCTAATACATCTTGGATGTTCATTACATCATATCTTATTCACTCGTCAACACTATAATATGGTGGGCATAGTTATTCAATTTTCCATATGAGAGAGAGTAGGCTAAATATTTTAATCAATGGTGTAGTCATCTTAAGAAACCTTGAATGACCATCAAATCCATCATCACCGTTCAAATTTTATAAAGCACGCGAAGCACCAAAGATAGTTTCACAGGTATGATTGTTTGGATTGTTTTTGAAAACCCATTGTGGGCTATGCCCTTTCTTAGATATTATCCCTGACAATCATTACTATAAAATCCCCTCCACTAATGATTGCTACTATCGTTCCTACCTGCAATCCTCATTTTTAATTAATCAAATGGAAATAACTTTCTAAATCTATGGTTCCTACCATTGTAGAAGGATGAACAACCATTGAAGGTTGGTTGGCCATTATATTTTCTAGCCACTTTTCTCTTCCACATTTAATGTACAACCATCATTCAATAGTCCACCATACAATAAGCACTCCCCATTTTCATTTCCACATCATTTTGGACTCCCATAGAGAGACTATTTATTGTGGAATTAATAGTTTTCATCTACTTGGTCCATTGATATTTTTTCCCATGTCATCATTGGTGTCCTCACAATGCCTGTGAGCTACCAACTAGCGAAGGCCACCACTTGAAGATTTAGGAACCCGATACAGGCCCACGTGTGCCTAAAACCTCTTCGGCTTAGAGCCAAAGACTAAGGGGCATCCACACTGTCAAAATCACTCGAGGAACAAACTCGGCCTCATCCCTTATGGTGTCAGAGCCTTGTACTATGCAAGACTTGATCCCTGGTGGGCTGTTTGTGAGCCATTCATCTTCACCAATAGACCAAGGGCCCATTGACGTGTCCTCAAATTTTGTATTCATTATTATTTTCATTTTTTAAAACAATTAATATGAGTTGCTTATAGAATTTATTTAAATAATATTTCAATAATAGTGTGAAAATTTTAAATAGTTCAATATTTAATTTAATTTTTAGTAATAATTTACTATTAAAATTTTAATATGTGATTACTAATATTTAATTAAATTTTAAATTTTACAATAGATTTTTAATTTTTATATATTTTTTTAATTTTGACTATATTTTCTTATATTGTAAGCTTTTACATCTTAAGTTCAATGCATTTCCTTTTGTTTGTTTAATATTTGATTTAATATTTTATATTATCTAATTTGATGGATAGTAATGATTGATTCTTATAAATTTATGTGTCATTAGTAAAATTAGTTTACGTAAGAGGCATATACTTTTTGTCAATAAAAACACTTCCATTTTAAATTGACATTTTATTGTGCTGAGTAATAAGTGTACTTCATTTTATTTTAAATATTTTTAAATTATAATCAATGTTACATACATGTTCCATTGCTATTTAGATTTTTATTTTCAATTTATTATTTAGAAAATATATAAAAATTTACCAAGATATTATCTACAAGAACTTATTTTAAAGATTTGTTTAGTATACACATACAAAATTATAGATTATAGAAATGGTTTAATATATATGTAGAAAAAATATAGAAATTCTCTATTTATCTATTAAATTAATTATTTATAATATATATTGATTTAGAGTGTGATTTTGTGTGTGTGTGTGTGTGTGTGTGTGTGTGTGTGTGTGTGTGTGTGTGTGTGTGTGTGTGTGTGTGTGTGTGTGTGTAAGGAAACTTGGCAATAAAGAATATAACCGTTTCCACATAACCCATAATAGATCGAAAATAAACACGAAATTAAAATCCACATGCAAGAGAATAGAAAACATACCCACAAAATTGTGACACAAGATATACCCTGGGAAACCCTCATTGAGGGAAAAACCTAGCCTCCAAAAGCATCCATCATCATGTATTATTCAGCAAAAATACCATTGTCATACAACCATGGAAGCCTTCATGGCCATAGCCACAACCGAGCAAACTATGTGAACAAGCATGAATCCACACATCCCATGCCATGCTTTCAACCTTCACAAATGCTCCCTTGGCTAACCTGTCAAGCCTTGTCCCGCTCGACTCTTTCCTTTTGTCTTCTCCTTGTCACTCTCTATCTCTCTACAACAACTACCCTTGTGGCTTCTTATATAGTAGCAAGTCCCACAAAACCACTAAGTGGTATTACATAAACCATGTGCTAAAACCATGTGCTACCTAACCCACTGACCCCACATTTAATATTGGGCATTTAATTCTTTTCCCCCAATATTAAATAATTACATGAAATATTATCACAATGTTACAATACAACTCATCAAGAATATTTCATGAGAATCTTTACATGTTGCACATCCACCTAGGTACAACATTACATAATAAAAATAAAATAATAAAATATAACAATATTATGCAATGTGTGCAACACCCATTATCTCAACAATCTCCCACTTGTTGTATACATTGCATAGGGTCAATCCGTAGCCACATAAATGAACAAGGGAACAATCCCTCCTAGCACATCCACCATCATGGATCAAAATACACCAAGTGCTCCATCCTGGTACCCGCAACAAAATCAAAGTATCCAGCATCTTGAACATGAATGATCTCACCTCCTATTATGCCACTCCCACTGGACATACATAGAAGCTATCCAAAGAGAAAACCACCCAACCTGTCGCATTAGAAGATCATAAAATCTTGTACCAACTGAAATTTCAAGCATAAAAAAAAATACCCTGATCCAAAGGTAATCACATGTATCTGTAGTTGTCAAAATATCCATAGCTGAAATAGCACCCACAGCAAGTGCCAAACCCATCCAACTATCCATACCTCAAAGGTATAACAAGTGAATCTTATATCACCGACATATCCAATCTATAACCTGCAATCACAAGCCTCAAGAGCAATACCTGCCACATATATACCAAGAAGCTCCCACTGCAAAAGATAATGTCAAATCTATAACCAATCCACTCACAACATCTCAAAGAAGTGAATCCATGTAGTATCAAGGACATCCATAATACATAATCCAATATCCTACAAGAATAACTCTCATAACAAGTCTCCAATAGTTTCTCAAATTCTCCACAACCAACAAAGGAAAGAGAGATAAAGGAATAACCATGTCATCTCTCACATGACATACATGAGCACAAACCAGTGATCACAATCTCCAACCAATCTCAAATCCAATGTAAGAAAAAAACTAAACATCCAGGAAGATAACCAAGACCAGAGAAACCATGCAAATCATAACCTGTATCATGTCCTTCTACACACACCTCTAGATGTAAACTGTGCAAGTATGATCTCCTTCATAAAACCCCAACAAGAAGCCTCAACAAAACCCAAACCATACCATATAACTAATCATGGATGTAAGCCTCTCATAAGAAGATCAAACTCAATAAACCCATTCCTAAACCAAGGAATAACCATTCCTAATCCAAGGAAAATGCCCAATATAAAACCATCTCCCAAACTCAACCAGCATAACAACATATGCACATGGAGATAACCAATGCTTAACCATCTCTCAAATGAACCCTCCGGAACTAACTCATGTACCATAGCTCAAGATCCATATCCATGAAAGACAAGCATAAATATAATGCAACTGAGAGAAACAATGGGCTATACCTCTCAAGTAGCAAACCGCCGAGTAGACCAAGAGTGGGGAATGAGAATGTTTATCAAGATACCCAAGTCTCCAACCAAGACTCATCTAAGAACAATCTCCTCTCAAGTCCATATCAGGTGACTGCCCCTCGGACTTCCTGCTGAAACCATCAACCGTCCCAACAAATACTTCTCTAATCCAAGAGAAATCAACGTCACCACCGTCTCTAAGTATCCATGAGCACCTGTAACCAATCAATCCATGCCAACTCCAAATGCAACATAGAAATATCATGAAGTATCCAGCTTATGATCGGTGTACTCAATACCAAGAAACTAAACCAAGATCAATGTCAAAGTTCCAACCATGGCCTCAGGAACATAAACATGACAACATGATCTAACCATCTCAACCAAAGAGACAACATGCTCCATATGAACATACCATAACATGTCACAACTCTAAACGCGTATCAAGAGTATACCATGACATAATAATGAAACCATCCTTACACCAAGGATAACATGCCAAATAAAAGCATAAACCACACCTTTGCCAAGAACCCTGTGAGTCCTCAAGATGCAACCATCTCCACACACCATGAAGAAAACCATCTCCACATACCAGGAAGAACCATCTCCACATACCATGAAGATAACCAAGAACTCCACGAGTCCTCAAGATCTAACCATCTTCATACACCATGAAGATAACAAGTGCACCATGCAAATGTCAAAGATGCTTCTGCAGCAACAGGATCTAAGACAAACCTCCAACATCTGCAAACACTCAATAAATATATCAATGCCAACAACTCCCACTCAACCGTGGTACCAAGTCACCTATGGCATCATAAAATCCATCTCCTATATGAAGATCCAAATCAAACCAGGAACTAATTCTGCACTGTCACCCCATCACTGTCACAAGCTCCCACTGAACCGTGTATCCAAGCTATCCATGACATAATGATGAAAATACCATCCTCTAACCATGAGAATCAACCAAGGCATCAAACCATCAAAGAACTCAAAGTGCACATCATGAGCTCCTCAAAAGAAACTAAATAACTATGATCCTCAACCAAGAAGATATACCACCATAACCAAATCAGAAAATCCAAGCTAATGAACATCAAGGATGTACCTGTATAACCAATCATGTCATGCCAAAATCTATGACACCATGATCACATCCATGAACCGAGCATCTGGCTCTCAATATGTCCAATCTGTCAGCATAAAATAGTCAACCACAATCTTCCACCATGACTATACTTGGTAACAACATCTCATCCCTTCTACATGAAGATAAAATCATGTGACTTAGGGCATAGACAACCCAAATCCAAGCCACCAATCTGAATATGCATCAATAATGAAAGATCAATGGGCAAAGACAACCCATAACCAAGCCATAAATGCAACCTGTAAGTATAGACCGCTTACAACACTCCACAACTTGCAGACTCAACAAGTCATCATGCATATCCAAACCAAACACTGATAACCATATCATCATGAGACCAAACTAAAATATGAACTGAGTATACAATGACATCAAATCTTAAATCTCCAATGTCATAAAATCACAATGTTACCATAGTCAAAATATACCTATAAACTATTCAGATAAATATATCAACAAATAAATCATGCCAAACTTGCACCAAATTTGAACCAATGTGTAGAGCTCTCCAAGAGCTTTCCGTTGACTACTTGAAGTTCAAAATCCAACTCCGTATGCCCAAGTTATGCCCTAATCCGTGCTCAAAATAAACAACATCTAACTTCAGGGCTCTTAAAACTTGACAAAATCTCAAAATCATAGAACCAAAACTACACCATCTTGTAGTGCTCTGAATTAGCTTTCCAACGCCTATAAGAACTCTGAAATTCGATATTCTGAGAGAAAGTTATGGCCATTTTACTAAGACAGTACTTTTACCATTTTCAGTATGATTTTTCATTTTTTATTTTTTCAGTGACAAAAATTCTGACGGGATTAAATTTGACGGCCATCATGGGTTGAAACCAAAAACCTCTTTCATTTCCTCTAAACATGGCCAAACTAGGGCATATTATATATCAAATTTTATGGAAATGTCAACCCGGATCCAATGGTGAGGTCTGTTTTTACCCAGGAGGTCATTTTTGCAAGCTACCCCCCAAAACCCTCATTTAAATGAAACATCCGAAAAAATCTTTTTCTTCAACAATTTTACATGCCCAAATCTTTTAACATCCCATCATAACAGCAAACCCAAAACCCTTAGATATGCAATAAAACATTCATATATCTTGCACTTTTCTTTTATCCTCTCATGCATTCCCATGGATTCAATCTAGGGTTACAATAATAAAACCATAGCTCTGATACCACTTGTAAGGAAACTTGGCAATAAAGAATATAACCGTTTCCACATAACCCATAATAGATCTAAAATAAACACGTAATTAAAATCCACATGCAATAGAATAGAAAACATACCCACAAAATTGTGACACAAGATATACCCTAGGAAACCCTCATTGAGGGAAAAACCTAGCCTCCAAAAGCATCCATCATCATGTATTATTCAACAAAAATACCATTGTCATACAACCATGGAAGCCTTCATGGCCATAGCCACAACCGAGCAAACTATGTGAACAAGCATGAATCCACACATCCCATGCCATGCTTTCAACCTTCACAAATGCTCCCTTGGCTAACCTGTCAAGCCTTGTCCCGCTCGACTCTTGCCTTTTGTCTTCTCCTTGTCACTCTCTATCTCTCTACAACAACTACCCTTGTGGCTGTTTATATAGTAGCAAGTCCCACAAAACCACTAAGTGGTATTACATAAACCATGTGCTAAAACCATGTGCTACCTAACCTGCTGACCCCACATTTAATATTGGGCATTTAATTCTTTTCCCCCAATATTAAATAATTACATGAAATATTATCACAATGTTACAATACAACTCATCAAGAATATTCCATGAGAATCTTTACATGTTGCACATCCACCTAGGTACAACATTACATAATAAAAATAAAATAATAAAATATAATAATATTATGCAATGTGTGCAACACCCATTATCTCAACTGTGTGTGTGTGTGTGTGTGTGTGTGTGTGTGTGTGAGAGAGAGAGAGAGAGAGAGAGAGAGAGAGAGAGAGAGAGAGAGAGAGAGACATGATGATGAGATTAGGGAGGGATATGGAGGGAAGAGAGTGAGAGAGGTTGACTAGTGGTCATAACTAGAGAGACAGAGGGAAGGGATATGGGAGGGGGGAGAGAGAGGGGCTCATATGATGTTTTTTAATAGAGAGGGGGATAGAGTGAGACTTGGATAGGGGATAGATAATGTGTGTGTGTGTGTGTGTGTGTGTGTGTGTGTGTGTGAGAGAGAGAGAGAGAGAGGGAGAGAGAGAGACTCATATTATGCTTTTACTAGAGAGAGTGGGGATAGAGAGAGACCTACGTCGGGAGGTGGAGAGAGAGATGGTCATATTATATTTCTAATAGATACAGGGGGGTAGAAGGAGACTTGGATAGGGGATAGATAGAGGAATAGAGAGAAGGGGATTGAGTGAGAAAAGAGACAGAGAGAGGTTGATCGTGTGTGTGTGTGTGTGTGTGTGTGTGTGTGAGAGAGAGAGAGAGAGAGAGAGATGTATGACAGTAAGATTAGGGAGAGAGGGGGAGAGAGACATATTATGTTTTTACTTGAGAGAGTGGGGATAGAGGAAGACTTATGTAGGGGGTGGAGAGAATGATGATCATATTATGTTTCTAATAGTAGATACAGGGGGATAGAAGGAGACTTGGGTAGGGGATAGATAGAGGAATAGAGAGAAGGGGATTGTGAGAGAGAAGAGACTGAGAGAGGATGATCATGTGTCATAGAGAGAGAGGATCATATGATGTTTTTTAATAGAGAGAGGGTGATAGAGAGAGTGGGAGGGGGAGAGAGAGAGGGAGGGGGAGGATAAAATCGTTGGATTTCTTCACGCCTCCTAATTTTTGTTTCTTTTCTCTTCCTGACCAATGGCTCAGTTCTTTATCACACTATTGACAATACATATTCTTGCTCATTGATAGACACCAACGAGTGGTTTCTATATAAAAGTGTCCTCTCGCCATCACTAATAAAGTAAATAGAGATGAGTACACTATTTGAGTATTTGTTTTGAACCTAGTGGGTGCTGAAAGACCAACCTTGGCAAACAAGGCTAGGAACTGACCAAACAACATGTCTTACCAGAACATCAACTTCACTAGTTAGAATGGAGTAACACATTCAGGGGATTACAAAAGAAATCCATGAAGTTTTTGGAAAGGAACATAATATCCTACCCATGCATCCCATTTTCTTCGTTGGTGAGAAGAACATCATCAAAAAGATCACTTTTGAATGTCGTTGTAATCTATTAAATGTTGTTGATATCTTTCTATTCCTCTCTAGTCCTCATTATCTCTCTCCCATCTTGAACTTACTCTCCTTTGTACCCATCTCTTTCTAATCACTTGTATCTCTCACTCTTTCTATCCTTATCCACTCCTCCTCTCTTTCCCTCTCTCTACCTATTACAAACATGACAACAAGTTGTAAAAATAATCTAATTATATTCTTGGTCAAAAGATTTTGATTCAATTATGTTTAGATCTTGTACTTTTACCACAAAAACAACATAATGTCAACTAATTTACATCATGTTCTAAATAAATGCACCCAAAATAACCTATCTACCCAACAATATAAGGTACATCATATATATTTCTTTCACATCTTTGTTGGACACTACTTTGTAACAAGCACTAAAAATAATTGTTTAGTGAATTGTAGGCATGAAAAAGGATTGTCTAATTACAAGCCTACATTCCACACTAATGGTGTCATCACCAAAAGGGAAATAATCAGATTTCTTGTAATGCCTACCCACAGTTGACTTTTCTATTTTATTATCAAACTCTTTTAGGCCAACTTTATGTTTATGCTTGATGACCAATGACATTTATTTCCTAGATTGTTGGATATTAAGCTCATATTTAGTTGATCTATACACATTGAGTTACTTAGTTATTTCAGTTATCTCATGATTGTTCAATGATGATATATATGTTTATTTAGTGACTTTTAGTTATTTCATGATGATAGTTAGATGGATTATTTATATGTGTTTTCTATGGTTACTTACCCCATACTTGCATGTGTATGGTGTACTTGTTTGTTTTACTTTATGATTGACATTCCTGATGTGGTTGAGGGAGGGAGTCGTAGTTACCTGCTAGTTAGGATCTACACAATGTACCACTTTTCGCCATTGCCTATTTAGTTTAGAATATATGTGTTTGTACATGTGTGGTTTTTATGCAGATTGTAGGTACCAGGTATCGACTTCCCTAAATTGCCAAGATGAGCATACCCTATCGCAATATCTCAATAGTAAGAGAGGGGAGATAACTCTTGAGTCTAAATCCTACCCTTAAACCATTTGTCCTAAAAAGTAGGGAAAGAATTTGAGTTGTCTACCTTTCGAATTTGTCAAGTGACATAAATTCATGATTATAACCCTTGAGTTTGATCTAGTTTTCTATATTTTGTTATGGGTTTGCATTTAGTCTTTCGGGTCTTTGATTATTTTCTATTATATTAAATCAATTTAAAAGAATAATTCATGATTTAATTTAATGGGAATTTATCAAGAAAATGCAATATTTAATTAACTAAGAAATTAATTAAATAAAATAATTAAATTTAAAAGATTTTAGTAAAGTTCTAATTTTGGCATTTTATATTTATTTAATTTAGTAATAATTTATTTGGGAGTTTTATTTTAATAATAAAATCTAAATACCATTAATAGTTAAATTAATAAATATTATATTAAAAATGTCTCACAAATTAATAAGAGAGAGTAAGCAATTATTTAATAAAGTTTATTTTAATTAAATTGCATAAAGTGTATGCATGAAAGTAAAATATAATAAATTAATTAAAGGGAGAAAGAAAATTAATTTAATAAAGATATTTTAAATAGCTAAAAGTGTGCATGAAGATGTAAAAGATAATAAAATATTAAAAGAAATTGATAATAAAATATTATACGTGATATTATTGTTCTCATTTTTGAGATCATTTGTATGTAAATTGGAAATTTTAAACCCTTGTATTAAAATTATCACTCTTCATTTCTTGAGAATATTTATGAATGGATTTAATTTGCAACCTTTGTTTGATTGATTGAAAATCGGGATGCGGGCTTGTAAGGAAAACTAATTTTTATTTATAAATTTTGACTATTTGGTCTAGGTTTCTATACCAGAGTTATATTGGAGAATTTATCAAAAAGAAAAAAATTAAATAATGTAATTACATAGTGATTTGCAATTACTATATGTAAATACATTATTAAATATTAATAAAGGGGAATGCAAAAGTAATTATTTATGGGAGGCTTTTTCTTAATGTTTCACTAAACATAATTTTTTTTAAAATTTAATATAAATAAATAAAAATTTAATTTTGGGCAGGCTAGGGCCACCACCCCCCACCCCCCTTTCTCCCCCTAGTTTCCTCACCTTCCCGGTGGTGGTTTGGTTGCAACTGGTGCTACAGCAGTACTACTGCTATGGTCGTAGATCGATGCAGCAGCAGTCCCACCCTTTAAGGGCCAATCGACAGCCTTAAATGTTTATTTTAAAAGGTTTATTTTAATTTAAATAATTTAATTTAAATGGTATTTAATTTTTATTTAATTAATTTAACTATTAAAGTGTGTTAATTTATTAAGTATTTGCTTTAAAAAATTATGCTATTAGCAATTAATTTATTTAATTAATTAATTTGTTAATAGGACATTAGAAGATAATGGATTAATGAAATTCATGTTGTTATTTAATATTATTAAATAATTACTAGTTAATTATTTATTAATTCTTATTTAAATTTATGATCCTTATAGAGGTGTCGATTTGGTAAGTTAGTGTTAGATAGACATTCAATTTTTTAAAAGTAAAATGGGGATCTTTTTATAACTTTATCAAATTGAAAAAATTACATCAAAATGAAACGTGAACCCTGTAGTGAAATTGAAAACTCTATAAATAGTAATACTTGGAAAAGAAAACTAAAACCCTGGTTGTTATTAAATCTTTGTGTTTGAAAACAAAAAAGAGAACTTGAAACTTATAAGTGGAAATTAAACCTTTGTGTTTTCAAAACCTAATATATTATGAAAGTTACTTTGTATGTACTCTTTTTATGATGTGTGATTTTGTTGTTGGGTATCAGGTTGACTTAGTACTTTGACCAAATCAAAATGTTTACTAGAGGCTTGGGAGTTCTATTTTATGATGTCATGATGATGTTTTGATCAAGATCTTTTATACTCAACCATGGTGATGTGTCTTGTATGCTCTATAAGGTGTTTTATTGTTATTGCTTTCTAGTGTTCTTGTGTGAAACCAAACTGAATGGTGTGACCTATTTGATATAACCTTTGAGTCTTTGATTAGTTGTATTTGGATTGTTTTCTAGTTGCTTGTATAGGATTGAGCTGATTGTATGATCTATTAATGGTGATGTCATGTTATGACATGGATTGGTTTATGTGTACTTGATTTTCAATCTATCCTATTAGGATGATTGCATTGGTGAAATCTATGATTTTGATCAATGATGTTTCAACTCTTTCTAGTTGCTTGCTTAAGAACTGATGTGTGGTTTATGGTTGTATGAGACCTTTTTCTTTTACTGAGATTAGGGTAGGTTATCTATATGTCATCTTGGGAAGTGGCTTGCAATGGAGACCAAAGCCCTAAAGAGGCTACATGGGTAACCCATTGTAGGTTGTTTTAATAAGTGATAACATTTTATTAAATGGGTTTAAAATGAACTAACAAGATATTGGTACCATAGAAAGTCACTAGGGGGGCAGAGGATTAAAAGATTAGTCGGGTAACCTTAGAGATGACTCGTTAGTATGCCTTGTCAGTATGAAAGGATACTAGTGCCGCATAGAGTCACTAGGGGGGTGAAGGTTTAAAATACTAGCTAGGTAACCTTAGAGTTGGCTTGTGCAATGAAACTTGCCCATATGCATAGTATATTCCCTACATGTCATTGTAGCCTCTAGGTTTAGATGTCATTTGTGTCTTGGTACCTTTGAGTTAGATTGCTTTTAGGTTTCTCCTTGACTTAGATGTTGGATTTGACTTTTGAGTTTGTTATCCTATTTGGGACTTGAGACTATCTCCTCAGCATATTGGGAGTGGACCTTTTTGGGTTACCATGAGGTCGAGTGATAGTGTTATTTCTTATACCATTGAGATTTGATAGTTTGATTATCATTGCTAGAGTTCCCTATTTTGTATCTCTTTCATTATATTCTTGTGTATGATGATGGATGGTTATACCTATGGTATTGTACTTTATTTCATGGATCTTATGAGGTGTTGTAATCTATTTTATGATGTATATTCTTTGAGCTTATCAAACCCTATCATTTGTACAATGGAAGATTAAGCATTTATGATTATTGCCAAGTGGCATTCAAGATGACTGTATATTATTTAAATGGAATCATATCTTGTACATTATTATTTGATGTGGATCTATTATATATTGGATTTAGTGTTAATTAAAATTAAATATGATTCATCGGCATGGGACCCTTAAGAGTTGTAACCTATTTATGTGTTGTTGATGTATGATATATGTTATTGCTTCCTCTATTCCATTATTGTTGTCATATGTTATCTTTAAAAAAAAATGTTTGGCAAACTTAGTAAAACTTTAGGTTAACTTCTTTTGGGTTCCCTAGTGGGACATTACATTTCTTCTTGTACCTAAAAGCATCACAACTTTCAAAATCCAAGCATTAACAATTTATTCTTCCCTTTGAATACCAATCAAATAAATGATACCCCTAGTAAGACAAACAAAAATTATGATACAACCTCATGCAATTATAATGGTAAACACAAAAAATTATAAAATTTCACATAGTCCTCTCAATTTACAACATGCAAAACCTACAATTTCACATTGGTAACTTCTAATGTTCTAACTAGGTTTTACACTTACAGCTAAAGAACAATCTATTTTCCAAACATCCATACACCTTTATGCAAAAAATGAGATGGTGTCTCTACATAATAAATGCATTTAATCTCTTTATAGAGTGTAGTTGTTCTATCTACTGCAAAACAACTTAAGGAATTACAACACTAACTTCAATAAGTTGTTGAAAATGTAAAGAAACACCATTACAAATGACATGAGAAATAAACAAAACATGCATCATAAGGGCTTACATTTCATTAAAATATACAAAAAAAAAGGACCAAAATCTTCTCTAATTTAACTTCCACACCTCATCAGCATACCCATTGCACACATAGGTGCGATTGCTAGTATTTTAAAAGTTCAATTAGTGTAGAATATTTGTAGCTACAGCTAACAAATCTCATTAAGAAACATAGCAACTTTAATAGAAAAGAAGAAACATAGACCAAGAGTGAAATTCAATCTTTTATTATTTAATGTTTACAATAGAAATACCATAATTTACACACTAAATAAAAACAAATTATGCTTTAATTATGTCCTTAAGTTAACAATTACCATTCTAATAATAATTTTCCTTAAAAAAATTTATTCGTGAAATTACTAATAAGTCATGAGACATTTGTTTATTAGTTCCTGCCTGTTTGTAGGTAACCTATGGAATCATTTCGTTCCATATTTTTTGTTTGATTAAATTGACTGACCAATAGCTATAAAGTATTAAATTTTATTAAGGAAAAACTTTACAATTGATTATTAGTTTTTATTTTTCATAATTAAAAAACATATTTTTCTTAATTTTCATTAGGTAGAGCAATGAAGAAAATCAATTTTTCTCATAAGAAATTAAGAAACAATAATTTTAGAAATCTCTATTATAACTCAGAAAGTTATGGAGTTCTTTGTGTAGACAAGCTTACATACCATAGGGCACATAAATGATCGTTGAGTGGCACATAAATGATCATTGAGCTGCCCCACGAATATTGTTATGTTCAAACCCCCATTTGAAAAAAAGTATTAAATTTTGGCGAATCAAAAATTAGTTCAGGGGAAAAAATATAATTTCTATTCGCAAAATTATTTTTTGAGTAGGAAATTTTTTAAATTTTATTAGCGATTGTTTTCAATTGTATGAAAATTCTTTAAAATCCTAGCGAATCTTTCATTATTGGACAAAAGTACACATACCTAGAAATCATGATTTTATTATTATTATATGGAGCCTAATTAATTATGAAAGTTGAAGGTTAAATTTAGCTAACTTTTATTATTTTATAGTTTCACTCCAAATTATTGAATGGTGGTTTGGACACAACTAGCATCCATATTATTTTTAATTATTGGATGATCTTAAATCAATGGCTTAAATCCTATTTTGGGCCAAAATCTTAAAAGGATACCAAGGTTCAAGGAGAAATTCCCAAAAATAAAGAAATGTGTTCCCAATCAAATTGAATCTATTTTGGAGCAAAGTGAGAAAGGACAAAAAGTCTCATGGAAAATCTCTCAAATAGAGACACAAGTCAAAATCTACATACTTAACCTTATAATCTAACTTAAATAATTACCATATTGGTGAATATGACCATTGATTTAGAATCATCTTGGAAATTGTAGGCTAAAATAATTAATTTATAGTGCAGAAAAATTAGATTCTATTGGCAAAATCATCACTAAAATGCAAATACTTTTGTATTATTATTGGTGATTGGCCCAAGCATGGGACCCAAAACTTTTAAGTGTTGGCAATGTGGTGACATCAAAAGTACAAAAAAATTAGCCAAATTTGGGATCCTTGATGAGTGAGATTAGCCAATTGGCCAATATTAGCCACTAAAGTTTTCCTTGCAAATGAGATTGATAGTAGCTTAATATACCATGGCCATTGGAGTATTTTTTTGGGAACATTTTTGGCACAAGTTATTGTTGAATTTGGTTTTAAACATCATAGCATATGTTCAAATTTTTCTTTGAATGTCTCTTAACATAATTCTTGGTTGTTAAATGGCGAGTATTGCCAGAGGCCCTTTTCATCATCATTATCATTTCGTCAATCTACAACTACTCCATTTAGCACAATAAGCACTCTTTTTTCCAAACATGGTGCTGACAAATTTAACTCATATTTCCTCAATAGATCGACTAGCATGAAGGAGCTCTCTATTGTGTAACATAGAAATTAACCATAAAAACTAATGTATATATTGGTTTTCTACAAATAATTTGAAGCTTGACAATAAGGATATGACTCAAAACTCACTCAGTTGTGGATGAACAACTACTTCCATCAGGAGAGTCAGCCCCTATGGTGGAGACAATTTTCTAGGCAAAGAGTCACACCTACTCTGAGTGGATTTACCAATTCAAACCCTAAACTACACTAGGGATTTCCTATTGGCTCAATGCATGATTTAAGAGCCTATATAATTGTTCAGGCTTGAATGAAATTCTTTGCAGAAATCGTATAAGCACCCTTTGAAACCACAAAATAACTTGTGCAAAAATACCATCAATTATGCCTAAAGAACACTATAGCCCTTGTCACATTTGAGCAACACAATTTGTGGCAACATAAAAGGAGAAATGAAGACCAAGAGTGAAATTCAATCTTTTATTATTCAATGTTTACAATAAGCATACCATAATTTACACACTAAATAAAAACAAATTAGATAAGGTCTTAAATTTAGAGCTTTAATTATGCTTTAATTATGTCCTTAATCTAGCAATTATCATTCTAATATTAGTTATCCTTAAACATTTTTATTCATGAAGTTACTAATAAATTATGAGACTTTTACTAATTAATTATGAGACATTTGTTTATTAGTTCTTGTGTACCTACAAGTAACTTATGGAATCATTTAATTCCATACTTTTGTTTGACTAAATTGACTGACCAATAGCTATAAAGTATTAAATTTTATTAAGGAAAAACTTTATAATTGATCATTAGTTTTTATTTTTCATAAAATAAAAACATATTTTTCTTAATTTTTATTGGGTAGAACAATGAAGAAAATCAAATTTTCTCATAAGAAATTAAGAAGCAATAATTTTAGAAATCTCTATTAAAACTTGGAAAGTTTTGGAGTTCTTTGTGTAGACAAGCTTACATACCAAAGGGCACAGAAACAATCTTTGAGAGGCACATAAACAATCATTGAGGTGCCTCATGAATATTGTTATGTTCAAACCCCCATTTGAAAAAAGTATTAGATTTTGGTGAATCGGAAATTAGTTCAAGTGAAAAAGAAAAAAAAAATCTATTGGCGAATTTATTTTTTGAGTAGGAAATTTTTTAAATTATTTTGACAATTATTTTCAATCATATGAAAATTCTTTAAAATTATGTTGAATCTTTCATCATTGGACAAAAGTACAAATACCTAGAAACCATGATTTTATTATTATTATTATATGGAGCCTAATTAATTATGAAAGTTGAAGGTTAAATTTAGCTCTATTTTATTATTGTATATTTCACTCCAAATTATTGAATGATGGTTAGGACACAACATGTGTATTATTTTTAACTATTGGATGATCCTAAATCAATGGCGTAAATCCTATTTTTGGGCCAAAACTTAAAAGGACACCAAGGTTCAAGAAGAAATTCCCAAAAATAAAGAAAAATGTTCCCAATCAAATTAAATCTATTTCAAAAGGACAAAACCCTTGATGGAAAATCTCTCAAATAGAGACACAAGTCAAATTGGTTCAAAATTATTGATTAAGATTGTTAACGAGGTAGATTGATATATATGTTTCAATCATTGTTTTGTCACTGATGTCAAACTTGCTATTTGTTGGTAAGACAACTGCTTATGTGATTTAAGTACTATCACTTATTTGATTGATGAAGAGGATTTGATCAAAATATGTAACAATAGCACGTAGCAGAAAGGTTGAGTTATGATTATGTAAAGGAGTACAAGAATCATTTAAGACAATGATAACATGATGTATTAATAATCCACTTAAGGTTACAACGGATGGCTAAAATAAGAAAGTTTAGAAGAACAAGTTACACAAAGTTTATCTGCCAAGCTTGACCAAGTGAATAGTGGGTGCCGAGCGAAGTCAATGCAAGCCGAGTAGAAAATTAGTTGGAGCCAAGTAAAAGAAAAATCTAGTGGATGTCGACTAGGACAATTGATGCCAAGTAAATTTTAGTTGTTGCTAAGTACCAGTAAACTTTAGTTGATACTAAGTAATTTTATAGAGGCTATTGAGTAACATAGTATGTGTCGAGCATCAAAAGCAAGATAGTGCCAAGCTATTGCATTATTTTAAAGATCATTGATTTGATGAATTTGAGTTGACAAGTTTGTTTTCTTGGATTGTGTGAACTAGATGGAAGATAAGGATGATGAGTTGGTGGAATAGAATTCAAGGTAAACTATTTTTAGGTGAATTTAAAGAGGATCGCAGGAGAAGTTTCTAGAAGAGATATGGAATATGGGGTAGATACATTGTATCCTACCTAACCCTAAATTGGACAATGGAGAATGAGTGGAAAAAGATCTTAATTTCCTATTTATAGGGATGGTTGGTCATGAAGAAAAGGTTTTCATGAGCGAGAACCTGAGGAAGAGAAGGAGCTTAGGGTTTTGCTTCATCAACTGACCTAGAGAAGAGTCTGCATTGGCATGTTAAGCAAGAAGGCTTAGAGTATGAATGCTTGAAGGGTGAACAAGCTAACAGAGCTACAATGAGTAAAGGCCAAGAAGAATGGAGGACTACAATAAAGATCTATAATCTGCAAGTGAAGTTGTAAGTTGTTATTAGATCAAGCCTTACTGTTACTCTCTAACAATTGTATCAGTCTAGGGTAAAATCTTTTTGATTAAGGTTGACCTAACAATCATTTGTGAATCCTTTAACTGGGTGACATTTCAAGTGAATGGTCTAGAGTCCTCTAACAAGGCTCACCCCTAACAAGGTGATTGAAATCCTTTAACAGGGTCACATTTAACAGTGTGCATTGTAACCTTTAACAAGGTTGGCCTTTCATAGGACATCACTTTAGAAGAGTGAAAAATAGTAGCATGTTACTAGTGGTTTTTACCAAATTGGGTTTCCACATAAATCATTGTGTCAAATTTGTTGCTAAATCTTTTATGTTTCATGTTTACATTTCTGCAAGTTGATATGACAATAATGTACAAGTTTATAAGTGATTGCATAATCTTATGAATGTATGCATGATGGTAAATGTTTTATGGGTTCACTAAGCTATGAAAAGTTTTATTTATACATCTGGACCTTGGATAACTAATTCACACCCCCCCTCTTAGTTATTCTAAAGAATTCCAACAATTAGTATTAGAGCCATCTACTTAAGAGGACTAGTTTGAAGGTATTAGAAGCATAAAGATCAAGATGTCAAAAAGAGAAGTACTCAAGCTTAACAGAGATAACATTCCTGCCTGAAATTTTTTGATGAAGCTACACCTTGGAGGACTTAGGGACCATGCACAATCTACTATTACTACTGAGCATGATGATCTTGTTAGAGCCCTAATTGCTAAAGATTTGAAAAAGAAGAAAGAACACAACAAGGGAATGTTGGAGATTGCCTCTGCCCTAAGTTATGTTGAATTTGATGATATCAAAGGTTGTAATAGTGCAAAGAAAATGTGAGATGCTTTACACACCATCTATGGAGGAGACACTAATGTTCAAAGAGCCAAAGCTAAGAGTCTCAGAGGTAAGTTTGATGACATGAGAATGGAAGTAGCTGAGAATATTGCTCAATATGTTGCAAGGATAAAAGAAGTTGTTAATGCAATAAGAGGAGCTACTGATCATATTGATGACAATATTGTACTAAGAAAATTTTTGAGAACACTACTTCCTATTTATGCCATTAGAGTTTTTGCAATTCAAGAACTAAGATGTATACTAGGGAACAATCTAATCCTTGAAGGTCTGGTAGGTAGGCTTACTACTTTTGAGCTATCTAACTTTGATAATTACAAACTTGAGCCTTGAATTTACTTTTAAAGCAAAGTTGCTATTGAAGGATTCTGATGAAAAATAACAGAAGAAGAAGAGAAAGATAAAATATGTGTCTAGTGACAATGATACAAATGAGGAAGATGTTGAACAACTTGAAGCACTACTGGCAAGAAGATTCAACAGAGGTAAAGGCAAGTTCAAAGGTAAATTACCTATCATTTGATTCAATTGTGATGAGGTTGGTCATATTACTGCTAAATGTACATAGAAGAAGAACTACAGAGGTGGTCACAAGTATAAGAGCAGAAGAGATGATGACAACAACTACAAAGTCAAAGGCAAGAAGTCATGCTACATTGCTGAAGAGAAAACAAAAGATTAATCTGATGAACATGATGATGAAGTAGTGTATGTTGCAATAAAGGATGAATCTAATGAATATGAGGCAACTGCACTTGTGAATTGTGTGAATAAAAAAGATAGATGGATCATTGATAGTGGATGTTCACATTACATGACTGGAGATAAAAGTAAGTTCATTACCCTAAATTGTTATGAAGGAAATAGTGTAAGATTTGGTAATGATGCACCTTGTTTGATAAAAGGAAAAGGTTCTATCAAACTCACAGGTAAGATTTCATGTGACAATGCTTACTAAGTTGAAGGACTGAACTATAATCTTTTGAGTGTGTCACGACTAAATAATTCTAGATGTAAGGTTGAGTTTGAAAACAAGACTACTAAGATATATGATACTAATGGAAAACTAATTGGAAAGGGCAATTAGACTAGGAGTAATCTATTCTACCTTGACATAGAGGATGCTACTTGTCTAGTTGTAGGATTTGAGGATGTGTGGCTATGGCACAAGAGGTTTTGTCATGTTAATTTTGATAACTTGGTTAGTATCAGTAACATGAAGAAAGTTAGAGGTTTTCCTAAGTTGAAGAAACCTAACAATACAATGTACAAACAATGTGAATTAGGCAAAATGACAAAGTCAAATTTTAAGAGTAAAACTTATACCTCTAAAGGAATACTAGAGATTGTTCATACTAACTTGTGTGGACCAATTGATGTGCAAAGCTAAAAAGGAGATAACTACATTATGTTGTTTGTTGATGATTATTCTAGAATGATAACAGTCATGTTTCTGAAATAGAAATTTGATGCTTTCCAAATGTTTAAGTGGTACTTAGCAAGAGTTGAGAAGGAAACAAGTAAAAGTTCAGAGTTTTTAAGATCAAATAGAGGAGGAGAATTCACATCACATGGGTTTGAGATGTTCTGTAATGATAGAGGAATCAAAATACAAACATCTACTCCTAGAACATCTCCACAAAATGGAATAGCTGAAAGGAGGAACAAGTTTGTAATGGATTGTACTAGGACACTCATGATGGAGAAAAATGTTGTTTTGAAATACTGGAGAGAAGTTGTATGTACATTTTTTTATACCTTGAAAAATGTGCAAGTCAAGAAAGGTACCTATTCAACACCTTTTGAACTATGGTATGGACACTCACCCAATGTAAAATATTTTAAGGTATTTGAAAGCAAATGTTGCATTCTTAAGGACTTCAGAAATGATAAATTAGATGTAAAAAGAGATGAACGTATATTCCTAGGATATTTCATAAGAAGTAAAGATTATAAGTGTTTAAATACTGGCACTAACAAAGTTGTGGAAGTGCAAATGTAAATTTTGATGAATATACAAAAGTATATGAGGTTGAACCTATGAAGGAGCCAAAAGAATACAAATCATTTGTATACCTTTATGAAGGTATAACTTCTAAAGAAGATGCTACAAATCAAGCTACAAGTCAACAACAAGTTTCAGTTACTGCCGAGTCACATCTTATGAATGTCGAGTTACATTCAAGAACTGAGCTACATACAGATGTTGAGTTACAGAATGAAGTTGGTGTACATGCTGATTCTAAGATCAATGTACATGAAAGAGATGTTGAGATACCTAACAGAGATGTACATAGTGACTCTGAAGCTGAAAGACAAAATAAAGAAGCTAGAGCTAAACTAAATTGTCCAAATATGTCAAAAGACATCATCCTGCTGCAAAAACTCTTGGAGATAAAGATGCTAGTCCAATGACAAGAAACTGACTGAGAAATGATACATGTTTGCTAAGCATGAAAGAACCAAAATCAGTGAGAGATGCATTAGAAGATGTCAATTGGAGTAAAGCCATGGAAGAAGAGATTGATCAAATTGAGAAGAACAAAGCATGGAGTCTAGTTCCTAGAGCAAGAGGCAAGAATGTGATTGGCACCAAGTGGGTATTCAAAAACAAGCTAGATGAAAATGGTGAATTCACCAAAAACAAGGCAAGACTAGTTTGAAAAGGATATGCACAAGAAGAAGGAATTGACTACGGTGAGACATTTTCCTTTGCTACAAGATTGGAAGGAGTAAGAACTCTAATTGCTTATTCCACATACAAAGGTTTCAAAGTCTATCAAATGGATGTTAAATCTACATTTTTGAATCACATATTGGAGGAAGAAGTTTATATAGAATAGCCAGAAGGATTTGTTGATTTTAACAATAAGAACATGGTAAGTAGATTACACAAAGCTTTATATGGTTTGAAACAAGCACCAAGAGCATGGTATGAGAGAGTTCATGATTATCTTGTGAAGATTAGATTTGAAAGGACTAATGATAGCAACAATCTGTACATGAAGATAGATAAAGACAAAGGTATTTTGTTATTTGAAATTTTTGTTGATGATATCATATTTTGAGGTCAAGATGCTTTATGCAAGACTTTTGCAAATGAAATGATGAAAGAAATTGAGATGTCTATATTTGGAGAGGTCAAATTATTTGTGGGTTTGCAAGTATATTAGATGAAATATGGTATATACATCACTTAGTCAAAATATGTCAAGAAAATATTGAAAACTAGTAAGTACACCTATGGTGACAGGACAAAAGTTGTTAGAGAATGATGATTCTGCTAAGGCGAATCAAACATTATATAGGTCTATGATTGGAAAATTACAATATATAGTACATAGAAAACCTAACATTGCACTATCTATAGGGATAGTTGCAAGATTCTCCACTAATCCCAAGGAGAATCACTTAATGGCTTTGAAGAGAATAATGAGATATCTGAAAGGAACAAAAGAGTTTGGTCTATACTATAATAAAAATGAGAAATTTGAGTTAAGAGCCTATACTAATGTTGATTGGGCTAGAAACATTGATTATAGAAAGAGCACCAGTGGAGGAGCATTTTTCTTAGGCAAGAGACTAGTTACATAGAATAGTAAGAAACAAAATTGCACTTCACAATCTACTGTTGAAGTTGAATATGTTGCTGCTACTCTAAATTGTACAAATATTGTATGGATCAAATAGCTACTCAAAGGTATGAAGGAAGAGATCACAGAACTAGTGACACTTTATTGTGATAATACAAGTGCTATAAACATATCAAAGAATCGTATGATGCATACAAAGACTAAGCACATTGCAATCAAGTATCATTACTTGAGAGAATTAGTTCAAGATAAAGAAGTGAAGATGGAATATGTTAACACAAAAGAGAAAATTGTTGATATCTTCACAAAAGCATTACCTAAGGATGATCATGAGTATCTAAGAGGTAAACTAGGAGTGATACCCCTATCAAAGGCTATCTAAGTAATAAGAGAGCTGCTCTACATCAAACAAGATGATTGCCATATGTTACAAATTGATGTAGTGGATTTTACTTTAGGAGATGCTTAAAGTAATCAAAGTACTAGAACTACAAATTAGTCACATGTAAGGTGATAGAGGTATAAATTGAAAAATCTTATATCTGCATGTAAAGATAATAGGTCTTTCACATTGTTGTCAAAGAGGGAGAGATTTACCGATCATCATCAGAAAGAGAGAGTTGTCGATAATTGAAGATTGAAGATAGATATTGATCCTAGAGGGAGAAATAAAGAGAGAAAGTTATTGAACTTATCTACCTATCTACCTAGTCAGAGGGAGATATAGAAGAAATTCAGAGGGAGTTATAAGAATTTTGTAACCTATTTAGAAGATGGAAGTTGTTGATAGAGAGAGAGATTTCAATACAAGGAATTATTTTCTTTTTGGTATTTTGTTGGTCTTAGTATTTTAACCTAGTTAGTTTAGTTGAGCAAAGGTGTTTACCATTAGTTTGGTCTACCATCAATGCCAAAGAGGGAGATTGATATATATGTTTCAACCATTGTTTTGTCACTAATCTCAAACTTACTATTTGTTGGTAAGACTCTAGAAAATTGCTTATATGATTTAAGTACTATCACTTATTTGAATGATGAAGAGGATTTGATCAAAAAATATAACAATAGCACCTAGAGGAGAGGTTGAGTTAAGATTATGTAAAGGAGTACAAGAATCAATTAAGATAGTGATAACATAATGTATTGATAATCTACCTAAGGTTACAAAGGTTGGCTACACTAAGAAAGCTTAGAAGAACAAGTTACACAAAGTTTGTCTACCAAGCTTGATTGAGTGGATAGTGGGTGCCGAGAAAAGTCACTGCAAGCTGAGCAAAAAATTAGTTGGAGCTGAGTAAACACAAAATCTAGTGGATATCGAGCAAGACAGTTGATGTTGAATAAAGTTTAGTTGATGTCAAGCACCAATAAACTTTAGTTGATGTCGAGTAATTTTATAGAGGATGTTGAGTAACACAATATGTGCTGAGCATCAAAAGCAAGATAGTGTTGAGCTACTCCATTATTTTAAAGATTGTAGATTCGATGAATATGAGTTGACAAGTTTGTTTTCTTGGATTGTGTGAAATAGATGGAAGATAAGGATGATGAGCTAGTGACACAGAATTCAAGGTAAACCTTTTTTAGGAAAATTCAAAGAGGATCAAAGGAGAAGTTTCTAGAAGAGATATTTAATATGGGGTAGATACATTGTATCCTACCTAACTCTAAATTGGACGAAGGAGAATGACCAACAAAAGATCTTAATTTCCTATTTATAGGGATGGTTGGTCATGGAGCAAAGGTTTTCATGAGTGAGAAGCTAAGGAAGAGAAGGAGTTTAGGGTTTTGTTTCATCAAGTGACCTAGAGAAGAGTCTACATTGGCATGTTAAGAAAGAAGGCTTAGAGTATGAATGCTTGAAGGGTGAACAAGCTAACAAAGCTGCAATGAGTAAAGGCCAAGCAGAATGGAGAATTGAAATAGAGATTTGTAATCTACAAGTGAGGTTGTAAGTTGTTATCAGATCAAGCCTTACTGTTACTCTCTAACAATTGTATCAGTCTAGGGTAAAATTCTTTTGATTAAGGTTTACCTAATAGTCATTTGTAAATCCTTTAACTGAGTGACACTCCAAGTGAATGGTCTAAAGTCCTCTAACAAGGCTCACTCCTAACAGGGTGATTGAAATCTTTTAACATGGTCACATTTAATAGTGTTCTTTGTAACCTATGACAGGGTTGGCCTTTCATAGGGCATCACTTCAGAAGAGTGAAAAAGAGTAACATATTACTGGTGGTTTTCTACAAATTGGGTTTCCATGTAAATCATTGTGTCAAATGTGTTGTTGAATCTTTTATGTTTCATGTTTACATTTCTGCAAGTTGATTTGATAGTAACCTACAAGTTTATAAGTAATTGCATAATCTTATGGATGTATGCATGATGGTAAATGTTTTATGGGTTCACTAAGCTATGGAAATTTTTGTTTATACATCTGGACCTTGGATAACTAATTCACCCCCCCTCCCCCCCCCTACCACCTCTCAATTATTCTAAAGAATTCCAATAAAATATACATACCTAACCTTATAACCTAACTTAAATAATTACCATATTGGTGAATATAACCATTGATTCAAACAAGTCTTGGAAATTGTAGGAAAAAATAATTAATTTACCGCATAGAAAAATTAGATTCTATTGGTGAAATCATCACTAAAGTGCAAATAATTATGTATTATTATTGGAGATTGGCCTAAGCATGGGACCCTAATTTTTTAAAGTTCTGGTGATGTGGTAACCTCAAAACTACAAAAAAATTAGCCAAATTTGGGGTCCCTAATTAGTGATATTAGCCAATTGGCAAATATTAGCCACTAAAGATTTCCTTTTAAATGAGATCAATAGTACCTTAATATCCCATGGCCACTGGAGTTTTTTTTTGGAACATTTTTGGCATAAATGATTATTGAATTTGGTTTTACAACATAGAATATGTTCATATTTTTCTTTGAATTTCTCTTACCATAATTCCTGGTTGTTAAATGACAAGTGTTTCTAGAGGCCCTTGTCGTCATCATTGTCATTTCTTCAATCTGCAGCTACTCCATTTAGCACAATGGGCACTCCTTTTTCCAAACATGGGGTTGACAAATTTAATTCCTTTTTACTCAATAGATTGATTAGCATCAAGGAGCTCTCTATTACGTAGCATAGAAATTAACCATAAAAACTAATGTATATATTGGCTTTCTACATTTAATTTGAAGCTTGATAATAAGGATATGACACAAAATTCACTCAGTTGTTGATGAACAACTACTTCTTGCAGGAGACTCAGCCCTTGTGGTGGAAATGATTTTCTAGGCAAAGAGTCACAACTACTCTGAGTGGATTTAACAATTCAAACCCTAGACTACACCAGGGTTTTCCTACTAGCTCAATGCACAATTTAAAAGCCTATAAAATTGTCCAGAATTGAATGAAAATTTGTGTAGAAATAGTATAATCACCCTTTGAAACCACAAAAAAGTTGTGCAAAAACACCATCAATTATGCCTAAAGAACATTGTAGCCCTTGTCACATTTGAGCAACATGATTTGTGGCAACAAAAAAGAAGAAATAGAGACCAAGAGTGAAATTCATTCTTGAATTATTCAATGTTTACAATAAGCATACCATAATTTACACACTAAATAAAAACAAATTAGATAAGGATTTAAATTTAGAGCTTTAATTATGTCCTTAAGCTAACAATTACCATTCTAATAATACTTATCCTTAAACATTTTTATTTGTGAAATTACTAATAAATCATGAGACATTTGTTTATTAGTTCATGCTTGCTTGCCTGCATGTAACTTATGGAATCATTTAGTTCCATATTTTTTGTTTGACTAAATTGACCAACCAATAGCCATAAAGTATTAAATTTTAGTAAGGAAAAAAATTATAATTGATTATTAGTTTTTATTTCTCATAATTAAAAAACATATTTTTCTTTTTTTTCATTGGGTAGAGAAATGAAGAAAATGAAATTTTCTCATAAGAAAGGTAGAAATAATAATTTTAGAAATCTCTATTAAGAAATGACATGCTTCTGTAAGAAATCAAAATAATTCTTGAAACAACGTTGCACAAACTTGTGAGAGTGAAATCTATCATCACTCGTGTAAAAATGGTAATCAATAATAATCTTCTGATTATCTTCTACACTATTTAGGGGCATGTCTATATGTTATGCGGACAAAAATAGCAATCTGAATGGAGTTGTAATAATGAGATTGTATCTCATTTTGGGGTTGCAATGTGTAGTTCTCTAGAAAGTCAACAACTGATACAATAGTGCCAATGCAAAAAAATCTCCTTACACATTCTAAATTATTGATCAAACCATTGAGACTTGTGACTATGCCTTGCATACTTGTAGAAAAGATTTTTCTTTTTTGGTGTGAATATATACTTTACTATTTACACTTACTTAAGTTTACTTAGGTTAATGCATTATCTAATTATTTTGCATTATTTTTATTTGTAAGACACTTAGGAGTTTTCACACCTTGTGAGTTGTCATGTTGACAAAACAGGAGTATGCAACTCTATTTCAACACATGGTGTCTACAACACTGTTTTGTGTGTCCCACCCTTGTAGACTTATCCTCTCATCACCGCACTTACTTCTGTGCTTAATGGAGGATAATCCATATCTGGTCGAAATGTGCTTGGTTGTATGACACTTCATGGTGCTAACTTCTATGCATTCTAGAAGCTCTCTTGAGGCCTTTATATACAGGCACTCCTAGTGTGTTGAATATCACATTTTGAATAGAGCAATGTATTCGGACATACTTTGATTAATTGATCATATCCATTTTTTGTCTACTGTGTGCTTGTGTTTGAGTTCTTAGTTCTTGGGTGAATTTTTCCCTTAGGCAAATTCTTACATGGTATCAGAACAACTTGGAGACTTTCTCATCACATAGCCGTTCGAGACCATCATCTTGCTTCATCACCATAGCCTGACTCTGGAGTATTGTAGAAATTGGGAGTGTCTAGCATTAGATCTAACCTCACCATGGCATCCAGAATGCTGAATCGGTGAAAATCAGCGACAAAGCTGCCTACCCTAGGCCAAAGTCGATTGTGAGGCAATTTTTTTTTGCAAACCGGCACCCAAAGGACCAATTTGTAGAATTGGTATGATCATTTCAGATCTGTATATTTAATTTTCAAATCTACATTTTTTTTTTCATCTGCATCTCTGCTATTTTTTTCCAGATCTGCATCATTTTCCAAAAAAAATTTGGCTACATGGCCATAGGAGCGATTTTTTGCAAGTGAAGATTAAAGCTTGTTGGTGCAAATCTGATATTTGCATCACATTCAGAAGGTCCAAAAACCCCCAGATCAAATTTTGTTTCATCCAAATCGGACATTTGAGGCAAAATCTAGAGCCATTTGTTTTTTGGAGGCACAACGGCGATTCAGAAAAAATAACAGCAGCATCGATTTTCAAACAGCGATATCTTCCTCATACGGACTCCTTTTTGCGAGAATTTTTTTTTGTTTTGGGGTAGGATTTCATGATCTACACATTGGTGTAGGTGGTTTGAGATCTTTGTTTCTGAATTTTTTTGCAACTCCAAAATCTCAAATTTTTCCTATTAAAATGCTTGGTACGAGCTCATCTGGACTCCAAATCAGGTTCCATTTTTTTTGAAAGTGCATTTTTTTTGTCTACTTTTCAGATCTGCAATCACATTATAGGTTTTGTAGACAGAAATACTACTTTCAAAAATAAGCTCTAAATTGGCAAGTGGCTTTCAAGTGCCAAAAGCATCTTTTTCAGGGGGGTTCTTTGATTCTTTGGGGGCTCATTGATTGATCTCATGGAGTCTTGTCAGATTTGTCAGTTTGGTATTAGACCATAATTGACAACAAGGAACTATGACAAATGGAGGACTTTGATAATTGACCATCTAAGAGAACATCCAGGATTGCTTCCTTATCTCTATTCAATGCCACCACATTTTTATTGGACATATATTATCAAGCTTAATCAATTTCTATGTAAAAGTATGAGTAGGGAATCTTTTGGTCCTCTTAGATTGGCACATTTTCCTTGTGATATTTGGTGGTCTATTTGGGAAGCATATGGAGATCCATGTGATCCTCCATCTCCAGTGGACTTTCTACATCTAGTCACTCTAGCTATGGTTTCTTCAACCTCAAATGAGATCACACCTCCAGCTCTTGTTGCTCCCACTGATCCTATTTTAGCCATAGATGCTTTGGAATCAGTGCAACAAGATACTTTATGTCTTCCTACTCTACCTTCATGCAAAGACTTCCTTTCAGACATTGCACAGTTGTTCGTGGAGTCTCACATTGAAGATATGGGAGACATTCTTGATGACATTCATCTTTTATTTGAGGCGGATACTTCATCCTTTGTCATAGTGACAGATTCATGTACTTCAGCACTGCAAGGTACTCATGGTCTTCTAGGTGATGATTTCTTGCCAGACATTTCAACTCTATTCTTGGAGTCACACATAGCAGACATGGGAGACTTTCATGATGACTTCTCACTTCTCTTTGTTGAGAATGATTCTTCTACAGTTATTGTACATTCTCTACATGATCAATCATTTCAAGTTGGTGTGATTGTGGATACTTATGTCCAACATCTACAGGTGATCTCTCTCACATTCGAGAAGATTGCTGGTGTTCTAACACAGGTTTCAGAGATACCGATCATCATAGAGATTCCTTCTCCATCCAGGGGATGCTTCTCATCGGTACCCTTGCCATTGTTTCTTCCAAAGGGGAGGAACATCATTCAGAGGTCATGGATCAGCTTCTACATTGGAGCATTCTTCACTGATCGGCACACTACTTTTAAGGGGGGGGACTATCTCGTCTCCTTCTCTTTTTTGGGGGGGACTTTTTCCTCATAGGAGGTTTTGTCCTTCTTTATTCTTTCTTGTATATACATGGATGTATGTCATAATGGGAGGGTCTTTATTACTCCATCCATCCATGCATCCCTTTTATCTCTCTTTTTGGGGGAGGGTTTTTCCCATGAGGTTTTCCCTCTTTCCCTACTTTATGGGAGATTTGCATCTCATTATGTACATGGGTACCTAACATGGCCTAGTAGCTAGGACCCATTATGCATCTTCATCCTAGTTCGTAAGCTTAAGGGCATTCCCCTCAGTTGCACTTAAGGGGGGGTGTTGGTGTAAACACGTACTTTATTATTTACACTTACTTAAGTTTACTTAGGTTAATGCATTATTTAATTATTTTGCATTATTTTTATTTGTAAGAAACTTAGGAGTTTACACACCTTGTGAGTTGTCATGTTGACAACACAGGAGTACACAACTCTATTTCAGCACATGGTGTCTACAACACTATTTTGTGTGTCCCACCCTTGTAGACTTATCCTCTCATCACCGCACTTACTTTCGTGCTTAATGGAGGATAATCCATATCTGGTGGACATGTGCTTGGTTGTATGACACTTCATGGTGCTAACTTCTATGCATTCTAGAAGCTCTCTTAAGGCCTTTACATATAGGCACTCCTAGTGTGTTGAATATCACATTTTGAACAAAGCAATGTATTCGGACATACTCTGATTAATTGATCATATGCATTTTTGGTCTACTATGTGCTTGTGTTTGAGTTCTTAGTTCTTGAGTGAATTTTTCCCTTAGGAAAATTCTTACAGTCTTGAAATTTGAAATAAAACTAGCCACACTGATTTATTTTGCAACCAATTCACATCTAGCACCCTGACCTCCACTCTTCAATGTGTATTTCACCATTTCATATACCATTTTTTTTACTATTGTCCGCCCAAGATCTTGTTTGCATGCCTCATGGAAAAATCTTTTAGACTTGGATAAGCCACCACATTTTGGACACTTCTCATTTAAGAAAGCATTTCTATAAAATAAATAACCATCAACTCTAGGACATAAAAATTGATCTAGCAAGTCTCTTGATGATTTTGGAAGCCCACAAGCACCACAATTATCCAACATTTCTTTACTATGCAAAGTAGAATGGATGGAGCATAATAGTTCATGGTGCATCGAAAACTCCACATGATATCTAGAACAACATGTATTTCAAATTTTAAGTGGCACATAATTAACCGACTTTAACGATTCAAAAGCCCTTTGTGATATATGCAATCTTGGATGACTCTCTCTAAGGTTATACTATGACCCCTTTCAATGTATTTCATGACAACATATGTCCTTAGGGGTCCTAGGACCCATAGGACCTATGTCATTTTTTTGAATAGTTCAAAAGGGGTCATAGGATAACCTATGACCCCTTTGGATGCATTTCATGACAACATATGTCCCTAGGGGTCCTAGGACCCCTAGGGACCTATTTTATTTATTCGAATGGGTTAAAAGGGGTTATCGGATAAACTGTGATGCCTTTTGATGTATTTTAATGACAACATATGTCCTTAGGGGTCCAAAGACCCTTAGAGACCTATTTCATTTGTTTGAATGGGTCGAAAGGGGTCACAGGATAACCTATGACCCCTTTTGATGCATTTCATTACAACATATGTCCTTAGGCATCCTAGGACCCTAGGGATCTATTTCGTTTCTTCAAATAGGTCGAAAGGGGTCATAGGATATACTATGACCCCTTTCAATGCAATTGATGACATCATATGTCCCTTGGTGTCCTAGGACCCCTAGAGACCTCTTTAATTTGTTAGAATGAGTCAAAAGGGGTCATGGGATATATTATGACCCCTTTTGACACATTTCATGACAACATATGTCCCTAGGGGTCCTAGGACCCCTAAGTACCTATTTCATTTATTTGAATTGGTCGAATCTTATGACCCATTTCGATGCATTTCATGACAACATATGTCCTTGGGGGTCCTGACCTATTTCATTTGTTCAAATGGGTAAAAAGGAGTCATAGGATACCCCTTTTGATGCATTTCATGACAACATATGTCCCTAGGGATCCTAGGACCCATTGGGACCTATTTCATTTGTTTGAATGGGTTGAAATGGGTCATAGGATAACCTATGACCACTTTCAATGCATTTCATGACAACATATGGACTCGTAGGGACCTATTTCACTTGTTCGAATGGGTCAAAAGGGGTCATAGAATAACCAATGACCCCTTTTAATGCACTTCATGACAATTTATGTCCATAGGGGTCTGACCTATTTCATTTGTTCAAATGGGTCGAAAGGGGTCATAGGATATACTATGACCCCTATCGATGCATTTCATGACATCATATGTCCCTAGACATCCTAAGACCCCTAGGTATCTATTTAATTTTTTTGAATGGGTCGAAAGGGATCATAGGATATATTATGACCCCTTTCGACATATTTCATAACAACATATGTCCCTAGGAGTCCTAGGACCCCTAGGGACCTATTTCATTTGGTTGAATGAGTCGAAAGGGGTCATAAGATAACCTATGACCACTTTAGATGCATTTCATGAAAACATATGTCACCAGGGGTCCTAGGACCCCTAAGGACCTATTTCATTTGTTCGAATGGGTTGAAAGGGGTCATAGAATAATCGATGACCCCTTTCAATGCATTTCATGACAACATATGTCCCCAAGGATCCTATTAAATTTGTTCAAATGGGTCAAAAGGGATCATAGGATATACTACGACCCCTTTCAATGTATTTCTTAGACAACATATGTCCCTAGTGGTCCTAGGACCCCTAAGGACCTATTTCATTTTTTTGAATGGGTTGAAATGGGTCATAGGATAACCTATGACCCCTTTCAATGCATTTCATGACAACATATGTCCCTAGGGGTCAGAAGACCCCTAGGTAACTATTTCATTTGTTTGAATGGTTCGAAAGGGGTCATAGGATAACTTGTGACCCCTTTTAATGCATTTCGTGACAACATATGTCCCTAGGGGTCCTAGGACCCCAAGGTACCTATTTTATTTGTTTGAATGGGGTGAAAGGGGTCATAGGATAACCTATGACCCCTTTTGCATTTCATGACAACATATGTCCTTAGGGGTCCTAGGACTGCTAGGAACCTATTTCATTTGCTCAAATGGGTTAAAATGGGTGACCCCTTTTGACACATTTCATGACAAGATATGTCCCTAGGGGTCCTATTTCATTTATTTGAATGGGTCAAAAGGAGTCATAGGATATACTATCATTGCTTTGGATGCATTTCATGATAACATATGTTTCTAGGGATGCTAGGACCCCTAGGGGCCTATTTCATTTATTTGAATGGGTCAAAAGGAGTCATAGGATATACTATCATTGCTTTGGATGCATTTCATGATAACATATGTTTCTAGGGATGCTAGGACCCCTAGGGACCTATTTCATTTGTTCAAATGGGTTGAAATAGTTCATAGGATATACTATGACCCCTTTTAATGTATTTCATAATAACATATGTCCCTCAGAGTCTTAGTTCCCATACGAACCTATTTCATTTGTTTGAATGGGTCAAAAGGGGTCATAGGATAAACTAAAACCACTTTCAATGCATTTCATGACAAAATATATCCCTAGGGACCTATTTCATTCATTTGAAAAGGTTAAAAGGTGTCATAGGATAACCAATGACCCCATTGGAGCCATTGCATCACGACATGTGTCCCTAGGGGTCCTAGGACCCCTCAGGACATAAATTAATCGATGTTATGCATCAAATGGGATTGTAGGCTAGCCCACAACCCCATTTGAGCCATTGCATCGATTACCCTAACCTACAACCCTATTACTATATAATAATAATAATAATACATTACTATATTATATAATAATATATGACTATATATTAAATATAATAATATTACTAGATTATATAATAATAATGATCATATATATTACTATATTATATTTAATAATAATAATATTTTACTATATTATATTTAATGATAATTATTATAATATACTAATATATAATAATATACAATATTGTTGAACACTTGCCAAATTGATTTCCCTCCAATAATCAATTTTTGAAAAAAAAAATTACCGCAAAATTTTGGGTACCCAAATAGGCTTGGTATTTACCAATCCCTTTTGGTCAACTCAAAAAATGTGTTGGAGACATGTTTCACTAACATTCAGACTTTGAGTAGCCATCTGACAATATTTTTTTATAAAAATTCAATGAAACGAAAAGCATTTTATATAACACTCTCAAGATTCCATCAATATAATTGTTGTCAAATTCTGAGTTTGATAAGTATTTATTAGTTATTTTTTAATGAAGATGTCTGTAAATTGTTGATTGACATGTTGATATAAAAATAGCTATAACTTTCAAACGGTATTATATTTTTGAAATACAAAAGTTGCGACACATTCTATGCTTTACCTAGTATAAGAAAAAAAATGAAAAAAAATAATTTTATAAAGTTTTCAATTAGTTAAGGTGGTCAAACACAGGATTTTTTTAATTCTAAAAAATTTATAGTAGAAGATTCATATTTAATTATTTATTTGGAATAAAAATACCCAAAAATATGTGTCACATCCGAGAATGACTCTACATTTTATATCTATAATTATATTAAAAAATACTATCACTTGATTTTGATTAATGTGGTCAAACATACACCTACATTTTATTTTCACCCTAAAATTTTTGTAGTATTGCATTAAAATACAATTTTTTTACAAATCAAATAATTTTTTCTCTAGATAAGGCCTAGTAGTTTAGAAACTACATTTAATTTCCTATATATTCTTTTCTTACAACTTTTTTATATAAAGACCATAACTAGTTTAAAATTATTTGTCAAGTTAACATAACCCTAATTTGCTTGTTTTTCACAGCCACTTAAGGCTATAATTTGGTTGACCATAATCATGCACATACCCTATGACATTTTGATTGGGTAGCAATATGTCTCATCCATAGATTTGACATCAATGAAAAAACAACAACTATTCCAATTGTAAGTTTCCAACAATCTCCCTCTTTGGCATTGATGGAAACATCTCAAACATTTGAATACTAGCAGTGGTTAAGTTACCATACAATCCAAAAGATTTCAGTCCAATGAGTGACCAATATCCTTAGTTTCATTTTGATTCTCATCCATGCACACTCCCTCTATCAGTTTGCTTTACTTTCATGATTCTCTCCCTCTGAGGTTTTTCTTTCTTTCTTTATTTTCTCAATAATTTCTTCCTTAATAACCTCCCTCTTTAGATATTTGTTTCTTAGTAATTTCTCCCTTTTTAGATTTGATCTTTTAGTAATCTCTCCCTTTTTGACAACAATGCTAAAGATCTGTAGTTGTCTCAGCTTCAAATTCTTCATACATCTAAATTTTGTAGATTTTTCATGTCTGGTTGACACTTGTCAGCTGTCTATGACTGATCTATTTATGTTGTACTAAAGTATTCTACCTTAGGCATGTCCTAAAGTAGAGTTGTATTGCACCACTATGTAGAATGTTCTAATTATCATATGTGATGCAATGCACCTTGTCTTCTTAAGTACCTTTAATTAGGGGAATCACCCCTAGTTTACCTCTAAGATATTCATGAGCACCTTTGGGTAATGATTTTGTGAATATGTTAGCAATTTTTTCCTTTGTATTAACATATTATAGCTTCAATTATTTGTATTGAACTAATTCTCTCAAGTAGTGATGCTTGATAGTGATGTGCTTTGTCTTAGTGTGCATCACTGAATTCTTTGAAATGTTGATAGCACTTGTGTTTTCACAATAGATAACTACTAGATCAGTAATCTCTTCTTTCATACCTTTCAACATCAATTTCTTAATCCACATTATGTTTGAACAATTTAATGCAGATATCACGTACTTAGCTTCAGCTATTGATTGTGAAATATAATTCTTCTTCTTGCTTGTCCATGACACCAATCTCTTTCCTAGAAAGAATTCACCTCCACTAGTGTTTTTTCTATCATCAATATTTGTACCCCAATCTGAGTCAGTGAAAACCTTCAGTTCAAATCTATCACTCCTCTTGTAATATAAGCCATACTCTTTTCTACCTTTTAGATATCTTAATATCCTTTTCATAGACATCATCTAATTCTCTTTACGATTTGCTGAAAATCTAGCAACTATCCCAACTTCCAAAGTAATATCTGGCATGTTGTGAACAACATATTGCGACTTTCCTATCATGGATCTCTATAGGTTCTTGTTCACATCAGTAGAATCATTAGTCTTAGATAGCTTATGTCTTGTATACATAGGTGTATTCACTGTCCTTGAATCTTCCATACCAAAAGTCTTTAATATTTCCTTGATGTGTTTGGATTTTGAAATAGAAATGCCAAAATTCATTTGACAAACTTGTAATCCAACATAGAATTTGATCTCACCAAACATAGACATTTAAAATTCCTTTTTCATTTCATCAACAAATGATTTACATAATGCTTCTCTTCCTCCAAATATGATATCATCAAAAAATATCTTAGATCACAGTACTTCATTGTTCTTACCATTCTTCAAATAAAAGTTGTTATCATTTGACCTTTCAAAACCAATTTTCACTAAGTAGTTATGCAGTCTTTCATACCATGCTCTTGGGACTTGCTTCAATCCATAAAGCTCTTTGTTCAGTTTATATACCATGTTCCTTTTATCTTGATCTAAAAATCCTTCAGGCTATTCAATGTATACTTCTTCCTCCAATATACCATTTTAAAATCCAAATTTGACATCCATTTGATATAACTTAAAATTACTGTAAGATGAGTACACAAGTAGAGTTTTGACTCCTTCAAGTCTGGCCATAGGAGCAAGAGTTTCTTCATAGTCAACTTTTTCTTCGTATGCATAACCCTTGCATACTAGTCTTGACTTGCTTCTTATTACTTCACCATTTTTGTTGAAGTTGTTCTTAAAAACCCTCTTTGTCCCAATGAAATTTTTGCCATTAGGTCTTGCCACTAAGATCCAATCTTCATTGTCTAAGGCATCCTTTATTGACTTGGGCTCAAACTCACATAATAATCATGTGTCATCTTTAAGTCTTCTTCTTGTCATTGCACTTGATTCAATATCACCAATGATTTGATAAGGTTTATGATGTCTTCTCACATATTTTTTTAACATGGGAAGTGTCCTTCTTGGTTCTTCTTCAATTTCATCTAGAAAAATAATCTCAAACTCATTTCCTCTTGCTTGTTCAAGTTCAAGTTCAAGTTCTAAATGGTTGACATTTACTATCTGATGGTTGAAATTACTATCTATGACTCGACATATACAATCTATTGTTTGGCACTCAATCTCTGATGTTTAGCAATTTGTATTTTCATTCCATCATTTCTAGTCTGATGGGAACTTGCAACTTGACTTGTTTATTCACTTTGAGTAGTGGGAGAATCATCATCCACATAGATGAATGTACCATAGCTCTCAATTTCTTCATTACATGAAGTATCACCTCTTTTTGTAAACTCATCAACTCTCACATTTGCACTTTCCACAACTTTGTTAGTGTTAGAATTTAAACACTTATAAGCTTTGTTTTTAGTGGAATAACTTAGGAATATGCCTTCATCACTTTTTGCATCAAGCTTTCCATTCTGATTATCTTTTAGTATATAGCATCTACTACCAAAATTATTTTTGAAATATTTAACATTGGGAGCATAGCCATAGCATAGTTCAAAAGATGTAGAATTTGTACCTTTCTTAACTTGAACTCTATTCTAGGTATAGACAATAGTACTAATTGCTTCTCTCCAATAATGTCATGACACATTATTCTCCATCATTAGTGTCCTTCGACAATCCATTATTGATTTATTTATTCTTTCAGATATCCCATTTTGAGGAGGGGTCCTTAATGTTGACATCTATCTTTTGATTCCTCTTTCATTGCAGAATGTATTGAAATCATGTGAGATGAATTCACCACCCCTGTCAAATCTCAAACACTTCAAAATCTTCCCTGTTTCTTTTTCAACTCTGGCTAAATATTCCTTGAATAACTAAAAGACATTAGATTTAGTTTTAAGAAACATCACAATTGTCATTCTAGAATAGTCATCTACAAATGAATGAAATATTGATCTGCATGGTAACTTTTAACACCAATGGGTCCACATAGGTTAGTATGAACCAATTCCAAAATATCACTAGCAATATATGTCTTACTCTTTAAACTAGACTTTTTCATCTTTTCAAATTGACATTTTTTACACATGGCATCTTTAGGCTTCTTTAGTTTAGGTAATCCTCTTACTTTCTTCATCTGGTTGATATTCACCAAATTTTCAAAGTTTACATGACATAATCTTTTGTTTCATAACCAAACATCTTCTTGTAGTGCAAACATACATGTCTCACTTGATAGGTCTCGATAGAAAAAGTTACCTCTTGTCTGCTCACCAATTCCAATTTCCCCACCATCACCATCATGTATCTTGGCTTTTCTATTATGAAATTCAACTCTGTAACCTGATTTGTTTAGTTGTAAAACACTCAACAAATTGTAGTTAAGTCCTTCAACCTAGTAAACATTGTTAGATGTTATCTTGTCAATCAATTGAATAGTACCTTTACCTTTTATAATACATGGGATATCATTACCAAATTTAAAAATTTTGCCATTTTATGGACCTATATATTCAAATTTTTCTTTATCACTATCCATTTGATTGGAACATCCACTATAAACTATCCATCTATCACTTTTTTTCACATAAGAAATTAATGCAATTTTCACATCTTCATCAAAATATTCTTTCATAGAAACATAGACAATTTCATCATCATCACTCTTAGATTCATTATCAGTCTTTTCTTCAACAATATAAGTTTCTCTTAGTGTTTGAAATTGTTTTGCTTGCCACTTAGCAAAAAGAACATGATGTATATATGGTTGAATCAATTCATGAAAATTTTACATTAATTCTCCAATAGGTATGTCATCCTCTACATATTCCAACCTTGTTGATTCTTTTCCAACTTTTGTTTCTGACTTTATGTACTTATATCTCTTACATTTTACCATCCTCTATTAGAGAAAATGGTTACTCAAATCCTTCATCCTAGTCATATCAGTATCTTCATCTCTCAAAGGAAATTTGGTTAGGTTACCACATGTTTCATAAGTTCCTCTTATGCAATCTATTTCACATATTGCACAATCATTTGGTTTGTCACATAAGATTGATGTTATGAATTGGCTCGGTATTTTATGAAAAGAATTTAGAGAACCACCACTTTCTTCTATCATATTTTTGAACCCTTGATAGTACAAATCAAATTCAACATGATATTGACAACAACATGTTTCAAAAGATCTATTTATCTTCACAAAATAGGGTTTCAATCTTTCAAACATTGTTTGTCCAATCTTTGTGTCCAGATTTAAATTACAAAATGAGAGATAAAATTCATGTTGTGTCACATCCAACCAATGTTTTTCATTTTGAAGATACTACTTAGGCCCAATCCTCTACTTGGTTATATCTCTTCTATTTGGTGAAGGACAAGTATTATTAATCCAAAATTGAATAACTAAATTCTTAACTATTTCCACAATCCTATGATATCGAGGAAATCTACACACTAGAGCCCAATTTCCTTCTAATGTACCATAATCCAAATTGTTTCTTCTTTTCAGATAATGTAATATCATCTTTCAGCTATACCCAATATGAGATGATAGTGAAGAGATCTATCTTTTTTTCCATAATTTCTTATTTAAAATAGATGTCAGTGTCACTCTTTGTGCAATGGATTTATCTGTAGATCTAGTTTTTTTCCCAATGCAATGTAACCCTTCCTTAACAGTTTCAACAATATCTTTTTGTAGTTTAGAAGTATTCCTCTTTTTTACACTTATATCTATACCCAATAGCTTCAATGGCTCTTTTAATTCATCTTTAAGAAGTGAAATTGATAATAGTTGAGTTTTCTCCATTGTATCAAGATTCTCAAATTGTGTAATTATTTCATTAGACTTTTTATTGAATTTCTTCTTCATAGTATGTGTAGGTTGACTAGCATACTCTCTCAATATTTCCATATCCATTTCAATTAAATGATCTTTGTTTCTATGAATAATTTTTCTCTTCAAAACTTGAGCTAGATTGACATTCTCATTTGTTGTTTGATCTTGGGATGCAAAAAAAATTAAAATAAAGACTTCAGATACAACTTCTCTTTAGGGTCCACATATGTGTATATACATAACAAATGAACTATTAAATACAATTTTATCTAACCATCATATGGTCCTTCTTTGATATCCATTGCTTCATCTTCAATTTCCTCATGTCTAACATTTTCATAATCTACTATTGCACACACATGATATAACAAATAAAATCAAACAAGTTTGTAAGGCGATTATCTCTAAAATTAAAAATTAAAGATATAAAGTTTACCTCTACACAAGTAGAAATCTAGAGAGAGATTGTACTTGCAAGAGATGCATGCATACATACATGGTTGAACTTAAGATGAACCTTCTCCAACCTCAGTAGGTTATCTTGTTTTGTTATGTCCTAAATAAATTCATAATTTAAAACACCATAATTAAAATGTACCCTAATTCTAAATATTTATAATTTGAAAACCATTATGTAATAAACCCTAATTCTAAATATTCATAATTTAAAAACCATAAAGTAATAAACCCTAATCCTAAATATTCATAATTCAATAAACTATTAATATTAAGTTAATAGTAACCATAAGTTTATATTTACCATATTATTAATTGGATAAACCCTAATCCTAACTATATACATACAAAAAGTCTACAATATGAAATTGCACACTATATGAGCTAAATATGCATTGGAAAAAATATTACACATGTCCATACCTTACCTCCTATAGTATCCTGGTAAAGTTTTTCAATGATTTTCATTTCTTGTTTGTCAGTTCTTCTTTGTGAATATTTACTTGCTCTTTTACATTTATTGCATGTGTCACAAATTTTTTTTCTAAAATTTGAATATAGTGAAGTTGCAAAATATTTCCTCCCTCCCAATGAACTACCAATTAACTGATTGGATTTGAATGTTACAATTGAAAAAAAAATGAAACTTATTTATATGACAATTTTATTTCATTTTTAAAAACCCTAAGGGTTGACTACACTTTTGATCAAAACTACTCTAGGTAGTTTTAGTTGAAACTACCTAATGTAGTTTCGATCGAAAGTATGGTTGGCCCATTTAACGACATAGGTTAGCTTTCTTAGTTTCAATAGAAACTAGACACTTTTGTTTCTATTGAAACTAGGTAAACATAATTTTTTTTAAGTGTAAGAAGATTTACTATGTTTTCATGGCTTCTAGGCTCACTTACTAGGTTCAGATGGAACATTAAGTCATGTCATTTTGCATGATCAAAGTACTATGGATGAGCTTTCTAATGACTATGAATTTGCTGCATTTTGAATTTTTTAGGTATATGTTTTTGCATGTGAATTGAATAGAGGTTTGTTATAAAAAAATCTATAAATTGGATGCTCATGGAAAAATAGTAACTAAGAGAACACAAATTTTAAAAAATAACTATGGTCTCCGTATTTGAGTCCTCTTTCAATCAAAATAATAATAATTTGAAATTGGATAAATATATAATAAGCTACATGTGTCAAAAGCCATGTATGTCCAAATTAATGCTAGGTCAAATTCAAACTATGATAAAATATGAAATAATAAGGATAAAAACATCAAATCACCTCCATGGTTTTGGTATGGATGTTATAAAACTAAATTTGAAAGAATCACATTGATATCTATTGTAGAAAAAAAAGTTATGTGTGTCAAAAAAATGTCACTTTTTAAAAATCAGGTTTTTGTTAACATTACAATTTTCATGAGAGAAAAAATAATTCAATCAAATAAATTCAATATATATATATATATATATATATATATATATATATATATATATATATGAAAATCCTTAAAGTCTCTTCAAATTCCTAACCGTTAAATAGAAATTTGCATCTTAAAGTGAAAGTTTTCTTGAAAATTCATAGTTCAGTGTTAGTTTAGGTAAAAAGGTGTAACCCACTATTGTATATATATATACACATACATATACATAAAGTGAAGCTTATCTAATCACCTACTAGGGGAAATATAAAGAGATACATGTTTAGAAGGAAAAGAAAAACACATTTACATAGGTATTGCTTCTCCCCTTAAAGAAAATTGTAGAGCAAGCACTACTATATTTGGGCCCGAACACCACAAATTACACCATCATTGCAATTTAACCCCAAATGTTTTAGTGTTACAAAGGGCATAGATATCACAAGGGCATGGAGATCACAAGGGCACAACAATAAAATGTAGAGATCACAAGGGTAGGACACCAAAATCCTAGATCTCTATTGATCTCCACCAAGGGTAGGACAATGAAATGAAAAGTTCATAAGGGCACGGCAATGAAATGCAACAATCACAAGGGCATGGAAATGAAATCTCCACCAACATTCAGAGCTCTCCAACCTTGTTTGGAGCTCTCCACCCTCTTTTGCATGCAACTCTTCACAATCAAAACAAATGGGGAATTATTTATGTTGTGTTTTCTTATATTTTGTTGATATCTAAAATCAACTTCACATTATGTTGTAACTTAGCCATAGGTGTTTGATCCTTGATGGATTTCATTTCAACATTTCAATATTCAAGTTTTCAAACTTCATCTTCATTATATAGTCCTTTCCACCCTAAAAACCACTTTGTTATTTCATTAAAATTAGGACTTAATGTAGTGTCTGCCCCTAGTTCACATTTTTTCTATCATTGTTGAACTCTTTTAGGACTAGTTTTATGTTGATGATTATTAGTAACATTATTTTGATATTGTTTTAGATTTGGTTTATTATATGATGAGATTACTTGGTACTTTATAGTTCAAGTATGTATGATGGTTATTACAATGTTGGCAGTTATTGGTGATGATTAGTTAGATGATTTAGCATCATATGTGTTTTCTTATGGATACTTACCCCATACTTGCATATGTATGGTGTGTGTGTTTGTTTTCTTTTTGTATGGCATTTCTGATGTGGTTAAGGACGAGAGTTGTAGTCACTTGCTAGTTGGGATCTACACAATGCACCACTTCTTGTCATTGCTTGTTTAGCTTAGTATGTTAGTGTAGCTTTTTATTTTTTCTATTTTGCTAAGTTTTTCCTACACTTTTAATAATCTCGCTTAGGTTAATAAAGCATGTCTTATTAGGTAAATGGTTGTGAGGTGTCACCTTCCTACATGTGAGCATCCATTAGCTATCTTGGGAAGATACTTTTCTATCTTTAGTCCGATAGATGGTTGCTCCTCATTGGTTGGTGTTGCCACCTCCTCTCTCTTCCTTGCCTATATAAGCATGCTACCTGGCTTGTATTTGCATCTCTTGTTTTTGCATCCTCTTAATGCTATTTTGCTTCCAGCATTTGCATTACTCTCTTGGAGACTAACTCTATGATGCTATTTTGATTTTGTATCATTTGCATTCATAGTTTAGATATTTACTCTTTGCACTAGTTTTCTGGGTTATTAATCTTTTCAGATTCTAACATAGTATATATATTTTGTATGTACATGCATGGATTTTATGCAGGTTACAAGTACCGAGTATCCACTTCCTTGAATTGCCAAGATGAGAGTACCCTATCGCATTATCTCAATGGTAAGAGAGGGGAGATAAATTCCCAAGTCCAAATACCAACCCTTTAAGCCATTTGTCCCAATTGAAAATTAGGACAAGTATCTAAGTTGAGTACCCTCTGAATGCGTCAGATGACATAATTCGTGATATTAACCCTTGGTTTATTTTTGAATGTATTTTTGCTATGATGGTTTTTTGTATTTTACTTTGTGAGTCTTTGGAGTATTTTCTATTAATTAAGTCTAATTAAAAGATTCAATTAATGATATAATTTAATGGAAAATTATTATGATATTTTAATATTTTATTTTATTTAATTAATTGAGAAATTAATTAAATAAAAGAATTAATTTAGAGATAAAAATTATGAGTTTAATGTTGGAACGTGATAATATTTATTTAATTTAATAATAATAAATTTAGAGTTCGTTTTTAAATAAAGGCTAAATAATATTATTATTTAAGTTAATAAATATTTATCAATTAAGTTTCAAAAATAAATTTAAAAGTGGAAAGGATATTAAAATTATTAAAAGATTCTAGATTGCATGATGTGTGCATGTGATTAAAATATATATATATATATATATAAAGATAAAACAGGTAGATTTATTAAAGTGAGTGCATGAGATTTAAAATTAATAAATTAATAAAAAAAATTTAAAAATATTAAATAAATTAATGTGCATTATATTTATTCACATAGGAGTATGCGAACTCTCGTGAGTTGTCATATTGACAACACAAGAGTTTGCACTCTAATTATGCACATGTTGTCTACACTTAGGAGTTAGCACATTATTTGAGCACATAGTGTCTACAACATTCTAGAGACCTCATCATGTCTATCTTCTTGTCGTGGAAGTTATGTGCTTAGTTGTCATGACTATCTCCTAGTTCTTTCTAGACACATTCTAGATGCATCTTAGAGGCCTTTATATAGAGGATCTCCTAGTGTGTATGGACAAGCTTATATGCATTCGAGAAGCTCATATGCTTCTACATCCTCATATGCTTCTACAAGCACTCCTAGTCACTTGGGGTGGGTTCGGTTCTTAGAGAAATTGTGAATGTTGGAGAAGGAAGGAATTTTTAGAAAAGAGAAATTTCTAAGAGGAGGAGCTTCTCTACAATTTTCTGAGGCATAGCAAATTAGCATCAATGTCTAGGTAGGCACTCGTGATTATTTCACATATTTTATTATGCTCTTTCTTTTCCTATCTTCATTGTGTTTGTTATATGTGTTTGAATAATTCTCTATGAATGAATCTTCAATTTTGTAATTTGGAATTTGGGCAAGAATATTGTTTCATCAAGTTATGGGAATTAAAAATATTATTGCAATCTTCCCTTAGTAGAATCAAGATTTGGGAATTGATTCAGGTTTGAGTTCAAATTAAAATAGAATCTTATTATTATGCATTAGTTTTATATGATTTATTAACTAATCTAATTAAATTAAATTCAACTAAGATTAGTAATAGTAGGAGTGTAATTAATTATTGGTCAATTTAAGTAAATGAATTTTAAATGAGGACAAATTAAAAAGAAAAGAGATATTAATATAAGTGTTTAGTGGAATTATATAATTATTGAATTATTAATGAGCTTGATAAGGGTGATGGTTATTTTGTTTAAAATCAGTGAAGATTATTTTAAATAAATGATTGTCCTTGAAGTGTTTTAAGGAAATTGTAAACTAATTATTTGAAAGTTGATAAGTATTATTCTAATGTTTTAAATAGTGTGAATGATTTTATGTAAAAGTCAATGGGAACTAGTTCAATGATTTAAATAAGTAAATAATTATCTTTTGATTATTTTAGAAAATTGTTTTAAAATAATGGAGGGATGATTCTATATTTAATTTGAAGAGATAAATGGGTTGACTTGTAGAAGAATCTTATACTCTTGAAATATACTTGAAATAAAATCTGAAACCTCATATTTGACTTAACTTCTGATTGCGAAAGAAAACTAAGATATGTGTTTGTATCTTGTTCTTTATGCTATCCATGTTTGGGGATTGGGTGGTCCTAGAGTGTTGACTAGTTAGGATGTCTACCAGAGGCTTAGGAGTTATGCGAATGTGATAGCATGTTGATATTATTTGATCTCGATCTTTCTAAACTAAACCATGGTAATGTGATGGTGTGCTCTATGAGATGTTTGTATTTATTGATTGTTATTGCTTTCTAGTCTTCTTGTGTGAAGCTGAGGTGTAAGTATTTGAGATACTTGACTTAACCATTTTTTAGTCAACGATCAATTATACTTGGGTCACTTTCCAGTCGCCTTAATGGGACTAAAGTGTTTATTTTGATCTTGATGATATCATGTTGTGACATGTTTTGACTTGACCATTTTTGGAGTCTTCGATCAGTATTATTGGTCTGAGATGCCTTTCTGCTTGCTCATTGAGAACCAAAGGGTATTGTGATTTATTCTGGTTGCTTGTTGAGAATGGATGAATATTGTGATCTAAGATTTGATTCTTTCCAATTGCTCATGGAGGACTGATGTGAACTTTGTGGATTATATTTTGATGCTTTCTTGTCACTTATTCAAGACTAAGGAGATTATTTTTTTGATTATGTATTTGTGCTTTTATTGAACCTAGGGTAGGTTATCTACTTGTAGTGTTGGGAAGTGGCTTACAATCGGAGCCAGGGCCCTAAGTGGCTACGAGGATAATTCATTGTAAGTTATTTAATAAGTGAAAAGATTTACACTAAATGGGGATTAAAATGAACCTAATAAGATAATTGTATGTTCTCACCCATGCCTTGAGTGCTAGTATAGACTAGGATGGGAGTAGAGAGAATGCTTGGTTGCAACCTTGCATTCTATAGTATGCCTTGTCAGTATGAGAGGATACTAGTGGCCATATAGGGATCACTAGGGGGCTAGGGTCTATTGAGAAACTACTATTGTAACTCTTGCGTGATCTGTATGATGACACTTTCTTGCTTAGATAGTAGGTTCCTATAGTATCCTATTAAAGTTTTTTGATGATTTTCATTTCTTGTTCGTCAGTTCTTCTTTGTGAAGATTTACTTTCTCTTTTACCTTTATTGCTCGTGTCACAATTTTTTTTTCCAAAATTTGAAAATAGACAAGTTGCAAAATATTTCCTCCCTCCCAATGAAGTGTGAATTAACTGATTGGATTTGAATGTTACAATTGAAACAAAAATGAAACTTATTTATATGACAATTTTATTTTATTTTTAAAAACCCTAAGGGTTGACTACACTTTTGATCAAATCTACTCTAGGTCGTTTTGATCGAAACTACTCTAGGTAGTTTTGATCAAAACTACCTAATGTAGTTTCGATTGAAAGTATGGCTGGCCCATTTAACCACATAGGTTAGTTTTCTTAGTTTCAATAGAAACTAGACACTTTTGTTTCTATTGAAACTAGGTAAATATAGGTTTTTCCTAAGTGTAAGAAGATTTACTATGTTTTCATGGCTTCCAGGCTCACTTACTAGGTTTAGATGGAGCACTGAAGTCATGTCATTTAGCATGATCAAAGTACTATGGACGAGCTTTCTAATGACTGTGAATTTGCTACATTTTGAATTTTTTAGGTATACATTTTCACACGTGAATTGAATAAAGGTTTGCTTAAAAAATAAACCTATAAATTGGATGCTCATGAAGAAATAGTAACTGAGAGAACAAAAATTTTGAAAAATAACTATAGTCTCTATATTTGAGTCCTCTTTCAATCAAAAAATAATAATTTGAAATTGGATAAATATATAATAAGTTACATGTGTCAAAAGCTATGTATGTCCAAATTCATGCTAGGTCAAATTTAAACTATGATAAAATATAAAATAATAAGGATAAAGACATCAAATCACCTCCATAGTTTTTGTATGGATGTTTTAAAAGAAAATTTGAAAGAATAACATTGATATCTATTGTAGAAAAAAAGTTATGTGTGTCAAAAAAAAATCACTTTTTAAAAATTTGATTTTTGATAACATACCAATTTTCATGGGAGAAAAAGTAATTCAATCAAATCAATTCTATATATATATATATATATATATATATATATATAATATTTGGATTCTACATAGAAAATCCTAAAAGACTTCAAATTCCTAACCGTTAAATAACAATTTGCATCCAAAAGTGAAAGTTTTCTTGAAAATTCATAATTTAGTGTCAGTTTAGGTCAAAAAGTGTAACCCATTAAGATTGGGTTGAGTGAAGATATACCTCAAACCCATATAGCCAGTCTTTAATTAAAATGGATTTTCCAAAAAGTAATGTTGCCACATCTGCAAAGCATGTACTATCGCAACCAACTCCAAGTCATGTAGAGCATAACTCACCTCATGTTGTTTGAGATTTTTGGACTCATAGGCTACAACCTTGTCATCCTACATCAATTGTCAATAAGTCCATCCCCTAAAGCATGTTTGTTGTTACAACAAAATGTCCATTTGGATCTGGGATAATCAAGATAGGAGTGGAAGTAAGCTTTTTCTTAAATAACTGAAAAGCCTTTTCACATGCTTTAGTCCACTCCAATCTCTTTCCCTTTCGTTGAATAGAAGTAATAGGTGTTGCAATACTAGAAAAACCCTCTATGGATTTCTTGGAATACCCAACAAGTCCTATAAAACTCTAAACTTAACTTAAGTTCTGAGGAGTTGGCCATTCAATAACAAATTTTATCTTTTTGGGGTTTACTTTTATACCATCAATTGATAAAATGTGTCCCAAGTAATGTATCTCTTTCAAATAGAATGAACACTTGGAGAGCTTTCCATACAATTTTCTCTCTACAAGGCACTGTAAAACTATGTACAAGTGTTCTTCAAACTCCTCTAGATTCTTGGAGTATATCAAGATGTCATCAATAAATAACTCCACAAACTTATCAAGACAATCTTTGTATATGTTGTTCATCAAATTCATGAAAGCAGTAGGAGCATTTGTTAGTCCAAAAGGTAAGACTAAAAATTTGTAATGCTCATACCTTGTTCTAAATGCAATTTTAGGTATATCCTCATCCATGATCCAAAGTTGGTGATATCCATATCTCAAATCAATTTTGGAGAATACGGTTGCTCCCTTTACTTGATCAAATAATTCATCAATTCATCGGAGGGGATACCAATTCTTAATGGTCACCTTGTTCAACATACAATAATATATGCATAATCTTCAGGTATCATCCTTCTTCTTGATGAAGATTATAGGATCTCCTCAAGGTGATACACTAGGGCATACAACACCCTTATGTAAAAGTTCTTGTAGTTGTGTATTCAATTCATACATTTCTATTGAGGTCATGAGATAAGGAACATTTGATTGAAGTTCTTCTTCTAGCACTAAATCAATAGAGAAATTGAACTCCCTCTTAGGAGGCAGTTCATGTAAGTCATCTAGGAACACATCTTTGAATTTATTGAAAATGGAGTAATCCTCTAAACGGGGTGGTATCTCTTCCATGTCTTTGACATGAGCCACATATAACTGACTGTTAGAATTCTTTTAGAATAATTGAGAGGGGGGGTGAATCAGTTATTCAAGGTCCAAATGCCCTATTAATACCCTTTTCATCTGTTCAAACTTAAATCAGTCATATAAGCAAATTACTGTAAATCAACATGCAAAGATAAAACATTCAAGATCAAAACATGACACAATGATTTACGTGGAAACCTAATTTGGGAAAAACCACCAGTAACATGCTACTTGATTCTCACTCTTCTGAAGTGATGCCCTATTAAAGGCTTACAACACACTGTTAAATGTGACCTTGTTAGAGGATTTTACCAAACTGTTAGGAATGGGCCTGGTTAAAGGTCTTTAGAACATTCACTTGGAATGTCACCCTATTAAAGGATTTATCTAATGGCTATTAAACCAACCTAAGTCCATAGGATTTATCTTACTGTTACAATTGCTAGAAAGTAATGATAATGGTCTTTTGATCTGATATAACTTACAACATACTTTGCAAATTTTAGATCACTCTTTTTAGTTCAATCCTTATGCTTGACTTCAATCTCTTCAGCTCTGAATGCTTGTCTCCCTCTCAAGCTTCATCTTCTTGAGTCTTCTTACTCATCTTGCCAATGCAATCATCCTTGTGGTCGTCTATTTAAATAAAGTTCCTGTGCTTTCTTCTCCTTAGCACATTCTATAGCACTTTATGCTTTTATGCTTGACCACGGCTCTCTCTCTCACTATCCCCTCTTTTTCCACTCTCTTTTTTTCATTAACTTATGTCTTCTTATATAGAAGTTTGATTTTCCTTTTTCACTCAATTTTTCTTTTCCAATCTTAGGGTTTCAAAATGGATTAGGTAGGATACAATGTATCTACCCCATATCTTGTTCTCTTCTAGAAACTTTGCCAGTTGTATCTTAAAAATGTTCTACATGGTGTTTTGTGCCACCAAATCATTATTCTTATCTTCCTTTTAATTCACAAATTTCTAGATAACAACTTTGTTGGCTTAGATCTAACGAATCTTCAATTTCCAAAATAATGCAGCAACTCGGTATTATTGAGTTATTGGTGCTCGGCACCTCTGTGTTACTCAACATTATTGAGTTACTTATGCTCGGCACCTCTGTGTTACTCGGCACCTATACCTGCTCGGCACTTGGTTCTGCTCGGCACTTGATTCTGCTCGGCACTTAATTTTGCTCGGCACTTGATTTTGCTCGGCACTTGGTTTTGTTCGGCACTTGATTCTGCTCGGCACTTGATTCTACTCGACACTTGGTTTTGCTCGGCACTTTAACTAAGAATTTTCTCGGCTCTTACTAGCTTGCTCAGCTCCTTCTCTCTAATGAGCTTAGTTTGAGCTTTACAAAAGACTTAGCTAAAACCTTAGATCTTTGATATGTTTCAGTGTGCTCATTCTTTGTATCTTTTAGTATGTCATCCAATACACTGTTTCATCAATAGCTTAACTGATCCTTGTACTTCATTACAACATCATAACTTCAACCTTTCTCTAGGTGTTCTAGTTACATCTTATTGATTGCCTCCACCTTGACAATCAACTAATTGATAGTATTTGGATCACTAAAGCAATTGTCATCCCTGCAAGTAGCAAGTTTGACATCAATGACAAAACAATGATTGAGGACATTCTTTACCAATTCCATATATTATTCCAACAACTTTTCTTATGATCATTTCAATCATTTCCAACAATCTCCCTCTTTGGCATTGATGGCAGACCAAACTGATCAAGTAATCAATTCAGTTACCACCAAGATTGTATATGTTAGCTTGTTGCATAGCTTGCTGCATTTTCACTACTGATCTCATATATCTCCCTCTTAAATATATCTCCCTCTTTCTTTGCATTGATCAGTTTTTTGCATATTTCTCCCTCTTTGACATAAATGCCAAAGATGTAGTATCTTTATCATGCAAAATATAAGCTTTGGCTTCTTGTTGTTTTTCTCCCTCTATCACCATGCTTGTGACTGATTTGGAGTTTCTGTTCCTGTTGTCATCCTTTGCATCAACCTATTAATATTTCAATGATTTATTCCTGTTGATGCAAGGCAGCTTCCTTGTTGCCTTAAACTGCTTGACTTAGGGGTATAACCCCAACTTGCCTCTAAGATATTCATAGGCATCCTTGGGCAATGGCTTGGTGAAGATATATGTAGTTTGTTCCTTTGTGTGAATGTATTCCAATTTCACTTGTTTGTCTTCTACTAATTCTCTGACATAATGATACTTGATTGCAATATGCTTGGTTTTTGCATGCATCACAGGATTTTTGGATATGTTTATAGCACTTGTATTATCACAATACAATATCACCGGTTTTGTTACTTCTTCTTTCATTCCATTCAATAGATGTGTGAGTCATACAATGTTTGTACAATTGACTGCAGCTGCCACATATTCTGATTCTGCAGTGGACTGGGATATACATGTTCGTTTCTTGCTAGTCTAGGTAACCAGCCTTTTGCCTAGAAATAAGGCACCTCCACTTGTGCTTTTTCTGTCATCAATGTTTCCTCCCTAGTCTGCATCTGTATATGCATTGAGTTCAAATTTTCCATTCTTTTTGTAGTATAGACCAAAGTCATCAGTCCCTTTGAGATATCTCATTATTCTTTTTACTACTATAAGATGATTTTCTTTAGGATTAGCAGAGAACCTAGCCACTATTCCAACTGCTAATGCTATGTCTGGTCTACTATGTACAACATATTGTAGTTTTTCAATCATTGATATGTACATTGTTTGATTGACTTCAGCTGACTCATCATTTTTGGATAGCTTATTTCCTGTGGCCATTAGTGTGCTGACTGGTTTGGATTCCTCCAATCCAAAAGTTTTAAGAATCTCTTTGATTTATTTTGATTGTGTAATAAATATTCCATGTTTGAGTTGATGTACTTGCAATCCAACAAAAAAATTGATTTCTCCAAACATAGACATCTCAAATTCATGTTTCATTTTGTCAGCAAAGCCTTTGCAAAGTACTTCCTTACCACCAAATACTATGTCATCCACAAAAAATTTAGATACAATAATGTCTTTACCTTCTTCAGCTTTGATGTACATGTTGTTGTTATCATCAGTTCTTTCAAATCCAATTTGCACTAAATACTTGTGAAGTCTCTCATACCATGCTCTAGGTGCTTGTTTCAAGCCATAGAGTGCTTTTTGTAACTTACACACCATATCCCTATTGTTTTCATCAACAAATCCTTCTGGTTGTTCAATGTAGACTTCTTCTTCTAGTATACCATTTAGGAAGGCAGATTTTACATCCATCTGATAGACTTTAAAAATTTTGTAGGCAGCATATGCAAGTAAAGTTCTTACTCCTTCCATTCTAGCAACAGGAGCGAATGTTTCTCCATAGTCTATTCCTTCTTCTTGAGCATAACCCTTGCATACTAATCTGGCTTTGTTTCTGGTAATGTCACCATTCTCATCTAGTTTGTTTTTGAATACCCATTTGGTCCCAATCACATTCTTGTCAGTTGGTTTGGGAACCAAACTCCAGGTTTTATTTTTTCTTATTTGATCAATTTCTTCTTCCATAGCTTTATACCAGTCATCATCTTGTAATGAGCTATGTACTGTCTTGGGTTCAGATTGGCTAATCAGACATGATTCATGTCTTAGTCTATTCCTTGTCATTGGTCTTGCATCTTTGTCACCAATTATTTGTTCAGCAGGGTGATGTCTTTTCACATATTTGGATAATCTTGGCTCTATCCTTGTTTCCATGTTTGATCTTTCGGATTCAGGATCACTATGCACTTCATTTTCAGGTTGTTCTTCATCATATATGTTGTCTTCAAAATTAGATTGTGCATTTTCTTCATTCTGTAACCCAGCTTCTGAATGCAACTCGGCATTCACTAGTTGTGAATCGGCTGAAACTGACACTTGTTGTTGATTTTCAATTTGGTTGACATCATCCTCATCAGCAGTCATTCCTTCATAAGAATATACAAAGGTTCTGTATTCTTCCATTTTCTTTGGTATTTCAGCTTGGACTTCTGTGTGCTCATCAAAATTTACATTTGCACTTTCCACAATTTTGTTAGTGTTAATATTCAAACACTTATATGCCTTACTTCTAGTGGAGTAACCAAGAAATATACCTTCATCACTTTTTGCATCAAATTTTCCATTTCTAACATCTTTAAGGATAAAACATTTGCAACCAAACACTTTGAAATGTTTTACATTTGGTGAGTAACCATACCATAATTCAAAAGGTGTTGTATTTGTACCTTTCTTGACTTGTACTCGATTCAGTGTATGAACAGCTACGCTTACAACTTCTCTCCAGTATTTTAGAGCCACATTCTTTTCCATCATTAATGCTCTAGCATAGTCAATTATAGATCTGTTTCTTCTTTCAGCAATTCCATTCTGTGGGGGAGTTCTAGGAGCTGACGTTTGTCTTTTGATCCCTTTGTCATTACAGAACATCTCGAATTCATTTGATGTAAATTCACCACCTCTATCTGATCTTAGACATTTTAGGCTTTTTCCAGTTTCCTTTTCAACTCTAGCCACATACCACTTAAACATTTGAAAAGCATCAGATTTTTGTTTTAAGAACATAATAGTCATCATCCTGGAATAGTCATCAACAAATAACATTATGTATTTATCTCCTCGTATAGCTTTTTATTTCCATTGGACCACATAAGTCAGTGTGAACTAACTCAAGTATCTCTTCAGATGTATATTTTTTGCTTTTGAAACTTGATTTTGTCATCTTTCCTAGCTGACATTGTATGCACATGATATTATCAGGCTTCTTTAATTTTGGTAAACCTCTGACTTTCTTCATTCTACTGATGTTGACTAGATTTTCAAAGTTGACATGACATAATCTTCCATGCCATAACCATTCATCATCAAATTTTGCAAGTAGACAAGAAACATCATCCATATCAAGGTAAAACAAATTACTCTTTGTTTGTTCTCCTTTTCCTATCAGTTTGCCATCTTTGTCATAGATTTTTGCAGTTTTGTTTCCAAATTCTACTTTGCAGCCTATATTGCCTAACTGTGAGACACTCAATAAATTGTAGTTTAATCCTTCAACATAGTATGCATTGTCACATGAAATTTGTTCTGTGAGCTTAATGGAACCTTTTCCTTTGATTTGACATGGAGCATCATTACCAAATCTAACACTATTTCCATCATACTGAGTAAAGTTAACAAACTTACTTTTGTCTCCTGTCATGTGATGTGAGCATCCACTGTCTATGATCCATCTGTCATTCTTGTTTATATATGTCACCAGTGCTATGGCTTCTTGTTCATCAGATTGGTCCTTCATGGCTACATAAACAACTTCATCATCATTGTCATCAGAATTTTCTTCAACAATATAACACTTCTTACCTTTTTCTTTGTAATCTCTCTTGTCATCATCTCTTCTATTCTTGTATTTGTTGCCTTCCTTGGAATCCTTTTTCTATGGACATCTTGCAGCAATATGACCTACTTCATTGCAATTGAAACAAATGATAGGCATCTTACCTTTGAATTTTCCTTTTCCCCTGTGAAATCTTCTAGCAAGCAATGCTTCCAATTGTTCCACATCTTCCTCATCAGTGCTACTGTCACTAGATACATACTTCATTTTTCTTCCTTTCCTTGATTTCACCTGTTCGGCATCTTTCAGTGATAACTTGGCCTTAAAAGCAGATTCAACATTTTCAGGTTTGTAGTTGTCAAAGTTAGATAGCTAAAATGCAGTGAGTCTACCTATTATACCTTCAAAGCTTAGATTATTTCCTAGTATACATCTTAGCTCTTGTATTGCTGATACTCTAATAGCATAGATAGGGAGCAAGGTTCTTAAGGACTTACTATTAACAGTATCTTCATCCAGTTGACCATTCAAGCATCTTATTGCACTTAACACTTCCTTTATTCTTGCACCATACTGAGCAGCATTCTCATTTTCTTCCATTTTCATATCATCAAACTTTCCTCTAAGACTTTCTCTTTTTTCTCTTTGTACATTCTGATCTCCTCCATAGATGTCTGATAGAGCTTTCCACATTTTGAATGCAGTGTCACATCCTTTGATATCATCAAATTCAGCATAGCTGAGTGCAGAGGTAATTTCCAGCATTGCCTAGTTGTGTTCTTTCTTGTTTTTCATGTCTTCAGTAGTAGGAACACCTATTGGATCTACATGTTCAGTGACAATTGAATTTTGGGTGTAATCTCCTATGGATCCAAGATGTAGCTTCATCAAACTTTGCCATGCAACAAAGTTGTCTTTGTTGAGCTTGGGAACTTCTCTCTTTGGCATTTTGATCTTTTCTGCTAGTGGTCCCTTTAAACTGAATCAGTAGTCAGGCTCTGATACCAATTGTTAGAATTCTTTTAGAATAACTGAGAGGGGGGGGTGAATCAGTTATTCAAGGTCCAAATGCCCTATTAATACCCTTTTCATCTATTCAAACTTAAATTAGTCATATAAGAAAATTACTGTAAATCAACATGCAAAGATAAAACATTTAAGATCAACACATGACACAATGATTTACATGGAAACCCAATTTGAAAAAAACCACCAGTAACATGCTACTTGATTCTCACTCTTCTGAAGTGATGCCCTGTTAAAAGCCTGCCCTGTTAAAGGCTTACAACACACTGTTAAATGTGACCTTGTTAGAGGATTTTACCAAACTGTTAGGAATGGGCCTGGTTAAAGGTTTTTAGAACATTCACTTGGAATGTCACCCTGTTAAAGGATTTATCTAATGGCTGTTAAAACAACCTAAGTCCATAGGATTTATCTTACTGTTACAATTGCTAAAAAGTAACGATAATGGTCTTTTGATCTGATATAACTTACAACATACTTTGCAGATTTCAGATCACTCTTTTCAGTTCAATCCTTATGCTTGGCTTCAATCTCTTCAGCTCTGACTGCTTGTCTCCTTCTCAAGCTTCATCTTCTTGAGTCTTCTTACTCATCTTGCCAATGCAATCATCCTTGTGGTCGTCTATTTAAACAGAGTTCTTGTGCTTTCTTCTCCTTAGCACATTCTACAACACTTTATGCTTTTATGCTTGACCACGACTCTCTCTCTCACTATCCCCTCTTTTTCCACTCTCTTTTTTTCATTAACTTATGTCTTCTTATATAGAAGTCTGATTTGCCTTTTTTGCTCAATTTTTCTTTTCCAATCTTAGGGTTTCAAAATGGATTAGGTAGGATACAATGTATCTACCCCATATCTTGTTCTCTTCTAGAAACTTTTCCAGTTGTATCTTAAAAATGTTCTACATGGTGTTCTGTGCCACCAACTCATCATTCTTATCTTCTTTATAATTCACAGATTTCTAGATAACAACTTTGTCGGCTTAAATCTGATGAATCTTTGATTTCCAAAATAATGCAGCAACTCGGCATTATTGAGTTACTGGTGCTCGGCACCTCTGTGTTACTCGGCATTATTGAGTTACTAGTGCTTGGCACCTCTATGTTACTTGGCACCTATACCTACTCGGCACTTGGTTCTGCTCGGCACTTGATTCTGCTCGACACTTGATTCTGCTCGGCACTTAATTCTACTCGGCACTTGATTTTGCTCGGCACTTGATTCTGCTCGGCACTTGGTTTTGCTTGGCACTTTAACTAGGAATTTTCTCGGCTCTTACTAGCTTGCTCGGCTCCTTCTCTCTAATGAACTTAGTTTGAGCTTTACAAAAGACTTAGCTAAAACCTTAGATCTTTGATATGTTTCAGTGTGCTCATTCTTTGTATCTTTTAGTATGTCATCCAATACACTATTTCATCAATGGCTTAATTGATCTTTGTACTTCATTACAACATCATAACTTCAACCATTCTCTAGGTGTTCTAGTTACATCTTATTGATTGCCTCCACCTTGACAATCAACTAATTGATAGTATTTGGATCACTAAAGCAATTGTCATCCCTGCAAGTAGCAAGTTTGACATCAATGACAAAACAATGATTGAGGACATTCTTTACCAGTTCCATATATTATTCCAACAACTTTTCTTATGATCATTTCAATCATTTCCAACACTGACATCCATTTTGTCTTGCTTTCTTCAATTGCCTAGCAGAGATTTGTCTTAGTTCAAGTGAGCATTTGACACCATCTAGTATCACTGAGTGACTTGAATCATCAAGGCATTCTATTACCTTGTCTTGATAATTAACTAAGGCTTTATGTTCAATTAGCCAATCGATGCCTAGGTTAAAGCACAAACCTGTATCACCCTTTTATAAAGGAAAAGGTTAAATAAAATATATCTATTTACCTTCAATGACTTAAAACTAATAGTATTATTTAGAATTTGAAAATGAAGTAAACTAATGAAATGCGTAGAAATGGATGAAGCATAGGATTATAATTTTAATAATTATTTGGAATAAGATTTGATATGTTTTCCTAATTATTAAAGACATTTTTTTAGTAGTTGAAAAATGCTTAAAATTAGGGGTCTAGTTTCCACCACAAAACTATATGGAAATAAACTTATTTCCCTTTGATCTTAGATTATGTTATAGATAATGTATATATTTAGAAAAATCAGAGATAAAAATTGTCTTTAGACCTATATTTTATCTTTTACAACGATTCAAATTTCAACTCACCTGAAATCAATAGTTTTAATCTCTCACCACATTTTTCAAAACAAATGTATTCTAACCAAAAGAAAAATTATACAATTTGGAAGAGGACTCTCACATCTAGAACATCATATGTTTTTTTATTTTAAATTATATGATTTAATATTTTTTCTTTCTCATAATCAACATCTTTCCAAGTGTTAAAATATGTACTTGTATAATTTGTTGATTACAATATACTATACCCATTTAAAACATTGTAAAATTTATATGAAAATATTCTTGACTTTGAGCTCTATAAAATTGTGTTTATATGTTATTAAAAAAATATCATAAAAAATAGTAAGAGTTATTGAAACATTGGTTTTCTAAAATAATTTTATTTCTTTAGTAATTGGATACAAACTAGTATAAAACATGCATTTAATAGACATTTTCAGTTGGAAAAGTGTGAGACCATATATAAATTAGCTACAATAAATTTATCTAGATCATATGTTTGAAAAAAAATATTTTTAGGATAGAAATACTCAAATTTAGTCGTTCTAATCAGTTAGCCTAAAAGGTGACACAACTTTGTACTTTTACCTACCTATAATGCCATCATATGAGCCCAAAGGAGACACATACAAGTTAACCTCTTGTCAAAAGCTAGAGAGTTCCAAGTTACTATAGAATAAGCATTGCTCTGGCCTATTCTCATCCTTGTTACCATATTCTACAATCCAAGGTTCTTCCATAAAACTAGCCATAATAGGTATTCTAGCTACTAACTTAGGGTCTACAAAGCATTTAGTAGCACCAGTATCAACTAAAATTGAAAAAGTATAACCAAAATGTTTACTAGTCATATTTATAAGAGTGACCTGATAATTTGCATGCATGTAATCAACTACAACATGAATGTGATGCTAAGGTGGAAAATCTCTCCTATCATATAGTTGAGGGCATTTAGCAAAAAAATGGTTACCACCGCATACAAAACATCCTATTCTTGGTCCTCTCCTATCATCATTCTTGTTGTTTTCATTTCTATTATTTATGTTCCTTCCATTTCCATTCCTATTATTTATGTTATTTTGGTTCCTGTTGTTGTTGTTGTTGTTGTTATCACTGTTCATGTTTCTGTCAAAATTTTCTTGCCCTTTTCCTTTCATGTTCCTAATTTTTTGTTTCTTTCCATCCCCTTTCTGTCTGTCATCTTGATATTTCCTTTTGTAGTTTTTGTTGTGATATTTTTTGGATGATGTCATATCCTTTAATCTTTGTTCCTATTTAAGAGACTTTCGAAGTGCAAAATCCATGGTCTCAAGCTCTAGCATTTTGACCTCATTGTAAATCTCATGTCGCAAAGCCATAAAAAAATTTAGGGTCCTAAATAGTTCATCATGTTGATACCGAGGAACATACTTAACCAGATGACATAAACATTCATGGTATTGTGTGACTGTCACATTTCCTTGTACAAGCTTGTAAAAATATGATGAACTCTTGTTATAGATCAGCTGAGGTAACCACCTCTTGCAAAAAATTTGTAAGAGTTCTTCCCAAGTTACCTCACCATGCTAGAATTTCTTTTCTGCCATCAAATTTTTCTACCAAGTAGATGCCTCACCCATTAGCTGAAATGTGACACAAACTACCTTGGATTTCCCAGTGTAATTATGAACAAGAAAGTATTTTTTTCATATTGGTCATCTATGCTTTTGCACCCTCCCAAGAAGTTCTACCATAAAATGTAGGTGGGGTGACCTTCTTGAGGTCTTTTCTCAAGTTAGCCACAATTTGAATTCAATTAGTGTTATTCATAGAAATTTGATGGTAAGCTTCCATCTTTTTCTCTTCTTATAACCTTCTAAGAGCCTTAACCACCTGATCATCCTCACATTTCTTCCTTTGTTCCTCCTCCTACTTGTGCAGGACTTCTAAGCACTAATCTTCATTATGCTTCATTGCCTCCTCTTCAACATGTCTACCTCTAACATCATGTTCCATCCTGAATCTATCATTTGACCTTGCTACTGCAACAAGATGCCCTGCAGAGTCAAAAGTGCCAATATTTGATCCAACCTCTGATTGGATTCCTCAACTTGTGGACAACTACTTGATCCAACCCTTTTGTTAGCTCTAGTGCTCATGGTGACAATTCAAACACCTTCACCCATACACATTTGTGCATATTAGCATAGTAGCCCGAGATCCTAGGGTTCAAACACTGCTCTAATACAATATGTAAGAACCATGTCCTACTCAACAATTTTCCACATCATACAATTGCTAGAAATGCAAAAATAAACAAGTGAAACCCTAGTTTAAAAAGTTAATAACCATTCTATTACCATAATCATGACTTAACAATTTGTTTAGTATAACAAAAAGTATTTGCATCACATTATCTAAGATGTTGAACTAGATGTCAACATCCATCAAAATGCATGAATAATAATAAACTCAAGGCATTATCCATTGTTCATAATTACATCATAATGACCATTACATTACATGAAAATTAGAGTTAAAAATGATACCTCGAACATGCATCCATCTATGAGTCGTGATCTCTAAAGCTATTGAACATCATCAATCTACTATCTAAGATGGGATTGTGGCCTGGGTGCTTTTACCATGCCAACAACGAAATTTTTATCTCCCTCAGGGTCCTTCCGGACATGAAGAATTCTTAGACCCTAGCATTAGAAGCCTAACAACTCAAAACAAGAGGACCAGATGGATCTAATGTAGCTATGAAACATACTACTTTCCTCATATGTCTAAGTAGCCTAATCATTGTAGGGAATATAAAACAACGTCTTATATACTCATATGTAATGAAAGAAAAACAAAAATATCTACCTAGATGCAATGAAGTAAATGAAAGCATATCTACTCATATGCAATACAATTAAATGACATATCTACACATATGTAGTAATATAAAATGGCTTGGCCAAGAACTTAAAGAGCCATAATTATCTAATAGAAGAAACAAAACATAGCAGATCCAGTCTAACAATACTAGTAGGTAGAGAGACACAAAGAAGACTATATCCATCTCTAACCCTCCCATATAAATCCACATTACACTTAACCATAAGAAATATGAATGCACTCAAGACAGAAGGTGTGTAATAACTTCTATGATCAATAAATTTTTTAAAAGGATTTATTCTCCATTGCAGTTTTGAATTCACAGTCAGGATAATAGTATTTTATACATTTTGAACTAACCATAGTGAGATTTTATGTGATCCAACCTTATCATTAGCCATTGAAGGATTTATCGAATACAATGTATAAGGACACACTTGATACATGGAAAGAATTTATGATTTCAATAGTATGGCACAACTCTATTAAATTGATGTTTATACTTCTTCAATTGGAACAATAATGTCACATTGAAATAAATAAATAAATGCTTCCAAACTATAATTTAATACAATGTCCATGGGATTGCTCATAGTTTATCTATAACCCAATTGTGAACATCCAATAGAATTTTTAAAACTATTTAACCACTATGTTTCCTAAACGTAAGTTACACAATACTAAAGTATCACATCATGATATAACATTCCCTACCCTGTACACCCACACTTAAGACTAGATTTCCTTCCACAATTTGCCAATTAAACAAAGGCTACACATATGTATTTACATTTCAAAATAATGTTACTCAGCCATAATCATTACAGGAAAAAAAAAATTATTGAATCTGTGTTAAAACTATTCTATTCTCAGTTTGTGCACAATGCAACATGATTTATTTTTGAGTCATAATACATCGAATGGAGAATATTATTGATTTAAATAGGGAACTCACCAATTTGTTTTAACTGTTGAGAAACATGTGTCTCAACCTTGCAATCCTTTCTTGGAAAATTCCAGAATTAGTTTGTGGGAGTTTTCCACTTGTTTATGCATTGGAAAGTGGTTAGTGAGTTGTTAAATGAGTCTTGTCCTTAGTATAATATAGGTAGGCTATTTTTAGAGCCTTGATGACACATTTTGTGACTTTTATGGGGGTCTAGACTAAGAGACAAAATTGTGGACGGGATTACTATTTTTAACCTGGTTGTTTTTCCATATTGGAAATGTAAATGTCAAAAATGGGTAACATGTGGCATGGTAGTTTTTCTCATGGTTTTGTAAAACCATAAGTGGTTTCTAGGTTGTAAAATCACTATAAAAGGAGGGCTTGGGGAGGTGTTTGTGTAATTGAGTTTAGTTTGCAAGAATGGTGTTAGAAGGAGTCTCTCCAAGTTCGAGTTATGGTGATGCGCTCCTGTAAGAACTTGCATTGCAAGTGTATTGTAATCATCTTGGTTTGATAATACATTGTGTGAGTTTTGGAGGGTGGGGTTTTTCTCCTGGAAGGGTTTCCCCACGGTAATCACTGTGTTGTGTGTTCTTTGTTATTTTGATTATGTTATTATGCATTTCTTGAGATCTTTGTAATACTTACTTTGATCTGCATAATCGTCCTCTCAAAGATTAGCATAGGAAGCGATTTTGCACACCTTTGCTTCCTTACAAGTGGTATCAGAGCCTAGCCAGTTTTGGTTCTATTTGTTGGGTATAGGGTTTTTTGAGCTAATCAAGGTTTGAGTGGGAGCTTGTGCAGAGCATTTCATTTTTGTGTTGTAGGATTAAAAGATGGCAAGCATGTCAGGGAGAATTGATGTTGAAAAGTTTTTTGGCAAAAACTTTAAGATGCGAAAGCTGAAGATGGAATATTTGTTGGCTGATCGAGATCTATGGGATGCGATTGATGAGAACAAACTGAGGCCCACAGATCCAACATTAGCCACACAATATGATGTGAATGATAGAAAAGCTAAAGGTCTCATTAGATTGTGTCTTGCCGACTCGATTCAGATTAATGTCCATGAAGAACCTACCGTGAAGAAGCTTTGGAAAAAGCTTACTAAGATCTATCAAGCAAAATCACTTATGAATAAGATTTCCTTGAGGAAGAAGTTGTATTCCTTGAGAATGGAAGAAGGTGGACAAATTTCTGAGCATCTGGAAAGGTTTAATATGTTGGTGACTTAGTTGACCTTAGTAGGGGTGCCAATGGATGAAGAAGAAAGGTGTCAAATCTTGTTATGTTCATTGCCAGACTCATGGGATAGTCTTGTGATGGCTATAGGGAGCACTTCAGTTGTCTTGAAGATGAAGGACGTTGTTGGTTCTCTACTTTCTGAGGAGATGAGAAGGAAGGTCTCTCTGAATGCCAAAGAGGCTTTGATTGTTCACGGAAGACCAAAAGAAAGAGGCAAGAACGAAAAGCAGCATGGCCATTCTAAGTCCAAATATAAGGGGAGATCGAAATCCCCTAGTAAGTCCAAGGCAATCTACTGGAATTGCGGCAAACCTGGACACTTTCGAAAGGACTGAAAAGAGGGGAAGAAAAAGAAGAAGAAGAAGAAGCAAGATTCTGATTCTGAGTCAGAGAAGGAAGATGGAGATGCTTTCACTGCAGCCTTGGCCACTCATGCAGGTGAAAATGCATGGTTAATAGATTCAGGTGCATCTTTCCACATGACTCCTAATAGGAACTGGTTTAGTAAGTATGATAATTTTGATGGTGGTAAGGTGTATTTGGGTGATAATTCAGTACTTGATATTGTTGGTCGTGGAAGTATTCGTGTGAAATTTTTTGATGGTAGAATTAGTAGATTTGATGGTGTCTTGCATATCCATGGACTAGCAAGGAATTTGTTATTTGTTAGTAAGCTAATAGATGCGGGTGTGCATGTACAATTTTTTGAAGCAAGTGTAAAAATGGTGAGAGGCACTATGGTAATAGTGAGAGGAAGTAGACTGGGTACATTGTACCAACTTGATGCACGCATAGTCGAGTGAAATAGTACTTCTGATAAGATTGTGAAAAAGACTACTCAATTGGAGAAGGAGAGAGTTTCTCTTTCAATAGATGGTCATGGTTTTTGGGTACCCAAGGGTGCTCTATCTACTGAATCAAAGTTGCCTGCAGAGAAGACTATGTTATGGCACCAGAGACTCAGCCACATAGGTGAGAAGGGTCTACGGACCTTGAAAAATAAGAACCTTGTTGATGGGTTGAATGACTGCAATCTTGAGTTTGATTTTTGTGAGCATTGTATCTATGGTAAACAAAATTGCATTCAGTTTTACTCGAGTTCTCATAAGTCTTCATGTATTTTGGATCTAATTCATTCGGGTGTATTTGGTCCAGTTGATGTTCCTTCTATTGGCAGATCAGTTTATTATGTTTCTTTCATTGATGATTTTAGTAGAAGAACATGGGTTTATTTCCTTAGGAGTAAAGCTGAAGTTTTCGGTCATTTCAAAGAATTTAAAGCAATGGTTGAATTACAAACTGGAAAGAAAATAAAATGCTTGAGAACTGATAATGGTGGTGAATTTTGCTCCAATATTTTTGACACATTTTGTAAAGATTATGGTATTAAAAGAGAGAAGACAACTCCATATTCTCCACAGCAGAATGGAGTTGCAAAAAGAATGAACAGGACCTTGATAGAGAAGGCTAGGAGTATGCTGAGTGGTGGTGGACTAGAACAAAAGTTCTGGGCTGAAGCTGTGGCCACTGCCTGCTACCTAATAAACAGGTCTCCTACATCAGCTCTTGTTGATAAGACACCAATGTAAGTGTGGTCAAGCCACAAGCCTTCACTTAGACATCTGAGAGTGTTTGGTTGTGAGGCATATGCTCATGTGCCAAAGGAGAAGCGAACAAAATTGGACAACAAAGCTGTCAAATGTATTTTCATCGGATATAGTTATGGTGTGAAAGGATACACGCTTTGGGATCCTGTTGCACAAAAGGTATTTTATTCCAAAAGTGTTATTCTTAGAGAAACTAAACCTTCTTCTATTATAGTGTAGCCAGAACAAATTAAAGAAAAGAAAGATGTGATTCAACTTCCTACTACACCTGAGAAAGTTGAATCAAGGCCCTTAGAAAGATGAGATGTTGAAGAGAGCTCTATGAGTTTTCAATCATTAGAGGAAGAGAGGGAACCTAATCATGAACTTGAACCTCCTAAACCTGAACCAGATCTTGTTCGAAGGTCTACTAGACAAAGGAAACCACTTGAAAGGTATGGGTATTCTCCTGATGATTAGAGGTGCATATTTGCATTGAATGCTAACATTGATGAACTGAGATCTATAGAAGAGGCTCTTGGTATGAATGATTCAGAGTCTTGGAAAATAGCCATGGATGAAGAAATGGTAGCTCTGAAGAGGAATCAAACATGGGACCTTCTACCATTGCCTGAAGGACAGAACCCTATTGGTTGTAAATGGGTGTTCAAAAGGAAGATGGGTTCAGATGGAAGCATTGAAAAGTATAAAGTATGTTTGGTTGCAAAAGGTTACTCTTAGGTTGAGGGAGTAGATTATGGTGAGATTTTTTCTCCAGTAGCCAAAATGACATCCATTAGATTTTTGCTTTCTATTGCAGCAGCTTATGATCTAGAGATCAAGCAAATGGATGTGAAAACTGCTTTCCTTCATGGAGATTTGGAGGAAGAAATTTACATGTCACAGCTAGAGCACTATGTGGTGAAAGGTAAAAGTCATTTGATCTATAAATTGAAGAAATCCTTGTATGGTTTAAAACAGAGTCCTAGGATGTGGTACCAGAAGTTTGATACATATGTGTTGAGTTTGGGATTTGTGCGATCTAAATCTGATCATTGTATATATTTCAAATCTGATGGTGATGGTTTTCTGGTTATTGCCTTGTATGTCAATGACATGTTGTTTATTGGCAAAGGAAATGGTTTGATTGCAGAGTTAAAATCTCAACTCTCAATAAAGTTTGAAATGAAAGATCTTGGTGCAGCTAGGCACATTCTGGGAATGGAGATTATAAGAGATAGACGGAACAGAAAGCTTTGGCTAGGCCAAAGTAAGTATGTTGGTACTATTTTGAAAAGATTCAATATGCAAGATTCAAGACCATTGAGTGTTTCGGTTACTATGGGAACAAAGCTTTCTAGCTCACAGTGTCCTACATCCCCATTGGAGATGGAAGAGATGAGTCGAGTACCATATCAGAGTTTTGTTGGAAGTTTGATGTATGCTATGGTTTGTACAAGACCAGACATTGCCCAAGTAGTGGGAGTACTTTCCCGTTATATGTCTAATCTAGGAAGAGCACATTGGGATGCAATAAAAAGAGTTTTTAGATACTTGCGGGGTACCTCAGAGTACTCAATATATTTTCATGGAACAAGAAGTGAGCATTCCTTGGATATTCGAGGCTATGTGGATTCAGACTGGGTTGGTGATTTTGATAGAAGAAGATCCACAGTGCATATGTGTTTACATTATTTGGTGGTGCAATCAGTTGGATGAGTAAGCAACAGGCTATGGTCGCTTTGTCCACTACTGAGGTAGAGTATATGGCAGCTACTCATGCTTGCAAAGAAGCCATCTGGCTAAAGAGATTGTGTTTAGATATAGATTTCAAACAGGGTGTAGTGACAATTTATAGTGATAACCAGAGTGCAATTTGCCTAGCGAAGAACCCGACTTTTCATGCGAGGACCAAGCACATTGATGTACAATATCATTTTGTGAGAGATATGGTTGAGGATGGCAAGGTGAAGCTAGAAAAGGTAGAGACTTTGGCAAATGTTGATGATGCATTGACTAAGCCCGTGAGCACAGAAAAATTCAAATGGTGTTCAGAGTCTATGGGCCTCTCGGCCCCTAGCAATTAAGTCCATGATATTTCGGATCCCCTGACTCTTGCAAGGTGTTCGACAAGTGGGAGAATGTTGAGAAACATGTGTCTCAACCTTGCAATCCTTTCTTGAAAAATTCTAGAATTAGTTTGTGGGAGTTTTCCACTTGTTTATGCATTGGAAAGTGGTTAGTGAGTTGTTAAATGAGTCTTGTCCTTAGTGGAATATAGGTAGGCTATTTTTAGAGCCTTGATGACTCATTTTGTGACTTTTATGGGGGTCTAGACTAAGAGACACAATTGTGGACGGGATTACTATTTTTAACCTGGTTGTTTTTTCATATTGGAAATGTAAATGTCAAAAATGGGTAACATGTGGCATGGTAGTTTTGCTCATGGTTTTGTAAAACCATAAGTGGTTTTCAGGTTGTAAAATCACTATAAAAGGAGGGCTTGGGGAGGTGTTTGTGTAATTGAGTTTAGTTTGCAAGACTGGTGTTAGAAGGAGTCTCTCCAAGTTCGAGTTATGGTGATGCGCTCCTGTAAGAACTTGCATTGCAAGTGTATTGTAATCATCTTGGTTTGATAATACATTGTGCGAGTTTTGGAGTGTGGGGTTTTTCTCCCAGAAGGGTTTCCCCACAGTAATCATTGTGTTGTGTGTTCTTTGTTATTTTGATTATCTTATTATGCATTTCTTGAGATCTTTGCAATAGTTACTTTGATCTGCATAATTGTCCTCTCAAATATTAGCGTAGGAAGTGATTCCGCGCATCTTTGCTTCCTTACATTAACATGAAGTAATAAGTTCATCAGTTTCTCAGTAAAGTTCATAACAATTCTAATGTGTTACAGTAATTGAATTCGAATGTCTCTAAATCTACAAGTTTCAGTGCATTACTAGACATTTCCAGAAATGTTGCTATTTATCATTTAGGCAATTCAACTTAAAACATTTCCCTCAACATGCTATTGTAAGGTATGTTGTCATCTATAAAAGTGTGCACTATTTCTTAGAACCATTAGCGATTTTAGACTCCTATAGCTTTCCCCGATCAAAGTATGGTAAGAGATTAAACAAATTTTAGGCACACAGAGGCCATATACGCACTCATTTCCTTATTAAAAAGGTGACATTCTTTATAAATTAGACATAAGTTATTTGGCCTCTTCGTGCATAAATTTGTTAGTCACATATATTATATTTATGGAATGCAGTAGAGTTATGAGTTTTGAGTGCATTAAAAAGGTTACATTCTAGAGTTTGGGTGGTGCTATTTTTTGAAAAACAAATTGTACCTATGCTAAGATCAAATCGAGAATAGGACAAGCTAATCTCCAGACAAAATGTGTAAAGACAAAATAAAGTCAAATTTCTTTTTTCTCAAGATTCACTAAAAAGTAGTGACTTTTTTTTTTTTTATTGTTGTTTTCAACTACAAACTATGCAGATCAGATTTACGAAAAAGTAGTGATTTTTTTGAAAAAAAAATGATTTTTTTTACTACAAATTAATATAGTAGCAACCAACACACCGACTTGTACAACACTATTTAAATAATGAACTTATCCTCTAATTATTCTCATAAATAAAGTAAACTAGCACTTGCACCCAAAGGAGATGCAAGGGGTACACTGATAGTTTAAAAAAAGTACAAGTCTATATAAGATGATTTTCTACTTTCCAAAATCAAATAGGATATTCAGAAGCATCTTCCACGCACACAATTTCTGGAGAAGGTGCATTAGGAGCTGAGGTATGGGTGGCAAAGCCAAATTACTGATCTCAAAGAAGAGAAAGAGAATGCTTTGAACTCTGAAAAACTCCCCCTAGATCCTCAAATCTGGTTGCTGAGTATAGCTCAGAAGTACATATTAGTATTTATGTTATATATTTAATATCAAATGAAAGGAAACTTAAAAGTTCCAAAAATAAATTAAATATTGTTAATTGAAATAGTTCAATTTAGGTGTTCTTAAATTCATATACATTTAAATTGTAAAACTAAAAGAAATGTAGAAGAGGTATTCAAAAAAAAAAAGTAGTTCAATTAGTATGTGTTTTTCTCACAAATTAAACTAAATTGGAGGGAAATAATTTACTCATGATATGAGCATCTCTTCAACTTGGGTTAGATGCCATAATAGCCATTTTAACGCCATCCACAACTACCTTCAACTCTACTCCTTGTTATTCAATAACAAACATCACCATTTTGGTCTTCACAACCTCTACATTGTCCAACCCATGATCTACCTACTCTAATACCAATTTGAAGAAGTGAATGGAGTGGATCAACAATTCATACAAAAACAAGGACATGGATTCATGCTCTGTGTTATTGCATAATAAACTTTGATATTATTAGTATTTCGCCCTTGAATGCATCAATTACATTTGCCTCCATTTATAGAGGACCATAGAAATTTATGGAAACTAGAATACAAAAAAAATGTGAAAAATGTGAGAACTATCTAGAATGAGGGTGGTTGTATGACGTATGATATGAGTCTAGATCTAGATATGATTTAAAATATATAATATTAACCCATATTGCATTCATACCTATGTCAAAAATGGATGTAGATATGCATCATTCATATCTTATAATAGTAACAAGGTTATATCCATAAGTAAGAAATAAAGCTTTATTTCATGTACATATATAACTCCACATTGTCCAACCATATCAAATTCCTATAAGTGCATTGAACATATGGGAACAAAATTTTTCCATGCATGCACATCTTTCATCTTTCTCCAAAAATATTATTGTATTATCATGGACTAGTGTATCAATGAGGCCTAACTTTCATAATAATAATTTACAACCATGGCAAGAGCCAAATCAACAAATGACCTTCGCATTCATCTCATATTCTCTTTTGAAAAATATGATGTAATAAAATTTGGCATCAATTAATTTGAAAAGACATATCTAATAACACACATTTTGAAGTGATTGCCAGTTAAAATGATATAATATTTTCAAGTTAAAAAATATAATGATGTTTCAATAAAATTATATAATATTTTATAGTCAAATCAGACTTAGACCTTATTATTTATTTGAACTTTGAAAATACATGATAATATAAAGTCAAGATCAATTCAAAGTCATGATAATATGGAATTTTAGGATCAAATGGTTCATTTATTCTTCCATACACTGTCCATTACCAAATCTCTGATATCGCATGCCGGGAGAAATAAAGTATTGGCTATAGTTGGTGGGTACAGTCCATATATCAAACATTGTTCAGTAGAATTCAATGAGATGAGAATTAAATTCTATTCCGTCTATCACAATGGCATTTGCCAAACGCCTTTCCCATTGCCTTTGCTTACTTTGTCTCTGCTTTGCATTTGTATTGTTTCAGCTAGCTTCCCTCACATCTTCTCAAAGCCTGGGATTGGGATTAGGATACTCCTCTTCCTCGCTCGAAACTAATCAGACCCTTCTCGTCTCTGCTGGAGGCATTTTTTCCGTTGGGTTTCACTCTGTAGGCATTAATGCCTATGCTTTCGGTGTATGGTTCACCAATACAACTGAATCCTCCACACTTGTATGGATGGGCAACAGAGATCGGCCCATTAATGGAAGGGACTCCCATCTCAATCTTCTAAAAGCTAGGGACTTTGTACTAATCAATGTCAATGGAACTGCCGTATGGAGAACCAGCACCACGGGTCTCTCTATCAGTGTTGCTACTCTTCTTGACACGGGAAATCTTGTGCTGCGCAGCTCTTCTGGGAAAATCATTTGGCAGAGCTTCAATTATCCTACTGATACGCTCCTTCCAGGCTAGGATTTCACCAAGGATACCCAGCTTGTGTCCAGAACGGACGATGTGACCTACAAATCTGGGTATCATAGCTTTTCCTTCAACGATGACAACTATCTTACCCTAATTCATCGAAGTTCCATTGTTTCCAGCAAGTATTGGCCAAGCCCTTTGAAGACAGTTCAACAAGAGCCTAAACATATTTCAGTAGACTTCAAGGAACTATTTAGTCCAATTTTGATGTTGAACAATGGTTTTTTTCTTCTTCAAAGTATCTTTTGTTCCTACCATTAAAAAAAAGAGTATCTTCTGTTATCTCATCCTCTTGACAATATTCTTTTATTTCTATTTAAATTGCCTGAAACATAGACTGGAACAAAGGAGAAATTAGCTTCTCCAGGATCGAAATCCACATAGACTTTTTCCTCCGCAGTGTTCTGCCCAAAATCTTTTCCATTCACACCTCCAGAGCGACCACGCCTATTGCAAACAAACCTAAATTCGATGTTCCCGAGGGGCGATCCGCGGATGCACAACCTGCGCAAAGATCATCTTCCACACACCCCAATATAGATCCTCCATAAAGACACTACACCAGTCGCTTTGCTCACACAAAATAATGTTTTCCTCTTATGCCAACATTGCATTAACCTTCAACCAATCCAAATTCCAAAATGATAAGCAACCACAACAATAAAAATTTATCAAGAGCAACACAACTTCCACTACTGCCTTGCGTTCTTCAAACCATGAGATCAGACCACCACCTTCTCATTGATTAGTTGATATGACAGAGGACATTTATAGAGGGTAGAGGAAATCGAAAATCCACTAATTACCGTAGCTGACATCGAATTCATTCATTGGAAATATCTGCTCAAATAAAATCCAAGTCCAGATTCATCCTGAAAAGATTGGTTGAAATATTACTAAGATTGCAGAAATCTTAAAAAGAGATTGCAAAAAGATTTTTATTTGTTGTCGGTTGAGCTGTTTTGAAGAAAGATTAAAACAATTGATGGTATTGGTATTGATGGACAGGTTTGGTTGAAATCTCCACCTATGATAGCCTATCGGCTAATTAATTGCATTGGAAGGAACCTGATAAGATATTGCTAGCGTCCAACTTTGCAAAAGTTCGATTCCCATCTCCCTCTTCCTTCCTATTCCAGCCGCCTGTGTGTTGCTGCCAGACCGCTTCTTTTTCCCCTTCCTCAAAATCACTTTTTACTCCAGCTTTGTGTGTTTTCCAAGAATTCCCCATTCTCCTTTAACTACCTTCTTTGCTTCGTAAGTAACCCAAAAATGTTAATCATATCCGAACAAATCTTATCTTTTGTTTTCTAAACTTAAGATCAATTAAGCTCCTGATCACGCTATATTGTATATACATTATTGACATTAGTGTTTTTCATTTGGTACCTATCTCCTAGTATTAAGTGCACATGAAGAATTTCTCGCTCCATATACATACTCATCTATTTGGAAATGCAATTATTTCTAATTTGTTATCTTCTAATGCTATAAACATTTTAACAATGCATTTTGTATTTCCAATCCATTATTTAACCAAACTCACAATAACCATTATTATAGAAATCACATTTACTATTCAAGGGGTAGAGTAGAAATAAAACACATATTCAAAATAAATCGCATCTTATATATATGTGGTGTGTGGGTTGCTCGCATTATCCGACCATCCCCTTTTGAGAAGCTAACCTTCTTTACCTCAACCACACCCCCGCATTGTTGAACTTGCAACCAATCAGACACTCGCAACAACAAACGAGACAATTATCCATCATGAGTCAAGTGTACACATTAAACATCATGAACATAATCACAAACACCATTAACACAATCGTGCAACATTACTATGTAATCATGAATCATCATTACATAATTATTATAGCAAGAAATTGTGACATTCAATTATAGAGCTTATATCTATGCATTAAGTTAACCTTTTTCATCATATTAACCACTGCACAACATGGTTTTATTAAACACAAATTAAAATAATTTAACTTAATTTTTCCTTTAATGAATGTTCAAAAAAAAGTTGATCCAGTCAAAGTCGACTAGATCACCACATAAGCAAGTAATCTAGGAATGTCATAAAATGAGACGTGACAAATTAAAATTAAAATACAACTTGAGCAAGGAGGAACATGAAGGAGAAGAAGGAGGAGAGGAAGGAGGATAGGAAGGGAAAGTAGAAGAAAAAGAGGGAGAAAGAGAAAAATAAGAAGAACTAAACAGAGGAGAAGGGGAAGAACAAGAAGGTGGTTGAGAAGGCAAAGGAGACAAAGAAAGAGGACAAAAGGGAGAAGGGAAGAAAGGGAAGGAGAAGGAGAGGAAGACTAGAAGAAGAATGAGGAGGAAAAAGAGGAGGACAAGGGGGAAGAAGAGAAGGAGAAAGATAATCTAAGGGAAAAAAGGAGGAGAATACATGTAGTTTTCCCCCTTCACGATATATCTTATCATAATCTTAAACATTGCACCTCTTTTAAATGCAAGTTCTTGTTCATATATGTTGGGAATATCAACTCACCAATTTATAACTACAAATCTAAATACCCAAACAAATTTCAATTTAGTGTAAAAGAGTCACATTTGATAAATTTACACTTATAATTCTAAAATGTATCTATAATAACAATTACTTAATCATAAAAACCAAACTGACACCATGTTTTATGATTTATGAATGTTTAACTACACTTCTTTATTTTTATTGAGGTAGATGAAATGAGAAAACTAGATGTGCCCCAACTTTTGATAGATGTAATAAATAATAGCAACAAAAGAATTGACATATGTCATTGTAACCTCTCTACATATGCAAAATGTCCCTATGCTAAATTGTTGGGATTTACAAGTGGAAAGTATACTTCTAAGGCAGGGGTGAATTAGAAGTACTAAACTTTAACCAATAAAACTTTTATTTTTAAAACATTGTATGCATAAACATATGAAAATAACATGTAAAGTAAATGCATTCACATAACACTTGACACCAGATATGATTACCCAGAAACCCTCCAATGAGAAGGTAAAATTGGGGTGGTGATGACACCCACAACTCTTCACTACTGCAGCAATAAAGTTCACTTGTTAAGGTTACATATTTTTGACCATTCTCATGATCTGCCTTGTGAAAGGCCTACCCTATTAAAAGCTTACAAGGATTGTTAGATCTTACCCTATTAAAGGATTTATACAATGGTTGTTAAACCAACCTATCTCCATAGGATTTCATTCTGCTAATACAATTGTTAGAAAGTATAGTAGAATGTTTGACCTCATCACTTGCAATCTTCTAATGTTGATTTCACATCCTTATTCTATCTAGTCTGATCCTCACTGATCTAGTATGAAACTACTATGACCTTGATTCTCTGTTCTACTAACTGATTCTATAATGTTGTCCTTCTTCTAAGTCAATTCACCCCTTTCACTTCCTTCAAACTTCACTAGCATTCTCTCCTTGTATGCATTCTCTTTCCACACATTCTATCTATCACTGAATTTTGGGGCTTTGACCTCCTTAAAAGGATTTCATGACTTAGGATTAGGTATGAATCTATGATTGAGATTCATCTATCTTTCCCACTCAAATCTTTCCATTTTTCTGATTTGTTGCATATTGATTGCATAGGGAATCAAAAGAGATTTGTTCTTATATTTTAATCATTTGAGATTTATCCATATGTTAGCTCAAAAATAGTTTACATATTAGTTTGTGAAGGCACAAACTCTTATGTTGATTCTATGTTACTCAGCACTTGAACTTTACTCGACATCTATTAGTCACTCGGCATCTGAATCTTGCTCGACACTGTCTATTTGCTCAGCATTTGAATGACTTGGCACTTGTTGAATTTTTGGCTCAGTACATATTGTAACTCGGCATCTATATTATACTCGACATCAACTTAGAAAATTTCATAAGTGTGTTGAAACTCAATTGTCAAAACAATCTAAGATCAACATAAATGTGGCAACATATTGAAAAGGAACACATTTTATTATCTAGATAGGAGTTCATGGAATGCAATGATCACAAATAATGTACGAATGAATTATTGAAAAGATTTTTAAAAACTCCTAAAGTGGCAGTGTCAAGCTAAATTCTATAACCTCTGATTGCATCTTCATGGCTTAAAAATCAAAAGGATGTGTTTCATTTTCCTATAAATTCAATTAAGAATAGAGATAATCTTTCTATCTAATTATTTTATTTTATATTATGTGTTAAGTTTTGAATATTTGCATAAGAGTCATTGTTGTTGATTAAATAAGAGCAAAAGTTTTGAATTGAACAATTTCTTATGAGCTAATAATACTTACAAAATCATAAGAGGATCTCTTATTAATCATTTAAGAACATCAAGAACAATAAAAGTAAATTTTTTAAAAATTGAATTAAATTATAATATTAAATAAATTAGTACATTTTTAAAAATTGAGTTAAATTATAATATTAAATAAATTTAATAATTATGGAAGAATAAATTTAATTGTATCATAATATTAAATATAATTAAATATATTAAATATATTTTCATAAAAGGAAAATTAAAAAATAATAGCTAATTATTCAAAAAAAATTGTATAACTATAAAAACTAAATTTAATTGAATGATAGGCAAGAGCCTACAACACAATGGTAAATTGTGAGTCTCTTATTCGAGAGGTCTTGGGTTTGACTCTCCACAAACTTAATAAATAATCACATCATATAATAATAATATTATAATAATGAATCTTGGCTTCGGCCTCTTATCGATCAAAAAAAAATTAATTAATTGAATGATAATATTAAATATAATTCAATATAATAGGAATGTTAAAAATAATAAAAAATTAAAAAATTAAAAATTCAATTAAACACAATGCATTAACAATTAAGAAAAGAATTAAGAATGCATGGCAAAAATAAAATAAAATTAAATGCATTTGAAAAAGTTTATAGTATATCTTGAAAAAAAACTCACACTTTATGCAACTCGCAAATACTAAAAATAAGATTATACATTTAGCTACAATTTTAAATGGACAAGATTATATAATAATCATATGAAACTAATTTATACAACTGGAAAAGAGTATGAATTGAAAAATCTTAAAATATATTTAAAAAATCTTATTTAAAACTTACAATATAATACACTGATTAATTCCATTGAAAGAGCTAAATAGATTCCTAACCCCGCATATTTCGATTAATCAATTGTTTATTTATCTTGTAATTTATTGATTTCCATAAATTAGCCAAATTTAAAATAAGATATTAACACTAGTAGTTCCTCTTATTCATCAGGGATAGAATTTGGAGAAGCACAAATCAATTCTTGAGTGACATGCTTTAGTAGATGAAGACTCTATGATACAAGATGAAGGAAAGAAAATAGGAACCAAACAAACATAACAAATAATGAAAAGTAGAAAGTAAATTCTATCTATTTGTGGTTTCAAATTCACAAAAAGTTGTGTTGGTAAACAGATTTGTCACTGTGATAGTTACTTTTGAAACTGACCCTGTTTGCCCTATAAATAGTGACAACTATGCCAACAGTTGGAGAGATTGAAACCGATCATTACCAGATTACAATCTTCCTCTGCATTTGAGAGGGGTAGCTCCCTCGTATGATGGGTGTATTTGATTTTTTAAACATAAATGAATTAAAACTTTGAAAGGTAGAGAGAAATCTATTGATGACGAATGCACCACATGAGTTCACAACTTTCCTGAATAACTTAAAATGCTAATAAGAACGATCAAGAACTATGCTTGAAGGCCAGCATTAGCTCAGTGATGATTTGATCATTTACTAACATCTACACCATACTATGAAAAAATTAATTACAACTAGAATCAACACTCAAATAGTTCAAACTTTGAAGAAAAAAGAATACAAAATGCATGTTCCTTTATTTCCTTGCACCAAGAACATAAGAAGAAACTAATTACAAAGACTATACATACTTTCCAAAAATTGTCCTATCATCGAAAACATAAGTGTTCCCTTCTTCTGAATTCCAAAAAGATCCCTATTACATTGTGATTCATGAATTTATAAGTCATTCTAACTCAACTAACTTTTTGGGTTCATAACCACTCAAAAAGTTAGAGTTTGGAGGGTATTAATCTCTTTTCCAACCAACTCCAATTTTCACAAAATAAAAGTGAAAATCTTAACTTATGAGTCGCAATAAGTTACACAAGTCACTTTTACAAAAAGAAAAGTAGTAACTAGTAATTTTGAAGTTATGAACTAGATTGAGTTGCCTTATCCAAATGCATCAACTCCTTCTATACTTTGTGACTCACAATATATATCTTCTTGTAAAGTGAATGAATATAGCAACAAAGAAGATAGGGTATTAATATTGTTTGAAGTGCAAACATATCTTCTTGTGATCACATTTGATGACAATTTATCTTTGAATACATGTACTTCAACCAAATGTGTTGACGATCTTCTCTTCTTAATGAACCACATCTAAGGCTGAATATACTCACTTTACAAAATCCATACTTTCGATCCTCGTAACCATAGATTCTGACATATGTTCCATGAGGTATATTGTCAATTAACTCATTGTTCTTGCATTGGGTCAAATTGAGGTATCAAAGATTGCTGCAAGGTAATGGACTACCATGCCATTTCTATCTTCTCATCGGCACAAATCTTTATTGAATTTCCCAAATATTTATAAGTATCATCATATATCAACCTCTCAGTCCTTATCTCCAGTGGTGAAATTAGACATTGATATGCATTATCTTTTCAAGTATCACTAGAACTAATATTCTATCAAGCATTTCACATCCTTTCTCTATTCATCGACATCACACCAATCTATGAGGTCATTGCATTCAATGAAGCGCTCTCTTCAAACCTGATCTTTATGTGTCTCATTTTTTGTTGGCATAAACTCACATAGTTTGGGTATATCTAATTTGATATGCTTATGAGACATTTAATCAAACAAATCAGGAGCTGCCTTTTTGCATATTGTCTTCGCACACCAAAATTTCCAACTTTGGCTCACTGCATATAGAGAAATCTCCATATAAGATGGTAGGTATTTTTAGAGGTTGTGCATGGAATACTATGTTGCACACACATACTCCCAATTCACATCATTTCATTGAGAAAAATAATAATAAACACTTAGTTTTCAATTGTCAAGATACTCAATTGAGCATTCTGTCAAGCAATTGTCATGCTTATACTTTACCAAAGTTGCCTTGACTGGTGACTTTATAGCTTCATTTGATTGAATGATTGTCTTCATGTGCTTTCCATACTTGACACCCATAAGGTAAGAGACGGAGCACATTTTATCAAAACTCCATATGCTTTAAGACGTATTCTATATCATAGTCGCACTTGATATTTAATAGAGGTTGTAAGGTTTCATAACTCACATGCAAATATATAATAATCCATTTCATTCATACCCATCTTCAATAGGAGTGACTTGCATGCATCACAATCACATCATTGCAAAACCTCAACCTTGAGCCATAAAACGTAATTTGAAAGAGGAGTGATGATCTTGGGAATCCATACTCATGTAGTGCTTACTCTGAGTGTTCATCAAACCATTGGGAATTCGGCTCTTACACGTATCACTCGCATTCGCTGGAGGAAAATAGTTCACAGCCCTGGCCTCACACCGACAACTGCATTAGATTGAGGACAAAATGTCAAACATGTCACTTGCCCTTCCTCTACTGTCATTGAAGACACGTGAGCTTTATATTTCAAATCGCACTAAAGCATGAATCCATAATGTATTACAATTGTTTTGAGCCAGATGCCGAGGGTTGGTGAGAATAAATATGTGCTTTGTCATGATTTCCAACCACTATAATAATCTCCTCTGTGCGGTTTGTAAGAATAAAGGCCCTCTTTCAAACAATGCATACACATTGTATATCCATGTTTTATATGTTTGTTTGGAATCTTTGAGGTCGTTGAGTCAAATCTCATAATCGCAGGTTGGGGAGCTCAGGCACTCAGTCAATAGATTATGAACTCCTTTAGCCCACCGCTCATTCATTTGTATGCTTCCAACAACACTTTGCGTGAAATGGTCTTTCTCAAGGTATTCAGTCAAACGGTTCACACACTCAGCTTCATTTTCCTATTCCCTATGCATTATGCAAAACTCTCCATGTGCATAGCTTTGACTCCCATACACGAATGCTCTCACCATTTACTAAGTTTGAAAAAGCTTTTCAAACACTCCCACCATATACTTAAAAACATATTTATAACTTATTTAGAGTTGATAAGTAGGAGATAATTTCCACAGCAAGTCAAATTGTGATGTGAATATCAAGATTTAACTGTGTGATTTTTGAGTCAAACTCATTGACCCATGTTTCATGAGTAGTGATTCAACATGAATCCATCTCTCATGAGAATAAATGGAACACTTAGCACCCCTGTGAGCATCACCTAGATCCAATGAGTGCTAAGTGTTCCATTTATTCTCATGAGAGATGGATTCATGTTGAATCACTACTCATGAAACATGGGTCAATGAGTTTGACTCAAAAATCACACAGTTAAATCCTGATATTCACATCACAATTATTTAGAGTTGTCAATGAACTCCACATGATGATATCTATCTAACCTGCTTATACCAAACAAACAAGATTATTCACAGATGATCTAGATAGTGAGCCACATATTTAAAATAAATTTGGGAATATTTTCTTCAACACTTTCTCTTACATATTGAATGCACCATCTTCTTCGTGGTTCATGCATAGTCTTTTCCCGAATGTATACACTTTGGTTCTTGTTTAGATCTTTGAATATGACAGTTATCTCCCAATGAGAGTTTTGGTTGGAGTCAGGAATCTTGACAAGGTACAGGTTAGGATTAGGGCAAAAAGTTTTAGTACGTGGAGAGAGAATGAACTTTAGTGTGTAGTGAGACAGTAGTACGTAGAGAGAGGTAGTACGGGGAGAGAGAATGTAGTACAAGGAGAGAGAAAAGTACATAGAGAGAGGTAGTTTTGAATAGTTTAGAATTAATATATCTCTCTCTAGAATTAATTTAACTAACTCTTGTAGTAAAATATCTCAGTAACAAGTTGTTTAGAGACAACATAGAGCTTCTTTTCACTCATTCATAAAGAAGGAGATGGACACAGCTACAACTCTATTATGCTCTTCGGATACAAAAACAATTTTTTCTTCAGTTCAATCGAAAAGATTGCTTCACAAATCACAAAAGTAATGGACGAGACTTCAAATCTTTGCCAAAAGAAACTAGTCTTCACATGATGAAGACGAAAATCTATGTTTGGTCCCCCATTCATTTTCAAAAAAACCCAAATCTAACAATAGACAAAAGTCATGGCCCATAAGTTACAATAAGATGATCTATTATTTTAAATTTTGAAGACTTGCATGGAAGTAACCGTTGATTTAGTCAGAGTAAACTAAAATGAAGAGCTTTGGGTATCTATGCCCCTTTACAACTAGTTATTGCACCTCAGTCACGAACTAAATTGGATATTGTGGGCATTAATTTGATGGAAGTGGAAGCGTCTCTGGTGAAATCCTATTGAAAGAGCTTCAATAAATTAGGCACCTCTCTCATGTTGGGTTGACCTTTGGGGGAATCACTTGAACACAACAAACCAAGATGCATCAATGAAATGAGACATTCTTTTGTTTCTTTGTGAACCCTTTCCATTAACAAGCTCTTATAAATTACCTTAGATGCCCTATCTAGAAATGTCCTTTTCACCCAATTATGCAGGTTTAGATCACCAACAAACATATTATTAGTTGGCCACCTTCTTATTAGCATTTCAAATAATAGAATGTCATAGCTATAAACATCTCCCCTTGGAGAAATCATGCCATTCAATCCATATTCTGCAGAGTTATTAAGTATAGTTGTGTACTCTGTTCTAAAATGGAAAACCTTATTTTTGTTTAAAAGGAAAGACAATTGGAAAAATGTACCTGGAGCATTGTAGCCCACTGAGGCTTTTATATCTATTGTTGAAGTTACTGAATTGGCACCAATTCTTCCAATCAATCTGGATATGGCATAGTCTGAAAGATGAGTTGTCATTGTTTCATCTAAAAGAATATTGCTTGGTTTTATGTCATAGTGCACTATTTGCACAAAGCAATCATAATGAAGATGTTCCATGGCATGGGCTATATCTATGGCTATGCTTAGCAGTTTTCTTAGTCCCAATCTGTACCTATTTCAATACAAATGCTTTTCTAAACTTCCATTGGAAAAATATTGAAAGACTAAAACTTTGAAGTGAGGTGTGGAACATGTGGTTATGATTCTAGCAAGGTTATAGTGTTGAGCCTTCTGCAACACTCTACATTCTGCTCTAAAATTTTTTTTTGACTATTCTTGCATTAAATTGAGAACCTTCACTACAACATGGGCACCATTAGGGAGAATTACTTTGTACACTATACAAATTTGTTTATTGATAGTAGATTGGAGTTTCCAAATCAATTTTTTGCTGCTAGGAGCTACTCATATGAGATATGTGGATGCTCCACCTTTTTAAGGATTTTTCGAACTATTTGTTTAAATTCTACTCTACTGAATCTATTATGCAAGTTCTTTTTCCACAAAACTCCCAAAACTAGACAACAAATTATAAGAATGGCAACAGCATCTAGTGCACCCAATATTTTGAATGTCGAATGGCTTCTCCCCTTTGAAGTGTTGTCTACTATATCATAGTTTGTCAGGTTCAAATGCTTGATTCTTTTTAAAGACTTTGGAATTCCACTTGTTAATTTATTGTTTGACACATCCGACCAATCAAACTAGCTGATATAGCCTAAAGCTTATGGAATTTCACTAGTTAATTTATTGTTTGACATGTCCAACTACTTAAGCCAACTCATATTCCCTAAAGCCTCTAGAATTTCACTTGTTAATTTTTTGTTTGATAGGTCCAACTTCAAAAGCTGAGTCATAATCCCTAAAGCCTCTAGAATTTCACATGTCAACATGTGGTTGGAAAAATCCAACTAGTATATAAATTTTAGATTGCACAGAGTAAAAGGAATCTTGTCTGTCAAGGAACTGTGGCTCAGATCCAGAACACCATCTTGATCCTTATCGAGCAAGGCAAGGTTGTCGATTCCTAATGGAATTTCTCCTATAAGATTGTTTCTATCCAATCTAAGCTCTTGCAGGAGCTTACTATTTTGTATATTCAATGGGATGATTCCTATTAGATAATTTTTCTATAAATACAAACTAGTCAAGTGCTCAAGGTTGAAAATTTTGGAGGATATGTTGCTGATTAATCAATTGTCACTCAAATCCACAAAAGTCAAATTAGTTCATCTAAAACACTTCTCTCAAGCATATTATTTGACAGGGACAAAATTTTCAACTATAGAAGTTTAGGCAGGACATGGTTCAATGGACCTTCTAATTTATTGTTGTCCAACCTAAGGAACTTGAGTTGAGTACAACTTTCTAGCTACCCTGGAATTGAGTCGTTTATGAAGTTGTCACTCATGACTAGGTGTGTCAAATTTTGGGCATTTGAAATTGTAGAAGGTATGTTTCCTATCAACTAGTTATTTCTCATCTAAGCAAACTTGATGAGAATTTCTGATCTATCATTGCAGAAAGATGATTAAAGGAAAGGTCCAGATCCTCCAGACTGCTTAATGATAACAATTGAGGAGGAATGAATCATGTCAATTGATTGTGGTTGAGATCAAGGAAACACAAATTGTTGAAAGAAGACAATTGGGTCAGAATAAACCCTTTTATTTTATTGTACCATAGATCAAGGACTTGCAGATTTCTCAAAGAAGACAATTGCAGAAGGATAGATCCTAAAAACTTGTTGGAAGAGAAATGTAGAATTGTCAAATTGGGAAAGCTAGCAACACAGTAAGGGATTGGGCCTTGTAGGAGCCTATTACTAATATCAACAAGTTGAAGGGATGGCAACTGACAAACATACTACAAAATACTAGTGTTCCTAATATAAAAATCAGACAAGTCGAGTCCAACAACACCATCATCTCCGTTTTCACTGGAATTGACACCAAACCATTGGCATGGGTCAGACTAAACATCTCAAGAAGACTCAGGGCCTAAATAAATGGAGATATTTTTTAGAACTTGAACTCGTGTGGTGTTGAGAGAGATTGCAAAAGTTAGAAATGAGAGTGTGAAGAATAACAGAGTAACAAGATGTGTGCAAATGTACCTCATTGTAGACTAGCATTGATCCCTATTCAAAGATGTCGCTGGGATATTTGTCAGTCAAAGTAGTTTGGTTATATGTATAAACTTCAACTTGGTTCGATAAGAGAAAAGTAGTGGTCAATGTTAGTATAATGATTTTTTTTTAAAAATTGTATGAATTAAATATTGTTTATATTGTTCTTTAGGTTATCAATGAAGTTAGATGTTTATGTTAATATGTATAAACTTCAGCTTGATTGAGTAAGAGGTAAATAATGAAACAAATAATAATTTTAGTCAATGTTAATATAATGACTTTTTTATAAACTTTCTATGAATAAAATATTGTATCTACAAATTATATTTTTCATAAGATTATTAACTAAAAGAGGGGTAAAAATTTTATTGAAGGGTATGTGCAGGATCATGGTCAACCAAACTATGGCCTTAAGTGGCAGTGAAAAACTAGCAAATTAGGGTTATGTCAACTTGACACATAATTTTAAAGTGGTTCTAGATTTTATATCAAAAATTTGTAATAAAATAATCTATAGGAAATTGAATGTAGTTTCTAAACTACTAAGCCTTATCTAGAGAAAAAATAATTGATTGGTCAAAAGTTTGGATTTTAATGCAATACTACAAAAATTTCAAGGCGAAAATAAAAAGTAGGTGTGTGCCTAACCACCTTAATCAAAATCAAAAGATAATATTTTTTTAATATAATTATAGATATAAAAAGTAGACTCATGCATGGATGTGATGCATATTTTTGAGTATTTTTATTCCAAATAAATAATTAAATATGAATTTTCTACTAAATTTTGTTAGAAAAAAAAAACTTTCACATCTGACCACCTTGACTAATAGAAAAGTTTACCAAATTAATTTTTTATTTTATTTTTCTTATACTAGGCAAAGCATAGAATGTGACACAACTTTTGGATTTAAAAAATGTTATACCATTTGAAGTTGTAGCTCTACAATTATCTTCATTGAAAACTAACTAATAAATACTTATCAAACTCAGAATTTGACAACAATTATATCGATGGAATCTCAAGAGTGTTATAAAAAAACCTTTTTCATTTCATTCAATTTTGATGAAAATAACATTGTCAGATGGCTACCCGAAGTCTGAGTGTCAGTGAAACCCTTCAAAAAAATGTTTTTTGGGTTGACCAAATAGGCTTGGTAAATACCGAGCTTGATCAGATACCTAAAATAAAATTGGGTATCCAATTTCAAATTGGATACCTAATTTGAAATTGGGTATGCGATTAGGTTCATGATTTTTCAATTGAAATTTTGGGGGGAAATTTGAGAGGAAAGATATTCCAATTGCAATTTTGGAGGGAGGGAAATTTGGGAGGCAATAAATTTGAGAGGGAAACTTTAGAGTGTTTTAGAGAGAAATTTATTTGGGGGAAGTGTGGACATTGATATTATTATTATTAACTATTATTATTATATATGATTATAATTATTATTATATTATAGTAATATGTATGATTATTATTATTAAATATAATATTTATAAATATAATAATAATAATTATAACTAAATATAATATAATAATATATATGATAAATATTATTGTTATTAAATATATATAGTAATATTATATGACTGTTATTATATATAATAATATATATGGTTATTATTATTATTAAATCCATAATCTAGTAACATACATGATTATTATTGTTATATAATCTAACAATATATTATTATTATAATATTAAAATATGCAATATTATATTATTATTATTAAATATAATAGTCATAAAATGCATCAAAAGGGGTCATAGGTTAACCTATGACCCCTTTCGACGCATTCTCAATAGGTCCCTAGGGGTCCTAGGGACATACACTATCATGAAATGCACCTATGACCCCTCTCAATACATCAGAACCAACCAAATGCGTCCCTAGGCGTCCTAGGACTTTTTTTAAACCAAAATTTGGTGTAATGAAAAGGGTTTCTTAAGAATGTTCTTAGCTTTTCATAAATGTAAGTTTTGTCAAATTACGAGTTCAGTAAGTAATTATTACTTATTTTCTAATGGAGTTAGCTACAAAGTGTTGATTGACATACTGGTTGAAAAATAGCTATAACTTTCAAACCATATAAGATTTGTGAAATCCAAAAGATGCGTCACATTCTATGCTTTGACTAGTATAAGAAAAAAAAAAAAAAAACTTAATTTTGATTTTTTTTGAACTAGTTAAGGTGGTCAGACACGGGAGTTTTTTAATTCTGAAAATAGTATAGTAGAAAATTCATAATTAATTATTTATTTGGAATAAAAATTTTCAAAAATATGCGTCACATCCAGGCATGAGTCTAGTTTTTATATCTAAAATTATATTTAAAAATATTATCATTTGATTATGATTAAGGTGGTCAGACATACACCTACTTTTTATTTTTTCTCTGAAATTTTTGTAGTACTGCATTAAAATCCAAACTTTTGACCAATCAAATAATTTTTTATCGAGATAAGGCCTTGTAATTTAGAAACTAGATTCAATTTCCTATAGATTATTTTCTTACAAATTTTTGATATAAAGTCTAGAACCACTTTAAAATTATGTGTCAAGTTGACATAACCCTGATTTGCTGGTTTTTCACTGCCACTTAAGGCCATAGTTTGGTACACCATGATCCTGCACATACCCTACATTATAATCTAATACATAACTCATAACTCATTATACATAATATATAATTTAATAATAATATAATATAATATACTCATAACTCATTATAGATAACTCAATATACATTATAATCTTAATCTTAATTCTTATTTCCCTCCAAAATTTTGGCCTCTATATCGGATATCCGATTTTATCGAGTATCCGATCTCAAATCAGATACCCGATTTTACTAGCATGATTTTTTCAAAATATTCCCTATGACTGCAGACCCGAAAACATCGCTTTTGTGGGCCATTTTCACGGATTTTCAAAAAAGTCACATTTTGGGGCCTAAACAATTGAAAAAAGTTTGATAATATATCATTAGGTGTCCAATATTGTCATCTAAATGGGGAGCAGCAGTCGTCAAAAGGCTAAACACAAAAGGAAGGTATCTAATGAAGACATTGCAATATATAGGGAAATGGACAAAGTAAATCACCGAAGGAAAATACAAGGTATGTTAAATGTGAGTCAAGTTGACGATGAATTAGTTGAAGGTGAAATCATAGAGTCGGATAATGAATATGTGTAGTTGGGGAATGAAAATGTACCAATTGAAAATGATAATGCCGGGATTGAAAATTTAGAGAATGAAAATTTGGAGGATGAAATACTACCAGGTCATAGTGTAAATTGCACAATTGACCACGTTGAACATGACAATGCATAGGAACCTTACATATCTCCTAATTATAATCGACATGAAGGTTCTAGAACACCAAAATAGTTAATTGAAATTGATGAAATGATTATTACCGATTTGGAAAGGAAAAAATCAAAAAAGAACCATTTGGTTATGGGCTTCAAGACTATATAAGATGTTTTTTGGCAATAGGACAATGGTGGAGCAATGTCAGCTTTTTATGCACTTATTAAAGATGCAAAAGATGAGACCTATGCTTTCCAAATTGAATATTCGTGTCAATCAAAAAGTGGAAAGAAATGCCATTATTGTGAAGAATATTTTTAGTGCTCTCAATAGCATTGGAAAAAATAGCAGGGAGAAGGATAAGAGAGCTACTCGAAGGGTTATTACAACCTCCTTGGTAAGTCATCATTTGAGAAAGGGTAGCTATATGAGACAAACTTGTATTGACTTGAACCTAAATCATACTACTTTGATAAGAGCACTTAGTAGATGAGAGAGAATTGATGATCCTTTTCAAAATGAAACATGGGGTTTTGGTGGGAGACTTCCACGTTTTGATAAGAAGCTCTTTGATGATGTGAAGGAAAAAATTACACAATTTTAGCACCCTAGCTCACAAGTATCACCCAATGCTAAAGACATGTTAAAGTTGATAATTGGCATTAGAGACCGCACGCCACATCCTAAACACTATTTGGAGGTAAGTCAAACTATGTTGTTCAAATAATTTAGAAAGAGCCATCCAAGTCTTCATATATCACAAAGGGATTTTGAATCTTTGAGGCCATTTTATTTTGCGCCACTTAAAATTTGAAATACATGTTGTTGCAAATATCATGTTGAGTTTTCTATGCACCATGAACTATTACACTCCATCTGTTCTACTCTGCATAGTAAAGAAATGTTGGAGGACTGTGGTGCTAGTGGGCTTCCAAAATCATCAAGAGACTTGCTAGATCAATTTTTATGTCGTAGAGTTGATGGTTGTTTCTTTTATAGAAATGTTTGTCTAAATGAGAAGTGTTTAGAATGTGGTGGCTTATCCAAGTTTGACACATGTTTCCATGAAAGGTGCAAACAAGATCTTGGAAAGACAATAGTAAAAAAAAAAGGTATATGAAACAGTGAAATACACTTTGAAGAGTGGGGGTGAGGGCTCTAGATGTGAATTGGTTATAAAAGAAATAAGTGTGGCTAGTTTTATTTTAGACTTCAAGGAAAATCTTTTCTATAAGTATGCAAGACATAGTCACAGGTCTAAGTGGTTGGATCAATAATTTAGAATATGTAAGGAGACTTTTCCCATTGACACTATTATATCAGTTGTTGACTTTGCTGAGAACTACACATTGTAACCTCAAAATGAGACACAATCTTAGTATTACAACTCCATTCAGATTGTTATTTTCATCCACATAACCTATAGACATGCCCCTAATAGTGCAGAAGATAATCGGAAGATTATTAGAGAGTATCATTTTTATATGAGTAATGATAGATCTCACTCTCATGAGTTTGTGCAACATTGTTTCAAGAATTATTTCAATTCTTACAAGAGCATGCAATTGCTATGGATAGATATATCATTTAGTTAGATAACTATACATGTCAATTCAAGAATGCTCGCATGTTTTATTGGTTGTGTAGGATGCATGTAGAGAGGGGGGTGCCTCATATTTGAAGTTTTTTTGAGTCCGGCCATGGGAAAGGGGAACATGATGGAGCAGGCGCATGTGTGAAAAGAGTTCTAGTTAAGGAGCAATTGAAGATTTCAGTAGAAGAGTTCTTGATGCTTGGAGCATTGTTGATTGGTGTAGTTTAGCATTATCACAGGGGGGACTCTTGATTCAGTGGTACATAGGTTCTTTTGGTTGGTTGAGGAAGGGTCCATAGGTGATAGATCAAATTGTGCTATAGTGAGAGACTCATCAAAAATGCACTCATTCCGGAGCTCTGATTCTAGTACATGGACCATTTGGACATGACAACTAGCTTTCTTTTGTCTTAGTTGCTTTCAGTGTGATTAGGATCACTGTGAGTCGAGTGAGTGGCTAGACACATGGGCTCCACATTATCTTACTCCATTGTCTATCATACCCTCTATCAGAAATGATGACATGGAAAGTTCACTTGAGCATAACCATCTATCAGATCTTCTTCAACCAAGACATGTCTTTACAATTGTTGCACCACAGGGGAATGATGAGAAATTTGATTATTGGTTAGCACGTTGTCTAAGAGGTAAACAAAAGCTTGCACAACTGATCACAGATGATGATCAATTCACATATCCAACTGGTTTAGTAGTTGTCGCTAAAACATGGCTGCGGACATACATGCTTAGAAGGAATGGAATTCCTACATTCGAAGACTATCAGAAGCACAAAATAATTCTCATATATTCACATCTTATTATAGAAACAAATGTAAAGTTGTTGAAGCATCAAGAAAGACCAAAAGTAAAAGAATTTTTTTATTGATGCTTGATTGAGTTTCAAAATTTCTAGAGCCAAAACCTTGAATATTGCCTAGATTGAACAACACCCATAAAAGAAAAAATCTTATTCAAGAACTTCTCGTCAGATTTTAAGGTCCCTGACCTGCCACACGCATTTTTTGATTAAGTTTTAGGTCTCTGAATTGCTTGAAGCAATTTCTTCTCAAGGTTTAGATCTCTGAACTACCATTATCAATGTTTGATTAAGTTTTAGTTTTTTTCCAGGGCCAAAATCCAGAATATTTGCCTATATTCAACAACACCCACAAAAGTAACACAAATCTTCAATGCTTTCATCAATTCTTGATCAAGTTTTAGTCATTTGAATAGCCATGATCAATGTTTGATTAAGTTTTATGTCTGAAATCCTAAACTTTGGCCCAAATTTAGCAAAACCCACAAGAGAAAAACACCTGAATGCTCAAGCCGTTATAGGGAAAACGATGAGACAGAGACTAGGGTGTTTTCAGACACTAGACTTCATGCTATTTTAAATTCTGCTCTACTGAGTCTACTCTGCAACTTCTTTTTCATGAAACTCCCAAAACTAGACAAGAAATTATAAGAACGGCAACAGAATAGTGCACACAACATTTTGAATGTTGAATGGCTTCTCCCCTTTGAAGTGTCGTCTACTAAATCATAGTTTGTCAGGTTCAAATGCCCAATTCTTTTCAAAGACTCTGGAATTCCACCTGTTAATTTGTTGTTTGACACGTCCAACCAGTCAAGATAGCTGATATACCCTGAAGCCTCTAGAATTTCACCTGTTAATTTGTTGTTTGACAGGTCCAGCTTCAAAAACTGAGTCATAATCCCTAAAGCCTCTGGAATTTCACCTGTCAACATGTTGTTGGAAAAATCCAAATAGTATGTAAATTTTAGATTACACAGAGTAAAAGGATTCTTGCCTATCAAGGAATTGGGTCGGAATAAGCCCTTTTATTTCATTGTAGCTTAGATCAAGGACTTGCAGATTTCTCAAAGAAGACAATTGCAGAAGTATAGATCCTGAAAACTTGTTGGAAGAGAAACGCAGAATTGTCAAATTGGGAAAGCTGGCAACACAGTCAGGGATGTCAACTCCCAGTCGAGTCCAACATCATCATCTTCGTTTTCACTGCAACTGACACCATGCCATTGGCATGGGTCGGACTGAACATCCCAAGAAGAGTTGGGGCTTAAATAAATGGAGATATTTTTGAGAACTTAACTTGTGTGGTGTTGAGAGAGATTGCAAAAGTCAGAAATGAGAGCGTGAAGAATAACAGAGTAACAAGATGTGTGCAAATGAACCTCATTGCAGACTGGCGTTGATCCCCATTCACAGATGTTGCTGTTATTTTTGACATTCGAAATACTGCGGTTATATGTATAAACTTCAACTCGGTTCGGTAAGAGAAAATTAGTGAAAAAAGATATAATTCTAGTCAACGTTAATATAATGATTTTTAATAAATTTCCTAAGAATTAAATATTGTACCTATAAATTATATTGTTCTTTAGATTATCAATGAAGTAAGATGGTTCTAATTTATTGGTTCATATTAATATGTATAAACTTCAGCTTGAGAAAAATAATGAAAAAGGATATAATTTTAGTTAATTTATAAACTTTCTATGAATTAAATATTGTATCTAAAAATTATATTTTTTTATAAGATTATCAATTATATTTTTCATAAGATTATCAATGAAGTAAGATGGTTCTAATTTATTGTTTTATGTAAACATTTATTTATACAATTTTTTTGATCTCGCTATTGATCTTATTTTAAAAGTTCAATTAGTGTAGAATTTTCGCAGCCGTAGCTGCACAAATCTAGTTAAGAAACAGAACAAAAACCGAGATCAAGAGTGAAATTTAATCTTTTATTATTCAATGATTACAATAAGCATAGCATAATTTAGAATAAATAAAAATAAATTTGATAAGGTCTTAAAATCTAGAGCTTTAATTATGTCCTTAAGCTAACAATTACCATTCTAACCTTAGTTGCCTATTCGTGACAAGAATCTGATTCGGGCACGGAATCAGATCCGTGGATTCGGAAATTTCTTATTTTCCCAATTATGATTTGTGAAGGATTCGTGCATATATATATATATATATATATATATATATATATATATATATATATATATATATATATATATATATATATATATATATATATATATATATATACACTAAAAAATAAGAGAAATATACATAATTCTAAAACTAAATCATTTCATAGTATGCATCTATGAATCTAGTATACTTGATTAATGACATTGATAATTAATCTATTTTCATGATTATAAAGAAATTCAACACATTCACATTGAATTACTGAAAGTGAAAGTTTGTAACATTCAAAATATAGATCATTAAACTTAAAGTTTGTAACATGACTTACTCATAAAGAGTCAAGAGTCAAGGCTAAAAGTTTTTGATTTAATCATCAAATGGATTTTCAAGAAAATCCACATTAGAAGGGTACTGATGAGCTGCAAGTACTGCATCAATATTAGTAGAGGAACCCAAACCACTAGTAGTACTAGTAGAGGGGATTGTTGACTCATAATCCTTCTCCTCATCATCCACATCAATCAAAGTGAATCTAGCAAGATCCCGGATGGTCATATCTAAATCAGGAGTCATGGGTGCTACATCCCAAAGCTTTTTAGGCCCCTTCTTGTACTTAGGATCCTTCCGTGACAACAAGCGCAAGTTGTTGTGACAAAACACAAGGTCTTCTAATTTTTTTGGAGCCAACTGGTTGCGTTTGACTAAGTGGATAAAGGAGTAAGTACTCCAATTCCGCTTAGCTACAGAAGAGCTAGCAACCTAAAGAGAAATTTAAAATTATCATACAACAATCAAGATAAATAAATTTAATTTAATAAATTCAATGAATTGAGAGTGTTAACCTTAAGCTTAATTTTACAAACTTACTTGGGATAGGACCTTTTATAGAAAGAGGTTGGAGGTACATGAAGGCTTGCCCATGAAGGTACCACCATTTGATGGCACCCATCCTGCTTCGATCTGCTATGGCAATAGGGAGGAAATCCTCACCTGAGTTGAAGGCAGAAAATTCACTCCTCACAATTGCCCCAATCTTTAGATCTTGGAATATCTTAGCTAGTGCCATCTTATACCCATCTGCAACCTCTGCATCTCTAAATGGTGGCACTCTACCTAGAAGGTTAAGTACCTCTGCACTATAGTACCTGGGGATAACAAAAGACAATTGAACACTATCAAATATCAATATCACAAACATTGGATAAAATCAGCACAAGCATTTGATAAGAACTATAGTACCTAGGGGATAGTGCATATGCAAGGAGGTACAAAGGTGTGGTCATCTTGTTCCATCGATGATGAACAATTTTTTCCACCTTCTTGTAAAGGGTGTCCTCAAGATCATTCTCCCTCCTCTATATGGCCTAGGATATGAAATATGAATGATAATTATAATTAGTGAATATGTCAATTTAAACTTTAGAATTTAGATATCTCTCAAATAAAAAATTCAAATTGTTGTAAAAGAGTGTAAAACTTACCATTATAATTTTTTCCAACATACTATCCATGGAATCATAAATGTCCCCAAGGCATGGCTCATCACTGTTTGTGAAGCGAAGCATTGCCATTACTGGATCAATGATTTCCTACACATAACTCACAAGACCCCACCAATCCTCATCTAGTATCATTCTTCTCACATTTATGGCCCTTGTTGTATTGGAATTCTTCCAAATGCCCCATTGGGCGCTAATGACCATTTGTTTCAATGCTTCTTTTACCTTCACAAGTTGTCTCAAGACGATTATGTGAGAGGCAAAGCGGGTTTCAACAACCTAAGAATATATTATACTCAAGTTAGTAATACATTTAAAAATTAAAACATGTTAATGTAAACAACAACAAAAATTAATAATTATGGAATCCAATAATATTCAATTATATAATAAATATACAAATTTACCTTCAATAACTCCAAGTCCGAGAAACTCCTTAAAATTGCTTGTGACATGTGGTGATTTGTCACAAACATTTGAATCTCTTCACCTTCCTCATATATCTTTTTCACCCAATCTATTTCGGCAACAATTGCTTTCATCACTAAATTGAGAGAGTGGATGTGCATGGTGTCCAAAAGATATGATCATATCTAGACTCTACAATTATCCCTGTAGCCCTGCAAACTTTTGCATTGTCCGTGACCACTTGGACAACATTATCAAGACCCACTAATTCTATAGCATCAATGAGAATGCGTGAAATAAATTTTGTATCTTTCAGTTGCCCTTCACAATCAACTGCCTTCAAGAACATTGCCCCCTTAGGGCATATAGCAATAACATTGATCAATGGACGGTTTCTACAATCTTTCCACCCATCCAAAATAATAGACACACCCGATTGAACCCAAAAATCTTTTATTGGTTGAAGTTGAGCCTCTACATATTTCCTCTCATCATGTAATATGGTAGTGCACAACTTCTCATAACCAAGCGGTTTATAACCATGGGGTGCATCATTTACTGCTTACACCATCTCCCTAAAATAAGATGATCTCACAAAATTAAATGAAACACCATTTGCAATTAAACAACATCCAATTTTGTGATCAACAATGTCTCTCTTTTCATTTTGGAATGCCCTATCTAGTGGGCCTCTCTTGCGGGTGAGTGGAGATGAGTCTTCATCTTCATCATTTGTAGTTGGCATAGGCAAAAAAGGATGTGTTCTTGTGTTTGTTTGATTGGATGATGGTGTTGGCAAATTTGTTCTTTTGGAGGCATCACATTTTACTTTTGCAACTGCTCTATCAACATCCTCTTGCTCTTTTGCTAATGCTGCTATTTGTGCAACTGGTAATCCCTTCTTATCACTACCCAAACACGTGTTAATTCCTTCAGCCGCAAGGCCCAACAAATGTAGTTTCACTCGGAAATAGGAGCTTCTATGTTGTATGTTGCAATAATTACATTTCTATATGTATGCCCCACCCCCAGGACATTGTGCAATTCTTGTTGTGTGTCTCCATAAAGGAGACCCCTTATCAATTTTGAAGCTTAGTGATGTAGCCCCACCCCCACCCACTAAGCCTTGACTATTCATTGTTCTATTCTTCCAATCTAGAAAAAAAAAATGAAAGAAAACCATGTTTCACACTTTCACAACCTTGAAAATTTGGAAAACTAAAAATAAATCAATAATTTATGAAAGAACTCAAGAATATGGTTGAAATGCATACCTTAAGCACTTCTTGCAAGGTATTTGGAGCTCCACAACCGATCTCCTTCGTATCTAAGCTCTTTACTTCAAACTAGCAAGTATGAGAGAGCAAAATAGATAGTAAATGAACTTGCACTGTGATTTAGAGGGTCATTTTTAGGGTTTAGGGCCTTTAGAAGAAAACAAAAATATTTTAAAATGAGGCTGGGCCCACTTTTTTGCAAATTTTTTTGGACCTTGGCGCAGATTCACGAGGATCTGCATGTGGATCCTTGAGGATCTGCAGCACACAGATCCTTATGGATCCACAAGCAAGATTAGGATCCTACTCGGATCCTCAAGGATCCATACGCGGATCCGGATCCGAATCGGACCCGAATCTGGATCCGAGCCTAAACAAACGAATCTGGTAACTAGGATTCTAACAAGTGCCACAAAGTGGCTTAGTACATGCCTTCAGATTTTAGTATAAACTTAATTTAAATTTAATAAATTTATTATAATATATATTAAAATATTTAAAATAATCAAATTATTATATAGTTATAGTTTTGATAATTATAGTAATATTAAAAATTTTATTGTAATTATATAAATAATTATCAACTGTTAATTATAAAGTATAATTAATTAGTTCTTGATTATACACACACACACTCTATTGATTATATGTTACTATTATATGTATAAAAAAAATATCAATATACTAATATTTTTATAATAATAATATAAAATAATATTTCTTAAAATTTCATATAATATAAAAGTATATATTATTATTTTAACATTTTTAATTGAATGATTTAAAAAATATAGCATTAGAAGTATAAAAATCTAACTAAATTAGTACATTGAAAATTATTAAAGTTAACAAAAAAATATATCTTTAAAAGTATCTTTTAAAAAGTATTATTTTTTTAATACTATGAAATCCCGCTCATATAAGAGTGAAATGGAATCACCCAATCACATTATTGAAAATATTTTGTAAAAGTTATAAAGTTAAAATTCTTGCATCTATATTATATAAATTCATTAATTTTATAATAGAACTTTAAAATGATTATTTTAACAGTAGAAAAGAAAAAAAAATTAATCACTATTTAAGGCATGAAATCCAAAAATTGTCACAATAGTTATCCTTAAACATTTTTATTAGTGAAATTATTAATAAATCATGAGACATTTGTTTATTTACATGTAGTTATAGTTGTGATTTTGAATGAAGAGTTATTTACATAATAAAAATATGTAAGTTCAGACACTTTAAAATGACCACATTTTGATTTTTTCATACATAAAACTCATCATCTAAGCCATCTAAAGCACCTAAGGTTTTCATACATTTAACCCTTATTCACGGAAGGCTCTTTTAGTCCCTACCTTCTCTTTTGAGGAAATGTTGTTTAGTTATATCACATGATGAATGAGATTGTGATGACTAATTATGCTCCCACAACTCTTAGATCTTGTTATCATAATACTAATTTGAAAAATAAAAGGCTGCTAAATTAATCCCTACATTTTTTTTATTGTTCCATAGCAAAGGTGAGTCACCACTAGAAGTCAAAGTCCAAGCACTATTCCATATTAACCACATGACTATTACCTTCCGTGGTTCAAGAACACTCACCTTATTGAAGCCCTTCATCTTGTCTTTTTGTAGAACAGGCCACTGTCCTGGCTCTTGATGAAAGACATCTTTATGCACTTCAAAATTAAATTGCACTTTACCTTAAGTGGAAATTGCAAAAATTAGTTGATTCCTTGAGTGAATACTTCTATCACTCCGCCTCTTACCTTGGTCGCATCAACGTGGAAATTTTGAGTGAGAAAATTCTTTCATTTGGACAAAATCTAGCCCTCAATTTCCACCTCCAAATTAAACCCTATTTCATATTAAGAGCTAGTATATTTCTACATTCTATACAATTTAGCATTGTAGTTTTTGGATTTTATTGTATAATTTTTTTACATCTACTTTGGGATCACAAATTTATATAATAAGGATGCTTTTTCCAATCAAAAATTGTTCCTTCCACATTTCATTGCTTTTCCTAGTGCATTTTAAATTTTAGAAATATTTAAATTTTCAATAATTATTTTCTTCTGAAGAAAATATTATGAATAAAATTAAATGTATTACTTGAATTAATTTACCTAAACAACTATTTTTAACTAGCTTTCATTAAGTACTTAATCTACTCATTATCAAAATTAACATATTTAAACAATAATTTACCATAAAAAAAAAAGTTTAATTCTAAAACAATTAAATTAAAGGAAAATTTAAAAAATTACTAATACTTAGGCTATATATTAATGAGATATCAATATATATTTTGATTAAAATTTAAACAATAGAATATTTGAATAATTATAAAATTATGATTAAATTGAATATTACAATTACAATTAATTTTTAACTAAAAGGTAAGTACTGCCACTAGTTGCACTTCTTCATGTCTTATTATCATTTCTTTACACTCACGCAACATCTCTATTGCAACCAATTCTCTTGTTGAAAGTGTCTTTAGCAATTAATCTTGAAGTCCAAACTTCAACAAACCTCCTCCTTGACTTTTTTGTTGGAAGTGTGGTGGAACACAAAATTAATAGCTGAGTAGGGGAGAGGACCCAGTAGTCATGCACTCTAACTTTGAACCCCTCAAAATATATCGTAATGATGATAAAAATGCCAATATATTTTTATGACATCTTCTTCAACTAGTTTAGTGCTTAAAACTAAGGTTTCAGCTCACCACCATAAAAAATTGATGTCAATTTTATTCGTTATAGTATAAAGTGAGCAATTTGTCATTTTTTGAACTCCCTATCATTCATAGTTAACTATTGCCCCCCATCTTTGATTTTCGAAGTCTCATTACTTGAACATTCTATCATGTAAATTTACACTATCTAAAACCTTATATAGGGTGTGTACATCGAGTTGGGGTGCCATAAACATGACACCCCTCTCTCATTTTAGTTTTCTAAAGTGCGTATGCACTATAGTGCACACGCACTATGGCTTGGGCAGCCCAAGCCATAGCACATGTGCGCTATAGCACGTACACGCTTTATAAAAGTTTAAAATTTTATAAATGGGCTGCAAACCCACAACCCATTTCATTTTCACTTTGTTTTGCAAGGGTTTCCTCCTCACAGCATGTACGTGAGTTGAAGGAATTGAAGACTTTCACCACCTGCCTCCTCATCACCAAAGTTCAAGATCGAGGTCATGTCGTATGTTTTCTACTCTTATTTTTGCATTCTTTTATATATTTTTGCATTGTTTTGTAGGTTTTTTTCAATTTTTCTTTAAATTTGTTTATTTATTTAGATTTCAATTGGTTTCTTATCAGAAAATGTGAATAATGAACCACCAAATCCCCAACAAGATCCAAACGAAAACCCTCCACAAGATGAGAATCAAAACCCTCCACAACAAGAGCAAGAAATTCCACAACCTGCACCAATTGGAATACCTTGTCCTGACACACAAGACAACATAATAAATGAAATAGAAAGAGCAAAAAATGAATTAGAAACACTCATTGGTAGGTTGAAAGCTTATAGACAAACCAATCCAATGAGAGCACAATTAGCATCCTCCCTCGAGTCCATTATGACCCATGTAGCTTCTGTTAGTGGTTAGTTGGGTATTTGGTGTGTTAACAAGGATGAACAAAAAAGATATTATGCAAACAAATTATTATATCAAGATGTAAGAAAAAAGAAATAACAAAAGGTAGCATTTGTGCATTGTTTAGAAAGCCTGGTAAACAAAATACTATTAGAGAGACAACTAAACGGTTCCCATCCATTGGTGCATAGATGATGGTATTAGAAATAACTTTTGGGATAGATGGTGGATGGTCTTTGATGCCTCTCCTTATAATAATCATGAGGTTCCAATGTATTTCTTAAAGAAATTGTATTGTAAATTTGTCCTTGGGGAGATCCCCAATTATTTTGATATATTAGAATCTCAAGGTAGAGATGGGAGGTCATCATTTGAGAGGTCAGGGGCACATCATGACCCTAATGTAGTTAGGGCACCTATTGTTAAGCCACAGGGTGAGCATGTGATTATTCCTTCAATTATGAAGGAACATGTAGAGACCGACACTCTAGGGACTATTAATGCTTTGACATAGACCCTCATTCATTACACAAGTTCATTAGTTGAGGTGGAGCCTTCTATACATTGTGGTCACATGTGCACATCATGTGGATCCTTATGCACATTTGACAATCATGCTAAAGATAGTATGGATGATGGGCTAGTCATTGATCAGTTCCTAAGTCAGACATTTGGCATTGACACACAGGTAAATTACAATTATAAAAAACTAATTTGATTATATTTTATATGTATAGTGAATGACTAATTAATTAGCATGTATTGACATTTTCAAAATTCAGGGTAAGAGTGTTGGCAGCCCTAGTAGAGAACCCTTGGCCCCATTTTTTGTCCTGTCGATGAGTCCAGAGGTATGTATCAATTTAATCATTTAAATTAATACATATATTTATTAAGTAATCATATGAAGGATTGACAAAAAATTTCATGCATGTGCAATAGTTCTCTACAGGACCATTGACATTCACTAGGGACTTCAAGCCTAGGCATGATACGAGCTTCATAGAGGTACATTTTTTTCATGTTAATTTAATTCATTTGATTATATTTGTTTCATGTTTCATGTTACATGTAACTATATTGTATGACATGCAGCTCTTGACATCTAAGACTCCTCCTCATCTTCGGTAGTCCAACGATCGTGGAGTTGTTGCAATGATGGCTAGTTCAGAGCCATTGACTGAGGTATGAAAGAATTTTATTGGTTTTAGTTGTTTTTTATAATAGTTAGTATCAAAATTTCTAATGTTATTTATAAGTGATTATACTGATTAGATTTTTGTAGGGCCTTGTTACACCCGATTGTCCGGGAGCCTTTGAGGTGGACATACACAGTGACTATTTGATGACAGTAAGAAAATAATTAATTTTGTGTGTTCATATATGTGATTTCAATGTATAATAATTATTGACTCATATCTACTTTGTTTGTATCAACTCGAGTTAGAGAAGAGCCTAAACAAGAGGACAAGTGAGCTTGTGAGGAAGACCCCATCATCCCCATCATCTCCCTCCACATGAAGACCGAAGACCTCTAGGGATCTGTTTCCTTCCCCTCATGGAAAGGAGAAGATATAGTTGATAGACACACATGTTAAGGCATTAGTGGACATATATGTTGGATTTTATGTCAGTGGACATATTTGATATACATTTGATGTATGTATGACATTTTATATTTGATGTATGACATATATTTGATGCATGACATTATTGATTAATATATGATATGTTTGTTCATGTACAATATTATTGGTTATCATAATATATTATGTGTTTGTTAATGTATGACATTATTGGTTATCATTTTATGTTATATGTTTGTTCATGTATGACCATTATTGGTTATCATAATATATTATTTGTTTGTTCATGTATGACATTATTGGTTATCATAATATACTATATGTTCATTCATGTATGACATTATTGGTTATCATTATATATTATGAGGTTGCATGGGTACTTGTACCCATGTACCCAAGTACCGAATACACGTATCCCAAGAATCAGGTACTTAGTGGAGAGCATCATAGCTAAGGACCTTGAAATTGAGATTTCTATTTTTTTTTTCAATTTTTTGTTTGTGTGTCAGCTCATTGTTTATCAAGCTTAATTCAATACCTAATCAGTTTGAAACTTTGATAGAATATTGATTAACAATAAACTTTATCACTATTCAAGCATAAGTTTATCATTTCCAATATGTCATTGTCATATGATTTATGATCTTGTTCATGTTTAAAGTTTTCCTTCTCTATTATTTGTTTATCAAGCTTAATTCAATTTCTCTATTATTTGTTTATCAAGCTTAATTCAATACCTAATCAATTTGAAACTTTGATACTTGATATTGATCAACAATAAACTTTATTAGTGTTAAACCCAAAAATTTATCATTTGTAATATGTCATTGTCATATGATTTATATTCTTATTGTTCATGTTCAAAGTCTACCTTCTATGTTATGCATCTAAACATTTATCATAAACTATTATTGTAAACACACACACACACACACACTTATTTTGACAACTATTTTGGACTAACTATTATGTTTCAGCATACATATAAAAACTACAGTTTTATTTTATGTAAGCTAAGCTTAGTTTTGGTTTTCTATATCTATTACTTATTCCATTTCAGCAAGCATTTTATGAAGTAGATAGATGACTCATTCCATTCCAGTAAGCATTTTCTAAAGTAGATAGATGACTCAATTCCATTCTAGCCATACATATGCATACATATACATATATGCATGCATAGATCCATTCCAGCTATTCATATATATATGCATACCATCTTTAAGCTAGTTTCTTATGGGATTTTGTATTAATACAATCAGTATTGTTATTTAATATGGAAACATAAGCTTTGGTTTAGGAGAATTTTTTTGTTATATGTTGTAAAAACACGACCATTTTATGATTCCTATGAGTGTGAATGAAATTTTATTTCATTAGATTGTGTTATGCACATTAATGTATGGTGTTTCTTTGTTTAGGCATTATGACAGCATGTAAGAGGAGAACCAAAAGAACAACCAGAAAATCAAGAAGTCATTCTACAATGGTGATAACATAGACTACAATGTTAATGCAAGTAATTCAAATAGTCGAGATGTTCAAAAATCTTGTCAGCAACATAAAAGAAGCAAAATGCTCCAAGGCAATCAATGGACAAAAGAGGAGATGGAAGGCATCATTCAAGATGTCGAAGATAATTCCTTTTCTATAAGAGGAGCATCCAAAAAGTGGGGAATCCCTACTAGTAGCTTATCTTATTGGCTAGCAGGATTGACAACAAAAAAACAAAAGCACCACTAATAATTATGTCCTTGGAAGAAGAGTTGGAGGTTGTTTAGTGGTGTAAATATTTAGCTCAACTTGGTCATGGATTGGAGGTTATTCAACTTAAGTTACATGTGGCTCACATCTTCCAAACCAAGCCAAATCCATTCAAGAATGGTTTACCAGGTACGTCATGGTGGATGGGACTCCGTAAGCACCATCTAGATTTGACAATAAGGATTGTAAAGGGTTTAGATAGGGATAGAGAAGTGATGTTATGACCCAATATTGTAGTAAATTTCTATGACAATTTGATGAAATTGTATAATACTTATCATTATTAACCAACACAAATATGGAACTGTGATGAAACAGGTGTGCAAGCAGATAAGAATTGTGGCATGCGAGTGATTGCAAAGTTGGAAAGTAGAAGTGTGCCCCAAATCTTATCGAAAAGTTGGGAATGGATCACAATATTATGTTGTGTAAATGCAGCAGGTCATAGCATACCAGGTTTTAATCTCTTTAAGGAAAAAAGAAATCTTAGAAATTACAATGCTAATTGTGAAGTAGGAGCTTGCATGGCAACACAACCACACGCTTGGATGACAAAGGAATTGTTCCTAAACTGGTTGCATCATTTTGATAGATTTGTTCTAAGTGGTGCTTCACCTAAAAATAGGCATCTTCTCATATTTGATGGGCATGGAAGCCATGTTGCCTTAACCACAATTCTAGAGGCAAGATCTCTAGGCATAGATCTTCTTACACTGCTTGCTCACACTAGTCACAAATTGAAACCTTTAGATGTAAGTGTCCTTTCTCCATTCAAGGGATATTTCAAATCTAAAAGGTCAAACTGGATGGCCAAACATCCACATATAGAGATAAGGAGAACAAAATTGGCAGAACTTGCAAGCAAAGCTTTCAAAATTTCGCTTGTGTCTGACAACATTACAACTAGTTTTCGAAGGACTAGAATTTGACCAACATAGAAGATGAAAAATGATGTTATAGGAATTACAAGTATCTTAAGGATAGCTAGTTGTGATGATGATGCTATTGACTAATGTTTGGAACAGATGGAAAAATAACAGACAAATGATTCAACTGAAAATATAATTTCACCAACACATGTTAGCCAGACACACTATGATAATAACTTGCATGATGAAATGAGTTTGCCAACATAAGTTGATCCACCTAGTTGGGTTAAAGCGGGAGTAGAGAACTTGGGACTGGGGATTGATTTTGAAAATGAAGACATTTCACTAAGCATGCGTTCTCCACCTTCATTGTCAAGATCAGAAATGTCTTCTCCACCTCCATTGTCAAGATTAGAAATGGTTCATTATTATGTTGAAAAAACAGATTGGGAAACTCCAAATGTGGAACATAATGAAGATGAAGAAGGCTAAGATGAACCAACTCTAGATGCATTGAAGACATCTAAATCTATTGAGATAGAAGATGAACAAGTTTTATGTAGTAAGCGATCATTGAGAAAATTCTTGAAACTGCCAATTGAAAGGGTTACAAAGATATGCATTCCTTTGAAAGGGTTACAAAGAGATGCATTCCTTATAATAATGCTACTTTTAGATTGGGAAGAAAATCTCAAATACTTACATCTAATGAGTAAATAATATTGCAAGAGCAGCAAGAAGCAAGGAAATTTGAACTTCAAGAGTTGAAAGAAAGGAAGAAAAAATAGTTGGAGGAAAAAAAAAAAACTTCAAATTGAGTTGAGAAAAAGGAAAGATGAGTAGAAACATGAAAGACAAACAATAAAGAAACGGAAGCAAGAGGAAAGGTTGCAACAACAAAAGGAGAGGGAGTTGAAAAATAAAGAAAAGATGAATTGTAGAAAAGGTAGGCTAGCAAAACAGCAACCCAACACAAGAATTGTAAATATATCCCCTATGAAAATTGGTAATGGCAGCATTATTTTAGAACCAAATGTAAATAGAGCAGGCCACCGTAGTACTCCAACAAACCCCTTACCTGAGCATCATCAAATTTTGAGGGATATGTACAACATTCTATCCCCTATCTATGTTGCACTCCAAAACATCCAAGCTACTATTAGCCAAAGCCCCCCTCATTCTCTAATCAAGCAATTCCCAATCGGTAGACTGTTAGATGAAAATATGTTAGTGCATATGACTCCCATCACCCCACAAGTTGATTTAACAAGTCCTAAAAATCCTACAACAAATTGTACTGAGGGGGAACCAGAACCAAAATCCTTCCCTGGCTTAATGGTGAACTAATGATCCTAAAGTCAAGTTCTGTTCGAGTACCTCAATTTTCACAAATTACTCATTTTGTTACAACAGAAGAACCTTTATTTTCACAAGCTAGTCATTTTTTTATATCCTACAAACTGGTCCTCTTTTAGAATACTTCTATTTCCAACTGTAACTTTTTATTGGGTAGTCCAAGCTTATTTTCCAATGGCAAGTTTGGTATTTTGTAATGTTCTATTGACTAGTCCTTATGCTATACCTCCTCTATTTCTAACTATGTAATTTCTTCTGTTATGCTTGTGCTTCAACTACTAGAAGTTGAAACTATTGTACTCCCTATATATATGTACAATTTGCAAACTATTATAATACTTCCTTAGTTTTCAAAAATATATTTTTGTGTTCCAATCATGTACACAAGAGATGTTTGTTCTAAAGAAATTTAATTTTGGTGTTCTATGATTTATAGGTAGCGAAAAAAAATGACACAGACATGACTCTATAAGCACTACATTATTTTGTTTAGAATTGCAAGGAATGATTTTAAATTAATAGAAGGTTGTATCCTTTTTCATAGTTTGTTGTATTATTTTCAATTTTGCATTGTGATCCTCGACAAACACAAAAAAATATATCTAGGTAGCATTCATAACACACTCATTCAAATGTTTGGGAATTTTTAAATTAGCCATATATCTCATTTTCATATCAAAGCACAATATATAAAAACCAAATGCAAAAAAAAGAAATCTGAACATTGGAACAATCTTAACATCTGAACATTGGAACAATCTCAACAACATGAGTCCACTACAAAATATATAAAGTTATTAAATCTTCATTCCAAGTTGACAAATTCATACTTCTACAAAGAGCAAGCAAATTCTAAACTCACAAACACATAAAATGGAAATAGCAATATGTGAGTTTCAACTTCTCATAATAGATCAATTACATTTTGCAAAGTATGTTTCAAGCAGTAACAAATGCAATATTTTGCAGCCTCTAAAATAGATCATCCCATCTAAATGAAAACAAAATATGCTTTAATCATTCCCGTAGCATGAAAAATGGAAGATAAATTGTAAACAATAATTTTGAACTAAAAATTGTGTATAGAAAATCAAAACCAAGTAGGGAAAACAAATAACCAGGCATATGAAAGGGTTCTAAAATTGCTAGAGAAGAATGAATGGGTCATTTACTTAGTAAGGTCCAAGAAAGACCTTACCTGCTCAAAATGTGACAAAACCCTTAGATTTTTCCCCCTCCTCTATTTTCCAAATCAATATGAAGCATCCATTAGTTCATCTTGCCCCAAATACAAGAATTGATAAGAAGGCATGGAGATTGAAGAGAATTTTCCAAAGAACAAACAATATTCAAACCCTAAGCTAAAAATAATGTTAACCCTATGCTGGATTTAAGAACTACCTAAAACAAATTGAATCCTGAGCTGAAAAGATTGAACCCTAAGCTGAAAAGACATATCTTTGTGTAGATCATCTTTAAAAAACTTCATTTATCCATTACTCAAGTTGCCAAAAATTGAAAGAAAAAATACAGATACCCATTACCCAAATCGCATGAAATTTGTCCATGCCATGCCTCCAAGCAATGTCAAAGACCCTCTATCCACGCCATCCAAGCACCCAGCCTCCACAATCTTGGGCTTGTTCGGCTTGTAGATTGAAAATTTTAGCAGTGTCGTCATGACATTCTCTTGTGTTTTCAAATCAGACGACAACAAGAGCAACAATAGATAAGAAATCACCCTTACTTTAGCTATGCAAGCTCTATTGTCCATCTCGCATTTTGCCAACAATCGAAGCTCATATGTGACTTGTCAGTTGGCATGATAGAAAACATGATCAGAATGCCTCCAATAATTCCACACCACCAACCTGATTGCATCTAGGTTAAGGCCCTGAGCGGCTAGTTGTTGACACAAGACAACAACTTGGTCATCAAATAGAATGATGAAGAGTTTGTACATGCCTACTAGAGCAGTCGCAACTCTAGTATCTGACACTTTTATGGGTTTCTTCACCTCGAGTGTCCCGGACTCGAGCTTTTCCACCAGAAGCAATATCGATGGCCTTCTATAAAATAAAATGAACCTTGCTCACACATTAGATTTATGATCTAAAAATTAGCTATGTGTCTTCTGCCGTGGACATGCATACATAATTTCGTGTCTTATCTCCCTTACAAATCTTGCCACAAGGCATCACAATAAAATAATGAGTGGCAGCGTCCATTGTGATGTGTATGCTAGGTTAATCGTTGGAATGTGAGCTTAGGGTTAGGTTTAAAGCAATGTAATAAAATGATTTTTTATAAATAGTTATTGGGTTCTAAATAATTGATAATATAATAATTTTTGTTAATTAAATAGATACTTAGTAATTAAAACTAGAACATATTCATTTATATATAAATGTTATATTATCTAACTATTAAATACTACATGTTTATAGGGTAAGTGCACCAAGTTGTGATGCTAAAAGAGGGTATAAGTGGACATTTTTTCCCTAAAATCAGCAATTTCTAAACTTCAACAAGAATTTGAAGATAGTTACACTCAAAATTTTAAGATATGACAAAAAAAAAAGCAGTAGTCCTTTGAATCTAGTTTCTAAACTACTAATTGTTTTTCAAAATGGTTTAGTTTTAGGTCCTCAAAAAAGGGGGCCACAGAAAGTGGTACTGTTTATTCCTAAAAAATATAACATAGTACAAAGTGTGGCCCCTATAAAATTTTAACTTTTTTTTTTGAAATTCTTTAATTGCTCTGGTCAAAAGTTACTTAACACTATGTAGTTTATCCCAAATTTTTTGAGTAATTTTATAATGTGTATTTTTTTAATGAATTTTTTTAACTAGACACATCTCAAAAATATGAAATATCTATGTGCTCCCCCTAGAAATGATTGAAAACTAATTTAAAATCAAAACTTCTTTTTTTCAAGGTGTGTAGAATGGAGTCTAGTTTCTAAAAAACTAAGTTGGTGCAAAATTTGATGAACGAGCTAAAATCTACAGGTCAATTAGTACATGTTGGTTTTTGACAAAAAATGGACATACATTCAAAAGAAATTATAGATGAAAGGTTTGAAACAGTTCAAATTAAAAATAAATTATATGGCTATATAGCTAACATAGAGACTTACAATGTCATGTAACCTAATCTTATCGATGCTCAACCATGAGGAATCTTGAAGGAGAGAACACAAGAAAAATCAATCATTTTTTGTATGTTTGTAGCAAAACACGTCTTAGACCAATTTATAGACTCCAAACCTTTGGGTTGGATCTTCAAGGCAAAACCAAGCCTTACGTTTGGTTTAATGCAATTCTTTAAATAGATCATATGCCCTATAGTGCCTACGCGCTATAGTGCGCACACGCTATTTAAAGCTATTTAAATTTGGGTCTCATTAGCATGTGCATGCTATAGTGCACTCGCACTATTGAGACCTAAATAGTGCATAGAGAGGGAATAAGAGACACAAATAAAGATCAAGAGAGAGGGGGTGATGGCTATGTGTGAGAGAGAGAGAGAGATAGAGAGAAAGTAGGGGATGGGAGAGGGGAGAGAGAGAGTAGGGAATGGGAGAGAGAGGAAGTGAGAGAGAGTAGGGGTGGAAGAGAGAGTATGGGATGGGAGAGAGTGGAAGTGAGAGATAGAGTAGGGGTAGCAAAGAGAGAGTACAGGATGGGAGAGAGAGATTGAGAGTAGGGGATGGGAGAGAGAGGAAGCGTGAGAAAGTGAGTAGGGGTGGCAGAGAGAGTACGTGACGGGAAAGAGAGATTGAGAGTATGGGATGGGAGAGGGAGGAAGTGTGAGAGAGTGATTAGGGGTGGCCGAGAGAGATTGAGAGTGGGAGATGGGAGAGAGTGTGAGAGAGAGTAGGGCATGGGAGAGAGTGTGAGAGTGTGAGATAGAGTTAGGGGTGGCAGAGAGAGAAAGAAGGGGATGGGAGAGGGGATGGGGGAGAGAGAGTAGAGAGGGAGAGAGTGAGAGAGAGAGAGAGATACAGTAGGAAATGGAAGAGGGAGTGGGAGAGGGAGAGAGAGGGGGATGGGAGTGTGTGTGAGAGAGATCTAGAGAGTAGGAGATGAGAGAGGAGAAAGAGGGTGGATGGGAGTGTGTGGTGTGTGTGTGTGAAAGAGAGAAAGTAGGAGATGGGAGAGGGGAGAGAGAGAGAGAGAGAGAGGGAGGGGAAGTGTGAGAGAGAGTAGGGGTGGTAGAGAGAGAGAGAGAGAGAGAGTAGGTGGTGGGAGACAGAGTGGGAGAGGGAGAGCGAGAGAGAGGAGTATGGGAGTGCATGTGTGTGAAAGAGAGAGAGTAGGGGATGGGAGAGTGAGACTAGGCAGTGGGAGAGGGAGAGGGAGAGGGAGAGAGAGGGGGGATGGAAATGTGTGTGTGTGTGTGTGTGTGTGTGTGTGTGAGAGAGAGAGAGAGAGAGAGAGAGAGTAGGGGATGGAATAGAGTGTGAAAATGTGAGAGAGATTAGGGAGTGGTAGAAAGAGTAGAGAGGGAGAGAGTGAGAGAGATAGAGAGAGTAGGCAGTGGGAGAGGGAATGGGAAAGGGAGAGTGAGTGAGAGATAGAGTAGGGGATGTGAGAGGAGAGAGAGGAGGATGGGTGTGTGTGTGAAAGAGAGAGAGTATGGAATGGGAGAGGAGAGAGAGAGATAGAGAGAGAGTAGGAGATGGGAGAGAAAGAGATTAGGTAGTGGTAGAGGGAGTGGGAAAGGGAGAGAGAGGGGGGATGGGAGTGTGTGTAAGAGAGAGAGTAGGGGTGGCAGAGAGAGAGTGAGAGTAGGGGATGGGAGAGAGAGAGTAGAGAGGGAGAGAGTGAGAGAGAGAGATAGTATGTGGTGGGAGAGGGAGTGGGAGAGAGAGAGGGGGGGGGGGATGTGAGTGTGTGTGAGAGATCTAGAGAGTAGGGGATGTGAGAGGAGAGAGAGGGGGATGGAAGAGGGGAGAGAGAGAGTAGGGGATGGGGGAGAGAGAGTAGGTTGTGGGAGAGGGAGTGGGAGAGGGAGAGAGAGAGGGGGAATGGGAATGTGTGTAAGAGAGATAGAGTAGGGATGGGAGAGAGTATGAGAGTGTGAGAGAGAGTAGGGGGTGGTAGAGAGCTCGTACGAAATGGGAGAGAGAGTGAGAGTAGGAGATGGGAGAGAGAGAGTACTTGAGAGACAGATAGTAGGTGGTGGGAGAGGGAGTTGGAGAGGGAGAGAGAGAGGGGATGGGAGTGTGTGTGACAAATCTAGAGAGTAGGGGATGGGAGAGGAGAGAGAGGGGGGGATGGGAGTGTCTGTTTCTATGAAAGAGAGAGAGTAGGGGATGGGAGAGGGGAGAGAGAGAATAGGGGATGGGGGAGAGAGAGTAGGTAGTGGGAGAGAGAGTGGGAGAGGGAGAGAGAGAGGGGGAATGGGAATGTGTGTAAGAGAGAGAGAGAGTAGGGGATGGGAGAGAGTGAGAGAGTGTGAGAGAGAGTAGGGGGTGGCAGAGAGATCTCATATGGGATGTGTGTGTGTGTGTGTGAGAGAGAGAGAGAGAGAGAGAGTAGGGGATGGGAGAGAGTGTGAGAGAAAGTAGGGGATGGGAGAGAGAGAGAGTGAGAGTAAGGGATGGGAGAGAGAGAGTAGAAAGGGAGAGAGAGAACTTGAGAGAGAGAGAGAGATAGTAGGTGGTGGGAGAGGGAGTGGGAGAAGGGGAGAGAGAGAGGGGGATGGGAGTGTGTGTGTCTATGAAAGAGAGAGAGTAGGCAGTGGGAGAGGGAGTGGGAGTGGGAGAGAGAGAGGGGAAATGGGAATGTGTGTAAGAGAGGGAGTAGGGGATGGGAGAAAGTGAGAGAGAGAGAGTAGGGGGTGGTAGAGAGAGTGAGAGTACGGGATGGGAGAGAGAGAGTGAGAGTAGGGAATGGGAGAGAGTGTGAGAGAGAGTAGGGGATAGGAGAGAGAGAGTAAGAGTAGGGGATGGGGGAGAGAGAGAGAGAGAGGGAGAGAGAGAGTGAGAGAGAGATAGTAGGTGGTGGGAAAGGGAGTGGGAGAGGGAGAGAGAGGGGGGATGGGAGTGTGTGTGAGAGATCTAGAGAGTAGGGGATGGGAGAGTAGAGAGGGTGAGGGAGAGTAGGCTATGGGAGAGGGAGAGAGAGAGTAGGTGGTGGGAGAGGGAGAGCAAGAGAGAGTAGGTGATGGGAGAGGGGTGAGAGAGTAGGGAATGGGAGAGGGGGGAGAGAGGGAGAGAGAGACTAGGTGATGAGAGAGAGAGAGTAGCCCAAGAGAGAGAGGGGGATCAGAGCATGTGAGATAGAGAGAGTAGGGGATGGGAGAGAAGAGAGGGTGAGAGAGAGTAGAATGTGGGAGAAGGAGAGAGAGAGAGAGAGAGAGAGAGTAGAGGATGGAAGAGGAGAGAGAGTGAGAGAGAGTGTAGGGGATGGGAGAGGAGAGAGAGAGAGAGAGAGAGTAGGGTATGGGAGAGGATAGAGAGTGAGAGATTAGGGGATGAGAGAGAGAGTGAGAGAGTAGGCGATGGGAGAGGGAGTAGGAGAGGGAGATTGAGAGAGAGAGTAGGGGATGGGAGAGGAGAGAGAGACTGAGAGAGAGTAGGGGATGGGAGAGGAGAGAGACAGTAGGGGATGGGGGATGGTGGGATAGGGAGAGATGTGTTTTGACATAGTGCATACATGCTTTATAGTGTGTACCACTATAGTGCATACAGACTATGTCAAATCACCCAAAAATGATCACAAAGCAAGTTTGGGTCCCATTTCATTCATTCTCTACTTTTTGTCTATTGTACAGTTGTTCTGACAGAAAACACAGGTTTCAAGCTATTAGAAGTTAGAAAACACTATTTGAAGACTTTTTGAAGCTAGCAAATACCAAATTAAATAATTGGATATGCTATTTGAAGGCTTTTTGAATATTCTTTCTATAGAAAAGGTTACTGCAATCCTTTTTAAATATTGTTTGTTGATATATAGATACAAATTTGATTATAATTTGACATGTTGTTTAATGTATAGTGAATTCATTGAAATTTTTATGTTTGAATGAAATGTTATTTCGAAATGGTTAGAAATTTGGAAAGTTGTTTGATATATATTGTGTACTCATTGAAATAATTGTAATTTTTATATGTATTTGAATGATTGGTAATTTACACATTGTAAGTAATTCAAATGTTTGAATAATTTGACATGTAGAAATCATCATCATGCCAAGGGAAAAATCAAAAACTCAAACAAATGAAGATAGGGAGAGAGATTTGGCAATTAAAAGAGATAAAATGAAACTACTACATGAACAAAAAAAATTGCAAAGAAATAATGAAGAATTAACTTTCGAAGAGGATCAAGAACAATCGATACAAAGAAACAAAGAGGAAGAATTGGAAAGACAAAGAGAACAAATGAATTGTGAAGCTACACCATCTTCCAATATTTGAGTCCTATCATCCTCTCATGTTGAAGAGACACTAATTTGTAAATCAGACGATGTACAAACTCCATCATGTCATGTTGAAGGCACAACATCAACATATCAAATAGGTGATATTTCATCTTTTGCATCTTATCACCAAGGCACATCATCTTCAGTTCAAGGTACACAATACACTCAACCTTATATTGATGTTCAAAATGTTGAGAGAATGGAAAAGATTATAACACCTTCTAAAATTTATTTTAGAAGACCAAAATATTTGATTGATATTGATACTAACATTTTGAAATCAATGCCTGACAAGATTAGCAAGTGTACTTGTCAAAGAAAAGTTAATTGTCCGTGGAGATTATTTTTTGAAGAATTAAATATTACAGGTGAATGCCAATTATTTTTTGAAATGATGAGAAATTTAAAATTTAGGCCTATCATGAAGATTCTTGGGCTAAGAATGATGGACGACTCAAATGAAAAACACATTATAAATATTCTAATGAGTGCTTATGACACAGTGGGTTCTAAATCACACACCACAAATAGTAATATCACAAGACGAGTACTTACATTGACAATAGTAAGTACCCAAATGAAGAAAGCTGAACTCATGAGAAAGACAAGTAAAATATTTTAAATTGGTAGAGGTACTCTAAGGAGAGTCATGCTAAGGCATGAGAGATTGGAAGATCCAACAAAAAATGCATTATGGACATTTAGTAGTAGACTACCGTGAAAGGATAAAGAAATTAGTGAAGCTTTGAAATCATTGATCGAAGATTTTTAGAAAAATAACACACGTATTTCTCTTAATCAAAGAGATGTTGTAAGAAGGAGGATTGGTAGCCAGAATCACGACCCACATGCGAAATAGTTTTTGGAATTAGACACAATTTTTTGCAAAATTTATTGGTATGTGTCCTCAAATTTGAATCTGTCAAAGATTTTTTGAGATGGGTAAACCTTTTTATGTGAAGATAAATCACACATGCACAACTTGTTGTTGTAGGATACATATTGAATTGTTTAACCATTTTGATGTTTTTAGGCATATATGTGTGTTTTTGCATTCTAAGTTTGTTTTGCAGGATTGTGACATGAATGAGCCACCAAGATCTTCAAAAGAATTCATATCCAACATTTTATGTGAAATAGGGGACAACCAACAATTTTAAAAGACATCATGCTTGGATGGTACATGCTTATTTTGTGGTTCTTTGCAACTTTTATCAACTTGTCAACATATGGATAGTACACATGCAATTGAAAATGAAATAGTAGATTACAAAAAATTTAAGTTAGTGACATATGCTCTAAAAGATGGGAAAGAGGGTAAAAGATGTGATTTAGTCATTGAAAAGATTCTAGTGTATGAGTTCATGAAGATTTTTTGTGAAAAGATTATTTACGAGTATGTAAGGCATACACATAGAGCTCAATGGTCAGATTTGCAATTCAAATTGTGCAAGGATATGTTTTCACTGGATACCATTGTTTCATTTGTAGACTTTGTAGAGAACTACACACTACAACCACAAAATGAGGGCCAAGCAAAGTATTATACTTCTCAATAGGTTTCCATATTTGTTCACATAACATTCATGCATTCACCTACAAGTACAGAGGATGATAGAAATATTTTGAGGGAGTACCATTTTTACATTAGTGATGATCGATCACATTCTACAAAGTTTGTACATGGTTTTTTTCAACTATTTTATGGAGATTTGGCTAACAATGGCATAACATATCATCAACACATTATTTGGTCAAACAATTGTGCATTTCAATTCAAGAATGCATAGATGTTCTATTGGTTGAGCAGGATGCACAAGTTGTGTAAAATTCAATATATGTGGAATTCCACAGAGGCTGGTCATGGAAAGGGAGAGCACAATGGTGTAGGAGCATGCATCAAAAGAGCCTTAGCTCGTTACGAAGTAAAGTACAAAGATGGAGCAATATTGATAGATGCAAAATTCATCGTCCACTGGTGTAACACTACAATGGGTCTAGGTAAGGAAGGTGAGTCTATGGTTCATAGATTTTTTTGGTTGATAGATAATACTAACATTGCACGATATGAGGATTTTTGCACACTAATAGGATCCAGTGAGTTGCACTCTTTTTGAAGCTTTGATGTAGGTTCATGGAGTATCCACACACAAAAAATGGTATGCTATTTTCCATCATGTGTAGAGAAAAATTGGGATGATTGTGACTCAACTGAATGGGTGGACAAATGGGATATACGAGTTTTGGACCCAATTGACACCTATCATCCCCCACAAGCACTGGAAATGGTAGAGATGGATTAGTCTATTGACGTTGACTACTTGTCTGATCTAGTGCAAATTGGTAATATATATTTATATATCTATGTAATTTCAATATGTAACTTTATAACTTTTACCTAAGTATTTTTTGAATTAATGACCACATTTTGTACATTTGTCACTATAGGCCATGTTTTTGTCATTATTGCATCTGAACACAATGAAGAAGGGACAAATTATTATTCGTGTTGTTGTGTCCAAGCCAAACAAAAATTGGATCACTCGATTATAGATGGTGAAGGTTTAGAGTACCATGTTGGTGTGGTGGTTGTAACTAGCACATGGCTTAGACAATATTCTATGAAGAACCCTAATTTGTGGTTATTCAAGGATTGGCAAAAAGAGAAGAAGATTCTTCATTATTCTAACCTTGTTGTCACATCAAATGTCCACTTGATTAAATATGGTGAAAAATCACATAATAAGATTCTTTAGAAAGTTTGTGAGTCAGACCACAAGGCAATACTTGAGACATTAAAATGTAGAGCAAATCTAGTTGGCTCATTAGATTGAATAGGGAGAGAGGGGGAGAGAGAAAGAGTGACTAATTAGATCCAAATACAATGTTGCAACCTCTCCCCCAAGACTGTCCACATGACAAGGTGAGTATTGTTATTATGTGTAAGTGATGAGATAAGTTTAAATCGTAGATTTTATGTTTTGATTTGTTTAGAATCTAGATACATTATTTGAATTTATATTAGATTCTTTAATAGGACCCATTTTCAGACTAGTCATTTGAATAAGTAAAAGTTTAAAATTTTTTGTTTAGATCAAAATGTAATGAAAGAACATGAAAATTGTTAGAATGTGAATGCTTTGTGATGTAAAGTCATGATTGTGTGCATGTAACCAGAAACTTTAAACTGGAAAAATCAAGGACATAATGGGAGAAGTTTCCAAGACTCATCAAGTCATTTAGTAAGCCACTTGATCATTACTAGAAGCTCAAACAAATAATTCTTTTCTTTTGGAACATTGTTACCAATAATGATATTATGACTAACATGCTTTTATCTTTTATTTGTTTTGTATAGGTTTGGGGGTCAAATCCTTTAAGGATGATCATAGGTTGTTATGTTTGTTCGCTCTTAGTTTGAAGATTGCAAGGTTGTGATTGTGTGGAAGAATCCATACCCTTAAGGATAATCATAGGTGGTTCATCAATGTTTGATTTGTAGCCTTCCACATGAATGTCATACATAGAAACCCATAGAAATGCAAGAACAATTTTCTAATTGTGAAAAAAATGGTGTACAAAGATAATCTTCAGAATCTTAAATAGTGAAGAAAAGATATATTGAGACTAAGCCATGTGTGAAAGCCTCATATACAATTAGCTGATAAGCAAGATATGTCAATTGATCTACAATAGTATATCTATAAGCATGCTTAAATAGGAACATGCTCTTATAAAAACTCAGCCTTGCTAAGGATGCAGTTTCTTTATTATCAAATGGGATTTCAACTTGATGTAATTTAATGACATTAAATATGCTCTATCACAAATCATGCAACGCAAGAAGCAATTTGAATTACACAAAACATTACAACAATTAGTAAGGTCCTAAAATAAATCAAAATAATTATTCATATGCTTGCAATAATTAGTCTCAAAAGAGCATTTGAATGCTAATGAGAATTATTCGAAGTGTTGTATTACAAGAATGGCATATTGAGCATAATAGTAAATTTAACAATGAAAGGTTTACCATGAAAAAATGAAAGGTTTACAAAAACCATGTCCAACTACTCTACATTCAACCAATGCACACCACAAGTCCAAAAGTAACTCCTCTAGAAATAGAATGTGATTTCCAACTTGGACTAATTTGAAGCCGATGACCATGGGATCAAAGTGCAATTCCAAATGCTTCACCATGAGGCAACATTTACTAGTACACAACTATAAATAGGCAATTAAAGATGCTAGCCATAGTTCACTAAATAATCCCCTAAATTGATTGACTATTATAATCATCATAAGACCAATGAAAGTGCTAGAAACTGTCGACTACAAATTTCAAGATTTTATCAAATTAGGGCATCATTTTTAGAATAATACAAATAAGAAATCTTAAACAATTTCAACTAGACCTTGGACTTGCAAGGTGTACAAAACACTTAATCCCTACTCCTAACAATTTTCCACTTGTATACATTGCAAGAATAATAATGGGGTCCAACAAAGTGAACTTTATGCTAAGGGTTAACCCCTGTAGCCATCGTGCACCATCTGAACTATATATTATACCCAAAATTTCATCAAATCACTTGCAACATTGCAAGAATAATAAGGGGGTCCAAAAAAGTGAACTTTATTCTAAGGGTTAACCCCTATAGCCATTGTGAACCATCTGAGCTCCTATATATTATACCCACAAGCTCATCAAATCACCTGCAACATTCATAAAAAATTCCACCTACTTGACCATAACCCTCTTATCCACACATCATTGATAAAATGATACCACATATCAATGTGCTTCATCCATGTATGAAAAGTAGAGGCTCTTTACCAAGCTGATGGCACTAAATCTATCATACTTGATAACCACCATATCATGTTTCAATCTAATGTCTTTAATTACTATATAATGTTTCAAGCTTATGCCCAAACAAAATATGCAAAGCTAAAACACCTCCTTATAGACATGAGTAATAGCCATATAACCATCTACTTTCCACAACTACCTAATCAAAGTTTACAAAACCTTGAACATCAAACGCCCTCAAAATATTTCCTTCCCAAAAACAAATCAAACACTCTAATGCATCTCTATGATAACTAAAGGTCCTATTAACCATAATCCAATCCTATTTCACTAAACTCAAGACTCTCACCGCTCAAAAGCTTGAACTGCTTAGGACTCCCAACTCATGACTCTCAATGGTTGAGCAATGTCCCATATGGTGCAACTGCAAACTATAACATGCATGAGGTTACCAACTACACTCACATAAAGGAAGTGATGCATGTCCTCAATCTAAGGTTAGAAAGAGCTAATTAACAGAGAATTTGTTCCTGTAAACCTAGGAAGACCATCTTATTTGTAATCCTACATCTTATACCACCAAAACAGAGTTAACATACTTACTCTCTAACTGTAACTAGGATACTTTAGAAATTTATGTAAACCTGGGAAGACCATCTTATTTGTAATCCTACATCTTATACCACCAAAACAGAGTTAACATACTTACTCTCTAACTGTAACTAGGATACTTTAGAAATTTATGTGCAATGTTAGTAAAGACTCCAACTCTGATATAAACATATGTAGAGAATTGAATAAACTGATTTCCCCCAATGGCAGTAATAGCTTGCAATGCTACTCTCTTATTAAGATCATCTTCCCAAATTTTGATGAGATAATAGGAAAATGTAGTGCTTGTAGGGTTTACTCTCTTTTGATGTAGTAGGTGACTCCTACTTTATTCAGTCCTAGGAATACCACTCTTCTTTCCAAGAGACATACAAGGTAGGAAGTCCTAGGTAAACATTTTCTTTCATGTACATTACAAAGTTGGATCATTAAAGTGATCATTAGTCAATCTTTTTTAATATATTCCATTCCTTTTTATTATTTAATAGTGAGCATATAACTAAACATCCCAAGGTGAAATTTTTTAGCAATAAAATTCTCTATGACTCTATTCAATAAGCTAATTAAGTCATTCATATCTTAAATGACTCAGTCTTGTGAAGTATCTTTGGCAATCTAGTAATTGTTGCCTCTATATTTTTCAACTAATCTATTCCATCCTTATTTATTGTAGTGGGCATATACCAAAACATCCAAGGGTGAAATTTGTTAGTAGTGAGATTCCCTATGACTCTATTCAATAAGCTTAGTCTTTCATATCTTCAATGAACTCACTCCTGAAAATTATAATTGGCAATCTATTAAATGTCACCCCATCTCTTTCAACCAATTATAATTAATAGAATCAGTACAACAATCTAGATGCTTATCATAATAATCTCATGCATATTTAATTACTAAGAAGCATCATATCCATGAATTGGTCAACCAAGAATCCTTTCAATATCATTGTGTCCAAAGATTTTTTTTTCATGTTATCATAATGTTGAGCACATGCCAATGTCAGCTTATGTGTTCGCACTAAAATAAGAAAAGTTACATCTTGGACAATACTAGTAAGTGAAGCATAGTTAGCCCAATGTGACCTGCCATATACTTTGCTCACTCTCTGAACGTATCCTTCATCATCAAAATGAGCAAGGGTATCTATAACAATTGAAAAGACTATCAAAGTAATTTTGAAGAGGAAACTTTGAAATTGTTATTCATTTTGTTTCATTGTCTGACTTGAGTAATATCACAAAGATTACCAAAATACAAGCAAAAAAAAATCATAGATTGTAGATCAAAATATGAACAAAAAAAAATTTTTTTGCAAATTGGTAGATAAATTTATGCACAAGAAAAATGTGAGGATAACAAGCAATAAAGAAAATTAAAATACAGAAAAACCAGAATGTTGAGGTTTTGAAGCTAGGAAGTGATTTGCCCATTGTTCCTTGACAATAAGTGGGGGATGTTGAGATCTTGAATGAGGTATTTAAGTTTCATATAATTTGATGCAGAGTGCAACAATGAAAGCACAACCTTAAGACCCAACCCCAAAACCAATACTAAAGATGTTCAAAGGATTGAACTATTGGTTTGTTTCACTTCAACAAGTGTATACCTCTAAAAGGAGCCACTATGAGGGTTTTAAGACTCACCATACACAAGTATGAAAGAAAGGAATTTGACCCAAATCAAGCCTTTAAGGACAAGTTCCCTTAATTTGGGTAAAATAGGGATTTTATGATTGCATAGAACCAAAAATCCACTTCTAGGGTGTTCTACTAACTCAAAAAAGGACAATTTGTTTGATCACTAAGTCCTTAAAGTCTCTCCATCTCTTTATCTAATCCAGTCTCCTTAAAATTGGTCAAATACATGGTGATATTTGACCTAGTGCTTCCTCCCAAAATTCAATGCCTTCAATTCCTATTCCAAAAATTAAAAAATCTTATAGTACACATCCCTAACTTGCCTCATACAAGTGGAGAAGAAATTCCACTGGTGGATCAGCAAGTTAGGGCCATTTGAATGCCAAAACCCTAAAATTAAGCGTTTCTCAAACTAGCAAGCTTATAAATTTGATTACTTTTGAAAGAAAAAGGATAAAAACTTCAAACCACTACCAAAAGCCTTCAGACACTTAGCATCAACTCTTAAATTAGAGAGGTCATCATCCACCCCTTATTCTTCTATATTGTACTTGCAAAATGTCAAGAAATTGCACTGAAATAGGTATATTTTATTGATTTGAAAGCAAGTTTACAATTAGATCTTACCTCTTTATCCATTTTCAAATGTGTCAAGCCTAAATAGATTGTTTCCAACTGTTCCACTCAACCATCAAATGGTTTAATCCATTGGGACTCCTAAACCAAAATGTTGCTTAGTAAATTGTAAAAGTTGCTACTAACTTTTAAGCAACTTTTGCCATTATAGCAAGAAATGTTGCATTTAAACTTGATTAACACTTAAAAACCTTGTTAGGCTTCCAAACCCATAAGACACACCTAGAAAAACATGAAATGACTAACATATTATCCATTAGGACCAAATGATGCCCAAGGTTTATAAGCACACCAAGGGGTCTTGTGTCCTTAACAAAATCAATGGGTCATAGGGAGATTATGAGATCTATCCCCTGACCTTATTACAAACATATTGATGAATTAAAGTTAGGTGCTCTACACTATAAATTTTAGTCTTATGAACCTCATTCCTATCATAGATGCAATAGTGATTGTCATTCTAAAATTTAGGCTTAACCTTGGGTTCATAAAGTTTATAGTTATATGGTAGTGTAATGATCTTATTCAATATCAAAGTATTCAATATTAGTTTAAGTGAGTCTCCTAGAGTTGTACAAGTGTGCTTAGATTTAGAAACCCATGATGGTTTACCTCTACTAGAGTCATTAGATTTGTTTGAGTCAATATTCAAGTGGAGAAGAATATTTTTTTGTAGTTTGAATGTCATTTGTCATTGATCAAGTTGATGTCATTGGTTAAATTGAACACATTAGGCTCCTTCCTCATTTCTTCTATTTGTTTCATAACAACTTCTAAAGGTGAAGGTTCCTCCTTTTGAATCAAGTTGTCAACATTGAGGTTGTGTGGAAATTTTACTCCTTGAGAGAATAAGTGCATGAAGCATTTATCTTTTTCTTATATCTAGTTGTAACTGGCATGAAAAAAGATACAATAATTTAATAGGATAATTAGAATAGACTTGATTTTCAAACTAGGTTAGTAATATTTTCACTGTTCCAAAGTGATGATGTAAAAAGAGAAAAAATGCATAAAATGTTGTCCTCTTGCATTTAATGCTATCCTCTTGCATTTTTCTCCATATTTTTCCATAACATAAAGAAAATAAATTTAAGATTAGGATACCCATTTCACTCCTCTATAACATATCAAAAGATTAGGTAGGTTGTTTTGGACCAAGTCTCTATTGTTACACTGTGGGCCACTTTTTACGCATAGAAAAGAGAAATATAGGTGATTTTTCAAGGAAAAAAGGATTTTTATATTTCTTGAAGGTTACAAAGGTCCTTACAGTCATTAGATTAAGTTTTAGGCATCTAAGAGTTAAGATGTCAAAAATTGCAAAAAGTTGCAAAAGTTGTCAAAAGAAAATTGCAAAAATGCTAACAACTTTGCAGGAGTTTGGGAATTGGTGAAGGGCTAAGAATTTGGAAATAAGTTATTTTAGTGTTATCGAACCTTTTCCAAGCGTAAAAGTGGAATCAAGTGAAAAATATAAAAATTGCACTTTTTGTGCAAAGTTGCATTGTTGAAAGTTGTAAAAGTTGCTCAAATTTGCAAGTTAGTGGAAAAAGGGTCGTGGGATTGAAATGTCTATTTCATTAGCTCTAGGTGGTTGGGTAAAGCCTATCCCTAAGCTCATCCCATCCTGTTGAGTACTCAAACATTATCGGGTACGCTGAATCGAAATGTCCCTAAGGGTCATTAAATGCCATAGGCCAATGATCTTTGACGAGGCATACCTCAAAGCTCCTACAAGGTATGGATGTTATTCTAGTTCCTATAGGACTGTGTTGTGGAGACCTACAATAACCTCTCTTTTTTTGGAGATCTTACTCTATTTTGATTTTGTGACAGCATCTCAGGTGATGGTGAAACTTGTAGTGTTGGCTAGTACAAAGTTGTCAACTGCCAAATCTCTCTCACCTTTCATCATGGGATCAAACTATCTATTCTATTAGCTCTAGGTGGCCAAGTAAACCCTAGCCCCAAACTCATCCCATCTCATTGAGCACTTGAATGTTCTCGGGCATGCCAAACTGAAATGTCCCTAAGGGTCACTAAATGTCATATGGCTACAATATTTGATAGGGCATATCTTAGAGCTCGTGTGAGGTATGGATGTGATTCTAGTTCTTATTGGACCATTTTGTGGAGACCTACAATAACCTCTCTCACTTTTTGGAGATATTACTCCATTTCAATTTTGTGATGCCATCTCTGGTGATGCTAAAACTTGTAGTGTTGGCTAGTACAAAGTTGCCAACTACCAAATCTCTCTCACCTTTCATCATGGGATCAAACTATCTATTCTATTAGCTCTGGGTGGCTAGGTAAACCCTATCCCCAACCTTTTCCTATCCTATTGAGTGCTCAAACATTCTCAAGCATGTCAAACCGAAATGTCCCTAAGGGTCACTAAATACCATAGAGAAGTGATCTTTGATGGGGCATATCTCAGAGCTCATACGAGGTATGGATGTGATTCTAGTTCCTATAAGACCATGTTGTAGAGACCTACAATAACTTCTATCACTTTTTGAAGATCTTACTCCATTTTGATTTTGTGATGCTATCTCGGGTGATGCTGAAACTTGTAGTGTTGGCTAGTACAAAGTTACCAACTGCCAAATCTCTCTCACCTTTCATCCTAGGATTGAACTGTCTATTTTGTTAGCTCTAGGTGGCTAGGTAAACCCTATCCCCAAGATCGTCCCATCCTATTGAGCACTCAAACATTCTTGGGCAAGCTGAACTGAAACATCCCTAAGGTTCACTAAATGCCATAGGGCAACAATCTTTGACCAGGCATATCTCAGAGCTCGTGTGAGGCATATACAAGGTTGCATGGGGGTGGGGGTACTTGGGGTACTTAGGGTATGGGTACGGGTACAGTATGGGTACAACTATTTTTTATAATAGGGGACGGGGGTACTTGGGTATGTCAAACTTTATTAAATTAATTATACTTTTATATTTATAGAAAACTTGAATTTATGAGTCATGACAATGATTTTTCAAATCAAAAACAGTGATAAAGTTTGCAAATGTAATATATTGTTTTTAGTTTCAGATTTGTTATACGTTTGTAATAATAATTTATGATAAATTTTTAGATGCATAACATAGAAGAGAGGCTTTAAAGCTAAACAAGAAGATCATAAATCATATGACAATGACATATTGCAAATAATAAATTTTTGGCTTTAACACTGATAAAGTTTATTGCTAATCAATATTGTATCAAAAATTCAAACTGATTAGGTATTGAATTAAGCTTGATAAACAAATAATAGAGAAGGAAAACTTTAAACATGAACAAGATCATAAATCATATGATGATGACATATTGGAAATGATAAAATTATGCTTAAATAGTGATAAAGTTTATTGTTAATCAATATTCTATCAAGGTTTCAAACTGATTAGGTATTGAATTAAACTTGATAAGCAATGAACTGATACACACAAAAAATAGAAAAAAATAATCCAAAATCTCAATCAAGGTCCTTAGCTATGATGTTCTCCACCGAGTACCCAGTACTTGGGTATGTGGGTACGAGTACCAGGGGTGTGGGTACAAGTACCCATAAAAACTCATAATATATTATAATAACCAATAATGTCATACATGAACAAACATATAATATATTATGTTAATCAATAATGTCATACATGAAGGAACACATAATATATTATGATAATCAATTTAATGTTATACATGAACAAACATATAATATAAAATGATAACCAATAGTGGCATACATTAACAAACACATAATATATTATGATAACCAATAATGTCGTACATGAACAAACATATCATATATTAACCAATAATGTCATAAGTCTAATAATGTCATGTATCAAATAAATGTCATACATCAAATATAAAATGTCATAAATACATCAAATGTATATCGAATATGTCCACTGACATAAAATCCAACATATATGTCCGCTGATGCCTATACATGTATGTCTATCAACTATATCTTCTCCTTCCCATGAAGGGAAGGAAACAAATCTCTAGATGTCTTTGGTCATTGTGTGGAAGGAAACGGTGGTGATGATGGGGTCTTCCTCACACACTTGCTTGTCCTCTTGTTGAGGCTCTTCTCTAACTCGAGGTGATACTAAGAAAGTAGATATGAATAAATAATTATTATACATTGAAATCAAATATATGTACACACAAAATAAATTATTTTCTTACTGCCATCAAATAGTCACTTTGCAAATCCACTTCGAAGGCTCATGGATGATCGGGTATGACAAGGCCCTACAACAATTCAATCAATATATTCACTTATAAATAAAAATAGAAATTTTGATACTAACTATTATAAATAGTAAGTAAAACCAATAAAATTCTTTCATACCTCAGTCAATGGTTGTGAACTAGCCATAACTGTAGCCACTCCACGATCGATGGACTACTGAAGATGAGGAGAAGTCTCAGATGTCAAGATTTGCATATCATATAATACATGTTACATGTAACATGAAATATGAAACAAATATAATCAAATGAATTAAATTAGCATGAAACAAATGTACCTCTACGAAGTCTAGGCTCAGAGTACGTAGTGAATGTCGATGGTCCTGTAAAGAACTGATGCACATGTATAATTTTTTTTGTCAATCCTTAATATGATTACTTAATAAATATATGTATTAATTTAAATGATTAAATCAATACATACCTCTAGACTCGTTGACTAGACAAAAAATGGGGCCAAGGGATTGCTAATAGGGTTGCCAACACTCTGACTGTGGATTTTGAACAATGTCAATAGATGCTAATTAATTAGTCATTCACTATACATATGAAATGTGATCAAATGAGTTTATTATAATAGTAATTTACCTGTGTGTCAATGCCAACTATTTCATTAAGGACTAATCAGTGACAAGCCCATCATCTGCACTATCTCCAGCATGACTACCAAATGTACATAAGGATCCGCATGATGTGCACATGTGACCAAAACATGTAGAAGGCTCCTCCTCAACTAATGGACTCGTGCAATGAATGAGGGTCTATGTCAAATCATTAATAGTCTCTAGAGCACTAGCCTCTACATGTTCCTTCACGACTAAAGGAATAGTCACATGCTAACCCTGTGGCTTGACCATAGCTACCCTAACTACATTAGGGTCACAATGTGCCCTCGGCCTCTCCAATGATGACACCCCACCTCTACCTTAAGAGTCTAATATATCAAAATAATTGGAGATCTCCCTAAGGACAAACTCACAATACAATTTTCTTAAGAAATACATTGGGACCTCATGATTATTACAAGGAGGGGCATCAAAAACCATCCACCATCTATCCCAAAAATTATTTCTAATACCATCATTTATGCACCAATGGATGGGGAACCATTTAGTACTCTCTCTAATAGTATCTCATTCACCAGGTTTTCTAAATAATGTACAAATCCTCCCTTTTGGTATATCTTTTTCTTAACATCTTGATATGATCATTTATTTGCATAATATCTTTTTTGTTCATCCCTCTTCACCCACCAAATTTCCAACTAACCACTAATAGAACCTACGTGGGTCTTAATGGACTCGAGGGAGGATGCCAATTGAGCTCTCATTGGATTGGTTTGTCCAAAATCTTTCAACCTACCAATGAGTGCTTCTAATTCATTTTTGCCTCTTTCTATTTCATTTATTATGTTTTCTTGTGTGCCAGGAGGAGGTCTTGTAATTGGTTTAGGTTGTAGAATTTGTTGTTCTTGTTGGGGAGGGTTTTGGTTTGGATCTTGTTGAGGGTTTTGGTTTTAATCTTCTTGAGGATTTGTTGATTCATTATTTACATTTCCTGATAAGAAAACAATTGAAATCTAAATAAATAAACGAATTTAAAGAAAATTTTTAAAAAACCTTGATGGGAAGGCGGCATATTGGCAAGGTGGGTGGAAAAAACCTTCTATTCCTTCAATCCACATATGCACTATGAGGAGAGGAAGTAGAAAAATAGAGGAAAAATGAATGGGCTGCGAGTATGCAACCCATTTATAATAATTTGGTTTTTTATAAAGCACGTACGTGCTATAACGCATACACACTATAGCGTGTGTGCACTATAGAGTGTATGCACTATTGAAAATTAGAAAAAATAAAAAAGGTGTCACCTTTTTGGCACCACAACTTGGTGCACTTACCTTATAAAATCTGAAATTGAAAACAAGACATTTGCAAACTTTATCACTGTTCTTGATTTGAAAAATTATTGTCATGACTCATAAATTCAAGTTTTCTATAAATATAAAAGTATAATTAAAAATAAAATTTGACATCCCCCATCCCCTATTATAAAAAATAGTTGTACCTGTACCCTAAGTACCCCAAGTACCCCTATCCCTATGCAACCGTGTATATTATATGTTTGTTCATATATGACATTATTGGTTATCATAATATATATCTTTTTTTTATTGTTTACATTTTAAGTACATTCAATATATTTCATTGTAATGTAAATTGCATCCAAAATTATGCAAAGTGCTCACACCAAAAGCTAGTGGATTCCTAGCAAGAACACTTTTAAGGCAAACTACCTTTCCCACCTTCATAAGTGTCTTCAAAGACTCTTTCCAACTTGGTTACAATATTGAACAAACTTCTACCCAACATCACAAAACTACTTGATCACTTTCCCTGTTCAAGACTTGGGAAGCAGTAAGGGAAAAATGAGCAAATTTGAGAAATGGATCATAATCAACTTCTTGCTTCAAACTAACATCTTAGCCAGTTCAAGGAACACCTAATAAATATCTCATAAACTCCAGTCTGTCATCTATTCCATCCTTCCAAGAGATTCCTCAACATCCTATGAGTGAAAACAATCTTCCAACATCCTATGACTATATTTTCTTTGCAACATGTAATTTCTTGATTTTGGAGAAGCTCTTTACAAAGGGCAGTGGTTATGTTTCAAACCCATGAAATGACTATTAAGACAACTAAGAAGATCATTACCATCTTCCACTAACTCCATTCATGATAACATGCAGCTATATAAGGTGTAATGACTCTCAAAACACTTATTGAGTCAACTTATTAACAAAAACAACAAAAAAAAGAAAATCGTTAGGACTAAGGCAATTAGGGATTATAGGTGACCTCAAGTTCCTTGACCTTACAAAAAAGGATTACCTTATCACCATAAAAAAATAACATGTTCAAAATGATGTGTATGATCACCCCTTTACCTTATATCGTGAGTCTCCATCATTGGATGAGATGACATATCCAGTTGCCACAGTCAAAGATCATTTCCCTATGGCATTTAGTGATTCTTAGGGATGATTCAATTTGGTGTGTCTGAGAATGTTCGAGAACTCAATGGGATGGGACAAGCTTGGGTCTAGTGTTTACCTCACTCGAAGCTAACGAAATAGATAGTTTGATCCCACGACAAAAGGTGAGAGAGATTTGGCAGTTGGCAACTTTGTATTGGCCAACACTACAAGTTACAGTATCACCTGAGATGGCATTGCAAAATCAAAATGGAGTAAGATCACCAAAAAGAGAGAGAGGTTATTGTAGGTCTCTGCAACATGGTCTTGTAGCACTTAGAACCGCATCCATAACTCGCATGAGATCCGAGATATGCTCCATCAAAGATCACTACCCTATGGCATTTAGTGACCCTTAGGGATGTTTCAGCTCTGCATACTCGAGAAAATTCGAGCATTCAACAGGATGAGATGAGCTTGGGGCTAGGTTTACCTAGCCACCCAAAGGTAATAGAATAGACAGTTCAATCCCATCATAAACAATGAGGGAGATTTGGTAGTTGGCAACTTTGTGTACTGGTCAACACTACAAGTTTCAACATCACCCGAGATGGCATTGCAAAATCAAAATGGACTAAGATCTTCAAAAAGTGAGAGTAACTATTGTAGATCTCTGCAACACAGTCCTATAGCACCTGGAATCAAATCCATACCTCGCACAAGCTCTGAGATATACCCCATCAAAGATTGTTGCCCTATGGCATTTAGTGACCCTTAGGTATGTTTCAGTTTAGCGTGCCCAAGAATGTTCAAAAGTTCAACATGATGGGACAAGCTTGGGTCTATGGTTTAGCCAGCCACCTGGAGCTAACAGAAAAAATAGTTCGATCCCATGAAAAATGTTTAGGGAGATTTGGTAGTTGGCAACTTTGTACTAGCCAACACTATGAGTTTCAGCATCACCTGAGATGGCATCGCAAAATCAAAATAGTGTAAGATCTCCAAAAAATGAGAGAGTTATTTTAGGTCTCTGCAACATGGTCCTACAGCACCTAGAATTGCATCCATACCTCACATGAGCTTCGAGATATGCCCTGTCAAAGATTGTTGCCCTATGGCATTTAGTGACCTTTAGGAAAATTTCGGCTCGACGTGCCCAAGAAGATTTGAGTTCTCAAAGGGATAGGACAAGCTTGGAGCTAGGGTTTACCTAGCCACCTAGAGCTAACAAAATAGATAGTTTGATTCCACGATGAATGATGAGGGAGATTTGGCAGTTGGCAACTTTGTACTGGCCAACACTACAAGTTTTAGCATCATCCAAGATGGCATCGTAAAATCAAAACAGAGTAAGATCTCCAAAAAGTGAGAGAAGTTATTGTAGATCTCTGCAACATGGTCCTATAGCACCTAGAATCACATACATACCTCACATGAGATCCAAGATATTCCCCATCAAAGATCACTGCCCTATAACATTTAGTGACCCTTAGGGATGTTTCAGTTCAACATGCTCGAGAACATTCAAACACTCAATGAGATGTGATGAGCTTGGGGCTAGGGTTTACCCAGCCACTCAAAGTTAATGAAATAGATAGTTCGATCCCATGAAAAATGGTGAGGGAGATTTGGCAGTTGGCAACTTTGTACTGGCCAACACTATGAGTTTCAGCATCACCTAGGATGGCGTTGCAAAATAAAAATAGAGTAAGATCTCCAAAAAGTGATAAAAGGTTATTGTAGGTCTCTACAACATAGTTCTATAGCACCTAGAATCACATCCATACCTCACACAAGCTCCGAGATATGCCCTATCAAAGATTGCTTCCTTATGGCATTTAGTGACCCTTAGGGATGTTTTGATTCAACGTGCCCAAGAATGTTTGAGCACTCAACAGGATATGATGAGCTTGGGGCTAGAGTTTACCTGGTCACAAGGAACTAATAAAATAGATAGTTCGATCCCACGATGAACAATGAGGGAGATTTGGTAGTTGGCAACTTTGTACTGGCCAACACTACAAGCTTCAACATCACCCGAGATGGCATTACAAAATCAAAATGGAGTAAGATCTCCAAAAAGTGAGATATATTATTGTAGGTCTCTCCAACATGGTCTTATAGCACCTAGAATTGCATCCATACCTCCCATGAGCTCTGAGATATGCCCCGTCAAAGATTGCTACCCTATGGCATTTAGTGACCCTTAGGGACGTTTCGGTTCGGCGTGCCCAAGAACATTCGAGTACTCAACGGGATGGGATGAGCTTGGGGGTAAGGTTTACCCGGCCACTCAGAGCTAACATAATAGACAGTTTGATCCCACAAAGAACAGTGAGGGAGATTTGGCAGTTGCCAACTTTGTACTGACCAACGCTATGAATTTCAAAATCACCCAAAATGGCGTCACAAAATCAAAACAGAGTAAGATCTTCAAAAAGAAAGAAAGGATATTGTAGGTCTCTGCAACACGGTCTTATAGCACCTAGAATTGCATCCATACCTCAAACGAGCTCCAAGATATGCCCTGTCAAATATCATTGTCCTATGGCATTTAGTGACCCTTAGGGATGTTTTGGTTCAGCATGCCCAAGAAAATTTGAGAGCTCAATAGAATGGGATGAGCTTGGGGCTAGGATTTACCTTGCCACTCAAAGCTAACAGAATAGATAGTTTGATCCCATGATGAATGGTGAGGGAGATTTGGCAGTTGACAACTTTGTATTGGCCAACACTATGAGTTTCAACATCACTTGAGATGGCATCACAAAATCAAAATAGAGTAAGATCTCTAAAAAGTGATAGAGGTTATTGTAGGTCTCCGCAACATGGTCCTATAGCACCTAGAATCGCATCTATACCTCACACGAGCTCTGAGATATGCCTCATCAAAGATCGCTGCCCTATGGCATTTAGTGACCCTTATGGATGTTTTGGTTCAATGTGCCCAAGAACATTCAAGCACTCAATAGGATGGGACAAGCTTGGAGCTAGGGTTTACCTAGCCACTCAGAGCTAATGGAACAAACAGTTCAATCTCACAACGAACAATGAGAGAGATATGAGCAAGATATGTATGCTATGAGATTTGATCCATAAATGAAACCTATAGCACTGTATCTATTTTAGAAGCATATTCTTTGACTTGAAATTGAACTTTCATGCAAGTCGGAAATGGTAATTCAGAAAAAGTTGTGTTGATAACAATACTTGGCAGTGTTGCTCCTCTTAGGGTTATTCTAGATTCAAATGCCACTGCTAGTGAGGTGATTAAACAAGCTTTGGAATTGTACTCAATGGAAGGATGGTGGCCTGTACTTGCCCTAAATAGTTCCTATTTTGAGCTTCATTTTTTGCAAGAACCCTCCGAAGGTGAGTGGGTTTCAAAGTCATTTAGATTTTGATAACAACATTAATGCAGAGTGTTTTGTTGATATTTTCTATATAGTCTTGTATTATCAATTTTTTGCATCAAATTTTATGATTTATCAACAGAGTATGGAAGCAAGAGAAGATGATAAAAATCTAAAATACTGGTAATGCAAACCTATAGAATTGAATTCAGCAAAATCTTAGCTGAAAATTCAATGTGAACTCTGAAACTCCGTAGAAATTTTATTTGTTACTTGTAAATATGTGCCATCTAGACATTTCTTATAACAAGTTGAGAATTTTAAATTAATGAAACTGTGTAGTCAACCAATTGGGGAAAAAGATCTGGTAAAATAGTCTCTAATCTGAAACCGTATCTGAGAAGGATATCTCATTTTCTTATTGTTTAATTGCAATGTTTTGGTATCAGTGTTGGAGTCAAATGTCATAATCGAGGACTTGATATTTCACCAATTTCTACTTTTCTAGAAAAAATGCATTTCTACTCTTACTTGTAATGGTGATGACAAACAGAAAATACAATCATTAGATTTAGCAAGCAAGTCATGGTGGAACAACATCAAAGCACTGATAACATCTAAAGTTTTCATGCAAACAATTCCCTAAAGTTAGCAAATTCAACCATTTTTTATACTGTTGGAAGCACTTAATAACCCTACTAAATCTAGTCAATCTTTGATCTCAGTGTACCTTATTTATAACAATCAAAAGATCAAAATTTTTAACAGTAACAAAGTCCAAGTTTTGAAAATAAAATTTCATTTAAAAAATTTAAAAGTGGAAGCTATAACTTGAGGTTAACTTGAGTCAATTAACCGCAAAGAAACAACACATTTTGACTAATTACTAAGCAAACAAGGAGGAGCCTATAACGAGCCATTGGAGAAAATTACCAGACCAGATTTGTGTGGCCTAAACCATGTAATTTTTAAATGCACTTTTTTTTTTCAGATTAAATATATTCTAGACCTTAGACTTTTATAGAGAAGAATAATTCATATGCTAATCTCAATTCACTGAGTTTTGAGACACCTAATCTGAATAAGATTAAATGGAAATCCAAACACAACCTGTTAAGATGTTTGTCAATATTACCAATTTATAACTACAAACCCAAATACCCAAACAAATTTGAATTTAGTGTAAAAGAATCACACTCAATAAATTTAAACTTATAATTCTAAATCATAGCTATAATAATAATTACTTAATCATAAAAACCAAATAGACACCATGTTTTATGATTTATGAATGTTTAAGTACACTTTTTTTATCTTATTATTATTTATGTGCTTCAACTTTTGATAGATGTAAAAGATAAAAGCAACAAAAGAATTGACATATATCATTGTAAATTTGTAACCTCCCTAATGCCCCGACTAAATGTGGCAACATACTCAAAAGGAAGACATTTTATTATCTAGATAGAATTTCATGGAATGCAATGATTGCAGATAATGTGGTTGAAAAGTGGCAGTGTCAAGCTAAATTCTGCAAGATCTGATTGCATGCTCAGGGCTTCAAAACAAAAGGACACATTTCATTTTCCTGATAAATCATATAATCATCTTACTAAGTTAATTTATAGAACTCCAAAAAAAATCAACTCAAAAATCTTAAAATATATAAATAAGATTTAATTTACAAATTACAATATAATACATCAATTAATTTCATTGAAAGAACTAAATAAATTCCTAACCCTACATGTTTCAATTAATCAATTGTTTATCTTATAATAAACGTTTGAGTATATTTATCTAGAATCTAATCGATTAAAAATTGAAACATATTAATTTCTATAAATTGTCCGAATTTAAAATAAAATATTAGCCCTAGCAGTTCCATTATTCCTCACGTATAGAATTTGGAGAAGCATAAATAATTTCTTGCATGACCTGTTATAGTAGATGAAAAGTCTGTCATACAAGATGCAGGGAAAAGAAAATAAGAACCAAAGAAAATTACAGAAAGTAATGAAAAGGAGAAGGTAAACTCTATATATTTGTGATTTCAAATTCATAAACAAATGTTGACAGACAACACAGAGCTTCTGTTAATTCATTCATACATAAAGAAGGAGATGGACATAGCTACAACTCTCTTACCCTCTTAGGCTTTTACCGCAGGAGACTCCTCGTTTTGTTCTTCACTTCAATCAAAGAGATTACTTCACAGATCAACAAAGGAACAGAAGAGAATCCATGTCTTCACATGATGAAGACAAATCTACATTTGGTCCCCCATTCATTATTCAGAAAGCCCAAAATCTAACAATAAACATAAGTCATGGCCCATAATTCACAATAAGATGATCTACTATTTTAAACTTTCAAGACTTGTATGGATGAAAACTTGTAACCCTTGATTTAGTCAGAGTAAACTAAAATGAAGAGCTTTGAGTATCTGATGCGCCTTCACAATTATTTATTACACCTATGTCACAAACTAAATTAGATATTGTGGGCTTTAATTTGATGGAAGTGGAAGATTCTGTGGTGAAATCATGCTGAATGAGATTCAATAGATTGGACACCTCTCTCATGTTGGGCTGAGCTTCAGGTGAATCGGTTGAACACACCAGATCAAGACGCATCAATGAAATGAGACATTCTTCTATTTCTTTGCCAGCCCTTTCCATTAACAAGCTCTCATCAATTACCTCAAATGCCTTGTCTAGAAATGCCCTTTTAACCCAATTATGGAGGTTCAGATCACCATCAAACATATTATCAGTCGGCCGCCTCCTTGTCAGCATTTCCAATAACAGAATGTCATAACTATAAACATCTCCACTTGGAGAAATCATGCCATTCAACCCATATTCTACAAACAAGTTATTAATTAGAGTTGTGTACTCTGTTTCTAAATGGAAATCCTTAATTTTGTTAAAAAAGAAAGACAACTGGCAAAACATACTTGGAGCAATGTAGCCCACTGAGCCTTTTAAATCCATTATTGAAGTTACTAAATTGCCGATGATTCTTCCAATCAATCTGGATATGCCATAATCTGAAAGATGAGCTGTCATACTTTCATCTAGAAGAACATTGCTTGGTTTTATGTCACAGTGTACTATTTGCAGGAAGCAATCATAATGAAGATATTCCACCGCATGGGCTACATCTGTGGCTATGTTCAGCAATTTTCTTAGTCCCAATCTACACCTATCTAGATTCAAATGCTTCTCTAAACTTCCACTGGTAAAATACTCGAAGACTAAAGCTTTGAAGTGAGGTGAGGAACATGTGGTGATGATTCTGATGTCGAGCCTTCTGCAACACTCTGCATTCTGCTCTAAAAATCTTTTCCAACTGCTCATGCATTAAATTGAGGACCTTCACGGCAACATTGGTACCATCAGGCAAAAATCCTTTGTACACTTATCCAAAGCTATTTGTTGCAATTAAATTGGAGTTGTGAAATCTATTTGTTGCCGCAAGAAGCTCTTCATGTGAGATTCGTGGGTGCTCCACCTTTTCAAGCATTTCACAAATTGTTTGTTTGAATCCTGCTCTACTCTGCAAGCTCCTTTTCCACAGAACTCCCAAAACTAGACAACAAATTATAAAAAGAGCAACAACACTTACTACACCCATTATTTTCAATGTGGAGTGACTTCTTCCTATTCTTGTTGGAATGCTGATTACTAATTTATTGTTTGTCAGGTTCAAATACCTGATTCCTTTTACACTCTCTGGAATTTCACCTGTTAATATGTTGTTTGACAGGTCCAACCAATCAAGCCCACTTATATTCCCTAAAGCCTCAGGAATTTCTCCTGTTAATTCGTTGTTTGACAGGTCCAACCAATTAAGGTAGCTGATATGCCCCAAAGCTTCTGGGATTTCACCTGTTAATATGTTGTTTGACAGGTCCAACCAATTAAGCTAGCTGATATGCCCTAAAGCTTCTAGAATTTCACCCGTTAATTTTTTGTTCGATAGATTCAAGCAGGCAAGGTGACTCATACTCCGTAAAGCTTCTGGAATTTCACCTCTCAATTTGTTGCTTGAGAGGTCGAACTGGTAAAGCTGACTCATTCTCCGTAGAGCATCTGGAATTTCTCCCATTAATTTGTTATTCGATAGGTCCAAATTCTGAAGCTGAGCCATATTCGCCAGAGCCTCTGGAACCTCACCTGTCAACATGTTGTTGGAACAATCCAAAGAGGATAAAAATCTGAGGTTGGAGAAAGTAAATGGAATCTTGCCTGTCAAGGAATTGTGGCTCAGATTCAGAAAACTGACCTCTTGCTCAGAGTTATAGTAATAGGAATAGGATCTTTGCCAAGTAGAATCACCAAGCAAAGGAAGGTTGCCAATTCCTACTGGAATTGTTCCTGTGAGATTGTTTCTATCCAATCTGATCTTCTGCAGGAGCTTCGCATTTTGTATATTGAATGGGATGATTCCTGTTAGGTACTTTCTCTGTAAATATAAACTTGTCAAGTGCTTCAGTTTGAAAATATTGGAGGATATGTTGCCCGATAATAGATTGTGACTCAAATCCACAAGAGTCAAATTAGATAAATTTGATGAGAAGCTGTGAGGTATCTCTCCAGAAAGATGATTAAATCCTGTCAATTCATTATTGTTGAGGTTAAGGTCACGCAGATTGCTCAGAGAAGCCAATTGCGGAGGAATAGATCCTAAAAGCCCATTGTAAGAGAGACGCAGAATTGTCAAACTGGGAAAGCTGCCAAGACAGTGAGGGATTGGGCCTTGTATGTAGTTGTAACTGAGATCGAGAAGTTGAAGGGATGGCAGCTGACAAACATACTTCCAAATACTAGTTATGTTACCACTATAAAAATTAGACAAGTTGAGTCTGACAACAATATCATCACCTGATCCGTTTTCACCACAACTGACACCAGGCCATTGGCATGGGTCAGCCTGCTAATGTTCCCATGAATGAATCAGAGTGGAGATATTTTTCATAATTTCAGCTTGTTCAGTTTTGAGGGAGAGCGAAAGAGTGAGAAATGAGAGAGAGAAGATGAGAATCAGAAGAGGAAGAGTGTGCAAAAATACCTCATTGCAGACTGTTGTTGATCTGTGTTCAGAGGAGATGATTTTCATCAGTCGAAGAAGTGTAGGTATGCAGCATGGTCTATACCCAAACTGTCCAATCTCTTATAATTATTAATTAATTTAAACATGTTACGTTCATTATATTTAATTTTCAATTAATTAATCAATAATTCCATAGTCCATAGTCAATCTAAACTCAACCTTTCAACACGGCAAAAATTGTGACCATTCAATTCAAGTCAAGATTTATTTTTCCAGCGAAGAAGATTACAACAAATGTGTGGCTCGCATTGATTTGACCATTCAAATTTAGACTAATTTGGCGAGAGCGATGAGGGGTGAAAAACATCATATGTAATGTGAGCCAAATGCCATGGACGTATGTCATTTTTTTTCCAAAGCATTCATGATCGAAATGTCTAAAGGAAAGATCTTGGAAATTGTGAAGAAAATCAAAGTTGATTTCACACCCAATATTCCGAAGAAGGAAGAGACTAATCAGCTAGATTTCTTTAGGCCAATTGCTCTTTGTAATGTGGTCTATAAAATCATTACTAAGCTCCTTGCAGAGAGGCCTAAAGTTTGGCTTCCCATGGTTATCTCCGAGGAACAAGGGGGTTTTGTGACAGGAAAACAAATTTTGGATGGGGTGATTATTGCTTCTGAAGCTATTCACTCTATGTGTACTTCCAAAGAACGTGACATGTTCATTAAGCTTGATATGGCTAAGGCTTATGATAGAGTCAATTGGAATTTCTTGAGGAAAGTTCTTCTGGCATTTGGCTTCAATCAAGAATGGGTGAGATGGGTTCTTAGTTGTGTTACTACTCTTTCTTTCTCGGTCCTTATTAATGGTGAATTGTTAGAGCTTTTTGGGGCATCTAGAGGTCTTCGCCAAGGAGATCCCCTCTCTCTTTCTTTGTTTATCATTATGGCTGAGGGACTAGGTAGACTTATGAAGTTTCATGTATCCCAAAATCTGATTCAAGGATGGCATTGGGGAATTGGTTTGCCCACTCATTCCCACCTCCAGTTTGTTGATGATACGGCCCTTGCTGGAAGAGCTCAAATTTGGGAAGCTAAAGCCTTTCAACTAACCTTGGATACTTATTTGGCTGCCTCTGGGTAGAAAATTAATGACCATAAGTCCTCTATTTTTTTCTTCAATACTCCTGAGCCTATCCAATGGAGGATTGCTAATATCCTGAGATTTCAGATTAAGTCTCTCCCTCTGACTTACTCGGGGGTCCCTATTGTGATGGGTAGATAGCCTAGGCTATTTTGGCAAAGCTTGCTCGACAAACTTCGACACAAAGTCAATCATTGGACTCATAGGTGGCTTTCTACTGCTGGCAGGGTGACACTTCTTCAATCTATGATTCAGGCCCTTCCCATATACAGAAGCATGGTCTAGGCTGCCCTGGTATATTTTATTAAGGAATTTGATGCTCTCTCACACCAATTTCTTTGGAATGGCAATTTGCAAAATACCAAATGGAGCCTCATCAATTGGGATACCGTTTGCAGGCCAAAAAAGGAAGAAGGCCTCGGCCTTCGTTTTGCTATCTTGTGTAGTCAAGCTCTTGCTATTAAGCTCTATTGGTGCTGGTGTTCATGTCAGTCTTAGCTTTGGGTTCGTATCTTGTCACACAAGTATTTACGTAGTGTTGAACCTTCAAATATTTCCAGGTTTTCTCTTGAGGGAAGAGGCTCTATGGCGTGGAATACCCTCAAGATTGGTGCTCAGCTGGTGAAGAGAGGTTTATTTTGGATCTGTAACAGAGGAATTGAGGCTCTATTTTGGAGTGATTCTTGGAATGGGCATCCTCCTCTCTTATCTTCTCATCCGCATTGGCCGTCTCTTTGTGATTTTTTCCTTTCTGCTGGATGGAATAAGGTGGCTCATTATAAAGAGGCTTATAACCTGGTCCTTGTTGTGGGTTACAGATGGAAGAATTCTTATAATTGGCTGCTTGGGGGCTCTCTGGGGGATCGGTTTGAACTTTCTCAGATATTGGCGTCTAGGGAGTGCAACTCTCTGTAAGAACCTAATGTTTTGGCTTGGGGGGGTGCTTCTTCTAGCAAGTATTATATTTCTTTAGGATACCTTGAGTTGACGAAGCAAGTTTTTGGTGAGGTGGAGGTCTCTTGGTGGAAGAAAGTTTGGAATAGTTTTTCATGGCCTAAGTGTAACTTTTTCCTCTAGATTCTGGTTTACAACCATTGTCTTACTTGGGAGAATCTCTGCAAGCGAGGCTTCCAGGGGCCTTCCATCTATGTTTTATGCCACAAAAGCGTAGAGAGTGTCTCTCACCTTTTTTTCCAGTATCCCTTTGCAAAACAGATTGGGCACTTTTGGTGGAGTGTGTGGGGATGCACGTGCTGGCATGTCTCCTCTTTGACTGAATTCTGGGACCGTTTGGGTCAATCCCCTTCCAAGACTTCTTTTCTTCAGGTTGCTTGGACTATTGGCCCTTCCCTTATCTTATGGCATGTTTGGCTTGAGGGGAATAGGAGGATCTTTCATGATGTGTAGTTTGAGATCAAACACCTATGGGGGAAAATTGTTAATTCTCTTCATGAAACTATACTAGCTAAATGTGATATTGGTGGAGGCTTAAATCCTATTGATGTTGGTATTTACACATGCCTTTCCTTTCCTCTTCAGGGTAGTACTCCCTCAGTTCCCCACAACTACTTTGGGAGTAAAGCTAGGCATCACTCTTAGCGTGTTAATCATGAGGGGCATTGGTCTCCTCCTGAGGTGGGCATTCTTAAAATAAACACTGATGGTTCTTCCTGGGGAAATCCTGGTCTAGTAGGTATTGGGGGAGTTGGGCATGATAGTTCTGGTGATATTCAGTTTATGTTTTCTATATACAAGGGTTACCATACTAATAACCTCATGGAAGTCCTAGCTATCTTGGTTGCAGTGGAACAGTGCTATCAACATGGCTGGAAAAGAATTATATGTGAGACTAACTCACAGGTGGTTGTGAATTTATTGAATATCAGGAACCTTATGCATGTGGCTTGGCATTTGGCTCTGGTTATTCAGCAAATTATTCAATTATGCAATTCTCTAAATTATGTGTCTTTTATGCATATCCCTCGTGAGTGGAATGGTGTGGCTGACTGTCTAGCTAAATGGGCCTCTAAGCATGGGCCAAATTGGAACATTATTGATCATAGGATGCTTCCCCTTGATTTATCTCAGATGTTGGTTCAACGTGTGGACTAGGATAAAGCTTTGTAGTTCTCTTTGTTTCTTGTGTTATTCTACTCTCTTTGGTATTCAATAAAAATTTTACCCCTCTTTTAGTTAAAAAAATAATATAAAAGTCTTCTTGATAGATCCCAAATAAAGAGTATCACATACTTCTGCCTCTCATTTTTTTAATCCCAATTCATCATTATGTTACATTTATTTATTAGTAAAAAATTACAATTTTTTCAAAAAATAAATCACAAATGAAGCAACATAGAAACTCAGTTTTATTAAATTTTCACAATCGATTGCAACCTAAAATTACCAAGCCAATGTGATAATGGTGGTCATTTGTTTCTCCATTATTAGCCTATTTATTTGTAACATTTAAATTGTGTAATGATTATGTCCATAGAGAGATACTAAGATAATATATTAAAGGAAGGGGAGAAAATTTAGAATAACGTTAATTGAAGGGAAGAAACAATTACAAATTTAAAGACTCTTTAATCATTAGTTTGATAAATTGGTCATTACTATCTTATTTTTGGGAGTGACAAGCACGTACGGTGATTGTTCATCGTACGGTGGAATGTACATTGAGGCACCATATGCTTATATTAGTTGCTTGGACAAGTCAATCTCATGTAGAGTGAGATACATGTATAACATGTAAGATTAATTTATTAATGTAACATTAATTCATTAATTCATTTTAATGGCCCACATGAAGAGGCACGTATGATAGGAAGTTACGGTTTGTTAAAAAGGGATTTCACATCCTTAGTGTAATTTTTATTTCATCATTTTTAGAGGAGTAGTTTTTCCAAGACTCCTACTTTGATGGACAAGTGGAGTATAACTGTTTTGGTAAAACCGACCCTCTCTCCAGCCATAAATGTTTTTTTAGAATACCATCAAATGTTAAGTGAGAAAAACTGAAAATGTATCGGTAAAAGGGTAAGAGGGAGAAATCATCTTTTATCTCAAAAAAGGCATCTTGAAGCAACAAAGACTACTTCACTATATTGGAGTAATAAAGATTGTTGCATCAGCCATCTTCCAAATTTCAGCACAAATGGACTTAGGTAAGTAATTGATGATTAATGTTTTTTTCCGCATTATGATATGTTTGTGAAAATCATGAAAGTTCTAGATCTTGAAATTATAGCAGATTCTGAATTTAAATGTTAACATGTGGTATAAGAGCCTTGTTGAGAACTCTCATGTTTTTCCATTATATTCGATGATGATTTATACATTTTATTGGATCAAAAATTTTATGCATGCTACAAACATAAAATCATGATTTGGTTTAATACATGGTTGCCTGCATAATAATTTTGTTGTATTGCCTATTTTGTTTGTTGATTTAATGTATATGCAAAATCATTATATTAATTTGAGATCTATATTATGATATGGTTTGACAGCCACCAAAGTGGTCCAACCAGAATGATATGTATATATCAAGTTAAATTATTGAAAATTTTTAATACTTTTTTTTCTAGTGTTAAAACAAAAAATAACGATTTTGCAAATTGCAATTTTTTAATCATTAGAATATTAGGTTGGCCCAAAGGTGCACCATTTAAAAAAAAAAAAAGATAAATTAATTGGAATAGGATGATCGGTGGATATTCACAATTAATGGTTAGTACGAATACCCAAAGGTAACGAACTTACTTAGTTGTGAATATTTTATTAATTAGTTCTATTAGGTGAAAGAGAATCACCATAATGGTTAATAGTTTACCATAAGATTAACCCAAAGGTAGTTCACGATAATATTATTTATTATTAAGCCATGTGTTTTTTTCATGTTGGTTATTTTAATTATAACTCTTAAAATTAATGTTGTGAACATGAATTTTCGGTTGCAATGTCAGTTCCTATTTCACTACATTCGCATGCCTCTTCTGTTCCAATCTTGAATGGAATGAATTTCTCAGATTGGAGAGAATAGGTTCAGTTTCACCTCGGTGTTCTGGATCTTGATACAGCTCTTGAAACTAAGAAACTGACTACTATTACTGATAAAAGAAGTAAGAAAGAAAATAATATATTAAAAGCATGGGAAAGATCGAACAAATTGAGCCTTAAGTTTATGTGGATGACTGTAGCAAACAACGTCAAGTCAACTCTCCCTGAAATTGACAATGCTAAAGAATTTCTGAAATATGTGGGAGAGCATTTCTAAACTGCTGACAAATCCCTTGCTAGAACATTAATGGCTACATTTACCACCATGAAGTTTGATGGTACACACGACATACATGAGCATGTTCTTGAAATGAAGGTGGATGAATGTGGTTGCTCAATTAAAGACACTTTAATTGAAGGTGGATGACAAATTTGGTTGCTCAATTAAAGACACTTGAGATGAAGGTGGATGAATTTTTCCTCATGCAATTTATTTTGAACTCCTTTCCTCCTTAGTATGGGTTGTTTCAAATTCACTATAACATTATTAAGGATAAGTGGAATGTGAATGAATTGGCCAATATGCTCAATCAAGAAGAGGCATGCCTTAAGCAACATGGATAGTATTCAGTTCATCTACAACTCAAGGAACCAAAAGGAAATGGAAAAAGAAAAGAAAGGGCATGAAGTGAGTACCGCCTAAGGCGTATGAGCCTAATCAAGGTTCTCAAGCCTATAAGAAGGACAGGAATAGCGATAAGTGTCACTTCTGTAAAAAGTTGGGACACTATCAAAAAGACTTTCAGAAATGTAGAGAATGGTCCAAAAAGAAAGGTATGAATTTAGTTTTTGTTTGTTTCAAATCAAACCTAACTAAAGTTCCTTTGAATACTTGGTGGATTGATTATGGGTCTACTACTCATGTTTCAACTATGATGTAGGGATTCCTTACAACCCAAACCACATATCCAAATGAAAATTTTCTATTCATGGGAAATCAGGTTAAAGCTCTAGTTGAAGCCATTGGGACCTATCGTTTATCTCTAGATTTTGGTTATCATTTGGATCTGTTTCAAACTCTTTATGCTCCTTCTATTTCAAGGAATTTAATTTCCTTGTCTAAACTTGACATTGTTGGATACTCTTTTAAATTTGAGAATGAAAGTTTTAGGTTGTTTAAGAATACCTCTTTTATTGGTTTAGGCATTCTTTGTGATGGTTTGTACAAATTAAATCTTGATAATCTTTTTTCTGAAACTATTCTTACCTTGCATCATAATATTGGTACTAAACATAGTCTCATTAATGAAAATTCTTCACTTGTGGCATAAACGGCTAGGACATATTTCCAGAGAATGATTACTAAGATTAGTTAAAGGTGGGATTCTCCTAAACCTAGATTTTTCTGATTTTGGGTTAAGTGTGGATTGTATTAAGGGAAAAAAAACCAAACACACCAAGTAAGGTGCCACATGTAGTACAAAACTGCTTGAGATTATTCATATAGACATTTGTGGGCCTTTTGACAATCCATCTTTTGGTGGAGAAAAGTATTTTATCACCTTTATAGATGATTTTTCATGTTATGGTTATGTCTAGATTTGTTGCACAAAAAATCTTAGTCCATGGATGCTCTTGAGGTATACATTACTGAGGCTGAAAGGTAATTAGACAGAAAGGTGAAAATCATCAGGTCTGATAGAGTGGGGAATACTATGGAAAGTATGATGAAACAGGGCAGTGCCCTAGCCCATTTGCTAAACTCCTTGAGAAGCACGACATATGTGCACAATATACTATGCCTGGGATGCCACAATAGAATGGTGTAGCTAAGAGGCGTAATCATAGTCTACTGGATATGTTAGGAGTATGTTAAGTAATTCCAATTTACCCTTGTCATTGTGGATGTGTGCACTTAAAGCTATTGTATAATTATTAAATTGGGTTCCTAGTAAGTCAGTTCCAAAGACCCCTTTTGAATTGTGGACAGGAAGGAAGCCGAGTTTGAGACACCTGCATGTTTGGGGTTATCCAGTGAAGGTTAGAGTGCATAATCCACATGAGAAGAAATTAGATTTTAGAATAGTTAGTGGTTCCTTTGTTGGTTACCCTAAAAAATCCAAAGGGTATCAGTTTTACTGTCCTCACCATAGGACATGAATTGTAGAAACCAATAATGCTAGGTTAATTGAAAACATAGATGTTAGTGGGAGTGATAAGTCACAACAAGCAGTCATCCAATAAGTCAAGGTACAAGCCCCTGTATCTTTGGCTTTGAAGGAAATTGTTGTTCCTACCATTGTTGAACAACCTAACAACAACAATAAGACTGTTGTCAATGAACAACAAATTAATGAGCCCCCACCTTATAATGAAACCCTCATCAACGAACTACAGGTAGTCATTAAGAAGATCTCAAAGGGAAAGGAGGTATTCTATTTTAGATGATTATGTGGTTTATCTACAAGAAGCAGGGACATGTAAGGATCTAGTTTCATTTTTACAAGTCATAGAAAGTAATGATTTTGCTAAATGGGTTGATGCCATGAATGATGAACTAAAATCAATGAAACAAAATGGAGTTTGGGATCTTCTTGAATTTCCCAAAGGACACAAGAAATTTGGTTGCAAATGGGTCTTTAAGACCAAGCGCGACAGTAACGGAAATATTGCATAAAGCTAAAGTTGTGGCCAAGGGTTTCACTCAGAAAGGAGGCATAGATTACACAGAGACTTTCTTACTTGTATCCAAGAAAGACTCACTTAGAATCATTTTAGCATTGGTGGCTCATTATGATTTGGAGCTGCACCAAATGGATGTAAAAACCACTTTTCTGAATGGGAGTTTAGAGGAAGAAATCTATATGGATCAACCTAAAGGTTTCTCCATTAAAGGAAAAGAACACCGAGCTTGCAACCTTAAGAAATCAATATATGGACTTAAACAGGCTTCTTAGCAATGGTACCTTAAGTTCCATGATACCATTTCTTCCTTTGGATTTAAGGAAAACATTGTTGATCAGTGTATATATCAAAAGGTTAGTAGGAGTAAGTTTATATTTCTAATTTTATATGTTGATGATATATTGCTTGCCACCCGTGATTTTGGTTTATTGCATTAAACAAAGAAATTTCTCTTAATGAACTTTGAAATGAAAGATATGGGTGAGGCATCTTTTTGTGATAGGAATTGAAATATTTCAAGATTGATGATGTGGATTGTTAGGATTGTCTTAGAAGGCCTATATTGAAAGAGTTCTAGAGAGATTTGGGATGTTGAAATGTTTAGCTAGTGATGCCCCTATTCAGAAAGGGGATAAATTCAGCTTTATGCAATGTCCACAAAATGAATGGGAACAAAAATAGATGGAGGCCATTCCTTATGCTTCTTCTATAGGAAGTCTAACATATGCACAAACTTGCACTAGACCAGACATCAGTTTTGTAGTTGGTATGTTGGGAAGATATTAGGTTAACCCTAGGTTGGATCACTAGAAAGCTGCAAAGAAAGTGATGAGATACTTGTAGGGAACAAAGGATTACATGCTCACATTTAGGAGGACTGATAATCTGGAGGTAATTGGCTACTTAGACTCAAATTTTACTGGATGCGTTGATAGAAAAAAGTACACTTTTGGTTATTTGTTCCTATTAGTTGGGAGCAATATCATGGAAAAGTGCAAAACAAACCATCATTGCTTCATCCAATATGGAAGCTAAATTTGTGGCATGCTTTGAGGCCATGGTTCATGGTTTGTGGTTGCAAAATTTTATCTTAAGACTTGGGGTTGTTGACTCTATTTCCATGTCGCTGAGAATTTATTGTGATAACTCTATAGCTTTATTTTTCTCTAAGAACGACAAGTATTCTAATGGTGCTAAACACATGGAATTGAAATACTTTTTCATTAAAGATGAAGTTCAAAAATAGCAAGTGTCAATTGAACATATAAGCACAGTTAATTATGGTTGCAGATCCATTGACAAAAGGATTTCCCCCAAAATTATTTAAGGAACATGCCAATAGAATGGGTATTGAACACAACACATAACAATCGTTACTTTTATGTAGTGGATTGCATTATGTTATTTGTTTTGACACTTTGAGATCTTTATAAAGATGTTTTTGATTTATAATTCTTGTTTTAATATGTACGTACATTTATGAGAGTGAATGTAGGATGACAGGAATAGTCTCTTACAAGGGACATTAATTGTTGGACCTTATGAACACGCTTCTCATTTATAGACTAAAATTTAAACAAGTTACAAATGTTGTGGTACATGGAAGGGACTATGTTGCTTTATTAACATGGAACTACCATGACTCACGTTAGTGGGTAGTTTGATTATAGTATTATGATGATCAACTGAAAGTTAAGATGGATATGATTTATAGCACGCCTAATGACTACTCTCTTTCAAACTCCAACATTAAGTTATCATATGTGCCAAGTGGTAGAATGTAAGATTAATTTATTGATTCAATTTAATGGCCCGCATGAAGAGGCACGTATGATACAAAATTACAGTGTTTTAAAAGGAGATTTCACATCCTTAGTGTAAGTTTTATTTGATAATTTTTAGAGGAGTAGTTTTTCCAAGACTTCTACTTTGATGGACAGGTGGAGTATAACTGTTTTGGTAAAATCAGTCCTCTCTCCACCCATAAATGTTTTTTCAGAATACCATCAAATTTTAAGTGTGAAAAACTAAAAATGTAAAATCGGTCCTCTCTCCACCCGTAAATACTTTTTCAAAATACCATCAAATGTTAAGTGTGAAAAACTTAAAATTGAAGCAACAAAGACTATTGTACTATATTGGAGTAATAAAGATTGTTACATCAGGCATCTTCTAGATTTTAACACAAATGGACTTAGGTAAGTAATTGATCATTAATGTTTTTCTGCATTATGATACATTTGTGAAAATCGTGAAAGTTCCAGATCTTGAAATTATACTAAATTATAAATCTAAATGTTAACATAATGAAGCTAGTGTGACATGCTTAGTGAGTACGACTACAAGTACGTGAGTATGAGCATAGCGAGTACGGTGAGTATGATGTGTGGGGACAGAGAGATCGGATGGTGCAGGAGCACCTAAGAAGACAAGAATACCAAGAGGCTAGAGTTCATAATATGATCAATTTTATTTTATTTTGGTCATTTGCGATGTATTAAATTAATTTGAGTCAGTTTGAATAATAATGTAAGGTTGAAAGACAAAATTGTAGAAGTTGTCAAATATGTAAGTAAATATTGTCATAGAATGTGGCAATATGAAAAATATGATGCAAGAGAGAAGGTGAAAGGTCATAGGGGTATTTTGATGGTTTCCAAATGTTGAAAACATTATGTATACCATGTATTGGTCATTCCAAATCAGAAAGAGAAGAAACAAAATATTTTTGTATTAGTTTGTGCATTCATTCCTAGCTATTTTGATTGGTATTCACTATTCTTATGTTGTTTCTAGGACTCGTATAGATGGTTACAACTTAGAAACCCTATATAAGTTATATATTTGGATAGTAGGATGACTTATCTTTGTGCTCCTTTTGGTTTGGATTACTTTCATTTTGTTTTGAAGAATTTATGCATATTTTAGTGAAAGTGGTTATTTATAGATTTTGGATTCCCTGATAGCAGTCATGTTGCAGAACTTGGTATTGATACATATGAAAGAGTTATGACCTTTAAATAGATTCATTGGAAATATATATGAATAATACTTCTTTTCCCTTTGGTTTGGGTCTTTTTTATGCAAATTTGTGGAATTTATGAATCTTTTAGTAGGAACTGGTTTTTGAATAGCTTCAACGGAGTTGCAAGCACAAATGTGCATGCATATAATGAATTATGGATTAGAAGAATAAATGAATTAAATATTTAGAAAATAGACTCACTAAGTATTAATATGAAATTTTTTATGGAATAATTTGGGTTTTTTTTTATGAAAGATATTGGATTTTTTATGCAGGGTTACATGTGTGCTTTCTGGTTTTTGATAGTAAAAATGGGTCTTGGTACAGAGATTTTAACATATAAAAGAATGGTTTTATTGGGCTCAAATTTGGATATGTATTAGAAGGAATAGTTTTGAATAACTCCTCCAAAGGAATTTTCAGGAGGATTTCAAGAAAAAAAGTTATCAATAAAATAATATGCTATAGAAATCAGACTGTGTGAATGGAGATATATTGATAAACTTGTTGAAGCATATTTTGTTTTACTTCATGAGATGCATCTAAATCATAAATATATTTAATGGATGTTGAAGGGATCAAAATGGATCCTATTTATTAGTGGGTTATTAATATTCTATTTGCATCATCGGAGGCATCTGCACCACCAATGCCAAAGGTGTCTAAGTGATTGAAGGCATCTACATCACCGAAGGCATCCACGTGACCAAAGATGTCTGCATCACCGAAGTCGTGTGACCGAAAGCATCTACATGATTGAAGGTATCCATGTGTCTAAAGGCCAAAGGGAGTGTCTAGATGTTGAAAAGAGCACCCCATGGCGAAGGGAGCATGCTAATGGCAAAGGGAGTGTCTAGAGGCTGAAGGGAGTCACCCGATGCCGAAGGGAGTCACTACCTGAAGGAGTGACTGTCAAAAGGATGAGTGACCATTGGGTCTGTCAAATAGAGAAGTTACAAGGATGCCATTAACCATTTTGTTCTTGATAGTTAATGCACCAAATTCCATAATGAATTATAAAATGTATAAATGTTTGTGGGATTCGTGAGGAATGAAAGGTTGTAAAAGTTAGGTTGATTGTAATACAATCTGAGCCTATGAACCTATCCAGAAACTAGAGTTTTTTGTATGTAAATTGTTTACCGTAATACAAATTTTTTTGGGGGTTTTTGGGTGATGGATTTTTCCCAAAAGGGTTTCCCACGTTAAATTTGGTCTCATGTGTTTATCTTGTGTGCATATTATTTTTCTTTGTTCTTGTTTTTTCCTGTGCATCTCAATGTTCTAAAGCAGATTTGAAATCTTTTATATTTCCCCTATAAATTGGCAATACAAAGGCGTTTCTACATGTTTCTATCCTAATAAGTGGTATTAGAGCCTGGGTTATCCTTATCAGGGTTTTTTTTTTTCCATGTCAATTTGGTTCCACTAGGAGTTTTGGAAGTGTTTATTTAGTAATTGAGATGGTGGGTACACGGAGAATAGACATTGAAAATTTCAATGGTACAAAATTTGAGTTGTCAAAACTTAAAGTTGAAGATATATTGGTTAATCATGATCTATGGGTTGTTGTGTCTGGTAATAAGCCTACAGGCATGAAGCAAGAAGATTAGGATCTAGAAGATTGAAAGGCCAGAGGACTTATAAGGCTATATCTTGTGGATTTTGTTATGTTGAACATTCATGAGGAGAAAATTGCACATTCTTTGTGGTCCAAGAATTTGGGAGATATTCATCAAGGAAAATCCTTGGTAAACAAGCTCTTCCTAAGAAAGAAATTGTACTCTCTAAAGATGGATGGAGGAAAGACTATGACATATCATTTAAATGCATTCAATACACTAATTGCACAATTGACATTTATTTTTTTCTGTGAGTGAAGAAGAGTGTTCCATGTTACTGTTGTGCTCATTACTTGATTCATGGGATCATCTTTTGATTGCCATTGGAAGTACTACCACCCAGTTCAAAATGGATGAAGTAGTCGCTACACTTTTGTCAAAGGAGATGTAGAGGAAACATTCTTAGATGGCTAAAGAGGCTCTCATCATTCAATATAAGGAAAAATGCAAGAAGGACATGAAGCCTAAATGTTTTGGGAAGAAGGCCAAAGTGAAGTGCTGGAATTACGGTCAGGCTGGTCATATCCAAAAGGATTGCAAAGAGAAGAAGAAGAAGAAAATGGAGATTTCTTCCAATTACGAGTTTTCTCAGAGTGATAGTGAAGATGCTAGTAGTGTTGCTTTGGCTAAGTGGTCATCTGATGATGACTTATTAGAGTAATTCAATCTTCATGTGGAAGATGTTTTTCATGATTCCATCTGTGACTCGGTATCACCATATAGTGGGAGCTATTGGCTGTGTCATAGATGCAATGCGTAACTTGACACCATGGTTTAGTGGGAGTTGTTGGCAATGACATAATAAATGATCTTTATTGGTATTATAGATGTTGAAGGCGCAAGATTCTGATGTAGTGAAAGGATCTTTTCACATTTTTTGAACTAATGTATGGAGATGTTAATCTTCATGTAACTGAAGATGTTGACATCTTGAGGGCTCAATAGAGTCTTTGATAAAGGTGTAGTTTATGTTATCTCTTTGGTTGAGATGTTTTAGATCATGTTGTCATGGTTATGTTCATGAGGCCATGGTTGGAACTTTGACATTGATCTTGGTTTAGTTTCTTTGTTTTGAGTACATTGGTCATTTGTTGGATACTTCATGATATTGCAATGTTGCAAGTATGGGTTGATCAGTTGCAAGTGCTTGTGGAAACTTAGAGATGGAGATGATGGTGTTATCTCTTGCGATTAGAGATATGTTTATTGGAATGGTTTAAGGTTTTAGTAGGAGGAGGGTGAGGTATTTAGAGGTGTAAGTAGAAGGACATGGTACATGGGTAGTGTACTATTTATGTTCTTGATGCTACAAATTTGTTGTTGCACATCTATGTGATGTTGTTGAAAATGGACAAGGTTAAGTTCAAATGGAAAACATGGTTATGTGAAGAATCTCTGTGGATATGAGTATGTACCTCATCAAGTGGGAGATTTTTGAAAGTGATGAGCACGTATGGTGATTGTTCATTGTACAGTGAAACATCGTATAATGATGGATGTACAAGACCATTGTATGTTGAGGCATCGTATGGTTATATCAGCTACTTGGACATGTCAATCTCATGTATAGTGAGATACATGTACAATGAAGCCAGTATGATATATTCTCAGTGAGTACGAGTATGGGTACATGAGTATAAGCATAGCAAATATGGCAAGTATGGTGTGTGGGGATGAAGAGACTAGAGGCATCCATTTCACCAATACTGAATGTGTCTGTATGACCAAAGGCATCTAAATCATCAAAGGCATCTGTGTCACTGAAGGAATCCATGTCACCTAAGGCATCTACGTGACTGAAGGCATCTATGTAACCGAAGGCATCTACGTGTCTAAAGGCCAAAAGGGAGTGTTTGAGTGTTGAAGAGAGTGTCCCATGGTGAAGGGAGGATGTTGATGGCAAAGGGAGTGTTTGGAGGCTGAAGGGAGTATCTAATGTTGAAGGGAGTCACCTGATGCCAAAGGGAGTCACTTCCTGAAGGAGTGACTATTGAAAGGATGAGTGACCATTGGGTCTATCGAATGGAGAAGTTCCAAGGCTGCCATTAACCATTTTGTTCTTGATAGTTAATGAACCAGATTCCATAACAAATTGTAGAATGTATAAATGTCTGTGGGATTCATGAGGAATGGAAGATTGTGAAAGTCAGATTGATTATAATACAATCTAAGCTTGTGAGCCTATCCAAAAACTAGAGTTTGTTGTATGTAAATTGTTTACTGTAGTACAAAGTTTCTTGGGGGTTTTTGGGTGGTGGGTTTTTCTCGAAAGGGTTTCCCATGTTAAATCTAGTCGCCTATGTTTATCTTATGTGCATATTATTTTTCTTTGTTCTTTTTTTTCTACGCATCTCAATGTTCTAAAGTAGATTTAAAATCTTTTATATTTTCCTTGTAAATTTGCATTAGGAAGGCATTTTCGCACATTGCTTTCCTAACACTAATAAATATTCTACATTTTTATGCATCAATTATATACAATAGATTCAATTGTAAACAACGCATTTTTATTTCATTACAATAGTCAATTTATTGACTCATAGAATGTATTACTAATAGTTTTAAGAATATAATAGAGGAGACTAATATTTGATAAATTAATTGTGTTGAGAATGTTGGTGTATAAATTTGATACTAATTGTTGAAGTTGTTCTTAATCCTTTTTTTCTAAGAATGTAGGCATACAAAGACCATCTTTCTTTCTAAGTCTTTGTTTCTAAGAATGTAGGCATACAAAGGACATATTTATTTCTAAGACTTAGCTAAAAGGAAAAGATATCCACATAATTTTAACACTTCAACACTCAATGCCTATTTTCCCTACTCACCAAATTATCTATAGAGATATAGTTATTGTTGACCTAGCCAAAGATTATGATGACCAAATAATGATGAGAGATTGCCTTGAATTCTACTAAAGATTTTTTAATTATGAAAAAGAACCTCTGCACTTGAAAAATTTCCCACCATCCCTAGCCATCCTTATCCCCAAAATTTAATGGAAGATGAAGTGAATTTTATGTTTAAAATTCTGATATATTTGGTTAAAGGTGATCCAATACAAGAATGTAGTGCAAGCTTACCCCACACTACATGGAATGCAACCCACCCATTCAAGTAATAGTAAGAAATCTAAAAACATAAAAGATATAGAGAAATAATGGTGACAAACAAAAATCAATCTTGTTGTTTATATGAAAGTTTTTAATTTATGAAACAATAAAATGTGTAGATATAAGGAACCAATAAATTATAATTTGAAATGTTAAATATAAGAAATATATAATATAACTAGTAAGGAAAGCAATTGTGTAGAAACCAAGTAAATGAAATATGAAAATACCATACACAAGATACATAGAGAGGCATAAAGTTTAATGTGGAAAAACCTTCTATAAAAATAAGCACACCACCCAAAAAAAACCTCAAGCAGCTTTGAATTATAGTAAACATGTTTACATACAATAAACTCCATATTTTTACATAGGCTCTGATTGAATTACAATCAACTTGGTTTTTATCACACAACTAATTCCTTATGAATCATGTAGTCATTTATGTACACTTCAATTCGTTACAAAATTTGGTATAGTAACCATTATATTACATAATGGTATACTAACTTCCATTAGTCCAACTACTGGTCATAACAAAACTTTAGTACTCATATCAGATTTATCATACTAGCTTCAACGATACCCCCTCATTGTACTATTGCATCATATAGGGATTCAACATACCTCCTTCACTACATACACAACATCACATATGCCAATGTGGATGACCCTTGGCATGTGTCTGACTATAAGTAGATATATCTCACACTGCACAAAAAACTTTGTGCTTCATAAAATGTATAATGTATGATAGTCTATATGGTGTGAGCATCTGCCATATGATGGATTCTCCATACTCACTGTATGGTAAGCTTATGTACAGTAGATTCGGTGTAATTTATGGTGAGTATCCATACTTCATCATTCAACAATCTCTCACTTGATGAATTACATATTTACTTAACAACATTAACAAGAGTCAAGGGCTTTAAACCCCATTTAGATATTGTGCACCATTTGAACTTAACTGTGTTCATTGACTTCAATGCATATGCAGCATTATTTTGAGTACTAACCTTTTCTAGATTTATCTTTCTATCTTCAACCATGTCATGTACAAAATGATATTGTACATGAATGTGTTTTGTCTTGACATGGGAACTAGGATTCTTCGACAAACATATTGCACTCCAACTGTCACAGAAAATCCTCTACCTCATTTGTCAACAATGTAGCTACACTCTATCATTTTCTTATCCAACTAATAGCACCACCATTAGCAATGAATACATATCCACTAGTGGATCTTCTCCTGTCAATGTCCCCAGTCCAATCAGAATCCACATAGTCTTGGGTGCTAACTAGTCCATTTGATTCAATTGAGTTACCTTTGTAGCACAATGCATGTTGTGGCACACCCTTTAAATATTTTAAAACTCTTTTCATGACATCCCAATTTGGCTTACCTAGATTTTCCATAAACAAACTCAATACTCCCACTATTTGGTTTGGTCTTGTATTGAATTTGGCCTACCTAGATTTTCCATAAAAAGGCTACCAACAATACTTGCATAAGGTACCCACTTCATGTCTTCAAGAGAGATTATTTTAGTGATGAATCTTTTCCATTTGGAAATCTTGTCTCATCAGTCAATCGTCATTTGGTGAATAGAGCATGTAAAGTTGGTCAACCGCGTCGCCAAAAAATTACAAGATTTGGGTCCAAAGCTCGTGCTAGTTGCCCATTAGTTTTCATATGATTGGTTGAAAATCTCAATCCAATCACCACTATAATATACATTTTTAGTACAATAATTTAAAAAAAATTGTCATCCTTTACTGCATTAGGGTCACGATGTGCCCCTGACCTTTCAAATGGTGACCCCCCACATCTACTCTATGAATCTAACATGTCAAAATAATTGGGGATCTCCCCCAGGACAAATTCACAATATAATTTCTTTAAGAAATACATTGAAACCTCATGATTATTGTAGGGAGGGTCATCAAATTGCATCTACCATCTATCCCAAAAGTTATTTCTAATATCATCATGTATGCACCAGTCGATGGGGAACCTTTTAGTTGTATGTTTAGCAGTGTCTTGTTCTTTTTGTTGGAATATTCAAATATGGAAAGAGCACTTATGAGAGGTGGGGTGAATCATAAGAACCAAACTTTAGCCAGTAAAATTTTTAAATGAAAGTAATTTGCATGCATGTAAATACATCAAATAAATATATAACAAAACTCATGCATCAATAACACATAACACCGAAATTTGGTAACCCAGAAACCCTCTAGGAATAAGAAGGTAAAACTAGGGTGGGGATGATACCCACAAAAATTTACTGCAACAATATTGTTCAACCACTTTTGATGGTTTGCCTTGTTAAAGGCTTGCCCTGTTAAAGGCTTTACACTGTATTAACAGTGACCTGGTTAGAGGATTTTCAAACACTTAACATGAAGTGTCACCTGGTTAAAGGATTTTAATCACCTAATCAAAAGGTTCTGACAAAATAGCTGTAAAGCTAACCTATCACCATAGGATTTTCATTCTAATACAATTGCTAGAGAGTATTAGATATAATAAACCTAATAGATTACAATCCTTAATTGTTGAATACAGGCTCTTTTTCTGCCTTCTCCTAATCTTGATCCTTTGTGATCTGATAACTCTTGCTTCTGAAAATAAATTTGCTTATGCACCCTTGTATGTCCTTCAATATATTTCATCACTCTCTTTTACAGTGAAATTTCGTCTTCCTTATAAAGACTTCAAAGACTTAGGGTTTGTTTTGGATCTATTGTAACATACCCTACTAATTCTACCTTGAAATTTTTAGTTTTGATTCAACAACATTTTGTCAAACAGTTGGTGTGCAAAGTCTGATTTATAATTTCTGAGTTCTTGTTCAGATGTTATAATACTTCTCTGCCAAACAATGACCATATGATCTGAAGAATAGCAAGGACAAATATCTTGGCACTTGAACACTACTACAAATATGCAATGTAAAGAGTTCTTATGGACTGATCGTAAATGTTCCGTACACTTATTCCTCTATTCAAGATATACAAACTTCATATAGCTGTGTACAAAAGTGACTGAGTTTGTAGTGCAAAGACTATTACACAGTGACTGAATATGCAAAACTCTTTATAATTATGACACCTATACATTCATTGAACTATTATAATCGGGTGTAGAAGAACCTGGAAATAATATGATCGCTGCTGTTCGAAATTTGAGGATGGATGTCCAGTTTAGCAACCCATCTAATAGCTGCTCGGTTAGGGTATGAAATATGACCTCCAAGTACACAGAATGAGGATTGTTCATGCGCACTATTCACATGCACTGTAGCAGCACTGTTTACCCACAAACCTGCTCCAAATCTCACCTCCAAATCTGCTGTCCATGCTGTTCAATGTCTGCAATGATATGCCTTTGGAAATGGAACAATTTCAATCTTACCTGTAGCTGAAAAATTGAAGCTGAATGCACATAGTATGAAGCTAATAGATCTTAAATCCCTTGACTCTGTCTTCCAAGAGCGAAAGGATTGTCACCAATGGAGGATTTCGTCTCCAAAAGCTAGCAACCAAACCAACCAAACTAAGCTTGAATTCATCAATCTCTTCATATCTCCACACCCCATTCATGGCTGTATATAAAGTCCTCTTAGAGGGTCGACCCCCACTCCACAAGCAATGTGGGATTAAATCTCATATTTGCATTTTAATATATTGTTTCCATTTATCACTTTAAAGTCCCAAGGAGATCATTTGGTGTCCCACTCTTGGGCACACATATAAATACAAAATATAATAAAGTAACCTTATAATATTAATTTAATTGAAGTTACTTTATTAAATAACTTCCGGCATTAAAATTCCATAGCAAATGATCTCGAAACACCACAAATGATAGCTCGTTAGAAAGAGCTAAGAAAAACACATCCAACCCCATCATCAAAATTATCATCCGGCTAGCCTAGCTGACTTACTAAAAATAGTAAGTCACATTGTAAATGCCTCCAAACGAACTTAGTTGGCCCCAGAACAAAATCGACTAGGCCAAAACACCACAAGATCCCGTCCATGTCCTTGTTAGCCCCCGGGACCACATAGAAGTAGGCTAACGACAACATATATCCAAACTGGTTAAACAGGGGACATTACAGTCCGCCCCTCTTGAAATTGCTTGTCCCCAAGCAATCTCAACTCTGGATGTTGAAGAACCTGCTCTGCCTCCCATGTTGCATCCTCAATAGGTAGGTTCCTCCACTTCACTAGGTACTCCCTGATAGTCCTCCTGCGAAGCACCCTCTCCCGGGTGTCAAGTATAGCTTCAGGAACCAAGATAAGCTTTCCCTCATCATCGAGAGGTGGCAATACTACTGAAGGCACCACATTGTGCCCCAATGCCTTTTTAAGGCGTGACACATGGAACACATTATGCACTTTACTGTCTGCAGGCAGTTCCAACTCATAAGCTACCTCGCCCACTCTCCTGATTACTCTGAATGGTCCATAGTAGCGCGGTTTCAATTTCTCTGTTCCACTCCTCTTGAGAGAGGACTGCCTATACAGTTGTAACATGAGGTACACCATGTCTCCTACCTCAAAAGACCTCTCAACCCTGTGCTGATCAGCATATTGCTTCTGCTGATTTTGTGCCTTTTGCAAGTTTTCCTTCAAGGATCGCATAATGTCCTGACACTCTTGCAAAAGATCCTTGGCCTTAGGCACCCTACTGTCCCCAAATAACAAATCCAAGAAATTAGGAGCATCATACTCGTATAGTGCCATGAAAGGGGACATTTGAATAGACATATGGTAAGAGGTATTATAGCAGTACTCCCCTAGATGTAGCCACTTCACCCAAGCCCTCTGCTGCCCTGCAATATAGTTTCGGAGATATCCCTCAACCCACTTGTTCACTATCTCTGTTTGCCCATCAGTTTGGGGGTGGTAACTGGTACTCAGAGTGAGCTCTGTTCCACATAACTTGAACAACTCCTGCCAAAAGTGGCTCATAAATCTGCTGTCTCTGTCACTGACTATGCTTCTTGGTATCCCATGTAGTCTGAATACCTCTCGAAAAAATAGTTCTGCTGTTTGTGTTGCTGAATACGTAGACGAAATTGCAAAGAAATGTGCAAATTTCGTCAATCTGTCTACCACAACAAAGATACAATCCCGACCCTGTGCCTTGGGGAGGCCTGTGATGAAATCCATGGAAATGCTATCCCACTTCTTCTCTGGTATGGGTAGGGGCTGTAGTAAACCACCTGGAAAGGAATGTTCCTGTTTGTTCTGCTGACATACTTGGCACTCTCTAACAAATTGAAGCACCTCTATTTTGAGTCCTTTCCAAGTGAAGCGCTCTCGCACCTGCCGATATGTCTTAAAGAATCCAGGATGTCCTGCCAATGGTGAATCATGAAACGCCCTCAAAATCTTCTGCTTCATAGCAGACCCGGGTACTAAATAAATCCTTTCCTTGTAGATGATCAGATCATTTACAACAGTGTATCGGCTATCCTGAATAGTTCCTTCAATAATACTAGATGCCCAACTATCCTTGGCATACTCTGCCAAGATCAACTCTCTCCAATCATCCATGACTATCCCAACAGCAAGCAAATGAGGCCTTCTGGATAAAGCATCTGCGACAATATTTTTCTTCCCTTTGACATAGACTATGTCGAAATCATAAGCTTGTAACTTACTCACCCATTTCTGTTGCCTGTCATTAAGATCCTTCTGCCCAAGGAAATGTTTCAAGCTGTTATGATCTGTTTTTACTGTGGATCGGCTCCCTGCTAAATATTGCCTGAACTTAGCTAGCGCGTGCATGATTGCTAGCATTTCTTTGTCATAGATGCTGTAAGTTCTCTCAACACCTCGTAATTTCCTGCTCTCATATGCGATGGGATGTTTGTCCTGCATGAGGACAGCTCCTACGCCCTCTCCCGAGGCATCACACTGCAACTCAAAAGGCCTGGTGAAATCTGGAATGGCTAAAACAGGACACGTACTCATCAGCTCCTTGAACCTGTCAAAACAATCCTGAGCCCTCTCTGACCACTTGAAACTGTCTCTTCGTGTCAAATCTGTAAGTGGTGCTGCTATCTGTGAAAATCCCTTCACAAATCTGCGGTAGAACCCACAAAGCCCGAGAAATCCCTTGAGTTGTGAAGTGTTCCTCGGCGGTGGCCAATCCAGAATGGCCCTGATCTTGTCTGGGTCAACCCGAACACTTCCTGCACTAATAATATGCCCTAGATAGAGCAACTCTGTCATCCCGAACTCGCATTTACTCATCTTGGCATATAATGACTCCCTCTCTAGAATACTGAGCACTGTATCAATATGCTTCAAATGTTCCTCCCAAGTATGGCTGTATATCAGTATATCATCAAAGAATATCAACACAAAATTCCTCAGCTGATCTCTGAACACTCTATTCATACAGGACTGGAAAGTGGCGGGAGCATTAGTCAACCCGAAAGGCATGACTAAGAACTCAAAATGTCCGTAGTGGCATCTAAAAGCTGTCTTCTCCACATCCCCCTCTCTAACCCGTATCTGGTGGTAGCCAGATCTCAAATCAATCTTAGAGAAGTAGCATGCACCGTGCAATTCATCAATAAGCTCATCAATGCGCAGGATAGGGTATCAGTTCTTGATTGTCTTCTTGTTTAGCTCCCTATAATCAATGCACATCCTCATTGTACCATCCTTCTTCTTCACCAATACTACTGAAGAAGCAAAAGGACTCTTGCTTGGCCGTATGTGCCCCATGTCAATCAACTCCTTGATTGCCTTTTCTATTTCATCCTTATATCTCTTGGGGTGGCGGTAAGGTGTGATGATAACTGGCTTAGCCCCTTCCTCTAACTCAATAACATGCTCGATTCCCCTATCTGGGGGTCTTCCTGGAGGTATCTCATCAAACACCTTAGTATGTTTGGTTATTATTTTTTGTACATCAGGTGGATACTCCTGTTTATGCTGCTCTGTCACCTCAGGCATTACTTTGAACTCTGTTGCCCACTGCACCTGATCATGTCTAAAGAAACTCTGCATTCGTTTGAGTGAGACCACTCGAAGTCTCCCATCTGACAAACCTCTGAGCACTATCTTCTTACCATTTGCCTCAAACCTCATTTCCATTTTCTGGAGGTTAAATGTAAACTCTTCCAGAGACTTCATCCAGTTCATTCCAAGCACCATATCCTGATCACCAATGTTGACCACAAAGAAATCTCCTGTCATGTCATAATCTCCCAAACGAAGCTGCAAGTTGGAGATTTTCTTGGTACAGTCAATTTTGAAGCCATCGGCAACCATCACCTTAAATCCCCTATGCTCCTCTGTATGTAGCCCTCTGCGTGTCACAAACTTCTCATCAATGAAGTTATGTGTTGCCCCTGTATCAATGAGTGCCACAAATCTCTGTCCATCCAAAGTTCCCCTAACTCTGAAAGTGACGGCCTCCTGTATACTAGACAACTGAGCTATCGTGCCATCACTACGTGCTTCCTCATGTGAAGAATTATCATCATCTCCATCTGATTCTGATGACTGCTCTGAATCTCCATCCACTGACTCTTCAGCTGAAAAGTACTCCATCTGCTTAGCTTTTGCTTTCAATGGACACTTATGTGACAAATCCCAAGGCTCCCTGCAATGAAAACAAAGCTTCTTCTTCCTGAGATCATTAAGTGTTTCATTGTCCAACCTCTTACTTTCCTCCTTAGGTGGCGGAGGCTCTCTATGAAAAGGTTTCCTGTCCTTATCTTTCCTTGAAGGGAAACTCTTTGCCAGGAATTTATTTTTAGAAGCTGAAGAGGAATCCATGTCACGAGCTTTCTTAATGGCTTCCTGCAAAGTGGGAGGGTTGAGAGCTTTAATCCACCCTCTCAACGGATCAGCTAACCCATCCATAAATAGAACCAGTATCCTCCGTTCAGATACATCTGTTACTAACACTGCAAGTTTCTGAAACTCTGAAATGTATGTCTCCAATGATCCCCATTGTTTAAGCTGAGCTAACTCCTTGAAATGGAGTTCTGGATCCTTCCTATCAAAACGTTCAATCAGTCTTTCCGTGAACTCCACATATGAGGTAATGTGTGCATGACCCATAGTGACCATACCATGATGCCACCACTCGTGTGCTAACCCCTCCAGATGAATTGCTGCGTACTTAATAGCTTCTTCCTCAGGCATAGGGTTCAATTGAAAGTATGTGTCAAGCTTTTGAACCCAAGCTCTTGCTGAAGACTTCCCCGAGCCATCATAATATGGTAACTGAAGTTTCCCTACTTTCTTCCGTAGCTCATAGTTCTGGTTCTTGTCATGTCCACGTGGCATATGTTTCATCCGCACATCCATATACTCCCTAAAGGTAATTGCAGCAGTAAAATCTGGACCTCCGGCTTCCCAATCTCTCCTCAACTGGTCCTGTATATCAATGATCTGGGGTTCTGGTACGGGCTGCTCTGGAGCTCTAGGAGGGAATGTGGGAATCATGGGCCTCGAACTCACGGTCCTAGCTTGCTGGGGTGCATGACCGAAATTGTTCCCAACTTGTTCACCTCCATTATGTGTCCCATCCTGATTATTCCCATTCTGATTGTTACCATTCTGATTATTACCTCCACCCATGTTAGCATTCAACCCCATTTGACGAGCCATCATCTGCATCATAAGCTCCAATCTCTGATTCTGTTCCTGTGCCCTTTGTTCTGCTAATCGCTGTCCCTGTGCCAAGGTCTCTAATAATTGTAAAAATCTTTCCTCTCCAGGCTCTGGACCGGCATTCCCGCCTCCACCTAATCTTGTATTCCTGTCATCTCGGTCACCCATATTGCTGTCTTGATCAAAAAATACCTCCGCTGTGTCTGTATGACTGGATTCTATACCCCCCTGTACGGATGAACTAGACTGTTTGCTTTGCAGGTCTGAACTCCTACTTTGTCTTGCTCTGGTATTGCGGAAATTATAAGGCCCCTGTCGCATGCTCAAACATAAATGCTCTGATTTTAGTGTTTTGACAAAAACATTTTCCCCTCTATCCGCCAGTTCCAAATTTCCTATAAGACCTCCACAGGATGGCAGGACTTATAGCTCTGATACCACTGTAACATACCCTACTAATTCTACCTTAAAATTTTTAGTTTTGATTCAACAACATTTTGTCAAACAGTTGGTGTGCAAAGTCTGATTTATAATTTCTGAGTTCTTGTTCAGATGTTATAATACTTCTCTGCCAAACAATGACCATATGATCTGAAGAATAGCAAGGACAAATATCTTGGCACTTGAACACTACTACAAATATGCAATGTAAAGAGTTCTTATGGACTGATCGTAAATGTTCCGTACACTTATTCCTCTATTCAAGATATACAAACTTCATATAGCTGTGTACAAAAGTGACTGAGTTTGTAGTGCAAAGACTGTTACACAGTGACTGAATATGCAAAACTCTTTATAATTATGACACCTATACATTCATTGAACTATTATAATCGGGTGTAGAAGAACCTGGAAATAATATGATCGCTGCTGTTCGAAATTTGAGGATGGATGTCCAGTTTAGCAACCCATCTAATAGCTGCTCGGTTAGGGTATGAAATATGACCTCCAAGTACACAGAATGAGGATTGTTCATGCGCACTATTCACATGCACTGTAGCAGCACTGTTTACCCACAAACCTGCTCCAAATCTCACCTCCAAATCTGCTGTCCATGCTGTTCAATGTCTGCAATGATATGCCTTTGGAAATGGAACAATTTCAATCTTACCTGTAGCTGAAAAATTGAAGCTGAATGCACACAGTATGAAGCTAATAGATCTTAAATCCCTTGACTCTGTCTTCCAAGAGCGAAAGGATTGTTACCAATGGAGGATTTCGTCTCCAAAAGCCAGCAACCAAACCAACCAAACTAAGCTTGAATTCATCAATCTCTTCATATCTCCACACCCCATTCATGGCTGTATATAAAGTCCTCTTAGAGGGTCGACCCCCACTCCACAAGCAATGTGGGATTAAATCTCATATTTGCATTTTAATATATTGTTTCCATTTATCACTTTAAAGTCCCAAGGAGATCATTTGGTGTCCCACTCTTGGGCACACATATAAATACAAAATATAATAAAGTAACCTTATAATATTAATTTAATTGAAGTTACTTTATTAAATAACTTTCGGCATTAAAATTCCATAGCAAATGATCTCGAAACACCACAAATGATAGCTCGTTAGAAAGAGCTAAGAAAAACACATCCAACCCCATCATCAAAATTATCATCCGGCTAGCCTGGCTGACTTACTAAAAATAGTAAGTCACATTGTAAATGCCTCCAAACGAACTTAGTTGGCCCCAGAACAAAATCGACTAGGCCAAAACACCACAAGATCCCGTCCATGTCCTTGTTAGCCCCCGGGACCACATAGAAGTAGGCTAACGACAACATATATCCAAACTGGTTAAACAGGGGACATTACATCTATGATCCATATTGAATCTCAATTTCCCACTTAATACTTATCTTTTGCTGATTGGTTGCATGCCTTTAGCATTTTTCTTATTGGTTGCATGCGAATTGCATAGGAAAAATAAAAGATTCGATCTTATCATTAAATCCTTCGAGATTTACCTTCTGTCAGCTGCAAAAACTGTTTGCATCATAGTTTGTGCAATTCCAAAATTTTATGCTGTTCTACTGAGTTACTCGGCTCTTGAAGTATTTTTGATACTCAGCACATGTTGTTTCCTGGATAGCTCGGCACTTGAACAAAACTGTATCACTTGTCACATGTTGCACTCGGCACCTGTTGCACTCGGCACTTGTTATCACTCGGCACTTGTTGCACTCGACACTTATTATCACTCGGCACTTGTTGCACTCGGCACTTATTCTTGATCTTGGTTAAGTGTATTGAAACTCAGTTGTCAAATTTATTCTTTAAGCTAACACTTTTGACTTTTTAAACAATGCACATATGTGTAAGAACTTGGTATAGCTCTGATACCATGTAAAAAAATTTCTAAGTGAAAAATTCACCCAGGAACTAAGAACTCAAACACAAGCACAATTGTAGACCAAAAATAGATATGATCAATTAATCAGAGTATGTCCTAATACATTGCTTTGTTTAGTATGTGATGTGATGTTTGAACACATTAGGAGAGCCTATATATAAAAGCCTCTCAGGAAGAATATAGAATGTCTCTAGAAACAACCAAGAGATAAGATAAATATTGATAACTAAGCACACACGTTATCCAAAATTTTAGATGAGTAGATAAGATTAGAAGGTTGTAGGCACCATGTGCTTAATCAGTGTGCTAACTCCTGTGTTGTAGACAACATGTGCATAAAAGAGATGTGGACTCTTGTGTTGTCAACATGACAACTCACAAGAGTGCACATACTCCTAGGTGACTAATAAATAAATAATAATAAATATGCATTAACCTAAGTAAAATTAAGTAACTGTAAATAGTGAATTCTTATTTACATCAACACTCCCCCTTAAGTGCAACTTAGGGAAATGCACTTAAGTTCACAAGAACTAGGATGAAATGCATAGTGGGTCCCGACTACTAGGCCATTTTAGGTACCCATGTACATAATGAAAATGCAAATCTCCCATAAATTGGGGAAAGAGAGAAAATCTCATGGGAAAAACCCTCCCCCAAAAAGAGAGATGAAAAGGGATGCATGGATGGATGGAGTAATCAAGACCCCCCCCCAAATTATGACATAAATCTAGTATATACAAAAGAGAAGATGGAGAAGGATAAAAACCCTTAAGAGGAAAAAGTCCCCTCCAAAAAAGAGAAGGAGATGAGGTAGTTCGCCCCCTAAAGGTAGTGTGCCGATCAGTGAGAATGCTCTGATGTAGAAGTTGATCCATGACCTTTGAATGATGTTCCTCCCCTTTGGAAGAAACAAATGCAAGGATACCTATCAAATGTGTTCCCTGTATGGAGAAGGAATCTCTGTGATGACCAATGTCACTGAAGCCTGTTCAAAAGTCCCTGTGTCAATACTGATGATGGCTTCCTCCAAAATTGCTGAAGAGAAGTACATATTGAATAAGGAAGGATGTAGAACCTGCTTCAGGAAACCAATAATCTTCTCAAATGTGAAAGAGATCTCCTACAGATGTTGTAAAGAAGAATCCACAATCACACCAACCTGGTAGGATTGATCATGTAGAGAATGGAGTTGAGGGTCAAAGTGGGCCCTCACAACAACTATAGAAGAATCCTCAGCAAAGAGAAGTGATACATCATCATAAAAGTCTCCCATATCTGCTATGTGTTACTCTAAGAACAAAGCTAAAATATCTAGCAAAAAATCATCACTTTGAAGACCATGTGTACCCTACAGTGGTGAAGTACATGAATCTATCACTGCATCAAAATATGAAGTATCTGCCTCAAAAAGAAGACGAATATCAGCAAGAATGTCTCTCATATCTTTAATGTGAGACTCCATGAATAGGCCTACAAGGGCAGGAAGGAAGTCTTCGCATGAAGGTAGTGTAGGAAGACATAAAGTATCCTGTTGCACTGAATTCGAAGCATCTGTGGTTGGAATAGGATCAGTAGGAGCAATAGGAGCTAGAGGTGTGATCTCATCTGAAGATGAAGAAACCATAGCTGGAGTGATTGGATGTAGAATGTTCTCTGGAGATGGAGGATCACATGGATCTCCATATGCTTCCCAAATAAATAGCCAAATATCATAAGGAAAATCTAAGAGGAGAAAAAGATTCCTTATTCATACTTAAATTATGCAAAAATTGATTAAGTTTGATAATATATGTCCAATTAAAATGTGGTGGCATTGAATAGAGATAAGGAAGCAATCCTAGATGTTCTCTTAGATGGTCAACTATCAAAGTACTCCATTTGTGTTCCTTGTTGTCAACTGTGGTCTAATACCAGACTGACAAATTTGACAAGACTCCATGAGATCAATTAATGAACCCCCAAAAAATCAAAAGACCCCCCCTAATGAATGGTTTAGGCACTTGGTAGCCACTTGCCAATTTAGGGCCTATTTTTGAAAGTGGTATTTCTATCCACAGAACCTATAATCTAATTACAGATCTGAAAATTAGACAAAAAAAATGCACTTTCAACAAAAGAAGAACCTGATTTGGAGTCCAAATGAGCCCATACTAAGCATTTTAAGTGGCAAAAATTGAGATTTTGGAATTGCAGAAAAATTCAATAATAGAGATCTCAAACAACTTGCACCAATGTGTAGATCACAAAATTCTACCCCAAAACAAAAAAAATCACTCACAAAAAGGAGTCCGGATGAGGGAGATATTTCTATTTGAAAATTGCTGCTGCTGTTATGTTTTCTGAATCGCCACCGCGCCTCCAAAAATTAAATGGCTCTAGATTTTGCCTCAGATGTTTGATTTGGATGAAACAAAATTTGATTTGGGAGTTTTTGGACCTTCTAAATGTGATGCAAATATTTGATTTACACCAGCAAGCTTTAATCTTCACCTACAAAAGATCTCTCCTATGGCCCGATGGCCAAAAAAGTTTTAGAAAATAATGCAAATTTGGAAAAAAATAGTAGAGATGCAGATGAAAAAAAATGCAGATTTTCAAATTAAATATATAGATATGAAATGATCATACCAATTCTACAAATCGGTCCTTCGAGTGCCGATTTGCAAAAAAAAAAACCTCATAATCAACTTTGTCCTAAGGTAGGCATCTTTATAGCTGATTTTCACTGAATCAGCATTCTAGATGTAATGGCAAGGTTAGATCTAGCTCTAGACACTCCCAATTTCTGCAATACTCTAGAGTCAGGCTGTGGTGATGAAGCAAGATGATGATCTTGAACGGCTTTGTGAAGAGGAATTCTCCAAGAGCTCTGATACCATGTAAGAATGTGCCTAAGGGAAAAATTCACCCAGGAACTAAGAACTCAAACACAAGCACAACTGTAGACCAAAAATGGATATGATCAATTAATTAGAGCATATCCTAATACATTGCTATGTTTAGTATGTGATGTGATGTTTGAACACACTAAGAGAGCTTGTATATAAATGCCTCTCAAAAAGCACTTAGAATGTCTCTAGAAACAATCAGAAGATAAGATAAGCATTGACAACTAAGCACACACCTTATCCAACATTCTAGATGAGTGGATAAGACTAGAAGGTTGTAGACACCATGTGCTTAATTAGTGTGCTAACTCTTGTGTTGTAGATAACATGTGCATAAAAGAGGTGTAGACTCCTGTGTTGTCAACATGACAACTCACAAGAGTGCATATACTCCTAGGTGACTTATAAATAAATAATAAAAAATATGCATTAACCTAAGCAAACTTAAGTAAGTGTAAATAGTGAATACTTATTTACACCAACAATATGTTACCTTTCACTATGTCCTTTTTTCTTCATCTTTATAGGATAATTTGTCTGCATAATATCTTCTTTGTTCTTCTCTCTTAACACACCAAATATCCAACTGATCACTAATAGAAGCTACATGGCTCATAATGGACTCAAGCAAGGATACCAATTGTGCTCTCATAGGATTAGTTTCCCCAAAAGATTTCAAATTACCAATGATTGCTTCTAATTCATTTTTCCTTCTTTCTATTTCATTCATTATATTGTCTTAGGTGTCAGGAGGTCTTTCAATCGGTGGAGGTTGCAGAAGTTCTTGCTCTTCTTGTGGAGGGTTTTCATTTTGATCTTGTAGAGGGTTTTCATTGATTTTGTTGATTATGCTAGGGATTTGGTGGTTGATTATTCACATTTCCTGATAAGAAACCAATTGCATTTTAAATAAATAAACAACTTTGAAGCAAAACTAAAAAAATATACAAAACAATGCTAAAACATACAAAATAATGAAAAAACAAGAGTAGAAAACATACTTGATGATCCTGATCTAGATCTCTGATGCTAAGGAGGCATTTTGAGGAGGGGAGTATGAAAATTCTTTAACTTCTACAAATCGTGTGCGCGTTGTTGAGGGGAAAGAAGACACCAGCAAAAAGAAACAAGAGAAAATGGAATGGGTCGCGGGTTTGCAGCCCATATATATAGATAATTTTTAAAAAGTATACGTGTAATTGCATGCACACGCTTTGGCTTGGGCTCCACGAGGCTTATGGAGCCCAAGTCAAAGCACATGCACGCTTTTAGAATTTTTTAAATTTTAGTTGTGTGTCATCTTTTTGACACCATAACTTGGTGCATTCACCCTCTAATTAGGCTCCACATCATAACAACAATTAGTTCTAGGAAGGCATTAATAAAGATGAATTTAAATACACATAAAAAAGATTTATAGCTTTTGAGTATGGTCATTGTGTATTTAGTTAGATTATTTTGATGTTCAATTAAATTTGTACATATTTCAATCTCTTAGATACATTTCTAATGTATTTTAAATATTCCTTTTTCCAATCTTTTAACTAATAAATTAAAAAGAATGTAAGCATGATGTTATAGTATAACTTCAGAATATTTAGGTCTTAATATTGTATATGACTAGAAAACACCCATAGACATCTACTATTTTACATAAGCAATACATTGCATTATCTCCTACTATAGTAGTCACATTATTCTGAAGTTTAATATGAAAATATCACTTTTATTTATGTAATACATGATTAAAAATAATAGAAAAATGACTAAATATAATATCCAACAATTTTTTTCTCTAATTTATTATGGATAAATATAACAATGTCATTTAGGTGATTGTAACTTCAAATATTTTAGTTTATTACTTATTTCTTAGAGTTGTTTATGATGTAAGATTTTTAAGATCAAAATTTATACACGTCTTGACTTTTATCTCTAAGTTAATTATTTCCCGATTTTATTTAAACATGACAATTATTGCCTATGCAGGTTTCTCGAGCTTAATTAATTCTTGACTTCATATTCTTTATGTCAATTTATGGATAATCAGCATCACTCAAAACTATTTCTCATTTCTTTTACTTTCATTTTAATTTGATTAGTTCTGACATTTCAATCATCAACATTTTTATTATTTGATTAGTTCCGACATTTCTATTATCAGCAAGCAAATGGTGTAAGCTGGCATGTAAAACTCTTTGATTAGTTTTCTGAAATTTCTTTGACTGTTGCCAACATCTTTATTCATTTGAAAAATTTGAAAGAGAGTATATACCATCCACCAAAGCATAGTTGAAAGTTAACAATGGCAAATGCCCGAGTAGATATGATATGTACGCCAAGTGTGGAAACATACTGAACAGTAACACATTTCATCACTCGGACATGATTTCATGGAATGCAATGATTGCACAAATAGACTATTGAAATGGTGTTAAAGATTTTGCAACATCTAAAATTGGTAGGCTTGAAAACCAAAAGAAAGGAAAATGAAGGATCCAATAGGAATTTTAAATCAGATTTCAATGAAAATGATAATGTGGGTGAAGAAATTTATTAGAAAGGACTAAAACTAATTTATGGAAAAAGACTAAAACTAATTTGCTAAAAAAAATTAAAATTAAAAATTTGTCTGGTATAAAACTAAAATTTAAACAGACTAGCACTTGCGCTTATTTGCCAGGCATAAAATTTGCAGAAGCAGAAAGTAATTCCTGCTTGAAAACTCTATATATTTGTGATTTCAAGAAAATAACAGAGAATAATGAAAGCAGAAGGTAAACTATATATAATTGTCATTTGAAATTTATACAAAATTGTTACAGACAACATAAATAAAGAGATGGACAGAGCTACAACTGTCTTACGCTCTTAGGAAACGAAACAGTTTGCTCTCTTCTTTTCAACCGACTTCAAACTCATACACGATCTAAATTAGAAGCAAAAATTGTAATGGATTGAATAAAATTGATAATACTAATCGACTTCAACCTGTTCTGAGACTATAACTGGACTCCTCGTTTTGTTCTTCACAGGTCACAAAAGGAACAGATGACGACTCAAAGTCTTTGCGGGAAAACTGGTCTTCCCATGATGAAGACTAAAATCTATGTTTGTTCTCCCATCCTTTATTTAGAAAACACAAATCTAACAATAAAAGTCATAGCCTGTAAGTTACAATAATATGATTTACCGTTTTAAATTTTCAGGACTTGCATGGATTAACCCTTGATTCAGTTATCCGATGCCTCTTCAAAATTACTTATCTGTTACTAAAATGAAGAGCTGTGGGTATCTGACGCCTCTTCAAAATTAGTTATTGCAGGTCTGTCACAAACTAAATTGGATATTGTGGGCATTAATTTGATGGAAGAAGAAGCGTCTGTGGCGAAATCCTGTTGAATGACCTTCATTATATTGGACACCTCTCTCATGCTTGGCCGAGCTTCAGGTGAAGCAGTTGAGCACAGCAAACCGAGACGCATCAATGAAATGAGACAGTCTTCTGTTTCTTTGCCAGCCCTTTCCATTAACAAGCTCTCATCAATTACCTCAAATGCCTTGTCTAGAAATAATGCCCTTTTCACCCAATTATGGAGGTTCAGATCACCATCAAACATATTATCAGTCGGCCGCCTCCTTGTCAGCATTTCCAATAACAGAATGCCATAACTATAAACATCTCCTCTGGGAGAAATCATGCCATTCAATCCATATTCTGCAGAAAAATTATTAATTATAGTTGTGTACTCTGTTTCTACATGGAAATCCTTATTTTTGTTGAAAAAGAATGGCAATTGGCAAGACGTACCTGGTGCAATGTAGCCCACTGAACCTTTTAAATCTATTGTTGAAGTTACTGAATTGCCGGCGATTCTTCCAATCAATCTGGATATGCCATAATCTGAAAGATGAGCTGTCATGCTTTCATCTAAAAGAACATTGCTTGGTTTTATGTCACAGTGCACTATCTGCACGAAACAATCATAATGAAGATACTCCATGGCATGGGCTACATCTGTGGCTATGTTCAGCAGTTTTCTTAACCCCAATCTACACCTATCTAGATACAAATGCTTGTCTAAACTTCCATGGGAAAAATACTGAAAGACTAAAGCTTTGAAGTGAGAAGTGGAACATGTGGTTATGATTCTAGCAAGGTTCCGGTGCCGAGCCTTCTGCAACACTCTGCATTCTGCTCTGAATATCTTTTCTGACTGATCATGCATTAAATTGAGAACCTTCACAGCAACAGGGGTACCATCAGGCAAAAATCCTTTGTACACTGATCCAAAACTGTTTGTTGATAGTAGATTGGAGTTGTGAAATCTATTTGTTGCTGTAAGAAGCTCCTCATGTGAGATCCATGGATGCTCCACCTTTTCAAGGATTTTAAGAAGTGTTTGTTTAAATTCTACTCTACTATGCAGGTTCCTTTTCCACACAACTCCCACAACTAAACAACAAATTATAAAAACAACAACAGCACCCACTACACCCAATATTTTGAATGTGAAATGGCTTCTCCCCACTGGAGTGATGTCTATTAATTCATTGTTTGACAGGTTCACATGTCTGATTCGTTTTAAAGACTCTGGTTTTTTTCCTGTTAATTTGTTGTTTGACAGGTCCAACCAGTCAAGGTAGCTCATATTCCCGTCCAATGTTATATTCCCTAATGACTCTGGAATTTTTCCTCTTAATTTGTTGTTTGACAGGTTCAACAAGTAAAGGTGAATATTTCCTAGAGACTCTGGAATTTCACCTCTTAGTTTGTTGTTTGATAGATCCAACTGCTGAAGCTCAATCATATTTCCTAAAGCCTCTGGAATTTCACCTGTTAATTTGTTGTTTGACAGGTCCAACTGATAAAGCTTACTCATATTCCCTAGAGACTCTAGAATTTCACCTGTTAGTTTGTTGTTTGATAGATCCAACAGCTCAAGCTTGCTCATATTCCCTAGAGACTCTGGAATTTCATCTGTTAGGTTGTTGTTTGATAGATCCAACTGCTCAAGCTCGCTGATATTCCCTAGAGACTCTGGAATTTCACCTGTTAGTTTGTTGTTTGATAGATCCAACTGCTCAAACTCGCTCATATTCCCTAGAGACTCTGGAATTTCACCTGGTAGTTTGTTGTTTGATAGATCCAACTGCTCAAGCTTGCTCATATTCCCTAGAGACTCTGGAATTTCACCTGTTAGGTTGTTGTTTGATAGATCCAACTGCTCAAGCTCGCTGATATTCCCTAGAGACTCTGGAATTTCACCTGTTAGTTTGTTGTTTGATAGATCCAACTGCTCAAACTCGCTCATATTCCCTAGAGACTCTGGAATTTCACCTGTTAGTTTGTTGTTTGATAGATCCAACTGCTCAAGCTTGCTCATATTCCCTAGAGACTCTGGAATTTCACCTGTTAGGTTGTTGTTTGATAGATCCAACTGCTCAAGCTCGCTCATATTCCCTAAAGCCTCTGGAATTTGGCCTTGAAGGAGGTTGTTACTAAGATCAAGAAGTTGAAGGGATGGCAGCTGACAAACATAATGCCAAATACTGTCGTTAATATAAGAATCAGACAAGTCGATTCCGACAACATCATCACCTGATCCGTTTTCACTGCAAGTCACACCAGGCCATTGGCATGGGCTAGAGTGAAGATCCCATGAATGAATCAGAGTGGAGATATTTTTCATAATTTCAGCTTGTTCAGTTTTGAGGGAGAGCGAAAGAGTGAGAAATGAGAGGGAGAAGAAGAGAATGAGAAGAGGAAGAGGAGGATGTGTGCAAAAATACCTCATTGCAGACTGCCCTTGTTCCCCGTTCAAAGATGTTGCTGGGACTGTGTAGGTAGTATTCAAACTTGTGAGCCAAATGTTGGACTGTCTGTGTGATGCATGGATTATATTTCATTTTACATCCAAACTGTCCAATTTCCCTAATTATTAGGGAAAATGACCAAGTGAGTGTAAGGGGGTCTGATAATTCTGACTTGTTTTTTTTTGGTCATGTTTATTTTTTCAATTATCATTATTGATTATATATGTATTAATAATCTATTATACATGTAGTAATAATCTATTATTATGATCACAAGTATTAGGATTGTTATAGAAAGATTCATAAATATCTAAAAGTTAAAATCTTGCTCACCTACTAAAGAACTGAACGACAATTTTTGAGTTCTACATGCTGCTGAGTCATATCCCCTAATTAATTTAAACATATTATGTTCATTATATTTTAATTTTTGATTAATTAATTACTACGATAAATGATATAGTTTGAGTGCTATCTAGACGTTGCCTTCTCTGACCACCGTCGCAAAATCTTTTCAAATTCACCAAAAATCTGTCAATCTTCTTTTCTGTCAAGTCTACAGATATGCTAAGTTTGGATTATTTCCAACAGATACTTTTCCCTATTCTTTCTTTTCGGACAGATTTAATTCGCTATTCTCTGACCACATTCACACTCAAATCTGAACTCAACCCATTCATTACGGCAAACGTTGTGACCATCCAATCTGAACTCAACCTTTTCAATACGGCAAACATTGTAACCATTCACTTCAATTCCAATCAAGATTTAGAAATACAACAAATATCTGGTTCGCATTAATTTGACCATTCAAATTCAGACTACTTTGGCGAGGGTGAAGAGTGGTGAAAAACCATCATATGTAATTACGCCGTGACGACCATGGAAGTCATTATGTCCATCGGATTTCTATCCCACCAAATGGAGCTGCTTTTGACAATCAACGGCTCAAGATCTCTAAAAGCTGTGCTGGACAATCGAACATATCCTGTCGGTCCATTTCATAGTTTGTTTTAACTTTTTTGCCAGGACCCCCCTCTTTTCACTTTTTGGTGTACTTTTTCGGATTTCGCGAATCAACGGCCTATAATGATTTTCACTCTTTACGTAACCATTGAAATAATCGTCTCCATCCGTCATTTTAGTGGCCGCATTTTTCTTTTTAGTTATTATTTTTTGCTCATTTAAAGATAAATGATCCGGTAAATGATTTCTCGGTACTGCGGAGGAAAGCGACTTGAATGTTGGCCTGAGATCCACGGTTCTTAACACGCCAAAAAAGGGCCACCGTCTCTTTGCTATCTCACTTTTCTATAAACTTTTCAATACGAAGTGTGCAGTTTGAATTTCACCGATTCCCTAGCTGGTCAATTTATTCTGTCCTCACTACCTCCTTAGTTAGGAAAGGAAGACTATATTTAAAACTTAGGATTTCTCTCGCTTCGCTTCGAATCTGGAAGAGTATTTAGCTGGAGAAAACAGGTGTAAATCTGAAAAAATGTGGCAATTACTCACCCGTGGGAGCCTCGTTTTTGCAATCACTTGCAAAACTTAATTTACAAAGATGAATGCGATGCTTTATTTATGTTTCTTGCAATATATAATAACTAGCACTTGTACCTGAGAGGTTCAAGTGTCACATCGATTTTTGATGCCACAATCTTCAGTTTAATTTAATTTAATTTAATTTATTTATTTATTTATTTATTTTAATTTTAATTTTTTTTATTGTTTCTTGATGATGACTGGGCCCGGTTCTTCTGGTGGAGAAAGGAAAAGAAAAAGATGACAAATAATTTGACTATTTATAAAGGATTTAATGATCCTAATTTATTTTGTTTTCTGCCTCTTCATAGTTGTTGGTTCACAGCTATTACTAGGACTTGGGTTGGCCTGTTTGAGCCAACAGTTTTTATTCAGAACTTTATGGTTTGTTTAGTTCTGTAGTTTTTGGCTATTGTTATTGGTTTTACGTTCCTGAACATTAGTTGGTTAGATTGTTTTAGACTTTTGCTAGTTTTTCTTCCTTCTTGTTGGTGCCTTTTGGATGATATAGTCTATGTGGCTGGGTTGCCCCTTGTTACTTCTATAAGTGTTTGTTGGTAGTGTGTTGGTTACCAGCTATTTTTTGTAAGGGTCGACCCCCTTGTTTTGGTTGTTTTATATTTGAAAAACTTATTAAAGCTTAAGTGAAAAAAAAAATATTTTCATGATAAAGCCATAAATGTTAGCATTCATATTTGTTTTTGTATTGTATCAGTAACATTGTTGTATATGACGATGCAATGATAGTGGTGAAGTATTTTTGCTAGTGGTGATATTGTGTCTGAAATAGGAAATAGGAACACTTTCTCAGATCAAAACTGGTGTAACTAATTTTTTCATGACTATTATAATGTCAGAGCATATCACGATAGCTCTTGTACTGGAAAACTAGAATGCCTGATTGTGGTTGCCTAGTGACAATAGATCTAGTTCTTCAAATAACACGAGTTCTTCAAATAACAAAAATGATATGTCAACACAACAAGTTAGGAGAATAATGATAACTTGAAATCTATATCTATTAAAATTGTTAATCCCCAACATAATTTATAGTCAATTTTGATTTTCTGACCTAAAAAAATCCCCATTCCTCGCACATGCAAAGATTTGAATGCCCAAAAAACATACCCATATTAACTAAGGAAAATGTCCATTTGATGAGGGGGGAAGTCAATTGGGTGCTCTTTCTCTAATCTGATAACCCTTTGAGGAAGATTGTGAAGGTCCTGAGATGCCAATTCTTGAACAATGTGAATTTAAAATGTACAAAATGTGCATGGAGGATGAAATAAAACATTGAAAATGCTAAAAGCATGGCAATGAAATGTGCACATCATATTTTAGAATCTTGGATTCGGCAAATACTTAGTACTTGAAGTTTGATTTGGAATTTTAAAATGACAAAAACTAACCATATTTTTTTAAAAAATACATATGTTTGTTAAAAAAACTTTGACAATGTGCCATGTTGAATTCCAAAATCTTGTACCTGCTTTTAAATTCTTCTAATATTTTTTATTTCCTGCTAGCAAAATGGAACTACAACTATGCAAAATAGTACAAGAATTAAAACACATTCTTTTTCTAGATTCAATTGTGTGTTTCTTTATTTAGATTTGATTGTTTGTTTTTTACCATCACTATTTTTTATCACACTACATCATCATTAGAGTGGACATGAATTTATTTATACCAAAAATACATGCAAAGGAAGTTATTTAATTAAAAAAATATTCAAGAGCAATTGATTATATGATATCTTCAAACATCTGAACCAAGAGAAAGTAGTTGCTAAGCAGCTGAGATTTGGATCCAAAATTTTCAATCTCTATGTTCTTACATGAGAAAGGAGTACCTAAAGGCTGACTTTTTTACAAGAAAAGAGACCAATAAAGATTTTGTAGTTTTTTAATTTATACACCAGTTTGGTTAATCTATGCAAAGAACACCATTGCCTTCATATATAAAAAGATGTCACCATTGAAAGATAGGCTCACTTGGCTTTCAAAAGGCTCAGTCTCCAGGTTGGTTTCTAACCCTACTGCTGTCACTTAGGTCTGCACCCTTGTCCAAGGCCTATGCGCGAGGACAACCTAGTGAAACATGGAAACAACCTCCAAGCTGTGGGACTTGAATTATGAGGTTGAGTCTCCGGAGAAGGCTGGCTTCCTCTTACTGTCAGGGCGCACCTATCTATTCTCAGAAGGGAAAGGGAGAAAGAGAGCATTAAAGCAAATCTACCTAGTCTAATCTAAGGCAGTGATGCACCAAAACAGAGTGTTCAGACTCATTTCTGCCCATATATGCACTACCGAGCTAGGGTAACATTCAAGGTCATACATTCATTCAGACTTATATCAACCAACAGCCACATACAGATCAGGAGACCAATTGAATAACACCAGGAACAGAAGATTTCACTTGTATATTATTTAATAGGCCAAAGATAGATACAGTATGTAGACCACTGATCTCAACAATACATCAATGAGAGGCAAAACGCTACACATACACGTTGATGGTTGAAAGAGACGATACAGGATGTTCATCTAGCTCAGAGACAAAGGGATTTTACACTGCAAATCTGCAAGCAACAGCAGAGAAATCAGGAAGAGTCGACCCTTACAAAATGTACAAAACCTGCCTTTATAGTTCAGGTGTAACTAAGATCTTTTTAGCTGAAATGACCCTGCAACTACCTGCCATTGAGTACCATGGAAGACAATCATGGAAAAAATCTCCAGAAAATTTGATCTCTTTCGTCAATAATGTCATGAGAAGACTGAAAACGGCGCCATAACTGCACTCCAACCTGGTAGATGGATCAACGGGTGGGTGGAGTGTCATTCTGTGCTTTACATTTACTCTGGTAGGTCGAGATTGATCATGGAGATCAGATTGCATGACAAAATCGATTATCCTCGCCTCCTGGTTCACGAATCCGTCGAGGTCAAAAGGTCAACCGGGCTCCCTATGCGCCAACTAGGCCGCGCGGGCCAATTGCATTTCTTTATTTCGCCACCTGGAGGTCCTCCCGCGGTCGACCACCCTTCATTGGACTAACCGCGCCAACCTGAATACTATCATGATGGTGACGGTTACACTAACCACCAACCGCCATCCTAGACTGTGCCGACAGGACGCGTGTCGACAAGGCGCTGTGTCGCCAACATAACCCTCACACATCTTCGCCATAGCGCGATGGCGCCTACCGTCGATCGGCCTCGATCCAACGATCATGGAGACTCGTCATTCTGCAACCTCTTCCCTTGTAAATCACTGAGCTCGCGGCACATGTGGCACTTCCCCATTGGTCCGACGATCGCTTAGTCCTTACTGCGCAAGCTGCATGAAACATGGTTCCATCAGGACACGTGGTACATGGGCGCTAACTCGCTATCATAAAATTCACGCAGTTTCTCCATGGCGAGATAGCGCCTGCCACTAATCCTTGTAGATTTGACGATGTAGAACCCACCTCTGCAACGTGCTGGTTGCGTCAAGAAACTGGTCCCACGACATGTCCATGCCCTGACCTGGCATATGTGGCAATTCCTGATTCGCCGTGGACCCTCCAATCCGCGACTGGGCCCATCTTGTTTGGCACCACCTCAGCGACGCATCCTGGCGAGACTTGACCCCAACGACACGTGGCAAAAGGGCGCCAAGTCGCGATGCAAAAAACCCTGCCGCTTCGCCATGGCGAGATCGCGCCTGTCGTCGATCCTTTCCAATCCGACAGTCACAAAACTCTCCCTCCTGCGACCCTCCTTTTCTCGTGATTCGCCAGGCCCATTGATACGTGGCGTCTCCTCGTTGGTCTGTTGGTCACTTAAATCTAACTGCACCGAAGGCATGAAATGTGGCCCCGCCAAGACACGTGACGCACAGGCGCTATGTCGCCGATGTTAACTCCTGGGCAGTTCTCGATAGCGAGACAACGCCAGTCGTAGATCCCTGCGGATCTGACGATCGTGAAGACTCGCCATTCATACTGAGACTACTAGGCCCACTATACGCTGTGCACTGACTCATACACGTGGCACTTCCCTGTTTGGTTCGATGAAGACTAGCTGGCAACCCAAGACTTGATCCGCAGAGCGACCACGTGTCAGCTAGGCGCCATGTCGCTATGCAAAAATCGAGACCAAATTCCCATAGCGCCATAGCGCCCACTGACAGCGTGCCTTGAGATTTACACTTGTCCCCATTTGATTCGCTATCTTGACGCCGGGCTGACAAATTGCGTTGCAGAGTACCGACGGGACCCATCTCCCTGATCCTTCCTCGCTATGGTGAACTTTTCGTTTGGGCACTATGTCGCCATCGGAAAATGCATTGGTTTTCCGTTGGCGCCATAGCGCCTCGCCGCGTTTTGAAACCTCCGGGCCGTGAAACCTGTTTGCCCGCCGCCACGAAACTTCTGACCTGCCGTATTCTGCGATCTGCGACCAAACTCTGAATGACACCTGGCAATCCTTGGTGAGACCTGGCCCATGTCGATCCACGTGGCGGATGGTCACCATGTCGCTATGATAAAATCCGCACATCTTCGCCATAGCGAAATGGCGCCATCCGTTGATGCAATCAAATTCGACGATCGTGAGGACTCGTCATACCTCATGCTTCCGCCCTCCATGTCGATACACCTGGCATCGCTTTGAGACACGGCCCCACCGACACGCGTCACCAGGGCGCAATGTCGCTGTCATAACCCTCGCGCAACTCCTCCATAGCGTGATGGTGCTTACCATTGATCCGAGCTGATCCGACGGTGGTGAACGTAAGCCCCGACTGTGTTAGCCGTGCCGACAGGAACTTTGACCTGGCACACGTGGTTTCTCCTGATTCATCGCCTCAACACCTGATTTCGCCGGTCGTCAAAATTCGCCACCGTGACTATTTCCGCCGGGCGCTATGTCGCTATGGAGGTTTTTCGGCCGATTTGCGATAGCGACATAGCGCCAAGGGCGTTAAGAACCTTTTTCGACCCGTGGAACGCCGGACCCACCTCTGCAACGTGTCCTCAGGGCGTCATCATGCTATCATAAATATCGTGCATTTTCTTTATAGCGCGATGGCACAACCGTCGATACCGCTTAGATCTGTCGACCAGAAAACTCGCAGGTTGTAGCATTAAAATACCAACTCTGAGACTAACCATTGAATAAGCCATGTGTTTGAATCTAAATCCTTGGCGGTAAAACCAGAGGTAACACTTTTGGTGACTCGCAGGGGGCATGAGCCTGCTCAATGCATGACCAGTGCCTCAGAAAGATCCATTGGGCCATGGAGTCGAAAAAGGGGGCCTGGAAGGTACGGAACCGAGAGCTACAAGAAACCCTAACCCTTAATGAGGAAATCAAAACATTAAAGAACTGTTGAACTCTGGCTCTGTCTTGCGACTTGAAAACAAAAAACAGGACCTCCTCAGCAACCTGAGACTTGTCAAAACTTCGGGAACTAGCGACTCAAGAAGTGAGCCATGTGCATGCGCACTTATTGCAACAGGAATGAACAGGAAGCAGCTAGGCTAACTATGTACATGGATTCACTATCCTTCAGAAACAGGGCTTCAAATGGATCCCATTGACTGGAATGGGCAGAATTTCACCATTTGGCCTACTTAGCTGGAACGCATTGGCCTGTTTGCAACCGGAGATCGGATAAGGGCCACTCCATAGTGGATCAAATTTGGAGTGCCTTCCTGGTTTTGCTCTGTTTGAGTCCCACTTGAGAACTAAATCTCCCTCTCTGAAGATTCTGGCCCTTGCCTTCTTATCAAAACTCTTCTTCATCTACTGCTGGTGTATCTCCAGGGTTTGCATAGCTTTGTTTCTCTTTTCTTCCAGTTCAATCAACTCTACCATTCTCACTGACATGGGACTATTTTCAACCAATTCCAGCTGATGAGCCAACTCCAAGGATGGGAATTCCAACGAGATTGGAAGTCTGGCCTCCCTACCATATACCAGCACAAAAGGTGAATTCCCAATAGATCTCTTAGGTGTTATCCTATCAACCCATAGAGCAGTCCTTAATTTTTTATGCTAGACCCTCTGATTGTCTTCTATCATTCTCCTTATGATTCTGATCAGATTCTTATTGGAGGATTCAGCCAAACCATTGCCCTGCGGGTAGTAATTCGATGATGTGCTCAGATAGATATTGTGACTCATTGCCCATGCACAAATCTGGGTTCCAACAAAAGATTTGGCATTATCTGAGATGATAGTGGAAGGAGCTCCAAACCTAGATACAATTCCATCAAGGAATTCAACAACCGATGGCTCTGTAGCATCCTTCAAGGCAACTGCCTCTGTCCACCTAGTGAAATAATCGGTAGAAGCCAAAATCCATTTATGACCTACGCTAGATGGAGGATTAATGGGGCCTATGAAATCCAACCCCCACTGGGTGAAGGGCTGATCCACCTGAATGGGGTGAAGAGGAAGAGCTGCAAGTCTTTGTTTACTTGAGAAAAAGGCACATTTCTCACATTTTCTCACATACCTATAACAATCATGGAACAGAGATGGCCAGTAATATCCAGCCCTCATGATCTTCATGGCGGTTGTTCTTGTAGAGAAGTGGCCACCATCAAGACCATCATGAAGTTCTTTAATCATCCTCTCAACCTGATCTTCTTCAATACATCTCAGTAGGGTCCCATTAAAATCCCTCCTGAATAGGATATCATCAATCACAACATAGGGAATGGATTGCAGTCTATATTGTCTTCTTTTAGCTCTATCCAATCCCTATGGGTATCCATTCCCTGATAAAAAGTTCCTCATGTCATCCATCCAGCTCCTTGGGGCATTAACATTTCTTTCCTCCTGCTGCTCTGCAATTACCATAGCAGTCCCTTCATCTGAATCCTGACCTGATAACATTTCTTTGCATAATCCTCTCCCTCTTACCAATTTGGTAATCTGAATATCAACATCATATTCCATTACCCTAGTGATCCATCCAGCTCTCTTTTCACTGATGTCCTTGCTTAACAGGAAGTCTTTTACACTCGCATGGGGCACCAACAAATGGATCCTATTGTGGGATAAGAGGTGTCTAAATTTCTTCAAGGCTCTAATGACTGCAAGGGCTTGCTTCTCAACAAAGCTATACTTATCTTCATACTCCTTGAGTCCTTCACTAAAGAAGGCTATGGGCTGCTCCTCATTCTTGTCATTTGTCCGAGTCAAGACAGCAGAAACACTTGACTCACCACCTAAAGTGTAGAGGATGAAATCTTTCTCAAAATTTGGGTTCATGAGAGTGGGGGCTGAGGCTATGGCTGCCTTAATTTCTTCAAAACTCTCCTTCCCCTCCTTGGTCCATGAGAAGACCATATCTTTCTTAAGCATGGTTGTGAGGGGTTTCACCATGATGGCAAGATTAGGAATAAACCTTCTTACAAAATTTATCCTACCAAGGAAACTTTGCAGCCCTTTCTTGTGTTTAGGGAGGGGAAGGGCAAGTATGGCTTTTGTTCTTTCTGGATCAATGGTCAACCCATCCTTAGATACAATGTGTCCCAATAATTTTCCTTGGCTTGTAGCAAAGACACATTTGGCTGGGTTGAGGGAAACCCTAAACTCTCTACATCTTAGAAATACCTGTCTCAAATGATCAAGGTGATCTTTTACATTCTTGGAATATACAGTTATATCATCAAGGTATACTAAGACAAACTTGTCGATTAATCTTTTGAAAGCTACCTCCATTTCCTTTTGGAATGTGGCACCTGCATTTGTTAGTCCAAATGGCATCTTGCAATAAGCATAGGTGCCCCATTTAGTAGTAAATGTTGTCTTATATCTGTCAGATTCTTTAACCAACACTTGGTTATAACCAGAAAATCCATCAAGAAAAGAGAACCTCCTTGACCCACTGACCTTGGACAGAATTTGCTCCATAGAAGGGAGAGGATGGTGATCCTTAAGGGAAGCCTGATTAAGATCCCTAAAGTCCACACACAATCTGATTTCTCCATTCTTCTTCCTTACAGGGACAAGGTTAGCCACCCATGATGAGTGTTTGATAGGAAAAATTATGTTAGCTTCAATCAACTTGGATAGTTCCTTCCTCATTAAGGGTTCAATCTTGGGATTCACTGGCCTCTGTTTTTGCCTTACTGGTTTGACCCTATCAACTAAATCTATGGTATGCTGAAACAAACTAGGGTCAAACCCCTTTAAGTCATCATATGACCAAGCAAACACATCATTAAATTCTTGACATAGATGAATGAAATTTTCTTGCTCAGCCTCAGAACATACCTTCCCCATGTTAAGAGATTTTCCATCAGTAATAGTAACTGGAGCATGATCATCCTTTTCTGTAGCTAGATTTATTCCTTTGCCTCTTGTCTGATTATCAGGATTAAAGAAACTCTCTAAGGTAATGAGACCCTTGGGCAACTTGTTGGAACTGAGGTGAATGATCTGATCACCATACTGATCTTGTAGTCTTGACTGATTTCTTTCTGAAAATTCTGCTTCATTCTACAAGAAACTCACAATCTGCTCATCAGACTCAAACACCTGCCAATGAGTATTATTATCAGGAATAGCATGCCTTATTACCACCCTTATTTGTTGCTTCTTCTCTTCCTCAAGATTCCCTGGCACATCATAAGATGCACCCACTGCTGCAAGTCTATCAGCATATTTGTTTTCTTTCCTAGGAATGCTTTGGATATTAAATGCTTGGAAACCCTCAAGCAAATCCCAGACTTTGTGTTTGTAAGACTTGAGTAGGCCATTTTTGGTGATATTCTGATTTCTCACTTGGTTCACTACCAACTCACTATCTCCATATACTTTCAAGGCTTGAATTCCCCTCTTTTGGGCTAGTAGGAGACCTTGGATCAAAGATTCATACTTGGCCAAATTATTGGTACAACTGAATTGGAGCCTAAAAGAGAAGTAGTATCTTATTTGTGTAGGAGAGATCAACATAACACCAGCCCCTGCTCCATTTCTATTCCTTGAGCCATCAAAGTACATATTCCATATTCCACTCATGTCATCATTAGCTCCAACAAGATCAGGAACTTGAGCCTCCTTCTCTATTATGCAATATGTACTAAGGCCTGTTTCAAGAGTTTCTGACATAGGCTCAAACTGACATGTATTTGCCCACTCATCTAAGAAGAAATCGGGAATCTCTACTATGGAGGTGGCAGGCTCATTCACTATGTCATTTTCATCTATCTCCAAAATAGGGCAATTCATATTAATGAAGTTGAGGGTGTAGGGTTCAGTGTGATGAAGGGCTTGAGGTTTTGCTCTAATTGGAGCATTGGCCCCATATCTGGTCTTAAATGACATATAAGACCAATCAGCAGATATGAATCCACCTATTTGGGCAGTGAAGTCTCTTGAAAGACAGATGGAAAAATAGGGCTTGACTTCAGCAACAGATATATCTTGAATCACAGTACAACCAGGGCATGCATGTAGGGCCATTTCCACATTCCTAAGGATGCCTACGATTTTGACAGTACTCCCATCTAGTTGTAACACATCCCTAATAATGGGCTCATATTTCATTCCTAAAGCATCAGCAACACACCTAGGCATTACTGAGCTACTAGCCCCTGAATCTATCATGCAATTATGGACTAACTTGCCCCCTATAATCAGAGAAACATAGAATGGAGGAGGTCTAACCTTTTTATTTGTCTCCACGTCACCTGATGGTTGTACTAAACTAGTGTCACTCTCCATGGTAGATGACTGATCTTTGGGCTCAATCTTTTCCAATTCTTGCTGCAACATCCTTTTCTGCATTGGTATGGTGGCAACTGCATCCCACATGGAAATGCTTACATTGGTTTTCTTCATTTGCTCTACCACGCTCAAGGGTGCATTGGGAATTTTAGCAGGAACTTTAGGAGCTGTACCCATGAGAGGCTGAGATGGAGCAACATAGGGATCACTTGCATCCTCCTTTCTTGGACCTTGCCTTTGCTGTTGTGAAGTGTTTGTCTGCTCATTTTCTTTTTGTGTATGAGGTATAACACTCGAAGTTGAGGCCTGCTCAGGAGAAAGGGGGGCAGTATGTTCGATAGCTCTCCTCTTGCTTCTTGTGTTATGAGCAATGGAATCCTGGTTTACATTACAATGCTCCTCCATCTGGTGATTCATAAAAGAGCAATCACCCTGCCTCTGAACATATGAGCCCTCCTTGGGATGATCTTCCTTGTGTGATTGCTTTACTGCGGACTCCTAGACAGTTAGGGCCAAATAAGATTCTTCTTTCTGACATAGGCAGTAGGTATAAGAATAGTTACATGAAGGACAGAAGTCCTGATCTTGGGCTAAGTTATTTTGAGGAACTAAAGCTCTACTCTGATTTGAGCTTGAAGCAGCAGCATGACTATTTTGCCTATTTTGATCAAAAGAGCTATTCCAATGATTAGGAGGCCTACCACCACTTAGAGCCTGATGTTGTAATTGGGGGGGCTTGCCACTTTGGGCTTGCTGCCTTTCTAAGGCCACCACCTTGTTACTCATTTTTTGTATTAGAGAAAAACTATCCTCTAATCTCTTCCCTTGGTCCTTCAACTCCTTCCCCTGCTCTTGCAATTTTTTATCCAGAGTCCTCTCTCTTTTATCTGTATTCAGCACTAGACCTTGGAGCATTTCCTTGAGTTCCTCTATTCCGTTTGAGGATGTGGAAGCTTGGGGAACTGGAGTAAGGGCTTGTGACGTAGAAATTGTAGGAAGAGGGGCTATTGCTAGTTGGTGGTTGGGAACATCAGGAAAGAAAGGCATAGGAGGCCTTGGAGCCAACTTTCCACCTTGTATTAGGATATTCTCAGCTTTTATAGCTGTCTCATAAGCATTTGGTAATGTATCTCCTCCCATAGTTTGGATAGTAGTGGCAATGTCACTGTTGAAAGCTCTAAGGTAATGCAAGAAGGCATTACTAGGGGTAGGTTTCGCTATAGTAGGTATTCTATCCCATGTCTTTTGGAATCTGTAATTAAAATCAGTCATACATTCATGGGGGGCTCTTTTTATTGTAGTCAGCTGCTCTAGTAGTGACAAATGGTCACTCTTATCCTCAAAATGTTTGCATAATCCTGCTCCTAGTCCATCCCAATCAATTATGGAACCATGAGCTAAGCCTCTATACCACTGTAATGCTTTTCCTTTTAAAGATGAGGCTAGAAGTTTGACGGCAACATCATCTTCTGTAATACCATGAATATTGCAGACATTCGCTACCTCTTGGATATGCTCTAGAGGGGAAATAGAAGTTTCACCAGTAAAATCAGGTATACTTTTTAGTGTAGATACTGGTATATCATGTCTTTGGGCTAACAACAGAGGACTTCCACCATTAAAGGTGGCAAAAGCATGAACTCTTGGCTGTGCCATATAAACAAGTGTTCTATTGATGAGTGTTGATGGCAATCTAGGCTGAGTTCGAACAGTAGGGGGAGTAGATACAGATCTTACAGGTATATCAACTGTTATTCTACCCCTAACTGGTGATAATGAAGTTCTAGTCCTTCTTCTCCTAGGATTTGAAAGAGAAAGCTCTTGATATTGAAATTTACCTCTAGAAGACGTCCTTGTTTCAGTCCTGGGCATGAATCACTGCAAACTTGGTCTGGAACCAGAATTTTTGATGTTCAGAGTCACCAAGTACTTGAAGAATCAGCCTCTTGAGGGCTTGAAAACTGAAGCCAATACTACTTCTTCAACATTTATCTCTAGAATTCTTTCTTCTTGACACTACTAGACCTGAAATCTTCTGATATGAGTCCCACCGGGCGTGCCAAAAACTGTTGTCACTTAGGTCTACACCCTTGTCCAAGGCCTATGCGCGAGGACAACCTAGTGAAACATGGAAACAACCTCCAAGCTGTGGGACTTGAACTATGAGGTTGAGTCTCCGGAGAAGGCCGGCTTCCTCTTACTGTCAGGGCGCACCTATCTATTCTCAGAAGGGAAAGGGAGAAAGAGAGCATTAAAGCAAATCTACCTAGTCTAATCTAAGGCAATGATGCACCAAAATAGAGTGTTCAAACTCATTTCTGCCCATATATGCACTACGGAGCTAGGGTAACATTCAAGGTCATACATTCATTTAGACTTATATCGACCAACAGCCACATACAGATCAGGAGACCAATTGAATAACACCAGGAACAGAAGATTTCACTTGTATATTATTTAATAGGCCAAAGATAGATATAGTATGCAGACCACTGATCTCAACAATACATCAATGAGAGGCAAAACGCTACACATACACGTTGATGGCTGAAAGAGACAATACAGGATGTTCATCTAGCTCAGAGACAAAGGGATTTTTACACTGCAAATTTGCAAGGAACAGCAGAGAAATCAGGAAGAGTCGACCCTTACAAAATGTACAAAACCTGCCTTTATAGTTTAGGCGTAACTAAGATCTTTTTGGCTGAAATGACCCTGTAACTACCTGCCATTGAGTACCATGGAAGACAATCATGGAAAAAATCTCCAGAAAATTTGATCTCTTTCGCCAATAATGTCTTGAGAAGACTGAAAACGGTGCCATAACTGCGCTCCGACCTGGTAGATGGATCAACGAGTGGGTGGAGTGTCATTCCGTGCTTTACATTTACTTTGGTAGGTCGAGATTGATCATGGAGATCAGATCGCATGACAAAATCGATTATCCTCGCCTCTTGGTTCACGAATCCATCGAGGTCAAAAGATCAACCGGGCTCCCTATGCGCCAACTAGGCCGCGCGGGCCAATTGCATTTCTTTATTTCGCCACCTGGAGGTCCTCCCGCGGTCGACCACCCTTCATTGGACTAACTGCGTCACCCTGAATACTATCATGATGGTGACGGTTACACTAACCGCCAACCGCCATCCTAGACTGCACCGACAAGATGCGTGTCGACAAGGCACTGTGTTGCCAACATAACTTTCCCTCCTGCGACCCTCCTTTTCTCGTGATTCGCCGGGCCCGTTGATACGTGGTGTCTCCTCATTGGTCTGTTGGTCACTTAAATCTAACTGCACCGACGACATGACATGTGGCCCCGCCAAGACACGTGGCGCACAGGTGCTATGTCGCTGATGTTAACTCTTGGGCGGTTCTCGATAGCGAGACAACGCTAGTCATAGATCCATGCGGATCCGACGATCGTGAAGACTCGCCATTCGTGTTGAGACTACTGGGCCCGCTGTACGCTGTGCACTAACTCATACACGTGGCACTTCCCTGTTTGGTTCGATGAAGACTAGCTGGCAACCCAAGATTTGATCCGCAGAGTGACCACGTGTCAGCTAGGCACCATGTCGCTATGCAAAAATTGAGACCAAATTCCCATAGCACCATAGCGCCCACTGACAGCGTGCCTTGAGATTTACACGTGTCCCCATTTGATTCGCTATCTTGATGCCAGGCTGACAAATTGCGTTGCAGAGTACTAATGGGACCCATCTGCCTGATCCTTCCTTGCCATGGTGAACTTTCCGTTTGGGCACTATGTCGCCATCGAAAAATGCATTGGTTTTTTGTTGGCGCCATAGTGCCTCGCCGTGTTTTGAAACCTCCGGTCCGTGAAACCTGTTTTCCCGTCGCCACGAAACTTTCGACCTGCCGTATTCTACGATCTGCGACTGAACTCTGAATGACACCTGGCAATCCTTGGTGAGACCTGGCCCATGTCGATCCACGTGGCGGATGGTCGCCATGTCGCTATGATAAAATTTGCACATCTTCGCCATAGCGAGATGGCGCCATCCGTTGATGTGACCAAATCCGACGATCGTGAGGACTCGTCATACCTCATGCTTCCGCCCTCCATGTCGATACACCTGGCATCGCTTTGAGACACGGCCCCACCGACACGTGTCACCAGGGTGCGATGTCGCTGTCATAACCCTCGCGCAACTCCTCCATAGCACGATGGCACTTACCGTTGATCCGAGCTTATCCGACGGTGGTGAACGTAAGCCCCGGCTGTGTTAGCCGTGCCGACAGGAACTCTAACCTGACACACATGGTTTCTCCTGATTCGTCGCCTCAACACCTGATTTCGTCGGTCGTCAAAATTCGCCACCGTGACTATTTCCGCCGGGCGCTATGTCGCTATGGAGGTTTTTCGGCCGATTTGCGATAGTGACATAGCGCCAAGGGCGTTAAGAACCTTTTTCGACCCGTGGAATGCCAGACCCACCTCTGCAACGTGTCCTCAGGGCATCATCATGCTATCATAAATATCATGTATTTTCTTTATAGCGCGATGGCGCCAACCGTCGATACCACTTAGATCTGTTGGCCAGAAAACTCGCGGGTCGTAGCATTAAAATACCAACTTTGAGACTAACCGTTGAATAAGCCGTGCATTTGAATCTAAATCCTTAGCGGTAAAACCAGAGGTAACACCTACATCTCTAATTTGAATGCTATTGAGCACTATAATGAAAGTTGCATGCATGGTTATTTGTAAAATATGGGTTTATCAAATGAATAGATAACCCTTTTGTTTGGTTGATTTCTATCAAGTAGTGGAAAAAATATTATTCTGTGATTTGGGTATAGAATTGGGTTTTTCAAATGAAGGAAGTTGTTGCTTGTTTTATTGATCTTCACTAAGAATTCATAAAAGCTCTATTGGGGAAAAAATTCAGTTAAAAAGATTCTTGTTCTACGGATCTATGAGAAGAATCATTTGATACAATTTTCATTTAGGTATCAGACTTAAAAACCATGGGATCTTTCAAGGGTTGTGCTCTTCCTAAAAGCATGTTTATATTAGTTGGGTTGTGGCATATTTGGAGTTGTATAACGGAATTTGAAGTGGATTGTGGTTTTACAAAGTTATACATTTATTTTGAAACACATGAGTGGGAAGTCTAATAGAGTTGTAGATGCTCTTAGTAGAAGACAACTTTTCCTGACAGAAATGCAGATAGAGGTGGTTGGGTTCAAGGAACTTAGTATTTTGTATCCATATGATCTTGATTTTGGTGAAGCATGGAAGGCTTGCACAAAACCTGTTACACTTAACAGGACAAAGTGGTTGGATTTCTTTATCCATGATAGTATGTTGTTCAAAGGAAGCTAGTTGTGCATTCCTAGAAGTTCAATGAGAGAGAATCTCATCAAAGAGAAGCATAGTGGAAGATTGGTTGGACATTTTGGCAGAGATAAAACCATAGCTTTGGTTGCTAAGAATTATTGCTGGCCATAGTTGTAGCAATATGTGAAGAAGTTTGTACAGAGTTGAAGAGTATGTCAAATGGAAAAAGGAGTGAAGCAGAATACAACATTGTATCAGCCATTACCTGTACCAAAGAAGTTGTGGGAGGATGTCAAAATGGATTTTTTTCTTGGATTATCAAGGATGTAGTGTGGGCATGATTCTATTTTTGTGGTGGTTGACAAGTTTTCATTTAGATGACACATTTTATTCCTTGCAAGAAGACTAGTGATGTTGTTCATGTGATAGAGTTGTTTTTTAGATGAGTGGTGAGACTACATGGTCTACCAAAGAGTATAGTTTCAGATTGAGATACCAAATTTGTTGGGTATTTTTGGCATACATTGTAGAAGAAGTTGAAGAAAATTTTGAAGTTTAGTTCATCACATCATCCACAGACTGACGGATAGACAGAAGTTGTGTACTATAGTTTGGGAAATTTGCTAAGATGTTTGGTTGGAGACTAGCCAAAAGGATGGGATATGATTTTACCATCTGTAAAATTTGCATATAATAATTTTGTCAATAGGAGTACTGGTAAATCACCATTCCAAATTGTATATGGGAGTAGTCCCACAAATGCTTTTGAATTGAAGTAGTTGTATAAATGAGAGATAAATAGTGCTGAAGTAGAAGAATTTGCTGAACATTTGAAGAACATCCATGAGGAGGTGACGAAACACATCATAAAGATGAATACACAATACAAGGCTAAGGTAGATGTGAATAAGAGATATAAGAAATTTCAGATTGGTGATGAAGTCATGGTTTATTTGAGAAAGGAGCATTTTCTAGTGGGTACATATAATAAGCTAAAGTTGTAGAAGTTTGGATTCTGCTAGATAGTGAAAAGGCATGATTTTGGAAATGCTTATGAAGTGGAGTTGCCTACTGAATTGAATATTTCAAATTTGATAATGTATTATGAAGGAGGTGATGGAGATGAAGTTGCAGAAGTGTAGTGGAGTATTCCAGCAGCTAGTTCAACTACAAAGGAGATTGATGAGATACTAGACAATTGTATTGGAAAAAATACAAGGAACAAAACTTATGAAGAATACCTAGTCAAATGGAAAGAGAGGCCAATAGAGGATTCATCATGGCTAGCAAGGGAGGAGGTTAATCATCTTTGCTTTTCTCTTAATACCTAAGACGTGACAGAGTCACTTCTCAAATTACCCTAGTTGTCTGATGCAGGAGCATCCTAGGTGTAAGAACAATCTTGCATCACCCAAAAATATTTTTATTTCAATCTTTTTTATTTTAATAAGGACTAGTAGACAGGGGGGCTGCTATTTCTAGGAGCTTGCTATTTTTAGTAACTTTGTCATACGAGCTCAGAATGTTCTCATTTTCTATTGGAAGGTTTATTTTAGACTTGTAAACCTACCATAAAAATCTCATTGCTCACGCATAAGTATCAAAAAAGTTATTGTGAAATTTTAGTGGAAAATTTTGAAGAAATATCTTCAAGCTCACCGTTGGAAGCCTTAGAGTTCCCGAATGAGATCTAAAAACTCAATGGAATGGCTCTTGCACCATTCCAAGCCTATAGATCAAGAGTTGGCATTTCCAAAAAGTGGTTATGATAGCCAATCGGAGCAACGATTGGTGAGTTATGGCCTTTTAAAGTTGGGCTACCTAAAATATCTAAAATAATTGTCCAAAATGTGTTTGGCTCACTCTATTTGTATTGTTAGGGACTGTCGGGCCTAGGTATTAAGTTTCAATGTCTAGAACCTTCCTGTGTGACATAAAATTGCCTATTTAAGAAAAGCCTGAACATTGCCTAGGGCAGCTCTGGGTGATAGTTTGCAGCTTAGTTTTGCATATTACTATAATGAAGACACCCATGTGAGTTAGTATATTATGCTTGTGAATTTTGTAATTCCACATTTGTAGCACAAATAAGAAGTCCATATTTTGTTCTTGCATTTTCTATTGTTTCTTTTTTTCTGTTATGATTTTATGGTATTAAAGGGAGCACCCTTCATCAAAATCCTAAAGAAAATCCCTGCTATGAAGAGGTCAAATGCTAAAAATAGGAAAAGCTTCTATGCTAATGTCATTCCACTAGACATAAGCTTCCATTAAAGGCTTGATAGGGTAGCAGATGTTGACATAACACAAAGATTGGTTGTTCAGTTAGAGGATGATCTTCTTGTTGTAAGAAAATGGAGACGAGATATGCAAACTCCTAATTCATAGACATATACTTCTAGTTTAACAAAACCTTTAGTTCAAAGACTATTGAATGATGTCTTAGAGATGAAAAGGAAAATTCCTAAGGTAGGGGCACCATACCATGACATCCTAAGGAATTTACAACATTTGGGAGTGGTTGAAAGATAATCAAACATGTTGCCAAATAACTTGAAATTGGCAATTGAAGGACCCTTGGGAAAGAAAACAAATATGTGCATCTTCCACCTTACAAGTCAACATGATGGACTTTCTTGTCCTGAGATAATTCATTGTCAAGAATTGCAAGCTAATAATGAGACTATTGAAGAAGTACCCATTGATGAAGAGTCTTCAAGAGGACCTAGTGACTCTATAAGTTATTTCCTTGAGTATGAGTCTAACTTAGGATGAGATGGTGACATTTATACTACTTTTAAAGATTCTTCATGTATGGTGCTTATGAGAAACAATCATAATGGCAAGTCTCCTACTATTCAATCCTCTTCCATGCCTACGAGAAAGTGGCATGACCAAACAAGACAATGAAAGGAAGAATTCAAAGTTCAAAAAGAATCATATTCAAGAGGTGAAGTTCTTAAAAAAAGTTTGAGCTTGAATATGCATGTCACGTTGTTGAGTTTTGTGAGTCTACAAGGATCCTGATTTCTCCTTTTGATTATTTGAAATCTAATTCCAATGAATAATATAGATTGATTGAATATGTTAAAGGTTCTATTTCCTCTAGTTCAATTCAATAGAACAATTTTGTGGTAACTATCAGTGCACCTATTGAACCCATAGAAGTGCCTAATATTGTTAAATATCCTATTCATGTTAAAACCACACAAAATCACTCAATGGTTGAAAAACCTAAGCCATTCTATGTATTCCCATTCATCCATGGTTATAGCTTAAGTAATTACATTATTGACTCTAGAGCATCAGATAACATCATGCCAACTATAATAGCCAAAGCCCTAGATTTACCCTTGACCAAAATATTTGGTAAATGATGTGCCACGAATTCTAAAAAAGTCTCCTTAGTGGGTTTGATCAAAGATGTTCATGATTCTCTGGTCGAATTCCCTGATAAAAGCGTCAAATTGTCTATCTTAGTTGTCGGCATCCCAGCCAACTACAGGATGCTCTTGAGTAGAAATTTTTGTAAATATTAGGGTGGGGAGGTAAAATTAAATTGGTCTCAGGATACTATACCTATTGGGGATAAAAAATTATGCTGAAACCAGAAAACAAATCCAAGTACATGGTTTTTCTATTTGAAGATCCCTAGTCTCACATCCTATATAATGAAACTAATTTTGTTAATTATCTTGTGTTTCCTGAAGAAGACATTGCAGGATTAGAAGAGCTAGTAGAAAAAGAACTATGGACATTAGAATTTGATGGCAACTGCACCTCAATGGCTTCCAGATCAGGAGTTTTTCTCATCACACCTTTAGGAAAGATTATTCCAAAGGCCTTTAAGCTTGATTTTGAGAACACAAATAATACTGTTGAATATGAGGCTTTTCTTCTGGGTATTAAGGAGGCTAAAAGAAGAAGAGTTAAAATATTAAGAGCTAAAGGAGATGCTAAACTAGTTGTCAAGAAGGTTTGAGACATATTTTCTATAAAGAATCTAAGACTAAAACATTTTCCATAAAGAATCCAAGGCTAAAACATTACATAAATAGATAATGGGATGAGCTCAAAGGTCTTGAAGCCTTTTCTATAGAATCCATGCCTAGAGAATATCATGCTAGAGTAGATGCTTTAGCTAGTTCAACTTCCCTTAGAATCATTATTTGATAGGAAGGAATGTTATTTCAACAAGACCGCCAATGTAAAGGAACATTTTTCAAGGGAATGCTCGAAGATTAATATTGGTACTAAACATAGTCTGAAGCTAGATAACTTAGGCAAGTGTTGCAATGAATCCAAAAGAAGAAAATTCTTGAAATTGCTAAAGGAGTTTGGAGATGTGTTCGCATGGTCCTACGAAGAATTGAAGGAATTTTGGCAAGGGAAGTTCAAACATCAAATCCCTTTAAAACTAGGCATGACTCCCTCCGTCAGAAACTGAGGAACTATAACCCTAGGGTAGTAGGTGGAATTTTTTAAAAAGTTGACAAAATATTGAAGGCAGATATAATATACCCAATACATCATTCTATGTGGGTAGCTAGCACAACTCTTATTCAAAAGAAAGGTGGAGAAATCAGAATTTGTGTAGATTTTAGGAACCTCAACCAAGCTATCCTGAAAGATAACTTCACCCTACCTAATATGGATCATATCCTATAGATGGTAGCAAGTTTGAAAATGATGTCCAAGCTTGATGAGTTCTTAGGTTATAATCAAATTAGTGTGGATCTCAAAAATCAACATAAGAATGGCTTCACTACCCCTTCAGAAACCTTTTCTTATAGAAAAATGTCCTTCAAACTTGTCAATATAGGTGCCACATTTTAGAGGGCCATGACCTCATATTTCAAGAATTTTTTGAACAAGATAATAGTAATATATCTGGATGATATGACAGTCTTCTCAAGGAGAAGGAAAATAAATTTACGTGACTTTAAAGTAGTTCTCCAATGATGTAGGGAGCACAGTGTGCCCCTCAATCCAAAGAAGTCTATATTTTGTTTCACCAAGGGAAATTTTTTAGGAAACCTCATGTCAAAATATGAGATTAGAATAGATCCTCAATTTGTTCATGTAATCTAGCAATTATGTTGCCCTTCTAACCATAGTTGCATATGGTCCTTCTTTGGTTAGATCAATTTCTTGAGGAGGTTTGTGCTCGATTTTTCTGAGACAACTAGACCTATTGCAAATTTTCATAGTGAGAAGATAACTTAATTAATGTAGTGATGAAGCTAGGAAGGCTTTTGACAAGGTAAAGGCCACCATTGCAAATGCCCTAGTTCTTGCTCACGTTGATTACTAGAAAGATTTTGTTATTCACTGCTATGCTAGTGAGCATACCATGTCTATCATTCTATTGCAGAACAATGCACAAGGTTCCAAAGTTCCACTATATTTTATGAGTGTTCCTTTGAAAAATCATGAGTTGAAGAATTGGATCACAGAGAAATAAGTCTTTTCAATAGTAAATGTGATAAAACACTTCCAATATTACATTATGCATTCTCACTCCACAGTCTTTGTTCTGAGCACGACTGTAAAAAGTATTCTTACCCAATAGGAGGTAGCTGTGAAAACCAGGGAAGGTTGGGTTTCAAAGGTTCAAGAGTTTGGTTTGGGAATTAGGCCAATGGAATTGGTAAGAGGACAAGGCTTGCGTAAATTGATGGTAGAAAATAAAGAATTTGTTGGAATAGAATCATTAGCACTACTAGTAGGTTTGAAGGATAATTGGTTTTCATAAATTGCCTATTATCTTACTTATGGTGAATGTCCTAAACATCTTACTAGAAAAGTAGCAAGAAATTTGATGTTAAAATATTCCAAGTATGTGATTTTGGATGATGTTCTCTATAAGAAGGGTTTGGATGACATGTTTATGAGATGCATAGATAAGAATTAACAAGACAAACTCCTTCAATCTTTCTATGATAAAGCTTGTGTAAGACACTTTCTCTCTACCATCATAACTTTTAAGATAGCGAGAAGTGGGTATTATTGGCTTGGCGTGTTTGTGAATGCTTATAAGTGGGTGGGAAGGTGTGAAAAGTGCAAGTTGTTTTCTAGCAAGCCTAAGTTAGAAGCTCTTCTATTTTAAGGCATGTGATTATAGAAGAGCTTTTCAAACAATGTGTCTTGGACATCATAGGATCCCTCAACCCAACCTCTAGTGTAGGTCATACTCAACCTAATCATTGCTACCTATTTTACAAAATGGGTTGAAGTAACACCTATAAAGAAAACTACTTCTAAGGTGGTGAGAAATTTTTTGATGGAAAATATTGTAGTTAAGTTCAAGGTGCCAGAGAAGTTAGTAACATATATTTCTCTAAATTTTTCTTTGAGAAAATTGCAACTTTACTACTATGATAATGGAATCTATCTCTCCAATTTGTCTGATTATTTTCCACAAGGAAACGGTCAGGTTGTGTCTTCAAATAAGAACCTAGTCCCTATTATGAAAAATTTGGTAAGTGAAAATGCTAAAGATTGGTACGAAATTATTTTTGAGGCATTGTGGAGAGACCAAAGAACTCCTAAAAGAGAAATTAGTATGACTCCTTTAGAGTTGATGTATGGAATTGAAGCTTAGTTATGCCTACCTCTTTAACTAGTGAGTACCAAATTTCAAAAAGTCATTGAAGACAAAGTATTCCAAGATGCTTTAGATAAGCGAGTCTATTACCTCATGAAGATAGAAGAGGAAAGAGAAAAGGCACTAGATCACATAACCACTCACTAAGAATGAGTCAAAAAGATTTTTGACCATTAGGCGAGACCTCAAAAATTGATGGAAGATGATAAGTTGCTATTATGGGACAAAAGGAGAAAACCTAAAGGATCACATGGGAAGTTTGAATCACTCTAGAAGGCCCCTTTTGAGATCAGAAAAATGCTTGGACCTAATTCTTCCAAACTAGGGTATTTGGATGGAATTGAAATGACCCTATCCTATAATTGGAAGGATTTGAAGCTTTATCAATTTTAATCATTTGCAGTCTATATATAATAAAAAAAATTGTATCTTGGCATTGTCTTTTCTTTCTCTTTCTATCTTAGCTCAGCTTTAGTCTAGCCTATTAGTTGTAGCCTGGAACTAGAGATGTCTGAATTAGTTTTCAGTCCTTTACAATTCTAGTTCCCAATTAGAGCTAGTTGTTACCCATGTATGGTCCATTTCATATTCAATTATCACATGTCAAAGAGAAACATCCATCCTAGGAATAAGTCTTGAGCATGAACCAAAAAGTTTAGAAGTTCACTAGTTCAAAGCATCTGAGACCATTCTTTTAAGTATTATCTTCTTTATTAAACTCAAGGTTGAACTTGAATTCTAAACATAAGAGTTCAATATTCAAGGTTCATAAATTCATAGGTTCATAGTGTTAGATTGGTCTAAGCTTAGAACATTTGTCAACCTGTCAAGCCTTGTTGCTTGTTAGTGAAGTTGAATGTTGGATACTTTATGTTCAGGTTCATCAGTTCAATCAGTAGATTCCAAATCTTATCATCTTATGAGCATCACTTCCAATATATTATGACCAATGAAATTGAACATTTAACTATATTAGTAGTTCAAAGGTTCATAGTTCACAGGCGTAAAGATCACCTCGATAGAGACACATGTTAAAGTAAGTGTTAGTATGAAAAATGATTTTTCATTCTTGAAACTCGTGGAAAAGACACATATTAAATGGTGATTAATGGTAATGATGGAAAGACATGCTTCAGTATGTGCAAATTGAAGGAAGCATTTAATGATGGAAAGTATCGTACCTTTTCACTTATACTCTCATCCATCTGCACGTATTTTTCTCCAGGTCACATGCATTAAAAAGGTTTTTTTTCTTTTCATTCCTTTTGTCATTGTTATTTAAGGTAAAAATTATGTTTTATCTTGAGACATAAGAAGATAGAGTTAGGCCTCATTACCAACAAAGTTTTCATGCAGCCAACATGGTGAGCCCTCCATTTCTTTTATGTTGGTTGTTGTCTCTTTTCTTGTAGAGTAAATTCTTGTTTGTGTATTTTCTTTTCATATTTTCTCTACTTGTGGCTAGTCAATCCCAATTCTTCATGGTTGCATTCCACCTGAAATTTCCCCAAAAAGAGATGTACTTAGCAATAAGTCATTCCTTGCCAATGAGGACATTGGAAAATTAGTAGCCAGATTCTCCAATTCAAAACCTAAGTCAATATCTAGAAAGGTCGCTGAGAGTGGGTTATTGCAAGCCTCTAGCTTTCCTAATGTCATCCCTTGCCCAGATATTGTCCTATCATACCAAGATAGGTATGATGCTACTGAAAAGTGTAGCTACACCTGTAGTTGAGAAGTCTTGGTATATGTGAACAAAGTTATTGTAATGGGTGCATTGAGAACCCTGACCCACGCGAAGTTTATGAGGACTAGACTATCAATTCATCCTATGCCCAAATCACCACCAATACTAAAGAGTACAATAATACAATTGCTAAGGGCTAGCTACTCAAACCAAAAAGATGTGGTTCCCATCTCCCATTCCCTTTAATTAGAGAACACATGATTTTGGATATTAAGGATATCATAACCCTATTGAATAGAGTGAAAGGAAGCCCACGCATGCTTTTTATTGGAAAAATGATATATAAATTTTAATCCAAACAATTTTAGGGAAAGAAAAATTCATTGATTAGATTGATATTATAGCAATGAGATTACAGGAGGAGCTTTCCCAAGTGTTTGCAACCTCTAGCTTTTATATGTCTTCATATATGTTTTATATTCTAGCTCACATAAGAGAATGGAAGGGCTTTCCTCATTAGGTATAGAACCAAAACATGCTCATTTATGAGTACTAACCCATATTGGATAAGGATAAAAACTAAGAAGGTTTCAAGAAGGTTCAAGATACTTTTCTTATCAAACAAGTGTTTTAGCTTCACAAGAAGGAGAATAGGAAGTTATCTGAGGAGGATACTTATCTAGACAACATCTTTGGCAACTTCTTCACCTAGTTTCCAAAATTCACATATTTAAGATAGGAAGGTATGAAGGAAAACCTTTGAGGCTGCCCCAAGATTGTTTAGACCATGTTGGCTCCTAATTTAATAGATATTTCAACTACCGAGTAGCCAAGACAAGATTGCATCTAAGGTCAGCTATCTCCTATGATGGACACAATTTTCCTAGAACCTGGGCGAACTATAACATCGATCTTCTTCTTCTAGGCTCTATAAAACCTAGGATGGTAGACCTTAGATTCGTTCATATGGTACCAATTGCCAAAACATACATTTGAATTTGTATCAAGCACATTAAAACCCCAAATGTTCTATGCCTATGCAAATGACAAAGGTATGAAATAGATAGTAACATGACCTATGAGATTGACAAGCTAAGTGTGGCTTGTCCTTGTCAGCTCTACAACATGAAAGGGAAATGGATTTAGATTAATTAATTGATATAAAAAAAAATCAAATGTGAAAAAATAATATACTTGTAGATCCTAAGAATGATCAGTGTCTTATCCATTTGGTATTCCACAAATCACAACATACATAAGGTATTGGTGATCTATCCATTTACTTTGTAAATCAAACATCTATGTTCAATCTAAACCTCATTAAGTATCCTTCTCATGAAATTCACAACCTTGTCAAGATGTATCAATCATTTACATGATTCTTTGAACCCAAGGAAAAAACATCAAAACATACAACCCAAAATGAATTGCAATTGGAATTATAATCTTTGATCACAAATCACAAAAGGTTACAAACAACAGAGATAGGAGACAAGACTCAAAATCAAACTAAGTAACTTGATGTTACTTTGTATTTTATTCCTTTGAAATAAGTACATTCATGATGTATGAAAGATTCATAAAATAGACATTAGACCATAATTGTACACTAAAACTCCATTAATTTTGTTCATACAAAAGAGAAATGTTGAGAATGGTAGTATCACAACTATGGAAACTTGTCCAAAAGTTTGGAACCAACCCTATACAATGAAAGAATAAAGGAAGAATATAGAAGAGGAAGGAGTCCCAGATCTAATATGGAATTGACACTTGTCCACTTTAATCTCCCTCCAATTCTTTTGCAAATCCTCTTTCTTCTCTTTGAAAATGAAATCCAGATCAAATCTCATCATTATTTTGAGCAAACTCAAAATATCTTCTCCAATGACGAGAAAACCCCCTTTCTAATAAAACATCAAATCTTCTACCAAAATGTTTCCAAAACCTTGACCAAACTGATTTGGAAGCAAAATAGCAATGGTCGTAAGAACCTCTCCTAATTTAGTGCATATCCATTTCACTGTTTTGCCACAAACTGAACTTGAACTACCCATACTAGACTGTAATTGAATATAGTTCATCTCAGACAAAACTGAGAATATCTCTTACCCATTGATACCTATGCTAACATTTATGGATAATCTGGAAAGTAGACTCCAAGAGCTTTCTGACGATATACAATAGTCCTATAGTGGCCTAAAATACATGCACATGGCATCCATTTGAAGTTGAGGTTCAAAACTGATTCAAAAACCCTTTCAAAATTTGCAAATATTTCATGTTTATCAAAGTTTCAACTATATATAATAAAACCTAGTTTTATTACAAAAGAAACTAAGAATTCAAACTAAGAAACTAAATTAAAAAAAAAAATTAGAACTTTGCATTTTTCCCCTTTTTAACATCCGGGTCAAAACTTGTTGACAAAGCTTGACACACTACAATACACCATTGGTCCATTCTATCCTATCACAATTCCTATCAGCATCTTTCTAAACATGTTTGCCATGTCATCGCCACATGTCTCCAATTGATTGGTTCGTGGTCTACCACCTCACCTTTGACACATTGCCACGTGTCAGTCTCCTATTTATCGTTGTATTGTCATATTTCTCGACAGCAACTTCCCATGATGACTATGCAACAACCATCGATCTTGCAATGTGGTGCAATGTGGTGTGTTTGTTTGAAATCTACCACATCATCACCCTTGCCACGTGGTGGCCTATCACTTTATTACATGATGACTCATCATTAGCCACATAATTTGTGACAATGTGACATTGTGCCACGTGTCATGTATGCATAGTCACCATGCCTCAAAATCCACGACACTTCATCAATGCCACCCAACACCTTAGACACATGGTGGTCACTTGTTAAGTCAGCTTCTTGCCACATCACCTATGACAATGTGATGTCACGTTATGTGTTACTATATGCCAGTTTAGTGCCTCGAAATATGTGAAACATGGTGGTTGCTCATTCATCCAGCTGGTTGAGTCATCGGTCCATGTCATCATCATGTCAGTATGATGGTTCAAAATTTCTCTCCAGATTTTCTCTCCAAGGACATCAAACTGGGATCCATGCGTGCAAGGTGCCCTCCTTGTCATAAGGCTTCAGAGGTTTAAACATTAAAATTTTTAATATTCTCATGTAAAAACACAAATGGATATCTCACCTAGTAGATGTGGGATTAAAAAATGAACTTATTCTCCGAAAAATGCGATGTATCTTCAGTCGTGCTTTTATAACGCATCTAGATATTGAGCACTATTTTTATAGGTTCGATACCCTTGTTCACACATATTTGGGAAATGGGCAAAGTCTAGAAATTTGAAACGATGAGAATAATTGCTTTGTGCTCATTGCTAACAAACTATGCTTCCTTTCTTATTGAATACAGGAAACATGCCTTTAGCACAAATTTTGACATGATGAAAAGACATGGTTTAATTTGAGAATATTGCTAGGCAAAGCGTACTCAGAATATATGGAGAAACTCACAAAAGCATACTTGACGGTGTTAATGGAAAATTATAATGGATTGCTTAAGGCTTGTGAAGCAGACATGATCTGAGCTGAGCAACAAGAATCTAAGTGAGGAAACAAGATTCCCATGCTCCCACAGATGGTTCAAATTCAATTGGTGTAACCTTGGAATGGTCTAACTTCCTAGTCATTGCTGATATGGAGTATGGTAGAATCATTTCCTGATTAATCCAAGAAGCTAACCAATCATCCACTAACTAGAGTGTTGAAGCTAAAAAAAATGTAGCCTTGTCCCATTATTCTGAGCAGTGATCAACGAATTGGGAAAAGGATTCAGCATTGGGAACCCATGTATTCCAAAACAATGCTTTCAATATTCTTCGTTTGTGTGTTTGGTGGAATTTTTCATCAAGAGAGAATCCAAAGTCAAATGTTTGTTTTCCAAATGACATGTCTAACACCATTGCTAACAAAACATCTCCATTTGATCTGTATACCAAAACTAGACTTTTAGTTTCGAGTGCGCATCTGATACAACTTCCATCGCATTGCTAGTGATTTGTTATGAAACTCTATCAATTTCAATCTCTAAAAATTGGCCTCCATTCAAATCAATCTCCTTCTATATCACCATATTTAGTGAGTCCAGGTCAAGATATTACATGCAAATATAAAGAGTGACGCCTCTATTTTCCTTCCCACTGCTGCTCACACTATTCATTAAAGTAATGGCCAATGATATGAGTGCTTCTCCTTGACTTAGTGTGAAGCTTGATTGCCCCCTGCTTTCTCTAGTCCATATTAAAAATAGAGTACCATCTGTCCAATTTCATGAATCATATTTCAATCTCACATTTTCAATTGCCACAAAAAAAGTTTAAACGATCATGCATCTTTCCATGGCTTATCGCTCAATGGAATAAGCGATCAAAATTTACAAATTACTTACATAGGTAGCAAGAAAACCTGGCAATTCATTTTAATAGTTCAAACAACCTTTTCGTCTTCTCCTGTATTCATTCACTCCACCCAGTCAGTGGAGCTTCATTTATTTTCATGGTTTTTGTATTCTCCTTGTAAAAAGCGTAGAAGACAAAGTTCAAAAACTTTGGATTAAAAAAAAAAGGTTTTTAGGATAGCGGGATAGCATTAGGCTTGTGATTGGATTCATTTGCCTATGTATTTGAGCTACACCTTGCACACGTCTATCCTGATTTCCAAATAACCAATGTTGAAAGATCATCTAGGCAAGTTCGGGGAATGACCTCTGAAATAGGTGTTGGTTTCCTATTTGGAATTCTGTCAAATAACAATAGTAATTTCCGTTCATATTGCAGTAAAAAAAATGGATTCACCAACACTAGAAGAAGGAAGAAGGTGTTCCTCAGTGATGGTCATGATGGAAAGAGAGATTTTAGAAAGTTCTTCTTTCGCCTTGTGCATGTGATCCCCGATACGCTTCACATTCTCAAGATAATTTTGCCTCCCCTTTTGCATTTTGTTTTGGCTTCCTGTGTTTGATTTGACTTGTCCATTCATATTCATGTTTGCATCATCCCTGTGAGCTTACAAATTTGTGTATGCATAGAGTCAATATCTCCCCATTATTCACCATCTGCATATTCCCATAAACATCAGACATTATAATGAACAATACACACCTGCAGATTGCCTTGGATTATTTTAGCAATATAATGGGGAATGCTCAAATGAATCCATTTGTTTCTTGTCTGATCAGCATGAACTTTCTCCAATAAGTTAGATGGCTGCTTACAAACCATCTCTTGAAAATGCACATATCAGAGTTTGTAAAATGCTAATTGAGAATTTAAATTAATTCCTTGTAATCTTAGGGGAAGAATGAGAGTCAATTTGAACCAATGGAACTTTGTTTTAGTTAACGTCACACTAAGGGGAATGAAAATACTTTGTTTTAGAGTTCAACTTCCATCACACAAGCGATGAGAAACTTACACATACAATCTCATGAGAAAGTTGCTAGACAATTCTCATAGGAAAAAACTAATATTGAAATCAACCTCAATAGATATATGAACCTTGGGTCTTCCTTGGTGTATCCCAATTTCTTATTTTTATATGTTCATTATGTATAGTTTCATGTACCATTGATCTCAATACTTGTACATTTTTAGACATAACATCCAATAATGTTTCATAGTGATCTTCTAACCTCAGAAGCATAAAAACTCTCATCATATTTTAATGATCAATATGAAAACAACTTTCTCCATATAAATTTTATAACATCTTGAATCCCCATAGTTCTATCAATCTGGGAACTCAGTTGGGCCCTCAGAGTGGGTCCAACTAAAAAGAATTGCATCTCAAACACCTAACTCTTCAAATGGATTCATTGAGCTCATTGCACTTCACTGAAATCAATTTTAAAAATTGCTTGATCATTTATAACTCATCTCTATCCCTTTCTGAGAATTATCCATTTAGTATTAGGGGGCTCTGGAACTGGCCTAAAAAACCAACATAATCAAACAACGGGGCCCTGAAACTTTGCGTTCATGCTCTCTGTCATTCACACTATCATCTTGCAAATTTATGCCTCATGATGACAAACATGTCAAAAGATATTGGCCGTCAAAGTTTCCTTTTAAAATTTATGCTGCAAGTAATATGTCAGAAAATAATATATTGCATTTGGATTTGGCTTGAGAAATCAGTAAAATGACCACTTAAGGAGATGAAAATTGGGGTATTGGTTCATTTTCATATAGATAATATAAGCTTGTGATTTGGGCTCATGACAAATAATAGAAAAAATTTGGCAAGTGCATGAACTTTGGTACTTGGAATTGTAGACTTGGGCACAGTGACAAAATAGTGATTTTTGCAAGCAGAATGGACCTCGCAAAATGTGCAAATGGATTTGTCAAGACTTCAAAACTAGCATGCTTGAAGTATTTTTGGAAAAGAGAATAGTAGTACAATCAGTTTGGTCTCATCTATGATGTTTTCAAGGTTATAGCATCTTGAACAGGCCAGCTGACCAATCTACACTTTTAGTTACTAGCAAAACTTTAGAAATTATTTTTGGAATCGCGTTTAAGAACTAGTAAAATAGAATTGTCATAAGCTTAAATTTAGAAAATAGAAAGTTTTTGACCCATATAATATAATGAAATAATGATTTTCTCAATAGGTTCAATTGGGTCAAAGATATAACTAGGAAAATAGGGCTTACCAGAATTCTAAAAACATGCATCAACATGATGACAGTAAATAATAAACTTTGAGGAATTCAAAACCTAGTCAAAACATATCAAAATGATTCAAAATTGGAAAGATAGGTTCTTTCATATGCATGATAAACACTCCCAAAGTGGCGAATCATTAAACTTAACTAGGTACAAAATATTCAATTATAAACTAGACTTCCTGTCATTTGACACTTTGGCAAAAATGCAGATTTGAGCAATGCTCAAAATGAAACTTCTAGAAATATTTCAGAATGAAAACTTATCATCATAGGATGCATGTATATATTGAATGAAAGGTGTTAAACACATCAAACACATCATAGGCCTCAAAATGATAGCCATGCACATATGCATGAAAAGCTCTTATAGGGGATTGATTAGACTTGGTTTTCAGAATGGTACTCAAAATTAGAGCTTTAATTTTGAGTCCTAATAGTGGCTTTGTTTAATGATGATTGTCCCTTGCAGGCATGGAAAGGATTCAGATCTCTGGTTGAAGTAGACCACTCCAAAAATTTATCTTCAACAACTTTATTGAAAGAAAGAAAACTACTCCTAAACTAGACAAACGATAGTGATGGGCCACCGAACTTCACAAAAATTCTTACCTCTATCATAGATCTGATTTTCATTTGTTCTTTCATGAGGCAAGATAGAAACATCTCTTCTCTTAGTTTCACCAATCATATTAGCATCTTCAATCAACTCACTTGGCAAAACAAACTCTACATCTCCACTTTAATAATACCTATACAAACTAGAATCATTCCCTACAACTTGCTCATTATGAAAGTATAGATCAGCATGCTCTTGGGTTTCAAAATCAAACTGAAGTTCTTTTCCATCAAATGACTTATGTATTATATTAAATGTAAACTCAGAGGCTTCATACACTACTTGATTCAAGGAGTTACATACATCATGGATTTGAAACTCACCTTGTGTAATTGGATGTGAAAAGTATATGAAATTTGATTTCTCCTCTTCTGTAAACTTGTTATTCATCCAATTAGATTCAACATGTGACAAAGCTCCTTCAAAAAATAGATTGGTTACCAAGTTGACAAAATTGATATGAAAGTGCTCACATACAATATGTTGATTACAGTCATTATATTTTTACAAAAACCAATTGGTTTAATCTGTCAAACAATTGGTTTAATCTATCAAACTTATCATCACTAAACCCATCAGCATAAAAGAATAACTTAGAATCAGAATCACAACTTCCAACCCTTTCCTTTTTATCATATGAACAATCAAAACTTATTATAGCTTCATCAACATGAGAAGAATTTGAATCAGTACTAAATCTCCTCTTAGTAGTATTCTCCACATCGGATAAGTCGTCATGTGTATTGACATTTGAACTATTGTCATACACATCTCCAAAACTTGACACAAAATATTATGACCATGTGAGAAAATATAACTAGGAGTAACATGAGCATCCTTAGAAACATTTGTATACCTTTCAAAGTCACAAGCCAATAGTAGTAAAATTTCATCGTTGTTTAGTAAGACTTCATCACAAGTCTATTCTCCTTGGCTATGATCATAATCTAGATGATCTGAAATACTTATAACAATAGCATCATTAGTAGAACAATCTTAAAAATTAGAATCCTTATCACAACACATGTCTTCCTCTCTACATAATACCTCAACACTAGCTACCTCATCATACTCATTTTTATCACAAGAAGAGTTATCCCTAGTGTTGTTAGAGATTTCTTCACTCTCATACATTCTATCACATGATTCATTTTTAGTTATATATCCATCTTTCTTATGCTGACTGCAATCATCTGATTCACTAAAAAATGAATCATTTTCTTCACAATCAAAAGATAAATTTTCATCATCTATGGATTTATGACATTCACTATGACTTTTAGCACACTCATTATGACTATTAGAATATTCAATTTGATATCTATTGTTATACAAAGCATTCTCCATCTTCTTGACATACTCTTGAATTTGCAAAATATTTTGTAATCTCAAATGTGTTGATCAATCAACTAAATTAGGAATGAAAATTTCTAGGAAAACAATGGGTCATGAAGACTCCTTAGGTCTTCAAGAAACATGAAGATCCATGAGTGCTAATGTAAACTCCATGTAGACTTGAACATCATTTTGACCTTGTATGCTTCCTATTGTATTTCTTATGAAGGTAATGATTTGATTATAAAGTTCCATTTTCAACATAACAACTTCTTCAAGCACACTTTCATGACTCAGTAAAAAACCATTTTCAGATATGAGATCTAACTCCATTTTAAAATATACCTCTTTATCCTAGTGCTGAAAACACCAAATAGAGATACTAGTTTTCTATCACTTAATTCTCATGGAAAGAAAAACTCATGACAATTAAAATACCTCAAGTGTTGATATTGAAACTTCATTTGCTAATTGGGGACCATTGTGGCAATATTCCCCATTATCTCCCCATTTTTCACTATCTGCATATTACCATAAACATCAGACATTATAATGAACAATACACACCTGCAGATTGCCTTGGATTATTTTAGCAATATAATGGGGAATGCTCAAATGAATCCATTTGTTTCTTGTCTGATTAGCATGGACCTTCTCCAATAAGTTAAATGGCTGCTTACAAACCATCTCTTGAAAATGCTCATATCAGAGTTTGTAAAATGCTAATTGAGAATTTAAAATAATTCCTTGTAATCTTAGGGGAAGAATGAGAGTCAATTTGAACCAATGGAACTTTGTTTTAGTTAACGTCACACTAAGGGGAATGAAAATACTTTGTTTTAGAGTTCAACTTCCATCACACAAGCGATGAGAAACTTACACATACAATCTCATGAGGAAGTTGCTAGACAATTCTCATAGGAAAAAAATAATATTGAAATCAACCTCAATAGATATATGAACCTTGGGTCTTCCTCGGTGTATCCCAATTTCCTATTTTTATATGGTCATTATGTATAGTTTCATGTACCATTGATCTCAATATTTGTACATTTTTAGACATAACATCCAATAATGTTCCATAGTGATCTTCTAACCTCAAAAGCATAAAAACTCTCATCATATTTTAATGATCAATATGAAAACAACTTTCTCCATATAAATTCTATAACATCTTGAATCCCCATAGTTCTATCAATCTAGGAACTCAGCTGGGCCCTCAGAGTGGGTCCAACTAAAAAGAATTGCATCTCAAACACCTAACTCTTCAAACGGATTCATTGAGCTCATTGCACTTCTCTGAAATCAATTTTAATAATTGCTTGATCATTTATAACTCATCTCTGTCCCTTTCTAAGAACTATCCATTTAGTGTTAGGAGGCTCTGGAATTGGCCTAAAAAACCAACATAATCAAACAACGGGGCCCTAAGATTTTACGTTCATGCTCCTGTCATTCACACTATCATCTTGCAAATTTATGCCTCATCATGACAAACAGGTCAAAAGATATTGACTGTGAAAGTTTCCTTTTAAAATTTATGCTGCAAGTAATATTTCAGAAAATAATATATTGCATTTGGATTTGGCTTGAGAAATCAGTCAAATGACCACTTAAGGAGATGAAAATTGGGGTATTGGTTCATTTTCATATAGATAATATAAGCTTGTGATTTGGGCTCATGATAAATAATAGGAAAAATTTGGCAAGTGCATGAAGTTTGGTACTTGGAATTGTAGACTTGGGCACAGTGACAAAATAGTGATTTTTGCAAGTAGAATGAACCTCGCAAAATGAGCAAATGGATTTGTCAAGACTTCAAAACTAGCATGCTTGAAGTATTTTTGGAAAAGAGAATAGTAGCACAATCAATTTGGTCTCATCTATGATGTTTTCAAAGTTATAGCATCTCAAACAAGCTTGTTGACCAATCTACACTTTTAGTTACTAGCAAAACTTTAGAAATTATTTTTGGAATTGCGTTTGAGAACTAGTAAAACAGAATTGTCATAAGCTTAAATTTAGAAAATAGAAAGTCTCTGACCCATATAATATAATGAAATAATTATTTTCTCAATAGGTTCAATTGGGTCAAAGATATAACTAGGAAAACAGGGCTTCCCAGAATTCTAAAAACATGCATCAACATGATGACAATAAATAATAAACTTTAAGGAATTCAAAACCTAGTCAAAACATATCAAAATGATTCAAAATTGGAAAGATAGGTTCTTTCATATGCATGATAAACACTCCCAAAGTGGCGAGTCATTAAGCTTAACTAGGTGTAAGATATTCAATTACAAACTAGGCTTCCTGTCATTTGACACTTGGGCAAAAATGCAGATTTGAGCAATGCTCAAAATGAAACTTCTAGAAACATTTTAGAATGAAAACTTATTATCATAGGATGCATGTATATACTGAATGAAAGGTGTTAAACACACCAAACACATCATAGGCCTCAAAATGACAGCCATGTACATATGCATGACAAGCTCTTATAGGGGATTGATTAGACTTGGTTTTCAGAATGATACTCAAAATCAATGCTTTAATTTTGAGTCCCAACAATGGCTTTGTTTAATGATGATTGTCCCTTGCGAGCATGGAAAGGATTTAGATCTTTGGTTGAAGTAGACCACTCAAAAAATTTCTCTTTAACAACTTTATTGAAAGAAAGAAAACTACTCCTAAACTAGACAAACAATGGTGATGGGCCACCAAACTTCAACAAAACTTCTTACCTCTATCATAGACCTGATTTTCCTTTGTTCTTTCATGAGGCAAGATAGAAACATCTCTTCTCCCAGTTTCACCAATCATATTAGCATCTTCAATCAACTCACTTGGCAAAACAAACTCTACATCTCCACTTTCATAATACCTGTACAAACTAGAATCATTACCTACAACTTGTTCATTATGAAAGTACAAATCAGCATGCTCTTGGGTTTCAAAATAAGACTAAAGTTCTTTTCCATCAAATGACTTATGTATTCTATTAAATGTAAACTCGGAGGCTTCATACGCTACTTAATTCAAGGAGTTACATACATCATGGATTTGAAATTCACCTTGTGTAATTAGATGTGAAAAGTATATGAAATTTGATTTCTCCTCTTCTACAAACTTGTTATTCATCCAATTAGATTCAACATGTGATAAAGCTCCTTCAAAAAATAGATTGGTTACCAAGTTGACAAAATTGATATGAAAGTGCTCACATACAATATGTTGATTACTGTCATTATATTTTTACAAAAACCAATTGGTTTAATCTGTCAAACAATTGGTTTAATCTATCAAACTTATCATCACTAAACCCATCAGCATAAAAGAATAACTTAGAATCAGAATCACAACTTCCAACCCTTTCCTTTTTATCATATGAACAATAAAAAATTATTATAGCTTCATCAACATGAGAAGAATTTGAATCAGTACTAAATCTCCTCTTAGTAGTATTCTCCACATCGGATAAGTCATCATGTGTATTGACATTTGAACTCTTGTCATATACATCTCCAAAACTTGACACAAAATATTATGATCTTATATTTTCTTCAACATCAAATTTTATGGAATTGACTTCACCATGTGAGAAAACATAACTAGGAGTAACATGAGAATCCTTAGAAACATTTTCATACCTTTCAAAATCACAAGCCAATAGTAGTGAAATTTCATCATTGTTTAGTAAGACTTCATCACAAGTCTATTCTCCTTGGCTATGATCATAATCTAGATGATCTGAAATACTTATAACAATAATATCATTAGTAGAACAATCTTAAAAATTAGAATCCTCGTCACAACACATGTCTTCCTCTCTAAACAATACCTCAACACTAGCTACCTCATCATACTCATTTTTATCACAAGAAGAGTTATCCCTAGCATTGTTAGAGATTTCTTCACTCTCATACATACTATCACATGATTCATTTTTAGTTATATATCCATCTTTCTTATGCTGACTGCAATCATCTGATTCACTAAAAAATGAATCATTTTCTTCACAATCAAAAGATAAATTTTCATCATCTATTGATTTATGACATTCACTATGACTTTTAGCACACTCATTATGACTATTAGAATATTCAATTTGATATCTATTGTTATACAAAGCTTTCTCCATCTTCTTGACATACTCTTCAATTTGAAAAATATTTTTTAATCTCAAATGTGTTGATCAATCAACTAAATTAGGAATGAAAACTTCTAGGAAAACAATGGGTCATGAAGACTCCTTAGGTCTTCAAGAAACATGAAGATCCATGAGTGCTAATGTAAACTCCATGTAGACTTGAACATCATTTTGACCTTGTATGCTTCCTATTGTATTTCTTATGAAGGTAATGATCTGATTATAAAGTTCCATTTTCAACATAACAACTTCTTCAAGCACACTTTCATGACTTAGTAAAAAACTATTTTCAGATATGAGATCTAACTCCATTTTAAAATATACCTCTTTATCCTAGTGCTGAAAACACCAAATAGAGACACTAGTTTTCTATTACTTAATTCTCATGGAAAGAAAAACTCATGACAATTAAAATACCTCAAGTGTTGATATTGAAACTTCATCTGCTAATTGGGGACCATTGTGGCAATGAAGATCCCTCATACCATGCATAAAAACTGTTAGTATGTGGTGACTGATTAGGAAAATATTGTACAAACTTTATAAATTCTTTGGGGCTCGGGGCATCGCCTCAAAAAGAATTTTTTTGGTACTATTCATAGATTCAACACTAAAGTAATGGCTAATTTATGGCTAACATGTAGTAACCCTAAAGTAGTTTAATACTTGTATAAAAGGGCTTAGGGTTAGTGTTCTTTTATAGTGGTCATGCAAAATAGGTTCTTGCAGCGGTATTGAGCTGTAAGGGATTACTGATTGTAATTAGGTTGTAATCATTGGATTGTAATAATATCAGACTTGCGATTTGGTGGACGTAGCCCAAGGATTGGGTGAACCACGTTAAATCTTGGTGTCTTTTGTTCTTTTTTGTATGATCTATTATTTTCTATTATTGGTTATATTTGCATGTAATTGTTATTTCTATCTGTGGTTTAATCCTTACAAGTGGTATCAGAGCCTAGTTGTTTTTTTAGTTATCCTTTGCAAGAAAGTCTCACGGTTGAGTGGGAGTCTCATGGATGAGTGGGAGCGATGGTAAACAAGGGTAAGCTAAGGGTTGACAGGTTTAATGAGCAAAACTTCCAGTTATGGAAGATGCAAATGGAAGACTATCTTTATCAGAAGGATTTATGGAAGCCGTTGGAAGGCAAAGCCAAGAATCAAGGATCTATGTCAAATGATGAATGAGATCTTTTGGATAGAAAGACACTTGGAAGCATTCGATTATGCCTAGCAACATCAGTGGCATTTAATATTACAAAAGTGAAGATGACAGAAGAATTGATGCAAACCCTAGCAAAACTATATGAAAAGCCCTCCGCTTCAAACAAGGTATTTCTCATGAAGCATTTATTTAATATGAAAATGGCAGAAAGTGGATCTGTTGCAAATCATTTAAATGAGGTTAATACTATTACTAGTCAGTTATCTTCTATGGGTATCAATTTTGATGAAGAAATTAGGGCTCTCTTGATTTTGTGTTCTTTCTCTGAAAGATGGAATGGCTTGGTAATGGCTGTGAGTAATTCTATTCCTAGATCTAGTACCCTAAAATGTGAAGATGTGATCAATGTTTTTTTGAGTGAAGAAACTCATAGGAAAACCTCAGGTGGATCTACATCAGGAAGTACTTTGAATGCACAAAGTAGGGGCATAACGACTGAGAGAGGAAGTAACTCTAGAAATCATGAAAAATCAAGAGAAAAGTCAAAGGGAAGGAGGTCTCAATCAAGAGGACCGAATGACTATTGGTACTATGGGAAACCAGGGCACAAAAAGAAAGATTGTTGGAATTGAAAGAAAAATGAAGGAGATAAACCAAATGGAGACAAGGAGCCAAATGTGTTAAGTAACAAATCTGAAGAGGATGCTTTGCTTCTATTTTTAGAAAGTGTTGATGATTCATGGGTTTTAGATTCTAGTGCTTCATTTCATGCTACACCTTATAGAGGTTATCTCATTGGTTATGTCCAAGGGGATTTAGGACTTGTTTATTTGGAGGATAATGAACCTTGTCAAATTGTTGGAAAGGGAAAAGTTAAGATTGAGTTGCAGAATGGGAATCATTAGCTATTACATGAGGTAAGACATGTTCCAAGGCTGAGTGGGAATTTAATTTCAGCAGGGCAACTTGGTGATGAGGGTTGTGTAGTTACTTTTAATGATAAAAATTGGAAGGTTTCAAAAGGTTCCCTTGTAGTAGCAAAAGGTGTTAAAGTAGGAACCTTATATCTTTGTACAGGTCATATTGTTCCTTCTACTTTAATTGTTTTAGATAAAAATGAATGTTTAGGAACAATTATTGTAGTTGAGCACGAAGAACAAATAGTTGGTGTAGATTTTGATACAGCGATGTGGCACAATAGACTTGGGCAGGTGAGTGAGAAAGGTATGACAGTACTTCATTCAAAGAAAGTTTTACCAGGTCTGAAATGTGTTAATATGGATTTTTGTGAAAGTTGTGTGTATGAAAAACAAAAGAGAGTGAGTTCTGTGAAGACTGGGAGGGAAAACAAAAAGGAAAAATTAGAGCTTTTGCATATCGATGTATGGGGACCATCTTAGGTATCTTCTCTCAATGGCTCTCATTATTATGTTACATTTATTGATGATGCAACTAGAAAAATATGGGTTTATTTCCTTAGAAAAAATTTTGATGTATTTCAAACTTTTAAGAAATGGAAATGCTTGGTTGAAAATGAAACTGGTAAGAAATTAAAATGTCTTAGATCTGATAATGGTGGTGAGTATTGCAGTCATGAATTTGAAGATTATTGCTCCACTAATGGTATTCATAGACAGTAAACTATTCCAAGGACTCCACAGGAAAATGGAGTGGTTGAACATATGAATGGGACTATAATGGAGCATGCAAGGAGCATGAGGTTGCATGTTGGGTTGCCCTTACACATGTGGGTAGAGGCTGCCAATACTATTGTATATTTTATTAATAGAGGTCCCTCTACTCATTTGGGCTGCGGTATTCCAGAGGAAGCATGGACTGGTAAGAAGGTGAGTTATTCTTTTCTCAAAACCTTCGATTGTGAAGCATTTTCTCACATAGATTTTGAAAATAAAACTAAGCTGGAAGCTAAGTCAAAGAAATGTGTATTTGTTGGATATGGCATTAATGAATTTGGTTATAGGCTTTGGGATTTTGAAAATAAAAAAATTGTAAGAAGCAGGGATGTTATATTCAATGAGAATGTGTTGTACAAAGATCTGTTGTAGCAATATGAGAAGAAAGAAGATGATTATGTAGTGTTGGATGATACTCCAAAAGTTGATGTTTCAACCATTTCTCATGATGTGCAACAACCGTAACAAAAAATACCACATGCATCGGTGAATGTTAGACGGTCAACAAGGTAAATTAGACCTCCACAAAGATTTTCTCCCTCTTTGTATTCTATTTTACTTACTAATGTTGGTGAACCTAAAAGTTATGATGAAGTTGTGTAGGTGGATACTAAGATTCAGTGGGAGTCTGCAATGAAAGATGAAATGGACTCTTTGCTAAAGAATAAGACATGGGATTTGTGCAAGTTGTCTACAGGTAAAAAGGCTTTATAGAATAATTGGGTTTACAAGTTAAAAGAAGAGGAAGAAGGTAAGAAAATATTTAAAGCTAGGTTAGTTGTAAAAGGATTTGCACAGAAAAAAGGAATTGATTTTGATGAGATATTTTCTCCTGTTGTTAAGATGACTTTTATCTATACCGTTTTAAGTCTTGTGGCTACTAAAGATTTGCATTTGGAGTAGCTTGATGTTAAAACAACTTTCCTTCATGGTGATTTGGATGAAGAGATATATATGGCTCAGCCATAGGGATTTGTGGTCAAAGGTAAGGAGAACTTAGTGTGCAAATTGAAGAAAAGTTTATAGGGCTTGAAGCAAGCACTTTGGCAATGGTATCTGAAATTTGGCAATTTTATGCATGGGCATGGTTACAGTAGGTGTCATTCAGATCATTGTGTCTACTTTAAGAGGTTGGATGATAATAGCTATATTATTTTATGTTTATATGTTGATGATATGCTTGTAGCTGGGTCTAACATGGATCACATTAAGGGGTTGAAACACCAATTAGCACATGAATTTTCTATGAAGGATTTGGGGGCAGTAAAATAGATCCTTGATATGAAGATTTTTAGAGATAGAAAGAATAGAACATTGACGCTATCTCAGGCTGATTATGTTGAGAAGGTGTTGCAACGTTTCCCTATGGAGAATGCTAAAGATGTCAGCACACCTTTACCTAGTCATTTGAAGTTGACTAAGGAGATGTGTCCTAAGACACAAGAAGAGGAGGATAAGATGTCCAAGGTACCCTATGCTTCAATTGTAGGAAGCTTGATGTATGCTATGGTATGTACTAGGCCAGATACTGCACATGCAGTGGGAGTCATCTAGGAATTAAGCATTGGAATGCAGTCAAATGGATTCTTAGATATTTGAGATGAACATCCAATAAATGTTTACATTTGGGGGGCTCTACTACTGATTTATAGGGCTATGTTGACTCAAATTTGGTAGGGGATATTGATACCAGGTGGAGTACTACAGCCTATGTCTTTACTATTGGTGGGGCAGCTGTGAGCTGGGTTTCTAGGTTACAAAGGTTAATGCTTTATCCACTACAGAGGCAGAGTATGTAGCCACTAAAGAGGTAGCCACGGAGATGATATGGCTTCAATTATTCTTGGAAGAATTGGGTCATCTTCAAAAGGATAATTATTTTTTCATAGATAGTCAGAGTGCCATTCATCTTGCAAAGAATTCAGCTCTGCATTCAAAGACCAAACAGTTGTGGTACCATTCCATTCAGTCAATTTTGGAGGATGGATAGTTAAAGTTGGAGAAGATACTTACAAATGACAATCCAACATATATGTTGACAAAGGTAGTAATAAGGGAGAAGCTAAACTCCTCTTCAACTTTAGTTGGTCTTCTAGATTGGACATGAATAAACAAACAATAGAGTCTAGGGTGGTTTGATCTAGTGGGAGCCTCATGGAGTAGCAAAATCACTATAGGATTAGTCTCCAAGTGGGAGATTTTTGTTTAGTGTGGAGCTTGATCAGTCCCCAAGTGGGAGATTGTTAGTATTTGGCGACTGATTAGGAAAGTACTGTTCATACTTCATAAATTCTTTGGGGCTCGGGGCATCACCCCTAATTTTTTTTTTGTTACTATTCATAGATTTGCCACTAAAGTAATGGCTAATTTATGGCCGACATGTAGTAACCCTAAAGTGGTTTAATACTTGTATAAATGGGCTTAGAGTTAGGGTTGTTTTATAGTGGTGATGCGAAATAGGTTCTTGTAGCGGTATTGAGCTGTAAGGAATTACAGATTGTAATCAGGTTGTAATCATTGGATTGTAATAATATCGGACTTGTTGTTTGGTGGACGTAGTCCAGGGATTGGGTGAACTATGTTAAATCTTGGTGTCTTGTGTTCTTTTTTGTGTGATCTATGATTTTCTATTAATGGTTATATTTTCATGTAATTGTTATTTCTATCCATGGTTTAATCCTAACAAAAACCATGTAGAGATGCCACCTCCTTAAAAAGAGGACTATCAAATCACTGTTGTGATTTTCCTTTTGATATTTCAACTTAATAAACAATAGACACATACAACACTTTAATTTGTAAATCAAGAATTCATAACTTTCTTCTCCAAGAACTACTAGTAAAAGCTTAAGATCTACCCAAAAAAATGATGCAAGTCTTTTAAACATTTACATGAAACCATTTTGCATCTGGTACAAAGATCTTTTAGAGTTGTCACTCACAATTGTGAGAAAGCTTTTAAAACATAGTTGGTTACTTGACAAATATGAACCAAACTTTCAATTTGTTTAAAAACTTGTAGACCATCAAACCACCTTTGAAGATTGACACACTTGGAAAAGAGAAACAAATTTGATCATTCTTGACTCTAAATTTTACACTAGCACTTTAAAGCATTACCTAGATGAATTGATTCATAATAAACTTACTATGGTTGTAGCACACAATTTTCATCCAACTTTCAAAGTATTTTTTTCATGAATAAGGAAGAACAAAGATTCAAATTCCTTTAACAAAGCCTTGCAATTATGTTCCCCAACATAGTCACCATTTTTTTGGCTCCTAATTTAACAAATATTTTAACTACCAGGTAGCCAAGACAAGATTGCATCTCAGGCCAGTTATCTCCTATGATTGCCACAATTTGTCTAGAAACCAGGTCAACTATAAGGCTAAAGTCCTTCTTCTTCTTTAGGCTCTACAAAACCTAGACAAGTAGACCTCAAATTTGTTTATATGGTACTAGTTGCTAAAACATACATCTAAATTTGTATCAAATATTTTAAAACCCCAAATCTTCTATGTGTATGCAAATGAAAATGTATGAGATAGATAGTAACATGACCTATGAGATTGACAAGTTAAGTGTAGGTTATCCTTTTTAGCTCTACAACATGAAAGGGAAATGAATTTTGATTAATTGATTGATATCAACAAAACCCAAATTTGAAATAACAATATACTTGCAGATCCTAAGAATGATCATAGAGATAGGAGACAAGACTCATAATCAAACTAAGTAACTTGCCACTCTTTTGTATTTATTTCTTTCAAATAAGTACATTCAAGATGTATGAAAGATTCATAAAACACACATTAGACCAAAAATGTACACTAAAACCCCATAAATGTTGTTCATAGAAGAGAGAAATGTTGAGAATGGTAGTATCACGACTATGAAAACTTGTCCAAAAGTTTGGAACCAACCGTATAAAATGAAAGAAGAAAGAAATATATAGAAGAGGAAGGAGTCCTAACTCTGATTTGGAATTGAAACTTGCCTACATGAATCTCCCTCTACTATTGTTGCAAATCCTCTTTCTTCTCTTTAGAATTGAAATCTAGATCAAATCTCATCATTATTTTCCACAAACTCAGAAATATCTTCTCAAAATGATGAGAAAACCCCCTTTTTGATAAAAAATCAAATATACTACCTAGAGGTTGTCAAAACCTTTACCAAACAAATTTGGAAGCAAAATAACACTGCTAGTAAGAACCTCTCCAAATTTGGTGCACACCAATTTCACCGTCTTACCACAAATTGAATCTAAACTACCCATACTAGAATGCAGTTGAACATGGAGAATATTAAAAAAAAAAAGAGGACTGGTGACTAGATAGAACAAACCAATGGCGTTGTACCATGTGTCAAGCTTGGTCAACAAGTTTTGACCCAGATGATAAAAAGGGAAAAAATGCAAAGTTTTAAAACATTAATTTTTTATTCAGTTTCCTAGTTTGAACGTGCAGACCTTTTTTATAAAATAGGCTTTTATTTTATAGAGTTCATACTTTGAAAAAGATGAAATATTTGCAAAAAATGAAAGGGTCTCTGAATCAGTTTTTAACCTCAACTTCAAATGGACACCTTGGACATGTCTTTTATGATAGTATAGAACTATTGTATATCATTGGAAAGCTCTTGGAGTCTACTATCAAGATTTTCCATTAGTTTTTTCATATGTATCATCTTAAACATTGATACCTATTCAAAAACTAATATAAAATCTTGAAAGTAGACTCCAAGAGCTTTCTGATCATATACAATAGTTCTATACTGTCATAAAAGACATGCCCAGGGTGTCCATTTGAAGTTTAGGTTAAAAACCGATTCAGAGACCCTTTCATTTTTTGCAAATATTTCATCTTTTTCAAAGTATGAACTCTATAAAATAAAAGCCTATTTTATTAAGAAAGGTCTGCATGTTCAAACTAGGAAACTGAATAAAAAATTAATGTTTTGAAACTTTGCATTTTTCCCCTTTTTATCATCTAGGTCAAAAGTTGTTGACCAAGCTTGACACGTGGTAGCATGCCATTGGTCTGTTCTATCTAGTCACCAGTCCTGTTAACATCTTTATAAACATCTCTACCATGTCATTTCTACATGTCACCACCTGATTGGTCTGTGGACTACCACATTGCCTCTTACACACTGTGATGTATCAACCTCCAATTCGTCATTGCATTGTTGCATTTCTTATCTAGTGAGCAACTTCCCATGATGATAGTCATTGATCTTTGCCATGTGGCACAATCTAGTGTATCCATTTTAAATCTACTATGTCATCATTATTGTCACATGGTGGCCTATCTCTTTGTCATATATTGACTCATCATTTACCACATCAGTTGTGACAATGCAACATTGTGCCACGTATCATGTCCACCTAGTCATCATACCTCAAAATTAAAGACATGAATCAAGACACCTAACACTAAATTTTGATCACCTAGAAACCCTCCATAAATGAGAAGGTAAAACGAGGGTGGGGATGATACCCACAAATTACCACTATAGCAATATTGTTTGACCACTTCTAATGGTCTGCCTTAATAGAGGCCTGCCTTGTTAAAGGCTTTACACTCTGTCAAAAGTGACCTATTTAAAGGATTTACAAACACTTACTTGAAGTGTTACCCTGTTAAAGGATTTATCACCTTATCAAAGGTTCTACAACCTAGCTATTAAGGTAACCTATCAATATAGGATTTACTTTTCTAATACAATTGCTAGAGAGTACTAGATTGAATAGACTTGATAGCTTACAATCCTTTATTGCTGATTTCAGGCTCTTGGTCTACTCTCTTTGTTATGATCCTTTGTGATCTAATGTCTGTGTGTGACCCTTTCTCTATTCTGATTAATTATTTTATGCAATGCTGATAAAATCACTAAGTCTTGTCACCCCTACTATTGCTCTGTTCCGCAACTTTCTCTCTTTAGCTTTTCATCCACTCAACAACTCTAATTCATGGGGTCTTTACCTTCTTATAAAGGCTTCAAAGACTTAGGGTTAAGATTGAATCCACGAACTAATATTTCCTGCTCAAATCCTTGCATTTTTCCTATAGGTTGCATGCATTCTCCATTTTTCTTATTGGCTGCATGCTGATTACATAGGTAAAGGAAAAGATTCAAACTTATCTATAAAATCCTTCATGATTCACCTTGAAAATGGTTTACATCTGAGTTTATGAAGGCACAAACTCATATGCTAATTCTATGTTACTCAGCACATACTAATTTGCTAATTCTTGGCACATATAGGATTCTGGCTTGCTCAGCTCCTATAGCAACTCTGACTTGCTCAACATCCATTCACTACTCGACACCTATAGTGACTAGACACATATGGTTCACTCGACACATGTATTATGCTCGGAACTTGAAGTTCAATAGGCACCTTTTGGATTTTTGACTCAACACATACTGTGGCTCAACATGTATAGTGTACTCTGCTTAAATATGAAAATTGGCTAAGTGTGTTGACACTCAATTGTCAAAACCAATTTGAGACCAATAATCTCCCCGTTTGGCATGAGTGTCAAAAAAATTTAATAACTAAGCATTATATCTGATCTTATGAGTACAATATTCATTCTATTCAGCATATTACAAAACTTTAAAAATTTGTTCAAAATTTTGTATAAGATAGTATACCTCAAAATCTTGTAACTTCCCCTGAGATGACATGCCACTTCTTTATCCAAAAATCTAAAACACTTTTATGTTGAATCTGTCTCATGCTGATATATCACTGCCTCTTGTTGTGCCTGTTCTGTTTTCACTTGTTCTACACTTGTAATTCAATCTTCCCCTTTCATCATGTCTCCCTCTTTTTTGGCTAATATAGGGTATGCACAATCTTCCCTTTTAGTTATTTTCCCAAAAAGAAATAATTCAAACAATGTAATTATTCCTCCTTAGTGTATTCTCCCTTTATTTCATGTCTCCCCTTTGTTATTAATCTTCCCCTTTTTGACACTAATGTCAAAGGGTTCTAGGGATTAATTGAATACTTTTCCAAAAAGGTTTTAATTACCTCCAAGATGATTTTGAGAGCAGCATCCCAATTGTCTATTGCAATTTGTAGAGCTTTAAGTTGGATGGTTGTCTTTTTTGCGAGGTGAAAAAGGCCATCTAAAGTTGAAAGATTTGGATCTTTTTGCAAAACATTCTCAGCATAGGCCTATTTTTTGTGAAGTACCTCCATATGGGGAGTAATGGCTAATTGTATTTGTACAAGTTTGGCTCTAATATTAGCCTCTTCTGCTATTAATATAGGTAATTCCTTTTGTATGTGAAGCACTATTGTAAAATGCTCCTCACTTTGAGCTAGATTGATTGGTAGCTGTGAGCTAGATACTTTCAATTTTCCTTCCAAACTCAGTATTTTCTAAACTATTTCCTGTGTGAAATGTGACGAGTCACACAATTTGGAGTACAATGAGAAAATGTTCCCAAGTATTGTCTTGACCTTTTCTATTTTCTTGGCCAGTTCAACTTGTGTAAGTGCAATTTCACTTGATATTTTCTCATTGACTTTTATCTAAAATTTTCTCTCTGACCACTCCAATAGTTTAACATTTGTATCCAGGTCTTCATTCTATGCCTGGTCCACTATGTTGGATAATTGCTCCATAATAGGCTTAGTTTCATCAGGTACTTATAGGGTAAAGGCATCAAGAAATATGTCTTTGATTTCAAGCAATGCTTGTCTTTGCCTATACTCATTTTTGAGTATCTCCTACTTCTTTCTCCTATCCAATGCCTCTTGCATTTCATTGATTTGTTCCATGTTTATTGTTTTGGAGACATAGCTCAGTCTGACTATCTCTTCATCCAATTCAAGGTCTCCATAATGAAGTACCCTTGTTACCTTTGTGGAGCTTGAGCTTGGTGCTGATATTTTCAAAGGTACTATATCAATGCTCAATTGTTTGGTGGGAGTTCTTGTGGCAGGCAAGTTTACCAAAGTTTGTATTGCCTCTTGCTCCTTTTATTTTGGAGATTTCTCCTCTTCCTTGTCCTCTTGTTTACTACCTTGATCAATGATAGTGATTTTTAGAGGTCTACCTTGGGTTTGTGTAGTAGTGACATCTTGTCCTATTTGTTCTTTTGTTGGCTCCTTGGCAGTTGTGGTGACAATTAATGATGAATCAACCAAAGCAATTATGTCTTGAGCTGCTTGCTCTTTTAGTTGATCTACTATAGCTAAAGGAGGTTGTGAGGTGGTTCTTGTGTGATCACCTTTTCCTATGTGATATCGGCTATAGCCTTCTATAGTTCCTCTACACTCACCAAAATAGGATTCAAGCATAATTGTGATTGCATAGTTGTCTGGTGAAGGATCTACTTGAGGTCTGCTGCAGTTAAAGGATTGATGTTCTGACCTGTGGTGTCAGGAACATCCTTTATAGTTACTATTACTACAGGTGTAGGAGTAACATGTGGAGGACAGGGTGGTGGTAATTGGGTGTCTTGGACACTTTGTTCTTCTTGCTATTGATGAACTATTGCCTCTTCACCTACTTGTATCTTCTCCACTACTTCCTCTTCCTTTTCTTTCTCACCTTGTTCCTCTTTTTCTGTCACCTCTTCTTCTTTTTCTTTCTCTTCTACTTCTCTTTGTCCTTTCTCCTCTTCTTCTTATTTCTCTTTCTTCTCTTCCTTTTCTTCATCCTCTTCATCATCCTTTCCTTCAAAAGGATCTTCTTCTCCTTCCTTTACTATTTTCTAGCCATAAATAACTTTCCACATAAGAGTGGACTTTTGCACTACATCTTCAATTTGATTCTGCAAAATTTTAAATGCTCTATCTTTAGGTGCAAATTTGTTCCCATGTTTCTTATTTTCCTTGATTATTTGGCCTTTGGTCAATTTTGGCATTACACGAGCTAGAGTAGATTCCTTGATTTCCTTCTCCATGTTTAAAAAATAATGCCATTTGTTTTCTACTATGGAGTATAGCTCTTTTGGCATTGTGTTAACTAGTTCAAGAGGGGTGGTTTTGAATTTTGCCATCATGGTATAGATTGAATCTTCTACCATGTTTTGTTGTTCCCTAGACAACTTATTGAATTCAATCCCCTTGAGATCTGATAAGTCTACATTATCCTTGATATTATCATAAATAATTTCTAAGCTAGATTTAGGTGTATGACTTACCACTCTAAATTGACTGTTGTCATCAGACTTTGTCTTTTCCTCATCAGATTATGAAGGTGACACATACTTCCTCCTTTTCTTTGGCTTTTCAAACCCTACTTGCTCTGTTGCTTTTTGTTTCTTCTAATCTTTTGCAACTTGAGCAATTGCCCTAGTATTTTCCCTTATAGTTGGTTTGGCTATACTTGGCTTTGTAGCTTTCTTCTTGGGTTTGGGCTGAGGAGCACATGGCTTGTCTGCTTTTCTCTTCTTTGGCTCTATTTTGGGTGCATCCTGCTCAACACCTTCTTCCTTTTCTACATCCTCCCCCAAGCCTCATGTTATTTGTAATGGGCCTTGACCTTGTTAATCTTCATCATCATCATCCTTTGCATCTTCTTCATCCTCAACCTCTTCTACCCCTTCTCCTAATTTGGCTTTTAGCTTCTTTACCAGTTTGTCTTTCCTTTTAATTGTAGAAGTTGTCTTTAGTTCCATTTCAACCTTTGATTTGACAACTTCATAGGTTCCAAATGGTTTAGTAGTTTTATCAATTTCTTCTACTAATAGGGTTGTGATAGTTGTAGAGACTTCATCAATGTTTATCTCATACGCAAGGGGTCTTAACCATCTAATCCTTGGTATGGCTGCCTGAATGTCTGTGTAGTCAATATCAACAAGAAAGCATACATCATTGACATGTTGCTCAACTAATGAGACAAGAATCCTTAGCCTCTACTTCATGGTTTTCTTGAAATATTCAAAGTAGCTAGTCATATGAGTTTCAAAATTGACTCCCATCTACTCAATATATTCATTAACTTGGGCTATTATTGACCTGTTTGCTTTCCATACTACTTTACCAAATGAAGGAAACTCCTTTTGCACATAGAAGAAGATACAAACCAAAACTGCACCAAATTTACACTGTGCACCCTTGCTTCTCCTGATTGCTCCCAAATTCTCATTGATTTGTTGCAATTATAGGTCTGGAAGATCATAAGTGTGATTGTTCTTAACCAGTTTATATCCAACGTCAACTGCAATGCATGGAACATTGTTTAGCTTGATAGACTAATAGAATTTGTGAGAGATAACTCTAATAGAAAAGTTTATGTGGGGATCTTGGAAGGTATCAATGTTCATCCCACGTTTGTTCCATTTTTCTATAGTGTTCTTTTCAATTACCTCTTTGGAATCACTCCTCAGGGTCTTTGGCTGATCTAGGGTTGGGTACCCTATGACTCTATGTAAAATTTTCTTAGTGATTTTCACTAGGCCATCTTCTAACCATATGCTCCCATCATGAATTCTGCTAAGGACTAGCCTAATCCATTTAGTCTTGAAGACTATGGGAAATTCGAGACAATGGGTCAAACCCTTGTTTTCAACAATTTTGAATTGATCCTTTAGGGTTCCATCTACACACAATTTTTCATATGCTTCCCTAATTTCCATATCACCTATGGCTCCAATCTTGCAATTGTAAAATCTTCTAACATCTTGCACCATAACTACTTTAGGGGGTATGATAGATAGGGCATCGGCTGGGTCATTTTTGTATGCAACCTCTAGGATAGGGAGAAAATTTGTTTGCTTTACCTAGTTTGATACAAGTTGGACCTCAAATAGCTCTTTGTCCAGAGTTTTCTTTGAGCTAGATGCCATTGTGCCTTTCTAGGGTTTGAATTTCAAAGAAAAACAAAGACTGCATGACTCGACACTTGAATAAATACCTTTAGATTGAAGAAATTATGTTGAATCATGGTTGAAATCTACTCAAACACTAGTTTGTTTGTTTAGAAATTTATTTTCTCTCTTCTTTGTCTTCACTCTTTGATCACAATGAGGAAAAATGAATGAAATTGTGATCAATACCCTATTTTAGCTACATTTAATGCTTAATGTGATTACAACTGTTCACTCACCTCCTTAAGCATTTCTACATTACTCAGCATCCATTGATTCTCAACTACTCGGCATCAACTAATGTTTCCCAACTCAGAATCAACTAAGACTAGCTCAACATCCACTACCAATTGGGTCACAACTGACTACTTGGCATGCACTAGAATTTTACTCGGCATTTGAGGGCAACTTGACAACACTTGTGAAAACTTTAAGTTTTAACTTTGCATCTTTACTTATGCTGATTTCTCCTTTGCAGTACTTGCTTGTCTTGGAATTGATGTATGATATAGCTTTTGTATATCAGTCCCATGCACCTTATCTTTGCTTAGTTGGATGAAGTGTGACCACTTGAACTCTTGGGTGAAGTGATCCCTCCATTGGAGGTGCTACCTCCATCTCTTCTTTTCCATGTTCTGTTCATCTCTCCTCTGATGTGTTCAAAATCAACCTTTTCTTTTCCTTTTTTGAACTCAAAAATTGGTGCCTTAGACTTGGTTGGAAAAAACTTGCTGATATGTCCTATTTTTAGACAACTAAAGCATGTGGTTTGACTCAACCATTTATTATATTTTCCATTAGAATGTGTTCTTATGTAGTTTTCAGGAATGTGCCCATACTCCTGACAATAGTGATAGCTCTACCTAGTATTGTAGTTCCAATTGTAGTGGTGTCCATGGCTTTTAGTTTTTGCTAGTTAGTTTGGTGTCCACATAGGCTTTGATCTACACTCAAAAGCTTGATGACCATCCTTTTTGCAGTTGTAGCAGTGACCATCAAATCTTGTTGTCCTTATTAGTTTGGCTCTGCAGTCTTGTGTTTAGTGTCACTGCTTATTGCATTTGTAACACTGACCCTTGTTCTTGGGTTTGTCCACCTGATTGGTCTTCTTACTCTTGCATACATTAGTAGTGTGTCCCTTTTTACAATAGAAATGACAAGTGGGTTTAGTATTCTTACCTTTGTCACTTCTTTCCTCTGCACTCTTTGATGACTCTCCTTCTTTAGTGTTAGTGAAACATAATCCATAAGTGTCATTCCTTGATCTTGGTGATTTCAGCAGTTGTTCAAAGTGCTTTTTGGCTTCACTTGATTTGTTGAAGCTCTCTTTTATCTCCTTCTTTCTTCTCAAATCATTTTGCAATTGTTCATTTTGCATTTTCAGAGTGGAGATCTCAATGTCCTTAACATTTAGCTCATGATGAACATTCATCAATTGGCTGAGGGTGTCTAACTGCATGTCAGAGATTCTTGCAAGCTCTATTGACTTCTCCTCCAGTCTGTTGGCAAGATTTCTTTTATCATCTTCAATTATAGCCCTGTCTTCAATGGCTCTTTTCCTCTATTCAATTATCTCACACAACATCATGGCTTGTGACTCTTGCTCAATTTTGAGAGATCTGATCTCTTATGCTTGAGCTCTACTCTTCTCCATCAAATCTACTATTGCTACATCAAACTATTGAGTATCTCCATTAGAAAACACTTTTGTGTTATCAATCTCCTTATATTGTGTGTCATTTTCAGATATGGCAATATCCTTTCTTCTCTTTAAGGATTTTCTCAATTCTTCTCTGACTTCCTCCAAGTTGTGTAGAGCAAGGTGTACACCAATCACCTAGTTCTCTATGACCTTCCCAATTTTGTAGACTTCCATCTTTTAGACCTTTTCTCCAAGCTGCGAGGCTTTTTGTTGTGAGAACCTTGCTCTGCTACCAATTGTTGGAATTTACAAATGGGAAGATTACTTCTGAGGTTGGGGGGGGGGGGGGGGGGGGGGGGGGGCGCAGTGAATCAGAAGTAACACACTTTAGCCATAAATTTTTTTATCTAAAATAAATTGCATGAATGTAATCATATTAGATAAACATAAAATAAAGACATGCATTAAGACACATAACACCAAATTTTGATCACTAGAAACCCTCCATAAATTAGAAGGTAAAACTGGGGTGGGGATGATACCCACAAATTATCGTTGCACCAATATTGTTTGACCACTTCTAATGGTATGCCCTGTTAGAGGCTCACCCTATTAAAGGCTTTACACTTTGTCAAAGGTGACTTGTTCAAATGATTTACAAACACTTACTTGAAGTGTTACCCTATTAAAGGATTTAGCACCTTATCAAAGGTTCTACAACGTAGCTATTAAGCTAACCTATCAATATAGGATTTACTTTTCTAATACAATTGCTAGAGAGTATTAGATTGAATAGACTTGATAGCTTACAATCCTTTATTGCTGATATCAGGCTCTTGATCTACTCTCTTTTCTTTGATCCTCTATTATTTGATGTCTATGCGTAACCCTTACTCTGTTCTAATTAATTGTGTTCAACAATGCTGATCAAATCACTAAGTCTTGTTACCTGTGCTATTCCTCTGTTATGCAACTTGCTCTCTTCAATTTTTCATCCACTCAACAACTCTAATTCCTAGGGTCTTTACCTTCTTATAAAGGCTTCAAATACTTAGGGTTAAGATTGAATCCATGAACTAATTTTCCCACTCAAATCCTTGCATTTTTCGTATAGGTTGCATGCATTCTCCAATTTTCTTATTGGATGCATGTCGATTACATAGGTAAAGGAAAAGATTCAAATTTATCTATAAAATCCTTTGTGATTGACCTTGAAAATAGTTTACATCTAATTTTTTGAAGGCACAAAATCATATGTTGATTTTGTGTTACTTGGCACATACTAATTTGCTAATGCTTGGCATATATAGGATCCTGGCTTGCTCAGCTCCTATAGCAACTCTGACTTGCTTGGCATCCATTCACTGCTTGACACCTATAGTGACTTGGCACATGTATTATTCTCAACATTAAAAGTTCACTTAGCATCTTCTAGATTTTTGACTCGGCACATACTATGGCTCGACATGTATAGTCTACTCAGCTTCAATATGAAAATTGGTTAAGTGTGTTGACACTCAATTGTCAAAACTAATCCGAGATGAACACAAACCTCTCCACCTACTTCCAAAGTGTTGAATCAAGCATGTCCCCAAATTTAGTCTTTCTTAATACTTACATGGGTTTGATTGAGTTCTTACTATAGAGTCATCCTCATTGCTGAGCACCCTTTGACAAAAAAAAGTTATAGATTTTGGTATTAAATCTCTGGTGGGTTACAAGAAGGTTGATTGATTTCTCCCCATTTTCACCTCAAGCATCATCTAAATATGAACTCAATGATCCATATAAGCTCTCTAATATTATATAGAAAATCAATTTATAGGACACCATTATCAACTTGTTGGTAAACAAATTTGTCACTATAAAATAATCTCTGAAACTGACCATGTTTTCCCTATGAATAGTGACAATTGTGCCAACAGTTGGAGAGATTCAAACAAATCAGTATTAGCTTATAATATTATTTCATGTTTGAGAGGGGCAAGTCCCTCGTATTATTGGTATTTTCTATTGTTTTCACCTAAAAGCATGAAAGGATAGAACAGGAAATTAAATAAGATGAATAATAAAAACTCAAAAGACATACATACGAACACCAAATGAGATTCCTAAAAGATAACTATTTGCAAGGGACTTTGAGCACAAAATGCAATAATGAAAAAGGTTGGATTAGACCCCAACATACAAAAAGATGAACTATCCTAGTGCACTCACATCAAGACAACAAGATACCAAGAGATGTGGTAGTAGAACCCAACATATGAAAAGATGAACTATCCTAGTATACTCAAGTCTTTGCAAAAAAAAATGCCATTCTTCACATGATGAAGACTAAAATCTATGTTTGGTCTCCCATCCTTGATTTAGAAAACCCAAATCCGACAATAAACATGAGCCATAGGCTATAATTTACAATAAAAAGATATAATATTTAACAGTTTCAAGACTTGCATGAATGTAACCCTTGATTTAGTCATAGTATACTAAAATGAAGAGCTTTGAGTATCTGATATCACTTCACAATTAGTTATTGCATTTTTTTCGCAAACTAAATTGGATATTATGGGCATTAATTTGATGGAAGAAGAAGTGTCTGAGGTGAAATCCTATTGAATGACCTTCAATAAATTGGATACCTCTCTCATATTTGATCAAGCTTCAAGTGAATCACTTGAACAAAACAAACCATGATGCATCAATGAAATGGCACATTCTTCTATTTCTTGGCCAACACTTTCCCTTGACAAGCTCTTATTAGTTACCTCTAATGCCATGTCTAGAAATGCCCTTTTCACCCAATTATGTAGGTTTAAATCACCATCAAACATATTATTAGTCGATTGCTTCCTTGTTATCATTTCCAATAACATAATACCATAGCTATAAACATCCCCCTAGGAGAAATCATTCCATTAAATCCATATTCCATAGACAAGTTATTATTAATAATAGTTGTGTACTCTATTCTAAAATGGAAATCCTTATTTTTGTTAAAAAATTAAAGACAATTGACAAACCATACTAGTGCAATGTAGTCCACTGAGCCTTTTTAAACCTATTGTTGAAGTTACTGAATTGGCAGTGATTCTTCCAATCTATCTGGATATGCCATAATTCGATAGATGAGATGGCATATAATTTAAAAGAATATCACCTAGTTTTATGTCACATTACACTATTTTCATGAAGCAATCATAATGAAGATATTCCACGGCATGGGCTACATCTATGGCTATGTCCAAGAGTTTTCTTAGTCCCACTCTACACCTATCTAGATAGAAATACTTGTCAAAAGTTCCATTGGTAAAATACTCAAAATCTAAAGCTTTAAAGTGAGATGTGGAACATGTGATTATGATTCTTCCAAGGTTCTTGTGTCGATCCTTTTGCAATCCTCTACATTCAATCTAAAAATCTTTTCCAATTGATCATGCATTAAATACCCAAAGTTTTTGTTTTTGGTTGAATGTTGACATTGATGACTAAGTGTTGAAATGAAGTGAAATTATTGAAGTTGAAAGAAACAAGGTGAACCAAACAATAAAGAGAGGAGAGGAAAGAAGAGTTAAGGCAAAGTGAAAGAGTGAATTAGACAATAAAGAGGTCAAGGGTAGAGATCAAAAAAAGACCAACCAGAAATGAGATCTAAACAAGAAAGGTAGTACTAAACCTAACAAATAAATTTGTAGTGTCATTTTCTAATCATTATAGCTGAAAAATATCTTAATTGAGTGGAGCTAACAAGTCTTTGAAATCCTATATGATAACACTGATTAGTGGTGTTTATGAGTCCTTTAGAGAAAGCCACTCTTTAAACAGGATCAATGAGTGATAAGGTCTAGATAATATTTTGGTGTAAATCCTCTAACAAGGTCACATTAGCAATGTGAATGTAATCCTTTAAAAAGGTTGGTTCATATCAGAGATTTCTTAAGAAGAGTAAAAATATTGGGTTATCAGTCTCAGGTGGTTTTTCCCTTTACATGGTTTCCACATTAAAAATATTATTGTCAAATAAGTAATCATTGTTATGTTGCAAGTTTTTAACATGTTATTTACATTTTACCATAACAACACCACATGAACTCCTAAAAAAACACCTATGAGAAATCCTTAAAAGAGAAGAAATATATTGCAGAGATAAATATAGGGAAATGTGGATTACTAATGGGGATAATTAAGCCAAATAATTTCATGCCTCCACCAAATCATGTAGATCTTCAAATATGACTAATTTCATTAAAGACATGAACAACAATTGTAATATATTAGACAAAGACATCTCTCAAGGAACACAAGATGATTTTGTGTTTCTTCCATAAAAAAAATTCTCAACACAACATCCAAATGAATTCATCATACATTCTTTTAGCACATGCATTAGATGCTAATAATCTCATGCCAATGAAACCATTCACTATTGAGGGAGTAAAACAGATAGTATTCTCTTTAAAAGATAACAAAGTACCTAGACCAGATGGCATGACAAGAGTGTTGATCTCTAAGCCTATGTTGCCTATTACTGTCTAACACTTAGTCATTTCCAAGGCAGTGTTGGACAATCATCATTACGACTAAGCCATCTAGATAAGGCCAAGCTATAAAAGGACTTATTTATTTGACAACATATGCCGAACAAGTTAGAGGATGTCGAGCACCCTAGTTGAGACCGAGCAAGCATATAAGTTAGGTAATTAAGTTGAGACCGAGGAACCAAAAAAATAGTTATTTTCTAGTGACATAATATATTAAGTTTGTAGAAGCTGAGTGACAACATGAATGTTAGTTATGATCGAGTGTCAGAACATTTAAGTATTGAGTAAACTAGTATTGACATATGAGTTTTTAATTGCAAAAACATTTATGTAAATCATTCTATCTGACCTCTATAATTAAAGAGGAGATTGCCCATTTTGTCAAATGGTATTAATCCCTAGGAAAGTAAAATAACCAATTAGAAAATTAGAAAAGAAAAATGGAAAAGAGGAAAAAATATAGAACATTGATCCTAATCTAGAACTTTTGAGGATTGTCTATTTAAGAAGGTTTCCTACCTAGGATCAAGAAAGAGATGTATGAATGAGCATATGGAAGCAAAGTGAAGGAGCAAGATAAGTATAGAGCGAAAGAGTTTAGATAGTGCAACCAAGGTAGTGAAGGACGAGAAATCTATATCAAATAAGGAGATCAAATTGAGAATTTGAAGAGAGAATATATTTAATTAACTTTCAGAGAAAAATAAAGGGTCAAGTACTAAATCAATTTTAATAGATTGAGTTAGGGAAAATCTCTTAACAGAGTGGTCCTAACATACCTATTTCAAATCGTCCTCACTTTATTGTAAATGGAAAATTCTTTAATAGGGTAAGACCTAACAATCTTAAATTATTTTAACAGAGAAGACCTCTCATAGGGTAGATCATCTGATATGATCAAAATTATAACCCTAATAGGTTAACTTTGTTGTTGCTCTAGTCAAGATTTTTGGGTTTCATCTCCACCTCAGTTTTACCTTCCTATTGAAGTTCTTTTGGGTAACCGAAATCATTGGGTTATGTGTTGATGATTTTCATAGATGTTAGATAGATTCCATTTGAAGCATTACATGTTACATTTTATGGTATAAGATTTGGGATATGAGATGGATTAGGTGTGAATTGTTTTATCAGTAAAAGTATTGTAGATCCTAATTCACCTCCACATTTTCAGTATCTTGTTTCCCATGTATTAGAGCCTAGTCCTCTTGAAAAATTCTAACAGCTTGAGAGGATTATATCTTGAAGATGGAGGAATGCAAGATGGGAAAAATCATTAAGAACAAGATGATTGAAATCCAAATCATATTGTAACAACTTGAAGGAGAAAAAGAAGAGTTGAGAAAATTCTTAAAGAAAAGGAAAGAAATGATCATTTAACAAAATTATACACTATATAGAGAAGTTGATATACAAGGATTACTTAATAATAGAAATAGTAGTGACAATGATGCAACAATAGTAGATCTATTGGAGAAGAACAACATTCTGAGCAAAGAAGTCAAAGAACTCAAGAGAGACCAAGAAGTTCAATTAGTAAGATTGTGTGAAGTAACTAAACAAAAGAAGACAAAGCCATAATCGAGAAAAACAAAAAAAAAATGGCTACTAGACTTGAAGAAAGATCATTTGAGGTATAGAAACTCACAATAAATCAATTGGAGATGATAAACCAGTTGTTAATTATCAATCAGGAGTTGAACATAAAGGACATGGAGATCAAAAAATTGTGATTACAAAGTGACCAACTAATAAATGAGTTAAGATCTAAGAAATAAATATTGGAAATAATTAATAAACCAAGGGAAGCTATCAGATACTTTGAAGAACTAATGGAATCACCAAGGTCATCTAGTGATACTCCTAGTCTAGGACATGATAGGCACTTTTCATCTACCAAGGTTGGTGTTAGAAACAATAGTCCACCAAGATAACTAAGAGGGGGGGTGAATCAGCTATCCAATTAAAACATTTATCAACCTTAATTAAACTTGACCATTCTATCAAAGTAAACAACAACCATAATAACATGCACATTCACAATTAAACCAGATTTGTTAACTAGGGAAACCCTTGTTTAGAGGGAAAGCCCCAGTGGGAATGATGCCCACAAAGGTATACTGATATATATTTATTTCTAGAGGATGGGCCCTGTTAGGATTCTATAATCACATTTAGTACATAAGAGTGCCTGATAGGAGTTGTGATAACCCTATTAGGAGTTATAGAAGATAGAAGGACCCACTGTCCAAACAGCTTCTGGGGCAAGACCACTGAACTTATTGTCCAACTGATCTCTCAATTATTCCTTGCAAAATAATTTTTTATACTATTCTTTAACCTCTTTCTTCTTTCCTATCAACTTGACCAATCACCGTTAGACCTTGTAGACTAGGTCACGAACCTCAAATCCAAATATCAAACCTCGAATCACTAAATAAACCTCAACAATGAAGTTCTCTCCAACTTCACTCTGCTCTCCTTATCTTTGCATATTAATTGTTTCTCTTCTATTCTTCTCTTCGTGCTTCATGAAATCATTTTTACACATTCATACATAACAAAGGAAAATGTCCTTCCTTTACACTGAATCCATAAAATAATTCTCTAAGTCATCCATTAAACCTTCTCAGTTAATTATTATAGGACCTCATTAAGAACATGTTATACTTAGTGATAACATCAATCAGCCACCTTGTAACTTGAATACCTATCCATACATGTAATATTATGGCAAGCGAGCTTAGCCACATAATCAACAACATACATGTCTTTACATGTCTTTAACCTTGCTTCTCAAAATAACAACTCTATTAAGAGATATAACAAGTTTACCAGAACATGCTTCTATAAACTCTATCCCAGAATAATCATCACCAAATATTGCATAACTTCTTCCAGACTTAATTTCTTATGCTCCCAAGTTTACATGCATATACTAGAAACTTTGTAGTATCTCCCTTTAACCTCACTGGTGAAAATACTTGATGATCTATTCATACCAACTTGATTTTTTTGATGTTCTTCTGTCAGCTACCACATAAAATTGCTATGTTGACATCAATGAAAAACACAGTCATGAATGTAACATATCATTATGATAATGATCTAAAAAATGATCTAATCATGTTTCTACAATACTCCCCCATAGGAATATCATCAACATTCATGCTTCCAACAATCTCCCCCTTTGGCATTGATGGCAACATAGATGAAAAACATCTAGTTCCAAGAATACCAACTATAAAAGACTGTTATCCTTTCTTTTTAAATCATTACAACTATAAAAGAATGTTCTCTATATCAAACTATTTTTCATGCTATAATTTCTCCGTTCAATATAATCTATATCAAATTATTTTTCGTGTTATAATCTATCCCCCATTGACATCAATGTCAAAGGTTTTAGAAACCATCTATCTCTGACTTGCTCAAGTGTCCAAGACATTGTTCAAAACAATATCCATCAAAAATCCTAGATGACTCTGTTCATCATAGATACTCCCCCATACAGAGAGATCAATATTTTATCTAGGAAAATAATAGTGCTCTGTATCATTGGACTGATGCACTCTTGTATCATCTACTCTTATGTGGGTAGGGGCATAATCCCTAGCATACCTCAAAAATACTCAAAAGCCTCTTTGGAAAGAGGCTTGGTGAAAATATCTGCAATCTTCTCTTTGGTGCTTACATACTCCAATCTAATTTCCTTTTCTGCAACTTTCTCTCTCAACATGTGATACTTGATAGAAATGTGCTTAGTATTAAATGCAACACTAGATTCTTAGAAATATTCACTATGCTTGTGTTATCACAATGTATGACAATAGGTTCACTGAATTCCATCCTTGTATCCTTCAACATCTGCTTCATCCAAAAACTTGATTACAATTGTTTACTACTATAATATATTCTGCCTTTGTTGTACTCTATGAGATACAATAATGCTTCTTGCTTAACCAAGAAACCAATCTTCCTCCAAGAAAGAAGGCTCCACCATTGTTACTCTTTTTGTCATCCATACTACTTGCCCAATCAACATCAATATAAGCATATAAAGTAAAATCATTAGATCTTTCATACCACAACTCAAGCTCAGGTGTTCCCTTCAGATATTTAAATATTCTTTTAACGGATGGATAATGTGATTCTCTAGGATTAGCTTGAAATCTTGCAACAATTCCAACCGCATTTGCTATATCTAGCCTTGTCTGAGTCAAATATTGTAATCCTCCAATCATCGATCTATACTTCTTCTGCTTAATAGTAGGTGTCTCATCCTTTTTAGATAACTTGTGTCTAGTTACCATAGGTGTTCCAACTAATTTACATGTTTCCAAACCAAACCTTTTCAATAGATCTTTCAGATACCCAGTTTGAGAAATAAAGATTCCTTCTTCATCCTACACAATCTATAATCCTAGGAAGTATTTCATCTCTCCTATCACACTCATTTCATATTTCTTCTTCATTTCTTCTGAAAACTTGTGACTTTTATTATCATCTCCTCCAAATATGATATCATCAAAAAATATCACCAAAATCATCAATCTATCATCTATTTCTTTCCAATATAGATTATTGTCTGCCATACCTTTGCTAAATCCAAGTTTTTTCAAATGCTTGTCCAACATTGCATACCAAGTTCTAGGTACTTTCTTTAAGCCGTACAATGCTTTCTTTGATCTACATACCATGTCCTTGTCATCTGTTAAAGGAAAACCTTTAGGTTGTTCTATGTATACATCTTCTTCAAGTTCTCCATTTAGAAATGGTGACTTGACATCCATCTAATATACCTTGAATTTCTTATATGTTGCATTGGATAAGAATAACCTTCGTACTTCAATTCTTGACATAGGAGCATAGGTTTTGTCATAGTCTATTCCTTCTTGCTTTGAGTAACCTTTACATACCAATCTTGCTTTGTTCCTTAAAACTTCATCATGTTCATTCATATTGTTCTTGAATACCCATTTTGTTCCTATCACATTCTTGTCTACTAATCTGGGGACCAATTCTCATGTCTCATTCTTCACTATCGAATCCAATTCTTCTTTCATAGCTTGCTTCCAATAGTCAACTATACATGCCTCATCTGCATTCTTTGGTTCTACTTGAGATATCAAACATAGTTCTTCATTAATTATAATTCTTGTCATCACACCTTTATCTATGTTTTTGATGATCAGTCATTTTGAATGAGCTGACTTGTTGGGACTAAAAATTGCATGGTCAATTTTCACTCACATATTGAAAATTTTGAAGAATCAATGCCCTAAAGTGCTTTTTATGCATATGTAGTCAGTTGTCAGTTTGAGGCCTAGATGGTGTTTGAGTGGCTTAACACCTTTCATTTGACATATGCATGTGATCCACAATGTTATTTTGCCATCCTAAATTGTTTGATGAAGTCCCATTTTGAGCTAGTGTCAAAATTCATAATTCTGCCCAAGTGTCAAAATGCGTACAGTAGCCCAGTTTGTCTTTGAATATCTTTTACCTAGGAATGTGTCATGACCTACCACTTTGGGGATGTTTAGTATGCATATCAAAGAACATGTGTTCCAATTTTCAACCCATTTCAAATCCATTTGACTAGGTTTTGAACCCCTCAAAGTTGGTCATTTACTATTTTGTGCATTTGTGTAGTTATTCACATTTGTGTAGTTTACATTGTTTTGTTATGGCTAAGGTATCTCGATTGATTCATACCCATGTTTACAATGTTATAACTTTGATCTTGTGATTGGTTAGCCTAAACAAATTGTACCATCATGTTGTGTCCTAAAAATCCTTAAAGTATGCCAATTCTCAAGTCATGACGAATCCATCTACATACTTTCTTATGTCCATTCATTTACCAAAAATTACTTTTTGACACATTTCCCAGTTAAAAAATTTCAAGTGCCTATTTTCAGAAATTCTCCAAATTCATCCTGTTATTTGTCATAAGCCCTAATTATGAATTCTTATCCTTTGAATGGAAAAGAACCTATATCCTAGTTTTTAGAGCCCCAAGTGATCAATAACCCAGTTTATAATGCCAAACCCAAGCCTAGTTTATGTTTTTTAACACTGTTTTCTTGGAGGATAATTGAAGTATGGATGTTTGGAAATTAAAATATTTTGACTGGGAATTCATCATAGGCTAAGAATTTGTAGTATGGTAGAGTGTGTAGGATTGAACACTCATGGCAATTTTTGTGGCCTCGTTACTTGATTGAATTAGTTTTTAAAGCTAGCTGGCACACCTCCAGACACAAATTCACAATTTACAAATAAGAAGTGAAATGAGTTTTAATGATCAGTTAGTGCTCAAAATTAATTCCAGTGAGTATCAAATGGTGAATAGATCAATTTTCCAATTTCAGTTGTTTGGAAATGAAATTTTTTAGCCAGACCCACTTTGGGGCCCAAATATTTTCATCTGATTGATAAGGCATCATGGAATTTTCAAAGTGACTAAAATGGGTTAAAATGATTTTGATGTCACAATGCAAAGGCAATATAGATGATCTTGAGTGTTCATCGGTATTTAAAGTGAAGCTAGATTTTACTTTAAGTGCTCAAGGGTAATCTTTCTTTGTCAAGGGCCTGTGGGGGATAAAAAGAGAGGATTGGGTGATTCAACTTGAAAGAGAATTAAAAGCCCACAATCAGCAATAAAGAATCACAACATTGAGACATAATTTGTAAAGAAGAGGATACACTGATTTGAATGCTTGCCAAATTTGTTAGAGGAAATATTGTACAAGCAAGGGAGATGGGCTTTGTCAATTATTTCTAAGGCTTGATTTGGAGTAAGAGGACCACAGGTTTCTAATCTTGGCATCTTTAATTATTTCTCAATCAACATTCAACAATAAAGATGTTAAAAGGACTCAATAACATAATTTGAAACCATTATATAAACTTGATACCTTTATGAATGCATAATATTATAAATGTTTGATAAAGGCTTGATTGTATTCAATTAAAAAATTGTGTTGATCAAAATTTTAAAATGCTGAAGGGAAGCTCTCATCTTGCGTAGAATTTTGCCAAATATTATAAATGTGACTTGCCTTTCAGCCGCCACTAATATCATTTTCATAAATTCAGAAGAGAACAATTTTATTTTCCAATCATGGTGCTTCCCAGATGTAGAGCTTTTACGATATTTTTATATGCTCCATCTTCAGCCGTGAAAGATGGAAATGATGGGACTAAATTGAAACACTTGAGACAATATGGAATAAGGGAAATATCAACAAGAAATATAGAAAAAATTCGAAGACACAAAAAATGAGATAATTGACAGTAGTGATAGGTATGCATTTGCAAAATATTTCTTAGTGAAGAGTGAATCTGAAGACATGGATGCTGATGAAACAAAAGAAGAAGATCAAGTCCACGTCCAAGATGAAGAAAAGGGGAAATATTAATAGAGAAGCCACTGAAGAAGAATAGAGTAGGGTTATAAGGATTTATCCCACATTGGGGAGGGAATGACTTTCTTATGTTTTTAAATATTCCTGCACACATTATCTTGAATGTCTTAAAAGATAAAGGCTTTTGGAAAGGCAAAGAAAGTGCATGTGGGTCCTAGTCAGCCAGATGGAGATAAGACAAATTTTGGATGAGCATGTAAAATAGAGTGCTAGAAAAGTTGCATCGCCAAAAAAGTGGAGATTTTTAGTGGTCACTATTTCGCCATTGGAAAATGGTGAGATTTTTCGGCATGCAACATGGAAACTTGGCGAAAAATCTCAAATTTGGCCCAAAAAACTTAGAAATCTAGCAAAGGTAAAATGAGAACGTGGGTCCCACCTGTACATGCAGTTAGAAAATGAAATAATGACAAGTGGCAGTCAGGTAGTATGTGTAGTAAGGAGATGATGATGTGGCAATGATCAGACCAACAACAAGGTGCCACATGGCATGAATCTCAAGGAAGGATGTGTTGTGGCAAGTAGATCTCAATGATGCACCAGATCGTGCTACGTGGCAGATCTGACAGATGTTGCTATGTCGCTAAGGAAAAGTTGCATGCTAGTTAACATAGCAACATAGCGACCCAATAAGATGTTGACATGTGGTGGTGACATGGGAGTGAGGTGGACCATTCTAATGGTTACACATGGTGAAGGATTCTGACATGGCACACTTCCCGAGTTGTTGACGTGGAAGAGGATGACACATGTCGCAATGTCACTATGTTGCTAATGACATGGTGGATACTAACTCAAATAGTGACATAGTAGTTGATGATGTGGCATGATGAGGTGGCTTGTTGACATGGTAGAACAAAGGACAAATCAGAAGCTAACATGTGGCACCCAGTTGGAGAGGTTTGACAGCTATGTAGGAAAAGAGCCAATCATATGATGACACATGACACCATGGTCAAAACAAGTTTGACCTGGATGGAATATGTGAGGGGAATTTTCAAAAGATTATTTTTTAAATATATTTCCTTTGATTTACATGCAACCCAGGTTTAAAAGATATTTGAAATATTACATTGTTCAAACCTTTGAAAAATGTTGAATATTTAAAATGTAGTCTTGAAACATATAAGTGAGAGCCTAAACTTCAAAGAAGCATAACAGGGACATTTTTTCACTAAAATGGGCGAAGTGGCACTCCAATATATTGTCATAATAGGGAGAAGATGAGCTATTCATTTATGAAGTTCATTTTTGCATAGGATGTCACTGGTGCATGCTATAGGGGGTTTTGTGCTTTCAATGAAATGCTCAGTTCTAGACAATGATTTCATCAATGCAATTATAGAATTTAGTTGGGATGCATTTGATATTCTTTGTTGGCTTAGTTTGTTCAAAATTTGGAGCATAATGATGTGTTTTGCTTGCTTTTTGATGGAACTTCTCAATTTTTTTGTCTTTCTCAATCAGCTATGATTTCCATCAAAATATCTGAGATACTTTATAGTTTGGGAGGCAAAAAAGATCAAGGATTTGATTTTGCAGTTGAGAGGAGAGATTAGAGAGATGCTTTTAACTTGTTGAGAAGGTTTTCCAAGGGGACAAGTGTCAGTTGCATAATAGATCCAGAAATTCACTTCTTCCTATATCTTTCTTTCTTTCATCCATTGTAAGGGTTGGAAAATATTGGAAAGTTTCTTTGGAATGAAGACATTTAGTAGAATTGGCTCTGGAATTGTTGAAGTTTGAATGGAAGATTTGGGATGTGCTAGTTCTAGACCATGAAGCTTTTCTTTGGCATGTGATACCCCATCCCATCCCATCAGTTTCTCATTTCAACCATTTTCTCTCTTGTATGGAAGCATATGTTATTGTATCGTTTGGTTTATTAGGTATCTTGTGAGTCCATTTTATGCATTTCATGTATTATTTCAAGGAAATCAATACAAAGAATAGAAAATGTTAAGTTTCATCTTAAATCTTGTCTCCTTTCTCAATGAGCTGTAATATTTTATGATCTTTGAACAAAGAGCCTAGGTCATAGTTGCAGTCCCTTAAGGTTGTATGTTGTTTCATTGTTGCTTATAATTCAAGGAGTTATGTAAATTATTTAGTGAAATTAATAGGGTTGCAAGTTTATTGAGGAGGATATTAGGTAAGAATGAGATTTAGATTGAACATTGATATCCAATTTACAAGGTAAATGGATAGATCTAGAGTCTTGGCATATGATATGTGTCTAGGATATCCAAAATGCATAAGAGAGATTTATGAATTTGTCCAATGGATTAGGCACTGATTGGCTATAGGATCATTAATGTGTTGTCCATGCATGGTTTTCATCCACTTTCCCCACCCACATAAAATCAAATCAAATTCAAATCATTCTTACATTTTATGTTGAAGAGCTATAATAGAATGCCCTCACTCAGCTTATGAATTGCATTATCTTACATTTAGCTACTGCAAATCTATGTCATTACATGAATTAATAGGAGAATCAAGGGTTAAATCTACTTTGATAGATTCAGGAGTATGTTTTTGCACTAGTACCGTATTGATTGAATTTGAGGTCCACTTGCCTAGGTTTTGCAGAGCCTAAAGTAGAAGAAGGGTCAAGCCTTATAGTTGGCCTGGTGTCTGAAATGGCCTATTGAAAATGGGAGTTAGTTGCTCCTATATGTGTCTTGTTCTCATCAAGGTAATTTTGAAACCGGTAACATTTTCAAACACTAACATGACCAATACTCATCAAAGTGTAAATTTCTCTCTTCTCACCTTGGTGCAAATCATAATAGATCCCTTTCCCAAAATATGAATGGTTCTATTATTTCTCGTTCTAATTTTATATTTGAAATTCTTATCAATAAATGGAAATAAGTTTTCATTACCGCTCATGTGGTTACTGCAACCACTATCCAAATACCATACCTCAAGGTTAATTTCTTCACCTATGTTGGGCATGATGAAGGTTGTGGGATTATTTGCTTGGCCCACATTCACATCAGCCATATTTACACTTTTCTTTGATTTATTATTTTTCTTTTTCCAGCATTCACTTTTATAATACACAAATGTGTGTCAATAATAACACTCCACATTGTTCTTATTGGAGCTATAATTTTTATTATCTCTTTAGAGCTATTTTGAGAGTTTCTCACTCCCTCTTGGTTGGCTTCTTGTCTTGAGCTTTCTTCTCTAGCATTTCAATATCTGGAGTTGCCACAATCTCTACTTCTAGAGCCTCTACCAGGGCCATTTCTTCCTCTCCCCTTGCCTCTTGTATTGGCTTGATATTTAAAAGCATTCTCTTGGGAAGATGTTGTTGATCTATTAATCTAGTGCTCATGGATTTGGAGAATATCCATCAACTCATCCATTGTCAAATTGGTGAGGTCCTTTGCCTCATAAATGGTCATCACAAGTTTATCATACTTTGGAGGCATACTTCTCAATATCTTTTCCACTATTCTCTACTTCTCATAATCTTCTCCATTGAATTCAACTCATTTATCAAACCAGAGATCCTTGTGTTAAAGTCTTTAATAGACTCATTTTTTCTCAAACTCTCTTCTAATCACCTGTAGCTTCATGACACAAACTTTATCAGTCCCTTTGAAATTTTTCTCAATGATATCTCATGCTTCATTTGGAATCCTAGCTATTTTTGTCTTGGAAAAAATTGCCTCTATCATGGCTACTTCAATCAAGCTTAATGTGTTTGTATCCTTCCTCCTTGAATCCTGTAACTGAGTCTTTTGATTGTTGGAGAGGTAAGCATACTGAACTGGGTCTATAACATCATTGAACCCATTTATCACAAACTCCCACAAGCCATTTGCAACCATAATGGTTCTCATCTTCTTTGCCCAAGTGTCATATTTTTTTCCATTAAAGGATGGTGGTTATTGCCAAGTCTTTCCTTCATCTCTAGTCATGTCTCCTACACAAAAATCTTCAACACCCAAAAAAATACCATGTCAAAAAAAACCAAAAATAGGGGAAATAACCAATGTGTTTACCTTGGGAAACTCAACAAAGTAAGGACCAAATCACTCATTCAATGCAAGAAAAATTTGGAAACTATCAACACCAAGACTAAACTGAGTAAATGTTAACACTCGGTAAAGTAGCGTGTTAACCCACACTAACATCAAAAACAACATTCCAAAAAAATACATAAGCAAGAATAGAGATGCTGCTCTATTTTGCCAGACAATTAAATACACAATGAAATAAGAAATGGAAACACCAAAAACACAATGCACTGGAGATGGATAATTTTTCTCACTTTCTATTAACTAAAAATAAATTATTAAAAATCTGGAATAAAAAACTACAAACCCAAAAACTAAATACTAAACAAACTTGCAGCAATGTATGGCTACATACAATAGGCTTGTAGCAATCACTTCTCATACAAAACAAAATTCCACTTTCACAAAACTCAGTAAAACATGCACCTATGTTGCTGCTCTTTGATAAAACTTTTTGTTACTAATGTTGCACTACTCAACTCTTGTGAATCACTCAGAATGTCTGGAATATGGAATGAAAAAAATATTCCCTCCTTTTGTCTCTTCCTATCCACACAAATATTTTACACACATTTTCAAATTCAAAATTTCCTACCACATTAAATGTCTTTGACTGTTGGAGCTAGTGTCAGAGAAATTTTGGAAATCTCAAGTTCTGCCAGGGAGGTGAACTGAAGGCTCATAGGACAAACCAAATAAATTTAAAATTCCAACAATAAATACATCAATTGGAGAATGTTTTTGATTTAAATAGGGAACTCACAATTTTTTTAAAAAGTATTAGGATTATTAGTTTCTCAGTAAAGTTCATAACAATCCTAGTGTGTTATAGTAACTGAATTTGAATTTCCTACAAGTTTTAGCAGACATTTCCAGAGATGTTACTATTTATCATTAAGGCAATTCAACTTAAAACATTTCCCTCTACATGCTATTGTAAGGTATGGTGGTGTCCACAAAAGTGTGGACTATTTGTTAGAGCCATTAGTGATTTTAGACTCTTATAGCTTTCCTTGATCAAAGTATGGTAAGAGATAAACAAATTTTAGGCACACAGAGGTGATATACAAGCTCATTTCCTTATCAAAGAGGTGACATTCTTTTATAATTAGAAATTAGTTATTTGGTTCATAAATTTGTCAGTCACATATATTGTATTTATGGAACGCAATAGAGCTATGAGTTTTGAGTGCATTAAAAAGGTTACATTTTAGAGTCTGGGTGGTGTTATTTATTTTAAAACAAATTGTACTTGAGATAAGACCAAACCAAGAATGTGGAAAAACTAGCCTCTCTTGTGACCAAGCACAAATTATCTCTAGAGTTTGATAGTGAGTTCTATTGGCCAATTTAACTATTTTGCACTATGTGATAACCAAATGCAAGCTAAGCAATATCTAATTAAAAAATAGTGTGCAGTTAGAGGCTTAAATGTTTTTCTTTTACCAGATCATGATTTGAGAAGCTATATGCAATGATTTTTAGTGTTTGTCATTTGTTCCTCTAAATGAAAGGCTACACATAACCATTTTTTGAAGAACAAATCTGAAGCATTTGATAAATTTGTTGAATTCAAAGCCCTAGCTGAAAAAGAATGTGGACACTATGTAAAGGTCCTCAAATCAGATAGAGGAGGGGAGTATACCTCTAATATGTTTATAAATTTTTACAAAAAAAATGGCATAAGAAAAGAGTTGACAACCAACTATACTCCACAGTAAGATGGAGTGGCTGAGATGAAAAATAGAACCATTGTTGAAATGGAAAGAAGCATGATGAAAAAAAAAGGGCTCCCAATTGAATATTGGGGAGAAGTTGTAGCAACAACAATATATTTGGTCAATAGGTGTCCTACAAAGTTAGTTCATGAAAAGATTCCTCTTGAGGCTTGCTCAAGGAATAGATGGACAATTGAACACTTGAGAGTGTTCGGATGTATAACATATGCACATGTGCCTAGAGAAAAAAGGCAAAAGCTGGATGGCAAAGGTGCGAAGTTCATCTTTAGAGGGTATAGCTCAGAATTAAAGGCCTATAGGCTATATTATCCAATTAACAAGAAGATCACCATTTCAAGAGATGTGGAGTTTCTTGAAAATTTTTCATGGGATGGCTTGGTAGATGAATCCTCAAGAACTTCAAGTAAAGTGCCTACTATTTTAGAGGAAGAAGATGACATTGGTGATTAGCAAGATGATGGAGCAACAAATATAGATTGTAGACAAAGGAAAAAAGGCAAGCAACCCTTAACATGCCGAGAAATAGCTCCAAGCACATCTAGACAGCCATGAGATAGTATGCAAAATAGTAGTAGCAGCAATACTGAGATTTTGGATCCCACTCTCACCTCCCTATTGCCAAGAAAGACTAAAAGTCTGAGGGGTATATACCAAGATGAAAGGTATGAGGAAGATTATGATGAGAGTGTAAATTTTGCATTATTTTTTCATAGTGATCGAATTTATTTTGAGGAATTTTTGACTATGGAGAAATGGTGTAATGCCATGGATGAGGAAATAGATGCTATTGAAAGAAATGGGACATGGGAGTTAACTACTTTGCCTCCCAAGAAGCAAGTAATTGCAGTGAAATGGGTTTATAAGACCAAGTGCAATGCTGAAAGAAAAATAGATAGGCATAAGGCATGTTTAGTGGTCAAAGGATACAAGCAGCAGTATGGGAGAGATTATGATGAGACATATGCCCTAGTTGCAAGAATGGAAACTATGCATGCTATCATAGCAATTGCAGCCTAGCACAAATGGAAGGTATATCAAATGGATGTAAAGTCCACCTTCTTGTATGGTGTATTGAAGGAAGAAGTTAATGTGGAGCAACCACCTAGTTATGAAGTTGCAGGTGAAGAACACAAGCTATATAGATTGAAGAGAGCTCTTGTAATGCCCCGCTCGGAGATCCTTGGAAACAAGGATTCAAATCAAGCCAAGATTTTGTTTTTTACAAGTATGAATGCACATGACAACATCATATAGGGATCACAAAGATCGCAACGGAAGACTTCACCACAATCCCGGCAACCAACGAATCTCCAAATGCCACTACCAAAAGACAAACGCGAACAAAAGCCAACAACCACCACAACAAGATGAGGTTTCAAGAACAACCACTCATCAACAAAACATCGAGCTGAGGTAAAATACAAAATCCTAAAATTTGGCTAAATTTGAAATCCTGAAGCCCTAAAACTTGGCTTAAGTCTGGATTTCTGAAGCACTGAAATTTCTTAGAATCCTTAACTTGTCTTCGAGAGGTCTGAAACCGATCTCAAAAGATTTTTCGCATATATTAAAATATATCTTAAGTATAAGGAACTTATACTTAAACGATATATTTTAAACCCCTAGGAAATCTGTTTTGAACCAGGAAGGTGTAAAAACCAACTTCCAAACTTTCATCCAACAAGCCTAGATAGCCCTTGTTTCTCGCATGAGAAAGAAATCTAGTCTCGAGTTTTGCACGAGATCTTTCATCGGTTTACATGAGAAAGTGCACACTTCGTGCGAGGACTACTGAGCTTCGCGTGAGGATTCACATTCTCGTGCGAGGATTCCCTATGCGCTGCATGAAGATTTACATTCTCGCACAGAAAGTGTATTCTTTCACGCGAGGAAGAAACAATATCACACGAGGAAAATATAATCTCGTGCACCGGGGAGTACCAAATCCACGTAAATCAAGGAATGAACACTCGAGAGCACAAACAGCAAGGAAAGAGGAACATCTAACCATCTAAAACATAAAAGCAAAGCACATACTAAAATAAACATTGCAATGAACAAAATACATTTCAGAACTAAACAACCAAATAAGTGCGTGGTTCCTCCCAACCATCAATAGCATCATAAGACCATCATGGGTCCTAGCCATCCCCACCCGTAACATCTCAAGCCACTGACCAGATTGTCGGTACTGTCATAATAGGGATGTCACTACTAAAAACATGCAATAATATAAGCATAAAGAAATCTAACATGCTAGTGATAACGCATAAGATAATCCTACAGTAGGTAACATCACCTATCACATGCTACACAACAGTAAGCAATAGATATACTACTAAAATAATTAACATCATCTAATCATATGCTAAACATCATAATATGAGAATGCATCAAATAAACTAACATCATCTAAACATGATATACAAGCATCCCAATCAAAGCATAAATCACAAGCAAACATACTCTGAAACCCAAAGTACCAAGTGAAAACATCCAGCAACGGTCGCACTAGGACAAGACCATCTTTATACACTGGTCCCTAGCAGTGGTGAAGGTAGCTATGCCTCCCAACCACGTGGCACCCATAGGTCCACACCCGCCATGCTGATGGAGATAAAGATCCAACCACAAACACACATAAAACACAACATCCATGGCTAACACTCACACCAAATAGTATGATGGCTGAACCAAGAACCTAAGACAATGCAAGGAGTAAAGGTCCTAGTTAGACACTCAATAGGCTACTATGTGGGGACTAACATCATGGAGAGTCGCTTGGCATCAAAAAGCCCAAGCTAGGACTTGTGTAGATTCAACATCCCTCAACAGAAAGGCTCTTGCACCCCAAACCTTTTTATTATCTTAAGTTTTATTATCATTCACACATTTTATTTAATTATCACTTATACAAAGCTTCCTCTGCCAACCCATGACGCCATGATCATCGGGTTGCGAGATAGAAGCCCCCTCCATATGCTACCCTACCCTACCCATGCTCATCTTATGACAAGTGCCCGTAGGCATGCATACTCCCATCCCAACCCCAATGATCATAACTTCCAGAAAAGACATGGAAGGTCGAAACCCGCAAGTCCTCCAAAAAATGTACGCGCATGTACTCGTGTGTGGTGCACCACCATCACGAAGATCACAACACAAGGACAGGAATGAGAACACAATGCAACGAAAACACCCAACTGAAAGCAACATGGAAAGGATGGATTCTACATGAATCCCAATGATGCAACAAGACCACAAGTCATGAACTTACTCAACCGGCCTCAATCCAAGAGTATGGATTCTACATGAATCCTAGCATTCACGAAACAAAAGCAAAGGTCTAAAAGAAACCATAACAGGTATAAAATCACTCAACCGAACACAACATCAAGAGTACGGATGTAACATGCATCCCAATGCAACATAAAAGTGTAGAAGTGGTTTGATTGATATCCAAATGGATCATCCAAGTCCATGACCCACATTGTGCCAAGAAAACTTGAGAAAATAGGGCGGCATGCAAAATGAGGTAAAATCCCCAATTTTTAGAAAAATTCAAAATTAAAATCCATTTGGCCTTTGGGTTAAAAAACCCCAAAAATCCAAAAATAAATAGAATCAGACACCGTATGCAAAAACGGCCAGCATAACGGCATAAAATCCCAAACCCTCATCTCGAAAAATAAGGAAATGTTCATACCCACCCAACCAAGTAGAACTAACATACAGAAACGAAGGGGAACACTAGTTCTCAGCCTCCAAACAAACGGCTACCAAAAACAGAAGCAAAAATAGAGCAGAAATAATAAAACAGGAAAGCCCTACCTCACAGCGAAAAGGGCAAAATGGGAATCTGAACCATAAAATAAATATCCTGCAAAAGTAGCTGAAAATTGCAGCAATCCAAGGTTTCCCCAAGCTGGATCCAACGAGCTCAACCTCGCGACGATGCCATGCCCGTAGCTCCCACAATGAACAAAACAATAAATCCTCATGAAGAGGATTTCGGGTTTTACTCTCCAACTTTCCAATTTGAAAGTGAGAAGTGAGGAATTAAATTCTTTTTTGGATACTTATTCACTTTTTGGGTGAATAATCAATTAGGGCATTTAACCAGCCAATCTAGTTAAACCTCGAATCAACCCAAACAAAAATAGGCTATTCCTATAAATAGGAATTCATCTATGGAAAAGCTGCCAGAAATAAAAATAAATCAATTAAAAAGTCCGAAAACCCAAAAAACACAAAAATCTCCTAAACAACTTTCGCGACAATGTGAACCTCTAAATGCATAGACACACTTACTGGTCTAATCACATAATGGAAATGAGTTCGGATTTAATAATCACTGAAAGGTTTAATTTAAACATTTAATAAAGGATACGTCGACCATATAAGAATGACATTGGTAAAATATAAACGGTTGAATCACTAACTCCATGTGCCACTGCCAGGGATATAAATCTTGCACACTAAACAACACGATCAAGTGCAATTGCATATAATAACATAGCCAAAGCAATAATGCATTAAATCACCTAATTTAACCATTTATTTAATTATATTTAAAATAATCTATTTACATCACTCACGTTCACATAAAGAAAAATAACGCAAGAATGAAGTAAATAACCATAGCATTAAATCCATCACATAACATAATCAGATGTATGTCCTAATACCAGATAACCAGATATCATCATAAAACACACTGTCATCTCAAAATGGCATCGTCATGAAATAAGATCAACTGAACAACATAATAGTCTAAAATCTATGATACTAAAATCAAGGTATGACATCTAACCCTCGGGTCATCTCAAATGTAAAACCTCACATAGGAATAGATTTCTCACAGATCAAAATAAAACAAGGTAAATGTCCGTAGCATATAACCAAAGAATCCAACAAGAACAACCCATTTTAATTACTTACACATTTAATAATGATTGATTACTCTGCATTAAAAAGGCACTTAAAACACATAAGCAAACATAGTCATAAACATGACTAACCACTGCTACAGGAACCTAGTCTAGTGTAGCATGGTAAAAGTACACTGTGCAATCTCTGCACACATCTCAGGGTAATCACATAAACAACCTCATGATACCACATCGATCCTGGTAACCACTGGCACAAACCTCAGTGAACCATAAATCACATCATAATCTCATAGATCAGTCAAAAGCATAATCAAAGCAATTGATACAGAAATGTAAATCCAAACACCTCGACAGTGTAGACCACTCAGGGTCACAATCAAGATCCATCACAACAAAAGATCAACAGGGGTGCATCCATCAGGATGACTTACAAAAGTCAAATGGGAGAGGCACTACAACTCTTTATGGGCTTAAGCAAGCTCCAAGGGCATGGTATAATAGGATTGATTCATATTTGATGAGCAATGACTTTAGCAAAAGTGATGGTGAGCCCACTCTTTACATAAAGGAAGTAAATGGTAATGTGTTGATTGTTGTCTTGTATGTAGATGACATAATCTTAACTAGAAATGATAATTTCCTAATTGTGAGTTCGAAGAGGCTATGAAAAATGAATTTGAAATCATAGACCTAGGTCTCTTGAAGTACTTTCTAGGCATACAAGTAAAACAAATGCATAATGGCATTTTCATCTCTTAAGAAAGATATGTAAGGAAGATCTTGGAGAGATTCAAAATTCAAAATAGTAAGGCAGCCCCAAAACCAATAGAAATTGGTCTGAAGTTGAGCAAGGAAGATTGCAACAAAAGTGTGAATGCAACACTATACAAGAGTATGGTTGGAAGTTTGATGTATTTGACTACAACTCGGCTAGACATGATGCATGCAATAAGTTTGATTTCTAGATTTGTGGAAACACCAAAGGATTCCCATTGGCAAGTGGGAAAGAGGATCCTAAGGTATGTGAATGGTACTAAGGGATTTGGGATTTTGTATATTGTAGAAAATGATTTCAAGTTGGTTGGATACATGGATAGTGATTAGGCTGGAAGCTTAGATGATAGGAAGAGCACTTCCAAGTCATGTTTCATATGGGATTGGGTGCAATTTCATGGGCATCCAAGAAGAAACCTACTATTTCACAATCTATAGTAGAGGCTGAATACATAGTAGAAAATGCAGCAATATGTGACCAAGCTATTTGGTTAAGGAGGATCTTGACAGATTTGAATGAAAGGCAAGAAGATGGAACCACAATTTATTGTGACAACATCTCCTCAATTGCATTGTCCAACAATCTAGTCTTCCATGGGAGAATCAAGCACATAGAGATTAGATATCACTTGATCAGAGAGTTGGTGGAGAATGAGGATATCAAGATGGAATTTTGCAAGTCTGAGTAGTAGCTAGTAGACATTTTAACAAAGCCTTTAGGCATTGGAAGTTTTGTACACCTAAGAGAGTGTCTTGGTGTAGTTGATTTGGATCAAAAGTGATCCTTGTTTGTTTGGATCGAGACAAAGGGGGAGTGTTGAAATATTTAATGCTATAGGTTGGTTTACCCTTGAGCCAAACACCCACCTACCACCTTGACAGCTAGCAGAACAGTTAGAAACATTAATGTACAGTAGTGAGTTTGAATTTGAAAAGAGGGGGAAACTATTGTAAAGAGAGACAAAAGGAATGTACTAGATTTATTCACTAAGATTAGAGTAGATAAGTTGCAGAAGAGTAGATAGAAAGATTCAATCAATTGTAGAGTTGTGAAGGAAGTTCATTAGCAGATCAAGTCAAAGTTCTAGAAGATAGAAGGAAGTTCTAATTTCATGTTTGTAGTTTCACATGTTGGATCCTTTGGTTATTCTATAAGTTTTATTTATTTGACCTATGAAGTAGTGATTGCCCCAAGCATTCTTGTATGTAGCCATTAGAGCTATAAGTTTACATTTTAAAGTTTGTAGTTTTACTAGTTTGAAGATTTTAGGGTTTTCTAGCTAAAGTTGAATGCTCCCAAATTTTGTAATAGTTTTATCATATTTGAATAGAAAGAAAGCATACTTGTTTTTTTCCCTTCTAATATTCATTATTGCATTGTATTTTGCATTTTAGAACTTCATATTTGAAAGCTTCATCCTTTGGCTCTATATGTTTTAATGATAGTCTGGTATACTGCTCACTTGTTCTTGTCTTTAACTAAGTTCTATCTCTGTAGTTTATATTGAGCTCACTTAGCTTACATTATTGCCAAGCATCACCTTATAGTGGTGACTGGGCTCACTTAGTATCCACACTACCAAGCTCACTTGGCATCCACTGTGTTGAGTTGTCATTGTGTGTTGAGCTCACTTGACATACTATTGTCGAGTTCACTCAGTACCCACTGCTTGTCATTTTGCATCCATTGGTGCTGAGAAAAACTATCACTTAGCACCTTCTTGTGTTAAGATTTTTTTTTAGATTTGTGATTTATTTTTCACAGATTGGCTCATGACATTTCAAAACAATTCAATTACATGGTTATTTTGAATTAATATAGTAGCAACCAACACACCTGCTTATACAGCATTGTTTAAATAACAAACTCCTCTAATTATTCTTAGAAATAAAGTAAAGTAAAGGCATTGGAAGGAACCTAGTAAGATATCATTACTATCCAACTTTTCCAAAGTTTGATTCCCAACTCTCTCTTCCTTCCTATTCCAACTACTTGTGTGCTATTTCCAACTGGGAGAATTCCCCATTCTCCTTGGGTCCATTTGGCAACATGAATATGAGTGGAGTGGAATAGGCATATGTGAATTCTTAAAATTTTGAATTCTCCATTTTTGTGCACCAAATTGGAATTGCTAATTGGAATCAAATAGGAATACATATTCCAATTTTGGCCCAAAAATGAGCATTTACAATTCCACCAAAATAGGTGGAACTGGAATACGTATTCCTATTCCAGTTTTATTTTTTTTAGAAAATATAATTTTTAGGGTTTGTGAATTCCCCATCAAATTTTGGCTGAACCAAGTAGAGAATAGGAATATGTATCCTTATTTTCTATTCTAGAATAACAATTCCTATTCTCATATTTGTATTGCCATAGCCAAACAAGCCCTTTAACTACCTTCTTCACTTCACAACTGACCCAAAAATGTTAAGCATATCCGAACAAAACTTATCTTTTGTTTTAATCTTAAGATCAATTAAGCTCCTCATCATGCTATAGTGTATATACATTATTCACATTTTTTTTTTCATTTGGTACCCATTTTCTAGTATTAAGTGCATGTGAAGAATTTCTCGCTCCCTATACATACTCATCTATTTGGAAATACAATTATTTCTAATTCATTATCTTCTAATGCTATAAACTTTTTAACAATGCATTTTGTATTTCCAATCCATTACTTAACCAAACTCACAATCAACATTATTATAGAAATCAACTTTACTATTCAAGGGTTAGAGTAGAAATAAAAAATAGATTCAAAATAAATCACATCTTAAATTTATGTGGTGTTTGGGTTGTTCGAATTATCGAACCATCCCCTTCCAAGATGCTAACCTTCTCTACCTTGACCACACCTCTGCCTTGTCGAACCTGCAACCAGTTTGGCACTCATAGCAACAAATGAGCGAGTTATCCATCATGAGTCAAGTATCCACATTAAACATCATGAACATAATCACGAACATCATTAACATAATCATGAAACATTATTACATTATCATGAATCATCATTACATAATCGTTATAGAAATGAATTGCGGCATTTAATTATAAAACTTACATCAATGCATTAAGTCAACCATTTTTATCATATTAACTAATGCACCACATAGTTTTACTAAACACAAATTAAGATAATTTAACTTAATTTTTCCTTTAAAATCAATGTTCAAACAAAAGTTGATCAAATCAAAGTTGACTAGATTACCAAATAAGCAAGTAATCTAAGAATGTCAAAAAATGAGACGTGACAAATTAAAATCAAAACACAACTTGAGAAAGAAGGAACATGAAGGAGGAGGAGGAGAGGAAGGAGGAGGAGAAGAAGAAAAAGTAGAAGAATAAAAAGAAGGAAAAAGAGAAAAACAACAAGAACTAAAAGGAAGGAGAAGGCAAAGAACAAGAAGGAGGTTGAGAAGGTGAAGGAGATGAAGAAAGAGGACAAAGGGGAGAAGAAGGGGAAAAAGGAGAAGGGGAAGGAGATGAAGGAGACAAAGAAATCAAAGGAAGGGAAAGAGGAGGATGACCAAAAGATGAATGAGGAGGAACAAAAAGAGGAGGAAAAGGGCAAGAGGAGAAGGAGAAAGATAATCTAAGAAATGAGAGGAGGAGAATACATTTAGCTTCCCCCCTTCATAGTATATCTTACCATAAGAACCTCTTTTAAGTGCAAGTTCTTCTTCATATATGCTGGAAATCTCAACTCACCAATTTATAACTACAAATCTAAATACTCAAACAAATTTCAATTTAGTGCAAAAGAGTCACAATAAAATTAAACTTATAATTCTAAATCATGCCACATCTATAATAACAATTACTTAATCATAAAAACCAAACTAACACCATGTTTTATGATTTATGAATGTTTAACTACACTTTTTAATTTTTTAATAAGGTAGGTGAAATGAGGAAACAAGATGTGCCCCAACTTTTGATAGATGTAATAATTAATAGCATCAAAAGAATTGACATATATACAAAAGAATTAACATATATCATTGTAACCTCCCTACATAGGAAAAATGTCCCGATAGATATGTAGCTAAATATGGCAACATATTGAAAAGGAACACATTTTATTATCCAGATAGGATTTCATGGAATGCACTGATTGCAAATAATGTACCAATGAACACTTAAAAAGATGTTAAAATTTCTCCATAAGTGGTAGTGTCAAGCTAAATTCTACAGCATTTGATTACATCCTTAAGGCTTAAAAATCAAAAGGATGCATTTCATAGTTAAGAGAAAAAGTTTTGAATTGAACAATTTCTTATGAGCTAATAATATATACAAATTCATAAGAGGCATTTAAGAACATTAAGAACAATCAAAGTACATTTTTTGAAAATTGAGTTAAATTATAATATTAAATAAATTTAATTACTATAACATAATAAATTTAGTTATATCATAATATTAAATATAATTATATATACATTATACATATTTTAATAAAAACAAATATTAAAAAAGTAATAGTTGATTATTCAAAAAAATTGTATAACTATAAAAACTAAAATTAATTGAATGATAATATTAAATATAATTCGATATAGTAGGAATGCTAAAATAATAATTAAAATTTTTTAAAAACAAATTAAACACAATGTATTAAAAATAAAGAATATATCAAATTTTTTTTTAAAAATGCATCTTAAAAGGTTAATAGTTTATCTAAAAAAAATTCACAAATTATAAATTAAAGAATTAGAAAATAAAATTATTAAAGCTTATGATAAATACTAAAAATAAGATCATACATTTAACTGCAATTTTAAATGGACAATATTTAAATTGAAAACTTGGCCACCTCAACCCTTATATTTTTGCATTGGGTTGATTAAGTACACATTTTATAAAATGCGATAAGACGTGTGTTAATATTTATGATATTTAGTTTACTTTTATCATGAAAAAAATCACATTTATAAGATATTGTAAATTGGTTTTGTATTTTAGAGTAATTTTAGACATCTTCTAGACTTGGTTAGTATTGTTAAGTTTTTATTTTTTATTTTTTATTTTCAAGGTCTTCTCTTATATGTTTTTGTAACGGTAATTTTATGTAGTAAGGCGATGGTTTAGTTAATCATTAGTTGATTTTATTTAAATTGGATAATTTTAGAGTTATATATGTTTCCATTTAATTTTATATTAGATTTTATTCAGATCATTTTTAAGTTTAATTTTAATATATTGTGCATTTGTTTTTTTCTTGAAAAAAACTCATTTATATTAAATATTAATTTTACTTTCTATAACTTAAAAATAATTGATTTTGATTTTGATTTATTTTCCTTTATTTATCTACTCGTTATTTTAAATGCTTTTATATTTGTATGCTGAGGATAATCACATTTGGTCGATTCACAACAATAATAGTAGGAAAACAATAATAAAATAATTATTTATAGAAAAACATGACAAAATCTTTTATTACATATTCATTGCACTGAATGCAAAGTTTTTACGAAAAAGTTGTAATAGAGTGGATTTTCTATAAATTCTTAGTTCTTTATTTGGTAATAGGTTTGTTAAGGATTAAATAACTTTTTAAATTTTATTTTATGAATAGACCTTTTCCATTAATTATAATTTAAAGATACATATTCACAAAAAAAGGGGTCGGGGGATACAAGATCACCTTGCGAGTTCAAATGACATAAGGCCAGATTTTATATATATATATATATATATATATATATATATATATATATATATATATATATAATAGAGTGGATTTTCTATAAATTCTTAGTTCTTCATTTGGTAATAGGTTTGTTAAGGATTAAATAAATTTTTAAATTTTATTTTATGAATAGAACTTTTTCATTAATTATAGTTTAAAGATACATATTCACAAAAAAGGGGTTGAAGGATACTAGGTCACCTTGTAAGTTCAAACGACATAAGGCTAGATTAACAACTATATATATATATATATATATATATATATATATATATATATATATATATATATATGTACGTATATATATATATGTATGTATGTATATATATATATATATGTCTGTATCTATATATATATATATATATATATGTATGTATGTATATGTATATATCTATGTATGTATGTATGTATATATATATGTATGTATGTATGTATATATATGTATGTATGTATATATATATATGTATATATATATATATATGTATGTATATATATATATATATATATGTATGTATATATATATATATATATATGTATGTATGTATATATATATATATGTATGTATCTATATATATGTATATATATGTATAGATATATATATGTATATATATGTATATATTTCTATACATATACATATACATATATATATTTCTATACATATACATATACATATACATATACATATATATACATATACATATACATATACATATACATATACATATATATACATATACATATACATATATATATATATATAAGCAAAAAGTAGAAAGCCTTGGGCTGCAAGAGCAGTGCCAGCCGAGGGTGGGTCTTTATCATTAGAACTCCATAAGTCGTCGGGGTTAGTGGTTGGCTCAAGGGGAGCCCAACCGTCATTAACATCTTTGTCACCCTCCTGTCTAGGCAAAGAAATGGCCAAGTCGAACCAAAGAAAAGCCCATTTGGGGTCATGTTGTGCAGACGGCCAACTTGCATCAAGGGTAGTAGGGGGAGCCACTAGGGACCAGCCCAAGCCCAACCTCTATGGAGGCAAGGCGAAGAAATGATGACCACCAAAACCACTGGGAGACCAAAAATGAGGTTGAGACTGGGGAATATGTGAGCGACATGTAGATCTACTTCAACCTCATCGGCAACCACAAGGAGGAATGCAGTCACCGAATAAAGCATCTAGAGGCACACGAGCAACTATATAGGGCATGTTTCCCCAATAAGCTAATAAGTCTTATAGGTGAGCCACCTCCAACATGGCTTTTTCAGTTTGTACTTAAATTTGCATCATTACATTATTACAGATTCATGCTTTAGAGTACACAACAACATGAATATCAAGAAGGTTGTGAGAGAATAAAAAAATATTGTGGTCCTTCCAAATAGTAAAGAAAATCTCCATTCTAAAAGCATGCCAAATTTGGGCATATCTAAAAGGAATCATGGGAAGATCTCCTAGCACAAACATATGCCAAGTGAAATCTGCTGGATGAAAAGGTCATGAATCTAGAGCCAACACTTCCGGGTTCTTCTGCAAAACCAAACAATGTGTAGGAAGCTATCAAGCTAGCCACAAATTGGGCATCTAGGATCTGGGATTCCTAGATGTTGGATCTAAGGGCCCAAAGAAAAGCCCTAGAAGAGGAGGCACTAGGAAAAGTGAGCAATCTTTGGCTTTGTAATGGAATGCAAAACATTGGTAAATCTATTACTCAAAGTCTTATATGAAGAATGCAAATTCCTATGCTAATTAAGAGTATCAAACATCGAAAGATGGGGCACCAGCCACTAATACCCTAGCTTGGGCTTGTAACTAGTCATAGGAGTGGCAGTATACCACTTCCAATATTTCCACCATGGGTGAGATGAGTAAATACCAAGCTTTTGTAACAAACTGAGAGGCACTGTAGAAACTAGAAGATCAATTGTTTGCCAAAATGCATGGATGAGTTTAAATTGCACCTATAGGTCCTCCCATTGGCGAAGGCTCATCATAACCTAGAAAAATAAATCCTTGGGAATTTTGATACCCCTTCAAAACAAGTGCAAAGCACTGGCTTCTTGTATCTTAGCTAAAGGAACACCTTGAGCAACAAACAAGGGAGATTGCCAAAGGTTTTTCTAGTTCATTGAGAGGCCATCTCTGAACCCATTACCCATCTAGCAAAGCTAAGGTTTGAGAGCATCCTAGGCTTTCCAAATTCTCTTAACAACAAAAGTGCCTTGAATCTGAATAGGTTTAGGAGTCACAAGAAGGGTCTGAAAGTCAATCCCCTTCCAAGTAGGCCGATTAATCAGAAATCTTAAAAAATTGTAGTGTCATAACAACATTTTCTAGGCCTCATCTCCAGTGAGGGCCCAAATGACCCACTTTGCATAAAGGGAAATCCCCTACTTATGAGTGGAAAGCAACCCAAGCCCACCAAAATCTTTGGGTAAACAAAAATAATCCCAAGCCACTCTATGAAATCTATGATGCACATCATCAAAGGCCCAAAGAAAGTCCCCAAGGAGATGCTCAAGCTTGAGGTATGAAGCTTTGGAAGGGTCCCAACAAGAATACTAGCAGAAATGTTTAGTAGCAAGCACTTTAGAATAGATTTGAAACTTGCCCATAAGGGAGAGTGGCTTAGTGATCCAATATTCCAACTTCTCAATTCATTTAAGAACAATGTTCCACAACTCCATGGGGGAGGCTTGAAAAGAAAAGTGAATGCCCTAAAACTTAAAAATTTCTCCTCGTTGTACCCATTTCCACCCATATTGCTACAACCATAGAGGGCCTAGCAAGAAAGATTGTCTCTAAGAAAGGGTTTTATGCCATTGAATGGAAGACCCAGAGGCAAGAAAAAAAGTATCCAAGCATTGCAAGGCATTGGCAATATTGTCTTCATCTTCCACCAAAGTAAGGAATAAATTGTCTACAAGATGGCCATTAACAAGTTGCATGGAAGAATTTGAAAGAGATGCCATGCACCAGACCCCTAGAAATAGCGTAGGCAAGAAGATAGCCAAAACCCTTAGCTGCCAACACATAGAGAAAAAGTGCAAGAGGGAAACCTTGACAAATAGATCTAAAGAGCCCAAAAGCTTCAAATTTCCACCCATTAATAGTGATGCAAGAAGAGGCATCACCAAAAAGCATCTGCATAGACTATAGAAAGACTAGACAAAATCCTAGAGCTTGAGGCATGACCAAGATGAAAGGCCACTCAATCCAGTCATAAACTTTGGGAAAATTAATCTTGAGAAATAAAGCCCACTGCTTGGATTATCAAGCCCATTCCATACCTTCCCAAACAATAATGACATTATCTAGAATATATCAGGACTTGATGAAACCAGTTTGTTCAGGTCGAAGAATCTGAGGGAGAAAATGTCAAATTTTAAGGGAGAGGGCTTTAGCAATGATCTTGTAGGAAACATTCAACAAAGTGATGGGCCTCCAGTTGTAGATTTCCTTGGGATCACCAACTTTAGGTATGAAATTAATATTACCCTTTTTTATAATGTTGCCTAGGGAATTAGAATTGTAAGCTTTACAATACACCTGAAGAAACTCAGGGTTAATATCATCCCATAGGATTTTGTCAAACTCACAAGGAAAACCATCATAGTCAGGGGCCTTGTTATTAGCCATTGAAATGACAGCTTCCTTCGGGTCCAGAAGCATTAATTTTTTCTCTCAAAAGACATATTACTCAGGAGCAAGCCTATTAGGAGTGACAACAAGGCAAGCTTTTATAGCTTGGTGATGCACATCAAATGGCCCCTGAGCTATGAAAACCTTCTCATAGTAATGCATAAAAGCCTAGAGAATGTCTAGAAGGTTGGTAAGAACCCATTGGTCTTCTTAGATTCATTTGATGCCAACTACAAAATGATAAGCCTAAACGACATTAAATTTTTTTTAGAAGCTTGATCGCTGACCTCCAACCAATGGAGATGGGCCTTGATCTGAGCTCCTCGAGTAGCATAATTGTCTACAACTTGGTTCTGGTGTTGAACATTGGAAGGAAGAACCTAGAGATCTTTATCAAATGGATTCATGGCAAGGATTTTTTAGGTTGTACACAAATATTTAGTTGTTGCTTCATAAGATCTTTTGCGATATGGAGCCAACTGTCTATCTTAAATGCAAAGAAATCTCTTAGTATGGAGGATGGCATCATTCCACCATTGAATCCACCCAACCTAGCTGTGGGGCCAAGGCTCAAGTTCTAGACTTGAATAATGTGGGCAATAGTCGGTGGATGGGACAATAAAGAAGTATTGAGATAAAAATGGGTTTTACAAGGACAAAGCTAAGTTGTTTTCCAAGTGATAGAAAAGATAATGGGGGAATGATCTGACAATGTCACATCTAGCAAAGGTGTGACAAGTAGGGCATACTTGTGAGAAAATGAAAAAAATAACTACATAGAAATCATAGCCCTATCAAGTCTCTTTAAGACTCTATCTAACCCAACTCAAAAATTGAACCATGTATGCCAAACCCCATCTAGGCAGCAACAACTAGCATTGGGAGCAAAAAGAGCTAGCTTGTTCTGCATGTAAAACTAGGCCTCTCTTTCACCAGCTGCCCATCAAAAAGGAAAAAGTCCTTCCTTGTCAATGGCTAGCTCAACCATGTTGAAGTCCCCACAAAAAACCTAGGTCACAGGTGGAAAATGATCTGCCAACTAGCACCACAGATGTGAATGCTCAACAACATCATTAGGGGCATAAATGTTAACAATACCAAAAGAATGATTCTAAAAAGATAGTAAAATCCAAGCCATCCTATGTAGTGGGTTTGGTCCATGTGAAATAATAGAAGAAAGTAAACAAGGGGAAAGAAGAGTAACAACTCCACATTGACCAGCCTCATGTTGAGAAGTAAGTATGGTGTTGTCTAGCCAAATAACCTTACAAGTTGAGGTAAGGAGAAACCTAACAACTTTTACTTCTTGAAGACAAAGCACATCAAAATTACCAATTCAATGCTTGGTGTCATGAACATAATATTTTCTAGGGAGGTTTGTTATCCCCCGCACATTCCATGAGAGGAAATTCATGGTAAAGTAGCTTGCACATCATTCTCATCTCCAAGAGAGGAGAAACTATTGTGCAAAAATGTGGGAGAATCAAACGAGGAGTCATCGAGAGAGATGACCCTCTAAATCCTCCGCATTATCAAGATACTCATTGCGACCATCTAGACTATGAGATCGATGTAGGATTTTCTAAGAAATCATCAATGCTACTTATAGCACTCAAATCCATAAAGGATGAGGATCAGGAGTATGAATGTCCACTATCCCTTGCACTCTAGGGTTTGAAATAGGAGGCTGAGGAAGCAAAGGGATGGAAGGCTCTGGTTGAACCAAGCTTGAGCTAGGTCTACCATTATCCATAGGAAAAGAGCTCACCTTAGCCACAGTTGAACCCTTTCCTTTTTTCACCACCATAGTCCATTCATCTTTCTTAGCATCCATAGCTAGCTTGGCTTCCGAAATGGGTGGATAGTTGCAATCCAACAAAGGACAATCCCTAATCTTTTGTTCAGTAGATTGGCACTGATAATAGGTATTTAGAAGTTTTAGGTAAAGCACCTTTTGAGTGAAGGTGGTATCACCAATCTAGATATCCATGGAGTCTTTGAGATCCCTCGATAGGTCAACCTCAACACAAACCCTACACTAAGGCCAAACATTGAAAATCTTGTCTAGTTCAAGCAAAACAACCTTGTCAATGGTTTGCACAATGGCTAACAAAAATGACTAGGATGGGATATGCAATCAAGGGAACTCCACCCAAATAGGGACCTTAAGCTTTATATCATTAGAAACAACAAAATTATGTGACCAACATTGAAAAACCAAGAGGGAGGACCTAACAGTCTAGGGACCTTGAACAAACACATGTTCAATTTATCCCAAGTTGCCAAAGGAAAAAAGAAAAAAACCTTTGGTAAGGTTTTGAATGCCTTCAAGGAAAACACCCTAAGGTATCTAAACATTGAAAACCCATTCCCACAACATGCTTTTAGAAGGAGTGTGACCCACAAAATACCCAATGAGGGTTTGTTGTTCTAACCAAGTGCATGTACTATCAAACTCCTTAACATTCAAAACAATATCAGGAGAGAAATTACCTCGTGAAACACCTTGGGGATGAACTTGCATGGTCATTTGTTCGGTGACACCATTCTCTCCAACAACAACTACTCTAGCTTTAGCATCAACTATTGAGCCAAAGAAGGTTGAGGCCATTATAAATGGAAATTATTCCTACAGTAAATGTGATATGATAGGTGGGAAACCAAGAGGGGCTCATACGAAAACCATACAAAACCTAGCAGAGCACATTTTCTCCATATGGAGACAATTTACAATCCAACATTTTAATTTATAAATATATAATTTTGATAAATAAAATTCTCTTATGTCATTAATTTGGATCATTTTAGATTTTGATTGATTTGGTAGTTTGGTGCAAGTCTTTATCTTCTTTTATTTTATACCATTCTACTTCCTCTATAATTGTCTATTTTAAATTTTGTAGTTCAAAAACAAACAAAAAAAATGAAACCAATAAATTATTAGTGTTAAAAAAAAATGTATTAAAAAATGTGATTATTATATCAATAGGTAAAATAAACAATCCTGAAAATGAAAGTGAAAATGAAAATTTTACTATTATTTTTAATTACTACTCTAATAACCAGTGTTTTGTTTTATGTCAACTAGGTTCATATTTTAATTTTTTTATACAAATATATTACAAAATAACCATAATAGTAAATAGTGGTGTATTACATATGATTTATTAAGGAAAAAAATTATTTATCAATTTCAAGATTTAGGAAAATAACTTTCTTTTCTTATTAGACAATATCTTTATGTCCTGTGCATAGTCTTAAATCTGATTTTTAAGAATTATTGTATTTGTTGTAGGCAATATACTATTGCAATCACTTCAACTTAAATAGTGATCAATATTTCTTATTTTAACCAATCATATCTAAGTATGTTTATTTTAGATTTAGATTTTTATGTTATCTAATGTATATAGTAGGTTTTTTATTTACAAAATTCATAAAACTATTTTACCTCAATTTAATTGGCTCATACATTTAGGGTTTACAGAGGTGATTTCTAGGTAGCATACCTCAATTATCAGGCAATATTTTTGGAATCATGAATATATGAAAATTTGAAAGAGATCAAATTTTGAAATAAAATAAAATAAAACATTACACTAAGATTATAACATTATATTTATATTTTAAATTAGAAATTAATTTTAATAATAATTAAATATATCTTAAAATAAAGAAAAATAAAACACAATATCAATAGCTAACTAACAATACATTTATATTATAAATTGGTAATTATTTTTAACGATAAATATTTTCATATTAAAAAATATTTAAATATGAAATAATTTTTAAAAATAAAATGATAATTTTTAAAAATTAGAAATTAAATATTAAATATTTTTATATCTAAGATATTTTGAAAAATGTTAAATCTTCAATTTAATTATATTAAATATATCATTACTATCAAATAAATCGATTCTTTTATACTTATTAATTCTTAAATTTAATGTACTATTCTATCTAATTAAGCTATTAAACTACTATAGCTTACATCAAATACAAGTTGACATCTACTAATTTTAATTTCTAAATCTATTTTATTTTTAGTCATAAGCATTCAAAGAAAATTTGTTATCCCACTTAGTTTTTTAGTCAACTTAAACAATGTTAAACATATTCCTTCCAATTTGTATAGTTAAAAAAGACATAACCTTGATAATAACTTTAATTAAATTTTATCCCTAATTAAACCCTAATCATTTAAACTTACGAGTCAAGATCAACTACAATTAGGGCTTAATAAAACTTGGTCGAAATAAACACTACATTTAGAATTAAATTAAGGATGGAAATAAAGGAAGTTTCAATAAGTATTATCATATAATTTTATTGAAGTTAAATTAGTGAAAGATAAATTATAGTTTTGATTTTTCACTTTTCTTTTTCGAATGATTTAAAAATATTTGATTCATAGAATATTATTATTTTGTTGGTAAACAGATTTGTTACTTAGAAAATATGCAATTTAACCCAATGGAGTGTGTGGAAAATCAATTTCTCCAATAGTTGGATAGGCCCTTGATATCTGGCCTTCCTCTGCATTTAGAGGGGCAGCTCCCTTGTAAGATAATATTTTTTTGATTTTTCAATAAAGATGATTAGAACTTAGAATATAAAAAGGAAATCATTGATACCAAATGCACCACATGACTTCAGTGTTTCCATAAAGTCAATGTAGATTTTTAATGAAAACAATCAAAAACTACGCTTGAGAGCTATCACTGACACAATGTTGATTTGATAATTTATGAACAATTGCACAATAATGTGAAAACACCCATTACACAGAAAGAATCAACATTTCAACTTTCAAATATGTAGAAAGAGAACTCAAAATGTGTTTCCTTTTTATTTCTTTGCACCAAGAACATAAAAGAAATTTCTGATCACAAGAACAAGTTCTATACACACTTTCCAAAAATTGCCTTGTTATCAAAACATAAGTGTTCCTTGTCTCCAAGTCCAACAAAGTCCCTTATTACATTGAGGTTCATAGATTTATAGCTATTCTTGAATAGCTAACCTTTCGGGTTCATTGTTAACATATCAGTCAAGTTTTTTATTAGTGACAAACATTTATTCAGATTGTAAGTATCTACCGAGCTTATTGTATAGTTAATAGTGTTTACCAAGTATTTCAGTTGTTACAGAGTCCTCTGGTTGCTATCAAGTCCTTTGGACAAATTTTAGTGCATGCTAAGAAGTTTCAATTAGTGTGAAGATCAGCAAACTGAGCATCTCAATGTATTCCAAGTTTACTTGTGTAAACTAAGCAGTGTAGTGCTTGCTGAGTTCACAATTGATGTGACATGAATCTAGTGTTAACCAAGTCACTTTGTGTTAACCAAGTGATTCAGTTTACACGGAGCTTGTAGAGGAAGCATTGACTAATTCACACAATGTGAATCAAGTGATTCAATGTATATGCCAAGTTTCACAGTATTCACCAAGTCACCAATGTAGACCAAGTTCAAGACTACTTGGAAGTGATTAGTATGGACTGAGCTTCTATGTCTATTGAGTGCATGATGATGCCGAGCATTAATAGTGGATGTTAAGTATCAGAACCTCACCAAGTTAGTCTTCAAAACTTGAGTGTCTTCATTTGAGCTGACTTTATAATATTTGTGTAAACTTGTATTGTGGTTGACTTTGTAATTGTATAATTAGATTGGTATATATGTAATGAATTGTAGCATATCCAAGTGTGTGTAAGTTATGCAATGTAATTGAATACGATCAAAGAAGAGAAGAAAGAAGTGAATAGTAGTATAAGGAGTAGCAAAGTTATATCTATGACAACTAGGTGATTTGTACATAAAGGGATCTCATTCAACCAACTAAGTTGCAGATCAGAGACTAGCTACTGCTTCATCCTAATAGGTGGATCAATCAAATTCTTTAACAAGGTAGACCTAATAGTCTTTGAAAAATCTCTTTACTGAGTGCATACTTCATTGTATGTTTGTAAACCCTTTAACAAGGTGGATCTAGTAGTCCTTATTGCTCCTAACAAGGTAGATCATTAGAAGTGATCAATGTAAGCCTTAACTGACCAAATTTATACTATAGTACTAAAGCTTGTGGGTATCATCCCCACCTTAGTTTTACTTTCTATTTGGAAGGTTTCTAGGTTACCAAATCTATGTGTCAAAGTGTTATGAATGCTTTCATGTTTTTAGTTTCTTATGCATGCTACTAGATCAAATTAAATGAGAAGGATTAAATGCTAAATAGAATAATTGAAGTTAAAAGTTTTCAAAGTTATTGATTCACCCCCCCCCCCCCCTCTCATTAACTTAGCCTTTCTAAATATTTTCAATAGTTGGTATCGGAGCATTGTGGTTCTCAAGAGAAAGTTTAACAACTTGAGCAAAGATCAAGGCCATGGAAATATTCAGACTTGACAAAGCCATTGACAATGAAAATTTGGATTTGGAAATGGCTATTGCCCAACTCAAGAAAGAAAAGGAGAAACTCTCCCAATCCCTGAAAATAAGAAATGATCTTGCAATTCAAATGAATGATCATCTCTTCATTAAAGAAAGAATTGAATACTTTCATCCTTCAAGAGACTCAGATGAAGCAAATGATGCAATCAAAGAACTCTTGGAAAAGAATGGTTCACTACAAGAAGAAGTGAGCAAGCTAAAAAGAGAACAATAAATTTAGTCAATAAGACTATGTGAAATCATGGAAGAGAAAAACAAGACAAAAGTAGAAATGGAAGGAAAGATAATGAGATTCAACATCTATCCCTCTAGTAGACTGACTTTGTCAATCAGCTCACTAGTGCAAATGAAGAAATCATAAACCTGGGATCTAAGAATGAAAGATTGCAAAATGATCTAAACTTTGAAAGGAAAATCAATGAAAGAATGATAAAATCCCAAGCAAACATGAATTAGTTGAATGAGAAAAATCTCTATAGACAAAAAGGAAAAGAAGGAATTGGATATAAAGAAGAAGGTGAATCTTCCAAAAAAGGAGCTCAAAGGAATCAAAAACCTACTTGCAATCACTGTGGTAAGATAGTTCATACATCAAACAAATGTTGGAGCAATGGAAAAGAAAAATTCAATAGAAAATGCTACAATTGCAATCAGCATGGTCATAAGGGCTAATGAATGCAAAGAGAAACCAAGATTTGAAGGCAAATGTCACAAATGTAAGAAATATGCACACAAGTCATCAGAATGCAAAATCAAAAAATTGAATCCTACAGAACAAATTGTGAAAGCTATATTTGATTAGGACTACAATACTTGGTGTAGATGTCATTATTGTGGAGAATTTAGACACATTGGTATGAATTGTGTTAAACATCATATGAGGAAAATAGATACTACTAAAAGATGTTTCACTTGTACTGAACTTGGTCATCTTTCCAAGAACTACATGAATATTGGAAGGATTGAAGATGAAAAGAAGGAAAAGGATGATAACATCTGAAAACAAATGAGACAACAATGGGTTCCAAAGTCTACCAAGAGTGCAAGTCCAAGCAATGATGGTTAAGTCACTCAAGAATTGGTTGACTCTATCATTTCTACTTAAGTTCTCAAGGGAGAATTGGAACCAAGCTATCAAGAAGACATCTAAAGTAGTTCTAGTTCAAAGGTCAAAAATATCCATATTTGTATTCAAGATACAAATGGATCATCAAGTAAGAGTGGTAACCATTACTACCAAGTTACTTTCCTTACCAACTGAGGTCGGGTCACACTCTCTACTGAGCGAGGTTGGGAGTAACTAAATTTTATGTGGTTACCAAATAACGGAAGACTCTACCAAGTAATCAATGCAAGCTAGTGGATGATAGTCTATACAATTGATCTACCATTCATACCAAGTATTTATGGAAAATTTTGATAAAAGGAATGAAATTGAAGTCATATTTGTCGAGAAATTTACGAGAGTTTTTGCATGGTGTGATCTTTAGAGTGTCCAAGCAATTTGAGCAAATTGTCAGAAAAAGTTTTTGAATTCTCTCAAACACTATTGAGTGAAGATGGCATCTTGTAGCAACAAGGAAAAGTGAGGTTCAAACATTCTAGTTTGATGCGTTGAGTGGAAATCTCTGGACTTCAAGTTCACCCCTACAATTTTGGAAAACCTAGATCCAAGTGGAGTGCAATCACAAATCCCTCCAAAGGTACTATTAATCAATGATATCTGAACTCACTTTAAATGTGTTATTCAAGAGATTGGCACTTTGGAAATGGATTATGTCATAGGAAAACTATGTGTAAATGGAGTTTTGAAACTCGAGCACCAACACTTAGAAACTAAGGGGCTTAACTTACATCCTCACATGCATCGTGAATTTCAAATGAAATGGATCAGGTTTATCCTTAGTTGGGTGCATAATGGGAAGTTGTGGTTGGAACAACTAGTAGTGATCACGAAGAAGATGATTCCTCAAATTATTAGTCTCCCTATACTAACCAAAGCTAACATGACAAAAACCCTAGGTCAGGTTGAATTGGAGAAGAAAACCTTAGTAGAATGGGACAAAAGAGGCATGAAAATAAGCAGTGTCATTGATGTGGAACTAAATTTTGGTATTCACATTATTTCACATAAGATTTAGATCTCAAGCAGGTTAAACAACATGTCTTGCGAAGCAGTTGACCTTGCATACAAGGTAGTGAAGAACAATCTGTCTTTTGACCTTGCCAAGCTACTGTTGAAACAATTACACAAGAATATGGAGAGCATCAAGACATCAAAGAATAACCTATGTATGTTTGGATCCCTATTAAAATTCTTATTCTTTTATGTTCAAAAATTATTTCCCTCAAAAGGCACTGTTGTATGGAGGAAAGATGTGTCAGTGTTATATCAGATAAATGAGTTTATTGCTAAGATGGGTGAGAACTATAATAGTATTATGGACAACTATTTTGATACATTTAAGGAGAAAATGAACAATAGCTACTATATTCCCAAGAAACTTGTTGAAGATTATAAGGATGATGTGTGTTTCATGGTAGATAATGATAAAGTATACATTCAGGGATTTAGGTCTAGAATAGCATGGGTGAAACCTCTTGGATATGAGGTTAATATGATGAAACCAAAGATATCATTGAGGCACTTATTAATGAACCAATTGATCCTAAGTTTGCATATTTTGGCACTTATGATGAAGCAAAAACCAAGATAGAATTGGAACTCAAGCTCCTTTAGGCAATAAATAAAGGAAAGAGAAGAATTGCCAAGCTGAAAGCTAGTTCCACTCTTTTTTTGACTGAGGGAAAAATTGAGGATGAAGAGGTAGAGGATGAGGAAAAATCATAGGAAGAGGAACCATTGAAGAAATAGGGAAACCAAGCCATCCACTACTGTGTTTACTAGGAGATCAAGGAAGAAAGCTGACAAGGAAGGAGGAGACATTATATTCAACAGACCTTCACCTACCTTCTAAGATAGGTTGAAAGAACTGGAAGCAGGAGTAGGTATAACAAACTTTAAGGCATTAAAGCATGAGATTATGACTAATGAAGAGAAGAAGAAAATAGAAGATCTAGTGATGGATAAAATGGGTAATTGAAAATACTCACTTGACCAGCTTACTTCTCAAATTCCTAATATTTTGATGGAGAAAATAAAGCCAAGATGGGAATTTTCCATGCAAACTGTCAAAGACATCTATGGGAAAAATCTGAGGCAGCTTATACTGAGCATATCAGATATAGAGGTAAAAGAGTCACTAAAAAAAATTGAGGAAAAGCTAACTCTGAAGTTTACTACTTGCCTAATTCTGATAAAAGATATTGACCATGTTGTAAGGAATGCAATAAACACTTGGGAAAATGTTTATCAGCTTCATAAACTGAGTGATTTTCCTACAGAAGTAAAAGATGATGGTAAAGATAAGGATGAAGAAGAAAATAATGAAGAGCCAACACATTTTGACAATGAAGAAGATAAAGAGGAGCAAGACAAAGAGGCTACTGAGGAAGCAACACAAGATGATGAGGAAACTGATCTAGTCAAAATTGGTGCAACAATTATAGCCTCACTTCCTCACTCTCCAAGCAAGTTATTGACAACATCAACCACAGAGACAGCCTCAACATGATTTATTATGACTACTAGTGTCAACACGAATGTCAAATCACTCTTTACTCCAATCTAGCTCAACACATCATTGACTAAAGTGACTTCCACTTCATCTACAGAGCTGTAGACTCTTCCCTCTTCTACCAAGTTGACTACATCAATTTTGAGCACAAAATTTTTGAATACATGAATTTTGGATTCTTCAAGTATTTTTGAAAGTATTCCCTCAATAAGTATAGTATAAATCTTTATAGCTAGTCCTAGTATGTCTACAATTGTTTCTATTCTAGGCACACAAGCAATAAGTGCAATGACAGTTGAGACCAAGCCTCAACTGAGTACAACTTTTTTGGGAAAAGGAAAAGAGATGGTGGAAGATATAGACTTAGATGAGGAAATTGTAATCCCTAATTGGGACATTTCCAAGCTTAATCCAAACCAAATGCAGACATTTGGTGAACTCCTCCAAAAGAAAGCCAAGCAATAGAGGCTAAGAGAGGAAAGGGACAAAGAGTTCAAAATTATTGAGGATGCAAAGAATATTTTGGCAGATGCTATAGCTGTAGACATTTGAGTCTTCATAGCCAATTTTGTATCAATTAGTAGAGGCAGTTCAAAAGTTCAGTGAAGATATTGATGTGCAGGATAAGCTGCTATAGAAGGTAGAAAAGAAGTTTGATAATAAAGTGTTAGAGCACATTTCTCAACAAATAGCTATCTATCAAGTAGAAATCTCTACAATTTTGAGTCCTCTAGAAACATTGTACAAATGTATCATTACTTTTTGGTAAGCTATGTGATATTTCTATTTTTTCCAAGGAAATAAAGGACAAACTATCCAAGATAAATGAAGACCTTAAGGTAAGCACTCAATAATTGCAGCATGAACCTACTTCAAGTTCTACAAAGTTCAAAAAGATAAGGTTTTTGACAGATATGCAATTAGAACTACTTAGAGAAGAAGCAAGGATCAAATCTACATTAGTAGATATACAGAATATGATTCTTCCCAACATGGATGTACTACAAAAACACATGGCACATTCTAAAACTCTCACCCATGACAATAACTTCTCCATACCAGACTATATCATAGAGCTGTCTACAAAAGTACAAATTGCACTTCACAAAAGTAAGGTCTTGCAAGAAGACTGGGATAAAACCTTGGCAATCATTCTCAAGGTACATTCACATTTCTTATCTCATTTTGGAATTAACATGTAAATAAATAGAATAAATCTTTGGCATTAATGTCAAAAAGGGGGAGTATATACTATGAATAAGAAGATATGAGAAAGAAGAATAAAGATGAATAGAAGATGGAGAAAATGTAATAAGTTGTACAAACAATGGGGGAGAAAGATGTGAAAGAGGAGTGTGCAACATGTACAATAGGTATATAGATTGTATGTAGCAATGGAAATGTATTCATATGTATAGTATACTCTATTGAGCTAGTATCACAAGGTAATGGATAAAGGATATATGAAACTTTTTGATTAAGCTTTGGCTAGTAAGTGTTTTTGTCACTAATGCGAAAGGGGGAGATTGTTGACATATTAGTCAAGTTCCTTATTAGTGAAAAATACTTATTCAGATTGTAAGTATCTACCATGCTTATTGTACAGTTAATAGTGTTTACCAATCATTTCAGTTGTTACCAAGTCCTATAGTTGGTACCGAGTCTTTTGAACAAATTTTAGCGCATGCCAAGCAGTTTTAGTTAGTGTGAAGATTAGCAGAGTAAACTGAGCATCTCAGTGTATGTCGAGTTTAATAGTGTAAACTGAGTAGTGCAGTGCTTACCAAGTTCATAGTTGATGTGATGCAAATTTAGTGTTAACCAAGTCACTTTGTGTTAACCAAGTGATTTAGTTTACATCAAGATCATAGAGGAAGCATTGACTGAGTCACACAATGTGAATCAAGTAATTTAGTGTATATGTCTAGTTTCACAGTATTTGCAGAGTCACCAATGTAGATTGAGTCCAAGAGTACTTGGAAGTGATTAGTATGGACCAAGCTTCTATGAGTACTGAGTGCATGATGATGTCGAGTATTGATAGTGGATGTCAAGTATCAAAACCTCACCGAGTCAGTCTTTAGAACCCGAGTGTCTTCATTTAGGTCAAATTTTTAATATTTCTGTAAACTTGTATTGTGGCTGAATTCGTAATTGTATAATTGGATTGGTATATATGTAATGAATTGTACCATATCTAAGTGTTTGTAAGCTATGCAATGTAATTGAATACCATCAAAGGAGAGCCAAAAGAAGCAAATTACAAAGGCCATTGTAGTATAAGGGGAAACAAAGTTATATCTATCACAGCTAGGTGATTTATACATAAAGGAATCTCATTCAGCAAACTAAGTTGTAGATCAAAGATTAGCTACTACTTCATCCTAATAGGTGGAACAATCAAATCCTTTAACAAGGTAGACCTAACAATCTTTGGTAAATCTCTTTATCGAGTGCATACTTCATTGTATGTTTGTAAACCCTTTAGCAAGGTGGTTCATAACCAACTCTAACTTTCAATGCTTAATTATAGTTAAAAAAAGTTAAGACATTGAACATAACCAAAATTAATTCTAAAGTTGACCTTTTGTTACAAAATATATAAACAAAAATCTGAGACAACTTTAGATATATCCATTTCTAACTTTCAACAATGATCAATGATATTTCTAGAGCTTGCTCTTTGATATGTAGGTGCTATGAGTAGCTAAGTCAAACTTTCCTTGTATGCTCTGAATGATTTGATGACTTGTCTGAAAGCCTTGTTTTTGATGATGATTAAACTATTCATTTTTAGCTTGCATAGATCATGTTTCTTTCTAACTTCATCCAACTGTAGGATGTAACTTGGTAAGTTTTGAATATAGGAGTCCAACACCATTGATAGACTACTCAATCTTGTCATAATGCTAGCATCTAAACTTTGTTTACTGCCATGTTCGGTCTTGATTTCTACCTCTATGCATTCAAAAATGGAAGATATGTCTAGATCTTGAGTGTGTTCGCTAATAGGGATACCTTCTACAATCATCGGTATATTCCCCAATACCTTATTTTTCAATAACTAGTGGGAGTTTAAGAATTGCTCTCCTTCATCCAATTTTTGGTTCATGCTATCAATCTTTCATCTAATGTTTTCTATCCATATGTCAATTTTCTCTTCTTCTCCATTGGTGACTAACTTCAACGATTTGACTATATCACTATCCATTCCTTTAATCTCTACTAAATTAGTATCAATTTCTCTCTGGAATGTTTGTTGTTCCTTGAGAATTGTTAACTCTTTTTGAATGTTTTGTTGTATATGATTTGCTTTAGCATATGTAACCTTAACCTGCTAAAATAGGCTTGATGCTCATCCTTTCATGGTTTTTATCCATTCTTTCACCATCTTACCATAAGTTTGGCATTCTCCTATGTCTTGAATGGTTTCTTCATCAAACATTTTCTTGGGATCTCTTGTGATTTTTGTAGATGAGCCAAGATACGAAAAGGAATCACTAACCATCAATTGAATGCATGAAGAAAGGGCTCAAACTTGACACTTGAGTTGATTCTTAGCTTGTTTATCTCTCCTTGACTACTCTATTAGGACAGTAGTTGACACTTGAAAATTGTATTCTCTTCCCTCATGGGTGGTCCAGCCTAGATCTAGTTTTTTTATACTGAAATCAACTTTGTTTGCCTCATTTATGTCTTTCTCTATGTAACTAATTGTGCAATTTCAACAAATAACTTTCCTGAGGTAGGATTCACTGCTAGTCTAGAATCTATTCTAGTCTTCTTCATTTTTGCACCTTTATGCACTAAATGAGCTATGACATCTAGGTTTGGAACTTCCAATCAAATCATCCTTTTCTTCTTTCTCTCTAAACTTTGTTGTAACCAAGATGTTGAACTACTGGTAGATGGGTTGATTACTAAAGGAACCTACAGGACTGTAGATGATAAATCCAATGTATGTACATTTTCTACAATTGGCACCTCTTCAGTTGCTTCTGCACTTTCAATAGAAAATGAGTGTGTAGGAGATGCTATGGATTGAATCATCTCATCAATGAATAATGGTAAAGTGTTCATAACAGGAGCTTCATCTATCATCTTTTGAATTGGTTTAAAAGTCTTCTCCTTGGGTTTTGATCTCCTCTTCTTGGTGACTAAGTTGAGTTCACATGCTGAAGTTAGATCAACTCCTTTATCTATATCTTCACCATCATCTCCACCTTGTGTTCTATGTAAAGAACCAAACGAAGTAGGGATAGAAGATACAATGGCTGAAATTGATGTACCTTCCTGAGAATTATTATTTTTGTTTGCATTGCCTCTTCCAATTGATCTAGTAGTCATGGTTTCTTTAACTTTATTCTTTAGTCAATTTTCAGTTCGTTGAATCACAAAGAAGGTCCTTTCCTTGAGGTCTTTCAATTTTGGTAGAGACCAATTAATATATGGCAATTCTAACAACTATATCCACTCAAAGAAGAATGGATCAATCAAGTTTGACCCATCCTCTTTTATGTCTATCACATCCCATCCCATTTTGTAATCAATGATTTGTTGTACTATGAATCTTATCTAGTCCCTTCTTCTCACTTTGAAGTCATTTTCATAGTTTTCCCAATAATCTTCCATTGTAGGGAAATGGAGATAGCCAGGTCCAAGTGCTAAACTATTTTTAACATACCCACTACCATCAAATGGAAAGTGACTGTGAAAAGAGTGCAAAGTTATGTTCACCATGGATCACTCAATATTTTGAGCATTTGAAGACGAAATAAAATTGTAGTGGCCAATGCCAATCAAGAAAGGGATTGATCTTTTGTTCTTGCACTTTTTTTTACTTGAGTAGTTTGCCTACAAACTTCTAAAATCACCAACATGTCATCTACAAAACAAGGCAACATGAGAGGACAATCTTGAAAACCTCCAATATGGATGTAAGTGAATCGAGGGTATTGTATGAAGAAGCTACCATAAGTATTGACAAGATTAGCTACTTCAGGATAAATTCAAAGTCCTATATCTCCCTCTAGATCCCTAGCTATTAGCATAGAAAAGAGATCATTCACCCTATGGAAGTGTGCATTTCTTTTTTTTAATTAAAATTGGGGATAATAATTATAAATTTGTGCTATTAAGTTATACTCTCCACAATGATTAAGACTAGACCATGACTTCATACTAGTAGTTATGTACATTAGGTACGAGGACATGTAAAACCCCTGGCTCACATTGAATTTGATAAACTAGTGATGAGGGGCATTGCTAATTATTTATCCCCAATCTATAAAAAAATTTGTAGTGGTGATGGTATTAATGTACAAAAACATCCAATCCTGAAAATTTTCAGCTATCTGATTTCCCACCACTCTATTGAGGTGAATTGTCATATCATAAATTTCTTCATCAAAGATATTTTTACATAACACTCTTGGTAACTGTGACTATCCTCATCTAGGTTGATCCATCCAACTCCTAGCAATGACATTTAGACATGTTTTCTAATTCTAATGGAAGTAGCCTTGGGCGCCTTTTTTAGATATTGATGTGAATTTTTCTCTTACTAGCTATCTGAATGTGATGGAGATGGACACTAGATATAGCCTTGACATGATATTACCTCTTGAGGTCTTGATGTCTATGGAATTCAGATCATATGCCTTGATAGATTCTAAAACTAGTTCTACACATTGAACTGCAAGTGGGAGTCCTCGTGCATGGGCTAGACCACTTTCCAACATTCATTGCGCCAGGGGTGATTTATCTTCTCTGCTCATCAATTTCCAAAAGTTTGCAATTTCAATATGTCCCATCTTTGCATCTGATATCTCAAGAAGCATGCTCATTAATATCACAGGAGTCTCTCTACCTTGGAATTTGGACCTCATTGTATTGCTCACAAAACTCCTTGTTTTGGTGGTTTGGCTTTGACATCTACCAATGTATCATCTCAAAGTTTTGACTGTGAAAAATGCTGAAATGTGGTTCTAAAAATTTGATCATTGTGCTTCAATTACTTTGATGAATGTATAGAATTGCTTACATCCCATCTTTTGTTTAAAACTTCTCTTCCTAAGACCATTTTGATCTGATTGACTTAAGGCATCAAAATTTTTCTTGTCATTGCCATGATATCGGTACTATTCATGGGGATTTCAAACATTCCTCTCATGCATAGAATTTAAAACCTATCATATTCTCCATAGACATTTGGTTAAATGGTTATCGACAATCTTCTATATCATATGAGTGTTCCTAAAAGTGTTTCCTGACAACTCACATTATTTATTTTTACCACTATATGATGCTTAGTGATATCACACTAGCAACTTGAGTTGATGCTAGGAAATCATTCATTGTCTATGATGCTCATTATCTCAAACACAACCTGCACACTCTATTAAAGTGTCTTTTTAAATCATGGCATTACTGTGTGGCTTGCTTGCTCAACACTCAAATAGTTCTTCATCAACCTCTTTAAGGTGGTGTGTCGACCCACTCATTCACTATGTCTTAATGTTTTGTCTTATATCAGCAATAGAAAAGATAATCTAGCATCAATGTGAGTGGTGGATCTTTAATACATTCTATCAAAAAACTGACAAGCTGAACATACATCTTTTACCAATCTTAGTGATGGAACAAATGGTATGTTTGTCTTGCTTCAATGCCTTGTACAAGCCTACAAGTTGAAGGCTATGTCAAATAGTTGACATGAGTTATTTTTACTACCTCCAAATACTTGGAGTGGTGAAACTATCTTGCAAGGATGAATTACCAACTCTAATCCCAATTAATGTCTTTGTGGGCTAAAGAGTGGGCTGCAGATGAGTGTGTTAATCTTCATCAAGGTTGTAGGTCACATAAATTTGGCCCTCAATCAAAACAACACACATGTCTTGTCTATGGTTCCATGAAATGTTGTAGTTGGAGAAGTGAAAAAAAATGATATGCCCAATAAGTCATGCACCCTATCTATGGTTGGAATTAACATGTTCCTGTGCCGTGTCAAAGTTTGGTCAAAACCACAAATCTTAAGAATGCAAAGATTTCTTTATCAAATTTGAGGTCTCAACTTCAAAGTAGTTTTGTTTTCTACTTTTACCAAAAACTTCACCATTCCATCCTTCTAGTCCCCAATAATGAGACCTGTGAGTGAACTTTTAGTTATTATATTAGTAGCCTTTTGATATTCTATTTGAAGCCTACATTCCTTCAATGTCCATGGTCATAGGTTGATAAAACTTAGCTCTTTTGACTTCTACCTGCATTCGATGGTTCAAATCCTCACAACTACCATAAAATAGCTCATAGCAGGAATAACAATGGTGCATTATGTCAAACATATAACGTGCATGGTCATGCCTACATTTGAATTGAGAGCAAATAGTTCATATGCCATGAAGTTATGCCTAGAAGTCTAATTTTGAAAAGGATATGTGTATGGTCCATCAAATACAAGATACCCAATGCCTACTTATAGAGGTTGGTGTTCATGATTTCTTCTTCAACCATTTGCTTTCCCTATATTATGACTCCTATTTTATTTTCTTGAAAATATAGGAGTTTGAGTTCTTGCAATCTTGATGTTAGGATTAGGGAAAAAAGTTAGAGTATGTAGTGAGAGAGTATTTTAGTATGTGGAGAGAGAAGGATTTAGTGAGAGAAGGCAACCCAAACCTGAACTTCTCTCTAGAAGTTTTAGTACGTAGAGAGAGGTAGTATGGGAAGAGAGAAAATATTTGAGGCAGAGAAAGCAATCCAAATGCAAATCCAAACTTCTTTCTAGAAGTTGAAGTAGGGGAGAGAGAAATTTTTGAATAGTGGAAAATAATCTCTCTCTCTCTCTCTCTCTCTCTCTCTGAGATTAACTTAGTTAACCCTCTCATAAAAAATTATCTGGGTAATAACTGTATATGCTATATTAGTATGTTAGAAACACTAAATTAAGAAATCAAAAGCATTTACAAACTAGAATACCATAACATAAATGAGAGACTAAAGAGGAAACTCCAATTGGAAATATGAGCCAAATGAATGAACTCTCCCAATAGGATTTAGCTCTTTGCTTGGTAGATGAGTCTAAGGATTGGGATGTATGCTCAAGATGCTCGAACTATGCTTCAATGGTGGGGATGAGTAAATGGAAAATTGGTAGCTTTGTGCGCTCTCAATTTGGCATTATAAGGGTATGGTTGATGGCTTTTGGTACTCAAACTAGCATTATAACTTTGGCTTAAAGGTTGTCATGAAATGGCTTGGGAGGGGATTCAATTTATAGGCTAAGGGCTTGAGGGTTTGAGGGCTAAGATGCAAGGATGGGGAAATGGTTAAGGAGGGCTAGGATGTATTCAAAGGGGAGCACATCGATTGTGCTTGTTTAGCACCAACCAGGGAGTGACACATGTCACAGGGTGAGTGGATGGAGGCAAAGGGATGGATGAGTCAACAAAGGAGGCTCAAGGGATAATATCTTCATAAAGACCCTTCATAATGGCTTGTAAGAGCAATGAATGGGCTTGTAAGAGTCTTTATGGCCTTTGTAAGAGCATTCATGGCTTGGTGGTTGAGATATTTTGGAGGGAGTTGAGATTGTTGACTTTTCTTGGCTTAGGAAAGTCTTAAGCTTGCTTAGGGAATGTGACAAGGTTAGGGGGGGGATTAGGCTTGGGTTTAGGATTAGATTAGGCTTGTTAGAGATTTGCAAGTGGATGGCATTTAATGAGGGTGGGTGAGTTAGTAGCTAAGCTTGGTTAGTATGGGTGGATGGGGTGGATTAGGCTAAAAAGAGGGTTTAGGGATAAGTTAGGGGTTTATTAGATTTGAGGGTTTTATTTATCAAATAGATTTATTTGATAAATGGGGATTTTGGAATTAGATAGAAGAAAAGGATTTAATTGATAAATAATAGGTTATTTGATTTATCAATTAGGACTATAGATGATTAATTAAATTAATTAGCTAGGGGATGGCAAAGGATTAATTAAATAAGAATTTAATTAATGATGCCTTTAGAGATAACTAAATAGTATTACCAAAGCGGTGTAATCAAATTTAGGTGTCTACATTTTGCTCCTCTTTGACATAGTGTTGAGACAACACTATTTCAGAGAATTTCGAATGAAGAAGACACGAGGAAGATGTTTTAGCAACAAGGTTTCCCCAGTCTAGAATAAGAAGAGGAGAGACTAGACATAGAGATGTCCCCTCAAGAAGGCGACGAGGAGAGAAAATGAGGCTCGACAGCTTCTTGAAAAATACAAGAATCCGGGATGGGAGGACAAAGAGTGGCTTAAGAGAAGAGGCTAAATTAGCTTAAACTCTCACTATGGGAGAATGATAAAGGGGAAAATCAGAGGCACAAGAGTAAATAAGCTTAAGACTTTCAAGTTTGGGGGGAGGATGAAGGAGCGGAGCGCTATAAAAGGAATCTAGGATAGGGAGATGGATGAGGGGATTATAAAGCTGATGCAACCAGATTTCAAAGAGTCAGATTGGCAGAAGATGGGTTTCCTAGATCCCTAGGACTAGGATTGTGGATCTCGAAAGATGAGGCTTGGTGGATTGATTGGATTGGTAGATCCCTAAGACTAGGATTGTGGATCCCTAAAGCTAAAGGTGAGGAGTGATTCAAAGAGATACTGATGCATAAGTTGGGGGAGGAGCGACAGATGCTGGAGATGGATGGGGGATAATGGAGATGAAGGGAATCCATTGAAGCCTTTTGAGTAGGGGGATACTTCAAAGAGAAGTACCACCATGTAGTTGAGCACTAGATTTTCTATAGGATTGTTGGTTAATTGCCAAGGTTACAAAGAACATCAAGGCCTTTTCACCAACTGTCCAGAGGATTGACGGACTGACTCAAAACAAACAGGCAAGGATTGTCCCAGCATCACACATGAATCTCGAAAGAATCAGAGTGGAACCGACACTGGGTATCCCACAAGCAGAAAAGAAAAACAAAAAAAAGACTTGATCAAGACCTTACACCTAGATTGCCCCATTCGCAGTATACCATGATATGGAAGATCAAGGCACCTTTGAGGAGGGAACAAAAAGATTGTTTGGAAAAGATACTTCAAGACCCAAAAGGGAAGATTCCAAATCAAAAGAAAGAAAAAATTCAAAAGAGAACCGTTTTCCAATGAGATGGGTAGGATGAGGTATTAATAGACCAAGATCAGACATGAGGAAAGCTATATCCTACAAGGATCTATCAGAGAGCACCTAAGCTGATGGATCTAGATGAGTGATGCATCTGGCAAGCTGAACTAAGAGGGATAACACTTTGGTGACAGGAGATCTAGCTAAAGGATGCATTGGAATAGCTAACCAAGGGTTGTGTGATATGTGCAAGATGTTGATCAAGGAGGAACTGACACGCAAGCTGGATAGATACAATGGTACTAAGATAAAGAGGATGTACAAGTTGATGGACCAAGATATGTTACAAATGTACAAGGGTTGTTCATGTTTGGGTTTTGTGAGATGGAAATGTTTGTGAAGGGTGGGATGTCTGCAATAGTTGATAGGCAGATAGGTAGATGGTTTGCGAAAAGCTTAAGTGAAAATGGGATTGTTTGTGTGCATGTGATGGGATAAAAACTAGGATACAAACTTTGGTATATAATAAAAGGTGGAATATGGTACAAGCTTTGGAGAAGATTTGGATATACAAGCTATGATACAAGGGGGGATACAAGATTTACAAGCTGAGGTACAAGATTTACAAGCTGAGGCACAAGATTTACAAGCTGTATAGGAGGTATTTACAAGCTTCATCAGATTTTGGATATTTGGTTGGAACACCAAAGGAACAAGCAAGTGTGTTATGGGATGGTGGGCGGATGGATGAGGGATAGGATAGTGATAGATAATGGATTAGTCTTAGTACACAAGGCACCTAAATTACCAGGTTTTTACCAAGGTACCTATCCAAGGCGCTTGAATTGCCAAGTTTTCACCATTGGATGCTTATTTCTCTTTACTATTTTTTTTTTTTGTATTTTTCAAAAGCTGGGTATACCAAGGATCTTCAAGCATAGAACTTCTTGACATGAATGATGTTATTAGGATCATTCAAGATTTCTCCTTCTGGTGTAGATAGCTGATAGGCTCTAGAGCCAAAGGATGCAATGACAACATAAGGACCAAGCCATGTAGGTTCAAACTTGCCTTTCTTTTCTCGATTTGCTTGGACTTTCATGTTTTCTTTGAGGACCATGTCACCTGGCTAAAAGTGTCATGGAAGCACCTTCTTGTTGAAATTCTTTTTGAGATGATTTTGATAGACTGTGAGATGATCATAGGCTTGTTGTCACTTCTCATCTAAGAGATCTAGCTGGGTGAGCCGAGCTACTCTATATTCTTCATTTGATATTTGCCCTTGCAAAGAGATGCACAAGGAGGGAAGTTCAACCTCTATAGGTAGTACCACTTCGGCACCATAGACTAGGGAGTATGGAGTTGTGCCAATGGATGTACGAAAGGAGGTTCGATAGGCCCATAGGACTGGATTTATTTGTAGGTGCCAATCGCGACTGGAATCATTGACAACTTTCTTTAGGATTTTGAGGAGGGTTTTATTAGTTGCCTCTACCTGGCCATTGCCTTGTGGGAAATATGGGCTAGAAAGGCAGTGATGGATGTGGAGGGAAGTGCATAATTCTTCCATGTTGAGATTTTCAAAGTTACCTCCGTGGTCAGTGAAGATGGTGGATGGGATGCTGAAGCGGTAAACAATGTGGTACAAGATGAACTTGGAGACCTAAACTCCTATAGCTGAGACTAGGGGGACTGCTTCCACCCATTTAGTGAAATAGTCTATAGTTGTTATTATCCATTTATGTCCATCAGATGAGAGGGGTGTGAGTGTTCCAACTAGATCAAGGCCCGAACAAGCAAAAGGCCAAGGTGGTGCAATAGGCTATAGATCCTGTGCTGGAGCATGCACAAGATTTGCGTGTTGCTGACATGGGAGACACTTTCTGACAAAGTCACAGGAGTCTTCTTCAATGGTAGGCCAATAGTAGCCTGCTCTAAGGATTTTTTGCGCTAGGACAATACCACTCGTGTGGGCACCACAAGGTCTGAAATGTACTTCTTTTAACACCATCGTGGCCTCATTTTTGTCTAAACATCGAGAGAGAGTATCGTGATAACCCTGACAATATAGGGTATTGGCTATGATAACATAGCGGGATGATTTTTGGATGAGGTTCTAGCATTGGGTACGTGTGAGGTGAGGGGATATGATACCATCATTATGGTAAGCGTGAATCTCATGGTACCAAGGGGATTAGGGACCAACCAAGATACAAACATAGTTTGAATCCTCATTCGCATAGGCGAGTGTGAGGAGTTGCTTGACTAAAAACTCATACTGTGTAGCTACTTGGGGAATTTCCAAGAGTGAGCCGATAGTAGTCATAGCATCTGCTGCTTTGTTATGTATTCGAGGCACTTGTGTAAACTGAAGCTTTGTAAAATGCTAGGTTAGCTGATCAACTAGCTCTATGTAGGGTAATAGCTTTTCATCTTTGGTTTGATATTCATTTAGGGCTTACTTGATGATGAGCTAAGAATCACCAAAGATTTGTAACTCAATAATATTCCATCCTACAGCTATCTTTAATCCTGCTATGAAGGCCTCATATTCAGCTATATTGTTGGTGCTAGGGAATTGTAGCTTGAAAGCTTTTGGAATGTAATCCCCTTGAGGTGTGACCAACAATATTCCTGCCCCTGATCCATGAGATGTGTATGAGCCATCAAAATAAATTTTCCATGGGGCCTATTCTTCAATTAGACAGATATGCTCATCTGGAAATTTTGTGATCAAAGGATATGCATCTATTAGAGGTGCATCAGCTAGGTGATTTGCTATAGCTTTCCCTTTGATTTCCTTTCTGTCCACATACTGGATGTGAAATTCACTAAGGAGCGTAACCCATTTGGCCAAATGGCCTGTAAGTGCTATTCCTGAGAGCATATACTTGAGAGGGTCGATCTTGGAGACTAGTTGGATGGTATGACTTAGCATGTAGTGGCAAAGCTTTTGAGTTGAGAAAACAACTGCCAAACAAGCTTTTTCCATAGGAGTATAATTGAGTTCATAACCAACTAGGGTTCTACTGATGTAGTAGATGGCTCTTTCTCTACCGTAGTCATCGAGCTGTGCTAGAAGTGCCCCTAGAGGAGTAGACATTGCTGATATGTATAAAATCAGGGGACGACCAGGGGTGGAACCAAGATAGGGGGATTGGTGAGATACTGCTTGATCTGATTGAAGCTACACTGACATAAAGGATCCCACTTGAAGTTCTCATCCTTCTTTAGTAAATGTGAAAATGGTGTACACTTATTTGCAAGCTAGGAGATGAAGTGCCAAACAGATTGAAGCTTTCCTTGAAGAGAGTGAAGCTGTCACAGTGTTTGGGGAGGAGGCATGTCGAAGATAGCCTTGACCTTCTTGGGGTCGATCTCTATACCTCGTTTATAAACTATAAAACCTAGAAGCCCTCCAAATGTGACCCCAAAGACACACTTCTTGGGATTCAACATGAGATGATATTTGGCTAACCTATCAAAGATATTCTCTAGGTCAGCAAGATGATCCATGAAGGTATGAGATTTGACCATGATATCATCCACATAATCCTCCAAAATTCTATGAATGAGATCATGAAAAATGGCTATCATAGCTCTTTGATAGGTAGCCCCAGCATTCTTTAGGCCAAAAGGCATCATGTTGTAGCAAAAGGTTCCCCAAGGGGTAGTGAATGCTATTTTATGCTGATCCTCTTCTGCAATCTTGATTTGATTATACCCAAAAAATCCATCCATGAGGGACAAAATTTCATGTCCAGCTGTAAGGTCTACAATCATATCTATGTTGGGTAAGGGAAAATCATCTTTTGGACAAGCTTTGTTAAGATCTCTGAAATCAGTGCAGATTCTGATGTCATCAGAACGCTTAGTGATGGGGACCATGTTGGAGATCCACTCTAAGTAGTTGATAGTTCGAATAACCTTAGTAACTAACATTCTTTCTAATTCAACTTTGACCAGTAATGCCACCTTGGGGTGCATTTTTGTAAGCTTTTGTCTGACGGGCTTGATCTTTGGATCGACTGCAAGATGATGAACTACAAGCTTTGGATCAAGCCCTGGCATGTCCTGATATGACCATGAAAATCAGCCAATATTCTCTCATAAGACCTCAAAGAGGAGATCAACTTGGTCTTGTGATAGGGATGCAACAATATGAACAAGTTTGGGGATCTCTGAAGAACCGATGTTGACTTCTCTAGTATCCTCAATTAGAATAGAAGATACCTCTGGTTGATTATCTTGAGGAGGCAATGCTAAATCCTCATGTTCTTCTTGTGACTCTGGATTTTCTTGCTGAGGGGTTCCCTTCGCTACCTTAGCTAGTCTCAAATTCACCTTAGTTCTAGTTTTGAGTGTATCAGAACTAGGTTGGGGATTTTCTCCAAAATACCCCTTGGGATCTAGCTTATAGATATAGGCAGAATTTGGCTTTGTTTTCTTGTGAGGTGTTTCAGCTCCCATGAATCTTAGAAGTGCTTCCTCTGATGTGAACTCATCAATGTGTATGATGCTTGGTTGGTCCCAATCTATGAGTTGTGGATGGGCGAGTGGTAGGTCAATGAGGTGGATGGATAGTTCTTGGAGAATAGAGTCTCTGAGGGAGATTTGGTCTGGGATATCATCATAGGCTCTCTTTTCAACTTCCTCAGGAATGTCTTTGGTTTTGACAAGGTAGTGGTGAATGTTTTAAAAGGTGTGACCGTTCTCATTGGTACCCCCAGTGGTGGGTATGCCAAAGCCAAGACCTGACTTCGATTCCCACTTGTGTGCATTGATGGGGCACTGCATGCCTTTTTCTTCTGGTCCTAGACCACCACCTTGATAGTTCCATTTGTCAATGATGAGCTTATGTTCTTGGGGATGCTTTTTGCTGAAGTGATCAAGGCGTGCTTGATTTCTTTGAGGTGCATCCTTATGTAACCAATTGTTGATATCTGGAGTGAGCTCCTCATGAAGAGGGATTTTCGAGGATACAAAGGTTGTTGGGCCAAATTGTTTATATCAAGGAGGTGGAATCTACTTAGCTTTGTGATATGTTGGTTGTCCATGGGCATGTGGATCAAGTGGGAGTGCCTTGATAGAAAATGCATTTGACATACTATACTCTCCACATCCTTTGTTATTGATCTTCACGGTAGATAGGGTGGAGGCAAGGATGGTTTCTGGGTCATTAAAAGTGTGGGATGAGCTGGCAATGGCTGTGCCGATATCAATTCTAGGGCAATGGTTTACATATGAAGCTTCAACCACATTGCAGTAAGCAAAGGGTTTTGGATCAGCATGGATGGTTACCTCAGTGCCCTGATGCAAAAATTTGACACACTGATGGTAAGTGGATGGAATGGCTTTCATAGCATGAATCCATGGGTGACCGAGGAGGATGTTAAATGGTAGGTTTAGATCAATAACATGGCAGAGTGTGTCTTGGATGACTGGCCCAACCTTGATTGGTAGCAAAATAGTTCCTTTTGTGGCTCTTTCCAAGTTGTCATAAGTTTTGATGGTGATAACCTCATTGATGATATCTGCCTCAGTATACCCAGCTTGTTTTATGAATTTTAGGGTGCAAATATTCAAGGCTGATCCATTATCTATCATTAATCTTTTCATGGAAAAATTGGATACCATGATGGCTATGCGAAGTAGAAGGGTGTGATTTGGCTCGACCACGGGTATGTCGGTGGGTTTGAAAGATAGGGCACATGAGGAGGATAGGTCTCCAACAAGATTACAAAAAATTAGTAGCATTGATATTTGAAGGGAGACAAGATTCTATAAGAGCACTATCAAGGAGGTTCTTGTACACAGCACTGGTGCGAAGAAGGTCTAAAATTGAGATTTGGGCTGGCATGTTCCCAAGGTGTTCCAAGATATTGTACTGGCTTTTTGATGGAGCTGATGGTGCTAGTGAAACTGGTGGGCCTGCGATGTTAAATTGCACTCTTCGAGTGGTGACTGCACACTCATTATTTGGTCCTTGGATATTGATAACATTGACAGAAGGCTCTTTCTCGGATATACAACCTATGAGGCTACCATAGTCTATATAGGATGAAGTGTGGTCATTGTTCTTCCCATGTTTTTGGTTTGGCCGGCAGTTGTTGGTGTTGTTGTTGTTGGCTTGGATAGGTGCTTTTCCAGGATTTTGGTTGTTGTGAGGAGGAAAAGCATTTTGATAGATCTGTAAGCCTGCATTGGGAGAGGTTTGAGCACCAATGGTGATTTCTTTCCGATCAATGAGGTACTGCACATAAACTTTCAGTTTCATGCATCTGAGGGTAGTGTGACCTTTTACCCTATGAAATTTGCAGTACTCATTGTCTTTGTACCATGCAGCTTTGGATTGGCTTGGGTCAATTTTCTGGGTAGGAGGAAATTTGATGAGGTTTTCCTTGACTAATTTCTCAAAAATGACATCCAAAGGCTCACCAAGGGGTGTATAATTTCTAGGTGCAGGTTGGAATCTAGGCTTTTGTCCTGCAGCTACATTGATGGCATTAGCTTGATTGCTAGACCCTTGGAAGTTGGGCCTTGGATTATGGTTTTGATAGCTTTGGTTATTCTGTTGTTGATAGTTGATAGCTTGCTGATTTTTTGGTTGATATGGTGGGTTGGACTGGTTTTGAGAAGGACCAACAATATTCACATGTTTGGTGTTAGTGACACCATCTGTTGTAACGTGCTTGTTTTTGTTCCAATACCTAGACTTGTCATTGGAATGTGATTGATTTTGGTTGGCTTCCTTGTAAATCTTGACCACACCATCTTTAATGAGTCCTTTCTCAAGGATCATTCCTTTCTCTTTGATGTCTTTGTAGGTCTGCAAATAGTTCATGGTCATGTGATGAGCCAAGCTAGGATGGGCATTATCAATAAACATTTTCACCAAATGGCGCTCTGGCAAGGTGCAAGATATGCGGGTGGTAAGGGTTTTCCATTTTTGTAGATATTCAAGAAGGCTTTCTCCACCTTTTTTTTTAGTGTGGACAAGATCCACTACTAATAGCTCTGTTTCAACAAGATGGGCATATCGGGCTACAAATGCCTCTGACAATTCAGCAAAGTTTTTAATTGTGCCATATGGTATTCTATAAAACCATTCAAGAGTTGGTCTGGCCAAGCTTTTGGGAAAGAGACACAAGAGGGAGACATCATTGTATGCCACTTCTTAGCAGTGCATATAAAATTCTTTCATATGTGTGGCAAGGTCTCCTTTTCCTCTGAATTTGTCAAACTTGGGTGTCTCAAAATGCTTGGGGAATGGAGTCATAGTAATGGCTTTGTCAAATGGGTAAGGACACACATTCTCAAATTTGAAGGTTTTTGGATCATTTCCCTCTTGGATGTTCTTCAAAGCTATCTTCATGGCTTTCGATTCTAAATTAATGGGTGATGGTTGGGGCACCCCCAATGTAGGAGTGCCCTGAGGTAGGTATGTGCTAGATGGGGCAATGGAATATGGATGGCTTTGAGGTATGGGCTGGTAGGGATTGTACATGGCTTGGGCAACTGAATGGTGGATGATGGGTTGATGTGGTGGAGGTGGCACATATTGCTGCATGTGTTGTGAGGCTTGCTGTTGATATTGGATTTGAGGTTGGGATTGAGGAACATAAGTTGGCTGTAGGATAAATGGATTGCTTTATGGAGGTAAGGTATAAGATGGGTGTGAAGCTTCGGGAAAGGATCAGGGAGCTTGTGGAACTTGACTTTGGATTTGAGGATTTTGACCATTATATGTGGGTTGTACCCCCATTTCGGAAGGTATCTGCATGGGAAAAGAGGCCAAGTAATTGGTAGTTGGTGGTGGTGGATTTCCTCCTAGAAGTGGCATAGAAAAATAGTTGGTAATAGGAGGTAATGGACTGGTTGGTGGTGGAGGTAGTGGGAATTGAAATCTTGGGAATGAAACTGATGGGGTTTGATAGCTTGGTGGATGGATTTGAAAGCTTGGTAAACTGGTGGCAGGAGCTTGGGTCACTTGAGAGCTTGGCAGAACATTGGTAGTAGCTTGTGGGGTGTGATAGCTTTGTGGAGTGAAGGTAGTAGCTTGTGGATTTGTGGCTGATGGCATTGAGCTCCAAGGACCTAGTGGAAATGATGGAATTATGTTCTGAGCGGAGGTAAATAGGCTGGGGGTGATAAAAGGTTGATTACTTGGCCCCATGGGTGGCATCCTAGTTGTGTATTGCCGAGGTTGGCCAAAGATACTAGCACTGATTTGGGAGATGGGTGGATTTGGAAGTCTGGGTTGGAGAGCAGTAGCAGCAATAGTGAAGGGAGTGAATGATGAGGTGTTTTGGGTGAAGGAATTTTGGGATGGAGTGGTATGGACCAATGGTGGAGTGGTGGTGGCTAGATTGGTTTGCAAAAGGGAGATTTCAACTTGAGTGGAGGCTGGTATGTTTGGGTCTGTTGGATCATATGGGGTGGGTTGAGGCTCTTCTTTTGGCACATATTGAGGATAATTTGAATCATAAGAGCCTATGGGTGGTGGGAGTTGTCCAAACAACGGGTGAGATGGATCTGATAAGGGAGGAGGTCTTCCAAAGTTGATGGCTCCTATATTGTCCCTTCGAAAGTTAGCCATGATTGTTTCTTTGTTCTTGTCTATAATGACATTCACCAATTTCTTGGTTGGTTCATGAAAGCTTCAATGTCAGTAGGTGATGGTATAGTGTTCTTTGGGCTGAAGGATGGTTGGGTGCTCAAGGGGAGTGAAGCAGTTTGATCCAAATGATAGGGCTCCATTGTTTCCTTCTTCTTCTTGGCTAAACGAGTGATGGGTGGCATGAAAATGCAAAATGTTCCTAGGGATGAGATGCAACAATGTTGATGGATGCAAAAGGGGAAGGCTTTTCTATGCAAATGATTTCCTAGGTTGAGGCAAAGCTGTATGACAAAACCTAAGGAGGATTGGGTTGAGGATTCTAACTTCAAAGATATGTTGCCAAATTATGAAAGGTCTACTTTCCTATGTGCAAGCTTGGTGGTGATTGTGTCAACTTAAGGATAGACTGATGATCCTTTAGGAAGAACACAAGATTGACCACTTGTGGATCCCAACCTTTAGCTCAAGGTGATGAGGGATAACAAGTGACAAAGCTAGATTACCCTAGACAAAGCTCTGTCAAAGGGATAACCTTGGTGAGATTGGTGGATTTAGGAATGGTAAACTTTTGGCAAAGTGACAACAATTTTGAAGGCTTGGATGTGAATATTTTTGGATTGCTGGCTAGATGGTTTGGTTCTAAATGAGATGGATGAGCTAAAATTCTTAAGGGGATGACTAAGGATGGTTGGCTTACCTACAAGGATGACTCTAAAGTGAAACTTATGCAAGAAGATGTGGAGAAACAAGGGGATCTAATCATAGAAGTCATGCCTAGTTGGTAAGGCATAAGCATTATTAACTCCTGGATGTTGGTTAAGTTGGATGGTGCGATCTAACCAGGCATCTTGAAGGGCTTTGTCAGCAGCTTTGTCCTCTACTTTTTGGAGTTTGGCAATTCGAGGGCTTGGTGTTAGTTCCTTTCTCTTGGCTGAAAGTTCTTGGTATGCCTGAGATGGTTTGAGTTTGACTTTGTAAAACTTATGTTTGGGTTTGGGTTGCTCTGACATCAATTCCTGAATTTTCTTGGTTTTGAGAGATCTCGATTGTTTTTCTTCAACTTGTTCAACTTCTGGAATAGGCAGTGACTACGGTAAGTGTTCCCTAAGCTAGGATTGACCAAGTTTGGCAAACATTCATTCAAAAAATAAAACAAGCAATAGATAGGAACAACTAGATAGAAGTTTTTGATTCTCAGAATGTGATACTTGCGCCAAGGAGTGTGTATATTTTACAAATGTTTTGATCAGTCACTTCAAACACATTAACATCCTAGATGGTTGTCTACAAGGCTGACAGTTGGTTTAGCTAGGGAGTCCTCGATATACCCAAGGTACGTGAGGCCCAAATCCGTAGATGAAACCAAAACAATGTCACACAGCCAAGAGGAGCGGTAACCCACTTCTCCTCTTTCACTTCTCAAGGGTATAAAGTTCCTTGAGGCTTAGGCCGAGTGACAAAATCTTGATTCCAAGAGAGGTATCTTTCGATTCACCTCCCGATCTTTATACTCCACCAGAACGCTGGAGTTGAGGTCATCCCAAGGGGTGATGAAATCTCCAAGCAGGCCTCCTAAAACTTAAACAAGATTTTGGATCCTAATCTTATGCACCCAAGATGGCCTCGAAAGATGACAAGGGGAGAGAAGACTTGGATGATCTTGGGCTAAAAGACAGAATTCTTTTCCAACTGACGCTTAAGTTTTCTGATCTAGACTTTGCAAGCACTCATGTTTAAGAGACAATGTTCAATTCCAACTTTGAAATGCGCCAACAAAGAAAAATTGATCGAAGAATGCGAATAAGAAGAAGAGTTAGGGTCGACAAGAAAGTAAACCTACACGCCTGGAGGCCCTCCATGTCATGTATCGATTAATTTTCTTTAAGGCATTCAAGATTTAGTGTTTGTTCATTTTAAACCCAAAACAAAGATGTGTGAAACTCGATTGTCAAGTGCACGCCCAGAGGCCCTCCACGTCAATAGTTGTTCAATTTTAGTGCCCAAACTTGAAGTGTGATCGATTTAATCTAGATTTTTGGACATTGAAAAAATCTTATAAGTTTAAGACAAACCCTCAAAAAGCAAATTAAGTAGAATCTAATTATGGAACACTTAACACTCTCTTAGGTGGACCCATCCTCATAGATGGTGCTGAGATTGCAACCAATGGTTAAATTGATGAGTGATTAAAGAGGGTGAGTCCAATGAAGAAACTACTAAATTTGATTTTTGTTGATTTGTTTTTAACTTAAAAAATTTCTTAAGTGTTCAAAAAGTAACTTTGCCTAAGTTGCATGCAAAAAAGAGATTTGTTTGTTCTTTTTAATGCACCAAAAATTGAAGTGTGAGATATTGCAATGGTTAGTTGATCTTTTGCATTCAAGATTAGATTTGTTGTTTTAATCATGCATTCAAGGAAAATTGATTTTTATCTATGGCATTCAAGAGTGTGTTTTGAAGAACATACATTCAAAGAAAAATGTGTTTAACCATTCAAGTTCATTCCACGAAAAACCTAAAAAATATGATTAAATTTGTTGCTCCAACCTGCAATAAGACAAAAAAAAGCAAATTGATTAATCACTCAAAATCTTTCAAAATGAAAGCTTAACTATGGAAAAAAAATTTAAAACTTTTTTTGTTGTTTTTCCTAGGCGTAAAAATGCTTAGAATGGTCTAAATCCTATGGAACCACTAAAAGTCAAATTTTGATTTTTTTTTTTGTTTTTTTTTTTTTTAAACTACAAAGTGTAGAAATAAAGATGTTAAAACATAAATGCAATAAAGATAGGCGGAGATGACAGTTCATCAGGTGGAGACACCAAACTGCGGAGATGTTGATCTGCAGAGACGTCGATCTGTGCAGACGACAAAGAAAGAGGCAGAGACGACAGTTCAGTTTGGCAGCGCAAAAAATAAGAAACTGGGTGAAGATGCTAAACTGTGGAGATGCTGATCTACGGAGATGATAGTTTAGGTTGGCGGTGGCGGAGACGATAGAAGACTAGAGGCGGTGGCGAAGATGACAGAGTCTCTAGCAGCAAAGATGACAGAGTAGCTTGTAGAGATGACAGTTTGTAGGCATAGACACCAATTTGTGAAGACGACAGTCGAGGTTGCAGAGACGACAGTTCACCAAGCGCAGATGGCAATCTACAGAGACGCTGATTTGCGGAGATGACACTGCGCGAACAGAAGAGAAATGCACAGATTTTTTCAATTTTTTTAAAAATTTTTAGTTATTTTCAAATTTTTGAGGGTATGTCTTCTTCCCAAGTGCGCTCTTCAACCTGCAAAAATAAGTGAAACACCCTACAATTCACTTAAACAACAAAAACCATTAGATTATTAGAAAAAACAACATATAGATAGAAATAGATGATTAAATGACCCATAGTGGGGTCCCACCGGGCGTGCCAAAATGTATATGCTATATTAGTATGTTAGAAACACTAAATTAAGAAATCAAAAGCATTTACAAACTAAAATACCATAACATAAATGGGAGACTAAAGAGGAAACCCTAATTGAAAATATGAGCCGAATGAATGAACTCTCCCAATAGGATTTAGCTCTTTGCTTGGTAGATGAGTCTAAGGATTGTGATGTATGCTCAAGATGCTCAAACTATGCTTCAATGGTGGGGATGAGTAAATGGAAAATTGGTAGCTTTGTGAGCTCTCAATTTGGCATTATAAGGGTATGGTTGATGGCTTTTGGTTCTCAAACTAGCATTATAACTTTGGCTTAAAAGTTGTGATGAAATGGCTTGGGAGGGGATTCAATTTATAGGCTAAGGGCTTGAGGGTTTGAGGGCTAAGATGCAAGGTTGGAGATATGGTTAAGGAGGGCTAGGATGCACTCAAAGGGGAGCACATGGATTGTGCTTGTTTAGCACCAACTAGAGAGTGACACATGTCACAGGGTGAGTGGATGGAGGCAAGGGGATGGATGAATCAACAAAGGAGGCTCAAGAGATAATATCTTCATAAAGACCCTTCATAATGGCTTGTAAGAGTCTTTATGGCCTTTGCAAGAGCATTCATGGCTTGGTGGTTGGGATATTTTGGAAGGAGTTGAGATTATTGACTTTGCTTGGCTTAGGAAAGTCTTAAGCTTGCTTAGGGAATGTGACAAGGTTAGGGGGGGGATTAGGCTTGGGTTTAGGATTAGATTAGGCTTGTTAGAGATTTGCAAGTGGATGGCATTTAATGAAGGTGGGTGAGTTAGTAGCTAAGCTTGGTTAGTATGGGTGGATGGGGTGGATTAGGCTAAAAAGAGGGTTTAGGGATAAGTTAGGGGTTTATTAGATTTGAGGGTTTTATTTATCAAATAGATTTATTTGATAAATGGGGATTTTGAAATTACATAGAAGAAAAGGATTTAATTGATAAATAATAGGTTATTTGATTTATCAATTAGGACTATAGATGATTAATTAAATTAATTAGCTAGGGGATGGAAAAAGATTAATTAAACAAGAATTTAATTAATGATGCCTTCAGAGATAAGTAAATAGGATTACCAAAGCAGTGTAATCAAATTTAGGTGTCTACAATAACTAACTCTATTTGGGGACAAGAACTGTGTAGGATGGTAAATGAACCTAGAGTTAAGAGAGTAGTATTTTATCACAAGGGCTATAGAGTCACCGAAAAAGGAGATAAATCTACGGAAAAGGGACTAAGCACAACAAAATTGGGAACACAACCAAAAAAAAAAGAAAGGAAGGCACAACAAAAAACTCCTAACTAAGATATGTACAAAGAAGAAAACTGCACACCTTACTGATGACAATGCTTCAAATGTTGCCCAGTGTAAGGAAAGGGAAACTAAGTACCACTGAGATATGATAAGATGAAGGAATTTTGTACACATACCTCTTTAATCTAGAATAGGCCTCTCCTTAAGGAGTCAAACTTTCCATGTAGACCTTTTGGCTCTCTATGCTTGTCCCAAAGTAAGACAAGATCAATTTCCTAGAAGACCCTCTATTTAGCTTTCTTATCAAATAACTTTTTAACTTGGGAATGATGTTCCTATATCCTATCTAAAACCACTTCTCTTTCCTCTTCCAGTTTGGTCAAATATAATATTCTCTTTTCAAGAGCATCTTTAAATTCATGGTTTTCAATAGCATTCTGTAACTTCAAAGTCGATAATTCCAAAGGAAGGGGGAAAACTACTTTGGTACCATATAGGATTTCAAAGAGAGATAGCCCTATTGCTCTCTTCTTAGTAGTACGATCTGCCCAAAGTTCATCATACAAGTGTGATGGGGGCACAACCCAAGACCAAAATGAACACAACAAGAAAAGGGAAATATTATTATCAGAAGTGGTCTATTGTTACATTTAGTACACTGACAAAATAGACTCTAAGACATGCCCTATGGGCTTACAATGCTATCTAAATTTGGAGAAAATCTTTCTCTAGTACCTTCTCCCAAACTCCACCAAGAATTTCCTTTACAATGCCAATTTTTTTCTAAAATAAACCCTAATTAGGTTTAGGGTTAGGAATACATTCTATAATATTCCATTTGGAATCCATTGCCAAAATGAAAGGTTCCATAAATCACATTAGAAGTTGGTGTAAAATTAGAATAATCTAAAAACAATAGTCCGACTTCTAGGAGGCATAACTTTGATCCGAGACTCTAATTAACAAACTGTTGAGATTTCCAAAAAGTTCTCCAAGCACTCTATATCCCTATGCACCATCTTTGTTCATCCCCCATTTTAGGCCTATACAAGGCCATTTAGTGCCTCAAATCTGACTTTGAAGTACTCTTAGGAGGTCTCCAAGCAACTTAAAACTACAATAACTTTCAAATTGTAAAGCCTTTTGACCTGATTTTTTTTTCCAGTGCTTTAAATTAAAAATGTAATCATCCCTCCAACTTACACCATCTAACTCATCATAGCTATGTCTCAATTACAAAATAACCCATTTTTTACATTAACACACATCCCAAGGTGCTCAAAAACTCTAACCTAGAAAACCAATAGTGGAACTATGAGAGTTGGAATCTTTATTTGACCTAAATGGGTATGCAAAAATGAAAACACTTCAAATAGAAACTAATAGTAAGCATATTTTTGGGTGATACAGGATTGCCTTTATGCCATTGGATACTCCTACATTAGACACTTATGGTAGATTAAACAGTGATCTTGTCACTTCATAGCTGATAGAGGAAAACTAAAATGGGAAACCTCTATTGTAGATATCCAAGTTGAGTCTTCTATTGGCTGTCCTTTCCACTTCACCAAGTATTCTTCATACTGCCTATTTCTGGTACTCTGGCCCACACAACTATCCAAAATTTCTTCAATCTCTTCCTTCATAGAAGTAGGAATTGGGCATGGCTCCAGCATCAACCCCTCATCTGCACCACCACCATGATATTTTGTTAAGTCTACAATATTTAAAATAGGTGAAATGTGAATCCCATCTAGAAACTCCACCTCATATGCATTTCCTGAGTCATGTTTCTTAAAAATTTTGTAGGGGCCAAATTTCTTCATCTTTAGCTTGTTGTAAGTACCCACTGGAAATCATTCCTCCCTTAAGTATACCATAACTAGATCCCCTACTTGGAACTCCTTATTTCTCATATTTTGATCTTCTCTAACCTTATACTATCAGTTCATGTTGGTCATATGTGCATGTACCTCCTCATGTAGGTTCTTGATATGTTCAACAAATTCTTCTGCCTCAGCAGTTGTCCTCTCCCCTTGCTCCATCTTTCTCAGCTCTGGTGCAGTCCTTGGACTACTCCCATACCCAATTTGGAATGGTGATTTACCATTACTCCTATTTACATAATTATTGTAAGAAAATCCTGCTTGTGGTAAAATCAAATCCCATCCCTTTAGCTTATATCATACTAAACACCTTAGCAAGTTGCCCAGACTTCTATTTACTATTTCTATTTGTCCATCAGTCTATGGATGATGTGTAGAATTGAACTTCAATTCTATCCTCAACTTATTTCACAAAGTCCTTTAGAAATACCCCACAAATTTAGTATCTCTGTCAGAAACAATACTCTTTGAGAGACCATGTAGCCTCACCACTTCTTTGAACAACAAATCTGCAATATGTACTACATCATGAGTCTTGTGGCATGGAATAATATGGGTCATCTTGGAGAACCTATCAACCACCACAAATACTAAATCATTACCCCATTGTATCCTCAACAATGCAAGAAAAAAATCCATACGTATGTCCTCCCAAGGCTTTAATGGAATAGGAAATGGTTGATAGAGTCTAGTGTTATGACTAAATCATTCGGCTATTTGACATACTTGACAATTTTGCACAAACTTCTTCACATCCTGTGATAATTGAGGCCAAAAATAATGTTCTCTAATAATGAAAATGGTCTTATCCCAACCAAAGTGTCATGTCATTCCTCCACTGTGTTTCTCCTTGATCAAGTTCTCCCTCATAAAAATCCTTGGAATACACAATTGATTGCTCTTGAACAACATACCATCTTGAATCAAGTAATCTAACCACCTAGTCCTCTCTAGATTAATAGGTTCTTTACAAGCCTTCCATGCTTCTACAAAATTAGGATCCTCATGGTATAGATTCTTGAGTTCATCAAACCCAGCCACTTCAACCTGCATTATTGTCAGTAAAAATTGTCTCCTATTTAATGCATCTACAACCCTATTAGATCTTCCACTTCTATGTTTCAATACAAATGTATAGTTTTGCAGGAACTCTACCCATTTCAAATGTCTCTGATTCAATTTACCTTGGCTATTGAGGTACTGCAATGCTTGGTGATTAGTATACAAGTCAAATTCTTTTGGCAACAAATAATGCCTCCATTACTTTAAGGCCTTAACTATTGCATAGAACTCCTTATCATAAATAGAATACTTCTTCTTTGCATCATTCATTTTTTTCACTAAAATAGGCAATAGGCTTACCTTCATGGCTTAATACAACCCCAATAGCACTGCCACTAGCATAGCAACACACCTAGAACACTTTATTGAAATTAGGAAGTGCCAACACTAGTTGCTCTATCACCTTCTTCTTCAAAAACTCAAAAGTCCTTGTAGCTCATATAGTCCACTTGAACTCTTTTCTATTCCCCCTCATTGTTTTAGTCAAGGGCGCACATATGCTGCTGAAATTCCTAATGAACTTCCTATAAAAACTAGCTAGACCATGGAATAACCTAAACTCAATAGAAAATATTGGAGTAGGCCATTCCAAGATGGTCTTTACCTTCTTTGGGTCCATTTTGAGACCCTCAGCTAATACAAGAAACCCCAAATAGACTAACTCCTTTTTGACAAAGCTATACTTCTTCAAATTAATTAACAAATTCTCTTCCCTCAACCTTTCAAGGACAATACGAACATGTAATAAATGTTCATACAAAGTTTTGTTGAAAATTAAAATATCATCTAGATAGACAATAACAAATTTTCCCAAGAATTTCTTTAGTACCTAATTCATAATCCTCATGAAGGTGTTTAGCATGTTGGTTAGTCCAAAGGGCATGTCTTCCACTCATCTCCCTCTCATATCTATATCTGGTGATAGCCACTCTTGAGATCTATCTTTTTGAAGTACTAAGCTCCACTCAAATAGTTCATAAGATCATCCATTCTTGGCAAAGGGAAATAATACTTGATGGTTATTCTATTTATAGCCTAAGATTCTATACACATTCTCCACTATCCATCCTTCTTTGGTGCTAGCACTGTAGGTACTACGCATGGACTCAGACTCTCTTGAATCAAACCTTTCCTAAATAGCTCTTGAACTTGTCTATTTAGCTCCTTAGTTTCAATAGGAGTCATCCTATGAGTAGCCTTGTTAGGCAAACTAGCTCTAGGGATTAAATCTATTTGATGACTAATTTTTCTTACTGGTGGCAACCCTTTTGGAACATTATCAGAGATGGCATCTCCATACTCACTTAATAGACCTAAAACTTCAAGTGGAATTTCACTACTACCTTCCTTATCCTTTCTAGGAATCAAAGCATAACACATATGTTGATGTTTCATGCCATCTGGAAATTTTCTTCCATCAACAAGACATACCCTAGCACTATTGCATACCTTTTCACATTCCTTTATCATGGGCTTCAATTTGTGGGGAAGTCCATCCTTTGTTAGAGAGTATGTATTTGCATGACCATCGTGTACAACATGCCTATCAAATTGCCATGACCTTCCCTATAATAAATGGAAAACATCCATTGGAATGATGTCACAGAGAACCTCATCATGGTAACTCCCAATATTGAACTTTACTAGACATTGTTCACTAACCAGGACCTTATGATCATCCTTCACCCAAGCAATCTGATAGGGTTGGGGGTGTTTCTCCCTCTTGAGCTTTAGTTTTGAGACCATATCCTAAGACACCAATTTGTTAGTGCTTCCACCATCAATAATCACATCACAACATTTACCCTCGCACTTGAACCTGGTACAAAATAAACTCCTCCTTTGTACAGGTTCAATCTCACTTCTTAGTAAGACCCTTTCATTAACTAGAACCTCTCCTCTTTTTGCATCCTTTGAATGCAATGGTTGTGCATCCCCATCCACATAAGCAACCCTTGCTTGACCATTAGCTCTCCTATCTATCCTTCCTTGGCATTGAGGACATTCAAAGGCACGATGATCTTCTTCATTGCAATGAAGATAGGTACCACAAAAGCCTTCTCTTCCTAAACCTTTTCCACATCCTCTACCTCTTCCTCTCTGATCTCCAAAGTTTTGATCACAAGAGTAGTTGAAACCCTTATTTCTCTAGTTTCGGCTAGCACCCACATCTTCATTTTTCTTATGGTTCTCATTTCGGCCTCCAAATAACTTGCCACTACCCCTTCCCCCTTGTTCACACCCTCTTTTCCTTTTATCAAACCTTTTTTTAGCTTCTCTTCAACTCGCAGGGAAAAGTGGTATTCCTCTCCAAGTGCTCTATAGCCCTATGGACCAGATTTGCTTGTCCCCAATTTTTTGTGCCTTTACAAGGCCATTTAGTGCCTCAAATCTAAATTTGAAGAGCTCTTAGGAGGTCTCCAAGCAAATTAAAACTGCAATAACTTTCAAACTGTAAAGCCTTTTGACTTGATTCTTTTTCTGGAGTGCTTTAAATTCAAAATATAATCATCCCTCCAACTTATACCCTCTAACTCATCATAACTATGACTCAACTAAAAAATAACCAATTTTTAGCATTGACACATATCCCAAGATGCTCAAAAACTCTAACCCAAAAAACCAATAGTAGAACTATGAGAGTTGGAATCTTTATTTGACCCAAATGGGTATCCAAAAATGAAAACATTTAAACAAAAACTAATACTAAGCATATTTTGGGGTGATATAGGATTTCCCTTATGCCACTGGATGCTCCTACATCAAAGTGTGTGTGCCAAGACCTCTGATTAACATTTATCAGTTTCTGCACAATGGATATAATATTTTTATTGCTCAATTTTGCTTGACCATTTCTTTGTGCAAAATAATCTAAGGAATGAGAGAGAGTGATTCCATATTGATAGCAGAAGGCTAATATCTTCTGGGAGGAGAATTTTGTAGCATTATTGATAACAATCTTGTTGGGAACCCCAAACCTAACCAAAATATTTTGCTTGATGAAACTACACACCACTTCTGAAGTTGGTTGCTTGACCAGAATGGCTTCTACCCACCTTGTGAAATAGTTAGTTGCCATTAAAATGTGAGTATGTCTAGCAGTGGGTAAAGGATGGATAGGACCAATAAAGTCCAGTCCCGATTGTTGAAAGAGTTCTTCAATCACTACTAGTTTCAAGGGGAGTGCTGCTAATTAAACTTTCCCTTTAAAATATTCACAAGAATTGCACCTCTTGACCCATTCTTCTGCATCTTTGAATATTCCAGGCCAACAGAAAAAAGTTTCTTAGAATTTTATAGGCCGTTACCGATGCTGAGTAATGACCTCCACATGTTTCGTTATGAAATAATTAAAGCAACTATTTTCTCTATTCAGAGTCCACACATCTCAAGAAAGTACCATCTATCCCCTTTTTGTACAACATGTCACCCCAGATAATGTACTTTGTAGATTTTAGTTTTAAGGTCCTATTTTCTTTCGGTGATAGATGAGTTGGGAATTCTTCATATGTCAGGAAATAAGAAATATTGGAAAACTAGTCATCAATATTATCAATGAATAAAATAAATGGTATTTCTTTCTTTGTCTCTTCTTCATCTTTGGAAGATCCTTCTGCGATAGCTTTACACAAACTTTTTCCTCTAACAAGCTTCATAGGTTTGATACTAAGATCATGTTCTTGTACTTTAGTTATCTAGGAGGCTCTTTTGTTCACACCAATCTCCTATTTTGTTAGAAGATTTTTCACTGTTGAATCAGGAACAAATGCCTTGGAATGAGAGTTTAGGATGTAAAACCTAAATTGTTTCACTGCTCTAACCAAAGCATATGCATTCTTCTCAATCAAAGAATATTTCAATTCATGTTTCTTAAGAGGGACACTCATGAATGCTATCGGGGCCTCAAAATTGTCTTTTTCAGGTTGGGTAAGTATAGCAGACAAAGTGTTCTCATATGCATAACAATACAAATGAATTTTTAAAGAAAAATATGGATAAGAAAGGGTAGGGGCATTAGTAATCCCAACCTTGATTTGTTCAAAAGAAGCCTTACCTTCCTTTATCCATTTAAAATTTGTATCCCCTTTCATCATATCCATAATTTACTTTGTAATCTTAGAGAAGTCTAGTACAAACCTCCTTATGAAGTTGATCTACCCAAAGAAAGACCTGACCCCTGGTTTACTCATGGGAAGTGATAACTATTGGATAGCTTTCACCCTTTTAGGGTCTATCTGAATACCCTCTTTAGAGACAATGTCTCCAAGTAGTTTTCCTTCTGTCACTCCAAATATAGACTTCTTAGGATTCAGTGAGATGTCGTGTGTTCAACATCGATGTAAGATAAATTGTAGATGATGCACATGATCTCTTCTATGTTTTGAAAACACTGTAAGATCATCAAGGTACATGACAATGATCTTATTCTTGAGATCTATAAATGAATGATCCATTGCCCATTAAAAGGTGGCTTCACCATTTATCAAACCAAAAGACATATGATTGTAGGCAAACGTACCCCATGGAGTGGTAAAAGTTTTTTTATGTTGATCTTCCAACACAACATTGATTTAATTATAACTAGAGAAACCATCTAACATTGACATGAGATTAGAACTAGATACCAACTACAAGACATGATCCATGATAGGGAGCCCATAATTATCCTTAAGTGACTCCTGATTCAAATTCTAGAAGTTCACACATATTCTTATCTCACCATTTTTCTTCTTGACTGGGATGATATTGGCTACCCATGTTGAATGGTGGATAGGTTAGATAATCCTTGCTTTAAGCATTTTATCAACTTCATTGAATATAGCATTAGTGACCTTTAAATTGAATTGCCTTTGTTTTTTTTGGAAGGGAGTTGAACTAGGATTCAAAGAAATTTGATGTTTAAATTTTTCATTCATGAATTCCTTCAAATATTCATAACCCCAGGAAAAAAAATATTGGTAAGCCTTCAACAAATTTATGAATTCTCTTTTCCCTTCTAATGACAAATCTTTCCCTATTAGGACCATCTTTGGAATTTCTTTAGAACCAATGTTTACCTTCTCATAACCCAAAGAATTAGAAGATTTAGTATCTTTGATTTTCTCTTTCCTCTTATCTTCTTTATGAAAAAGACTCTCAAGGGTTACTGATCCTCTTGGAATAACATTACCTTGTAGTTGAATAATCTTAGGATTATCTCCTCTTATTCCATCATGATTCTTCATCTTGACATTATGTGATCCTTCAAAATTCAGGTCTAAAAATGGAGGTCTTCCCTCAAGAAATGCAATTATTTTCCCATCATAATCAAAGAATTGCTAGTGTCAATCATTATTTGGCACACTAGGTCTATGAATCACTTCTATTGTGTAAATATCTCTGTTGAACTTGGGATTAAGAATAAGGAGAGAGGTAGAGACTGCGAGATAATCTGCTTTGGAATTTTGGTCACGAGGAATAACAAATAAGGAAAAAGCATCAAAATTCTCAATTTCATCCCATACTCTAGTTCTATATGCCTTTAGTCTTGCATTCTTTGTTCAATATTGTCTTCATACCTAGTTGATAACTAATTCTACATCTCTTGATACCTTGAGTTGTTTTATCCCTTTTTCTCTTGCATATTTGAGGAAAAGCAGAAGAGCTCCATATTCTGTAGTAATCTTAGTGGTTTCAAAAACCAACTTATAAGCTTTTGGGAACTTTTCTCCTCTATCTGACATCAAAAATATCCTGACACCTAACCCAGATGAAGAAGAACTTCCATCAAACTCCATTGACCATAATTCATTGGTTATCTCATGCATAAGAAGCTTAGTTACATATTCTTCAGCGGATGTCATCATATATCTTCCATGTTTAGTATCAACATACAATATTTCAGTCCTTAGATCATCCAATTTCAAAACTGTATATTTATCTTTAGCTTTAGGATTAAGTTTAGCCTTTTTATCTCTAATTGGGATGAGGGAATGAGACATTTCCATCTTGATTTCACTACTAGGATCTTTGCAAAAACTTTTGCTCAATAGCATCCCAGAATTGGCTGGGATATCAGCGACCATGATATTCAATTTTAACTTCTTTTCTAGATGTGTTGCAAGAGCTACTTGGGCATCTTCTAACTGGCCAATCAATAGAACTTGTTTCACCTCCATGGAGTACACCTTTCTTGATGGTTTGTTTAGAGAAAGACTTAGTGTATGGGCCACCTTTGAAGGCATAACATTATCGAATGTACAAGAATGAATGATATAATTTCTTAACTTGCATTCAACTATATAGAGGGAGACATATAATGGATCAGGTTTCTCTGACATAGAAGCTGCAACAAATGATTCTTTCTCAATCATGAGCCCTTCCAAATTATTTTCCTCTTCTAGAGAAATTCCCGACTCATGATTGATAGTAATCTTAGGCAAAACTTTCCCTTTACCAATGCATTGAATTAGCCTATCTAACTAATGTGCATTGGCTTTTAGGTAGTCAAACTAAGAAATTTGTAACTTGGTCTTCTTATAATGATCAATAAAATCAAAAGAGACTTCAACAATGGAGAGGTTTTGACTTTATCTTCCTCCTTTTCCTATGAAGGCTCTTTTAGAGTATGCTTGTGAGATAGAGATCATTTAGCAATCTCATAAGAGGCTTTATCCTTTTCTTCTTTTCCCCACTTATATTCTAATCCCTATCTCCAATTTGGTGTAGATGCATTGCAAGAATGATTGTTAATATCTTTAGCTTTCCCACCATCAGATTCCTATTTTAGAAAGTTTATGGAAGAGGACACAATAGTAGGTTCTGTTGCATCTTTAGGGGTCACATATTCTTCTATTTTCTTAGTCACCAAATGCATTTGCATGAATTTGGCCTTCTTGGGACAATTTGCACCATCATGATATGTCATCAGGTGGAAATCACACATAACAACTTTTTTATTAGATGATGCGAGATGTTTGATGGCTAGTCTTGATGTTGGCTAGGGTAGCCATTTAGGTTGTTTGTTATGTTGATATGACATATAATTCCTCCTAGAAATATCTTGATACAAAGGTAGAGGATTTTGGGGCAACTACTTCTTGATTTGTAACACATCATTAGCCAATTTTTGATACAAAGGGTCAATGGTAGTAATGGGAGTTTGTTGATCCTTCCCTTTTTTTAGATCACGACTCCACTTAGTTGAACTAAGAAAGTCATCCTCCACCTCGATGGCTAGAGTTTGTGTGTCTACTGGATTAGAAGCTCTCGCTCTTCATATTTGAGAGATTACATTGGAAGGTTGATCATTGATGAAGAAAGTCATTTGATTTTGTTCAGTGGGTCTTTTTTTGATAGGAATTTAGTTCATTGTCTGGTTAAAATGAACAATGAATTCTTGCATTGGCTCATGAATTTCCTTTTTCAATTGGGTCAACTAGGAGAGAAGAAAATGTTCATCTTTAGTAGTTTCAAATCTAGTCTTGAAAGCTTGAATCAAGGTTTCCCATGAAGTCACTGATCCAGCTAGTAGTTGACCAAACCATTCAGTCGTAGCTTCTGTGAGTGTTTTAACAAAAAGACAAAGAGAAACCTCTTCATGTTGAATTGAAAGAACCTCACTTACCATAAAAAAAGGCACTAGTGTGTTGATCAGTGGTGACTTTTTCATCTCCAAAAAACTTTGGAAGAATTTTTTGGGAGCCAATGAGTATGTCATGTAATTGGTTCCCTAAAGCTAATGGACAAATAAAAGCTCCCCATAGGACTAGTAGTTGTGGTGCTTGATGTGCCATGATAGGAAGAATGATGTTCAAAGGCTACAAATTTATGGCTAGAGGTAAATGGGTACTTGATAGGATTAGAGCTTGAAATGCTAAAAGAGAAACAATAGCCTTGGGTGGTGAAGATGGCCTACTAACTAACTTAACCTTCTTCTTCCTTGTAGGAGTAACTGGCTTGAAATCTAACTTTGGAAGGGATTCAAAACTTAGTCTAGCAGACCCTTTTGTCTATCTACTCAAGTATATAGTTTGTCAGCCAGTTTATTGGTTATTATTTATTCGCCCCTAGATGTGACCAAGATTTTGCCTATTTCTTCTCGGGATAACTACTATTCTTTCAACAACTATAACATTCTGACCAATAGGAGCTCTTTACAAGATTTCCCCAAATTCTTCTTCTTCTTCAAGTACTTGATTTACTTGATGATATTGTTGTGCACTTCATCCACACCTCCAAGCTAGAGTGTTCAAGTCTGAAACAATACCCTCCTGGGTGTCTTGGAAGCAAAGGTTTGGTTGGAGAACTAGAAAAATGTTCTTATGTGGTAGAACCATTGTGCTTCATCATAGGTAACTATCAATCTTTTCTAATTTAGTATCACCAACAGAGTCACCAAAAATCTATTGATAAATAGATTTGTCACTTAGAAAATACATGATTTAGCCTAATGGAGTGTGTGGCAAATCAATTTCTCCAACAATTGGATAAGCCCTTGATATTTGACCTTCCTCTTGTTGGAATTATATTGTATTTGTCATTACTAACAACACTTACTCGATTCTAAATGATTATCAAGTTCATCACTCAGTCTACAGTGTATACTAAGCATTCAGTAGTTACCGTGTAGGTTCATCACTTAAGTAGTTCATACTGAGCATTCCTAAAGCTATCGAGTGAGTGTGCAATCAAGTAAGTTTATACCGAGCATTCATGAAGCTACCAAGTGGGTGTGCAGCCCAATAGTATCTACCAAGCATACAGTATTCACTGACCTTCATAGTGTTTACCGAGTGATGGAAGCCTAGTGTTTACCAAGTAATGAAAGTGTAGTGTTTACCAAGTGAAAGCAAGCTAAACGAAGGATTCAGTTTTTATCGAGTGATACTATATCTACCGAGTCTCCAATGGATACCTAGTTTAGAACTACATCAAGTGATTAGTATGGACCGATCCTTCACTTCTACCAAGTGCATGATGATGTAGAGTAATGCAGTGGACATCGAGTATCAGAAGGTCACCAAGTTAGTTTAGTGAACCTGAGTTATTTACTATTTGGTCGACTCAGTAATATTTTGTTCACTTGTATTTTGGCCGACCTTGCAATTGTAATTATTGGAATGGTGTATATGTAATATATTATATCATTTACAATGTATGAAGGATGTATCAAGACAGACATGTAATACTTTGAGAAGAATGAAAGTGAATTAGTAGCAGAGCAAAGTATTCAGCAAGGTCTACAAGGAGCAGTAAAGATTCATCAGTCATAAGAGGTGATCTGTACTTCAAAGATCTAACTAGAAATCAAATTGTAAGTAGATCCATTGTTTTATCCTAATAGGTGAATCAATTTTGTAAATCCTTTTATAGGGTAGACTTAATAGTCTTTGTATAAATCTCCTAACAGAGTGCATACTTCACTGTATGTTTGTAAATCCTCTAACAAGGTGGACCTAGTAGTCCTTTGTGCTCCTAATAGGGCAGATCACTAGAAGTGGTCAATGTAAGCCTTAACAGGCCAACTTCATACTATAGTAATGAATTTTTGTGCGTATCATCCCCACCCTAGTTTTACTTTCTATTTGCAAAGTTTCTGGGTTGCCAAATCATTGTGTACATATGTTATGGATGTTTGATTTCTCATATATACAGTAGATTAGATAAATGAATGGTGAATAGTATATATGGTTAAAGTGCTGAATTGTTTAAAGTTTTGAAGTTACTGATTCACATGTCCCCTCTCAGTAACCTATCATATCTTAAATATTTCCAACAATTGGTATCAAAGTGTTTGTGGTTCTTAGGATAAAGTTTGACAACTTGAGCAAAGATCAAGGATAATTGAGATATTCAGACTTGATAAAGCTATTAAAAATGAAAAGCTAGATCTGGAAATGGCCATGGCTCAACTCAAAGAAGCAAACGGGCATCTTTCTCAATCCTTGAAGAGAAGGAAGGAACTTGCAAGACAAATGAATGACCATCAATATGTTGAAGAAAAGATTGAAGACCTTTTACCATTAAGCAGTTTAGATGAAGCTAATGAGGCAATCAAGGAACTCCTAACAAAAAATGGCTCTCTGCAGGAAGAAGTAAGAAAGCTTAAAAGAGAACAAAAAATCCAATCAATAAGGCTATGTGAAGTTTTAGAATAGAGAAACAAGGCAACTGAAGACTTAGATACAAGAAATAATCAATCCAATCAGCATGAAGATCTTGTGGATCAACTATCTAATGCAAATGAAGAAATTATGAATCTTAGATCTGAAAATGAAAGCCTAAGGAATGATTTAATCACTAAAAGAAAAAACAATGAAAGCTTACAAAGAGACTTGAGATCTGAAAAGAAAGTCAATGAAAGAATAATGAAATCTCAAGCAAAAATGACTCAATTAAATCAACAAAGTGAGCAAAATCTTCATAGACAAAAAGGTAAAGCTAGACTTGGTTATAAGGAAAAAGGTGAAACCTCCAAACAAGGTGCCCAAAGGAATAAAAGACCTACTTGAAATCACTATGGTAAGTTAGGTCACACATCAAACAATTGTTGGAGCAATGGAAAAGGTAAATTTAATGGCAAATGCTACAATTGTAGTCAGCATGGTCATAAAACTAATGAATGCAAGGAGAAACCAAAATTTGAAGGAAATTGTCACAAATGCAATAAGCATGGTCACAAGGCATTCCAATGCAAATCCAAATCATTCAATCCATCTAAACAACTTGTTAAAGAAATATTTGGATGGGACTACAATACCTGGTGCAAATGTCATTATTGTGGAGAAAATGGACATATTGGTATAAACTGTGCAAGAAATCACCTAAGGAAGAAGGACACTACTGTAAGGTGCTATACATGTACATAACTCGGTCATATAGCTAAAAACTACATGAAAATGGGAAGATTTGAAGATAAAAAGAAAGCTAAAGCTAAAAACATTAGAAAGTAGATGAGGCAATAGTGGATTCCTAAATCCATCGAGAAAAATAGTTCAAATGATGGCAATGTCACTCAAGAAGTGGGTGACTCCACCATCTCCAGTTAGATCCATAAACAAGAATATGGAACTGCATCTTGTAGTGACATCTCAAGCAGTTCCAAAATGAAAGAAAGAAAAATGATCAAATCAGTAGTCTAGATACACAAGGATCAAAGAAAGTGTATCTTTCGCCAAGTTGCATCTACCAAGGAAAGTCGGTTGAAGACCTCGCCGAGCTAGGTCGGGAGCAACAAAAATCTTATTCGATCACCAAGTTGCAAGCTTCTACCGAGCAAGTGAATGATAGCCTGTCAAGCACTATGTCATCTCAGCTACTTTCATACCAAGCATTTATGGAAAAAAAAAATTCAAAAGGGCATAATTTGATTTCATTCTTCACCGCAATTATAGAGCTAAGAAATTTCCAACAACTCCAAAGCAAATTCCAAGCGATTTCAAGCAATTTTCAAGTGGAGAATTTTCTTAGAATTTTCTTACACCTACTGAGTAGAGATGGCATCCAGGAGTAGCAACAAAACCAAGGCAAAAAGACGTTCAGAAATGCTAGTTAAAGGTGTGGAGTGGAAGGCGTCGAATTTCAAGCTAGTTCCAGCAATTGCAGAATCACTCGACCCCAATTGAGCTCAATCACAAACTCCACCAAAGGTACTTCTTATAAACAACATTCGTGCACATTTCAAATGTTTTGTTCAAGAGATTGGAAACCTAGAGATAGATAATGCCCTAGGTGAAATGAGTGTTGATGGCTCTTTGAAATTCGAGCATAAGCATCTAGAGACCAAAGGGTTAAACCATATCTTGCATATGCCAAGAAGTTTCCAAATTAAGTGGATTAGGTACATACTCAATCATGTTCACAATGGGAAACTATGGTTAGAGAAGCTAACTTGTTAATCACAAAGAAGATGATTCATAAGATTACCAGTCTCCCCATGCTAAGTAAAGCAAAAACTACCAAAACCCTAGGTCGAGAGGAGTTATAGAACAAAACCCTAGCTGAATGGGACGGTAGAGGTTTGAAGCTTAGCACTGTATCTGATGTTAAATTAAGGTTTGACATTCATGTCATTGCCCACAAAATTTATAGCTCCAATCATTTGAATAGTGTGCCCTGTGAGGCTATTGATTTGGCATTCAAAATTGTGAAGAAAAATCTCAAATTTGACCTGTCAGAATTGTTGTTGAAACAATTTAACAAGAATATGGACAACCTAAGGACTTCAAAGAATAATCCCTACAAATTTGGTTCCCTATTAATTTTTTTATTTTTCTATATTCAAAAATTCTTTCCATCCAAAAGAACTATTGTGTGGAGAAAAGATGTTCCAATTTTATATCAGATTAATGAGCTTATCGCTAGCATGGGTGAAAACTTTGAAAAGGTTATGGATAACTATTTTGAAGACTTCAAGGAAAGAATGAATAACAAGTTCCAAATTCCACCCAAACTAATTGAAGATTACAAAGATGATGTATGCTTCATGGTTGACTGTGATAAGGTATACATTCAGGGAGTCAGACCTCGAGTTGCATGGGTGAAACCTCTTCCTTATGAGGTAAATATTGATGAGGCCAGGGACATTATTGAAGCACTAGTAAATGAGCTTGTAGATCCTAAGCTTCTTTCCTTTGGCACTTATCATGAAGCCAAGACTAGAATTGAGCTTGAAATCAAGCTACCCCAGGATATAAGCAAAGGCAAGAGAAAGATAGCAATCAAGCAAGTTGAATGTAACATTATTAGGAAATTTTGAAAGTTCTTTTAATAATGTAGCATCACTTTTTGCCAAACTTTGTGATGTTTCTGGTTTTACTAAAGAAATAAAGGATAACCTAAATAAGATTGACATTGATATGTAATCAAATGCATCCAAGTTAAAGGTGGACTCCTCCTCCACAACCTCCCATCACACCAAAATTAGATATTTGGCAGATGTACAGGCAAAACTATTGAGAGAGGAAGCAAGGATCTAGTCTACACTCATAGATATCCAAAACATGATCCTTCCTATCATGGACACAATGTAGAAACATCTTGCTCATTGCAAAACATTAGTCCAAGATCAGAACTTCTCAGTGGCTGATCACTTGATCCAATTATTAGTAGAAGTTCAAATTTCTCTCTCCACCTATCAAATTTTGCAGCAGACTTGGGATAATACTTTTGCCACCATCCTTAAGGTACATCAAGAATTTCTATCTCACTTTGGTGTAGTCATATAGACTATATATATGTAGTCCTTTGGAATTATTGTCAAAAAGGGGGAGAGATTCAACATAATAAATGAGGAGAATTATCACTATAAGTGATAGGGTGAGTTAGCACTCATTAGAGTTAGCATGTGTACATAAGTATCTTTCTATATACATTGTAAGTCATCAAGAAGGTACATAGAAATGTATATGCAACAGTTCTACAAAGATCAATTTTGAAAAAACCAAAATTCATTGAGTCAGGTTATGTACATATGTTTTGGCTTATAAGTGTTTTTCCACTAATGCCAAAGGGGGAGATTGTTGGCATTATATTGTATTTATCATTAGTGACAACACTTACTCGATTCTAAATGATTACCGAGTTCATCACTCAATCTATAGTGTATACCGAGCATTCAGTGGTTACCTTGTAGGTTCATCACTTAAGTAGTTCATACCGAGCATTCCTGAAGCTACCAAATGAGTGTGCAGTCAAGTAAGTTCATACCGAGCATTCATGAAGCTATTGAGTAGGTGTGCAGCCTAGCAGTATCTATCGAGCATATAGTGTTCACCGAGCTTCATAGTGTTTACCAAGTGATGGAAGCCCAATTTTTACCGAGTAATGAAAGTGTAGTGTTTACCAAGTGAAAGCAAGCTAAATGAAGGATGCAATTTTTATGGAGTGATACTATATCTACCAAGTCTCCAATGGTTGCCGAGTTCAGAACTATGTCAAGTGATTAATATAGACCGAGCCTTCACTTATATCGAGTGCATGATGATGCCAAGTAATGCAGTGGACGCCGAGTATCAGAAGGTCACCGTGTTAGTTCAATGAACTCAAGTTATTTAATATTTGGTTGACTCGGTAATATTTTGTTCACTTGTGTTTTGGCCGACCTTGCAATTGTAATTATTGGAATGGTATATATTTAATATATTATATCATTTACAATGTATGAAGGATGTATCAAGATAGACATGTAATACTTTGAGAAGAATGAAAGTGAATTAGCAGCAGAGCAGAGTATTCAACAAGGTCTACAAGGAGTAGTAAAGATTCATCAGTCACAAGAGGTGATCTGTACTTCAAGGATCTAATTAGCAATCAAGGTGTAAGTAGATCCACTATTTCATCCTAATAGGTGAATCAGTTTTGTAAATCCTTTAATAGGGTAGACTTAACAGTCTTTGTATAAATCTCCTAATAGAGTGCATACTTCACTGTATGTTTGTAAATCCTCTAACAAGGTGGACCCAACAGTCCTTTGTGCTCCTAACAGGGTAGATCACCAAAAGTGGTCAATGTAAGCCTTAATAGGACAACTTCATACTGCAGTAACAAAGTTTTGTAGGTATCATCCCCACCCTAGTTTTACTTTCTATTTGGAAGGTTTTGGGGTTACCAAATCACTGTGTACATATGTAATGGATGTTTTTTTTCTCATATATACAGTAGATTAGATAAATGAATGGTGAATAGTATATATGGTTAAAGTGTTGAATTGTTTAAATTTTTTAAGTTACTGATTCACCCCTCCCCTCTCAGTAACCTATCATATCTTAAATATTTCCAACACCTCTATGTTTAGAGGGGAAACTCCCTTGTAAGCTAATTTTTTAAATTTTTCAATAAAAATAATTAGAACTTAGAATATAAAAAGGAAACCATTGATAGAAAATGTACCACATGAGTTCAATGTTTCCATAAAATCAATGTAAACTATTAATGTAAACAATCAAGAACTACACTTGAGAGCTATCACTGACACAATGTTGATTCGATAATTTATGAACATTTGCACAATAACATGAAAACACCCATTACACAGAAAGAATCAACATTTCAACTTTCATATATGTAAAAAGAGAACTCAAAATGTGTTTCCTTTTTATTTCTTTGCACCAAGAACATAAAAGAAATTTGTAATCACAAGAATAAGATCTGTACACACTTTCCAAAAATTGCCTTGTTATCAAAACATAAGTGTTCCTTGTCTCCAAGTCCAAAAAAGTTCCTTATTACATTGAGATTCATAAATTTGTATCTATTCTAGAATAACTAACCTTTTAGGTTCATAAATACTCAAAAAGTTAGATTTTGGACTACTTTGAAGATAGTTCGTAACCAACTCTAACTTTCAATGCTTAACTATAGTTTTAAAAAGTTAAGACATTGACCAAAACCAAAATTAATTCTAAAGCTAACATTTTTTACAAAATATATAAACAAAAATCTAAGACAACTTTAGATATATCCACTTCTAACTTTCAACTATAATCACTAATATTTCCAGAGCTTGCTCTTTGATTTATAGCTATTGTGAGTAGCTGAGTCAAGTTTGCCTTGTATGGTCTAAATGATTTGATGACCTATTCCAAAGCCTTGTTTCTAATGATGACTAAACTCTGCATTTTCAGGTTGTATAGATCATGTTTCTTTCTAACTTCATCCAGCTCTAGGATATAACCTAGAAATTTTTGAATACAAAAGTCCAACATTGCTAAGAGACTACTCAATCTCATCATAATGCTAGCATCTGAACTTTGTTTACTACCAAGTTCAGTGTAGATTTTTAGCTCTATGCACTCCAAAATGGAAGATATGTCTAGATCCTGAGTATGTTCGCTAATAGGGATACCTTCTACAATCATTTGTATATTCCCCAAGGCCTTCTTTTTTAGTAATACACAGGAGTTAAGAATTACTCTCCTTCATCCAATCGTTGATTCATGCTATCAATCTTCCATCTGATGTTTTCTAGCCATATGTCAATTTTCTCTTCTTCTCCACTAGTGACTAACTGTAGCAATTTGACTATATCATTATCCATTCATTTAATCTCTACTAAATTAGCATCAATTTCTCTCCATAATGTTTGTTGTTCCTTGAGAGTTGTTAACTCTATTTAAATGTTTTTTTTGTATATGATCCACTCCATATGTAACCTTAACCTCTTGAAATAGGCTTGATGTTCATTCTTTCATGCTTTTTATCCATGCTTTCACCATCTTACCATAAGTTTTTCATTCTCCTATGTCTTGAATGGTTTCTTCATCAAATATTTTCTTGGGATCTCCTATGGTTTTTGTAGATGAGCCAATATTTGGAAAGGAATCACCGACCATCAATCAAATGCATGAAGAAAGGGCTCAAACTTGAAACTTGAGTTGATTCTTAGCTTGTTTATCTCTCCTTGGTTGTTCCATTAGGATAGCAGCTAACACTTGAAAATTGTGTTCTCTTCCTTCACAGGTGGTCCAACCTAGATCCACTTTAGCAATGTTGAAATCAGCTTCATTTGCCTCATTTATCTCTTTCTCTATGATTGGTTGTGCAATTTCAACAAATAAGTTTCTTGAGGTATGATTCACTGCCAGTCTAGAATCTATTCTAGTCTTCCTCATTTTTGCACCTTTATGCACTAAATTAGCTATGACATCCAGGTTTGGTGCTTCCAATTGAATCATTCTTTTCTTCTTTCTCTCTATGTTTTAACCAAGATGTTGAAATACGAGTAGATGGGTTGATTACTAAAGGAACTTGTAGGACTATAGATGATAAATCCAAGTTATGTACATTTTCTACAACTCGTATCTCTTGAGTTGCTTCCGCACTTTCAGTAGATAATGAGTGTGCATGAGACACTATGGGTTTTAAAGTCTTCTCCTTGGGTTCTGATCTCCTCTTCCTAGTAATTGTATTGAGTTCACATGTTGAAACTAGATCAACTCCTTTGTCCAAATCTTCACCATCATCTCCACCTTGTGTGCTGTGTAAAGAACTAGAGGAAGTAGGGATAGAAGATGGAATGGTTGTCCAATTGATGTACCTTCTTGAGAATTATTATTTTTCTTTGCACTGCCTCTTCCTATTGATCTAGTAGCTTTGGCTTCTTTAGATTTATTTCTTAACCAATTTTTAGTTTGTTAAATCACAAAGAAGGTCCTTTCCTTGAGGTCTTTCAATTTCAGTAGAGACCAATTAATATACAGAAATTCTAACAACTATATCTTCTCAAAGAAGAAAGGATCAATTAAGTCTAATCCATCCTCTTTTATGCCTATCACATACCATCCCACTTTGTAATTAATGATTTTTTGTACTATGAATCTCATCTAGTCTCTTCTTCTCACTTCGAAGTCATTTTCATAGTTCACTCAATAATCTTCCATTGTAGGGAAATGGAGATAGTTAGGTCCAAGTGCCAAGTTATTTTTAACATATCCACTGCCATCAAATGGGAAGCAACTATGAAAAGAGTGAAAAGTTGTGTTCACCATGGATCTCTCGATATTTTGAGCATCTAAAGAAGAAAGACAACTATAGTGCCCAATACTGATTGGGAAAGGGATTCAATCTTTTGTTCCTACACTTTTTGTTTACCTAACCAATTTGTCTGTGAACTTCTTAAAACACCAACCTATCATCTATGAAATGAGGCAACATGAGAGGACAATCTTGAAAACCTCCAATACATATGTAAGTGAACCAGGGGTATTGTATGAGGAAGCTTTCATAAGTACTGACGAGACTGGCTACTTCAAGAGAAATTTGAAGTCCTATATCTCCCTATAGTTTCTTGGTTGTGAGCATATAAAAAGCATCATGCACCCTGTGGAAGTTTGCTTTGCTTTTTTTAAATTACAATTGGGGATAATAATTATAAATTTTTGTTGTTAAGTTATACTTCCCATAAAGATTAAGACCAGGCCATGACTTCATAGTAGCAATTGTGTACATTAGGTATGAGGACATGTAAAATGTTTGACTTGCATTGAATTCGATTAACTGATGATGAAGGGCATCACTAATTATTTCTCCCCAATCTATAAATTGGTTTCTAGTGGTGATGGTATTAATGTACAAAAACATCCAATCCTAAAAATCTTAAACTATATGATTTCTCACCACTCTATTAAGAAGAATTATCATACCAAAAATGTCTTCATTAAAGATATTTCTATGTACCACTCTTGATAACTATGACTGTCCTTGTCTAGGTTGATCCAACCAACTCCTAGTAAAGGCATTCATACATATTTTCTTATTCTGATGGAAGTATCCTTGGGAACCTTCTCTAGAAATTTTTGTGTATTATTTTCTTATTGGCAATCTGAATGTGGTGAAGATGGACACTAGATCTAGCCTTGCCATGATAATACCTCTTGAGGTCTTGATGTCTTTGGAATTCTGATCATACACCTTGATACATTCCAAAACTAGTTCTACACATTAAACTACAAGTGGGAGTCCTCCTGCATGGGATAGACCACTTTCCAATGTTCATTGCACTAGGGGTGATTTATCTTTTCTGGTCATCATTTTCCAAAAGTTTGTAATTTCCATATGTGCCATCTTTGTATCTGATATCTCGGGAAGCATGCTTGTTAATATCATAGGAGGCTCTCTACCTTGGAATTTGTACCTCATTGTATTGCTCAAAAAACTCCTTGTTTGGGTGGTTTGGCTTTGACATCTACCAACGTATCATCTCAAAGTTCTGTTTGTGACAAATTCTGAAATGTAGTTCTAAAACTTTGATTATTGTGCTTCAATTACTTTGATGAATGTCTAAAATTGCTTACACCCCATCTTTTGTTTAAAACTTCTCTTCATAAGACCATTTTGATGTGATCAACTTAAGGTATCAAAATTATTCTTGTCACTGCCATGATATTGGTGGTCTTCATGGGGATTTCAAGCATTCCTCTCATGCATAGAATTTAAAACTTATCATATTCTCCATAGACATTTGGTTAAACAATTATCAGCCATCTTCTATATCATATGAGTGTTCCTAAAAGTGTTTCTTGACAACTCACATTATTTATTTTTACCACTATATGATGTTTTGTGATATCACACTAGTAGCTTGAGTTGATGCCAGGAAATCATTCACTGTCTATGATGCTCATTATTTCAACCATGACATGCACACTCTATTTGAATATCTTTTTAAATTGTGGCATTACCATGTGGCTTGCTTGCTCAATACTTGAATAGTTCTTCATCAACCTCTTTAAGGTAATGTGTCAACTCACTCATTCACTATGTCTTCATGTTTTGTCTTATATTAGCAATAGAAAAGACAATCCAGCCTCAATGTGAGGGGCAACTCTTTAATGCATTATGTCAAATAATTGACAAGCTAAACATAAATCTTTGACCAATCTTAGTGATAGAATGAATGGTATGTCTGGCTTGCTTCAATGCCTTATATAGGCTTGTGTTTTGAAGGTTATGTCAAATAGTTGACACACATTATTATTGTCACCTTCAAATAGTTGGAGTGCTGAAACTATCTTGCAAGGATGAATTACCAATTCTAATCCCAGTTAATGTCTTTGTGAGCTGAAGAGTGGGCTACATACAAGTGTGTTAATCTCCATCAAGGCCACAGGTCTCAACTTCAATATTAAAGTTCCAAACAATACTAAAATATTAAAGCTTTGAAGTGAGATGTGGAACATGTGGTTATGATTCTAGTGAGGTTTTGGTGTCAAGCCTTCTGCAACACTTTGCATTCTACTCTAAAAATCTTTTCCAATTGTTTGTGCATTAAATTAAGAACCTTCACTATAACATGGGCACCATTAGGTAGGATTCCTTTGTACATTGATCCAAATCTATTTGTTTTTGCTAGGAGCTACTCATATGAGATATGTGGATGCTCCACCTTTTTAAGGATTTTACCAATTGTTTGTTTAAATTCTGCTCTACTGAGTCTACTTTGCAACTTTCTTTTCCACAAAATTCCCAAAACTAGACAACAAATTATGAGAATGGTAATAGCAACTAGTGCACCTAGTATTTTGAATGTCAAATGGCTTCTCCCCTTTGAAGTGTTGTCTACTAAATCATAGTTTTTCAAGTTCAAATGCTCAATTCTTTTTAAAGACTCTAGAAATCAACTTGTTAATTTATTGTTTGACAAGTCCAACCAATCAAGAGACCCTAAAGCCTCTGGAATTTCACCATTTAATTTGTTGTTTGACAGGTCCAATAGCTTAAGCTAATTCATATCCCCTAAAGCCTGTAGAATTTCACCTATTAATTTTTTGTTTGATAGGTCCAACTTCTTAAGCTGACTCATATTCTCTAAAGTCTCTAGAATTTCACCAGTAAACATGGTGCTGGAAAAATCCAAATAGTATATAAATTTCAGGTTGCATAGAGTAAAAGGAATCTTGCCTATCAAGGAATTGTGGCTCAGATCTAGAACACCATCTTGATCCCTACCAAGCAAGGGAAGGTTGCCAATTCCTGATGGAATTTCTCCTATGAGATTGTTTCTATCCAATTTGAGCTCTTGTAGGAGCTTACAATTTCGTATATTCAATGGGATGATTCCTGTTAGATAATTTTTCTATAAATACAAAGTAGTCAAGTGCTCAAGGTAATTTTGGAGGATATGTTGCTAGATAATAGATTGTGACTCAAATCCACAAGAGTCAAATTAGATAAATTTGATGAGAAGTTGTGAGGTATCTCTCTAGAAAGATGATTAAAGGAAAGGTCCAGATCCTCCAGACTACTTAATGATAACAATTGGGGAGGAATGAATCCTATCAATTGATTGTGGCTGAGATCGAGGACATGCAAATTTTTCAAAGAAGACAATTGGGTCAGAATAAGCCCTTTTTTTCATTATAGCTTAGATCAAGGACTTGCAGATTTCTCAAAGGAGATAATTGTAGGAGGATAGGTCCTAAAAAATTGTTGGAAGAGAGACGCAAAAATTTCAAATTGGGAAAGCTGGCAACACAGTCAGGGATTAGGCCTTGTAGGAGGCTATTACTAATTTATCAAGAAGTTGAAGGGATGGAAACTGACAAACATACAACAAAATACTAGTGTTCCTAATATAAAAATCAAACAAGTCAAGCCCAACAACATCATCATCTCCATTTTCACTATAACTGACACCATGCCATTGGCATGGGTCGGACTGAACATCCCAAGAAGACTTGGGGCTTAAATAAATGGAGATATTTTTTAGAACTTCAACTTGTGTGGTGTTGAGAGAGATTGATAAAGTTAGAAATGATAGCGTCAAGAATAACAGAGGAACAAGATGTGTGCAAATGTACCTCATTGTAGACTAGTGTTGATCCCCATTCAAAGATGTTGGGATTTTAGTCATTCGAAGTAGTGCAATTATATGTATAAACTTCAAATTGGTTCAGTAAGAGAAAAATAGTGGTCAGCATTAATATAATGATTTAATGGCTCATAAAGAGTCCACCAAGGATCAAGTCTTGCTAAGTGTAAGGCCCAAAGACATCATAAGGGATGAGGTTAGGATCGTGCCCCAGGAAAATTTGGCAGCGTGGATGCTCCTCAGTCCTTGGCTCTTAGCCAAAGAGGTTTCAGGCATGCGTGGGCCCATGTTAGGTACCTAAAACATCTTTGTGGATGACCTCCATGAATTTTTTTTTGTATGAATTAAATATTGTATTTATAAATTATATTGTTCTTTAAGTTATCAATGAGGTTAGATGTTTATGTTAATTTATATAAACTTCAGTTTGATTAAGTAAGAGACAAATAATGAAACAAAATATAATCTTAGTCAATGTTAATATAATGATTTTTTTATAAACTTTCTATGAATTAAATATTGTATCTACAAATATATTTTTCATAAGATCATCAATGATGTAAGATGGTTCTAATTTATTGGTTTATGTAAATATTCTTTTATACAATTTTTTTGACATCCTCTATTGCTCTTATTTTAAAAGTAAGATTATCAATGAAGTAAGATGGTTCTAATTTATTGGTTTATCTAAACATTTTTTTATACAATTTTTTTGACATCCTCTATTGCTCTTATTTTAAAAGTTCAATTAGTGTAGAATTTTTATAGTGATTAAAAAATAGAGCAACTTTAACAGAAAAGAAGAAACTAAGATAAGAGTAAAATTCAATCTTTTATTATTCAATGTTTACAATAAGCATACCATAATTTAAATAGTAAATAAAAATAAATTAGATAAGGTCTTAAATTTAGAGCTTCAATTATGCTTTAATTATGTTCTTAAGCTAACAATTACCATTCTAATAATAGTTATCATTTTTATTTGTGAAATTACTAATAAATCACGAGACATTTGTTTATTAGTTCCTCCAATACCTATGGAATCATTTAGTTCCATTTTTTTTTTGACTAAATTGATTGACCAATAGCTATAAAGTATTAAATTCTATTAAGGAAAAACTTTATAATTGATTATTATTTTTTTAATAAAAAAAAAAGATTGTTCTTATTTTTCATTGGATAGAGCAATAAAGAAAATCAAAATTTTTCACAAGAAATTAAGAAACAATACTTCTAGAAATCTCTATTAAAATTGGGAAAGTTCTAGAGTTCTCTATCTAGACAAGCTTACATATCAGAGGGCACAAAAATGATTGTTGAGTTGCATAGAAACAATGGTTGAGTTGCCCCATGCATATTGTTTTGATTAGGAAGTAAATGAGATCAATGGTACCTTGATATACCATGGCCATTGGAGTAGCTTTCTTTAACATTTTTGGCACAAATTATTGTTGAATTTGGTTTTATAGCATAGAATATGTTCAGATTTTTCTTTGAATGTCTCTTAACATAATGCTTGGTTGTTAAATGGCGAGTGTTGCCTAAGGCCCTTATCATCGTCATTGTCATTTCTTCAATTTGTAGCTGCTTCATTTAGCACAATTGGCACTCTTTCTCCAAATAGGGTGCCGAAAAATTTAATTCCTTTTTCCTCAACAAATTGATTAGCATCAAGGAGCTCTCTATTGCATACATAGAAATTAACCATAAAAACTAATACACACACACACACACACACACACACACACACACACAGGTTTTCTATAGTTAATTTGAAGCTTGACAATAAGGATATGACTCAAAACTCACTCAATTGTGGATGAACAACTACTTCTAGTAGAAGATTCAACGCCTGTGGTGGAGATGATTTTCTAGGTAGGAGAATCCCCAAAGGAGATGTCCTAGCCCCCAACAAATAAGCACAGAGTGGAAACATAATAACAATGCAAGATTTGATATCAAATCACCACTCTTTATTCATAAAATAATTGACACATGCAATGTTTCAGGCTATAAGGCTTTCCCAATTATGGCCAAATACAAAGCAATTACAATAATAGTTCTGTAAGATCCCTCAAGATCCAACCCGAACACTAGCTAGTCTAGATCCACACTCTAGTAGAAACCTCCAAGGAAGATCTAGCTAGTACTTGCAAGCCCACCAAGCAATCTCCTTATTTCTAAACTACACCCACTAGCTCTTCTCACAAACTCACAACTCCATCACAATCCTACGATAAACTGCCTCACATTTGGCACTCTATCCACAGACTCAAGAAAACTTTCCCTTTAGCTTCCTCCTCCTCTCCAAGCTTCTACTAAGAAGAGATCTCACCTTGAAGCTTTCACACCTTGAAGCTTGATTAGAAATGCCCATATGCCTTGCTTAAATAGGCACTTACCATCCAAGATGTTACCAACACAACCAATGTGGGATAAAAGGTAAATGCAACTACCCTTCAACAAATATTTCATTCCCACCCAAATACAACTAAGCACCACTACATGACCCAAAAAATATTAAATACATGATTTAATAAAATATCCACAACCTTCTAAAATTCTACCTACACACCTCGATAAATGGAATGACAACCATTTTAATTTATTTTTTATATTTATGCCACCTATGCACCTCAAAAATAGAAATTCCTCTTTTTTTTCTCTTTTTCCTTTTTAAAATTTTTTTCCCTCTAATTTTTGTCACTTTCTTTCTCCTCCAATTTTTTTCCATGCAAGATGCTCTTACATCAGACTCCCTAGGTAGATAGAAAAGTGTGTCTGACACTTTGACACCAAAAGAAAGATCTACAACCATCTTCATGTTCACCATAGTTTTCCACCTCAACAAGGACAAGAAAACCAACATGAAAATCTTCCACATCTACATCCATATGTCAAACACCAAAATATCAACCATCTAATCAGCATGCTCATTCCTAGGAACAAACTGAACATAATGCTTCATCAAAAAACCCTCATTCACATTAGCAACTAGTGAATCCACACTAGTAGCAACAAACCTTGCATCAGCAACAACATGTAGATCTCCATCAATGCATTCCAAACTCACAACACCGGCAGTCTCATTACTCACAACAAGATGCTCTACAAAATAAAAGCCACCAACACCAACAACTGGATCATCCATGACCCATTGCTCTACAATATCCATGTTAGACTCAACCAACTAATCATGAAAACCAATCTCCATCCCAACATCAACAAGGTTAGGAATATCTTTAGCAACAACCTCTAGTTGCTCTGTAGGTTTTGCATTAGGCCCCACAAACTGATCAACAAAATAAACATCTTCCATCTTGACCTTACGATGCCATCTTCTCTCACAAACAAGTCTCTTAACTGGCCAAACAACTCTCTTTTGAATCGGTAGACTCTAGCTCCACAAACAACTATAGAATTCCTTCCTCACCCCATCCTTAACTCAATCAACCAAGCTAGCTTCAAACTAAGTAGATATCATAGAAAGCCTCCTCTCGACCACATCACAAAGATTTGCAATCATCTCAAGGTCCAATTCTCTTGGAGCCATCTCCCAAGATCTTCATAAAACCTCTGCAACAAATCCTTCCCATGCTCCTTGTGACAACCTAAAATTGTTTACAATTTAGATCACAACCTACCACCTTGCATGAACAATCAGGAACCACACCATAGATCTATATTCTGCAAATGATCATGCCTTAACAAGTTTAGTCTTCCATCTTTGCATCTATCGATCAATCTGCATGTCCTCCCAAGGTCTCGGTGAAAACTGCCACAACTTTGGTGATTTGTGTACATGCTCAAGAGAAACTGGGCTCTGATACCATTCTAATGCAATGCAAGGTAGGAGAATCCCCAAAGGAGATGTCCTAGCCCCTAGAAAATAAGCACATAGTGGAAACACAAGAACAATGCAAGATCTAATATCAAATCACCACTCTTTATTCATAAAATAACTGTTTCATGCAATGTGTTGAGTTGTAAGGCCTTCCCAATTATGGTCAAATACAAAGCAATTACAATAATAGTTCTGTAAGATCCCTCAAGATCCAACCCAAACACTAGCTAGTACAAATCCACACTCTGGAGAAACAACCAAGGAAGATCTAGCTAGTACTCACAAGCCCACCAAACAATCTCCTTATTTCTAAACTACACCCACTAGCTCTTCTCACAAACTCAAAACTCTACCACAATCTTACTGTAAACTACCTCACATTCGGTGCTCTGTCCATAGACTTAGGAAAACTCACCCTTTAGCTTTCTCCTTCTCTCCAAGCTTCTACTAAGAAGATATTACACCTTTAAGCTTTTACATCTTGAAGCTTTCACAACTTGAAGCTTGATTAGAAATTTTCATATGCCTTGCTTAAATAGGCACTTACCACCCAAGATGTTACCAACACAACCAATGTGGGATAAAAGGTAAATGAAACTACCCTTCAACAAATATTTAATTCCCACCCAAATACAACTAAGCATCAATACGTGACCCAACAAATATTAAATACATGATTTAATAAAATATCCACAACCTTATGGAATTCCACCTACACACCTCAATAAATGGAATGACAACCATTTTTATTTATTTTTCTATTTATGCCACCTATGCACCTCGAAAATAGAAATTCCTCTTTTTTTCTCTTTTTCCTTTTTTTAAATTTTCCCTCTAATTTTTGTCACTTTCTCTCTCCTCCAAATTTTTTTTCCATGCAGGATGCTCCTGCATCAGACTCCCTAGGTAGATAGAAAAGTGTGTCTGACACTTTGACAGCAAAAGAAAGATCTACAACTGTCTTCATCTTCACCAAAGGTTTCCACCTCAACAAGGACAAGAAAACAAACATACAAATCTTCCACATCTGCATCCATATGTCAAACACCAAAATCTCAATCATCCAATCAGCATGCTCACTCTTAGGAACAAACTAAACATAATGCTTCATCAATAAACCCTCATTCACAGCAGCAACTAGTGAATCCACACTAGTAGCAAAAAACCCCGCATCAGCAACAACATGTAGATCTCTGTCAACACATTCAAAACTCACAACACCAACAGTCTCATTGCTCACAATAGGATGCTCTGTAACATACAAGCCACCACCAACAACAATTGGATCATCCACGACTAAGTGCTTTGCAATCTCCATGTTAGACTCAACCAACTAATCATGAAAACTAATCTCCATCCCAACATCAACAATGTTAGGAATATCTTTAGAAACAACCTCTAGTTGCTCTGCAGGTTCTACATTAGGCTCTACAAACTAATCAGAAAAATCAACCTCTTCCACCTTGACCTTACGATGCCATCTTCTCTCACAAACAAGTCTCTTAACTGGCCAAACAACTCTCTTTCAGATCAATAGACTCCAGCTCCACAAATAGCTATGAAATTCCTTCCTCACCCCATCCTTAACTCGATCAGCCAAGCTAGCTTCAAACCAAGAAAATATCACATGAAACCTCCTCTCCACCACATCACAAGGATTTGCAATTATCTCAGGGTCTAATCCTCTCGAAGCCATTTCCCAAGATCTTTGTAAACCCTCTACAACAAATCCTTCCCATGCTCCTTATGACAACCTCAAATTGTTTGCAAGTTAGATCACAACCTACCACCTCACATGAAAAACTAGGAACCACACCATAGATCTATATTCCACAATTGATCATGCCTAACAACTTCATTTTTCCATCTCTGCATCCATCGATCAATATGCATGTCCTCCCAAGGTCCTAGTGTAAACTACCACAACTTTGGTGATTTGTCTACATGCTCAAGAACAACTGGGCTTTGATACCATTCTGATGTAGCACAAGGTAGGAGAATCCCCAAAGGAGATGTCCTAGCCCCTAGAAAGTAAGCACATATTGGAAACACAACAACAATGCAAGATCTGATATCAAATCACCACTCTTTATTCATAAAATAACTATTACATGCAATGTGTTGGGCTATAAGGCCTTCCTAGTTACGGCTAAATACAAAAGCAATTACAATAACAATTCTATAAGATCCCTCAAGATCCAACCTAAACACTAGCTAGTCCAAATCAACACTCTGGTAGAAACCTCCAAGGAAGATCTAGCTGGTACTCGCAAGCCCACCAAACAATCTCCTTGTTTCTAAATTGCACCCACTATCTCTTCTCACAAAATCACAACTCCACCACAATCTTGCTATAAACTGCCTCACATTTGATGCTCTATCCACAGACTTAAGAAAACTCACCCTTTAGCTTTCTCCTTCTCTCCAAGCTTCTACTAAGAAGAGATCACACCTTCAATCTTTCACATCTTGAAGCTTTAACTACTTAAAGCTTGATTAGAAATGCTCATATGCCTTGCTTAAATAGGCACTTACCACCCAAGTTGTTACCAACACAACCCATGTGGGATAAAAGGTAAATGTAACTACCCTTCAACAAATATTTAATTCCCACCCAAATACAACTAAGCACCACTACATGACCCAACAAATATTAAATACATGATTTAATAAAATATCCACAACCTTCTAGAATTCCACCTACACACCTCGATACATGGAATGACAACCATTTTAATTTATTTTTCTATTTATGCCACCTATGCACTCAAAAATAGAAATTCCTCTATTTGTTTTTTCTTTTTCCTTTTATTTTTTTTTCATCTAATTTTTGTCACTTTCTCTCTCCTTTAAACAAAAATTTCCATACAAGATGCTCTTGCATCAAAGAGTCACAACTACTCTGAGTGGATTAACAATTCAAACTCTAAACTACACCATGGTTTTCCTGCCGGCTCAATGCATGATTTAAAAGCCTATAAAATTGTCCAGGCTTGAATGAAAATTTTGTGCATAAATGGTATATAAGCACCCTTTGAAACCACAAAAAAATTGTGCAAAAACACCATCAATTAAGCTCGAAGAACACTATAGCCCTTGTCACATTTGAGCAACATGATTTGTGGTAGAAATATCTTCGTGATGACTTCTTGTAAACACTAAGTTGCAACACAAACACAACCCCCTGGCCCATCTATACAAGTTGTCCATTCCATGCCATTTAGTATTTCCTCTAACCCTGAAGCATATGCCATGTAAACATGTGCATACACAATTTATATATACCAAAAAAACATATATAGTCCTATATCTATTCTCTTCACTCCCTTCAATTCCACATGTTCTTTATGATCATTTCCTCTATGTTGTTGTCAATCTCCTAATTTTAGGGAATAGTTGTCATGGGAGCCATGACCGGCTGAAATAACAAAGCCAAGCTTAGATAATTGAAGTTTATTTTGACTCTACTTCTATTAGTTGCTCTATCAAATCTATTAATATCTCCCACAAGTGCTCTGTGACTCATAAACTTGTGTAACATGAATCAAAGTAAATGATGGAGGCATACAAAAATTTTGTTTTCAAAATGTGAGAAAACATGGTTACCTATTTTTTGAACATGTGCAATCTAATGATGACTAATCTCTTTGGATTAGGAATCATGCTTAAGTAATGAATCCTTCTTTTCCTCAATACTCACTGGTGAATGATTTCAACTCCAATGAATGACAAATCAATGCACCTAATTTTGCTCCATTTGGCCCTCTCAAAACCAAAGATTCAAAATTAAGCTTAAATATGCAATCCCATGTACCACTACCCCAATAATATACCCAAAGAACCATAGAATTATCCCTTTCACATCCTAATTCCTCAGAATATTTTGATTTCCTTTTTCCCAATATAAAAACCATTAATATGAACTCCCAAATAGGATAGTTCTCTGTCAATGTCATCATAACCCTTGGCTACTTCTTTTCTATTTGAAAATTGATCAGATCTCTTGATCATAAAAAACTAGTTGCTTCCATGAAGCTACACATGTTGCAAAAGGGATCTATGTTATAAGAGATATGGTCTGGCTTCAACCCTTGTGTTTTCATTTCCTTTAGAATTCCTATAGATTTACTCCACTATCCATTTTTGTCACACAAATTAATCAAACTATAAATCATGAACCATGCCATTCTACTAGATTTTGGTTTACAAAAACCTCCCCTTTGTGATTGACTTCCTCTACTTGCCTCTAAAGCTCTCTGTGATGACAGGGTTTGCAATACCACTTGAAATGATTTGTGAGCCTTTAGTTATAATTTTACTTTACTATGCAAGCTCAATGGGAAACACTTCTGTGGTTGTATCACATCCTTCCATGAAACAAGCTTGCAAGACTCTTCGTAACAATGTCTTCCAGTACACATCTATAGTAGAAAACAATTGTGCATGAGATTCTAGTATCAAATATTAATAATATCTTGTAGTTGACATCTACAATAGCAAAAAATTGTGCATGAGACTCCAGTAACAAATATTACAATAGTAGAGGAAAATAATATGCAAGTGGCATATTACATTTGAAGATGTATAACATGATGATACATGGATAATGGTATAACATGATGATTTACATTAATTGATGCTACAAGCGGTGGTAAAAAATTATAGAGCTTGTCACATAGAAAATGGTACCCAGTGATGGTCGGGGCTTCTTTGAAGTGGTATGCTCACCTATGCAAGGGAATTTTGAAAATTATAATAGAAATAAACTAAGTTCTTTGTGACTTGCAAATGCAAGTGCAATGAAGTTACAAATAAATGTGTCTTTTTATTTTTGTGGCATTACAATTTTCAATGTGGTGGACCACACTTGATAGGACAAAGCACAAGAGCTAAACTATGGACACATATACACATCCAAGATTTACATATAAGTAGTGTTCAAAAAAAAAATTTGAGAAGTAATATGAGTGTAACCTTCTCACATGCTTCTACCTAGAGGTAAACAAAAGAAACACAAAATGTATTTGAGGGTAAGTGCACAAAGTTGTGGTGCCAAAAAGGGGGTATAAGTGGACACATTTTTTCTAAAATCAATAATTTCTAAACTTTAACAAGAATTTGAAGATAGTTATGCTCAAAATTTTAAGATATGACAAAAATAAAAGTAGTAGTCCTTTCAATCTAGTTTCTAGACTACTAATTTTTTTCCAAAATGGTTTAGTTTTAGGTCCTCGAAAAAGGGGGCCACAAAAAGTGATATTGTTTATTTAGAAAAAACCATAACATAGTACAAATTGTGGCCCCCCTAAAACTTTAATTTAATTTTTTGAAATTCTTTAATCACTCTAGTCAAAAGTTACCTATGACTGTGTAATTTATTCCATATTTTTCAGGTAATTTTATAATGTGTATTTTTTTTAATGAATTTTTTAATTGGACACATCTCAAAAATGTGAAATATATTTGTGCTCCCCCTTAGAGATGATTGAAAACTAATCTAAAATCAAAACTTTTTTTCTTTCAAAGTGTGTAGAATGGAGTCTAATTTCTAAAAAACTAAGTTGTTGCAAAATTTGATCAATGAGCTAAAATCTATAGCCCAATTAGTACATGTTGGTTTTTGACAAAAAATGGACATACATTCAAAAGAAATTATAGTTGAAAGGCTTGAAATAGTTTAAATAAAAAATAAATTATATGGTTATATAGCTAACATAGAGACCTACCATGTTATGTAACTTGATTTTATTGATGCTAACCTATGAGGAAACTTGAAGGAGAGCACAAAAAAGAAATCAATCATTTTTTGTATGTTTGTAGCAAAACATGTCTCAGACTAGTTTAGAGACTCCAAAAGTTTGGGTTGGATCCCCAAGGCAAAACCAAGCCTTAGGCTTGGTTGAATGCAAAGCTTTAAATAGTGCATGTGCACTATAGTGCATGTGTGCTATAGTGCACATGCGCTATTTAAAGGTTTTCAAATTTCATCTTAAGAGCATGTGCGCACTTTAGTGCGTACGCACTTTAGTGCACATGCACTATTAAGACCTAAATTTGGAAGGAGAGAGGTAGAGAAAGAGAGAGAGGGGGGGAGATGGGAGTGTGTGTGTGTGTGTGTGTGTGTGTGTGTGTGTGTGTGTGTGAGTGATAGAGAGAGAGAGAGAGAGAGAGAGAGAGAGTAGGGGATGAGAGAGGGGAGAGAGAGAGAGTAGGGGATGGGTGAGAGAGGAAGTGTGAGAGAATGAGTAGGGGGTGGCAGAGAGAGAGTAGGGGATAGGAGAGAGAGTGAGAGTAGGGGATGGAAGAGAGTAGAGAGAGAGGGAGAGAGAGAGTAGGTGGTGGGAGAGGGAGTGGGAGAGGGGGAGAGAGAGAGGGGGGATGGGAATGTGTGTGTGAGAGGGAGAGTAGGGGATGGAGAGCAGAGAGAGGGAGATGGAAGTGAGTGTGTGTGAAAGAGAGAGAGAGTAGCCTAAGAGAGAGAGAGAGTAGGGGATGTGAGAGAGAGTGGGAGAGGGAGAGAGAGATAGGGGTGATGGGAGTGTGTGTAAGAGAGAGAGCAAGGGATGGGATAGAGTGTATGTGTGTGTGTGTGTGTGTGTGTGAGTAAGAGAGAGAGAGAGAGTAGGGGGTGGCAGAGAGATTACATGATGGGAAAGAGAGATTGAGAGTAGGGGATGGGGTGAGATAGAGAGAGAGAGAGAGAGAGGAGGAGGAGTAGGAGTATGGGAGTGTGTCTAAGAGAGAGAGAGTAGGGGATGGGAGAGGAGAGAGAGAGGGGGGATGGGTGTGTATGTGTGTGTGAAAGAGAGAGAGAGAGATTAGGGGATGGGAGAGAGAGTAGGTGGTGGGAGAGAGAGTGGGAGACGGGGAGAGAGAGGGGGATGGGAGTGTGTGTAAGAGAGAGTAGGGGATGGGAGAGAGTGTAAGAGTGTGAGAGAGAGTAGGGCTGGTAGAGAGAGTAGGGGATGTGAGAGAGAGAGAGAGTAAAGAGGGAGAGAGAGAGAGAGAGAGAGAGAGAGAGAGAGTAGGCAGTGGGAGAGGGAGAGAGAGGGGGGGATGGAGTGTGTGTGAGAGATCTAGAGAGTAGGGTACGGGAGAGGAGAGTGAGATGAGGGATGGGAGTGTCTATCTGTGAAAGAGAGAGAGTAGGGAATGGGAGAGTGGAGAGAGGGAGAGAGTAGCAAGAGAGAGAGGAGATAGGAGAGAGAGTGTGTGAGAGAGAGTAGGTGGTGGGAGAGGGGGAGAGAGAGGGGGGGATGGGAGTGTGTGTGAGAGATCTAGAGAGTAGGGGATGGGAGAGGAGAGAGAGGGGGGGATGGGAGTGTGTGTTTGTGAAAGAGAGAGTAGGGAATGGGAGAGGGGAGAGAGAGAGTAGCCAGAGAGAGAGTAGGTGGTGGGAGAGGGAGTGGGAAAGGGAGAGAGAATAGGGGATGGGAGAGAGTGTAAGACTATGAGAGAGAGTAGGGAGTGGCAAAGAGAGAGTATGGGATGGGAGAGAGAGAGTGAGAGAGAGTAGGTGGTGGGAGAGGGAGTGGGAGAGGGGGAGAGAGAGGAGGATGAGAGTGTGTGAGAGAGAGTGGGAGAGGGAGAGCGAGAGCGAGAGAGGGTGAGAGTGTGTGAGTGTGAGAGAGAGAGAGAGTAGGGAATGGGAGAGGAGAGAGAAGGGGGATGGGAGAGTGTGTGTGTGTGTGCAAAAGAGAGAGAGTAAGGGATGGGAGAGGGGAGAGAGAGAGAGAGAGTAGGGGATGGGAGAGAGAGAGTAGGTGGTGGGAGAGGGAGTGCAAGAGGGAGAGAGAGAGGGGGATGGGAGTGTGTGTATGAGAGAGAGTAGGGGATGGGAGAGTGTGTGAGAGTGTGAGAGAGAGTAGGGGGTGGGAAAGAGAGAGAGTACGAGATGGGAGAGAGAGAGTGAGAGTAGGGGATGGGAGAGAGAGTAGAGAGGGAGAGAGTGAGAGAGAGAGTAGGGGATGGGAGAGAGAGAGTGAGAGAGGGTAGATGGTGGGAGAGAGAGTGGGAGAGGGAGAGAGAGAGAGAGAGAGAGAGAGAGAGTAGGAAGTGCGAGAGGGAGTGGGAGAGGGAGAGGGAGAGTGAGTGAGTGAGAGATTATGGGATGGGAGAGAGAGATAAAGAGAGTAGGTGGTAGGAGAGGGAGAGGGAGAGGGAGAGTGAGAGAGAGAGTAGGGAATGGGAGAGAGAGTAGGCAATGGGAGAGGGAGTTGGAGAGGGAGAGTGAGAGAGAGGGGGGATGGGAGTGTGTGTAAGAGAGAGAGTAGGGGATGGGAGAGAGAGAGTAGGTGGTAGGAGAGAGAGAGGGGGGGTGATGGGAGTGTGTGTAAGAGAGAGAGTAGGTGATGGGAGAGAGAGAGAGTAGGGGATGGGGGAGAGAGAGTGAGAGAGAGAGAGTAGGTAGTGGGAGAGGGAGTGGGAGAGGGAGAGTGAGAGAGAGAGAGTAGGGGATGGGAGAGAGTAGGAAATGGGAGAGGGAGTGGGATAGAGAGAGATTAGTGGTGGGAGAGGAAGTGTGTGTGTGTGAGAGAGAGAGAGGGATAGCAATGTGTGTAAGAGAGAGAAAGAGTAGGGGATGGGAGAGAGAGTGAGAGAGAGAGTAGGTGGTGGGAGATGGAGTGGGAGAGGGAGATAGATAGAGTAGCTTGAGAGAGAGTAAGGGATGGGAGAGGAGAGAGAGTGAGAGAGAGTAGGGGATGGGAGAGGAGAGAGAGTGAGAGAGAGTATGGGATGGGAGAGAGTGAGAGAGAGAGAGAGTAGGTGGTGGGAGAGGGAGAGGGGAGAGAGAGTAGGGGATGGGAGAGGAGAGAGAGCAAGAGAGAGTAGGGGATGGGAGAGAGAGTAGGCGATGGGATTGGGAGTGGGAGAGGGAGATAGATAGAGAGAGAGAGAGAGTAGTGGTGGGAGAGGGAGTGTGTGTAAGAGAGAGATATGGGATGGAAGAGAGAGCGAGAGAGAGAGTAGGGGATGGGAGAGAGAGAGAGTAGCTTGAGAGAGAGTAGGGGATGTGAGAGGAGAGAGAAAGTGAGAGAGAGTAGGGGATGGGAGAGGAGAGAGAGTGAGAGAGAGTAGGGGATGTGAGAGAGAGTGAGAGAGAGTAGGGGATGGAAGAGAGTAAGAGAGAGAGTAGGTGGTGGGAGAGGGAGAGATAGAGAGAGAGTAGGGGATGGGAGAGGAGAGAGAGCAAGATAGAGTAGGGGATGGGAGAGGAGAGAGAGAGTGAGAGAGTAGGGGATGGGAGAGAGAGTGGGAAAGAGAATAGGTGGTGGGGGAGGGAGATAGATAGAGAGAGGGAGTAGGGGATGGGAGAGGAGAGAGAGTGAGAGAGAGTAGGGGATCGGGGAGGATTGAGAGAGTGAGAGAGAGAGTAGGGAAAGAGAGAGAGTAGGGGATGGGGGATGGTGGGATAGTGAGAGATTATTCTTCACATAGTGAATATGCACTTTATAGTGTGTACACACTATATGAGAACACCAAAAAATGGTCATAATGCAAGTTTGGGTCCCTGTTGATCCATATTCTACATTTTGTCTATTGTGCATTCTATAGTTTTGATAGAAAACATGAGTTTCAAGCTGTTGGAAGTTAGCAAACACTATTTGAAGGCTTTTTGAATATTATTTCTATAGAAAATATTAGTGCAATCCTTTTTAAATATTCTTTGTTGTTATATAGAGACAAATTTGATTATAATTTAACATGTTGTTTAATATATAGTGAATTCATTGAAATTTGTATGTTTGAATAAATTGTTATTTGGAAATGGTTAGAATTTTGAAAAGTTGTTTAATATATATTGTGTATTCATTGAAATAATTGTAATTTGTATATGTATTTGAATGATTTGTAATTTTACAAATTGTAAGTAATTCAGATGTTTGAATAATTTGACATGTAGAAATCATCATCATGCCAAGGAAGAAACCAAAAACTCAAACAATGGAAGAGAGGGAGAGAGATTTGGCAATTAAAAGAGATAAAATGAAACTACTACATGAAAAAAGAAAATTGCAAAGCAATAATGAAGAATTGACTTTTGAAGAGGAACAAGAACCACTGATACAAAGAAACAAAAATGAAGAATTGGATAGACAAAGAGAACGAATGAGACTGTTATGCTCAAGAAGACAATTGAATTGTGAAGCTACACCATCTTTCAATGTTGGAGTCATATCATCATCTCACATTGAAGAGATGCTAATTTGTAGATCTGACGATGTACCCACTCCATCATGTAATGTTGAAGGCACACCATAAACATATCAAGTAGGTGATATTCCATCTTTTGCATCTTATTGCCAAGGCACATCATCTTCGATCCAAGGTACACAAAGCACTCAACCTTATGTTGATATTCAAAATGTTGAGGGAATGGAAGAGATTATAACACCTTCTAAAATTTATTTTAGAAGACCAAAATATTTGATTGATATTGATACTAACATTTTGAAATCAATGCCTGACAATATTAGTAAATGTACTTGTCAAAGAAAAGTTAATCGTATGTGGAGATTATTCTTTGAAGAATTAAATATTATAGGTTAATGTCAATTATTTGTTAAAATGATGAGGAATTTAAAATTTAGGCCTATCATGAAGATTCTTGGGCTAAGAACGATGGATGATTCAAATGAAAAAACATTATAAAGAATCTAATGAGTGCTTATGAAAAAGTGGGTTCTAAATCATGCACCAGAATAGTAGTATCACAACATGAGTACTTACATCAACAATGGTAAGTACCCAAACGAAGAAAGCTTGACTCATGAAAAAGACAAGTAAAACATTGAAAATTAGTAGAGGTACTCTAAGGAGATCCATGCTAAGGCATGAGAGATTGGAAGATCCAACAAAAAATGAGTTATAGACATTTAGTAGTAGACTACCATGAAAGGATAAAGAAATTAGCGAAGCTTTGAAATTATTGATCAAATATTTTTGGAAAAATAACACGCGTGTTTCCCTTAATCAAAGAGATGTTGTAAGGAGGAGAATTGGTAACCAAAATCGCGACCCACGTGTGAAACATTTTTTAGACTCAACTCAAACACAATTTTTTGCAAAATTTGTTGGTGTGTATTCTCAAATTCGAATAAGTCAAAGATTTTTTGAGATGGGTAAACCTTTTTATGTGAAGATAAATCACACACACACACACAACTTGTTGTTGTAGGATACACAATGAATTTTCTAACCATTTTGATGTTTTTAGGCATATATGTGTGTTTTTGCATTCTAAGCTTGTTTTGTAGGATTGTGACATGAATGAGCCACCTAGATCTTCAAGAAAATTCATATCCGAAATTTTATGTGGAATAGGGTGAAATGTCCTTTTTCTGATTTTACATGATATTCCCAACCTTTAATCAGATCTTTAAGATCAAACAACTAATATCACAAAGATCCACCAAATTTCTTAAGAAACCCCAAATCGGGTATGTCAAAAATAGTGCCAAAAAGCTTCACAGCTTCACCTGTTATTAATAAATCTGAAAGTAGACATTTTTACAGAAATTTCAGCAGCATAACAGCCTATAAAATGTCATTTCCAGATCTATATAGCCTTTACAAAATAGCTCACAAATGTAGGACAAAAACTATGCTCATCAGGCTCCCGAAATTAACCCAAAAATGCCCAGAAACACCACAAAAACACTAATAAACTATCTCAGAAGTTTAATCACGTCCCAATACATATATTCAGCTCTATTTTAATAGCTTAAAGTTTGAAATACATCAGCAACCAAAACTGATATGAAATGCTCAACTGAAAACACCAAACTCATGCAAAAAACCTCACCCAAAAACCCACAAATCTACACTGTTCAGCACAAAGGCAAACTCTGTATGAGCATGCACATGGAATGGCTTCAAACTCTCATCCTTAGCCTTCCTGGAAACCTACAAACTCCCATTTTTGGGTCTCCCTGGAAACTTGCAAACTCCCGCTCTTGGGTCTCCTTCTCCACAGGTTTGGCAGCCTCTGAAGAATAACAAAGAATGAGCAAAAATCAAGTTCTGGAATGAGCCCAAAATGCCTCCAAACCCCTTAAAAGAGGGCATAACTATAACTCACGTCCAAGAGAGGTTAATGAAACTTATTTTAATAATAATTTTTATTTATTAGTCCAACGATTTCCAAAGATTAACCCCCTTTTTCTGAAACTTCACTTTCTTGGGCCTGCCTGCCTTAGCAAAGATTTTCTTTTTTAATTATTTGAAAAGGGGACATGACATAGGGGATGGCCAACAATTTTACAAGACATCATGCTTGGATGGTACATGCTTATTTTGTGGTTCTTTGCAACTTTTATGAACTTGTGAACATATGGATAGTATGTATGAAATTGGAAATGAAATAATAGATTACGAAAAATATGATAGTAACATATGCTCTAAAATATGGGAAACAAGGTGAAAGATGCAATTTTTTCATTGAAAAGATTTCAAAATATGAGTTCATGAAGATTTTTCATGAAAATATTACTTACGAGTATGCAAGGCATACACATAGAGCTCAATCGTTGGATTTGCAATTGAAGTTGTGCAAGAATACGTTTCCACTAGATACCATTGATTTGGTTGTAGACTTCGCAAAGAACTACACATGACAACCACAAAATGAGGTGCATGAAAAGTATTATACTTCTCAATAAGTTTCCATATTTGTTCACATAACATTCATGCATTCACCTACAAGTATAAAGGATGATAGAAAGATTTTGAGGGATTACAATTTTTACATCAATGATGATCGATCACATTCTATAATAGGGGCATACTATATCACCAACACATTATTTGGTTAGACAATTGTGCATCTCAATTCAAGAATGCACGGATGTTCTATTGGTTGAGTATGATGCACAGGTTGTCTAGAATTCAATATATGTGAAATTTCATAGAGGTTGGTCATGGAAAGGAAGAGCGTGATGGTGCAGGCACATGCATCAAAAGAGCCTTAGCTCGTGAAGAACTAAAGTACAAAGATGAAGCAATATTGATAGATGCAAAATCTATCATCCAGTGGTGTAACACTACAATGGGTGCAAGTAAGGAAGGTGAGTCTATGGTTTGTAGATTTTTTTGGCAAGATGAGGATTGCTGCATACTAATAGGATTAAGTGAGTTGCACTCTTTTAGAATCTCTGATGCAAGTTCATGGAGTATCAACACACAAAAAATGGCATGCTATCGTCCATCATGTGCAAAGAAAAATTAGGATGAATGTGAGTCGACTAAATGGGTAGACAAATGGGAAATACTAGTTTTTGACCCAATTAACACCTATCATCCCCCATAAGCACTAGAAATGGTAGAGATGGATTTGTCCATTGAGTTTTGACTGCTTGTCTGATCTAGTGCAACCTGGTAATATATATATATATATATATATATATATATATATATATATAGTTATATATCTTTGTAATTTCAATATGTAACTTTATAACTTTTACCTAAGTATTTTTTGAATTAATGACCACATTTTGTACATTTATCACTACAGGCTATGTTTTTATTGTTATTACACCTAAAGATAATGAAGAAGGGACAAATTATTATTTGTGTAATTGTGTCCAAGCCCATTTTTTTTTGGATCACTCGGTTATAGATGGTGAAGGTTTAGAGTGCCATATTGGTGCTGTGGTTATAACCGACACATGCCTTGGATGATATTCTATGAAGAACCCTAACTTGTGGTTATTTGAGGATTGGTAAATAGAGATGAAGATTCTTCATTATTTGAATCAAATGTCCACTTGAAAAAATATGGTGGAAAACCACATAATAAGACTCTTTGGAAAGTTCATGAGTTAGACCATGAGGCAATACTTGAGACATTAAAATGTAGAGCAGATCCAATTGGTTCATTAGATTAAATGGGGGGGGGGGGGGGGGGGGAGAGAGAGAGAGAGAGAGAGAGAGAGAGAGAGAGAGAGAGAGAGAGAGTGGTCTAGATTGTGCGGATGTTAGGACATGTGTTAGTGGCCCCAGGAGTTAGACGGGTGATTTACCTTTCATTTGCATTTGGTTTCATGTTTTGATCCTTTATAGTTTGCAAGTTATTCAAGTTTTGTTTAAGGTGCCTAGAAATCAGCATTAAACCAAAGGTTTCACCTAGGGGCACATATGAAGGGGTACCTATAGTGTAATTGTAGCCTAATTAGACCTATCAACACTTTCCAAATGTTGTTACAGTAGTGGCTTCTAATCTTCTCTAGTTTTTCAGGTTTACATATGTTTTATATGTCCTAAAAGGGTGTTTGAATCTCACTTTAAATTGTGTCTTCATGTGGGGTTTTTCCATATTATATTCAATTTATAGTTTGAAGGACTACTAGCCTTTTCAATGGAAAACTATTGTAACTATATATCAGTGTTGTTTGGACACAACAAAATCACTTTATCTTTTATATACATACCTTAATAGGTCTAAGGTGTGTTTGTATTCCATTCCATGGTCATTGTTCTCTTTTCATTCATGTTTGGGGGTATGTTCTTGGTGCAAAGCACCAAGGCACTTGGTTTATATTTTGGTTTTCATGTTTTTTTTTACCTACTTAGGCTAGAATAAACAAACCTTGGATGAGAAGTCCATGGTTGTCAAAGAAAGACACCATTTTGTATGCTTAAGGCACTTTATGCAATTTATAAGCAAAAGTTGCTTATTCGGTAAATTTAGGATTTTTAATATTTTTGGTCAAAAAATCATAGAATTAGTTTTATTTATTTATTTTTAGGTGTTTTGGAACCTTTTCCAAGTCCTAGAAGTGGAATCAAGTGAAAAATGTAAAAATTGCACTTTTTGTGCAAAGTTGTATTGTTGAAAGTTGTAAAAGTTGCTCAAATTTGCAACTTAGTGGGAAAAGGGTTATAACTATTAAAATATTTTTGTAACCATTAAAATAGACATAGGAGATATATATACCTCATTTGTGAGGTCTGGAGGGCATTAATGTACAGATTGGAAGAAGTTGCAAAGAAAGAAATTTAGTTTTCGAGTCATTTTTACTATTGTTTGCATGTTGCATAAACTGTATGGAGTTTTAGACTAGATGTGATGGATTTTTGAGATAGATATTTGAATCAGATTTCTTTTTCTTCTGGTGTCATTGTTCTACATGTTTTCTAACTCAAGTTATTGCATTTTTAGTTAAACTAGGTTTTTAGGATAGCATTTTGGTGCACATAGCAAAAATGAGCCTCTAACTGCAATTTCCTTGGTTGAAATTTCATGGCCACTTGGGAAATGGTATTTAGTAGGGTTATTTTAAATATTCTAGGGTTTCAAAACTAGAGGATGTGTTTTTTGATTTTTCCAATCAAGGCCTAGGTCAAGTACCATGAAGGATTTGATCTCTTGTAGTGTGTTGATTTGTGAATGACAGGAGTTTGGGAATTGGTGAAGGGATAAGCATTTGAAAATAAGTTATTTTATTGTTTCCAAACCTTTCCAAGAATTGAGCTCATTTCCATGACCCCGTTTCCTACTAGTTGCTTTGTAAACCAAGCTTAACTTGATCACTTAGGTCTGTGTTGCTTTGTGAAGGAAAGGGAATGCTAGAGTGGGGCTAGAACTTGATGCTTTGGGGTTTAAAGTAACTTTGAAAAGGGTATTCAAAAACCTAATATTTTTTGCATCTTTTTTGAAACTTTGTGAAGTTAGATCCCAAAAACCATTTCAAGAGGGCTAAAAGGGGCTCACAGGGCTACGAGGCCAAATTGGGGTTTGAGAATTTGTGCAGGTGTATGATTCAAACCAGTGTTGTAGTCTATGGAAAATAGGTTCGCTAAGATCATATAACCTCTTAGAATCCTTGGGACAAACTTCTAGTGTGTTTTCCTAGTATTAACCTAGTTGTGGGAGATTCGTGCAAAACCCATAAAGTGGGCAAGTTTGGTTTTTTGTGCTTGGGTTCTTGGTGGAGTTGGAGAGTGTTTTTCTTTGATCCATTGGAGGATTGGAGTGTGCTGAAACCTTGTAATAAGGTTAAAGATTTGATAGCCAGTTGGTTGATTTCAAGAGTGAGAAGCCCATTTGAAGCTTCTTAGTTGTGCTATTTGCATCAGTTCCCTTATTAGGATTTTGGAGAATCCTTATGTTTTGGTTCTTTTGAACTTAGGGAAACCTAGTGATTAGGTTCCTGTAGTGTCTGCCCCTAGATCGCATTTCTGTTATCATTGTCAAATTCCTTAGGCTGATTTTATGCATTGATTAGTTTTAGAGATACTAGATTTACAATATTATGATATTATTTCATGTCTTGAATTACAAATATATCGGTTATAATTTTTTAGTTGATTTCATTTCACATGATGTTAATGATGATTCCTAGTTAGTAAGTGTGGGTTCTTTCATAAAAATGTTAACATGATGTCTTTAATGATGATTATGTTGTATTCATAGAGATGCATTATTATATGTACGCATTTGATGTTAGACTTGTGATTTTTACGATACTTACCCCATACTTGCATGTGTATGGTGTGCGTGTTTATTTTATGTTTCTGTCTGACGTGTTTGATGTGGTTAAGGGAGGGAGTCGTAGTCACCTGCTAGTCAGGATCTACATGATGAACCACTCCCCGCCATTGTCTGTTTAGTTTAGATATAACTATATACATGTACATGCTCGTCTTTTATGCAAGATGTAGGTACCGGGCATCGACTTCCCTGAATTGCCAGGATGAGTGTGCCCTATTACATATACTCAAATGGTGAGAATGGGAAGATAATGATCAGGTCCAATCCTAGCCATAAGCCTATAATACTTGTCCTGCAAGGAGGACTCGTAACAGATTGTCTACCCTTTTTAAACCCGTGATTATTTTGTGCGTATGTTGTTTTGTGAGTCTTTGATGAATTTCTATTAATTAAGTCTAATTAATAGATTAAATTAATAATTTAATTTAATGAAGAATTATTATGACTTTTTGAATATTTAATTATATTTAATTAATTGAGAAATTAATTAAATATAAAGAATTGAATTGGAAGATAAAAGCTATAAGATTAAATTTAGAACATGATAATATTTATTTAATTTAATAATAATATAGTTAGAGTTCATTTTTAAATAAATGCTAAATATTATTGTTATTTAAGTTAATAAATATTTATCAATTTAAACGTTCAAAAATATATTAAAAAGGAAAAAGATATTAATTTATGGAAAAGATTTAAGTTCGCATGAATGAGTTTTAAATATAAGAGATTAATTTAAAAGATAAAAAAAACATGTGAACTTAATAAAGATATTCTAAGAAAGTGTGCATGAGAATTTAAAAGGTTATTAAATTAATTTAAAGTAAAGTAAAGTGGAAAGGTAAATAAAGTAATTTAATAATTCACTTAAAGTGCATGAAGGAATAATAAAAGAATATTTTAATTAAAAGAAAATTAATTGTGCATGAATAAATTAATTAAATAAAGTAATTATTATTTTAGAGTTGTGGAGATAGAAACCCTAAAGGGTAATTAGATTCTATATTAGAGGGTTTTGGGGTCATTATTTGGGGGGAGTTTTTCAGACACAGGTTTTCAGGGCACACACAGGTTTTGGAGAGCAACTCGAAGGGTTTGGAAAAGAAGGGAATTTGTCGTGGCTTGAAGATTTTGCGTAAGAATTTTCATCTAGCTATCAGAGTTTAGCATCGATACAGGTAGGGTATTGTGTTTTGATCAGTAATTGAGTTATGCAACTTTCGTTCTTGTTTTCTTTGTGCTTGTGGATAGTAGAATCATAAATTCTCTGTGATAAAACTTTGAACATTCAATGTTGTAAATTTACTGGGTGTGTGTCTATTTCTTTTGTGTACGTAGGGATTAGAAAAATAATAAGAAAACTCTAGTTTTTTGTAGATTGAAGAAATTAGAATTTGATTCGAATAGGGTTTGAAATAAAAAGAAGATTTTAGATTGAAATTCAAATGGTGAGAATTATTTTCTCTATCATTGTGTTTCTTTATATTTAGAAAAAAATAAAAATAAAAATAATAATAAATTATTTAAGATATTATTATAAAAATTTTAAAGGAAGTAAAACTATATATATATATATATATATATATATATATATATATATATATATATATATATATATAATTGAAAATATATTTTAAAATGGTTTATTTAAAATAAAATAAAACTAAATTTACAAATAATTGCAAATAAATCTTAAAAGTTTTATTTTGATAAACTTAAAATTTAAAAAAAAAAGATGGTGTGATTTTTTTAAAGAATTTTTCTAAAAGTAAATAGTCATTTACTAAATTAGGAGGGAACTTCTTTTAAAGTTTTGAAATAATAAATGAATACAAAATTTGACCCACGTACCTAATATTCGCAGCTGTACGGTGGGCAGTTGAGCCTGCGATTTCCAAATCGCTTGGTGACTATTCAACCATGCTTGTTTTATATTATAAAATGGTTATTGTTTTTTTTTAAAACTGTTACTGCCGCATGTATTAAATGCTGGCAAACTTGACAGTCGCACGGCTCTGTACCTATCGCATGCAGCTTTTTAAAAGCCCACAGCGATTCAAGTCGCAGTGGCACTTTGGTTTGGTATTAATACATTTATGTTATAGTTAAAATTATAAAATTGTAATACTATGTTTTAGTTAATAATATATATACTTATGAATTATAAATGTATGTTAATTAGTATTAAAATGCTATTTTATATACATATATATTAGTATTAATTTATAAAATGATTAATGAGTTGTTATTAATAATAATATAAAATTATGTTTAAATAAACTATTACTAGTAATTTAATTAATTGATTTAAATTTTGAGAATAATTAATTTAAGTCTTAATTAAATTATTAAGTTAAAGTAATTTATAATCATGAAATTAGAATTCGTTATGAATCTTATATATATATATATATATATATATATATATATATATATATATATATATATAAGTTAATTTATTTAAATATGATTTAATTAGAATTAGTTAATGATGGAAGATGTTTAAGTCATACTTAATTATTGTAATATTGTTTTTTAATAAAATTATAGATTATTTTCTTTGGAAGAGGACAAGTATTATCTTTAAATCATTATCTTGGGATTATTATTTTTAGGAAAATGACTTTAAATCAATTAGGGTAAAATTCGAACTAAGAACGGGTTAATATGTAAGGGAGATCTTTGAAACTTATTTACTTGAATTATACGTTGAGACAAAACTGAAAACCTTATTGTTTAACTTGTTTCCGAATCAAACTAAACTATGAGACTGTATTGTTTTGCTTGTATTGTCTATGTTTTTAGATTTTGGAGTTGATTAGGTGTTGACCAGTCTAGAGCGTACACCAGAGGTTTTATGGAATTTCTTTGATACCATTTTGTGGTTGGATGTTATGATGTGTCTTGTGATTCAAATTGAAGTTATATTTATGAGGTTTACTCTATGGAACATTTATGTGTACTTGGGTTTGGAGAACCAAATTGCTTTCGGGTTGCCTATTAAGGAACCGAGTTTGATCTTTATGGGTGTTGTGGTATGGGACACAACTGTGTTTTTATGTGCTTAGGAGAGGTTGTCTAGGTACATGACTTGGAAGTGGCTTGCATAGGGGTCTGGGGCCCAAAGTGGTCAGTACCAGGGTAACCTAATGCAAGTTATGTAATAAGTGATAATCTAGTAAGTAAAATTTATGGGGGGTAAACACACTAAAAAGATAAGTTAGAGATATTTGATCTACCCATGCCTTGAGTGCTTGTATAGACTAAGGATGGGAATGAGATGAGTGCCTCGTCTTCTTGAGAGGGCTTTCTAGTTTTCCATATGTGTGATGTTGAAGGTCCAGGGTTCATAGTAACTAGTCCAGGGTAACTCAACGCTTGAGGGTTCGGGGTCTATTAAGAGATCAGTCCAGGGTAACTCAAGCAGCCATGTGATGACACTCCCTAGTATATAGCCTGAGTCTCCTCTGTAGATCTTTGTGGATTTTGTGTACCTCTGGTGGTGTATCTATTGTTGGATGTGTTTATTGTGGTTACTTACTTTCATTGATGATGATTGGTGTTTCATTACGTTGTACTTTTGACGTGTGGCTTTTGACTTGAGGTGATTATCTTTTGTTGACTTTATCTTATGACCTTGGTATTTGGTTTATACTTGGTTCATGTATGATGTTTGATTATGTGGTGTCGGTATTGGAGTGAGTGTTCTTATTTTTGGATTATTTTATCTTCTTGAGTAGCATGTGTTACCTTTGAGGTAGTTTTGGCTATTAGGGGTACCTTGCCTAGGAATGTTTTATGTTTGATTTGTCGTATGTGGATCGTTCATTATCTTCCCTGCATAGTGGGAGTGGAAGCCTGACTAGGTAACCACGTGGTCGGGAGGTAGTGCCTTCTTACCATTTGGGTCCCCCTTCACATTGCCAGCTATTGGATGATCGTTGCAGAAGATGTACCTTTATCATTCTTATTTCTTATCTTAAAGACTTCTTTTCAGATGATGTATATACGTTATCATGTATCATAATGTATTGTATCTTTTCTCACATACCTTGCGACATGTGCAGTGGATGTTATTGATTGGATGTACTTTCATTGTATTGTTTATACTTATGCATTTGCTTATGCGATTATGTATCTGTTATTTCTTTATGATCTTGAGACATTGTACTTTGAACTTAAACTAATTAAAAAAAATAATTATTAAATGTGACTCAACGTAAAGGAATCCTTGAGGAATTGAAACTGTATCTGTAATTGCAAATGTGTATTTGATATGTATGTTCTTATTGCTTCTGCATTAATGTTATCTTGATGTTGTTTAAACTTTTTTAAAAAAATAGTTCAGTAAACATTGTAACATGTTAGGTTTAATTCTCTTGGGTTCCCGAGCGGGGCGTTACAGTTCCCTTCCTTGTTTGGGTTGTGATAACCTATGATAAGTTCATTATTGATGCTTGTGATTAAGTGTTTGAGCACTAAACCTTCCTTTTGGAAAATTTGAAAGATTCCAACCTTGTCTAATTGCCTAGTGGCTTTCCTTTTAGAAGCTTCCACTGTGCACTACTGCATCACAACCTATCCTAAGTGAAATATCTAGGATCCTTAGATGCCTTGTTTGATGAGTCTAGAATGGGTGCTCCTACACTAGTCATCTACTTGACTGGGACATGTTTGGGAACTAATAATCTCCATTTAAACTCAAGTCTCCATTTAAAGGTGACAATGAGCTTTTTATTTTTCTATTAAGATCATTAATATATTTTGATGAGAACTTTGAGGGATCATGCCCAACTTGAGTGTCCTAGCTTCCCAAGTCCTATAAATGTAAGGCCATTGATAAATAGGCATTTCTAATTGAAACATCTATGGTGCTAGAATGAAGTGCATGACCAGATTCTTTTCCTACTAATGAGCCAATTTGAGGCTTCACTTCACATTGCTCCATGGACAATTCTATAGCACTTATTACTTCTCTATCTAAACATTTTGTAGCTGGCAGCTAATTTATTATTCATTGTCTTTCAATATTTATGGGAAACTAAGGTATTTGTTATCTAATAGGCCCTAGGAATCTTAACTAGGGTCCTAGAATAGTCCTAGATGGACCCATTTGACCTAAATATGTAAAGAGCAAAAAATTGCTCAAAAGTTGCAATGTTGCTCAAAAAGTTTCTTGAGAAACTTTTGCAATTAGTTTGGGAAGTTGTAACTATCCATGCTCAGGTATATGAGCATGGGAAATATTTTTTCAAAGGTTAGAAGGTTTCCAATCAGATTTGCATTTTTAAGCAACTTTTACAACTTTTGCAATTTTGCACAAAAAATGCAACTTTTGCAAAATTCACTAGATTTCACTTCTAGGACTTGGAAAAGGTTCCAAACTATTTAAAAACAACTAAAAACACCTAATCCTAGGCTATCTTGACCAAAAAATCAAAAAGACCCAATTTTGGCTAATTGGCAACTTTTGCTCATATCTTGCACAATGTGGCCTAGGCATACATATCTTGCTCATATCTCTCTCACTATTTATCATGGGATCAAACTATCTATTATCTTAACTTTGAGTAGCTAGGTAAACCCTAGCCCCAAGCTCATCCCATCCTGTTGAGCACTCAAACAATCTCGGGTATGCCGAACTGAAACGTCCTTAAGAGTCACTAAATGCCATAAGGCAGTGATCTTTAACAGAGCATATCTCAGAGCTCATGTGAGGTATAGATGCAATTCTTGTTTCTATAGGATTTTTTTGTAAATATCTACAATAACCTCTCTCATTTTTTGGAGATCTTACTTCATTTTGATTTTGTTGCACCATTTTGGGTGATGCTGAAACTTGTAGTGTTGGCCAGTACAAAGTTGCTAATTTCCAAATCTCCCTCACCGTTCATTGTGGGATTGAACTATCTATTTTGTTAGCTCTAGGTGGCTGGGTAAACCCTAGCCCCAAGATTTTCCTATCCCATTGAGTGCTCGAATATTCTCAGGCATGCCAAACCAAAATGTCCCTAAGAGTCACTAAATGCCATAGGGCAGTGATCTTTGATGGGGCATATCTCAGAGCTTGTGTGAGCTATGGATGTGATTATGGGTGCTATAGGACCATTTTGTGGAGACCTACAATAACCTCTCTCTTTTTAGAGATCTTACTCCATTTTAATTTTGCGATGCCATCTCAGGTGATGCTAAAACTTGTAGTGTTGGTTAGTACAAATTTTCCAACTGCCAAATCTCCCTCACTATTTGTCGTGGGATCGAACTATCTATTCCATTAGCTTTATGTGGCTACATAAACACCAGCCCCAAGCTCATCCCATCCTATTGAGAACTCAAACATTCTCGGGCACGCCGAACCAAAATGTCCCTAAGAGTCACTGAATGCCATAGGGCAACAATATTTGACAGGGCATATCTCAGAGCTTGTGTGAGGTATGGATGTAATTCTAGGTACTATGAGACCATGTTGTAGATACCTACAATAACCTATCTCTCTTTTGGAGATCTTATTCAATTTTAATTTTGCGATGCCATCTTGGGTGATGTTGAAACTTGTAGTATTGGCTAGTACAAAGTTGCCAACTGCCAAATCTCCCTACCATTCATTGTGGAATCAAATTATCTATTCTGTTACCTCTGAGTGCCAGATAAACCCTAGCCCCAAGCTCATCCCATCTCACTGAGTGCTCAAACATTCATGGGCAAGTCAGACCGAAATGTCCCTAAGAGTTTCTAAATGCCATAGGGTAGCGATCCTTGATGGGGCATATCTTGGAGCTTGTGCAAGGTATGGATGCAATTTTTGATGCTATAGGACCATTTTGTGGAGACCTACAATAACCTCTCTCTCTTTTTGGAGATCTTACTTCATTTTGATTTTGCAATGCCATCTCGGGTGAAACTTGTAGTGTTGTCCTGTACAAAGTTGTCAACTGCCAAATCTCCCTCATCATTCATCATGGGATCAAACTGTCTATTCCATTAGCTCCAGGTGGCTAGGTAAACTATACCCCCAAACTTGTCCCATCCCATTGAGCGCTTGAACATTCTCAGGCATGCCGAACTGAAACATCCCTAAGAGTCACTAAATGCCATAGGGAAGCAATCTTTGATGGGACATATCTTAGAGCTCGTGCGAGGTATGGATGCGATTCTAGGTGCTACAGGATTGTGTTGTGGAGACATACAATAAAATCTCTTTTTTTCGAGATCTTACTCTATTTTGATTTTGCGACACCATCTCGGGTGATGCTAAAACTTGTAGTGTTGGCTAGTATAAAGTTGCCAACTGCCAAATCTCCCTCACTATTCGTCTTGGGATCAAACTATCTATTCTATTAGCTTTGGGTGGCTAGATAAACCCTAGCCCTAAGCTCATCCCATCTTATTGAGTGCTTGAATGTTCTTAGGCACGTCAAACTGAAATATCCCTAAGAGTCACTAAATGCCATAGGGCAATGATCTTTGATAGGGAATATCTCAGAGCTCATGTGAGATATAGATGCAATTCTAAGTGCTATAGGATCGTGTTGCAGAGACCTACAATAACCTCTCTCACTTTTTGGAGATCTTACTTCATTTTGATTTTGTGGTGCCATCTCGGGTGATGCTAAAACTTGTAGTGTTGACTAGTACAAAGTTGCCAACTACCAAATCTCCCTCACCATTCATCATCAGATCAAAATGTCTATTCCATTAGCTCTGAGTAGCTAGGTAAACCCTAGCCCCAAGCTCATCCCATCCTATTGAGCATTTGAACATTCTCGGGCATGTCAAACTAAAACATCCCTAAGAGTCACTAAATACCATAGGGCAGTGATCTTTGACGGGGTATATCTCAGAGCTCGTGTGTGGTATGAATGCAGTTCTAGCTACTATAGGACTATGTTGTAGAGACCTACAATAAGATCTCTCACTTTTTGGAGATCTTACTCCATTTTAATTTTGCAGTGCCATCTCAGGTGATGTTGAAACTTGTAGTGTTGGCCAGTACAAAGTTGCCAACTACCAAATCTCCCTCACCGTTCATCATGGGGTCAAATTGTTTGTTCCCTTGGCTTTGAGTGGCCAGGTGAACCCTTTCCTGAAGCTCATCCCTTCCTATTGAGCACTTAAACATTCTCAGACACGCTGAACCAAAATGTCCCTAAGAGTCACTAAGTGCCATATAGTAATGATCTTTGATGGGGCATATCTCAAAGCTCGTACAAGGTATGGATGCAATTCTAGGTGCTATAGGACTATGTTGTGGAGACCTACAATAATCTCTCACTTTTTGGAGATCTTATTCCATTTTGATTTTGCGGCACCATCTCAGGTGATGTTGAAACTTATAGTGTTGGCCAGTACAAAATTGCCAACTACCAAATCTCTCTCACCTTTCATCATGGGATTGAACTATCTATTCTATTAGCTCTAAGTGGTTGGGTAAACCCTAGGCCTAAGCTCATCCTATCACTTTGAGTGCTTGAACATTCTCGGGCATGCCAATTCGAAATGCCCCTAAGAGTCACTAAATGCCATAGGGAAACAACCTTTGATGGGGCATATCTTGAAGTTCATCTGAGGTATGGATGTGATTCTAGGTACTATAGGACCATGTTGTGGAGACCTACAATAACCTCTCTCACTTTTTGGAAATTTTATTACGTTTTGATTTTGCAATACCATCTCGAGTGATGCTGAAACTTGTAGTGTTGGCTAGTACAAAATTGCCGACTGCCAAATCTCTCTCACCTTTTTTTGTGGGATCAAACTGTCTATTCTATTAGCTCCAGGTGGCTGGGTAAACACTAGCCCCAAGCTGCTCCTATCTCGTTGAGCACTCAAACATTATTGGGCACACCGAACTAAAATGTCCCTAAGAGTCACTAAATTCCATAGGGACCATGTTCATTCGAGGTATGGATGTGATTCTAGGTGTTATAGGACCATGTTGCAAAGATCTACAATAACCTCTCTCACTTTTTGGAAATCTTACTCCATATTTATTTTGTTGCGCCATTTCAGGTGATGCTAAAACTTGCAGTGTTGGCCAGTACAAATTTTCCAACTGTCAAATCTCCCTCACCATCCATCGTGGGATCGAACTATCTATTCCCATAGCTCTAGGTGGCTAGGTAAACTCTAGTCTCAAGCTTGTCCTATCCTATTGAGAGCTCAAACTTTCTTGGGCATGCCAAACTGAAACATCCCTAAGAGTCACTAAATGCCATAGGGCATTGATCTTTGATGGGACATATCTTGGAGCTCATGTGAGGTATGGATGTGATTCTAAATGCCATAGGACTGTGTTGTGGAGACCTACAATAACCTCTCTCACTTTTTGGAGTTATTATGCCATTTTGATTCTACAACACTATCTTGGGTGATGTTAAAACTTGTAGTGTTGGCCAGTATAAAATTGCCAACTGCCAAATCTCTTGCACCTTTCATCATGGGATTGAACTGTTTGTTCAGTTAGGTCTAGGTGGCTGAGTAAACACTAGCCCAAGCTCCTCCCATCCCATTGAGTGCTCAAACATTCTCAGGCACATCAAACTGAATTGTCCCTAAGAGTCACTAAGTGCCATAGGGCAACGATCTTTGACTATGGCAACTGAATATGTCATCTCATCCAATGATGGAAACTCGTGACATAAGGTAAAGGGGTGATCATACACATCATTTTGAACATGTTATTTTTCTTATGATAATAAGGTAATCCTTGTTTGTAAGGTCAAGGAACTTGAGGTCACCTATAAACCCAAGTTGCCTTAATCTTAACGATTTTTCTTTTTTTGTTGTTTTTGTTAATAAGTTGACTCAATAAGTGTTTTGAGAGTCATTACACCTTATATAGCTGCATGTTATCACTAGATGGAGTTAGTGGAAGATGTTAAAGATCTTCTTGGTTGTATTAATAGTTATTTCATGAGTTTCAAATATAATCACTTCCCTTTGTGAAGAGTTGTCCAAAAATTAGAAAATTACATGTTGCAAAGAAAATATAGTCATAGGATGTTGGAAGATTGTTTTCACTCATAGGATGTTAAAGAATCTCTTAGAAGGATGGAATAGATGATAGAATAAAGTTTTTGAGATAGTTATTAGGTGTTCCTTGAAGTGTATAAGATGTTAGTTTGAAGCAAGAAGTTGATTATGATCCATTTCTCAAATTTGCTCATTTTTCCCTTATTGCTTCCCAAGTCTTGAATAGAGAAAGTGATCAAGTAGTTTTTTGAAATTGGGTAGAAGTTTGTTCAATGTTGTAACCAAGTTGGAAAGAGTCTTTGAAGACACTTATGAAGGTGGGAAAGGAATTTTTCCTTAAAAGTGTTCTTATTGGGAATCCACTAGCTTTTGTTGTGAGCACTCTCCATCATTTTACGTTAAAATAAAATATATGAAATCAACTTAAAACATAAATAATACAAACAAGATATATATTATGATAACCAATAATGTCATACATGAAAAAATATATAATATATTATCATAATCAATAATGTCATACATGAACAAACATATACTATATTATGAAAACCAATAATGTCATACATGAATGAATATATAATATATTATGATACCCAATAATGTCATACATGACCAAACATATAATATAAAATGATAACCAATAATATCATACATTAAAAAATGCATAATATATTATGATAAGCAATAATGTCATACATGAATAAACATATCATGTATTAACCAATAATGTCATAGGTCTAATAATGTCATGCATGAAATATATGTCATATAAAAAATATAAATTGTCATATATACATCAAATGTATATCGAATATGTCCAGTGACATAAAATCCAACATATATGTTCACTAATGCCTATACATGTGTGTCTATCAAGTATATCTTCTCCTTCCCACGAGGGGAAGGAAAAAAATCCATAGAGGTCTTCAACCATCGTGTGGAGGGAGATGATGGGGATGATGGGGTCTTCCTCACATGCTCGCTCATCCTCTTGTTTAGGCTCTTCTCTAACTCGAGCTGGTACAAATAAAGTAGATATGAATCAATAATTATTATACATTGAAATCAAATATATGTACACACAAAATTAACTATTTTCTTTCTGCCATCAAATAGTCACTCTGTATGTCCACCTCAAAGACTCGTAGACGATCGGGTGTAACAAGGCCCTACAACAATTCAATCAATGTAATCATTTATAAATAACATTAGAAATTTTGATACTAACTATTATAAACAACAACTAAAACCAAGAAAATTCTTTCATACCTCAATCAATTGGTCTGAACTAGCCATCGCTACAACAACTCCACAACTGATGGATTGACGAAAATGAGGAGTCTAAGATGTCAATAGATACATGTCATATAATAAAATTTACATGTGACATGAAACATGAAACAAATATAATCAAATGAATTAAATTAACATAAAACAAATGTACCTCTACAAAACTCATATCACACCTAGGCTTGGAGTCCCTTGTGAATGTCAATGGTCCAGTAGAGAACTAATGCACATGCATAATTTTTTTTTTGACAATCCTTCATATGATTACTTAATAAATTTATGTATTAATTTAAATGATTAAATTGATACATACCTCTCGACTCGTCAATGAGAAAAAAAATGGGGCCATGGGATCTATATTGGGGCTAGCAACACTCTTACCTTGAATTTTGAACAATATCAATACATGCTAATTAATTAGTCATTCACTATACATAGGAAATGTGATTAAATTACTTTATTAGAATTGTAATTTACCTGTGTGTCGATGCCAAATGTCTGACTTAGGCACTGATCAGTGACTAGCCTATCATCCATACTATCTCTAACATGACTGCCAAATGTGCCTAAGGATCCACATGATGTGCACATGTGACCGTGATGCAGAGAATGCTCATCCTTAACTAATGGATTTGTGCAATGAATGAGGGTCTGCGTCAAAGCATTAATTGTCCCTAGAGTGTTGGTCTCTACATGTTCCTTCACAATTGAAGGAATAATCACATGCTCACCATGTGGCTTGGCAATAGGTGCCCTAACTACATTAGGGTCATAATGTGCCCCCAACCTCTCAAATGATGACCCCCAACCTCTACCCTAAGATTCTAATATTACAAAATAATTGGGGATCTTCCCAAGGACAAATTCACAATACAATTTCTTTAAGAAATACATTGGAACCTCATGATTATATTGGGAAAGGGCATCAAAGACCATCCACCATCTATCCCAAAAGTTATTTCTAATACCATCATGTATGCACCAATGGATGGGGAACCTTTTGGTTGTATGTCTAATAGTATTTTGTTCACCGGGCTTTTTAAACAATGCACAAATGCTACCTTTTGGTATTTCTTTTATTTTTCTTATATCTTGATATGATAATTTTTTTGCATAATATCTCCTTTGTTCATCCCTCTTAACATGCCAAATATCCAACTGACCACTAACATAAGCTACATGGGTCATAATGGACTCGAGGGAGGATGCCAATTGTGCTCTCATCTGGTTGGTTTGTCCACAAGCTTTCAACCTACCAGTGATTGCTTCTAATTAATTTTTCCTTTTTTCTATTTCATTCATAATGTTGTCTTGGGTGCCAAGAGGAGGTCTTCCAATCAGTGTAGGTTGCAAAATTTCGTGCTCTTGTTGTGGAGGGTTTTGATTTTCATCTTATGGAGGGTTTTGATTAGGATCTTGTGGAGGGTTTTTTATTTGATTTTGTTGATCTAGCTACGGATTTGGTGGTTGATTATTTACATTTCCTGATAAGAAACCAATTGCAATCTAAATAAATAAACAAATTTCAAGCAAAATTGAAAAAACCTACAAAACAATGTAAAAACTTACAAAATAATATAAAAACATATAAAACAATGCAAAAACAAGAGTAGGAAGCAGACTACATGATCCTAATCTTGAACTTTGGCGACGAGGAGACATTTTGAGGAGGTGGGTGACAAAATTCTTCAACTTCTTCAATTTGTGTGCACGTTGTTTGGGAGAAATGCAAAAGCCAAATGAAATGATAAAATGGGCCGTGGGTTTGCAGCCCATTTATAAAAGTTTTTTATTTTACAAAGTGTGTATGTGTTATAGCGTGCACATACTTTGGCTTGTGCTTCACAAGCCTAAAATAAAAAATTAAACATTAGGTGTCATGTTTTTGGTAGCACAACTTGGTGCACATTCCCTTGATGTTGCTCACGTTTCTTCTTTCAAATTTCTCTTTTGCTCACCCTGTGCATAGTTATAAGCCTAAAGACAAACCTAAAATAAAAATATTTAGAGAGGCCACTAGTGAGCATCATAGGTATGGAGTAGAAAGCAGATAGAGGAGTGAACTATGTCTTTAAAGAAGTGAAAAAAGAACTAAAATATTAACATTTCCATAAAACATAAGGTACAAAGGGGACCATGACAAAAATAGGGCTTCCATGAGAGAGAAATATATATTTTATGTTTCAAACAAACCTCCTCCTATGAGTTTGGGGATAAATTTTGTGTTTCCTTAATATGACCTTTTTTTCTAACAAGGATACCTATAAAGTTAAGTATAGTAGGGCACATCAATTGTCTAAAAATTGCTATGTTTCAGTTATGGTTCCACCTCTACTTTCTAACACTTCAATTTTTATTATTACAATCAATATCGAAATCTTCAATTTAATTTTGGCAAGATATATTATATGGAAACAAAACTTAAGGAATGGCATTTTTGTTGTCAAATCTCAAATTTAAAAATGATAGCATGGTGGAAAAAATTATTGAATGATAATCTGAAAAGTAGACTGAAAAACTTGTTGATGCAAACTCAACTGTGAATTTTACATAATTTCTAATCTTTCATGCCTTGATGACTATCCATCCACTATTTTATAGCTCCCAATTGGATCCTATGGCTTCTTTATTGGTGAGACTAAATGAGATGCTAGAAATGATCTCAAACGCGATAATACATCTATGATCATTAAGCAGCTTACAAGTGCACATAATATTATATGCAAGATTACATATATGGTAGTATCAAAATAGAATGTCAATTATCATTGATTTAAATTTCAACTGGTGTCCATCAAACCCGTGTTGTAGTTCAATTTGTACTGAAATGGTTACTAAGAAACTTAATATGTTTTGTAAGGTTAGAGAATGTAATCCTTTTTATTGATGAAACTATATGTTTTGATAAAGCATTCCTCCTATTTCATAGATACTCCAATTTCATTGAGGTCCATGAGGATGAGTAGAGTAGGCCCATAATTTTATCCATCTTATATTTCAAGTATTGCGACAATTAACAAAAATGACTACAATTCAAAATAATTTTGCATGTATGAAATGCATTATATTTTTAATATACATATAATCTAGGAAGCAAAATCTCTTTCTACCAAAATGTCTCTTTATTTCATACTTCAATATTTGTGAAAATCACAAATTTATAGCTTTCCATATCATTTGATATTTCATTTCAAATTTGCAGTTAAACATACAACTTGACTCAATTCTTATCACAAAACCCACCCCACCAAAGACAAGAACTTTGGTTCTTGCACCCCTTGTTTACATGTAGTTGTAGTTGTGATTTTGAATGAAGATTTATTTACATAATGAACATATGTAAGTTCAGATAGTTTAACATAGACATTTTGAGAAAATTCTTCCATTTAGACAAAATCTAGCCATTTATTTCCACCTCCAAATTAAACCTTATTTCATATTAAGAGCTAGTATATTTCCATAATTCATACAATCTATCATTGTACTTTCTAAATCTGATTGTCCCTTGGGATCACAAAGGATACATTTTCCAAAGCATAAAGTGCTCCCTCCACATTTCATTACTTTTCCTAGAACATTTTGAATTTTAGAAATATTTAAATTGTCAGTGATTCTTTTCTTATGAGGAAAATATTATGAATAGAATTAAATGTATTACTTGACTTAATTTACCTAAACAACTATTTTTAACTAGCTTTCATTAAGTACTTAACCTACTCAAATTCTAAATTTTATCTAAATTACCATATTCAAACAATAATTTACCTAAAAAACTATTTTTAATTCTAAGAAAATCAAATTAAAGGAAAATTATAAAACTTACTAATACTTAGGCTACATATATTAATGAGATATCAATATATTTTTTGACTAAAATTTAAACGATAGAATATTTGATTAAAATTTATAAAATTATGAAAATTATAATTAAATTGAATATTATTATTACAATTGATTTTTAACTAAAAGGCAAGTACTACCACTATTGCACTTCTTCATATCTTATTATCATTTCTTCAGACTCAAGCAAGATCACTATTACAACCAATTCTTTAATCTTGAAGTCTAAACTTCAACAAACCTGCTCCTTGACTTTTTTGCTGGAAGTATGGTGGAACACACAATTAATAGCTGAGCATAAAATAAAGGAAAAGAGTGCTTAAGGATAAGCTTGTTTAGGGCAAGCTAAAGAATAGGATGGAGGAACTAGGGGTTCTAGATGAGTTTAGAGTGGTTGATCATAAAATAGATGAGAATGCAAGGCTAAAATCAAAATCATAGTAGAATAATTTTCTATGCAGACTTGTAATATCAATGTTTTGCATCAAATTTTTTGATCTAACAGCAGAATATGAAAGCAAGAGAAGAGAATGAAAATCTAAAATATTGAAAATTGAATTCACAAAAATGTTAGCTAAAAATTCAATGTGACCTGTGAAATTCCATAGAAACTTTATTTGTTAATTGTTAATTGTAAATATGTGCCATTGAGAATTCTAAATTAATGAAATAGTGCAGTTAGCCTATTGGTGAAAAAATGGTCTAGTAAAATAGTCTTTAATCTAAAACTGTATCTGAGAAGGATATCTCGTTTGCTTATTGTTTGATTGTTTTGGTATCAGTGTTGGAGTCAAATGTTAGAATTGGGGGCCTCAAATGTTTGAATAGCATTAAATCGACATCCAAACACAACCTGTTAAGATGTTTGTCAATAATACAAGTTTATAACTACAAACCCAAATATCCAAACAAATTTCAAATTTAGTGTAAAAGAGTCACACCCAATAAATTTGAACTTATAATTATAAATCATAGCTATAATAATTACTTAATCATAAAAACTCAACTATACCATGTTTTATAATACTAAACTGATACCATGTTTTATGATTTATGAATGTTTAAGTACATTTAGAACTTTAGTTTTTATTTTTTATTGAGGTTGAAATTGAAAAATCAGATATGCTCAAACTTTTGATAGATGTAACAAATAAAAGCAACAAAAGAATTGACATATATCATTTTAAATTTGTAATCTCCCCAATGCCCCGGCTAAATGTGGCAACTTACTGAAAATGAAGACATTTAATTATCTAGATAGAATTTTATGGAATGCAATGATTGCAGATAATGTACAAATGAATGGTTGAAAAGTGATAGTGTCAAGCTAAATTCTGCAACCTCTGATTGCATGCTCAGGGCTAAAGAACAAAAGGATGTGTTTCATTTTTCTGGTAAATCATATAATCATCTTATTAAGCTAATTTATAAAACTCTAAAAAGAGTCATCTTAAAAATCTTAAAATATATAAATAAGATCTAATTTAAAATTGACAATATAATACATCAGTTAATTTCAATGAAAGAACTAAATAAATTCCTAACCCTGCATGTTTCAGTTAACCAATTGTTTATCTTATTATTAACTTATGAGTAAATTTATCTAGAATCTAATCAACTAACAATCAAAAACGTATTAATTTCTATAAATTGTCCGAATTTAAAATAAAATATTACCCCGAGCAGTTCCACTTATTCGTCAGGAATAGAATTTGGAGAAGCATAAATAATTTCTTGCATGACCTGCTTCAGTAGATGAAAAGTCTGTGATGGCAAGATGCAGGGGAAAGAAAATTACAGAGAGTGATGAAAAGCACAAGGTAAACTCTACATATTTGTGATTTCAAACTCATTTAAAAATGTTTACAGAGTCCGGACGACACAGAGCTTCTGTTAAATCATTCAGAGCTACAACTCTCTTACGCTCTTAGGCCACAAAACAGTTTGCTCTCTTCTTTTTAGCCAACTTCAAAGAGATTACTTCACAGATCAACCTAAGCCTTCACATGATGAAGACTAAAATCTACGTTTGGTCCCCCAATTCATTATTCAGAAAGCCCAAAATCTAACAATAAACATAAGTCATGGCCCATAATTCACAATAGCATGATCTACTGTCTTAAACTTTCAAGACTTGTATGGATGAAAATTTGTAACCCTTGATTTAGTCAGAGTAAACTAAAATGAAGAGCTTTGAGTATCTGATGCGCCTTCACAATTATTTATTGCACCTATGTCGCAAACTAAATTGGATATTGTGGGCTTTAATTTGATGCAAGTGGAAGATTCTGTGGTGAAATCATGTTGAAAGAGATTCAATAGATTGGACACCTCTCTCATGTTGGGCCGAGCTTCAGGTGAATCGGTTGAACACAGCAGACCAAGACGCATCAATGAAATGAGACATTCTTCTGTTTCTTTGCCAGCCCTTTCCATTAACAAGCTCTCATCAATTACCTCAAATGCCCCGTCTGGAAATGCCCTTTTCACCCAATTATGGAGGTTCAGATCACCATCAAACATATTATCAGTCGGCCGCCTCCTTGTCAGCATTTCCAATAACAGAATGCCATAACTATAAACATCTCCCCTTGGAGAAATCATGTTATTCAACCCATATTCTGCAAACAAGTTATTAATTATAGTTGTGTACTCTGTTTCTAAATGGAAATCCTTAATTTTGTTAAAAAAGAAAGGCAACTGGCAAAACGTACCTGGAGCAATGTAGCCCACTGAGCCTTTTAAATCCATTGTTGAAGTTACTGAATTGCCGGTGATTCTTCCAGTCAATCTGGATATGCCATAATCTGAAAGATGAGCTGTCATACTTTCATCTAGAAGAACATTGCTTGGTTTTATGTCACAGTGTACTATTTGCACGAAGCAATCATAATGAAGATATTCCACGGCATGGGCTACATCTATGGCTATGTTCAGCAATTTCCTCAGTCCCAATCTACACCTATCTAGATACAAATGCTTCTCTAAACTTCCATTGGTAAAATACTCAAAGACTAAAGCTTTGAAGTGAGGTGAGGAACATGTGGTTATGATTCTGCCAAGATTCCGATGTCGAGCCTTCTGCAACACTCTGCATTCTGCTCTAAAAATCTTTTCCGACTGCTCATGCATTAAATTGAGAACCTTCACAGCAACACGGGTACCGTCAGGCAAAAATCCTTTGTACACTGATCCAAAGCTGTTTGTTGCAATTAAATTGGAGTTGTGAAATCTATTTGTTGCTGCAATAAGCTCTTCATGTGAGATTCGTGGGTGCTCCAACTTTTCAAGCATTTCACGAATTGTTTGTTTGAATCCTGCTCTACTCTGCAAGTTCCTTTTCCACAGAACTTCCAAAACTTGACAACAAATTATAGAAAGAGCAACAACACTTACTAAACCAATTATTTTCAATGTGGAGTGGCTTCTTCCTGTTCTTGTTGGAATGCTGGTTACTAATTTATTGTTTGTCAGGTTGGAGTGGCTTCTTCCTGTTCTTGTTGGAATGCTGGTTACTAATTTATTGTTTGTCAGGCTCAAATTGTTTGTCAGGTTCAAATCCTTGATTGTCATGTCCTCTTTTCAAATAATTAAAAAATAATAATCTTTGATAAGGCAGGCAAGCTCAAGAAAGTGAAGTTTCGGAAAAAGGGGGTTAATCTTTGGAAACCGTTGGACTAATAAATGAAAATTATTATTAAAATATGTTTCATTAACCTCTCTTGGACGTGAGTTACGGTTATGCCCTCTTTTAAAGGGTTTGGAGGCATTTTGGGCAGATGGGAGAACTTGATTTTTGCTCATTCTTTGTTATTCTTCAGAGGCTGCCAAACCTGTGGAGAAGGAGACCCAAGAACGAGAGTTTGCAAGTTTCCAGGGAGATCCAAGAACGGGAGTTTGCAGGTTTCCAATAAGGCTAAGGACGGGAGTTTGAAGCCATTCCATGTGCATGCTCATACAGAGTTTGCCTTTGTGCTGAACAGTGCAGATTTGTGAATTTTCGAGTGTGTTTTTTGTATGAGTTTGGTGTTTTCAGTTGAGTATTTCATATCAGTTTGGGTTGCTGCTGTATTTTAGACTTTAAGGTGTTAAAATAGAGCTGAATATATGTATTGGGACGTGATTAAACTTCTGAGATAGATTATTAGTGTTTTTGTGGTGTTTTCGGGCATTTTTGTGTTAATTTCGGGAGCCCGATGAGCATAGTTTTTGTCCTACATTTGAGAACTGTTGTGTAAAGACTATACGGATCTGAAAATGTAATTTTCTAGGCTGTTATGCTGCTGAAATTTCTGTAAAAATGTCTACTTTCAGATTTATTAACAATAGGTGAAGCTGTGAAGCTTTTGGCACAATTTCTGGCATACCCGATTTGGGGTTTCTTGAGAAATTTGGTGGATCTTTGTGATATTAGTTGTTTGATCTTGAAAATCTGATTAGAGGTTGGAAATATCATACAAAATCAGAAAAGGGACATATCAGTGGTATCAGAGCCATGATCTTGCCAGCCTGAGGGTTTGTAGAAGTTGCATGCCAGTTTTGACAACTACCCAGATCTTGCATTTCAATTTTTAGAACTACCCAAATCTTGCATGTCATAATTTATGGTTGCATGTTGCTTCTAATCAGCTGCATGTCAAAATTTATGGTTGCATGCTACTTCTAATCATTTGCATGTTAGTTCTTGATGAATTTGGTGGTTGTAGAAGTTTGCATGTCAATTTTGACAACTACCCAGATCTTGCATGTCAGTTTTGACAACTACCCAGATCTTGCATTTTTGACAACTACCCAGATCTTGCATGTCATAATTGATGATTGCATGTTGCTTCTAATCAGCTGCATGAAAAAATTTATGGTTGCATGCTACTTCTAATCAATTGCATGTTAGTTCTTGGTGAATTTGGTGGTTGCATGTTGCTTCTAATCAGTTGCATGTCAAAATCTATGGTTGCATGCTACTTCTAATCATTTGCATGTTAGTTCTTGATGTTTGAAGAAGTTATATCCTATTGGGGTTATACTCTACTTTATCCAGAATGGATAGGTATAGTACAGAGTCTCAGAGGACACGATCTTGGACAATTGATATCCAGAGTCAAAACAGTAGAAAGGATGGTTATTTAGACATTTGAGATAAACTTATGAAAATAAGCCATGACATGTCTGAACAGTTGATTAAGAACTACTGTATAATGAATGACATGTTGTCCGACCCAGCTAAGGTGGATAAGTTGACTGGATTTCTATTTGGCAGATTTTCTCATAGGGCAGATGACACAATTACCAAGAACTTGCATGAAGAGTTTGAGAAACTAGCTGATAGCCAGGTAGAGGTCTCAGATTCTACTTTACCACAGGAGGTGGTGGGAAAGGATATTACACAGATTGATAGTAATGGTCAACTTGATACTCAAATTGAGACAATTGTTTACAGGTCGTCAAAGGGTGATGCCACAGGTATTCAGGATGGTATAGTCACAACAGGCAGTGACTACAGTGTAGTGGGTTCAGATGATGATTATGAGGATGTTGTTGTGCAGGATGGTGAGATACCTGGTAGAGATGAGCAGACATTGAGCATTCATGATTTTGCTGAGAAAGAGTACCAGGCACAGTTAGATGCTTCACCACATGAGGTTGAGGCTGGTAGTACTTCACATGATTTGTCCAGCCAGCTGAAGGTGAACAAAGATAGTATTGTGACTTCATTATCTCATCATGACAGGTATGTGGAGTTAGTTGGTATTGGTCATATTACTCAGGTGAGGAGTTTGCTTGAGTTACCAGTTGATTCTAGTTTATGGATATGGACTCGAGATTGTCATATTGGCATTTGGGATTCAGTTGACTGGAGATCTTTAACACTTTTTGGTAGCAGTGTTTGTTTGGGTGCTATCATGGTTTTGATTAGCAGATTACATGGTGTTGTCTTTTCTTGTGCCAGTATCTTGTCTGATGTTGGTATTAGTTTTTATACACCGATGTTGGGCTTTGTTCATATATCCAGTCGACCATACTTGCTGGAATGTGTTGATGATCTTTCATATTTGGCAGTGTGTACAGATGAGTCCCAGGATCATATTGGCATTGATGACATCCAGGAGGATGTAGTGGGCAGTTTTGAAAACTTAGTTTCCTTGGGTACAGATGAGTTGGACAGCAGTGCTAATATTTTTGATACTCTATATGTTGATATGAGCTTTAGATTTGATTCACAAGATATGGATTGTAATACTCTAGAGACTAGTGACTTTGATTATACTCCTTTAGACAATGCATCAGAGGAGGTTTGTAGGAGACAGTCAAGCCAGTGCCATCATGTGTCTAATCAGTTGAAAGTTAGTGACCGAGACATTGCTATCACTTGCCAACATTTTGATGCTGCTCGTCAGTTGTTAGCAGTTTAAGGATGGGGTTCTCCTACTAGTGATGAGCAGGAAGGAAGTTATCTTTCCTTGACAGAGATCCACTCTTTATGGGAGGCTATTCGAATTTTGAGACAAAATTATATGCAGTTGGTAGCCGACAGAGATTATCTTATGGAGTGGGGCAGTATAGCATATGATGCATTGTTGGCCAAGGAAGATGAGGTGAGTGAGCTTACTGATCAGCTTGAGGTGACTTCTGAGATTCTTGAGAGTACACAGTTGGCTTTCAAGGAGTCACAGTTTCATTTGGCTAAGGTGACCATGGAGTTAGAGCGACTACAGTCTTTACCTGATTCTATACAGTCACAAGCTGTGGTGTTTGGTGATCCGAGGATGTCCATGGCTGAGATTGTCAGAGACAATGGAGATGGGGATGCATCCATCCTTGATACTAATATTGGCATATCAGGTTCATTCCCACTAGAGTCAGGTTCAGTTGAGTTGGGTGTTGTAGCAGATTGTTGTATGCCTGACATAGTGGTGGCCTCTAATACTGATGGCACAGAGACTAGAGATGTATCAAAGATCATGTGTGATGTTGGTGAGTCGACAGTTGGCATGGTTCCTGCTAGTAATACTACTCCCTTGGTGATATCTTCAGAGATAGTAGTCAGTTCCAACATGGTTAATGATCAATTGCAGTTAGTTTCATCTAGATTACAGTTTGAGCCACTGACTGAGATTGGCGCATTCTATCAACATTACACTATTAGGTACGCTCATCAATTTACCTTTGATGACCATGTTGATGAGATTATGATACAGAGATGTACTTTGGTTCCTAGTGCTTATCATCAATTATGGAATAGTTTGATGCCTCAGGATGAGAGTTGTGATGGGCACGACATGGCGATAGGTCTTGCAGTTGATAGCTTGATAATACATGACTTAGAGCAGGAGTTTTGGAGTGATGCTTCAGCAGGTGTTGTTATTGATTCTACTCCTTTGGCTATGACATCTCTTGACTTAGCTAGTGATCAGTCACAGTGGGTTGTATCACTTGTTCATGGTGAGCTATTGACTGAGGTTGGTTTTTTTAATCAACATTATATTGCAGAGTATGTACATCAGTTAGCAATTGATCCTTGTATTGAGGAGTTGATGGCAGGAAAATTTAGTTTGGGTTCCATTTCTTGTTGTTTATCTTGTGATGGCTTTTCACCATCAGGGGTGCATGGGAGTTATGGTTATGAGACAGTGGCCGATGATCTATAGAGTTGTGTTGACTGCAGGAGTTGTACAGTGTGTGGATTCTCCATACTTGGCATAGTTTCATTTGAGAGCATTCACCATTGTTGCAAAGTTGGATTGTACATTCTGTATAGGCCAGTGGGATGCGTTGATGGTATTTATTGTGTTGGCAGTTTGATTTGTCCACTTTACTTGGGTTCTAATGTTCTAAGAGTTTGTGTCTCATGGGTTTCTGATTGTGGTAGTGGTGATTTTGGAGTTTGGTTGAGCTGTAATTGTCAGTTTGATTATGGATTCCTCTTGGTCATATTGCAGAGGATATTGCAGGAGCCTATGTTATTTGGCAGTAGTATAGTTCATGACTACATTTGGGATCCAGGTGGATTGATTGGTTTATTGTTCAACCATTGCTTGAGGACAAGCAATGTTTGGGAGGGGAGAACTTGTCATGTCCCCTTTTCAAATAATTAAAAAATAATAATCTTTGATAAGGCAGGCAGGCCCAAGAAAGTGAAGTTTCGGAAAAAGGGGGTTAATCTTTGGAAACCGTTGGACTAATAAATGAAAATTATTATTAAAATATGTTTCATTAACCTCTCTTGGACGTGAGTTACGGTTATGCCCTCTTTTAAGGGGTTTGGAGGCATTTTGGGCAGATGGGAGAACTTGATTTTTGCTCATTCTTTGTTATTCTTCAGAGGCTGCCAAACCTGTGGAGAAGGAGACCCAAGAACGGGAGTTTGCAGGTTTCCAGGAAGACCCAAGAACGGGAGTTTGCAGGTTTCCAAGAAGGCTAAGGACGGGAGTTTGAAGCCATTCCATGTGCATGCTCATACAGAGTTTGCCTTTGTGCTGAACAGTGCAGATTTGTGGGTTTTCGGGTGTGTTTTTTGTATGAGTTTGGTGTTTTCAGTTGAGTATTTCATATCAGTTTGGGTTGCTGCTGTATTTCAGACTTTAAGGTGTTAAAATAGAGCTAAATATATGTATTGGGACGTGATTAAACTTCTGAGATAGATTATTAGTGTTTTTGTGGTGTTTCGGGGCATTTTTGTGTTAATTTCGAGAGCCCGATGAGCATAATTTTTGTCCTACATTTGAGAACTGTTGTGTAAAGGCTATACGGATTTGGAAATGTAATTTTCTAGGCTGTTATGCTGCTGAAATTTCTGTAAAAATGTCTACTTTCAGATTTATTAACAATAGGTGAAGCTGTGAAGCTTTTGGCACAATTTCTGGCATACCCGGTTTGGGGTTTCTTGAAAAATTTGGTGGATCTTTGTGATATTAGTTGTTTGATCTTGAAAATCTGATTAGAGGTTGGAAATATCATACAAAATCAGAAAAGGGACATATCATTGATTCCTTTTACACTCTCTGGAATTTCACCTATTAATATGTTGTTTGACAGGTCCAACCAATCAAGCGACCTTATATTCCCTAAAGCCTCTGGAATTTCTCCTGTTAATTTGTTATTTGACAGGTCCAACCACTGAAGCCAAGGCATATTCCCTAAAGCCTCTGGAATTTCTCCTGTTAATTCGTTGTTTGACAGGTCCAACCGATTAAGGTCGCTGATATTCCCCAAAGCTTCTGGAATTTCACCTGTTAATTTGTTGTTCGATAGATCCAAGCAGACAAGCTGACTCATATTCCGTATAGCCTTTGGAATTTCACCTCTCAATTTGTTGCTTGAGAGGTCCAACCGGTAAAGCTGATTCATAACACCTAGAACCTCTCTAATTTCACCCGTTAATTTGTTATTCGATAGGTGTAAACTCTGAAGGTGAGCCATATTCCCCAGAGCCTCTGGAATCTCACCTGTCAACATGTTGTTGGAACAATCCAAAGAGGATACAAATCTGAGGTTGGAGAAAGTAATAGGAATCTTGCCTGTCAAGGAATTGTGGCTCAGATTCAGAACACTTTGCTCAAGGTTATCGTAATCGAAATAGTAATCTGGCTCATAGTTATGGGAATTTTCCCGGCTAAAAGTACCGAGCAAAGGAAGGTTACCAATTCCTACTGGAATTGTTCCTGTGAGATTGTTTCTATCCAATCTGATCTCCTGCAGGAGCTTCGCATTTTGTATATTGAATGGGATGATTCCTGTTAGGTAATTTCTCTGTAAACATAAACTTGTCAAGTGCTTAAGGTTGAAAATTTTGGAGGATATGTTGCCGGATAATAGATTGTGACTCAAATCCACAAGAGTCAGATTAGATAAATTTGAGAGCTCGTGTAGAATACTTCCCTCAAACATATTATTTGACAGGGACAAATTTGTCAAGTGCAGAAGTTTAGGGAGCACATGGTTCAAGGGGCCTTGTAATTTATTGTTGTCCAACCAAAGCGAGTTGAGTTGAGTACAACTTCCTATTTCCCCTGGTATTGGGCCGTTTAACAAGTTGTTACTCATTCCCAGGTGTGTCAAATTTCGGGCATTTGAAATTGTTGAAGGTATGGTTCCTCTCAAGTTGTTATCTTCCATGTTTAACCAAAGCAAATTTGATGAGAAGTTGTGAGGTATCTCTCCAGACAGATCATTAAAGGAAAGGTCCAGATACTCAAGAGTAGTTAATGATAACAATTGCGGAGGAATAGATCCTGAAAGCCCATTGGAAGAGAGACGCAGAACTGTCAAATTGACAAAGCTGCCAAGACAGTGAGGGATTGGGCCTCGTATGTAGTTGTAACTGAGATCGAGAAGTTGAAGGGATGGCAGCTGACAAACATACTTCCAAATACTAGTTCTGTTACCATGCTTATAAAAACCAGAAAAGTCGAGTCCGACAACAATATCATCACCTGATCCGTTCTCACTGCAAGTCACACCAGGCCATTGGCATGGGCTAGAGTGAGGATCCCATGAATGAAACATAGTGGAGATATTTTTCATAATTTCAGCTTGTTCAGTTTTGAGGGAGAGCGAAAGAGTGAGAAATGAGAGAGAAGAAGAGAATGAGAAGAGGAAGAGGAGGATGTGTGCAAAAATACCTCATTGCAGACTGCCCCTTTCCGTGTTCAGAGGAGAGGATTTTCATCATTATGAGAACTGCCCCTTTCCGTGTTCCGTGTAGGTATGCAAACTTGTGAGCATGCTTTATAATTATTAACTAATTTACACATATTATGTTGATTATATTTAATTTTCAATTAATCAATCATAATTCCACTGTCCACAGTCAATCTAAACTCAGCCCTTTCAACACGGCAAAAATTTACACATATTATGTTCATTATATTTAATTTTTCAATAATTCCACAGTCCACAGTCAATCTAAACTCAACCTTCAACACGGCAAACATTGTGACCATTCAATTCAAGTCAGGATTTATTTTTCCAGCGAAGAAGATTACAACAAATGTGTGGCTCGAATTGATCTGACCATTCAAATTTAGACTAATATGGCGAGGGTGATGAGGGGTGAAAAACATTCATAAAGGAAATGTCTGAAGGAAAGATCGTGGAAATACGAAGCAAATTCTTCTCTAATAAATTAGAGTTGATTTCACACGCAATGTAAAAGTCTTCTTGCTAGATTCCAAATAAAGAATATCACATACTTTGACTCTTTTTTTTTTTTTAAATCGCAATTATTATGTTACATTTATTCATCACTCAAAAATTACCATTTTTTCAAAAAATAAATCATAAATGAGGCAACATAGAAACTCAGTTTTATTAAATTTTCACAATCTATTGCAACCTAAAATTACCACGCCAATGTGATAATGGTGGTCATTTGTTTATGCATTATTAGCCCATTTATTTTTAACATTTAAATTGTGTAATGATTATGTCTATAAAGATATACTAAGATAATATATTAAAGGGAGGAGAGAAATTTAGAATAACTTTAATTGAATGGAAGAAACAATTACAAATTTAAAAACTCTTTAATCATTAGTTTGATAAATTGGCCATTACTGTTAGTGTAAATAATTGTTATTTACACTTTACTTAAGTTTATTTAGGATAAATGCATTATTTTATTATTTCTTAGGTTAGACACTTAGGAGTTTGCATACTCATATGAGTTGTCATGTTAACAACACAGGAGTAAGCAACTCTATTTTAGCACATGGTGTCTACAACACTGGAGTTTGTATAAACAACTGAGTGTATGTAGACAACATAGTTGTTTGCACTATTATTTTAGCGCATGGTATCTACAACATAATTGTATGTGCTACACCTTTGTAGGCTTATCCTCTCATCAGCACACTAACTCATGTGCTTAATGAAGGATAATCCACTCTTGTGGACATGTGCCTGGTTGTAAAACTTATCATGTTGCTAACTCTTAGACATTCTAGATGCATCAGAGAGGCCTTTATATACAAGCACCTCTAGTGTACTATAAATTGAATTGAATTGAATATTGTTATTCTGATCATACTATGTTAGTCTTTTGTGCTAGTTATTGTGCTTCTTGGTCTTGGGTGAATTTTTTCCTGAGGCAAATTCTTACATGGTATCAGAGCTATACCAAATTCTCACATGGTATCAAAGCCATAGAGGCATCATTTCATAGCCACTAGAGACCAATCTTGTTTCACCTCTCTAAGGACACCTCGACTCATATCTGGAGCATACGTAGATATTGGGAGTGTCTAGAACCAAAGCAGACCTCACCATTGCATCCGAAGCATCGATTATGTGAAAATTGACTATAAATTTGCCTATATTGGGCTATAATTGAATTTGAGGCAATTTTTTTTGCAAACTGGCACTCAAAGTCCCGATTTGCAAATCTGGTATGATCTATTAGATCTGCACATTTAATTTGTTTCAGATCTGTGTTCAATTTTCTCTGCAATTATTTTGTATATTTCAGATTATTTTCGGAAAAAAATTAGGCCAGTAGGGCTTGTAGAGAATTTTTTTTTTGCAATTGTAGTGAATATTCCATTTTTAAACTAGTGCACATAACAACCGACTTCTACCATCCAACAAGAATATTCCACATAAATTTGGCAAATTCTGCAATCAAACCGGCCACAATACCAAACACCGGTGGCCAACTCACAGTGGCTTTGATTTGCTTTATAATATTGGTCATTTCTTTTTAAACACCTCATAGTCTGCCCATTGCGTGAATGTGGAACTAATTACCCACTTCTCGGTGGATCCCTGCACTACTCGACACCGGCAAGTCCTCCTCGACAGGTGATATCTCACCCCGTCGGCAATCGAATCTCCATCATTAACGATTTGCACAACTTTCTAGCACGAAGGAAGCTTCGGCACTATAGACCACCATGTAGCACTTCAACAACTGAGTCAGCGGCCTATCATTGCCACGCGAACCCCTCCTCCCTATCCAGTCAGCCAACTCGACAGTCCACTTAAGCAATCCTATTAACACACCATGTCGACATCAGATGCCAAATTAGTCACCACCACGTTAGTGACCGTACGCCTAAAATTTTTAATGGTGTTATTATTTTCTAGTTTTGGTGTACATATTTGTCAGAAATTATGGTTTTTAATGACCATACTTGTCTAATCTTGCATTTTGCAACTTCAATTGATCCGTACGGGCTCATCTAGACTCCAAATTAGGTTTCAATTTTTTTGAAAGTGTGCAATTTTTTGTCTATTTTCTAGATATGTAATTAGATTATAGGCTTGTGTGAATAGAAATACCACTTTTATAATTAGGTCCTTTCTTTGCATTGTATTGCTTCAAAATTGTTGTACATTGCTTAGTTTCAGATTTGGACTCCAAAAGGAGGTTGTAAATAGAAAATCAAAAGACCACTAAGGCCAAAATTGGCAAGTGGCTATTGTAATTGCACTAAGTATAAAGTGCCAAAATCTTTCATTTGGGGGGGCGGTTTCTTGATTGAGTGAAAAAAGGGAGTGTCTCTTGGTGTTGTGTTCCTCTTTTTTTGCTATTATCTTTCATTTCTTGTATCATGAGAAATCTTAAGTTTTCAAAATTAACACCACATAACTATGTTACATGGTCTATTAAAATGTGGTGTCAATTAATGCATAATGAAGTTTCACAATATGTAGATGGTACCCTTCCTAAACCAACAGGTGATCAAGTATCTAAAAGTGATATTACTACTTGGAAAATGATAGATAGGAAAGCCCTAGGTGATATTATGTTGGGGATTGAAGACAAAATCTTGTATCAGATCCAGAAGTATAAGGCATCCAAGGAAGCTTGGGATACCCTCAAAAACCTATATGGTAAAGTGACTGAAGAGGATGTTTACAAAATTGAAGATGAGCTTGTCTCCCTAGATCCAAAGACATTTGATTATATACATGATTTCATCATTAAGATGAATGAATTAAGAACAAAGCTTGACAATTGTGGTAGTCCTATTAAAGATGACAGGTTAATCTATCTCATTCATAATAAGCTACCATCTAAGTACTCCACATTTGTTTCTTCTTACAACACCACCAAGACTACATTAGGGGCTGCCTATCAGAAAGTCACTTTTGATGGTTATGCTCAACTATTGGACGATGAAGAAAAGAAGTTGCAATCAATGGGAATTCTCAAATTGTCTAAGTCTAAGGCATTGGTGGCTAATAATGAGGGTTCTCAAAATTTAGTTGCTCAAACTTCAAATAAAGGAAAGGGAAAAAAGAAGAAGTGGAAGAACAACAAATAAGAGGATACAGAAAAGGCAACACCAACATCAAATCAACAAGGTAAGTCTTCCTCGAATACCAACAAAAAGGGAGACACTAATAAGGAGAAGAAAAAGTGTGCCTATTGCAAGAATTTGGGCCATGACGAACATGAGTGTTATCACAAATAGATTGATGAGTTGAAGAACATCATGAAGAAACACAATGTTCCACTACCTAATGCTTATAAGGAGAGAGGATCTTCATCCTCAAATTCTAATGGCATAGGGCATGCTTTACTCACAAACATTGTTAGTCAGGGAGAATGGATCATTGATTCAGGTGCCACACATCATATGGGTGCATCAAAGCAAGATTTTTCTTCCATGACACATTTTGAGGTACTAAACATCTTTGTAGGTGATGATACTAAGGTGGAAGTTGAAGGTAAAGGTGAAGTTGAGATGAACAATGGAGTGTTCAAGGATGTTCTATATGTTCCTAATCTTACCTCTAACCTACTTTCAGTCTACCAAATGACTCACTATGGAGGTGGAAATAAAGTTGAATTTGTTCCATATTTAGTGGTAGTGAAAAGCATTAAGGGTGACTCAATGATTGCAATTGGTGACGCCAATCATGATTCAAGGCTTTACACTTTCTCCTCCTTTGTGCCAAGATCAAATGCACAAGCCTTGTTATTACATTTAAATGCAGAAAGAAAACTGTGGCATGAGATATTTGGACATCTCAACTATAGATATCTTCAGTAGCGTAGCAGCAAGAAAATGGTCAATGGTCTACCTCAAATTAAATTTTTTGAAGGTGTTTGTTCAGGTTGCTCACTTGGAAAACGTCCAAAAAAATTGTATGAAAAGGGGAAGTCTTCGAGAGCACAATGTGTTCTTGAATTGGTTCATAGTGATGTGGTAGGACCATTTCTACTACCATCATTTGGCAAGTCACGCTATGCACTCACCTTCATAGATGACTACTCTCACTTTACTTGGGTTTTCTTCATGGCTCACAAGAGTGAAGTATATGAAAAATTTCTTAGCTTCAAGGCTCAAGTGGAACAACAATCAGGGAAATTCATCAAGAAATTTTGAACAGATAATGGGGGGGAGTATGTGAACACAAGACTAATAGAATTTTGTACTCAAGAGGGTATTGACCCTCAGCATTCACTACCATATATGCCATAGCAGAATGGTGTTGTTGAAAGGAAAAAGAGAACTTTCAAAGAGATGACCACTCGCATGCTACAAAACAAGTCTCTTGATCATATCTTTTAGGCAAAAGCAATGAATTGCACAAAGCTTTGGATGGTGTAACTCCTTTTGAAGCATGGACTAGCAGGAAACCTATAGTTAAGCACTTTAGAGTCTTTGGTTGTCTTGCATGGGCAATAATTACTCCACAAAAATGCAAGGCATTAGAAACTCAAAGCAAACCTTGCATTTTTGTTGGATATGCAGACTCACATAAAGCCTACAAGTTAATGGATCCAGAGACACATGATATATTCTATGAGAGGAGTGTACATTTTGAAGAAAGTTGTCCAAGCTTTTCTTCTTTAACTCCTCCTTCTTCCTCCTTTATTGAAGAGAATGATAGTGATAACAGTGACTTGGAAGATGTTCATCCCTGACCTACACAAAGGCATCAGCTAGTTGAAGTTGAGGATACACCTTCTACATCTTCTTCCACTAGACCTCGATGGGCTAAGAAGACATTGGATGTGGCAGGACTAGTGGTAGGGAATCCTTCAGATTCAAGGAGGACAAGATCACAACACAACTCACTCCCACATGCTTATATTGCAGTTGCTTCAGTTCTACAATCCTTCAAAGAAGCATCAGGTATTCTAGAATGGAATAGAGAAATGGAGGAAGAGTATAATTCTTTTATGAGAAATGATACATGGGACTTAGTCTCTCTTCCTAAGGGAAGAAAATTGGTTTGATGTAAGTGGATCTATTAGACCAAATTCATAGCAGATGGAAGTGTTGATAAACATAAGGCTTTCCTTGTTGCAAAAGGTTTTTTTTAAGTATCAAGCATTGATTACACTGAGACCTTTGCACCAGTGGCAAAGATGAATTTCATTCGTTTGACCATAGCTATTGTAGAAGCTCAGAGATGGGTTATTCATCAAATGGATGTGAAGAGCGCATTTTTGAATGGTGAGCTATATGATGAGATATATATGGAGTAGCCACAGGGATTCATACAGGATGCTACCTTGGTTTGCAAATTGAAGAAGTCTATCTATGGACTTAAACAAGCTCCCAGAGCTTGGTACACCAAGATGGATTCCTTCCTACTCTCCAAAGGCTTCACCAGATGTTATTCTGATCTAAATGTCTATATTCTTCAAAGGGATGATTCACGTTTGCTCCTTGTACTTTATGTGGATGACTTAATCATTATAGGAAGTACTCCATCCATCATTGCCAATGTTAAGGCTACTTTGTAGGATAGGTTTGTGATGACAAACTTGGGTCTACTACATTATTTCCTTGGTATAGAGATACATTAGTCTTCATCAGGGATCACACTGTCACAACCCAAGTATGCTCTTGATCTTCTAACTCGATTTCACATGAGTGACTGTAAGGCTACATCCACCCCATTCCTTTCATGTGTTAAGTTAGAGACAAAGTGTTCCTCTCCACTTGTTGATGCGACTTTGTATAGATAGTTGGTGGGAAGCCTCATCTTCTTGACACATACATGCCCTGATATTTCATTGCAATTGGTATGGTTTCTCGCTTCATGCAAGAGCCACATGAACTTCATTGGAAGATAGCCAAATGCATCCTACACTACATACAGGGTACACATACACATGGGATACACTATGCAGCTGGTACAGGTCTTTAGTTAGTGGGATATACAGACTCTGACTATGCAGGAGATATTGATTCTCACAAATCTACTTCAAGATATGTGTTTCATCTTGGTCCAACCCCATTTGTTGGCAGAGTAAAAAGAAAAACACCGTTGCTCTCTCATCAATTGAGGTTGAGTATCGAGGAGCTGTGAATGCAACGATAGAGGCTATTTGGCTACAATAGATTCTAAAGGAGTTTGGTTTTGATCTACCTAGACCCACAGTCATCCATTGTGATAACTAGAGTGCTATTAATATCTCAAAGCATCCAGTGCAACAAACATATCGAGGTTCATATGCACTACATCAGAGAGCTGATCCATGAGTAGGTCATCACATTGTACTATTGTCCTATTGAGTAGCAAGTAGCTGACATCTTCACCAAGCCCTTCATAGAGGTCAAGTATATTCATTTGTGAGATCTCTTGGAGGTGAGGGATTTTTCACTAGGGGATCACATGGTCCTTCTCTTCTCTGTTGTACATATCTCTCTTTTTGGGGGAGGGTTTTTCCCATGAGGTTTTCCCTCTTTCTCCATTTGCAGAGAGATTTCATTTCATTGCTTTGTATATACAACATTGCATTATGTAAATGGGTACCTAACATGGCCTAATAGCCCAAGACCCATTATGCATTTCATCATAGCTTTTGTGAGCTTAAGTGCATTCCCCTAAGTTGCACTTAAGGGGGGTGTTAGTGTAAATAATTATTATTTACACTTTACTTAAGTTTTCTTAGGATAAATGCATTATTTTATTATTTCTTAGGTTAGACAGCTAAGAGTTTGCATACTCATATGAGTTGTCATGTTGACAACACAAGAGTAAGAAACTCTATTTTAGTACATGGTGTCTACAACACTGGAGTTTACATAAACAACTAAGTTGTCATGTAGACAACACAGTTGTTCGCACTATTATTTTAGCACATGGTCTCTACAACATAATTGTATGTGCTACACCTTTGTAGGCTTATCCTCTCATCATCGCACTAACTCCTGTGCTTAATGGAGGATAATCCACTCCTGGTGGACATGTGCCTGGTTGTGAGACTTATCATGTTGCTAACTCCTAGACAACCTAGATGCATCATAGAGGCCTTTATATATAGGCACCTCTAGTGTACTATAAATTGAATTGAATTGAATATTGTTATTTTGATCATACTCTGTTGGTCTTTTGTGCTAGTTATTGTGCTTGTTGGTCTTCGGTGAATTTTTCCCTAAGGAAAATTCTTACATGGTATTAGAGCTATACCAAATTCTTATAATTACTATCTTATTGTTGGGAGTGATGAGCACGTACAATGATTGTACATCGTATGGTGAAACACCATACAATGATGGATGTACAAGACCATTGTGCATTGAGACACCATACTATTATATTAGTTTCTTGCACAAGTCAATCTCATTTAGAGTGAGATACATGTACAATGAAGCCAGTGCGACATGCTCAGTGAGTACGACTATGGGTACATGAGTATGAGCACAGAAAGTATGGTGAGTATGGTATGTGGGGACAAAGATACCAAAGGCATCTACATCATTGATGTCATAAGTGTCTGAGTGACCAAAGGCATCTGTGTGACCAAAGATGTCTACTTCACCGAAGTCATCCATGTGCCAAAGGCATCTGCATAATTGTAGGCATCCACATGTTTGAAGGCCAAAGGGCATGTCTGGATACCGAAGAGAGTTCCCCATGGTGAAGGGAGTATGCTAATGGAAAAGGGAGTGTCTAGAGGCCGAAGGGAGTCACCTGATGCTGAAGGGAGTCACTGCTTGAAGGAGTGACCATTGGAAGGATGAGTGAACATTGGGTCTATCAAATGAAGTTCCAAGGATGTCATTAACCATTTTATTCTTGACTAGTTAATGCACCAAATTTCATAACGAATTACAAAATGTATAAATGTTTGTGGGATTCATGAGAAATGGAAGGTTGTGAAACTTAAGTTGATTATAATACAATTTGAGCCTGTGAGCCTATCTAGAAACTAGAGTTTTTTGTATGTAAATTATTTACTATAATACAAAGTTTCTCGGGGGTTTTTAGGAGGTGGATTTTTCTTGAAAGGGTTTCCCACATTAAATTTGGTCTCTTGTTTTTATCTTGTGTGCGTATTGTTTTTCTTTGTTCTTTCTTTCCTGTGCATCTCAATTTTCTAAAGTAGATTTGAAATCTTTTATATTTCTCCTATAAATTGATAGTAGGAAGGTGTTTTCATAGGTTGTTTTCCTAACAAGTGGTATCAGAGCCTAGATTATCCTTGTCAGGTAGGGTTGTTTTCTATGTCAATTTGGTTCCAATGGGAGTTTGGGAAGTATTTATCTAATAATTAAGATGGTGGGTACACAGAGAATAGAGATTGAAAAGTTCAATGAAACAAAATTTGAGTTGTGGAAACTTAAAGTTGAAGATATATTGGTTGATTGTGATTGATGGGTTGTTGTGTCTAGTAATAAGCCTTCAGGCATGAAGTAAGAAGATTGGGATCTAATAGATCAAAAGGCTAGAGGAATGATAAGGCTATATCTTGTGGATTCTATTATGTTGAACATTCATGAGGAGAAAAATGCACATTCTTTGTGGAAGAAGTTGGGAGATATTTATCAGGGAAAATCCTTGGTAAACAAGCTCTTCCTGAGAAAAAAGTTGTACTCTCTAAAGATGGATGGAGGAATGACTATGCCATATCACTTAAACACATTCAATGTGGTGATTACACAACTGACATTTGTTGGTGTATTTGTTAGTGAAGAAGAGTGTTCCATGTTACTATTGTGCTTGTTGCTTGATTCATGGGATCATCGTGTGGTGGCCATTAGAAGTAATAACACCTTGTTCAAAATGGATGAAGTAGTTGTTACACTTTTGTCAGAGGAGATCTAGAGGAAATATTTTTAGATGGCTAAAGAGGCTATCATTATTCGAGATAGGGAAAAAAAGAAAGGACATGAAGCCTGAATATTTTGGGAAGAAGTCCACAATGAAGTGCTAGAATTATGGGCAAGTTGGTCATATCTAAAAGGATTGCAAAGAGAAGAAGAAGAAGAAGCAAATGGAGAGTTCTTCCAATTCTGATTTTTCTTAGAGTGATGGTGAAGATGCCAGCAATGTTACTTTAGCTAAGCGGTCATCTGATGATGACTAGTTAGAGTAATTCAATCTTCATGTGGAAGATATTTGTCATGATGCCATTTGTGACTCAGCACCACCATATAGTGGGAGTTGTTGGAAGTGTCATAGATGACATGTGTAGCTTGACACCACGGTTTAGTGGGAGTTGTTGGCAATGACATAGTAATTGATCTTCATTGGTATTGCAAATTTTGAAGGCACACGATTCTAATGTAGCAAAATGATTTTTTCACATTTGTTGAAGTGTTGTATGGAGATGTTAGTCTTCATGTAATTGAAGATGTTGACATCTTAAGGGCTCAACGGAGTCTTTGATAATGGTGTAGTTTATGTTATCTCTTTGGTTGAGATGTTTTAGATCATGTTGTCATGGTTATGTTCCTGAGGCCATGGTTGGAACTTTGGCATTGATCTTGGTTTAGTTTCTTTGTTTTGAGTACATTGATCATTTGTTGGATACTTCATGATATTGCAATGTTGCATTTAGAGTTGGCATGGGTTGATCAATTGCAGGTGCTTGTGGAAACTTAGAGATGGAGATGATGGTGTTATCTCTTGTGATTAGAGATGTGTTTGTTGGAATGGTTGAAGATTTTAGTAGGAGAACTATGAGGTATTCAGAGGTGTAAGTAGAAAGACATGGTACATGGCCAATGTACTATTTATGTTCTTGATGCTATGAGTTTGTTGTTGCACTTCTATGTGCTGCTATTGAAAATGGATAAGGTTAAGTTCAAATGGAAAACATGGTCATGTGAAGTATCTCTGTGGATATGAGTGCGTACCTCATCATGTGGGAGATTGTTGAGAGTGATGAGCATGTACGGTGATTGTTCATCATATGGTGAAACTCCATACAATGATGGATTTACAAGACCACCATATGTTGAGGCATCATATGGTTATATCAGCTACTTGGACACATCAATCTCATGTACAATGAGATACATGTACAATGAAGCTAGTACAACATGCTTAGTGAGTATGAGTATGGGTATGTGAGTATGAGCATGACAAGTATGGTGAGTACAGTATGTGGGACGGAGATACCAGAGACATTTTGTCACCGATGCCAAAGGTGTCTGAGTGACCAAAGATCTTTGCATCACTAAAGGTATTTGCGTCATCAAAGACATCCATGTCACTAAAGGCATCCACATGATAGATGCATCTATGTGACTAAAGGCATCTGCATGACTAAAGCATCTACATGACCGAAGATGTTCACATCACTAAAGTTATCCGCAAGACTAAAGCATTTGTATGACCAAAGGAGTCTGTGTGACTAAAGCATCAACATGACTAAACGTATCCGTCTGACTAAAGGCATCCATGTCACTGAAGGCATTAGTATAACTGAAGGCATTTGTGTGTTTGAAGGCCAAAGGGAGTGTCTAGATGTTGAAGAGAGTGCCCCATGGTGAAGGGTGTATGTTGATGGAAAAGGGAGTGTCTAGAGGTCAAAAGGAGTATCTAATGTCAAAGTGAGTCACCCAATGTTGAAGGGAGTCACTACCTAAAAGAGTGACTGTTGAAAGGATGAGTGACCATTGGGTATGTCAAATGGAGAAGTTCCAAGGTTCCCATTAACCATTTTGTTCTTGATAGTTAATGCACTAGATTCCATAACGAATTACAAAATGTATAAATATCTATGGAATTTATGAGAAATAGAAGGTTGTGAAAGTCAGGTCGATTGTAATACAATTTGAGCTTATGATCCTATCTAGAAACTAGAGTTTCTTGTATGTAAATTGTTTACTATGATACAATGTTTCTTGAGGGTTTTTGAGTGGTGGATTTTCCCCAAAAGGGTTTCCCACATTAAATCTGGCTGCCTATGTTTATCTTATGGGCATATTGTTTATCTTTGTTCTTGTTTTTTCTTGTGCATCTCAATGTTCTAAAGTAGATTTAAAATCTTTTACATTTCCCCTATAAATTGGCATTAGGAAGGCATTTCCACGCATTTCTTTCCTAACGCTTATAACTATTCTATATTATTGTACATCAATTATATATAATTGATTCAATTATAAACAATGCATTTTTATTTCATTACAATAGTCAATTTATTGACTCATAGAATGTATTACTAATAGTTTTAAGAATATAATAGAGAAGACTAATATTTGATAAATTAGTTGTCTTGAGAATGTGGGTGTATAAATTTGTTAATAATGGTTGAAGTCATTCTTAGTCCTTTTTTTCTAAGAATGTAGGCATATAAAGGCCATCTTTCTTTCTATGTCTTTGTTTCTAATAATGTAGGTATAGAAAGGTCATCTTTCTTTCTAAGACTTAGCTAAAAGGAAAAGATATCCACATAATTTTAACAATTCAACACTCAATGCCTATTTTTCCTACTCACCAAATTATTTGTAGATATAGTTATCATTGACTTAGCCAAAGATTATGATGACCAAATAATGATGAGAGATTGCCTCAAATTCTACTGAAGATATTTTTATTATGAAAAAGAACCTCTGCACTTGAAACATGTCCCACCATCCCTAGTTGTCCTTATCCCCAAAATTTTGTGGAAGATGAAGTGAATTTTACGTTTAAAATCTTGATATATTTGGTTAAAGTTGATCCAATACAAGAATGTAGTCCAAGCTTACCCCACACTACATGGAATGCAACCCACCCATTCAAGTAATAGTAACAAATCTAGAAACATAAAAGCTATAGAGAAATAATGGCGACAAAAAAAATCAATCTTGTTGTTTATATGAATTTTTATTTATTTATGAAAGAATAAAATGTGTAGATACAAGGGGCCAATAAATTATAATTTGAAATGTTAAATATAAGAAATATATAATATTAGTAAGGAAAGCAATTGTGTAGAAACCAAGTAAATGAAATATGAAAATACCATACACAAGATACATAGAGAAGCACAAAGTTAAATGTGGCAAAACCTTCTGTAAAAAAAGCACACCATCCAAAAAAATCCTCGAGCAACTTTGTATTATAGTAAATATATTTACATACAATAAACCTCCATATTTTTACATAGGCTTGTTAGTAAACAGATTTGTCACTGTAAAAATGACCCAACGGAGTGCATGTGGCAAACCATTCACAACGGTTGGATAGGCCCTGGGTATGCAACCTTCTTCTACATTTAGAGGGGCAGCTTCCTTGTATGATATAATTTTTAAAGATTTTCAAATAAAGAATCTAAAATTTTAATGATCAAGAGAAAGTTGTTCAGGACGAATGCACCACATGACCTCACAACTTTCTTAAGTCAACAAAGAATGATAACAAAGGCAATCAAGAACTACACTTGAAAATGACCATTATTACCATATTGATTCATGATTCATAAATATTCGCACAATACCATGAAAACACTCACTACAAAAGAATCAATAGTTTATACTGCAACAATCTTGATTTTAGAACAAGAAACCAAAAGTGTATCTCATTTCATTTTCTTGCACCAAGAACATAATAAAGATTTTCAATTTCAGATACAAAAGCTATACATACTTTCCAAAATTTGTCTCCTGATCAAAATTTCAGCATAGTGTTCCCTTATGCTAAAGTCCAAAAAAGTTCCCTTACAAAGCCAAAAAGAATTCTTATATAGACACTGAGGTTAACAACTACCCCTCTATGGTTAATAACTACCTCCAAAATACAAAATTTTGGAGAGGTTAATTAACCTCAATAAAATTAACCTATACAAGGGAAACTTTCAAAAACAAAACTTTAGCTAGAATTTCTAAGGATTTATACATATCCAATCACTGGTCTTCCAGCTATGAACTCTATCTATCTGGACATAATTGACTTATCCCAAAAATCCTTGTAAGCATCGAGGATGATCATCATTGAATCATAATTTGGAATGAATACATTCTCCATTGTAAGTTTGGCTATGAAGTATTTATCCTGGATCTCTTCTAACTCTTGTCGATAGGCTGAAATGTTGCATTCTTCTAGAGTGACTATGACTAGACTGAGTTTCATCATAGTTTCAACATCCAATACTTGATTCTCTATTTCTGAGTGAATTTGGATACTAAAAGAATCAAGAAGAAATTGGCAATCAATATGTTGAAGATCACTTACCGCTGCCTCACCTGTGATAGTAGAGACTAATTCATCTGTAACTTTCATTTTCAATTGTTCCCAAGAAGCTATTAGTTTCTCAAACTCAATGATCCCTTTGTTGATATTTATCATTTTTCAATTGGCACTTTTACTCTAGATACATGTCTGCTTCTCACTTGCATCAGCAATAATTTTCTCAAGTACTAGGGTGCTTGTATCTAACTTGGCCATTTCTTGTAATTCATCAACTACTTTTTGCCAGGTGACTTTCTATTCTTTGCTGCTTTCTAGCTCTTTAGAAATTTCCTATATCTGTTCAATGGCTTTTCCATATATCTCCTTCACTCCAGTTATGTGTTTTGAAGCATCTTCTATCATTTTGTTTATCTAATCTTCGATCATCATATTATGTGACTTGTGTTTGTTTACTCTTTCAACAACAACATGATCAAGAATGCCATCAGGACCTACTAAGGCTAGTGAAGTAACTAGTGTCTTCGTATTAGATGAATTGCTAATCGAATTGATGTAAGACACTAGCATCTGAACTTGCTCCTTGAGTTGCTCCTTGAATCTTTTCTCTTTCTTTGTTCTTTTTAACATTTGGGCAGCAGTCACTTCAACATTTTGAAAGTCTCTTTCTGCAGTAGATGGACCAAGATCAACCTTATCTAGAATGAAATCCAACTCGGATGCTTCATCAACATTCTTTTCAATTATGGGCTTGGCTATTTCTATGCATAGATTGCCTAAAGTTTTATCAATGGCTAACTTGGACATCACTTTAGTCTTTTTCACTTTAGGAGGCTTCTGAAGGAAACTAGAGATTGCATCAAATGGAGGCGGGATCATTTGAACAACTTTATTTTTCTTCTAAAGTCTAGAACTGTGAATTTGTAGTATCTGAAACTTGCATGTCACCTGTTATATTTTCAGCAATCATCATTAAATCTTCTGAATTAGATAATTGATTATCCAACTGTGGGTGATCCCACAATAATGGGTTCCACTTTTTGACCAATTTTGACACTAAAATCAATATTTTTGAAACAAACCTCACGTTTGAGTGACTATATCTCTAAAACTATAAATAATTTCAAGATGAAATAAACTAGTGATTTTTAGTACTTTGTTCCTACTTTGTAACCATATTTTTTAATCTTTAAAAAAAAATTATTTATGTCAATTTTTTTCTCTCCTCCAAAAAGTGGTACATAATAAAATTCAATATTTTTAAAGAGTGATAGTCTGCTTGACACACATAACTTTTTTTCTAGAAAATATAATGAGGTAATTCTTTTGGCAGTGGATTTGTAACATCAATATCCAAAGGATACATTTGGTTTGATTCAATTTGGTTAAATATTGTATAGTTTATGAAGTTTTGAAGTGACACCAATCGTAATTTAGACATACGTTCGTTTTAACACAGATAACTTGAAGTCAATTTATCATAAATCTTTTTTTTTTTTTAATAGAAAGCTATCTCAATAAGCTATTTCCTAGATATCTTTCAAAAAAAAATTGACCTAATTTACTAATTTTTCAGAAGTGTTGAAGTCAGTTGATGTTCAATCAGTAATGAACCTATGATGAGTTAAATTCATATTTGAAAGCCTTAATGAACAAAATATGTATTACAATTATAGTCATTGGAAAGCTTGCTCGAAGCAACACATTTTGAAATTTTTTATTTTACAATAGGAGATCATTCATTTGCAATTATGGGTGTTAAAATAGCCAAAAAAAAATTTAAACAAAAAAGGGCCAATTTTTTTTCTAGTTTTCTATGTTTGTGTGAACAAGGTGTTCGCTATGAACATATAAAGTATGTTCATTGTGAACACGTGTTCACAGAAAACATGTGGTTCAAAAATTTCTAGCTGTCAGAAATTCAACAAGACATGTTCGTGTGAACATGTCTAATTAATGGCATTCATGTGAACATGTAAAAAACAAAATTGTTGTCATCGACTTTAGACAAGTCAGTTTAAAAATAGCGAAGCTTTACTGCAAATTCATATGGTGACATTTTTATACAGTTATTGCACGAAATTTATCTTGAGGCAAGGGGTAAATTTTTATTTTTTATGATTTTATAATGGGAAACAAGAAAGGAAGGCAAACAAAATATGTAAGGAAGAGATCTGATGAAGTAAAATAAAGAAATCTTTAGAAGACTGATGAAGCAGAACAAAGAAATCTTCAGAAGACTATGGCATGTTATCATCAAATTAAACAAGGTATGTAATTATATATATTAATTTTTTTTATGGTTTTGAATTTAATTATGTTTCAATCTTTTATTTTTATCTAATTTGGTTTATTTATAAATTTGTTCTAGCCAATCAACAAGGTGAAGAAAATGTTGAAGAAGGCTCAATAGAAGTAGAAGTGCATATGGGAGAGAGCTCAGGAACACTCCCTATGGAATCTCAAATAATGAATGTTGAAGAAGGTTCAAGATCACTCCCTACAGAGGTTCAAATAACAAAAGTCACAGAAGGGTCAGAATCTTTCCCTATAGAATCTCAAATAATGAATCTTGGAGAAGGCTCCTATAGAAATTCTAGTAACAAAAGTTGGAGAAGGGTCGGGATCAAGTGCAGGAACTGGTATGGATGAACTCCTAAATATTGCCCAATCTATAAAGAATTTTATTTCTCAAAAAAAAAAAATTATTTAATTAAAATGGATGTGGATAAATTGAGAAGACTTGCAATTACTGTTCAATCATTAAGTTTGTCTAAGAAAATGTCAATGAATAAGAAGATAAGAGAAATTATGACTCAATTTGGTAACATTGAAACACTTGAACAAGCTTAGTTACTTTCACTTTTTCTTACACAAAAGAAGTTACAAGAGGCATTGAAATTGTTAGGTGTAGACACAACATCAAAGAAGAGAAGGTTTTCTAGCATGAAAACTGATTTGATTGAAAATGTTAAACAATGTTTCAGAAACATAGGAAACTACTCTTGAACTAAAGATAAGTTTGTGGCAAGAAAAGTGATGTTGATGTCTATTGTAAATAAGAATATGACTCAAAATAGACAAATATCTTCAATTTCATCTGAAATGGGTTTTAGTAGGAAAACAATGAGAAAATATGTTAAGAGAAGATTAATTATGGATGACAGTACTATGGAGGGCAATTGGGAAATCATGTGTAGAGCACCTCATTTTGATAGGATTGAAGTGTCATTAAAAAAATTTAGTCATATCATTTTGGATTGATAACACTTTTCCTTCATCAAATAGTAGAGATGTTATCAAGCATAGGATTGCATCTGGTCAATATGAACATCATACAAAACATTGGTTAGACACAACACAACATGAGTTATATGTGTCATTTTGTAGTGAACATCCTAATGTAAAAGTTGGGCTAACGTTGTTTAAATAATTAAAGCCATACTTTGTGAGGTCAAACAAAGTGTTTGAAACATGTTGTTGTCGTCATCATATTGAGTTTGATCTCCACTATCAGGTATTTCAAAAGTTTGTAGAAGACACATATGGTTTTCATGTTGTTCCTCCTAGTAGGAAAAGTGAGTTTATATCATCCATTCTATGTGACAAATTAGATGAACCAGCTAGTCAAATAAATTACATCAAAGGATTATGTGAAACATGTGGTGAATTGGCTCTATTTCCTTTGAAAATTGAAAAATATTGATATAACAAAAAAATTGAATTGAAAAAGTTACAAGTATGTCAAGAATGAAACAAAGTTGGGGAAAGAGACAAAAAGGTTGGAATATATTGAAGAGGAGTTACCTATTCTAACATTTATGGATAGATTTAAGAATTTGATTCAACCTTATATTCGTCACGCATTTTTTGCAAAGTGGCAAGCACAATAGTTTCAAACTTTGAGAGATAATTTTCCACTTGGAATGACTGTATCAGTTGTTGATTTTGCAGAGAACTATTCCTTTGTTCATCAAAAAGCAATTCAATCAGAATATTACTTTTCTAAGCAGGTCACTATTATGGTACATGTTTGTTATAGACATGCACAGTTAGATTTGGATGGTGTTCAAAGTACAGTTCAAGCACAAGTAATTAAAAAGGAATATCATTTTTATATAAATGATGATAAAGAACATGACATTCACTATGTAGAACATTGCTTCAATATGTTATTTTCTTATTTGAAAGAAAGAAACATAAATATTGATAAACATTATGTTTGATCTGATGGATGTGTCACATAGTTCAAATCATCTAGACCATTTTATGCATTATGTAGATATCATCGCAATGAGAATATAAAACACATATGGAATTTCTTCGAGTGACCATGGAAAAGGTGAACATGATGGTGTTGGAGCTTGCATCAAATGTGCTTTGCAAAAGTATCAAATGAATTATCAGGGAGTTCATGTAAATGATGCACATGATGTTGTTGAATGGTGTAAGACACATTTTGCATTAGATGAGGTCAGGACATCATCAACAATGAGTCAATAGGTACCATATAGAGTCTTTTGGGAGATAATAGGTATGGATGTGTATGTATCTGTTTAAATTTTATACAGTTAAGTTATAAAATTTTATTGTTAAGTTTTATTTTCAATTCATTGAAGTTTAAATTTAATTTGTCCATATTTTCAATTTAATGAACTTTCTGGTGTTAATAGAAAAAATATGCATTGTTGCAAGAGGATAGAAAAGACACGTTCCTTACATTCAGTCATGAGTGCAGATAATTGCAATTGGACGTTGAAAACAAGAGAATACTCATGTTTTTGTGATAGTTGCATTGATGAAGATTATGAAGAATGCATCAATCAAACATGTGGATATACAAGTGCATAGCTTTCAGTACCACTTGATGTTACTGATACATTTGATAAAGATGATGAAAATTTTGATGATATTCCATTGATTTCTGATGATTATAGTCATATCTCTAGATTGGTAAAAGTGGGTAAGTATCATAAAAATTAATCTCAACTTGTTATTTAATTATCAATTTGAACTATCGTATATATACTATACACATACACATGCATACTTGTTATGCAGGATATGTCTTTGTAGTGATTGTTGAGCCTAGAAATCATGAAGGTGTCAGTTATTATTTATTGCAATGTACTGCAGAGAGGACAAATTTATATGACCCTAAAGAAAGTGATGCAATGTTGTTCCCCATAGGTAAATTATACATATACATGTGTGCACGTACATATATGAATAAATATATATATATATATATCTAGGTAACTTTATATCTATCAAATTTTAAAATACTTAAATTTGTGGTGCAGATTCTGTTGTGATGGAGGAAACATATTTGAAGCAAGATAAAATAGTCCAACATGGAATATACTTTGTTGATTATCAACTTAACAACAAGGTTTTACAATACAACCACCTAGTCATTGCTAACGAGCTTTGTCTACATCCAGTCAAACTTAAGCGTGCACATCACAAGTGGAGACTAAATAGTGAAGATCATGAGAAGATATTACATGTTATAAGTGTACATCATGGTTGAACTGACCTTTGACATTTATTTTATAATAATTTGAATATCAACTTCTTTTCAAACTATTGAATTTCATCTTGAATTGAATGTGTTTTTAATTGTACGATCATACTCTTAGTTATCATTAGTTTTTTTAAAAAACTATATAAACTAATAATATTAATTGTACCATGGATGAATTTAATAATAACAACTTGATATTTAAATAGGCAATACAAGTTAGTTCGAACTTACACAATCATTAGATAGATATGTATCAAAGATAATTTAATATGTAAGAATTCTTAAATATCAACTTCTTTTCAAACTATTGAATTTTATCTTGAATCAAATGTATTTTTAATAGTACGGTCATACTCTTAATTATCATTAGTTTATTAAAAAACTATATAAATTAATAATATTAATTGTACAATAGATGAATTTAATAATTTAACAACTTGATATAAATAGGCAATACAAGTTGGTTGAAGCTTACACTATGGAATTTCATAAGTGAATTAAATGTGTTTTTAAAATTGTAAGATTATAAGTTCATAGTTATCATCAGTTTATTAAAAAACTATATATTAATGTTAGTTTATTGTCTACAATCATACTCTTAGTTTAAATTAGTTTAAATTAATATGTTTTTAAATATTATATTTTGTAAAAAAATTCTAAAATAATGTATTGGCTTACCTAATTAACATATTTTTATCCACACAAAACTAATATTTATCTTTAGCAAGTTACTAATTGATAATTTAAGAAATATGTATCTTTCTAACTTGCTACTAATTGATTTAACAAATTTGTATCTTTATTCCTACTAATTGATTTACCAAATTTATGTGTCTTTAGTCCTACTAATTGTTTATTTCATATAATGATTACAAATAAATATAATTTTTTAAATTTATAATCTAAATCATTTGGGTTAATTTAGTAGTTTTAAGCACCTATATTAATTCAATTCAATCACCCTATAAATTATTATTATTATTCAAAATTTTAAATTCAGTTCATAGGTTCATAGATCAATTTGGAACTAAACTTTGAATATTTAACTATTGAAGTAGGTATTTAGAGAAGTTAATTTGATTATTTTATATAATGATCACAATAAAATCTAAAGTTTAAAAGCTATAATCTAATTCATGAAGAATGTTCTACTATAATACAAAAAAAAAAAAACATGTATATACATGTACACGTCTCAAGAACATGTTCTAGCTATAATACAAAAAAAATACACATACACATGTACACGTCTCAAGAATAAACATCTGCATCTAATATATCTCTAGAATTGAAATGCATACATATGCAAACTATAAATCTTGAATAAATACATGTATGTAGCAAAATATAAAAATTCATATATACATGTGACCATCTAACTACTGAAGTAATAAATAGTGAAACATATGTATACATGTCATCAAGGTACTAAAATACACATATGTGTATGTATGTGTGCAATATACAAATGCATCAAAAAATATATAAATCTACTACTACTAGAGGGACCCCTCAAGACATATACGAATAGAATGGCCCTCTAATCAGGTCTCATGTACATCTTGTGGCCGCTCGAGCGCATCAACTGAGCCTTGCAAATACACACACACACACACACATACATGTGTGTACATTCAAATTAAATACGAGTGCATATATATCTAGTTTGAAGTTCATAAATAACTTTAAACAAACTATTTAAAACTTGTACCTAAGCCACATGACTAGGAGTTGCAACATGAGCCACATGACGAGCCCTATGACAAGGTACAACAAGAACCCCACCACAAGCCTTAGCATGAGCCCCACCATGAGCAACACAAAAAAATGCATGAGGAGCTAGAACGAGAATTACATCAGGTGCCGCAATAGGAACTACATTAGGTGCTGCAATAGGAGCCGCAACAAGATGATGAGCAAGCTGGTTGTGTGAAGTCATATCTGTACTAATGTCTCAAGAGCTAAGTCTATTTTACACACAATTTTTTATTTAAATTAAAAATCATATGTAATTGAATGTACATCACATGCCTCTAAGATAATCTATAACATGTACATATCAATAAATTTTAAATATGATTACATATACATACATGAGAGTTAGAGTTAGAGTTAGATTTATTTAGCCTGGAGTTCTTGAGTTTTCAGAACTTTAGGAATTAAAAATTAGTACCTAGGTTTGACTTGAATGGTTCAATGAGTTAGATTAGGGTTCAAAGTAATTGCATGCAAACAAATTGTTTAAGACTAAGTGTCATTTTTATGAAGATTCAAAGTAGCTAGTGAGTGGTTCATCAAAATTCTATGCAATTAAAAGTTTGAACAATTTAAATATTGCTCGATTTCATCAATAAGACTTTCATTTTGTGAGACATCGTGGTGTCACAAAAGTTGGTTATCCTACTTGTGAATTGTGACAATCGATGGTGTTGCAAGTGCAATAGTATCATCATCCATCTAAGTCATACCAAGGGGTATATTTGATGCTTATACCCTTTGTTGATTTTATGACAACTTAGCATCATGTAATATCAATGATAGGTCATCGCAATTACACTTCAAATATATTTTTGAAAATATTAATTTGAGGATGAAAATGATAAAAACTAAGAATGTTTGAAAAGTATGAAATGGTGAGAATTTATATGAGTGATGATCACTAAACCAAAATTTAGGTATGATATAAACATAAAAACCTCAAGAAACTCACCCTCAAAACAAAAGTGAATTATCACAACCCAAAATGAATAGAGGGGTTATAGTGCAAGATATATATTCAAGGATGGGGAAGTCAAGGATGTATTCCTTTCAAGATAAATATGTGATTATGATATATAAACTTATTAAAGTATTTTGCGATACTAAAAAGGACATGCAAAATAGCAAGGTATGATATTACATCTAATGTATAAAAGTAGGCACAAGAGGTGAGATAGAAAGAGTAAACTTACCTTGAGATGGATCTTATTTTTGCTATCATAGAGATGTTAGATTTAGCTAAAAACATGGATCTAGAACATTATTGACTATAAATTATATTTATAAAAATCTCAAACCCAAAGGACAATGATCATGTAGACAACCTAATCCTAGAAAAAAAATCATGATTTCAACCTTAACCTTTCAATCAAAAACTGATGAAACTTACAAAGATCTTGAAACTATGACTGATACTCTTGAAGCTAGAAATGGTATATTCTTAGTAATGCAAGTAACTCAAAATACTCATGAGGTTAATTAAAATTACCTCTAGGTCTAGATATCATGTATCTCTTACATATACTTGTTGTGTGGTTCAACAAGCTTGAGGGAATAAAAAGGATATTCCTTTGGCTAGGAGTTAAACATGAGAAGAGGTTATTTATTACTAAGAGAAATTATACACTCCCAAAATCTTGGGGGATTAAATGTTTGTAATTTTCATAATTTGAATTCGGGCATCCTTCTAAATTTAGTCTAAAAATAATTAATTATTATTGACATTGGTCCATAATCCATCATTATATATATATATATATATATATATATATATATATATATATATATATATATATATATATATATATATATATAAAATAAGAATGATCTAAGGATATTAGATCTTATTTTATCCCCTAGATCAAATATTTGGAGTAGTTATTCTAATATATATATATATATATATATATATATATATATATATATATATATATATATATCCTATTTTGTAGTTTGATTACTAATTGTATAAGAAATATAAAGGGTTCATCTCATTCTATTTAAGTAATATATTTTTATAATTTTCTAAGAAGTGCAATTCAAAACATTTCTATAGCTCTCTCATTTGGTATCAAAGCATGTTTATTGAATCTAGTTGAGGATTGAAGAAACTTACAGTAAGGAATTGTGAATTATGGTCTTTGGTGAATGATCAGGCATATCAAATACAACTCATGCATACTCCATTTTGACTATTATTTTTCTCGGGGCAATATAACACTGGTAACTTTACAATTAGATCATTTAGAGCCATGGGTATGATGGTGATGACTAAGTTAGGTCTACAAAAGAATTAAAATGGATAGACAATGTTGTGGACCTTGCATTCTTCTTGTATAATATCTTCCTTCTCTTTGTTAACATATTTAATAGAAGTATCTAGGCACCACTCTTTGTTTTCTCTACTGGTGTGGATGTATATAATTGGTCTTAAGAAAGTGTAAATATGTAGGATTATCTTGTTATACAATTGGTTCTATTGCTCCTATTGATTTGAAGTTTGTTAATCAAAATTTATATAGATGCACATGTTTGACATTTGCCTTGATATTACAATAACACTTGCCTTGATATTACAATTTAACCTTCTAGATTAGGGTTTGAGTTATCTATTCTAGGGTTTGATTTAGATATATATAGGGAACCTTCATTTAAAGATTAAAGGGTTTCTTTTAGATCTAGGGGTTTCAGTTAAATTTAGTTTAGATTAGATTAGGGTTATGGTTAGATAGGTCTTAGCGGTTGTACATTGCCACGTTTCAATTACAAAATTGTAGGGTTAAAGATTAGGGTTAGGGTTATGGTTAGTGTTATCTTTTAGGGTTATAGTTAGTTTTAGGGTTATGGAGACATTGTTTATGTTTTCTTATGATTTTTAATGTTGTTATGTATTTATGTATATAATCTTTATGTTCTTATATGTATTAACTTTTATTAATTAAATGTTGTAACATGTATTCTTTAGGTCATACTAGATTTATATGTTCTTCTGTACATGTATGTTATGTTCTTACCTAATATGCATTAATCTAAATTCTTATATATGTATAATTTAGGATCTCCCCTTAAGACATGTCATTAAATATAGTTAATTATACTTAGATTAAGGCATTAAAAATAATAACATATACATAAACATGAATATTGAAAACATACATGTCTACATTTAACATGAACATGTTTACATACATTTATGAAATAAAATATACATTAATCTACATTCTTATGTATAATTTAGGATCTCCCCTTAAGACATGTCATTAAATATAGTTAATTACACTTAGATAAAGACATATACATAAAAATGTGAATATTGAAAACATACATGTGTCTACTTTTAACATGAACAAATATACATACATCTATGAAATAAAAAATACATTTTAATCTACATTCTTATTTATAATCTAGGATCTCCCCTTAAGACATGTCATTTAATTACACTTAGATTAAGGCATTAAGATGAATAACATATACAGAAACATGAATAACACATACATAAACACAAAAGATTAAGACATTAAAAGATCAATAGCATGTACATAAACATTAATAAAAATATGAATATCGAAAACATGCATGCACATGCAACATGAACATATGTACATATACATCTATGAAATAACATCTAAGATATATATATATATATATATATATATATATATATATATAATTTTCAAGTTTAATGTTTTTTTCTAATATTTATAATGATTTTTTTCAAATATTTTATAATGTTTTTCTAATATAAAATAATTTTTTATAATATTTTCTAATGTTATATATAGTAATTTATTTTCTTTAATGTTAAATACTAATATTTCCTAATGTTTACTTTACTAATTTATTTTTCTAATATTGTACAAAAATTAACTTTTTTTTAATATTTCACTTAATAATTTATTTTCCTAATAATTCTACACTGTTATAATGTTTTTCTAATATTTTCTAATTTTACAGAAAAATATTTTTAAATATATTTTCTAATGTTTTTCTAATATTTAAAAATGTAATGTTTTTTTTTTCTAATGTTTTTCTAATAAAACTAATATTTTTCTAAAATTTATTTTCTACACTATTTTTTTTTAATATTTTCTAATTTTCAAGACTAACATTTTTAAAAATATTTTCTAATATTTTCTAATATTTAAATCCTAATATTTTCTCATAGTTTTCTAATATTTTCTAAACTATTTTTAAAAAATATATTTTCTAATATTTTTCTAATATTTAAATGTAATATTTTTTCTAATGTGTTTCTAATAAAAACTAATATTTGAATGTAATGTTTTTTCTAATATTTTTTATGTAATGTTTTTTCTAATGTTCTAATATTCTAAATTAACATTTTAAAATATTTTCTAATATTTTTCTAATATTCTAAACTATTGTTTTTCTAATATTTAACTAATTTAACACTAATTTTTTTCTAACTTTGTTTTCTAATGTTATATTATTATTTATCTAATATATAACTAACATATTAAAAAAATTTATAAATGTTAAATTAATATAATTAAGCTTAACATAAATAAACAATAAAAATATTAAATTAACATTAAAATATGCTTTCAAAACATTAAAAAAATGTAAAAAACATTCAAATAATAATATATAGACATGCCTAAAATAGTGTGAAGACAAGAATCTGAAGGAGAATGACAGGGGACGCTAACCAATAGGGCATGCTCGCTCCAACCTCTGGCTCAAATATTCAACGTCGTTAAAATGAACAGTAGATGGTAAAAAATGGCATTTAAAAGTTGGAATTCAATGTTTAGAATGCTCGCGCGAACATATTAATTACAAATGTTCGCACGAACATTCTTAATATATGGTGAATATGTTCACAGCAAACATATTTGTAAAACATGTTTGCAATGAACATATTTACTATGTTCGTGCAAACGTATGGTGAATGTGATTTTCACATTTTGCAAAAAAAAAAAAAAAAATTCTCCATCCCACTAAAGTGGAACCCATTATTGTGGGTTCACCCTTGTGTGATGTCTATTAATGATATTTTTAGGAGGAGAGAGGCTCGAATGAGGAATTACTACATCATGAAAGGATGCAATGGGAATGTGTGGTTCAACAGTTTGAGGAGTTCTTTGATCCTTCACATTAGGCTCATTTCCTTCCTGATTTGATCTAGTAGATTTACTTTTCATTTTTGTCCTCCTTTTGACTATAAACTTAACCGACTGATTTATATCTTCACTTTTATCTAGATTACTGGTATCTAATTTCTGCATTTTCTTAGTAGAAGTTGCTTCTAATGCCATTCGAAATGATTCTCCTTGATTGCCTCTTCTCTCTCTACTTTGGAATTCAACAGTCACCTTTTCTGCTCTGACTTTACTAACCCACTCTCTTGTTCTTCTAAGGAAATAGGTAGTTGTTTCTTTCAGGCTTCTTAACTCCTGAACTGACCAATCAATAGGAGGAAGATCTAGTAATTTAATTTTCTCATAGTAGAAGGGATCGACCAAGGAAAATTCATCATCATTTATGCTCGTAACATCAATATTCACCTTGAAGTCTATCACCTGCCTTACAATAAGCCGCATCCAGTCTCTCTTCCTGACTTTGAAATCATCTTCACAATCTTCCCAAAAGTCTTCTAGAGCCAGAAAGTGATCGAGACCGGGGTTCAACTTTAACTCATTAACTACATAGCCTTTACTATCATAAGGGAAACACATAGTATAAGGATGCAAATTAATTGTGGCGATGGATCTCTCTATGTTCCTCGCATCTAATGTAGTATCACCGCTATAATAACCGATTCCAATAGGAAAAGGTATTTCATCTATCCTCCTATTCTTGCAAAGTTTATTGATTTGACTAATATGCCTACACATTTTGATCAGGAGCAATTTATCATCAACAAATCTAGGTAGAATTAGGGGACACCCATCATAGGTAGCTAACCTGATATAAGTGAACTTTAGGAACTATATGAAAACACTTCCATATTTTTATACTTTCATTGTTGCTTCTGTTGAAATTCTGAGTTTGATGTTTCCGTAAATTTCCCTTATAGTCAACATTGTGAATGCATTGTTCACTCTTTTAAAATGGTGCAGGCTATTGTCATATTGTATCTAAGGAAGATGATTGTAGATAATAGCTGTATGATCATATATACCTTGCCAATTAAGCCCTGGCCAACTTTTGGTACTAGCACTAGCATAGAAAAGGTACAAAGTCATGTAGAAATAATCATTTGATTGGAGTTCTATGAGTTGCCTATGTAGTGAGTCACTGACAATTTCAGCCCAATCAATGTATTGCTTTGCTTTGTAGACTATGTTAATAAACAGGAACATCCAACCTTCGAACTCATGTAAATCCTAAAGTTCTATTATCCTGCTTAATAGAGTTATCATGTTTTCTACATCTTCCTTTAACAATGATCTGTGGATGGACTTGGCTAGTTGAGATTTCCCTTTCCTTGGTTGCAGGAGCCATGACCTGGCAATGGTGTTCAAAAACTGAGTTTGATTTTTCATATAGTACTCCTTAGCAATTCTTAAATTAATGTTAGCATACCACACTTTGATAGGTAATCAGAAGGCAATGGTAATAAAAATAGGATCCAAACGAACAATCACTTTATTATTTGATGAAATCACTTCCCTGGTATTTGGATGATAGGCCTTCATGCATTCCAACACTAGATCAGGGCACTGTATTGAAATGGGGTGCCCTCCTACTTGATCCAAGCTGCTCTCCAATATCTTTTCAGCTAAAGGTGTCTTGTCTTTACTCTCAAGAGATGACCAAAATTCTTGAAGGCAAACACTTCCTAAAATGGTATCACCAATGTCGGGAAGTGTACTTTTTAAAATGGGAGCATAATCTGACCTTTGATATTTGTATTTCATGGTTTGACTATTGATCTTTCCTATTGATTACTTTAAATCCCTTCAAGGTTCTTCACAAATTGGAGACTTCACAATTCAATTTGGAAATTGTTCATAAAATACTCGTGTATCGCTCAGAGTTTTCCTATTAAGGCAATATGATGAATAGTTGTAGCTTTCAGCATGCACCAAAGCTTGGATTTACCTTTGAAATATTGCTTCTTCCTTTGTCTATGATAGCACCAGCTGGAATGTGTCCATGCTTTTGGGTTTAATGTATATGAAGTTGTCGCTTTAATTCCAAGCATACATGTTTGCTTTGCATTTGATCCTTCAAAGGCTGGAATGTGCATTCACATAGACATTTTGGTGAATGGTTTGAGTGCTTTTGTCTATATTCTTATGCTCCAGGTTGGTGGGCTGTCCAACAATATTTTGTAAAATAGTTAACATACCATTTTCTTTACTCTATCCTACACCGTTTTGAATGCTCAGGCTGAGAATTCCATGTTCACCAAACATAAACATTTCATGAATCTCGTGCCTTATCATTCATGCATTCGCAGGTTGGAGAATTTTGTCAAATAGTTGGCATGCTCTATACAAGATCACTATGTTTGAGACAATAGTTATCACAATATTATGACTTCCTCCATTTCCTGCGCAGGTAGAAAGGAAATCATGATGGACGTCTATCATATGTGGTATTTCACAGGATCATGACTGCACAAAGGGGGTCGCATCTACCTTTAAGTGACACCAAATTTCCTCCTTGAGAGGTTCACTTATAATCCCTTCTCACATGACCATGCGGGTGACTTACTATGAACATACACATATAAATAGAAGTTTGCCACCTTTTCTCTCTCCTTGAGGCCAAATCTGAGATATGGTAATCTATGTTGGTTCATGCCCTATGGTCCTGTCATAACACAACATTGCATACTGTTTTAATGTCGCCACCATTCCATTAGTGAATCCAATGATTATCAAACCCTCGCAAGGCCTATTGCTTCAGTGATCCCTATACCCATTGGCTCTTTCTATTGGGACCATAGAAGACTTCCTATAGCCAACATAACAGAGGAGACGAGCTTCCTCGTTATTAGGATCTCTTGAGAATGCACCTTTTGATATTTCAAAGTTAGTGAATGCCTTGACTTGGAGGTGTGAATGAATCAACAAAGCAAGTCACGGTTCTTTTCTTTCTCCCGGGTATGCACTAGAGCAGTTGAAGGGATCATTAACATGCAAGCAGTATCAAATTGAACATGTTCATCTTGGTGCCTTCAATGCATACAAAGCTCTGAAACTAGAATCCTTGACTAAAGAAATGCAATACTCCTCCTCTCGTGATGCTAATTGTTACGATGGCTTTCATCTGAATAAGCTTAACCTTAAACTTCTAACAGGTTAATTTTTCAAACACAACTTAACCATTTTTTTTGGAAGGTTAATGGTTAATCTTGTAAGCTTATCTTAACCTCTTTAGAGGTTAATGGTTAATGATAGAATTGAAAATATATATTTTGGGTCTCTCCATTAACCTACGACAACTTTTGACTCAAAACCCAGATTTTGAAAATTTGAAGTGCTGAGCAAAGATGAGAATGAGCCAGAGATGTTGAAGGACAAGATCTTTCAAAAAATAAAAGAAGAAATGACCAATTTAATCCTTAAAACGAGGCAAATTTCAAATAACCATAGCTCAGAAACTGAAACAATTTTGATAACCGAGCAACAAGGCTCTAATTGAATTACAATCAAATTAGTTTTTATCACACAACTAATTCCTTATGAATCATGCAACCATTTATGTACATTTTAATTCGTTACAAAATCTAGTATAATAAAAATTATATTACGGAATGGTATACTAACTTCCATTAGTCTAACTACCAATCATAACAAAATTGTAGCACTCATATTCGATTTATCATACTGGCTTCAACAATACCCCCTCATTGTGTTATCGCATTAGATAGGGATTCAACGTACCTCCTTCACTACAAACACAACATCACATACACCAATGTGGATGACCCTTGACATGTGTCTCACTGTACATAGATATGTCTTACATCACACAAGAAACTTTGTGCTTTATAAAATGTATCATGTATGACATTCTATATGGTGTGAGCATACACCATACGATGAATTCACCACACTCATCGTATGGTGAGCTTTTGTAAGGTAGAATCAGCATAATTTATGGTGAGTATCCATAATCCATCATCAATAATCTCCAGTACATATTTACTCAACAACGTTAACAAGAGCCAAGGGCTTTAAGCCCCATTTAGAGCTTGTGCACCATTTGAACTTAACTATGTTCACCGACTTCATCAATGCATATGCAACATTTTCTTGAGTACTAAGCTTTTCTAGATTTATCTTTCTATCTTCAACCATGTCATGTATAAGATGATATTGTACATGAATGTTTTTTGTCTTGACATGGGAACTAAGATTCTTCGACAACCATATTTCACTCTAACTATCATAGAAAACCTGCTGCCTCATTTGTCAATAATGTAGCTACACTATCATTTTCTCATCCAACTAATAGCATCACCATTGGCAATGAATACATATCCACTAGTGGATCTTCTCATGTCAACATCCCCAGTCCAATCAGAATCCACAATCCACATAGCCTTCGGTGTTAACTAGTCTATTTGATTCAATTGAGTTACTTTTGTAGCATAATGCATGTTGTGGCATACCCTTTAAATATTTTAGAACTCTTTTCATGACATCTTAATTTGGCTTACCTAGATTTTCCATAAACAAACTCAATACTCCCACTACTTAGGCAATGCTTGGTCTTGTATTGAATTTGGCTTACCTACATTTTCCATAAAAGACTGTCAACAACACTTGCATAAGGTACCCACTTCATGTCTTCAACAAAGATTATTTTAGTGGTGAATCTTTTCCATTTGGCGATCCTATCTCATCAATTAATCATCATTTGGAGAATAGAGCATGTAAAGTTGGTCAACCACGTCACCAAAAATTTACAAGATTTGGGTCCAAAACTTGTGCTAGTCACCTATGAGTTTTCATATGATTGGTTGAAAATCTTGGTCCAATCACCACTATAATATACGTTTTCGATACAATAATTTAAATTTTTTTTCCATCCTTTACATATTGTTTTCTTATTAGACAAAGTTATTTTGCCATTAGCATAACCAATTAATTTTCCCTTGGGTTGGGTGTTGCCTACCATTTTCCTGACGTGTGTCAACCACCAACCCCATTTAGCCAACTATTTTATATTTTGGGCTTACATAGGAAGGTTCATTTTGCCTACATTTGACATTCCTGCTTGTTAATCCAACACAATCCGCCAACCTAGTTTGGTATATATGCATTCATAAAATACTAGTATTCTACACAATTCTCTCTTTTATGGTTTGACATTTCTTATTGCTGCCAAAGTTTCAGAGTGCTGAGTGCATTTCCCATTGAGTAGTCATGACTTGTGGACCATGGTTTTCATAAAAGGTAAGTGATTTTTATTTTTTTTAAATGTGGTATTGGTTATTACTTATTTTTTACTATTTATTGGTCCACTAGACATCTCACATTCTCAGATAAGTTTGTGAAATGTATTGGGTAGTATCGTAGACTCTAGTAGTTATACCCTTTTTATGTGAATGAATCATATTATTGTTATTATATATAGTCTAAGTAACTTATATTGTCACAGTATTTTGTTCAACAAGTTGATATTTTTTTTGCAGCCCTTAATCAATTTGTAATGTCAAACAAGAGGGGTTCTGGTAGGATCCCTAAAAGCCAAGAGAGGCTACCAAAACATAGATCCTTATCAACATATTTTGGTGGTAGAAATGTTGGCAACCTACAAGATTCACATCTTACATCTCCAATGCATATTGAAAAAGGAGATTCATCACAAGGAAGCAGTTATGAGTAACAATCAAGCACAAAGAATACCTCTACCTGAGGTCTATATGCATCATCCTCCAGGAAGTTTGGCTTTAGCCAAGGTGTTCTAGTGCCCTATTCTAACTATCAGAGACAACGCCCTTTTCTTCCAAGCCTGGCTGAAGATGGAAGCCAACATCCATTTTCTGTTGCAGTGGTGAGGAATTGTGGAGGAAGAGAATGTAGATTGGCTTCAAAAATATTTAAATCTCTATTCGGCTTACATTAACCCAGAGGTTGATTTGAACAATTTAGAGAATGTGGAATTCATCCTCCCTAACCTGGTCAAATTGAGCAAAGATCAGACTGCCTTTGTTTTTCCTCCTAAGTACCCTGTGACAAATGAAAAGGATTCTATGGAGATTATCATGGTTTCTATTAAGCAAGATGAGGTCTAGAATTGGGGGTTTGGCATTTTTTTAGTCTGGTTTGGGTTTTGCCTCTTATAGATCATAGCTGTGTAATTATCTTTCAGTTTCTTCCTTTGTTATGTCCCGAGTGTCCGTTTTGGCCTTTACTATCTCCATGCCCTTTTGTTCTCAGTCTGCTGCTAACCCCTTCTTCTAGGTCCTTTTGTTTTTTCTTCCTCATTTTGTTTGGATCCCTTTCCCTTTGTTCACTACGTAGATATTTGTAGACTGTGTTGTTGGTGGCCTATATGTGAATATTTATATCCTCAATATAATTTTAAGTTTTATATACATTCTAATTATCTGGTGAAGATGGTTAGTGATTAAACATATTTGGAAAAAGAGAATGGTTTACATTTCCTTCTTCTTTGTCTTTAGCTAGATACTAGATGTAGTATCAGTATTATGTTCAATCAATGTGGATTATCTTAGTTTCTTTACTTAATCGATATAGAAATCCTTAATACTACTAAGCTCCATTAACATAATTAATGCAAGATCATTTTTGGGCCTGGTTCCTATTAGACGGGGGTAGAAAATTATGGTAGAAATCAAGGGCAGTAATTAGCAATAAAGGATATCATACTATAAAATAGAAATTAATTTAATGAAGAGACTATATAGGTACATAAATTAATACGTTAACTCTACAAACTAAATCAATAAAATATAATTAGAAGGAATCAACAGGAGATAACACATAATTAGCCTTATTAGAAATTTGTAAGACTAATAATAAACCTTTAATGTTAAATTCATCTAGAAAAGGTAGGAAAACATAAAGTATAAAGAATAAGCATATTAGATTAATGTTAAAAACATTAGCTTAGTCTTATTAGTTTAGATTAAATCAAGCACTATTCGTTACTTAGGCCTAATAATAGATAATGCCAATTTATGATTTCAAATAACAACAAAAGTGTGGAGATATGTAATTATGATAATTTAGAATAGGAAAGAATGAGAATAATTATTTAAGGGCAGTATGTGTAGATTTTCTCAATCTATTATATGGTTTTGCTCACATATTATTAATTTCCCTCATATTTTTTGTAATTTAGGTTACTAATTCCCTATTGGAAGTTTAGATGTATGTGTTTTGTAGATGTTGATATGATATTTCACCCCAGATGGTTTCCTTTCCTTTGAGTATGCCTTCTTACCGCAGTGAATGTAATTATATTGTATAATAACTCATCAATATTTGTATAAATTTGTTAGAAAGAATTATATTTATATTGGGGTATGCCCCTTCTATAATGTACTATATAGGACTTTGGTCCTAGGCAAGATTGGAGGTTTTCTTACTCCGTTCTTTCCTACCAGTGCCCGTTTGAACGAAGATTACTGTAACAATTCCTTTTTATTATTATTTAATATAATACAAGGCTTCGACTGTTTACTGATAATAAAAAAATATTTATCTTATAAAATTTAGTTAATTATTATTTTTGTGTTAAAATTAATTGGTTGAGATTTATATTATAAAATTTAATACGTTTTATAAATTATTTATTCTGATAAGAATACATTTTTAAATAATACCTTTTAAAGTTTTCTTTGAATATTTTTATTACTAAAAGGTATAAGTTGATTTTTTTAATATATATTTATATGGTTTTTGAGAGATTTGAATATGGTCTATTATCATTATACGTAGGATGTTATTATTACAATTTAAAGATAGATTTATGAGTAGTGATGTTGGTACTATAAAAAATAGAAAGGAAAAACAAAGAAAGGGTTTGCGTGTGTATAAGGGAAGATAGTATATTAAAAGATGCAAATAGAAGATCAAAGAGAAATAGAGGAAATAGAAAATACATAGTCAGGGGTGAATGTGATAAAGAGAGGGATAAGTATAAGATAGATATAAGGATGGAGAAAGGAGTGTTTGTTTGTATAAGAAATATATAAAGGAAGAATAGGAAACTAGATATGGAGAATGTGTAAATTAAATAGACATGCATGGCTATAAAAATAGAAAGATCAATAAATATAGAGTAAGATGACGAGGAAGAGATAGAGACGATGAGATAGAAATAATTTTAAATTATTGATTTCAAATAGCTAGGTTGTCCATTTCATATAGGAAATGATAGTTAGAGGGATAAATAATTATAATAAGAGATATGGAGAGAGTGAGTGAGCAAGGTGAGAGTGAGTAGGATGAATAAAAAAAAGAGGGGTAGATAGGTAAAAAGATTTATAGTGATTATAAAGATAGAGAAATATAGGGAGAGATAATCTATAGATAGATGGATCATAATTGAATATCAAAGTGGTGGATAGGTATGAAGGGCGAGACAAAAGTTTTGATCAAAATTGCTCCACTTCTGTAATTTAATCACATTTATTTATATGTAATTTTTTCTTACAATAATAATTTAATTTGAATTGAATATTGATTTTTTGTAAACCAAACAAAATAAAATGACAATTGTGTTCTATTACTTTATTTTTCATGTCAGGATTATTTTCAAGGATTTTTTAGGATTGTAGGAGGAGAGGTAAAGAGAAATATATGGAGATATAAGGGAGATATGGAGGGGAAGGGATACAAAGATATGGATATCCAGAGGGAGAAATGGAGAAGGGATGATCAGATGTACAAATATGGAGTGGAAGAGATAGAGATGATGAAATAAAGTCAACTTTGGATATATTTATTAAAATGATAGATTGTCCATTTCATATAGGAAATGATAGAGATAGGGAGATATGGGGAAGAATAAAGAATGAGAGGTAGAGAGAGGCAAGGGGGAGTGACTAAAATGTGAAATGTGTATGTGTGTGTGTGTGTGTGTGTGTGTGAGAGAGAGAGAGAGAGAGAGAGAGAGAGAGAGAGAGAGAGAGAGAGAGAGAGAGAGAGAGTAATATAAGAGAAAGACAAGGAGGGTGAACAAAGGTATGTTTATATGTGTTAGTGATAGAAATATAAATGCAAAGATAGGGAGAGTGTTTTATTTCTCTTTTTCTATAATGAAATTTATTTAATTACCAAAAATATCCAAAACATGTCAAATATGTTTTTATTGATGAAATGAGCTTCAATCAATTAGGTTTAAGACTATGTCAAAGTATAATTATAATTAAGAAATTACCATTAGATTAGGTTGGGGTATGATTCAACATAATTGAGAAATAGGTATATAATTCAATGAGGGTTGGGGTTCTATCAAAATTAAGTATTAGAAAAGTTGGGGTTATGATTTAAGCTCAAATATACATTAGAGTTGGACAATGAATTATATTCTCTAATATCTAAAATGAAAGAAGCATGTACACATATGTAGATATAATAAATTGAATTTACTTAGATAATTGTTTGGTTTAGGATTAGGTTCAATTATATTTATATTAAGATTAGAATTCAATGTGAATTGATAAGGAATATGGATATAATTCAAGAAACAAGTATTTTTAAAATAACAAGTGACCAAAACAAGAGGGTTGACCCTTACATCTAAAATGATGACAACCAACACACTGCCAGCAAAAAAAAGCAGATGGCAGTCATTGCTACATTGAACTACAACTATCAACCAAAAAACAACATATGAAAAAATACAGCTAACAGAGAGTCATCTATACTAAATCAAAAACTATAGTACTAAACATACTATGATTGTTCCAAACATGAACTGTTGCCATAAACAAACCAACCCATCCCAAAAACAACACATGATCATTTATAGCTACTAGAGTATCATCTATACTAATTCTAAAGACTATAGTACTAAACATACTATTAAAGTTTAGAATATAAAACTGTTGGCATAAACAAGCTAACCCAAGTCTGAGAATAAGTTGTAGACCAACAAACTAGGTATTAGCAGAAAAAAAATAAACAGCTAGGGCTAAAAATCCCTTAGAGACCACCACATTATTTTTCATCTTTATCTTTTCCTTTCCCAGCGAGAAGCACTCTAGCCCAATCCTTAGCAAGAAACTTATACAGGAGCTTGTTGTCCTTCATGTCCAACCTTGTCTCGTCCTTCTCTTGTGCCAATAATTGGAGGGTAGTAGCATCAACATGGGTACCCTTCAAGGAAAATTTAGAGGAGTAAAACCCATCCTCTAAATATTTGACCCTTTTCTCAATCTGTGCATTCTTCTTGTTTTGTTCCTCCTTTTTCTCCTTGTTTCCTTTTTCTACATTCTTATGCACCTCCTTAGTCTTTGTCAATGGTTGGTTCTCATCCTACAAAACTTGGGGATTAGTAAAAACATTGGTTTTTTCCTTTGTCAGGGAGGAGATGGTGATAGGGGAGTTATCCACTTTATTGCTGTCATCACAGAAGGTAATAGGTTGCAAGGTAAAACTAGCCGACACATGCATTGTCTCAGTGGTATTGACATTACTAGCAAACACCCAAGTGTTATCAATAGAGTTTTCACTTTTTTCTTTCTCCCCATTCCCCTTTTCTCTCTTGGAGTCAGAATGTTTCTCCTCCTCCAGCTCTCTTTCATTGTTCTCAGAATTCTCCTCTTCTGCCTCCTCGACCCTAAATCTATTTGCCTCTATTAAACAAGTGTTAAGTTGAATTGAAGTTAGATAATAGAAAATTGTAAGTTATTCTTAATTATAATTACATGTTAGGCCATTAATTAGGGTTGCACAATAAATCTATTAAAGCTAACATAAATGTCAACCAACAATTTTTGACATCAATAAGGGTTATGTAATAAATATTTAAGACTTAACATGGACATCAACCATTAAAAAAAAAGGTGAAAAATACGTAATAGAAGGATAAGCAGAAGACAAAGGAGAAAAGTAGGAGGAGGAGAAGGAGGAGGATATAACATAGAGAAGGAGACCACCATGAAGAAAAGGACCATGAAGAGAAGAGTGGGAAAGGGAAGATGGAGAAGGAGAGATACAAATAGGGAGAAGAAGTCAAAGTAGATAATATAAGATTTCACATAATTAAGTTTGTAAGTTAAAATTTTTTAATTTAATATATTCATATTTGTGATAGTATAATAATAGATAATTATTCTTTATTTTCTATGAATAACAATTAAACTTTTTTAATAAGGCTCTATAAAATACTAGAGCATAATGATTTCTTTAATAAATGTATTTATGTTAATAGAGATAGAAATACAAATAAATATACTTATATACAAGTGTAAAGAGAAATAGAGGATAGAAGGGATACAAATTTATAAATATATATAAATATTGATCATTTGATATTATATTTTACTATCAGCTTAATGGTAGTTTTAAAAATCACGAGTGGAAGGTACCCGAACTACCGTGCTTTGAAACGAATGCATCTATAAATCCTCACCCTAAATAATTTAAGTAAACAACCGATTTAATGTATATGTCCAATTGCGCTGATTCGGCCCGCGAACAGAGAAATTTTAAATAATAATCCGATGAAAATGTGTCTTCACATAGGCGGTTTCCAACCGAATAATATACTGGATGTGTACCTACTCGCAACAATTCTATCCTTCTTTCAGTAACAATCATGCCTGGCTATTGAGAAATAGGGTTCTCGATTACCAAGTTAGGGTTTGATGTTTCTGATAAGGTTTTGTTGCAGCACCAAGAAATCTCCTATCACGGCAAGATGCCAAATTCATTTTCCTCCCTTTCTACTATTAAGAACCCCATGTTTCATGGTGCTGCGATCCCATGGGCCAATTTGCAGTCCAAATATACTAAGGAAGGCATCTGAGCTGCTGCAAGTTTGCTCTACCCCATTACAATGTAATGTTTAATAATTTGGGAGCAATGGGTAGAAGGAGAGCTCAATGCTCTGAATTGGGTATGGGGAAAGCAACTGGCACTGGCACTGGCAGGAGGGTTGTTGGGCTCCCCTGGTCTTCTGAGGCGCATTGCAGGACTGATCATGAAGCAAGTATAAAGCTTCAACAATGCCTGGCACACAACATTTCACAACTGCAATGTTGCAGGCAGCAGGCCCTGCAGCAGACTCTGTTTGTTTCTCCTTTCTTTCAGCTTTTTGGCTATCAAAAGGTCTGTATATTTATAATATTTTTGAATTCATGTTAATATGTTTTATATGTATGTCTGTACATTCATAACAAGACTGTTGTTCTCTACACCTTATGGCAATGTTGTTCCAGTTGTTCCAATTGTTCCAGTAAGTTTGAGTTAGCTGTAGTACAGTTAATGCATTGCTGAATTATTAGCAAATTCATCACTGAATTTGTTCCAATTGTTGAGTGGGCTCTCACCATTCAGCTTGCTGTGTCATTCACATGCCAAAGTTGTGATTATGATATAGAAATTCTTTGGATTGGCAGATCTCTCAAAGAGAAAAATGGTTATATGTATTAAAGAACATGATTTGGGTAACCTGGTTTACCGTTGAGCAATAGCTGTTAAGAACCAATCTAATTAGGTTTTTAATTTGGCTGATTTGGACAAGTTTGACGTGTGGGCATCATTTCTTTTGTTTCTTTGTCGAGCCACATTTGGCCTTGCATTTTTCTTTGAAGTGTGTGTTTGAGCTTTGTTGCTGTTTACCTGATTCTGACTCATAATTTTTCCTCAGGATCCTGATTTGTTGTGCCTAGGATTTTGGCAGCAAATTATGTTTGTGCTTTTCATTTCTATTTTGGAATCTGTATATTCAGGTTTAATATGCCTTTTAGGTCATGGCTTTTATATAATAAATCTCACTATTTATGAAATTGTTGTGCTTTCTGCTATATTTGGCTTTTATATATTAAATCTCATTATTTATTTGTTGTGCTTTCTACTATATTTGGATCTACAAGAATTATACCTTTTAGATCATGGCTTCTCTATATTCAGTTTCAACACTTATGGCTCTATTGTGTTTTCTGCTATATTGGGGTCCATTTAAATTTCAGTAGATCCGTTCTTGATTGTTTGATGACAAATTAAGTTAATTTGAAGCATGAATTTTCTATGAATTAGATTGCTTGATATGCTCATACAATTAGATCTGAGAGAAGACAAGTAATTGGTCTTAAATTTTCGTAGTTAGCATGCATTGGTCTGTTGAAAGGAGATGGCACATTCAGTAATCTTAAAGTTCGTTCCATTTTTATTCATACAATTAGATCTGAGAGAAGACAAGTAATTGGTCTTAGATGTTAGCAGTTAGCATGCATTGGTCTGTTGAAAGGAGATGGCACATTCAGTAATCTTAAAGTTCGTTCCATTTTTATTCATACAATTAGATCTGAGAGAAGACAAGTAATTGGTCTTAGATGTTAGCAGTTAGCATGCATTGGTCTGTTGAAAGGAGATGGCACATTCAGTAATCTTAAAGTTCGTTCCATTTTTATTCATACAATTAGATCTGAGAGAAGACAAGTAATTGGTCTTAGATGTTAGCAGTTAGCATGCATTGGTCTGTTGAAAGGAGATGACACATTCAGTAATCTTAAAGTTTGTTCCATTTTTATTCATACAATTAGATATGTAATCTAAAAGTTTGTTCCATTTTTACTCTTAATGGCGTATCCTTGCAGTGAAAAAATCACTCAAATTTGGGGACACTCACCCGTCCACCCGCTCCTAAAAAATATTTGAAGTGCCTGTCTCTAAGACATCTCTGTGCTGGTACCCCCACCTCTGCCTTTCTGTAACCATGCCAGCTGTCTGGATGAGTACTTTAATTTTTATTTAAATTTTTATTTTTGAATATTAGATTGGGTATGTATTATGTTACTACGTTGAATTTCGATGGTTTTGGTCTGTGTTGCAGTTTTGCTATGTTAAAGTATTTCAATTCAGTATGTTATACTGAAACATCATTTCATAACTAGCATTTCAAGTTCTATATGTATACTATGCAATAAACCCCTTGTTCCAACTGTCATCCCCCACAGTCCCTTCACCATCCTGAAATTGAGGCTCTTAGTCCGCAGCCCAGAAGACCCATTCCAATGTCCTGATGTCCCGACATACTCAAACGCTAGTGTTACACTAGAAAATTTGATGAAAAGACTTAAAAGGAGGTCTTCAGTGTATTCTTCCAGCTATCAGATTTGATCCGTAAATGAAACCTATAGTATTGTATCTGTTTTAGAAGCGTTTTCTTTGACTTGAAATTGAACCTTCATGCAGGTCAGAAATGGTAATTCAAACAAAGTTCTGGTGTTGATAACAGTACTTGGCAGTGCTGGTCCTCTCAGGGTTATTCTAGATTCAAATGCCACTGCCAGTGCGGTGATTAAACAAGCTTTGGAATTGTACTCAATTGAAGGACGGCGGCCTGTCCTCGCCCTGAATAGCTCCTATTTTGAACTTCGTTTTTTGCAAGAACCCTCCGAAGGTGAGTGGGTTTCAGAGTCATTTTCATTTTGATAACAGCATAACGCAGAGTGTTTTGTTGATATTTCTGTATAGTCTTGTATTATCAATGCTTTGCATCAAATTTTATGATCTATCAACAGAGTATGAAAGCTGGAGAAGAGAATAAAAATCTAAAATACTGGTAATGCAAATCTACAGAATTGAATTCAGCAAAATGTTAGCTAAAAACTCAATGTGAAGTGTGAAACTCCGTAGAAATTTTATTTGTTAATTGTAAAAATGTACCATCTAGACATTTCTTATAGCAAGTTGAGAATTTTAAATTAATGAAACAGTGCAGTTAGCCAATTGGGGAAAAAAGATCTGGTAAAATAGTCTCTAATCTGAGAAGGATATCTCATTTGCTTACTGTTTAATTGTTTTGGTATCAGTGTTAGAGTCAAATGTCAGAATCGGGGACCTCATATTTCGCCAGTTTCTGCTTTTCCAGAAAAAAGCCATTTCTGCTCTTACTTGCGATGGTGATGACAAGCAGAAAATACAATCATTAGATTTAGCAGGCAAATCATGGTGGAACAACATCAGAGCACTGATAACATCTAGAATTTTCTTGCAAACAATTGCCAAAAGTCAGCAAATTTAATAAATTTGCTTATAAGCATTTTCCATAATATTATTAATATTAATAGTTATGCCCATTTGTACTGTCTATTCAGGAAAGCATTTTTTTCTATATAATGAATGGAGATTTTTTTAAGTTCCTTCAATCATGCTGTACTTCATTTGTTTATGGAGAAATTAGATTTTTAGTGATGTTGCTTGTTCCAGGTTGGATAGGAAATGCAGATATATTATTGGAAAAGTTTTGGAAATTTTAGTAGTTCCGGCTAGCTTTCTTGGACAAATAATTACAGATGCTCTTTCACAAGTGGTATAGTTGGATACATTACCTGGTTTATTGTGAGAAGTAAAATTAAATAAAATGAAAAGGATAATAAGTGATAGGAATCAAATTTCAAATGAAATAAAAAATTCTCGTCTTTTGATTGAGCTTGACAACAATTTGCATTTAAATATCATATATGAGATCATAATGTTAAACAAATGCATATCGTCATTATGGATGGAGTGGATGCTATAGAAAAATAGAACATCGGATGTTCTGGAATGTTTGTTGCTCAATGTTGTAGCATCGACAATGCTATAGAAAAATAGAACATCAGATGTTCTGGAATGTTTGTTGCTCAATGTTGTAACATCTACAATGTTATAGAAAAATAGAACATCAGACATAAAAAAGATAGAAAGAGAAATAATATATTGTATTGTATTGATCAAATTATCCTTATTTATACAATTATATAGGGACAGATCACTATTCTATAAATCAGCTACATTTAATGACAACAAATTACGGGGGAATGACAATTAACTCTGAGAAAGATGACATATATGTTTCAGTCATTGTTTACAACTCAAACTCTTTGTCACATATGTAGCACATATAATCATATATGATTTATTCACGACTATTGAAACATTAACTCCAACACCTCCACTTAATGTCATAACTAAAGAACATTATGTAGAAAATTATTATTTAAAAATAGCTCATTGATGCACGAGCATCCTGGTTTGTCTTGTTATTCTGCTCATTTTTTTTTTTTTCTGTTCATTTTGCAATTCCTTCATGTGCCTAGCAGTTCCTTCATGTGCCTTGTAGTTCCTTCATGTGCCTAGCAGTTCCTCATGTGTCTAGCAGTGCAGTTTCCTTCATGTGCCTGGCATTGTAGTTTTCTTCATGTGCTGAGTTACTGTAGCAATTCCTTGATGTGCTAAGTTACTGTAGCAATTCCTTCATGTGTTAAGTTACCTAGTGTATGTTGAGTGACTCTTCATGTGTCGAGTTATCCAGTGTATGCCGAGTGTTTCTTCATGTGCTGAGTTACCCAATGTATGCTGAGTGCCAGTAATTGGACATGATTTCTGCGGGCCAACTTGCGAGATTTATTTTGTTCACAAAATTTATGTTAAGATCTTTTCTTGGGATGAGTCCAGACTGTTGTTGGGTCGACTTTCCTCTTATGTAATGTTCTAGAATAATCTGTAAGCCGTTTTGGCAAGTATATATAGAGTGTTTAGGCTTAGAGTTAGGAAAGTTTTTTGAGAAGAAAATTAGAGAGTAGAATTGAATGTGCAAATTGCAGTTTGGGATCATTGAATGTGAATACATTTGTAATTGGCCATAACCTAGAAGGCCTTACAACTGAGCATGTATGAAGATATTTTGATGAATCAATAAAAAATATTTCATTCTTCTTCCTCCTTTGGTTGTTCTTTGTGTTTGCTTTCGCTGTGTTAACTCTTGCAGGGTGTTTTGGATAGCTAGGTGAGCCTTCGGCCCTAGTTATTCTCCCTTGCCTGCGTCAGTTGGTATCAAAGTCTGAGGTTCATCCTTGTGGAGATTGGATCGTGTAGAACTCTAATTTAGGTTTGGTTGTAGGGTGGTAGATCTTCGGTTTTGACCTATAACTTGTAGAGGGTTACGATCTTGTAGGAACCTGATTTGTGAAAATGGTTCATGGTAGAAGAAATGTTGATGATGCTATATTAGATTAGTTGAGACAAATTGCAACCAGAATAGATGCTGTGGAGACAGTCCAGAGGAGAGGAGCACATCTTGACGATGTAAGTGATGATGAAGCAGCATCACCAAACCATAATCCAGAACCTAAAGAAGATCAAGATGAGAAAAGATTGTTGCGAGTGTTGTCTAGGGAAAATTCAAAGCGTGCTATAGAAGTTGTTCCCTATGATGGAAAATTGGATACCAATGTTGTGCTGGATTGGATCTCTGATATGGAGAAGTTCTTTGAGTATGAAACACTCCTGATAATAAAAAGGTGAAGATTGCAATCACTAGGCTGAAAGGTCGTGCATCACTATAGTGGGAGCACTTGCAAACTGATAGACAAAGGAGAGGAAAGGAGAAGATCAAAACTTGGCCAAAGATGGTGAACAAGGTAAAGAATAAATTCCTTCCTGTTGATTACCAAGTCAGCTTTTTGAGAAAAATGCAAAATTTGAAACAAAAGGACATGACTATGAAAGAATATATCGAGGAATTCTATAGATTGGACATTAGATCTAGACATGTAGATGATGATGTTGAGAAAATTACAAGGTACACTAATGGATTGAGATCTAGAATTCAAGATGAAATAAGTTTTGTGAAGTTAGAAAGTGTGGAAGAAGCATACCAGTATGCCTTGAAGGCTGAGGAGATCTTGACAAAGAAGTATGAACAAAGACAAAGAGGTAGAGGTGGTAGATTCTAGAGAGGCAAAGGTAGATCCTATGGAGAAAGTGGCAGATCTGACAGTTCTCTATAGGATAAAGGCAAATCTGAATGGAAGAATGATGACAAAGGCAAGACCGAATGGAAAAGTGGTAATTCTTATCGAGGAGGCACTACTTACCGAGGAAGAGGTAATTCTTATTCTGGAGGTGGATTTCATGGTAATTGTTTTAGATGTGGCAAAGAAGGGCGTAGATCTTTTGAATGTAGATCCTCTGAAAGTGGACAGAATAATAAAAATGTTGTGATTCAAGAAGACATTGAAAGTTCACCACTTAGACCTGAGGCTGGAGAAAATTTGATGGTGAGAAGAACCTTATGTAATAAAGGAAGTGATGAGGAACCTGTTTTAAGGAGAAGTCTATTCAAGACAAGATGTAAGATGGCTGAAAAATGCTGCAAAGTGGATCATTGACAGTGGAAGTTCTACAAATTTGGCATTAGAAGAGTTGGTTACCAAGTTGCAGTTGCAAAGGCTGAAACATCCCAAACTTTATCATGTATCATGGATCAAAGATGAGCATAAGATATTGGTAAGTGAGCAATGCCTTGTGAAGTTCAAAATTGGACATTACTTTGATGAAGTTTTGTGTGATATTATGCCCATAGATTGTTGTCATATTTTGTTGAGTAGACCTTGGCAATATGATAGATATGATGTACATGATGGAAGATTGAATCAATATACTCTTTGGGTAAATGGGAAGAAACAAATATTGATGCCTTTGATTGAAAGTCCAAATGAGGTTAATTGTACTGCTGTAAAAATTTGCATGGTTAATGGGAAACAATTTGAAAAGGAAATGAAAAAGAATCAAGTTTGTTTTTCTATAATTCCAAGAGAACCAAGTTTTTTCAATGGAGACCGAGTGCAAGAAAATAGTGTTAACCGAGTGCCAATCAGTGTTGCCAAGTGACGGATGGTAGTATTGACCGAGTGCCAGAAGAAATTGCAGGGTTCCTTAATGAGCATAAAGACATTATTGTTGATGATATTCCTGATGGTTTACCTCCAATAAGAAGCATAAGTCATTGTATGGATCTGATTCTTGAAGCTAGTTTGCCAAACAAAGCACCATATAGATTGACACCTACAGAGAATGAAGAACTTAACAGACAAGTGCATGAGTTGTTGCAGAAAGGTTTGATCATAGAAAGCTTAAGTCCATGTGCTGTACCTATTGTATTAGCACCTAAAAAGAATGGAGAATGGAAAACGTGTACTGATTCCAGAGCCATTAACAAGATAACAGTGAAATATAGGTTTCCTATGCCAAGGATGGATGACATAATGCATTGTTTGAGTGGAGCAAAGTATTTTACCAAGATTGATTTGAAGAGTGGCTATCATCAGATTAGAATCAGAGAAGGTGATGAATGAAACATTGCTTTGAAGAGAAATGATGGTTTGTATGAATGGTTGGTTATGCCTTTCGGTTTGACTAATGCACCTAATACTTTCATGAGGTTGATGAATGAAGTTTTGAAAATATTCTTGGGTAAGTTTGTGATTGTTTATTTGGATGATATTTTGATATTCAACAAGACTAAGGAAGAACATCTTAAGCATATTAGACAAGTATTGCAGAGGTTGAAAGAGGAAAAGTTGTTGATTAATCTGGAAAAGTGTTCTTTTATGCAAGAGGAGATTGTGTATTTGAGATTTGTGATTTTAGCTAATGGATTAAAGATGGATCTTGAGAAGGTTAAAGCAATTTTGGAGTGGCCTACACCTGAGAATGTGGGTGAGGAAAGATCATTTCATGGTTTGGCTAGTTTTTACAAAAAGTTTATAAAGAATTTTAGTATTGTTTGTAATGCTATGACTGAAACAATGAGGGGAGATAAAAAAGAATTCAAGTGGACACATGGAGCTGATAAGAGTTCTGAGACTTTGAAACAAAAGGTTGTTGAATTACCTGTATTGGCTTTGTCTGATTTCAACAAAGTATTTCAAGTTGAATGTGATGCAAGTGGTAATGCAATATGAGCTGTATTAAGTCAAGAAGGTAAGCCCATTGCTTTCTTTAGTGAAAAGTTGAATGATGCTAAAAGGAAATATTTTGTATATGATCAAGAGTTTTATGCTATTGTTCAAGCATTGAAGAAGTGGAGACATTATTTGATGCCTAAGAAGTTTGTGTTATATACTAATCATAAAGCTTTACAATACTTGGGAAGTTAACATAAATTGAATCAAAGACATATGAAGTGGGTTGAGTATTTGTAGATTTTTACATTTGTCATTAAGCATAAGCGTGGAGTTACTAACAGAGTTGCTGATGCATTGAGTAGGAAATGTTCTTTGTTGACTGAAATGAAGGTTGAAGTTCTTGGTTTTGATGAGATGAAAGAGTTATATGATGTTGATCCTGATTTTCTAAGGCATGGAGAGAGTGTACAACACCAAATCTTAAAGATCACATAAGTAAGTATGATGAATATTTCATTCAAGGAGGTATGTTGTTCAAAGGTATTCAGTTATGTATTCCTAGAAGTCCTATGAGGTTGAATCTGATTAAGGAAAATCATAGTGGTGGATTAGCTGGACATTTTGGAATTGATAAGACATTGAGTTTGTTGAAAGAGAAGTATTATTGGCCACAAATGTACAAGGATGTTCAAAAATTTGTAAAGAGTTGTGGAGTTTGTCAAGTTGTAAAGGGAGTGAGCCAAAATACTAGTTTGTATACACCTATTAATGTTCTTGACAAACCTTGGACTGACATCACTATGGATTTTGTTCTTGGATTGCTTGAGATGGTGAAGGGGTATGATTCTATATTTGTTGTAGTGGACAGATTTTCTAACATGGCTCATTTTATACCATGTAAGAAGACATTGAATGCTGAGCATGTTGCTGAACTTTCCTTTAAAGAGATTGTGAGATTGCATGGATTACCAAGAAGTATTCTTTCTGATACAGATAGTAAGTTTGTTGACTACTTTTGGAAGACTTTGTGGAAGAAGATGGGTACTGAATTGAAGTTTAGTTCTACATTCCATCCACAAATAGATCGTCAAACAGAGGTTGTGAATAGAACCTTGGGTAATTTGTTGAGATGTTTAGTTGGAAATAAGCCAAGTAATTGGGAGATGGTATTAACACAAGCTGAATTTGCATATAACAATTCTGTGAATAGGAGTACAAGAAAGACACCTTTCGAGATTGTTATTGGAATGCATCCTAGAGGTATATCAGATTTGAGAGATGTTTTTGGTGAAGAAAAGAAAAGTGCTGCAGGAGAAGAATGTGCTAATTTTATGGAGTCTTTGCATAAGGAAGTGAAGTTGAGATTGGAACAAAGTAATCAGAAGTATAAGGAGAATGGTGATCAGTCTAGAAGACACCATAATTTTCAAGTTGGTGATGTGGTGATGGTTCATTTGAAGAAAGGAAGATTCCTAGCTGGAACATACAGTAAGTTGAAGATGAAGAGATTCAAACCTTGTAAGATCTTGAAGAAGTTTGACAGTGGTCATGCTTATGAAGTTGAGTTATCTGATGACATGGATATATCTCATATATTCAATATTGCTGATTTGTATAAGTATCATGAGTTAGAGGATGAAGTTGTTGTATTAGATGATTATCCTAAGAAGTAGATTGAGGAAGTTGAATAGATATTGGATTAGGGAGTTTGCAAGAGTACAAGAGGAAAATATTACTATCAATATTTGGTGAAGTGGAAGAATAGACCTATTGAAGATGCTTCATGAATTTCTCAATTTGAGTTGGATTTAGCTCAGGTTGGGGCATCTCAATGATTCAGGAGAATCATTTCTTTCAACCCCGTTTGTTTGATGCAGGAGCATCCTAGGTTGCCTCGTTATCTTGCTCTTTTTTTTTTGTTCATTCTGCAATTCCTTCATGTGCCTAGCAATGCCTTCATGTACCTAGTAGTCCTTCATGTGCCTAGTACTGCAGTTTCCTTCATGTGCCTAGTAGTGCAGTTTCCTTCATGTGCCTAGCAGTGCAGTTTTCTTCATGTGTCAAGTTACTGTAGCAATTCCTTCATGTGTCGAGTTACTATAGCAATTCCTTCATGTGCCAAGTTACCTAGTGTATGTCAAATGACTCTTCATGTGCTGAGTTACCCAGTGTATGCCGAGTGTTTCTTCATGTGCCAAGTTACCTAGTGTATGCCGAGTGTCAGTAATTGTACGTGATTTATGCGGGCTGACTTGCGGGATTTATTTCGTTCGCAACATTTATGTTAAGATCTTTTCTTGGGATGAGTCCAGACTGTTGTTGGGTCGGCCTTCCTCTTATGTAATGTTCTAGAATAATCTATAAGCTGTTTTGACAAGTATATATAGAGTGTTTAGGCTTAGAGTTCGAAAAGTTTTTTGAGAAGAAGATTAGAGAGTAGAATTGAATGTGTGAATTGCAGTTTGGGATTATTGAATGTGAATACATTTGTAATTGGCTGTAACCCAGAAGGCCTTACAACTAGGCATGTATGAAGATGTTTTGATGAATCAATAAAAAGTATTTCATTCTTCTTCCTCCTTTGGTTGTTGTTTCTTGTGTTTTCTTCCATTGTGTTAACTCTTCTAGGGTGGTTTAGATAGCTAGGTGAGCCTTTGGCCCTAGTTGTTCTCCCTTGCCTGCGTCATTTATACACTAGTAAGACTTCTTCAAGTTGCTTCCAACTACTTTATAATTATGCAACTATCATCCAGGCTTTGGAACACCATTGGATACCATTTGCGCACGAAATGCCTCATAACCCTCATAAAGGTATGATGCCAAGCTTCTAGATTTTTAGATCTCCCTGAACTATTGGACACCAATTCATATGTGTCTCATAACCCCAATGAGGTATAGTTTCTCCAATCCATTAACACCTTAGACTATTGGGCATCTATCTGGCCTCTACTACATGCTTTCCTCTTTTCAAAGTATTGACTTCTTCAAAATTTAAAACAAGTTCATCATCTTCAACAAAAAAATCATCATCATTAAGATCTAGTGGTTCTTCACCAAGCCTCATCTTCTTGATAACTTCTTTTCTAACACACAATTTAATAGAAATATGGCTTTGATACCATATTAGAAAAATAGAACAACAAAATCAAAGAAGATAAAATAGAGAATAATATATTGTATTATATTGATCAAATGATCCTTATTTATACAATCATAGTGAAAAATCACTTTCCTAATAGTAGACTATAGAGGGATGATAACTCACTATGGGAAAGAGGAAAAATCTATTTTAGTCATCGTTTACAACTCAAAATATTTGCCACATATACAACACACATAATCAGATATGATTTATTTACTATAGTTGGAATATTAACTCCAACAAAATTCGGCACACGGAGAATGGAGAATTAAGTTTCAATTTAATAAGATTTTGGGAAAACTAGGAATTTTATCTTGGATGATAAGTTGTACGACATAATGATCGATACAATGGGGAGATGTGGTGATCAATATGTTTAATTACTAGCAATGACATCTTAGGGCAAGTTGAAGAGATGTTAAAGACGAGTAGATAGATATTAAAGATGGGTTAGGAAAAAACATTTGTCTATTATTTTGGATATTCAACATAATTATAATCTTATATAGGTTCATACTATGTAACATACCCTACTAATTCTACCTTGAATTTTTTAGTTTTGATTCAACAACATTTTGTCAAACAGTTGGTGTGCAAAGTCTGATTTATAATTTCTGAGTTCTTGTTCAGATGTTATAATACTTCTCTGCCAAACAATGACCATATGATCTGAAGAATAGCAAGGACAAATATCTTGGCACTTGAACACTACTACAAATATGCAATGTAAAGAGTTCTTATGGACTGATCCTAAATGTTCCGTACACTTATTCCTCTATTCAAGATATACAAACTTCATATAGCTGTGTACAAAAGTGACTGAGTTTGTAGTGCAAAGACTGTTACACAGTGACTGAATATGCAAAACTCTTTATAATTATGACACCTATACATTCATTGAACTATTATAATCGGGTGTAGAAGAACCTGGAAATAATATGATCGTTGCTGTTCGAAATTTGAGGATGGATGTCCAGTTTAGCAACCCATCTAACAGCTGCTCGGTTAGGGTATGAAATATGACCTCCAAGTACACAGAATGAGGATTGTTCATGCGCACTATTCACATGCACTGTTCACGCGCACTGTAGCAGCACTGTTTACCCACAAACCTGCTCCAAATCTCACCTCCAAATCTGTTGTCCATGCTGTTCAATGTTTGCAATGATATGCCTTTGGAAATGGAACAATTTCAATCTTACCTGTAGCTGAAAAATTGAAGCTGAATGCACACAGTATGAAGCTAATAGATCTTAAATCCCTTGACTCTGTCTTCCAAGAGCGAAAGGATTGTCACCAATGGAGGATTTCGTCTCCAAAAGCCAGCAACCAAACCAACCAAACTAAGCTTGAATTCATCAATCTCTTCATATCTCCACACCCCATTCATGGCTGTATATAAAGTCCTCTTAGAGGGTCGACCCCCACTCCACAAGCAATGTGGGATTAAATCTCATATTTGCATTTTAATATATTGTTTCCATTTATCACTTTAAAATACAAAATATAATAAAGTAACCTTATAATATTAATTTAATTGAAGTTACTTTATTAAATAACTTCCGGCATTAAAATTCCATAGCAAATGATCTCGAAACACCACAAATGATAGCTCGTTAGAAAGAGCTAAGAAAAACACATCCAACCCCATCATCAAAATTATCATCCGGCTAGCCTGGCTGACTTACTAAAAATAGTAAGTCACATTGTAAATGCCTCCAAACGAACTTAGTTGGCCCCAGAACAAAATCGACTAGGCCAAAACACCACAAGATCCCGTCCATGTCCTTGTTAGCCCCCGGGACCACATAGAAGTAGGCTAACGACAACATATATCCAAACTGGTTAAACAGGGGACATTACAGTCCGCCCCTCTTGAAATTGCTTGTCCCCAAGCAATCTCAACTCTGGATGTTGAAGAACCTGCTCTGCCTCCCATGTTGCATCCTCAATAGGTAGGTTCCTCCACTTCACTAGGTACTCCCTGATAGTCCTCCTGCGAAGCACCCTCTCCCGGGTGTCAAGTATAGCTTCAGGAACCAAGATAAGCTTTCCCTCATCATCGAGAGGTGGCAATACTACTGAAGGCACCACATTGTGCCCCAATGCCTTTTTAAGGCGTGACACATGGAACACATTATGCACTTTACTGTCTGCAGGCAGTTCCAACTCATAAGCTACCTCGCCCACTCTCCTGATTACTCTGAATGGTCCATAGTAGCGCGGTTTCAATTTCTCTGTTCCACTCCTCTTGAGAGAGGACTGCCTATACGGCTGTAACATGAGGTACACCATGTCTCCCACCTCAAAAGACCTCTCAACCCTGTGCTGATCAGCATATTGCTTCTGCTGATTTTGTGCCTTTTGCAAGTTTTCCTTCAAGGATCGCATAATGTCCTGACACTCTTGCAAAAGATCCTTGGCCTTAGGCACCCTACTGTCCCCAAATAACAAATCCAAGAAATTAGGAGCATCATACCCGTATAGTGCCATAAAAGGGGACATTTGAATAGACATATGGTAAGAGGTATTATAGCAGTACTCCCCTAGATGTAGCCACTTCACCCAAGCCCTCTGCTGCCCTGCAATATAGTTTCGGAGATATCCCTCAACCCACTTGTTCACTATCTCTGTTTGCCCATCAGTTTGGGGGTGGTAACTGGTACTCGGAGTGAGCTCTGTTCCACATAACTTGAACAACTCCTGCCAAAAGTGGCTCATAAATCTGCTGTCTCTGTCACTGACTATGCTTCTTGGTATCCCATGTAGTCTGAATACCTCTCGAAAAAATAGTTCTGCTGTTTGTGTTGCTGAATACGTAGACGAAATTGCAAAGAAATGTGCAAATTTCGTCAATCTGTCTACCACAACAAAGATACAATCCCGACCCTGTGCCTTGGGGAGGCCTGTGATGAAATCCATGGAAATGCTATCCCACTTCTTCTCTGGTATGGGTAGGGGCTGTAGTAAACCACCTGGAAAGGAATGTTCCTGTTTGTTCTGCTGACATACTTGGCACTCTCTAACAAATTGAAGCACCTCTGTTTTGAGTCCTTTCCAAGTGAAGCGCTCTCTCACCTGCCGATATGTCTTAAAGAATCCAGGATGTCCTGCCAATGGTGAATCATGAAACGCCCTCAAAATCTTCTGCTTCATAGCAGACCCAGGTACTAAATAAATCCTTTCCTTGTAGATGATCAGATCATTTACAATAGTGTATCGGCTATCCTGAATAGTTCCTTCAATAATACTAGATGCCCAACTATCCTTGGCATACTCTGCCAAGATCAACTCTCTCCAATCATCCATGACTATCCCAACAGCAAGCAAATGAGGCCTTCTGGATAAAGCATCTGCGACAATATTTTTCTTCCCTTTGACGTAGACTATGTCGAAATCATAAGCTTGTAACTTACTCACCCATTTCTGTTGCCTGTCATTAAGATCCTTCTGCCCAAGGAAGTGTTTCAAGCTGTTATGATCTGTTTTTACTGTGAATCGGCTCCCTGCTAAATATTGCCTGAACTTAGCTAGCGCGTGCATGATTGCTAGCATTTCTTTGTCATAGATGCTGTAAGTTCTCTCAACACCTCGTAATTTCCTGCTCTCATATGCGATGGGATGTTTGTCCTGCATGAGGACAGCTCCTACGCCCTCTCCTGAGGCATCACACTGCAGCTCAAAAGGCCTGGTGAAATCTGGAATGGCTAAAACAGGACACGTACTCATCAGCTCCTTGAACCTGTCAAAACAATCCTGAGCCCTCTCTGACCACTTGAAACTGTCTCTCCGTGTCAAATCTGTAAGTGGTGCTGCTATCTGTGAAAATCCCTTCACAAATCTGCGGTAGAACCCACAAAGCCCGAGAAATCCCTTGAGTTGTGAAGTGTTCCTCGGCGGTGGCCAATCCAGAATGGCCCTGATCTTGTCTGGGTCAACCCGAACACTTCCTGCACTAATAATATGCCCTAGATAGAGCAACTCTGTCATCCCGAACTCGCATTTACTCATCTTGGCATATAATGACTCCCTCTCTAGAATATTGAGCACTGTATCAATATGCTTCAAATGTTCCTCCCAAGTGTGGCTGTATATCAGTATATCATCAAAGAATATCAACACAAAATTCCTCAGCTGATCTCTGAACACTCTATTCATACAGGACTGGAAAGTGGCGGGAGCATTAGTCAACCCGAAAGGCATGACTAAGAACTCAAAATGTCCGTAGTGGCATCTAAAAGCTGTCTTCTCCACATCCCCCTCTCTAACCCGTATCTGGTGGTAGCCAGATCTCAAATCAATCTTAGAGAAGTAGCATGCACCGTGCAATTCATCAATAAGCTCATCGATGCGCGGGATAGGGTATCGGTTCTTGATTGTCTTCTTGTTTAGCTCCCTATAATCAATGCACATCCTCATTGTACCATCCTTCTTCTTCACCAATACTACTGAAGAAGCAAAAGGACTCTTGCTTGGCCGTATGTGCCCCATGTCAATCAACTCCTTGATTGCCTTTTCTATTTCATCCTTATATCTCTTGGGGTGGCGGTAAGGTGTGATGATAACTGGCTTAGCCCCTTCCTCTAACTCAATAACATGCTCGATTCCCCTATCTAGGGGTCTTCCTGGAGGTATCTCATCAAACACCTTAGTATGTTTGGTTATTATTTTTTGTACATCAGGTGGATACTCCTGTTTATGCTGCTCTGTCACCTCAGGCATTACTTTGAACTCTGTTGCCCACTGCACCTGATCATGTCTAAAGAAACTCTGCATTCGTTTGAGTGAGACCACTCGAAGTCTCCCATCTGACAAACCTTTGAGCACTATCTTCTTACCATTTGCCTCAAACCTCATTTCCATTTTCTGGAGGTTAAATGTAAACTCTTCCAGAGACTTCATCCAGTTCATTCCAAGCACCATATCCTGATCACCAATGTTGACCACAAAGAAATCTCCTGTCATGTCATAATCTCCCAAACGAAGCTGCAAGTTGGAGATTTTCTTGGTACAGTCAATTTTGAAGCCATCGGCAACCATCACCTTAAATCCCCTATGCTCCTCTGTATGTAGCCCTCGGCGTGTCACAAACTTCTCATCAATGAAGTTATGTGTTGCCCCTGTATCAATGAGTGCCACAAATCTCTGTCCATCCAAAGTTCCCCTAACTCTGAAAGTGACGGCCTCCTGTATACTAGACAACTGAGCTATCGTGCCATCACTACGTGCTTCCTCATGTGAAGAATTATCATCATCTCCATCTGATTCTGATGACTGCTCTGAATCTCCATCCACTGACTCTTCAGCTGAAAAGTACTCCATCTGCTTAGCTTTTGCTTTCAATGGACACTTATGTGACAAATCCCAAGGCTCCCTGCAATGAAAACAAAGCTTCTTCTTCCTGAGATCATTAAGTGTTTCATTGTCCAACCTCTTACTTTCCTCCTTAGGTGGCGGAGGCTCTCTATGAAAAGGTTTCCTGTCCTTATCTTTCCTTGAAGGGAAACTCTTTGCGAGGAATTTATTTTTAGAAGCTGAAGAGGAATCCATGTCACGAGCTTTCTTAATGGCTTCCTGCAAAGTGGGAGGGTTGAGAGCTTTAATCCACCCTCTCAACGGATCAGCTAACCCATCCATAAATAGAACCAGTATCCTCCGTTCAGATACATCTGTTACTAACACTGCAAGTTTCTGAAACTCTGAAATGTATGTCTCCAATGATCCCCATTGTTTAAGCTGAGCTAACTCCTTGAAATGGAGTTCTGGATCCTTCCTATCAAAACGTTCAATCAGTCTTTCCGTGAACTCCACATATGAGGTAATGTGTGCATGACCCATAGTGACCATACCATGATGCCACCACTCGTGTGCTAACCCCTCCAGATGAATTGCTGCGTACTTAATAGCTTCTTCCTCAGGCATAGGGTTCAATTGAAAGTATGTGTCAAGCTTTTGAACCCAAGCTCTTGCTGAAGACTTCCCCGAGCCATCATAATATGGTAACTGAAGTTTCCCTACTTTCTTCCGTAGCTCATAGTTCTGGTTCCTGTCATGTCCACGTGGCATATGTTTCATCCGCACATCCATATACTCCCTAAAGGTAATTGCAGCAGTAAAATCTGGACCTCCGACTTCCCAATCTCTCCTCAACTGGTCCTGTATATCAATGATCTGGGGTTCTGGTACGGGCTGCTCTGGAGCTCTAGGAGGGAATGTGGGAATCATGGGCCTCGAACTCACGGTCCTAGCTTGCTGGGGTGCATGACCGAAATTGTTCCCAACTTGTTCACCTTCATTATGTGTCCCATCCTGGTTATTCCCATTCTGATTGTTACCATTCTAATTATTACCTCCACCCATGTTAGCATTCAACCCCATTTGACGAGCCATCATCTGCATCATAAGCTCCAATCTCTGATTCTGTTCCTGTGCCCTTTGTTCTGCTAATCGCTGTCCCTGTGCCAAGGTCTCTAATAATTGTAAAAATCTTTCCTCTCCAGGCTCTAGACCGGCATTCCCGCCTCCACCTAATCTTGTATTCCTGTCATCTCGGTCACCCATATTGCTGTCTTGATCAAAAGATACCTCCGCTGTGTCTGTATGACTGGATTCTATACCCCCCTGTACGGATGAACTAGACTGTTTGCTTTGCAGGTCTGAACTCCTACTTTGTCTTGCTCTGGTATTGCGGAAATTATAAGGCCCCTGTCGCATGCTCAAACATAAATGCTCTGATTTTAGTGTTTTGACAAAAACACTTTCCCCTCTATCCGCCAGTTCCAAATTTCGTATAAGACCTCCACAGGATGGCAGGACTTATAGCTCTGATACCACTGTAACATACCCTACTAATTCTACCTTGAATTTTTTAGTTTTGATTCAACAACATTTTGTCAAACAGTTGGTGTGCAAAGTTTGATTTATAATTTCTGAGTTCTTGTTCAAATGTTATAATACTTCTCTGCCAAACAATGACCATATGATCTGAAGAATAGCAAGGACAAATATCTTGGCACTTGAACACTACTACAAATATGCAATGTAAAGAGTTCTTATGGACTGATCCTAAATGTTCCGTACACTTATTCCTCTATTCAAGATATACAAACTTCATATAGCTGTGTACAAAAGTGACTGAGTTTGTAGTGCAAAGACTGTTACACAGTGACTGAATATGCAAAACTCTTTATAATTATGACACCTATACATTCATTGAACTATTATAATCGGGTGTAGAAGAACCTGGAAATAATATGATCGTTGCTGTTCGAAATTTGAGGATGGATGTCCAGTTTAGCAACCCATCTAACAGCTGCTCGGTTAGGGTATGAAATATGACCTCCAAGTACACAGAATGAGGATTGTTCATGCGCACTATTCACATGCACTGTTCACGCGCACTGTAGCAGCACTGTTTACCCACAAACCTGCTCCAAATCTCACCTCCAAATCTGCTGTCCATGCTGTTCAATGTTTGTAATGATATGCCTTTGGAAATGGAACAATTTCAATCTTACCTGTAGCTGAAAAATTGAAGCTGAATGCACACAGTATGAAGCTAATAGATCTTAAATCCCTTGACTCTGTCTTCCAAGAGCGAAAGGATTGTCACCAATGGAGGATTTCGTCTCCAAAAGCCAGCAACCAAACCAACCAAACTAAGCTTGAATTCATCAATCTCTTCATATCTCCACACCCCATTCATGGCTGTATATAAAGTCCTCTTAGAGGGTCGACCCCCACTCCACAAGCAATGTGGGATTAAATCTCATATTTGCATTTTAATATATTGTTTCCATTTATCACTTTAAAATACAAAATATAATAAAGTAACCTTATAATATTAATTTAATTGAAGTTACTTTATTAAATAACTTCCGGCATTAAAATTCCATAGCAAATGATCTCGAAACACCACAAATGATAGCTCGTTAGAAAGAGCTAAGAAAAACACATCCAACCCCATCATCAAAATTATCATCCGGCTAGCCTGGCTGACTTACTAAAAATAGTAAGTCACATTGTAAATGCCTCCAAACGAACTTAGTTGGCCCCAGAACAAAATCGACTAGGCCAAAACACCACAAGATCCCGTCCATGTCCTTGTTAGCCCCCGGGACCACATAGAAGTAGGCTAACGACAACATATATCCAAACTGGTTAAACAGGGGACATTACATACTAAACTATAAACATAATTATGACATAAACTTAAATCATTATTCTAACTCTAATTGTAATAAAGACCCCACCTGTAATCATACACTAACATATTTTAAAATTTAATTTCAATTGTAGGTTTAACTCTAACCCTAATCAAAATCCTAACTTAACCATAGTAGTAATCATGATGTAACCTCTTATCTTAACTTTGATTCTTACACTAGACCCTATTGAACAACCTAACCCCAATTTTTAGTATATAAGGTCTAACCCCAGCCAAAATCTAATTCTTAACAAGATCATAACTCAAACTCTAAACTCAATCATAAGTCTAACTATGGTGTAAACTTGAACTCTTTTGTTAATCCTAACTATAAATTCTAGCTTTGATCAAAATCCCCTAACCCTAACCATCATTAAAACCATGATATAAATCTCAACCTAAACATAATTTTAGTTCTAATCTTGGATCATAATCCTAATGATAATAGTAACGAGTAAACCTTAACCTAACCATGATCCTACCTATAATTGTAACCATAAACCTTAAAATATAATTATAATATGACCAATTAACTCTAACTATAATCAAAGACATAACTCTAACCATGATAGTAAGCATTATGTAACCTATTAGACATTTTAAATTTTTTTAAACTTAAGTATCTAATAATAAATAATAAGATTATGAAATTGGAAAAATATATTAAAAGTTTATAAATAAAATTAATTTTAATTATTAGTAACATTTTTAATAAAGAGATACAAATAATGTATTAAATTTAAAACATAAGTCAAAATTTAAAATATATAAAAAATTTATATTTGAAATATAATATAAAAAACACATTTTAAAATGAAAAACATATTGCCAACTATCTATTTAAAATAATCTACAATACATTGAATTAAATGAAGAACTAATTGAATGGCAAACTTTATAATATTATAACTAAAAGTATAATATAACTTAAAAAATGCATTCTATTATATTTATTTAATACTATCACTAAGTTTTTTTATTAAACAAAAATTGAACATTAAAAATATATTTTTAATTAAAAGATTACAATAAAATGTAATTCATATGAATATGTAGAAAGAAAGTTTTCTTATATAATTTAAAAATACTAATAAACCAAATCAAATATTTTAAAATAGTTTTTAAATCAAAATGATTAGAAAAAAATAAAAATAAAGATCAATCCAACATTTAAGCGAAGGAATAGTGAAAAGTTCCTAGTAAAGAAGAAACAAAAATATCAATTAGTGAATAGTAACAAACAAGTGATATAGATGAATGCATTGTTTTGTTTTGAAGATAGTTAAAAAATACAATACAAATATATAATAACTTAATAGGTAGTGCACTCCCTGTTACAACTTTACATTTCACAAACAAGTCTGAATCCACCCCAAAGAATTCTAATGAAGCTCAAACTCTGAAAATAGAATAGAATGCATCGATAGGACCCAAAGGTTGTCCACTCTCATGAAAACATCAACTTTAGTCACACAAGCTTTGTTGTAATATCTCTAAAGTAGTCTGAAGTAAGAGCCAAAACCTGGAGAGAAAGTCTATATATTGAGCCATTAATGGCTCTCTAACCATGTAGCTCAACATCAAAGTGCATAAGTTTTCAAAAGATCAATATCTCTTCATCAATCTTGGCTCCAACACCATTAATTCTTGCCTAAAATACATTAAGTTGTTTTCGAGTCTCTCCCAATGTGGTAAGAAGTTCATAATTTGATTGGTGTGAGTTTCTCAGAAGAATGAGATGGGGGAGAGCTTCACAGAAATAATCAACACTTCAATTTGAACAATATAAAAGGTATGGGAGAAGGTTGAAAGATGATGAAATTTCGAAAGGATTTTGAGAAAAATGTGTCCAAAAGTTGGAGAGATGATATTTAGCATAGGGAGAGGTCAATAAGCATTGACTTCCAAGACCAAGCTTGTGGGAAGATTGCAAATGAAAAAAACTCCACAAACGTTGGGCACAAAGACAAAACTAGAAAACATGTTTTATGTTTTTTTTCCTAACATGAAAAGTGCAATAAGGAGCTAGTGTGATGAAGGATAAATGAGCCCCAATTGGTATCTTAACATTAAGTATCTTCCAAGCATTAAGTTGGGCTTGCGCCTTGGCTTTGAACTTCCATATTAGACTACTTAACTTATTCCACTTTGTGCATTTGAATTTGTAGTTCTATTTGCAATTAAGGTAAACATATAAAGGAAAGGTTGACAAAAGTTCTCTATAAACAACTTTTAAAGGAGAAGCACAAAAATTTATGGTTTTTAGGCCATTTCCAATCATAAAGGAAGTTGTCATGGCAAGGGGTGGACAATATAGATTACAGTTCAAGAGAAACCGTACATTGGATTTGATTGATAGAAGTCTCATCTAAGGGGGACAACTTGAATTGAGACTTAAGAACATGCCATGGTTTCCAATTAAAGCCCAACAAGGTCGTAGGGGTCTCGAAAAACCTAAATGCCTTTGTTAACTTCTTCAAGTAAATTGAGCTATGGATTTAGAAAGTTAAATAAAGAGAACACCTTGAGTGTTATTAATTAATTAATTAATTAATTTGTGATTATGACTATTCAAATTTAGTTGATTGGGTAGTTTATTTATAAGATGTGATTTAGGATTAAAATTAATTTAATTGAAGATGATTGAAAATTTGAACATTTGATGCAAAATGGTTTGATGGTAATTAATTCATGAGGTGTTACTTAGGATTTAAATTAATTCAATTAAAGATGAATTGAAGATGATTTATATTTAAAATTGAATATTTAAACATTTGAGGGGAAATGGTTCCATTTAAGTTAACTAAATTGATTTAGTAATAGATTTAGGATAGAATTAATTATTTTAATATTTTAATAATTAGGTAGTTAACCCATGAGTGTTTTTTTTTGGATCTATGAATGACCAAAGCCTTTAATTATATTAATTTAATAAAATACAATAGAGTTTCTCCGTTCAAACGGGCATTGGTAGGAAAGAACAGAGGAGAACCTCCAGTCTAGCTTGGGACCGTACTCCTCTATTATTACATTATTAAAAGGGGCATACCCTAGTTTACATTTTCCAAATTTTGCTATTAAATATAATATTTATGATTAGCTTCCTTCTTTATATTTTGCGAATTGCATAGAATATAATGGCATTCTTGATTTTCTATGCATAGGATGAGTGAAAAAAGAAACCAAATCTTTATTTGTTTGCTAAGATTCTTGCTTACCTGCTAATCAACATAACAACTCAACAAAATAATGTTAGATTTGTTAGTTAATAACATTAAAATTATAGTCCCTATTTTAACAACCCCTATCCTCCTTTAAGTTTCTTTACTTGACTTTATGTTTATGATTACCGTTTACAAGATTAATGTCTATGTATAATCTTACTATACTACATATGTTTTCACATTTATCCAAAAAATCTCTGGATAAGGCAATTAGCTATGAAATTTATACTGATTCCTTCTTTTGATAGTTTTAATTAGAGAAACTAGTATTTAAAATTGAGATTTGTTGTCATTATGTCTACATTGTAATAATCTTAACCCAATCTAAGGATAGGCTCCCAACTTGATATGCCAAAATCATTCTTGTACAATTTACATCTAGAGGTGTGTGTAGAAGGGCATAATACAGGTTATGATTTGCATGGTTCTCTCTGGTCTTGGTTATCTTCCTAGATGTTCAGTTTCACTTACATTGGATTTGAGATTGGTTGGAGGTTGTGATCACTGGTTTGTGCTTATGTATGTCGTGTGAGAGATGACATGGTTACTCCTTTATCTCTTTCCTCTATTCATTGTGAAGAACTTGAGAGAGTTTTGGAGACTTGTTATGAGAGTTTTTCTTGTAGGTTATTGGTATATGTATTGTGGATGTCTTTGATACTACATGGATTCACTTCTTTAAGATGTTGTGAGTGGATTGGTTATAAATTTGACATTATCTTTTGTAGTGGGAGCTCCTTGGTATATATGTTGTAGGTATTGCTCTTGAGACTTGTGATTGCAAGTTACAGATTGGATATGTTGATGATGTGAGATTCACTTGGTCTACCTTTGGAGGTATGGATAGTTGGATGGGTTTGGCACTTGTTGTGGGTGTTATTTTAGCTATGGATATTTTGACAACTACAGATACATGTGATTACCTTTGGATTAGGTTTTGTGCTTGGCATTTTAGTCGGTACAAGATTTTATGATCTTCTAATGCAACAGGTTGGGTGGCTTTCTCTTTGGATGGCTTCTATGTATGTTCGGTAGCAGTGGCATAATAGGAGGTGAGATCATTCATGTTTGAGAAGCTAGATACTTTGATTTGTTGTGGGTACCAGGATGGAGCACATGCTGTACTTTGATCTATGATGGTGGATGTTTTGGGAGATATTATTTCCTTGTTCATTTATGTAGCTATAGATTGACCCTATGCAATGTGTACAACAAGCCTAATCAGACTCAAAGGTTTATTCGACACGATTTCTCTCCAAATTATTTCTATGGGGGTTTTTGGGGGAAGCACCCTTGAAGCCAAAATGCCCTTATATTGTAAAAGGCGTCAGTTACTATTTTTCTATTATTCTAGCCCTAATTTTGTAAGTGACAAAATCTTGTATAAAAAGGCTTAGGGTTAGGGATTTCATAATGTAATAGTGATATTGTAGCTTCTTGCAGCGATATTGAGCTATAAGGGATTACAAATTGTAATTAGGTTGTAATCACTAGATAATAATAACATTGGACTTGTTGTTGGTAGACATAGCCCAAGGATTTGGTGAACCACGTTAAATCTTGGTGTCTTGTGTTCTCTTTTATGCGATCTACTATTTTTTGGTATTGGTTATATTTGCATGTAACTGTTATTTCTGTCAGAGGTTAATCCTAACAAGTGGTATCAGAGCCAGATGGTCATCATTTTATTTTAGCCAGACTGTAATCATTTTTTTTAGCAATCCCCTATAGGAAGGTCTCACGGTTGAGTGGGAGTCTCACAGTTGAGTGGGAGCAATGGCAGACGAGAGTAAGCTGAGGGTTGACAAGTTTAATGGGTAGAACTTTTAGTTATGGAAAATGAAAATGGAAGACTATTTTTATTAGAAGGATTTATGGAATCCATCGGAAAGAAAAACCAAGAATCAGGGGTCTATGAAAAATGACGACTGGGATCTTTTAGACAAAAAGGAACTTGGAAGCATTCAATTATGCCTGGCACCATCAATGGCATTTAATATTACAAAAGTGAAGACAATAGAAGAATTGATGCAAACCCTAGCAAAATTGTATGAAAAGCCCTCTTCAAACAAGGTATTTCTCATGAAGCGTTTATTTAATATGAAAATGATAGAAGGTGGATCTGTTGCAGATCATTTAAATGAGTTTAATACTATTATTAGTCAGTTATCTTCTGTGGGTATCAATTTTGATGAAGAAATTAGGGCTCTCTTGATTTTGTGTTCTTTGCCTAAAAGATGGAATGGCTTGGTAATAGCTGTGAGCAATTCTGTTTCTAGATCTAGTACCCTAAAATATGATGATGTGATTGGTGTTATTTGAGTGAGGAAACTCGTAGGAAAACCTCAGGTTGATCTATCAAGAAGTGCTTTGAATGCACAAAGCAGAGGTAGAATGACTGAGAGAGAAAATAATTATGGAAATCATGAGAAATCAAGAGGAAAGTCTAAAGGGTCTCAATCTAGAGGATTGAGAGATTGCTGGTACTATGGGAAATCAAAGCATAAGAAGAAAGATTGTTGGACTCGAAAGAACAACGAAGGAGATAAACTAGAAGGGAACAAGGAGGCAAATGTGGTAAGTAACAAATTTGAAGAGGATATTTTGCTTCTGTCTTTAGAAAGTGTTGATGATTCATGGGTTTTAGATTATGGTGCTTCATTTCATGCTACACTTCATAGAGGTTATTTCATTGATTATGTCCAAGGGGATTTTGGGCTTGTTTATTTTGGGGGATAATGAACCTTGTCAGATTGTTGGAAAAGGAAAAGTTAAGATTAAGTTGTAGAATGGAAATCATTAGCTACTACATAAGGTAAGACATGTTCCAAGGCTGAGTAGGAACTTAAGTTTAGTAGGACAACTTGGTGATGAGGGTTGTATAGTTAATTTTAATGATAAAAATTGGAAGGTTTCAAAAGGTTCCCTTGTAGTAGCAAAAGGTGTGAAAATAGACACCTTATATCTTCGTACAAGTCATATTGTTCTTTCTACTTTGATTGTTTCAGAGAAAAATGAATGTTCAGGAACAGTTGTTGTAGTTGAGTAGGGAGAACAAATAACTATTATAGATTCTAATACAATGTTGTGGCACAATAGACTTGGGCACACGAGTGAAAAAGCTATGAAAGTACTTCATTCAGAAATTTTTTTACTAGGTATGAAATGTGTCAATATGAATTTCTATGAAAGTTGTGTGTATGGAAAACAAAAGAGAGTGAGTTTTATGAAGACTGGGAAGGAAAATAAAAGTGAGAAATTATAGCTTGTGCATATAGATGTATGGGGGCCAACTCAGGTATCTTCCCTTGGTGGCTCTCATTATTATCTTACATTTATTGATGATGCAACTAGAAAAGTATGAATTTTTTTCCTTAGAATATATTTCAAACTTTTAAGAAATGGAAATACTTAGTTGAAAAATAGATTGGAAAAAAATTAAATGTCTCAAATCTGATAATGGTGGTGAGTATTGCAGTCATGAATTTGAAGATTATTGCTCCACTAATGGTATTTGTAGATAGAAAACTATTCAAAGGACTCCACAGGAAAATGGAGTGGTTGAACACATGAACAAGACTATAATGGAGCGTGTAAGAAGCATGTTGTTGCATGCAAGGTTGACCTTAAACATGTGGGCAGAGGTTGTTAATATTGTTGTATATTTGATTAATAGAGGTCCATCTACTCCTTTGAGTTGTGGTATTCTAGAGGAAGCATGGACTAGTAAGAAGGTGAGTTATTCTTTTCTTAGAACCTTTGATTGTGAAGCATTTGCTTATATAGATTCTGAAAATAGAACCAAGCTGGAAGCTAAGTGAAGGAAATATGTATTTGTTGGATATGACATTAATGAATTTGGTTATAGGATTTGGGATTTTGAAAATCATAAAATTATAAGAAGTAGGGATGTCATATTCATTGAGAAAGTGTTGTACAAAGATCTACTGTAGCAACATGAGAAGAAATTAAATGATTATGTAGTGCTAGATGATACTCCAAAAAGCTGATGTTTTGGCAATTCCTCATGATGTGCAACAACTGCAACAACAAATACCACACACCCCAATGAATGTTAGACAATTAGCAAGGATAAGTAGACCTCCAAAAACATTTTCTCCTTCCTTGTATTCTATTTTACTTATTGATGCTGGTGAACCTGAATGTTATGATGAAGTTATTCAGGTGGATACAAAGATTCAGTGGGAGTCTACAATGAAAGAAGAAATGGACTCTTTGCTGAAAAATAAGACATGGAATTTATGCAAGTTGCTTGTAGGTAAAAATGCTTTACGGAATAAATGGGTTTACAAATTGAAAGAAGATGATGGAGGTAAGAAAAGATTTAAAGTTAGGTTAGTTGTAAACAGATTTTTACAAAAAAAGGGCATTGATTTTGATGAGATATTTTTTGCTACAAATTCTCACTCTTCTGAAGTGATGCTCTGTGAAAGGCCAACCCTGTCAAAGGTTACAACACACACTAGTAAAGGTGACCTAGTTAAAGGATTTCAATCACCCTATTAGGAGTGAGCCTTGTTAGAGGACTTTAGACCATTCCATTAGAATGTCACCGAGTTAAAGGATTTACAAATGACTGTTAGGTCAACCTTAATCCAAATGATTTTATCCACACTGGTACATTAATTAGAAAGTAACAATAGGACTTGATCTAATAAAAAATTACAACTCAATTGCAGATTATAGATCTTTGTTTCAGTCTTCCATTCTACTTGACATTCATACTCTTCATCTCTAATAGCTTGTTCACCCTTTAAGCATTCATCCCCTTAAGCCTTCTTGCTTTTTATGTCAACTATAGTCCCTTCTCTTTGGCAATACTCTAGACTCCTTTTCTTCCTTAGGTTCTCGCACATGACAATATTTTCTTCTAACCAACTATCTCTATAAATAGATAATTTAGATCTTTTTCTGCTTAACCACAATCGTCCATTTTAGGATTAGGTAGGATTCAATGAATCTACCCACTTTTCCATTTTGTTCCTCTAGAAAATTCCTCTACAATCTTCCTTGAATTAGAATCAAAATGGTTTATCTTGAATTTTGTGCCACCAACTCATCATATTTATCTTCCAAACACATCACATAATTCAAGAAATTAAATTAGTTGGCTCAGATTCGTTAAATCTTTGATTTAACATTATTTTCTATCACTCGACATCTATATTGTTCTATCACTCGGCCAACACTAGTTCACTTGACAAACACTAAAGTTACTAATGCTCGACACCAACTAAACTTTACTCGACATATACTAACATTCACTCAGCTTGTATTGTTTGTCTTCTTTTCTGAGAACCTCTTGATTTTAACTCAGATTCTTCTAATTTCTACTCGGCTTGCATTGACTTCTTAACAAGGCTTGGCAGACACTTTTGTTACTTGATCTTCTTTCAATCTTAACTTCAGTAATCTTTCATTTCATAATTTAAGTAGATAAACAATACAGTATAGTATTAATGTCTTACTTGGTCTTAGTGCTCTTTTTATACACTAAATAACTCAACCTTTCTCTAGGTTCTCTTGTTATCTCCTCTTTTCAAATCCTCTTCATCAATCAACTAAATGATAGATTTCAGACCAAAAAACAGTTGTCTCACTAGTGGGTAGTAGGTTTGACATCATTAACAAAATAATGATTGTTCCATTATAGATTCTTCACCTTAAAACAATCTCATATCAATAATTTTGCACATGATTTTTTTTCTTCTAGTCAGATATCCAACTGCTTCTTCACAATATCAATCTTTAGTGTGAAATTTTCCCTTAGTAATGAGAATATTTTTACGATTTTTTTTTTTACCAAGCTCAAGAATTCTCATTTCATCATTTATTTTATTGATCTTCTACTCAACATCTAGGATATTTTCCTTAGGGTCTCTGAACTCATCAACAAATTTCTCCAATTTGTGAGTTTTGTCTTTAATGCTCTTAAAGATCTCTTTGTAGGTGTCTCTTCTTTTTCATGTTCTTGTGTCTTCTTTCCAACATAAGTCATCAATGCTCTAGGTTTTTTCTTGGGTCCAGGTCCAATAGCCATTTCCTTAATTATCTTTGACCTTTTAGGAGCTACTTCCTCTTTTTCTTAGTTGACTATGACGTTTGTTGGTGATGTTCTTGTTAATTTTCTTGTAGAAGTTGTAGGATCTTCTTCTTCTTCAATTGTTGGTTGTTCTTATTGCTTGCATTGTGAGTGGTGCAACACTAATAGGTAAAGGTGGTGTTGGGGTAGGTTTTGATGGTGGACTAACTATAGGTGGTGGTGAGCTTGTACTATGTGCTATTAACAATGGTTGAACTAAAAAAATGTTTCTTTGATCACTATCTCTCATCTCTATTATTGTTTTCTTGGATTCCACATACTTTTCCTTAGTCATTTGGGTGTCCTTAAGCATTTTATTTACTTCATTTTCTACCTTCTTCTTGGTTTCCTTTTCTATATGTAACTATTGTGCTTCTCCCAATCTATCTTTTGCAATTGCCCATCTATCACTATCATCATCCATATTAGATTTCAAAATTTCTTTTGCATATTCATTAATTATGTCTTTTGTCACTTCATAACCCGAGGGATATACAAAAATTACTCTTGGTTCAACTACTTCCATGCATATTATATTTGTCTCCATCATGAAACATATATCTTCCTTGTAATTTTCTACACAAGTCTTTGGTATCCACACTCTCTTTTTCATCTATTGTAGAAATATTTTCATCAAGATGGTTATGTTTCTCATCATGCAATCTTCAAATGTTTTTCTATAATAATGACTCATCAGCTCCAATGTGCACTTATTTGATTTCTATTCAAATTGAGGCATGTTATAAAATATTTTCAAAAAATAAAAGGATACATAAGTAATCAACGACTTAAATCTAAAAGTACTATTTTTTTCTTCTTCATCCTTTCCAAATTGTCAACTAGTTGATGTCTTAAAATTTCACAAAGATTAACCTCTTTTCTCTCTATACATATCTTTTAGGCTACATTGATGAATCATGTTGATACCTTGTCTTATCTAGAGTTAGAATTCATTTTGTAAGCCATGACCTTACTGTTAAATCTCACATCATCTTGTTTAATCTTACTTAGCATCATTCCTCTTTCATTCCACTTAGTTTCAGTGTTTAGTTGTACAATATTCTTTACATTCTTTTCGTTGGTGGGAATTATGCCAAATTTTTTTATCAAACCCATCAATTCATGAATTGGATCCCTTGAAATTTCAATAGGTTGATCTCTAATCCAAAAAAATTTGTCATGTATACGGCTCAAAATAATCCTTGTCCACTCTTCATTTTTAAACTTATGATGAAATATGAACTGTGCAACTGAGTTTCCCTAGGTGCTCGAAACCTTCCTTAAAAGACATATATTGTTTCTATACTTTGTCAAATTCACTATGATATTAGAAAATCCTATAGTTTCAAATTTACAGTGTATGTATACCCTAACATCTTCCATTACTAATACTTCATCTAGAATTTGTGAAATGCCCCAATAGGGTCATCTTCCGAATTCACAATACGGTTCCTTTTGAATTTATACCTAGGTTTATTCATAATGTCATGCAATAATGAAGGAACCATTCTTAACCTTGATTGACTTTAGAAATTAACCTTAACAGAAGATTTAAACAACTTGTTATCATAGAATTAGGGCTTGATGGAAATCCTCTTAAATTCTCTTCCAAATTGTTCCAAATTGCCTTCAAATTTCTCTCACAAGTTTTTCTTAGCTCTAAGTGATCAAATATTGTGAAAATTGAGTGATCGTAACACTTAAATCCTTACAAAATCTCATCCATATTATATGTTCATGCACGCATAACTTAAAAAGCTGGTATTGTGTCCAGTAAGTTCAATATCTTTCTCATGCTCACATATGATCTTAGTTCTTTATGTACTCTTAGACATAGCTTCTAGATACTATTTCCAAGCTTCTCCCAAGTGCATAAAATATTATGTTATTGTTTCAAGGGTCTAATGAATTTTTGGTATATTATCCCTTGTTTCCCTCTTAAAGATAATTGATTAAAATGATAGTGGGTTTTCAGCTACTATAATCGATTTCAACTTTTTCTCAGATGTGTTATTTTTCTTCTCCACCCATACTTGAGTGATTGCTAGTGTTCCCACTCTTACAAATATTTTTTCTAGTCTCTCAATTTTCTGTCATTTCACATTCTCATTTCATCTTACATTGTTATTCACAAACCTTCTGAAGTTCATATTATGTGATCTCATATTAGGTGTGCTCATGTTGTTCATTCTACACAATCTTGTTGTATGTCCCAAATGGTTGCAAATCTGACATGCTATAACATTATTTCTATATCTAGATCCAAATTTATTAGTTCATAATATGCAATCCATAGCAATATACCCAATTTTTTTGAACTTATAACACATAATTCTATCTCTTATGACATTTGGTGTTCCCAAAGGCCTATTAGTTTTAGGTTTAGTACTTCCATAAATTATATCATTAATATTATTATATCTAGGTTTCCTACATTAGTTAGATTTATGTCCATAAGCGAAGTAATTATAACAATAACTATTAAATAGTTTAGAATACTTACCTATAAAATCCTTCTTCATGTATCTAGGCTCGTTACATGCAAATCATCTTCCATTAAATTGTTTCTTTACTTCTAATTCAGATTGTTCAGACTGGTTAGGGAATTCTTTGTTCAAATCTTCTTAATGGTTAGGTTGTTGGTTCACTAAATCTTATTCCTCAGTAACTTCAAATCCTTTAGATGATTCTCCTTTAGTATATCCAATTCTTGTTTAGTCTCCAATGGTTCTTTGTGCCATGATCTTCTCATCAAGCTTCTCAGTGCTTGAATATAGAATCTCAAGATATTGCTTTGTTTGTGTAAGTTCTCCCTTTACAATAATGTTGTACTTCTCAAGTTTTGTATAATGTAGTTTTGCAGTCTCAAGTCCAAATGTCACCTTGGTAAGTTTGGATTTCAGATGTTTAAATCTGATTGAATTTTCTTTTCATCTTCCATCATGCTCATCTTCAAGTTTGTAATATCAATCTCATTTTTAGAATTTCATTCTCCTCTTAATTTGATTATGTGATCCTTTCTTCTTGGATTTAGATGATTCAATTTTCTATTTTAGTTTATGGACGAAATCTTCTCCATCTTTCAGTTTGATCTTCAGTTTATCTCTATCCTTTGTAACTATATCAAGTTCATCAAGAGCTTCCTCAAGATTTTTTTGCAATTGATCCATATCCATAGAGATCTTACTCAAGATGTTAGGCCTCATCTAAGTAATTGTGGTCTAATAGCAATTGTTAGAAATAGGGATTATTGAGGGGTATTGAGGGGGGGGGGAAGGGGGGTGAATTAGTGTTCCACAAACTTTTGTGCAACTATGGATATCATGAACGAACTTTAAACTTGCATATAAGATCAAATTGATAACACAATGCAACTCATAACAAAATTCTTTGTTAACTAGGGAAACTCTGGCCAAGGGAAAACCTCGATGGGGATGGTATCCATAGAATGATCCACTAATCAAAAGTATCTTGTGAAAGATATAGACCTTGTTAGGAGTCTATTACATCCATATAGTGTATTTGTGCTTGTCAGAGGATTGGACCTTGTTAGAAGCCTCAACCCTGTTAGGAGTTGGCATTACAATACAAAAGTATGCTAGAAGATCTCACTTCTCAAGCAAGCAATAATATCTTTACAATGCTATCAAGAAGATAGATACAAATACCTTTTACACAATGCTGATATCTTCAATATTTGATCTATCCTTGTAGCTTTGTTCAAAATAGATCATGTAACCATACTACTTTGTACTAGCATCAAATTCACATCAATACTAATCATAGATAATGCACATTCAAATATTATAAAATTACATTAAAATAGCACACTTCGCTAAACAAAAAGTCCTTCCTTTATACCAAAATATTTTATCCTGTCGACCTTTTTGGCTTATACTTTGCTAAATCTTTTGAATTATCTTTTGCCATGTATGGGTTAACATCTAGGATATCGTTCGAACATTGTTAAGTCGTTGTTTTGGTAAACTAAACAACCCCTTATCCAAAATGCTTTTACTTTTCCCTTATTCTATTTTGTCTATTTAGTCTTCTAACTGGTAAAATGCTTATAACTCTGTCCATACACATCCAAAACTTAAGCGATGTTACCCACATGTTCTTCACTATTCGTACTATCTTCATTTAAGAGTGCACCTGCTCAAGTGCCTCCAATGAACCACACTAGAAACAAAATAAGAAAACTTCATAATATCTTTTGCCCTCTTTATGCAAGGTATCAATTGCCATAAATGAAAGCCTAAACAAATCTCCTTAGCCAGATTGCCCAACGACGAGTACTTATGTACTAAAGATTGGGATGAAATGGTCATTAGGATTCATTCAATCTCAATAGATTAAAGTCCAAATCATAAAGGTCTTTTATAACTGTTTAAAACTTAAGACATTTGATATATTAAGAGCTTACCCTATAGCTTGATCTATAGACTCTAACAACATCAATAATATTTCTCTACCATTAATCCTAAAGCTAAATATTTCATTCAACGTTTCTATTTCTTAAAAAATACATTTTATTTTATTAGCCCAATTAGATTAATTAAATTAATATAATATCTAATGACATGTAATTAAATAACCAAATACATGAAAAAATAAAATTGTATCTTGCACAAACATATTTAGAAAATCTTTTGTCCACTATAACAACCATCGTAAAATGCAGTAAACCATACACCTTTGAAATAAAAATAAATAAAAATGAAGTGATCCAATTCTAATTCTCTGAAGTAATAAAAAGATTTTACACATAATCTATATTACAATATTCACGTGAATATTTACCATAAATAGTAATAATGATAATATCTTATACTCCTAAATAAAATTTATAATGCTTTTTCTTTGTTACGAAATAATAGCATCTACGTATCTTGAAAATATTTTAGGTGTGTATCGTATTTTGGTAGGGTTGCCGTTTTCTCTCAACTACCGTGTCAACCGGTCTACAGTCAACATTTGACTAATTATTTATTATTTTCTACTCTCAAAAGCTGTTTACCATTATCTTCTACTCTTAAACGATATTTGATTTTTAGTCAATTGAACTTTTCATAGAATGAGACTAGTCCAAGTAGGAAACTACAAATTTTAGTATCTTTGACCTGAATGATCTCATTCGTTGAAAAAAAATAAAAAAATAGATTCTTCCGAAATTCTCGAAAATAATTTCTATTAAAAATAAAGTTACTTTTTTATTTATAAAAATAAGGTTTAGGGTTATTGTACTTGTCCCAGGCTACATACTAGTGTATTGCACTGTTATTGAATTAGTTTTCATAAGACCTCTTTATTGAGAGCTCTTTCGGAAGATTTTCGGAGGCTATTTATTAATATAGTTAGTAAATTTATTTAATTGAAATTAGAAATATGTATTGATCTTTTAAAAAAAATTATTAAATGTGAAATTTCAATATATCACAATAAAACAACAAACAAAAAATATTTAGAATTTCTAAATTTATTATTTCTTTAAAAATAAAACATAAATAAATTAGAAATTTCCACCACTTTGTATATAAACTATCTATTATTTATATTTGTTATATTTTTATTATTAAATGAAAAATTTCTTACATTTTTAAATACATCAAATGCACTTAATGCAATAGATATAGCTATAAAATTCATTGTCATAAGACTACTTACACATAATAATAATATTACCTTACATGAATTTTTTTCTCAATAGAGTAACTAGTGTTGAACTCATTCTAATCTCTCAATTTATTAATAAAAGTCAAAATCCAATTTCAAAATATTAAAATGATATTTTAAACCATAATATATTGTATCATTCTAATCTATAAATATATTTTTCAAAAATATACTCAAGTACAATGATATTTTAAACAAGTGCCACATAGTGACTTAGTACTTGCCTTTAGTTTTAATATAAATTTAGTTTTAATTTAATAAATTTATTATAGTATATAAAATATTTTAATTAAAAAAATGTTAGATAGTTATAATTTTCTATAATAATATTAGTTAAAATTTAAATTTTATTTATAAATATACTTACTCATCTATATGTTCTATTGCATTTATTAAATGATAATATAATATAATAAATATTATTTTAAAATATTTTTAATTGAACGACAAAAATTATATTATAAAAAAATTAAAAATACATTAAAAAATTTAATAAAAAAAAGTTTAAAAAGTATTATTTTTACAATTATCAAATTTGGTCCATATAAGAGCTAAATGAATTGATACACAAAAATATATTAAACATTAATACATTCAACTTAATAAAAAAAGATTTTAAAAAGTATTAGTTTTACAATTATCAAATTTGGCCCATATAAGAGCTAAATGAATTCACCCAATCAAATCTTAGAAAAATATTTTCTAAAAATTGATAAGTTAAAAAATTTGCACCTATGTTATGGACGACGTATTAGTTTATAAGAAAATTTAGAAGTAACTAATTTTGAGTCGTAGAAATTAAAAAATTTAATCACTATTTAAAGCATAAAATTCAAAACGTATCATAATAGTACTTAGCCTACTGGCAAGTACTAATAATAAGTGTAAGTAGTATTATATATAAAAGTACAGGCCACTACGTGACACTTGTAGCAATTTGATTTCCCTTGGGATCTAAAGTGTGACATTGATTCCAAGTTAATTTTGGAAATTTCTTATGACTGTTCAAATGCAAATATAAAAAATTGAAGGTATTGATTAATCTCCATACAAAATGTATTAAAGAGAAAAATTAAACATTTTTTTTTTCAAATTTACAAAAATACATTAAATTTTTCTCTTTTTTCGTTTTGTTTTCGATCACAAAATATGCAGATCATGAAGATCAAATGCTAAAAATTTCAAAAATAAATCACGGTGTTTTCGATTTTAATATTTTAAACCACCATATTTTAATATTTAGATATATAGATAAATGTGTAAAATATGCTTTTGTTTTATATCATATAAATTCTAATTAAACACTTAGTTTATAAATTAAAGCTTGTTTCAATAGTTATTAGTGAATTATTATTATAGATTAATTCTGTTTTATTTAATTTATATTTATGATACTTTTAACTTGGATAATGCAATGTCTTATAATTCATTTTATAAGCTAAGCCATAAGGTGTGGTTGAATTATCTTATTTAGAATTCATTCTAAATGTATTTTTTGATATAGGTAACATGTTATTCCATTGAATTTTGCATTCAAACTTTGAATATATTATGATTGTGGACATGCATTGAGGATATTATTTTTGTCCCAAATTCCTTCTCCCATCACCATCATGTTCTTTTTGTGCTAAAGATGATTATATTAAACATACCCTCTAGTTTTCCTCTCATGTTCACAATACTTGGTCATGGAGGACTACTCTACTTGGCACCTCTCTGATAAATTATATTCTCATGCAATCATGCAAGTATGTTAGATCCTCAAATTCATTATTAAGTTTCAGTGCTCTACTATCTTCTCTGGTACCCCCTACCTCTCCAAATTGAAATTCAAACAATTTGTTGATATCTCTTTCATTGGTCAAGTTTTTTGACAATTATTAACATAATTTAAATTAAAACAACAAATTTTAAATTACTATTCACAACTATTAAGAAAAGCTCTAGTTGGTTGAAGGTAGCTATTATTGAGTATTTTTGTATTATATCAAGAGCATCCTCTCTTCTTAGGGAGTGTAGTTGTCCAAGGCTAGATTGATTGTGCTATTAGATAGAATTAGATTTTTTGTAGGGTCATCAATTATGCACAATTTAGAAGAGAATGAATAGAACATAACCAATTAATATTCATTTTGTTGTTTGTGGAGTGGATGCATATGATGAATCTTGTATTCTAGTTGTTGAATTGAATTGAATTGTTATTAATTTAAGTGTCATTTCACAAGAAATGTTATTTATTTTCATCTTTTAGTAACTATAAACCCTTTTTCTATTAATGACAATGATTCTTGGCCTATTTAATAAGTAGGTGAGGCCACAATCAAGGGATCAACTTATCTCCAATGCACCTCCAATGTTGACACACAACAATACAAACTTGTAAGCACAATAACCTAGCAAGGGCAGAGAGCTTGTGAACACACCATCGTAGTGAAAAAATGAACCAAAAATGTGAGTTCCTACTAAGATACCTAGAGGGATTGTCATCTTGACACCAATACTGAAGATGAAACCCATGAGCATGTTGGATTGTTGGCAATATAAGCCTACAATCATAATGGTCAAAAGGGGTTTTAAACCTTGGTGACCACAACAACACCACAACTTAACCAACATACTATAGAATGAACCTTAGTAGCAATCAAATTTATTATAGGGCCTTACATTCTACTTTTCTAGCTGCTTGTTGTTGGTGTTTGAGTTTTGAAAACAAAATTTTTTATTGTTGCCATTAATGTTTAGTTTGATGGTCTTGTTAAGTCCTTTATCCTTTTGTTGTTCTTGATGTTTTTTCAGTCTTAATCTAATGAAATAAATCAAAATAGAAAAATGGACATATCTGGAGACTTATTAATTGGGTAATACTTTGTACATAATGTTAATGCTAAAAAAGTGTTCCAAATAAACCCATCGGCAATATGTCTAACCCTCTCCATTAAATACCTATTCATCATCTCTACAACTTATTTTTTTGTAGGGCTACATATGAAGTTCTCAAATGTTGTATTTATTTTTCTTTTTACCATTTAAAATTTATTCTTTACTCTAGAAGGTCTCATGTAAACAAAGACTCCAAGGAAAGCCAAACTTCATTTTTACAAAGATACAATTCATAATCAACTAGAGCAGGAAATACTAACCTGTAAGAAAAGGCTCTTCTCTTTTCCTTCTATCATAATATGTTCATTTGTTGACTAGATATTATGTCCTCAACATAAGAAATCTATATCTACCTTTGTTTCATCCCTTTTGGAGTGGAATATGAAACCTAGTGACATATCTTATTGGACTAGGTCACCAAGCACCATTGTCTTCTAAAATTAGCCCAAATTCATTTTCTATGGAGAGTTGACTCTTATCATTTATGATATAGTCTTCAAATTTAAATAGGACCATTGAAAGTTGGACTAGTTGATAAGGTACCTTGATAACTATACAATATAGCATCTTTATGAAATCATGTTCATCGTACCAAATCAAGCATTATTTAGATCATATCTTAGAGAAAGAACTATAAGGAATTATCTTCAATTTTGAGCATGATAGAGTAGTAAGTTACAACAAAATTCATGCAAGTGTATTTTCATGATTGATATCTTTTTCATGTTATGTTATTGCATCAACATTGGGGTTCTTATCCAAAGAGCATCACATCACCATCATTAACAAGATTAAGGTAATATCATTTCAATTAAACATTTTACTTCAAACTTAGCCTCTACCCTACCAAAGGTAAGATCAATCAAATTGTTGCATTAGAGGTTAATTCCTACAAAGGGTTCAAGTGAGTAAAACCCCTATACAACCTCACACTTTTCCTCTACTTTTATGTATTGATTCCAAATTTGATGAAAAATAGTTGCAAATTTGCATTAAGTAGATTGAGACCCAGAATTCGAGATTTTAACTAGATGTAAAACCTTGTTCACTAACAATCCACTCCATTGACTAACACTTTTTAGTAGAAATTTTGAGAGGATAATTTTCAGATATCTTGATCCAAAATCCATACTTTAAATTTTATACATAGAACTTTGGGTCAATGACACCTATTGACATAGCATTTTTAGGTCCAACTTGTAGACACAAGTTCCTTTCGATATCTATTTTTTAGATTTGGTCTCATAATTTGCATCATTTCTTTGTATCTTTCTATTTTATGTTGGTTTTGGTTAATTTTTAACATTTTACCTAGTTCTAGGATTTAATTAATAGTCAATAAGCAAAAAAACAAAAAAGAGAACAAACACATTAAACATACAACTCTCCTTTAAAGATTAAAATTATATTTTATCAAGATTATCCCTTCTTAATAAAATAAACAAGAGTATTTATCATGTTGGAAATAATAATAAAATATGCATGACATGTTGTTATTAATGGAAACAAATTTCATATACTCTTGAAAATGTTGCAGCTAAGTTATTTTGTTAGAGGACATAATGTTTATAGTTATCTAAGTACTAGATGGAGAGTAGAGGACATTCAAATAGATTAGTTTGCTTTAGTTAGGTTTTGGAGAGTTAGAAGATGTGTTGATTTTAAGGCATGAATGTAGACATACTCTTTTGTCTAATACAATCATCATGTCTCTTGAAGTTATTAGACGAATGATATATTCACTATTGAATTTGGGTTGATAGTTTTTGGGTAGAACATGACTTTTTGATAAAACAAATAACCTTACACTTGGAAAATCAATTTTGATTGACAGTTTGGTGATTTCTTATGATAGCGTTGACATCAAATGATGCTAGTGTTGGATATAAAGGTTTGAATTTGTGTTTTGATCTTGTTTAGGTGTGAATATTTGTATACTTTTCACCACTTTATTTTGCCCCATAGAGTTGGAGTTATTAGGTTATGATCTCATATGTAGTGCCTGCCCCTAGTTCGCATTTCTGTTATCATTGTCAAATTCTTTTAGGTTGATTTTATGCATTGATTAGTTTAGAGATATTGGATTTACAATATTATGATATTATTTCATGTCTTGAATTACAAATGCATCAGTTATTATTGCTTAGTTGATTTCATTCATGTGTTGTTAATGGTATTTTGATGATTCCTAGTTAGTAAATGTGGTTTCTTTCATAAAAATGTTAACATGATGTCTTTAATGATGATTATGTTGTATTGATAGAGATGCATTATTATATGTACGCATTTGATGTTAGACTTGTGATTTTTACGATACTTACCCCATACTTGCATGTGTATGGTGTGCGTATTTATTTTATCTTTTTGTCTGACGTGTTTGATGTGGTTAAGGGAGGGAGTCGTAGTCACCTGCTAGTCGGGATCTACACGATGAACCACTCCCCGCCATTGTCTGTTTAGTTTAGATATATTATATACATGTACATGCTCGTCTTTCATGCAGGATGCAGGTACCGGGCATCGACTTCCCTGAATTGCCAGGATGAGCGTGCCCTATTACAAATACTCAAATGGTGAGAATGGGAAGATAATGATCAGGTCCAATCCTAGCCATAAGCCTATAATACTTGTCCTGCAAGGAGGACTCGTAACAGACTGTCTACCCTTTTTAAACCCATGAGTATTTTATGCGTATGTTGTTTTGTGAGTCTTTGATGTATTTTTTATTAATTAAGTCTAATTAATAGATTAAATTAATAATTTAATTTAATGAAGAATTATTATGACTTTTTGAATATTTAATTATATTTAATTAATTGAGAAATTAATTAAATATAAAGAATTGAATTGGAAGATAAAAGTTTTAAGATTAAATTTAGAACATGATAATATTTATTTAATTTAATAATAATATATTTAGAGTTCATTTTTAAATAAATGCTAAATATTATTGTTATTTAAGTTAATAAATATTTATCAAATTAAACGTTCAAAATAATTAAAAAGGAAAAAGATATGAATTTATGGAAAAGATTTAAGTTCGCATGAATGAGTTTTAAATATAAGAGATTAATTTAAAAGATAAAAAAACATGTGAACTTAATAAAGATATTCTAAGAAAGTGTGCATGAGATTTTAAAAGGTTATTAAATTTATTAAAGTAAAGTAAAGTGGAAAGTTAAATAAAGTAATTTAACAATTCACTTAAAGTGCATGAAGGAATAATAAAAGAATATTTTAATTTAAAAAGGAAATTAATTGTGCATGAATGAATTAATTAAATGAGAGAGAATTAAATATTGGAGATAAAAGTTAAAGTTTAAATTTAGAACGTGATTGATTATATTTATTTTATTTAATAATAATATATTTAAAGTGCATTTTTAAATAAATGCTAAATATTATTGTTATTTAAGTTAATAAATATTTTATCAATTAAGTTTCTAAAAATGAAATCAAAAGTGAAAAGATATTTAATTATCATAAAGATTATAGTTCGCATGATTTATGCATGAGATGAAAATAAAAGAAATTAATTGAAAAGATTAAACATGTGAAATTAATAAAGATATTTAATCGCATTAAGTACGCATGAGATTTATAAGTTATAAATTGATTAAAATAGAAGTCAAGTGGCTAGTTAAATAAAGTAATTTAACAGTTCACTTAAAGTGCATGAAGGAAAAATAAAATAATATTTTAATTAAAAGCGAATTAATTGTGCATGAAGAATTAATTAAATAAAATAATTATTATTTTAGAGTTGTGGAGACAGAAACCCTAAAGGTAATTAAATTCTATATTAGAGGGTTTTGGGGTCATTATTAGGGGGACAGGTTTTCAGGGAACACACTTTTGGAAAGGGGAGCAAAGAAATCTTTGGAAGCTTGGAAGGGTTCGGATTAGCAAGGGTTTCACCAGATTATTAGCATCAGATCAAGGTAGGGTTTGTGAACCATTCTAGAAACACTTTCGGATCTTTGTCTTCTTCGTGCTTGTTGGAAATTGCTTTCTCAAATTTTATTGAATGAATCTTGCTACCTTTCTTCTGAATCTTTTGCGATTTGATTTCTTCTAGGAATTGGGATTGAAAAACTATTTAGAAAACCTTGTTTTACTTCTGAAAGAAATTTAGTATTAAATTGAAATTTGGGTTTTGAATTAAAATGGAATTAAGAAATTTAAATTTGGAAGGGGTTTGTTTTTGGAAATGAAAATCTTAGGATTGAAAATTCGAAGGGTTCAATTTATTTTTCCTATCAGATTAATATCGTAAATGTTATTAAAATATGTATATATTAAAATAATATTGTTATGAAGTTCGTTGAAAAAAATATTATAAAATAAAGAATATAGAATTATAATACAATTCTTAAAATTTTCATATATAATAATTTATCTAAATTTATTAGAAGGGTTGTTCTTCTAATAAACAAAATTATTGAAATTTGACTTAGTTAAAAAAAAAGAAAAAAAAAAAAAAAAAAAAAGAAAAAAAAAAAAATAATAATAATAAAATAAAATAAATAAATTTAAAAAAAATTAATTAAAAAAAAAAAAAAATGAAATTATAAAAAAAGAAATAATAAAAAAAGAAATTTTTTATAACCCCTACCGGCGCCGTACGCTGCTGACGCAGGCTGTGACAGCAGTGGTACAGCGTACCACTACTGGCGCAGACCCTGCGCAACAAGGTACGCTGCTCGGCAGCCCCTTTACGGGGAGGCCGGCGGCCCTTTATAAAGCCGGCGGGCTTTTAAAAAAATACGCTATGTTTATTAATCTTTTTTTTATTAATTTTAAAATGTAATAATGTTTATTAATTTTATTAATGCAATTAATATGGTTAATAATATTTACTATTTAACCATTTGAATTATTAATGGAATTGGGAAATATTTCTATTTAGTAATCGAATAATTTAATAAATGATTAATATTACTTCTAAGTCTTGATATGTTATTATATGAACAAGAATGAGTTTAATTGCAAGGGTTAATTATGAAGGTTAACTGGAAAACTTACTTACTTGAAAACATGTATTAAACTAGAAATTTAAAACCTTAATTCAAACAAATACACGGGTGTATTGTATGAGTAATACTGAGAATCGTATACACTTGAACATACATTGAAACACAAATTGAAACTTATATTGAAAACGAAAATTGAAACCTTACATTAATTCAACAATATATTATCAATCAAATCCAACTGTGAGACTATGATGTTTTCTATGTACTATCTATATTTCTTTTTGGATTTTGGTGTTGTTTAGATGTCGACCAGTCTAGGATGTACACCAGAGGTTTTGTGAGATTTCTTGGATACTATTATGTGGCTAGATGTTATGATGATTCTTGTGATTCAAATTGGAGTTTATACTTATGAGATTTGTTTTGTGAGCATTTATGTGTATTTGGATTTAGTTTGATCCATCTTGTTATCAGGTTGCTTGTTAAGGAACCAAGTTTGATCTTTATGGGTGTTGTGGTATGGGACACAACTGTGTTTTTATGTGCTTAGGAGAGGTTGTCTGGGTATGTGACTTGGGAGTGGCTTGCATAGGGGTCCGGGACCCAAAGTGGTCAGTACCAGGGTAACCTAATGCAAGTTATGTAATAAGTGATAATCTAGTAAGTAAAATTTATGGGAGGAAACACACTAAAAAGATAAGTTAGAGATATTTGATCTACCCATGCCTTGAGTGCTTGTATAGACTAAGGATGGGAATGAGATGAGTGCCTCGTCTTCTTGAGAGGGCTTTCTAGTTTCCATATGTGTGATGTTGAGGGTCCGGGGTTCATAGTAACCAGTCTAGGGTAACTCAACGCTTGAGGGTCTGGGGTCTTTTAAGAGATCAATCCAGGGTAACTCAAGCAGCCATGTGATGACACTCCCTAGTATGTAGCCTGAGTCTCCTCTGTAGATCTTGTGGACTTTGTGTATCTCTGGTGGTGTACTTATTGTATGGTGGCGTATCTATTGTCGGATGTGTTTATTATGGTTATTTACTTTCATTGATGATGATTGGTGATTCATGAATGTTGTACTTTTGACATGTGGCTTTTGACTTGAGATGATTATCTTTCGTTGACTTTATCTTATGATCTTGGTATTTGGTTTATACTTGGTTTGTGTATGATGTTTGGTTATGTGGTGTCGGTATTGGATTGAGTGTTCTTACTTTTGGATTATTTTATCTTCTTGAGTAGCATGTGTTACCTTTGAGGTAGTTTTGGCTATTAGGGGTACCTTGCCTAGGAATGTTTTATGTTTGATAGCCATATGTGGATCGTTCATTATCTTCCCTGCACGGTGGGAGTGGAAGCCTGACTAGGTAACCATGCGGTCAGGAGGTAGTGCCTTCTTACCATTTGGGTCCCCCTTCACATTGCTAGATGTTGGATGTTCATTGCAGAAGATGTACCTATATCATTCTTATTTCTTATCTTGGAGACTTCTTTTCTGATGATGTATATATGTTATCATGTATTATATCTATTCTCACATACCCTGCGACATGTGCAGTGGATGTACTTTCATTGTATTGTTTATACTTATGCATTTGCTTATGCAATTTATGTATCTGTTATTTCTTTATGATCATGTGACATTGTACTTGAAACTTAAACTAATTAATTTAAAATTATTAAATGTGACTCAACGTAAAGGAATCCTTGAGGAATTGAAACTGTATCTGTAATTGCAAATGTGTATTTGATATGTATGTTCTTATTGCTTCCGCATTAATGTTATCTTGATGTTGTATAAACTTCAAAAAAAAAAAAATAGTTCAGTAAACATTGTAACATGTTAGGTTTATTTCTCTTGGGTTCCCGAGCGGGGCGTTACATCATACTTAAGATTTCTTCTTGGTTGTGAATGAGGCATATAGACATGATAGAAAATAAGAAGATAATAATGTGAATGTGGTGATCAAAGGATATGTTTAATGTAAGTACTTATGTTTGTAGCTTCATTGGAATGGTATAAGCATTATTGATGCTACTAGGCATTTTTGTATAAGACTGTATGTCCATTTTTGCTATGTAATTGGCTATATGCCTTGATGTAACTTGGATTGTGTAAGAATGAGCTCTATGTCATGCATGCATTTATGAGAATTCCCCTTGTTGTACTTATACCTTTAAGAAAACACTTATTACTATAGCATTGAGTTATCTATGTGTATTATCTCTCCCATCAGGCCTTTTCCCCTTAACCAAGTTTTCATTGTTAATAAATCATAGTATTATGATGTCCATGTTATGTATCTTGTTTGGTTCATTTGAATTTAATTTTACTGAATACTATTGCACTGGTTCCACCCTCCCCCTCTCCATGCTTTGTAATCCTAATATATCACCTAAATTATTAGCTTATATTTCTAAGATAACAATCCTATTCCCATCATTTTTTTTGGTAAACCCAAAGTGCCTTATGCTTGTAGTGACATCTAATTTTCATTTTCAGATCTGGTTTGTAAGCATTTAATTGACCCATGTTTGCAATTTCATTTATGTATTACATACATTTAGAGAGATAGTTCACCATCATTGCATTGTGGTGAACCTAACCCTTCTTGTGCTTACAAATTTGATTTTCAATTCCAGATATGAGTTTTGTGTGGCATTTGGAAGAATTAATTTCTTAAATTGATTATATGTATTGGTTGAACATTTCTTTTTGTTCCACCATTATTGATTAATATGACACATGTTATTAAGTATCTTGTTCAATCATAATGTTTTTGTGAATGAACTTGTTATCTTCTTTTGCTAGCTCAATTTAAAGTTTTATCCAAGATATTCATGACATCACATTATATGCATATGATTCTAGCTTAGCTCATCATATCAATTCTAGATATTGTAATCACCAAAAAATGGTCATCTAGAATGTGAGTCCCCTTCCTACCAACTTTGCATAATCTATCAATCACTTATCTTTGATCAAATCATAATTTTCTTATTTATTCAATTATAACCTATGGTTATAATTGAATATGTCCCTTTTTAATTAAAAATAAATAAAAATTATCCTATGTGTGCACATGAAAAATGAAATTTCTAATTTGAAAATAAAAGTAAAAGCCATTTTTGTCTACACATTGAATGCACACTTTTATATGCAGCAAAATCTCATTTTCCTCCTAAAAATTACCCTTAATCTTGCCTCTTGACAATCTTGTGCACCAAAGTCAATGTGAGGTTTATTCTTCACTATAGATTTTGCCTCTTAATCTCTATCATCCATTTTTCTTTATAAGGAGTTTCTCTCCTCACTCTCTCATATATCTCATATCCATTCTAGTGTTATGTTGTCATTTTGTCTACTTGCATTATTGAACACTTGAGCACACATCTTGCACTTGCATTCTACCTTACACACTAGTTTAGTATCTCTTTTACATACATTTAGATTAGCAAATATAGCTTAATTAGGGGTATTGTAACACTCATCTTTGTTTATATTATCTTGCATCTTCATTGAATCTCTCATTTCATGGTGCACCTTGCAGGGGCCTTCTAACTAGGTTCATTTGAGAGCCACCACTACTCGATTCTTGCACATCATGATTAGAGAGCTAAAGCTGACTCTCAAGTTTCTACTTCCAAGATATTATTTGGGAATAAAGGTTTATAGAAGTGTGATACATTTTGTTCATACAAAGATGAAATATTAATAAATCATGTATTTTCTTGGGTGGACCCATCATAGTAGGTTACACTTTTTGGCCAAAATTGACACTGGAATGTCAATTTTAAAAAAATCTTTCAGTTTCAAATGTAAATGTTTGTTTAATGGTTACAAATTTGAAGATGAAGTAAATTAGAGTCTTTTAAGATTTTCTATGTAGATTCTAAATATAATTTTTATTTTATTTTTTGAATTGATTTGATTCAATATTTTTTTCTCCCACAAAAATTGGTATGTTGTCAAAAACCTGGTTTGTAGAATGGTTATTTTTTACATGCATATTTTTTTTTTCTATAATAGATATCAATGCGATTCTTTCAAATTTAGGCTATTAACATCCATATCAAGCCCATGGAGTTGGTTTGATTCATTATCTTTTGTATTGCATATTTTATTGATATTTAAAGGTGACCTAACTCTAATCTTAACATACATTATTTTTTATGCATGTCACTTATCTTTTATTTTTCTGATTTTAAATTTTATTTTTTTGATAGAAAGAGGACTTGGATATAGAGCTTTTAGTTATTTTTCAGAACTTTTATTATCTTGTTTACTATTTTTTAATGAGCGTCCAATACAAAGCTTTATTTTGGGCAATAAACCTACATTTGATTCACATCAAAAAACATGTGCACATAATGAAATAAAAATATATGAAATCTATAATCATTAGAAATATTTTTCTAAGTAATGATTTCATGCAAATGGGCATGACTTAATTTTTCTATTTGTACCCTCTAATTGACTCCCCAAACCAAGATTTCTTCAAAAATTATTTAGCCTTTGCAAAATATGCTTACTTATGGACTTTCTATCAAAAGTATTTTCATTAGCTTATATCAAAACTATTTTAAAATTTTCATATGATTTGAACCAAGTAGTTTTGATCGAAAGTACCTAAAAAGGGTGCTTTTGATAAAAAGTGAAGTACTTTCTATTGAAACTCCCTATGAAAAAAATTTGGCATTTCACTTTTTGGATGAATTCCTTCCTCCTAAATATGCTCCAATCTACAATGAAATTTTGGAGCAAGAGAGGGATGACACTAGAACTTTTATCAATTCTCTCCTTTCCAAGGTTGAAGCATTATATATTTTTATCCATTCTTCCAAATGCATTGCACACTATACATGTAACTAATTAGAGGGAGAATGTAGGGTTTTGAATGGCATATTATAGAACAATGAGAAATCCATTATCAACAAATAACTAACAAAAAAAATCCAACAATCTTACAACCCCAATAGATAATATAAAAAAACCATCCCCATATAACTTGTATAATGATATAAAGTACTTATCTAGCATAAAACTAATACCGTCCATGGCATTATCCAAAATCACATGTGAAATAAAAACACTCATAAATCTAATAGTAAAGTTTTTAAAAAAATATAGGAGGCCACGTAGGGCTTATTCAAAAGATTAGTAGTTGAGTCATCCCATTAGATCCACATCACTAATACCAAAGCACAGTAAGAGAAGAAACACATTTTTTTATGCATCCTTCCCCAACCTTGAAAGACGAATCCTTGTCAAGTTGTCCACCAAAAATTTATAAAGTCTCTTTGAATCCCCACCCACCAGAGACTTGTCCTCTTTCTCCTTCTATGGGAGTTGTAGTGTAGTTGTTGCCACATGCATAACCTTGAAAAAAAATTTGGTGAGCATGTTAAAGCTCTCATCTAAAGAGGAAATTTTGATTTGAAAGGACTTAATATCATTCCTAACTTTATCCATTGTCTTTTCTATCTCTTGGCAATCAATACAATTTCCCTTTTGTTTTTTAGCATCTTGGACTTGTTTTCAAGAAGTGCCTGGTAGCTATAGTCAAGTCCAAATTATGAGGTCCCAAGAGTGTTGGAATAAGGTTAGTGTAAAACCATCTAGATCTAGATCTTTATATGATTTCAAGGATGCCTCAGAGAGAAAGAGTACCATTATCTAGGTCTAGTAATCAAAACAAAATTGTGTCATCCAAATATGGTGGCAAGAAAATTTAGTCTTTGACATAATTTGCATAGTGCACACCTTATACAGTTGTGTACTTGGGCACATGCGCAAGGTGCAAAAAACAAAGCTACCATCTCCGCAATCTTTGTGCATGTACATGTTGCACATCATGCACACCTATGCATGTGTGCAAGGTGTGTAACATGAACATCTCACCCTCCAACAAATTTTTCCAAGTGCATTGGCACACCCTATGCAAATGTACATGTGCACACAGATGCAAGGTGTGCAAGTGTGCAAAAACCAATGTCTTGCATTTTTTGCTAGTTCATCTAGAGTCTTAGGGTTTTTTCCTTCCTTTTGAGTCATTAGGAGTCTTTTCACCTTCTAAACACATGGATTAATAATATCTATTAGTTTTGTGCAGATTACCATGGCATCCTCATCATTTAGATGTAGTAAAGATTTCACCCTAGTTAGTGAACTTCACTTACAAAGGAGTCCCAATAATTTTGGGTTCTTGAACTTACAATCAAAGATAAAAGATACAGATCTCAAATAGCTAAACCTTAATGAATTCCTCATCTTATGCAACAAGCCTCATGAGAGGTCTCAATTCATGTTTGTCATGATTCAGAATGGTTTGGTGATTGCAACATCCCACATGACATCAGTGCAATCTTCTAGGCTTGTTGTAGCTTTGGCACAAAATTTTGTCCTAGATGAGAGGCTAGTGAATAATGCCATGTGAGAGATTATTTTGGGACATCTAACTAGATGAAATTGAAAGGGTTCTCTACCTTCCTATTGTTGATCAATACAAAAACATCTCTCACTACATGACACTTAATTGGTACAAACAACACAAACAAGGAGATGATAAGATAGTGTAAAATAAATACTTGATAGATAAAAATCTATGGGGGAAGAAGGTTGGAAAAGTTGATATGACATAAGGATTCAACACAGACACTTTAGGAGTTTAGATTGAGGAGGCACATAGAGCTCAAGTCCATGCCAATGTTGGACTATAAGGAGGGACTACATCATCAAGAAAATGAGAAATAAATACCTAGGAGTGTGTCTAAACCTACGTTGAGAAAAAAACTAGAAATTATTTTCAAATCTGGGAACTTTGACTCTTTGAGCATTCCACTCACCTTGGGACCTTCCATAGGTGTGCAACTCTATAGTTTTGAATTCTTGAAGATGCACAAGTGCAAGGTTCTATTGATCTCTATGCCATGTTGCTTATTAGTGTCCAACACTTAGTCATTTTCTAGTCAAAGTTGGTTAGTGATCACTATGACCAAGAAACCTAATGAAGGTTAAGTATTTATGGACTTTTTTATATTTCATTGCAAGTCAAGCAAGTCTAAGGTTGCTAAGAACCCTAGTATAGACCGAGTCACAGTATATGTTGAGTAAAGACAAGGAAGCCAAGAAAACCTGCGATAGTATATGCCGAGTGAGTCAGTTACTACTAAGAATATAGAAGCTGAGGGACAACATGAATATCAATTATGATCAAGCATTAGGATATTGAAGCATTGAGTAAACTATTTTTGACATATGTGTTTGTGATAGAACAAACACTTATGTAAGTTATTTTGGCCAAATTCTATGCAATATTTTTGGATTGTGGAGATAGTTAAGGAGATAATTACACATTTTATTAGAGGACATCAATCTCTAGGAAGGCAGAGTAACCAATAAAAAAATTAGAAGTACTAAGCAGAAAAGGGGGAACTTTAGATCATTGATCATGATCTAAAACCTTCTCTAGTTATCTATGTAAGAAGGGATCAAGACCTAAATCATAAGGATGATCGTGTATAGATGAAAATGTCAAGGACAGAGAAAGGAAGGCTAAGTTTGATTATTAGAAGAAAACATCAAACAATGCAACCTAGTAGTAAAGGGAAGAACAAATTATATCAAACTAGGAGATCAAATCAAACAAGGAAAGAGAAGATTCATAACCTAGCAACTAAGTTATAACTAAAGGAATATGTAATGATACATTCTAACAAGTGGATTAGGATGAATCTCTTAATATAGTGATTTTAACAGACCTATTTAAATCTCCTAACATAGTGATTACTTATTTGTAAGTTTACATTCTTTAATCAAGGTAGACTAAATAAGTCTTGTAAGATCCTAATAGTGAAGACCCCTCACAAGCTAGATCACCATAAGTGATCAAACATTGTAGTCATAATAGGCACAATTTATTGCTGTAGTAGTGAAGATTTGTGGGTGTCATCCCCACCCTAGTTTTACCTTCACCTTAGAGGGTTTCTAGGTAGTGAAATCTTTTTGTTATGTGTTTACATTTATTTTCATGTTGATGGATGTGATGTGTACCTAGATCTATTTCCTTTTACAATTTATGGTTATAAGATACATGATCTAGATATGAGATGGGTTAATGGTGAATGCCATTGGTTTACTATTTATTTCAAGGAGTTAAAAGTTTTAGATCTTGATTCACCCTCTCCCCCCAACCCCCTTCAGTATCTTACTTTCCAATAAGACTTCCAATAGTTGGAATCATAGCTCTATTCTCTTAGAATAAGTTCAGATGCTTGACATCTAGATCATACTACAATAGCTAGAGAGAATTTGAAGAAATCCTTGAAGAAAAGAAAAGAGATGGCTATTCAACAAAATGACATACTCTATCAAGAAGTAGATAGAAAAGGAATGTTTGAAGATGGTAGTTACATTAAAATGAATGTAGTAATAGTAGATCTATTGGAGAAGAACAAAATTCTAAATAAATAAATAAGAGGATTGAAGAGAGAGCATGAAATACAATTAAAAAGGCTATGTGAATATGCTAGATAGAAAAAAGAAAGTTGAAGAAGACAAGGTCATGGAAGAAGAAGACAAGAGACAAATGGTTACCAAATTTGATGAAAAGACATTTGATGTGCAAAAGATCACAAAAAATAGCTAGAAATGATTGATCAACTACTACTTGCAAATCATGTACTAAAAAGAGAGGATATAGAGATTACAAATCTGAGATCACAAATTGATCAACTAAAGAATGAGCTATAAGATATTTTGAAGAACTAATGAGAACACCTAGTGATACCTCTATAGTAGGATATACCAAGCACTCTTCATCCACTGAAGAAGGAGAATCATCAAGAGTGGAGAGAAAAGAAATGTGAAAAAAAACCTACATGCTATCATTGTGGAAAATTGGGACACACAACAAACATTTGTAGAATCAAGATTGGTAAGAAAAATTCTAAACCAAAATTTAATGGGCATTGTTTTAATTGCAGGAAATAAGGACACCACACACATGAATACAAGAAAAAGGCAAGAGATATACCTATTACACCTATATTTGAAGGAAATTTCTACAATTATCATAAATATGGACATAAAGCTCAAGAATACATATCCAAGAAAAATATAACTAGACATCCAAAAAGAAAGGGCATGGACCTAAACAAGGTAATTCTCATAAGTGGGATTATAACACATGGTATAGTTCTCATTATTGTGGATAATATGGTCACATTCTAGAAAATTACATTAGGAGACATTTCAAAGGCAATTACAAGAAATAGTTAAATAGAAGCTTAGTTTTCTTTAGTTGTCATAAGGTTGGACATGTCAACAAGAACTACAAGACCCAAGAAACAATGCCAAACAAATGAAAACATCAAGGGAAAATGAAAGTTGATGTGGAGAAAACAAGGAATGAGTTGAATCAAACCTAGAGAAAAAAGGTAGAAGCAAGAAGTAGTGGATCAAGTGAAGCCAAGCTTACCCAATCCAATGGATTAGGTGATCACACCACTTTTGACTAAGAAAAAAAGGCATGTTAGGAACTATACACTTGAATGATAAATTAAATACTAGATCCTAGCAAAAGATATGTTAAAAGTCCATATCTGCAAAAACCAAGATGCATTAAGATAGAATTGAGGAAATAATTAAGCAAAAGAAACCATATGCATAATAGATGCCAAGTATCAGTATTTATATCTATAGCGACCAAGTATTTCTATATGAGTGAAAATCCCATACAAAGCTAAGTTGATATGTTGATCGAGACGAGTATGTGAATGGTAATGAAGATAGAGTGACGAAAAGAAGGTTTTGTGAACAAAATTTCATGTAAAGATAGAGACACTTGTAATGCACCCAACACAGTACAAAGCATTTATTGAATGCATAATTTTTATGGATTGAATATTTATATCAAATTATTGAATATCATTTTCAATTTACCAAGAATTTTTGAACCTTAAAAGTGATTCAAAGGCAATTAAAGAAAGATTTTAGTGAAAGTTTGTGCAGATGTACAATGTGTCATCAAAAATTTGTAAAACAAAGAAAGTAAGACTTTGGAACCAAGTTTAGCTATTTTGAGAAGTTGTTGAAGTTACTTTAAAACCCTATTTAGAAATGGTATCATGTGCATCTTGCATCACTAAGGAGATGTTGAAGGAAAATAACACATAGATTATGAGGAATGATCAATGTCCTCCATCAAAGTTCAAGCCATACCCTGACATCACGATGACTAGAGACACATCAGGTGCTTTGTCATTGATTCTTCCTAGAATGATTATGGTACATGATGTTTATTCATGTTACATGTGTAAGGTTGGAGAGATTGGTGACTATGAATTGTGAAATTCTTATGATAAATTGTGTGCAAATGAAGTACTGGAAGACAAAGACAAAGTCATTTCCAAGAAAGGGCTTACTCATGCCCTAGCCTTTTCAAATGTTTTCAAAGTAGAATAGATAAAGATAATGTTAAGAAAAGTGCAAGACATGAAATTATGTCTTGAAAGAAGAATAATAAAGATTAATAAGGCAATAATCCAATGAGTAACAGGGTACCCAATTCTAGATCAAGTGAAGACAATGAGGTGCACAACAAGAAATATTATTAAAGATGAAACAAAGGCCAAGTGGAATGGTTGAAGAATGCCAATAGAAAATATTGAAAACCATTTTGCTGAATTTTTTGTACGTGTGATAGTAGCCAAGCTCTATCAGTCGATCTAACTAAACAATGTTCCATGTAGGTTACAAGATTGTAAAGAGAGACCATAGTTATGATCTTGGTGAGCTACAATTAACACAGTTGGCAAAGAATCTTGGAGCAATAAGGAAGGCATGGATCACATCATGTAAGTTTGGGTTGCCATTCGTTTGTCTATTTTTCTATGTATAAAATTCATTTCCAATTGTTGGAACTGTAGTGTAGGATAAGACCAGGCCCGTGACTGAGCAAATAAATATTTTTTATTGAAAAATTGGGTAATTTTTTTGAATCCATTATAGATGATTTTTTTGAAGACTTTAACGGAAAAATAAAGAATAGATTAAGGATTCCACAATCAGATGTAGACCTCTATTATTAAGATGTTTATTTCATGGTGGACACTGATTTCACATATGCATAAGTTGTACTCTCTAGAGTTGCATGGATAAGGCCAATGCAATATGAGGTGAACATAGATGAAATTGTTGGAGTTGTTACTGTTGAGAATAGATTGAGAAAGATTGTTGAAGAAGGAGACTACTGAGAATAGATTGATACAAGCATGATCAATATGTATCAATCATTTTTTTGCCACTGATGTCAAACTTTCTATTTGTCGGTAGGAAAACTGCTTACAAGATTCAAGTACTATCACTTATTTGATTGATGAAGAGGATTTGATCAAAAAGATATAACAATAGCACCTAGAGGAAAGATTGAGTTATGATTATGTAAAGGAGTACAAGAATTAGATAAAATAGTGATAACTTGATGTATTGATAATCTACTTAAGGTTATGAAGGTTGGTTATACTAAGCAAGTTTAGAAGAACAAGTTAAACAAAGTTTTTCTACCAAGCTTGATCGAGTGGATAGTAGGTGCCAAGAAAAGTTAGTGCAAGCCAAGCAAAAAATTAGTTAGAGCCAAGTAAAATTCTATTCTAGTGTATGCCAAGTAAAATAGTCGATGTCGAGCACTAGTAAACTTTAGTTTGTGCTAAGTGATTTTACAGAGGATGCTGAGAAACATAGTATGTGCTAAGCATCAGAAGCAAGTTAATGTTGAGTGGTTGCATTATTTGAAAGATCATGAATTCGATGGATCTGAGTCAACAAATTTATTTTCTTGGATTGTGTGAACTACGAGGAAGATAATATTGACGAGTTGGTGGTACAGAATTCAAGGTAAACCATTTTGAGGCAAATTTAAAGAAGATTGAAGGAGAAATTTCTAGAAGAGATATGAAATGAGGGGTAGCTTCATTATGTCCTACCTAATCTATCCTAACCCTAAATTAGACGATGGAGAATGAATGGAAAAAAATATTAATTTCTTATTTATAGGGATGGCTAGTTAGAAGCAAGGGTTCTTGTGTCCGAGAACCTAAGGATGACAAGGAGTCAAGGGTTTTGCTTCATCAAGTGACCTAAGAGAAGAATCTACATTGACATGTTAAGCAAGAAGGCTTAAGGGAATGAATGCTTGAAGGGTGAACAAGTTATCAGAGTTGAAATGTGTGAAGAAAATGTAGAATGGAGGACTGAAATAGAGATTTGTAATATGAAAATGGAGTTGTAAGTTGTTATTAGATCAAGCCTTACTGTTACTCTCTAATAATTGTATCAGTCTAGGGTAAATCCTTTGGATTAAGGTTGACTTAACAGTCATTTGTAAATTCTTTAGCTGGGCGACATTCCAATTGAATGGTCTAAAGTCCTCTAACAAGGCTCACTCTTAACAGGGTTATTGAAATCCTTTAACATGGTCACATTTAACAATGTGTATTGTAACCTTTAATAGGGTTGGCCTTTCATAAGGCATCACTTCAGAAGAGTGAAAAAGAGTAGCATGTTACTAATGCTTTTTCCCAAACTAGGTTTCCATGTAGATCATTTTATCAGGTGTGTTGTTGAATCTATTATGTTTCATGTTTACATTTTTGCAAATTGATTTGATAGTAACCTACAAGTTTTAAATGATTGCATAATCCTATGGATGCATGCATGATGATAAATGTTTTATGAGTTCACTAAGCTGCGAAAAGTTTTATTTATACATCTAGACTTTGGATAACTGATTCACCCCCCCTCTCTTAGTTATTCTAAAAGTATTCCAATTAGTGTTATAGCCATCTACTTAAGATGACTAGTTTGAAGGTACTAGAAGCACAAAGATCAAGATATCAAAAAGAGAAGCACCTGAGCTTGATAGATATAACTTTCTTGCATGAAAATTTTTGATGAAGCCACACCTTGGAGGACTTTGGGATCATGCACAATCTGCCATTACTACTAAGCATGTTGATCCTACTAGAGCCCCAACTGCCGAGGATATGAAAAAGAAGAAAGAACATAATTAGGCAATGCTAGAGATTGCCTCTGCCCTAAGTTATGATGAATTTGATGGTATCAAAGGTCTTGACAATGCAAAGAAAATGTGAGATGCTTTAACCACCATCTATGGAGGAGACACTAATGTTCTAAGAGCCAAAGCTGAAAGTCTTCGAGGTAAGTTTGATGATATGAGAATGGAAGAAGGTGAAAATATTGCTCAATATGTCATAAGGATAAAAGAAGTTGTTAATGCAATAAAAGGAGATACTAGTAAAATAGATGATGATATTGTACTAAGCAACATTTTAAGAATACTGCTACCTATATATGCTATTAGAGTTTTTGCAATTAAAGAACTGAGATGTATACCAGGGAATAATCTATCACTTGAAGGTCTGGTAGGTAGGCTCACTACCTTTGAGCTATCTAACTTTGAAAATTACAAAACTAGAAATATTGAATCTTCTTTCAAAGCTAAGGTGTCATTAAAGGAATTTGATGCAAAGAAGAAGAAGAAAAAGATAAAGTATGTGTCTAGTAACAGGGATATATATGAGGAGGGTGTAGAACAACTTGAAGAACTACTGGTAAGAATATTCCATAGAGGTAAAGGCAAGTTCAAAGGTAAATTACCTATAATATGTTTTAGTTGCAATGAGGTTGGTCATATTGCTGCTAGATGTCCAGAGAAGAGAAACTATAGAGGTGGTGATAAGTACAAAAGAAGAAGAGATCAAGACAACAAGGACTACAAAGACAAAGGCTAGAAGTCTTGCTACATTGCTGATGAGGAAATAAAAGATGAATCTGATGAACATGATGATGAAGTGGTCTATGTTGCAATGAAGGACAAATCTGATGAAGATGAGGCAACTACATTTGTGACTTGTGTGAACAAGAATGACATATGGATCATTGATAGTGGGTGCTCACATCACATGAATAGAGACAAAAGAAAGTTCATTACTTTAAATTGTTATGATGAAAATAGTGTAAGATTTGGTAATGGTGCACCATGTTTGATAAAAGGAAAAGGTTCTATCAAACTCACATATAAGATTTTATGTGGCAATGCTTACTATGTTGAAGGACTTAACTATAATCTCTTGAGTTTTTCACAACTGAATAATTCAGGATGTAATGTTTAGTTTGAAAACAAGATTTCTAAAATATATGACATAAATGGAAAATTGATTGGAAAGGGTGATCAGACTAGGAGTAATCTATTCTACCTTGGCAGAGAGGATGCTACTTGTCTAGTTATAAAATTTGATGATGTATGGCTATGGCACAAAAGGTTATGTCATGTTAATTTTGATAACTTGGTTAGTATCAATATCATGAGAAAAGTTAGAGGTTTGCCTAAGTTGAAGAAACTTGATAATATAATGTGCAAACAATGTCAATTAGGAAAAATGACAAAGTCAAGTTTTAAGAGTAAAGCTCATACATCTATAGAAATACTAGAGATTGTTCATATTGACTTGTGTGGACAAATTGAAGTGCAAAGCTACAAAGGAGATAATTACATTATGTTGTTTGTTGATGATTATTCTAGAATGATGACGGTTATATTTTTGAAATATAAATCTAATGTGTTCCAAATGTTTAAGTTGTACTTAGCAAGAGTTGAGAAGGAAACAGGTAAAATTTTGAAATATTTGAGATTTGACAGAGGAGGAGAATTTACATCACATGAGTTTGAGATGTTTTGTAATGATAGAGGAATCAAAGATAGACATCTGCCCCTAGAACCCCTCCACAAAATGAAATTGTTGAAAGGAGGAACCGATCTATAATGGACTATGCTAGAACACTCATGACGGAGAAAAATGTTGCATTGAAATACTAGAGAGAAGCTATAAGTAAAGTTTCTATACCTTGAACCATGTACAAGTCAAGAAAGGTACTCATTCAACACCTTTTAAACTATGGTATGGATACACACCCAATGTAAAATATTTTAAGGTATTTGGAAGCAAATGCTATATTCTCAAGGACTTCAAGAATGGTAAACTAGATGCAAAAATTGAAAAAGGTATATTCCTAGGATATTGCAGAAGTAGTAAAGCTTATAAGTGTTTAAATACTAACACTAACAAAGTTGTGGAAAGTGCAACTGTAAAATTTGATGAATATACAGTGTTGGTCTAATTTTTCACAATATAGAAAAATTCTAAAAATGGTACTTTATTAATGCTCTTTTATTAATGTATGAGATTTCAATGGTACTTTCTATTCATGAACTATGACTTCTACCTAGCGTAAAATAATGCCATGTATGAAGATGGATACATTCATATTGATAGTTATTGCCAAAGTAATAATCAACAATTTATTTTGCACTGGTATGAATTTTGATTTTTGTTTGGGGCCTTCAATATTTAGAATTTGATAAAAGGAACTTATTTTCCATGAATATTAAGAGAAACATTTAAATTTTTACATAATTCTATGATATATAAGAAGGATAAATATTTTAATATTACAATGATGAAATTTATCAATTCTTATTATGTTCTGGCTTATATATTAAACCAAGCATTATTTTGTATTATTGTTATAATTATGCTTTTCATATTAGAATATTATCTATTTGTATTTAAATGTATTTTTTTGTTTACTCTTAATTTCAATATAAAAACACACGTGTATGCATGCACACACACATGCATGCGCACACGCACATACACACACGCGCGCACACACACACACACACACATCAATATCATTCATTTACTGTATCTACATTTGTCCCCATAAATAAATTTTTGATTCCTATCTCAAAACAAAAAATTTCTTGTTGAACATCAATCATTAGCATTGCAAATTTGACTAATCTATTTGGTTTTTAAAATTGAAGTCCTCCTCTTCTAAAATCACATTTTAACTAGAAAGTATGACCCAAATTATTGTACAATTTTTTCAGTAATTGATATTTTTTATTTGTTTATTAAATAAGGTGGGAAATAAAATTGAATGATCCAATTTTAAATAGAAGGAAAAGAGTGCAAAAGAGAGAGAATTTGATCATTTTTAGAAAAGTCAAATAACACCCTTGCAATATTAAGTAAGAGAAGAGATAAGAACCATAACAAAATCCTTAAATCACAAAACATTATTTATCAAGATCATATATATGGAAAAAATAAATTACCAACCATCCACCAAAAATACAAGGAGGACAATTATGAGACCTATGTCCAACCTCATGTTGTTCAATATTTTAATAACCCATAAGAATATAATAAGTATGATTGATAGAAACACAAAAAATCTATATGTTAACAAAGTGCTTTGAACTACTAAAATAACAACTAAAGAATAAGGAATTGTCAATCTCAAAATGAGTGATGAAGGATCTTCATTCTGAGTCATCATGCAAGAGTTAAATTCACCAAGAAATAAAGATCACATATGGAGTCTCAAGATATATTTAACAATCTAATGCTTGTAGGTTACGTACTTTATTTTATAACATTTCCAAACAATATACACCTTAGAAGCTATCTAACGCCATATACATTATATGAGAGGTAGCTCATCGCATGAATTATTCAAAATTTAAAAGTGTGAAATCATGATGGTCAGCCACAACACCAAAACTAACAATATGCCAAATTATCATATTAAAGATACCAATATAATAATTTGAGTTTTGTGGAAAATATCCATTTCTTGTCAATTGATGAGTTAAAGAGGCTCTATAATGAATGGATTATGTTGGTCTAATTTTTCGTAGTGTAAAAAAAACTTAGAAATTTTGGTGAAAAATCATTTAGGTCTTTTGAATTAAGTAGATTAGGGTTTTCATTCCTCATTTGTTTTAAATTCTTAGGTTGCCCTAGTCGTGCCCTATTTCATGTGCTATCAAATTCTATTAAATTCTCAAGGTTTGTCCCTTAATGTAGCCATGAAAATACCCTAAGTGTGAAAAACCCTAGGTTTCCTTTCAAATTTTTGAAAAGGATTTGTAAAGTGCTTAAAATTCATTCTTTACGGTCTTATGGTGTAGGGTTTCACATAAGAGCAGAATACCTTATTCCTTTTGTTTCCGTGGTCACGTTTCATAATGTAGTGTAACAGTGTAAAGGATTTCATGTTCTATAGGGATACGCTTTTGTTTTTCGTAGTAGTGGAATGGTTTGTCCAGAGGCTTCCCGATCATACGAATGGTCTTAAAGTGAAGAAGCATAAAGATCTGTTGCACTTTGAAAGATCTTATTATGGGGTTATGAGTAAGCAGTTTGAGCGAAGGGGTGAAGAGGTATTGAGTTATGATTTATGCATATACATTTCAATGGATAGTGTAAGGTCGTAATACCTGGCATGGCATAAAGGATGTTTTGAAAGGATGCCTGAAAGGTTTTATGGTTCTATGGGTAAAAGGATTCCATAAGGACGAAGGTAAAGTTCAAATGTGTTTATGTGCATATGCTCCTTGGGCTTGCTAGAAATCGTAAATCCATGTTTTAGCAGTGATATTGTCGATTGGGACCTATTGAGTTGTCAGATGGGCCCTGGTACAAGAAAATCCGATGAAGACACATCATCCATGTTAGATGGGCCCAACCCTCGTGGCATATAACTTAAGTTCTAAATTCTACATGTGCACAAATCAATGGTGATGTTATTTTCTCATTTTCAAGATCAGATCTAGGTTGTTGATAGGTGGAAAAGGAAGTTTTGTCATTACACTGCAAGGTAAGCATATGAATGAAGAGCTATTTTATCCTTTTTTCATGGTTACAAGTTCAATCTCAGAAAATAAGTGTAAAATGGTAAATAAGGGAAATAAAGGAAAAGGCTTTATGCTTCTACGAGAAAGGGTAAACGTAGGAGTAGGGTATCATTTCAGAAGGCTCTCTGAGCATACGAGGTAAAGGTAACCTATAAAGGTGTAAAAGAGAAATAAAAGAAAGCTAAAAGATTTTTCAATGCTATGGGTGAAGCTAAAAGCATATAATCAGAAGGTGAATTTTGAAATCTTATGGTGTCTTAGGTAATGAAGTGAGCAAAGCTACGTAGAAGAAATTTCTAGGGTTTCCGCTGATACATGTACGTATGAGTGTAAAGGGTAAAAAGAGAGTCTTAACAAGGGTTTTGTACGCTCATACAAGGAGTGGTTAAATCGTAACAACGAAGGTGTCGGTTGAGAAGGTTTGAGATCTTATGGTGTAAAGGGTTGCATAAAGGCGTAAAAGAATTTCAGTGCAGTATTTAAAAGGCCTTAACGCTCTTATGCTTGGGATGTTTTAAGGCACCACCGGAGGAACGTGATTGCTTTCCAAAGGTGTTTCCAAGGTTACGAAGATTGAAGGTTTGACTTAGCATAAGAATGAGAGACCATAATTTGAAAGAAAGCAGCTGATGTGTCATGACAGGTAAGTAGGAAAGACAAAATTGACATAGACAAGTAAAATAGAGCTTTGAAAAGTACATCAGAATCAAATTTCATAGTTGATATACCTTGATGACAACTTGCATGAATGGTTTTAAAGCTCATGCATGCTAAATTTATTGAAAAAGATGGTAGATGAATGATTAAAACATCAAGGGTTCAATTAAATAATAGAATATTTGCCACTTTGAAGAATTCATTTTTAGTTCCATTCTGAAACTTACCAATTGCAGAGTTTTGTGTGTCTTGTGTAAAGAGTCACGATCATACTTATAGAGAAAATGGTGGACAAAGAAGTTGAAGAGATGCATGAAGAAGAAGTCAAAGTCAAAGACGAGGGAAATGATGTTGTAGAGGTCACACCTGAAGGAAAAAGGAAAAATCTGCTACTAAGACTGAGAAGAAGACAAGGATCAGGAAACCAAATAAGCATGCTAAGGATTGGCTGAAAATTCTCCCAGGATCATCGAATGCAATTTTTGCAAATGACCATATTTTTCGAGACCCATATGTTTTTGTTCAAGATGCTGAATGCCCTAGAGTGACTAGTTATGATCTTTTCATGTACTTTTATCAAAATAGAATAGAAAATGTGCCAGTTTGTAACCCATGGAATAGATGTTATAATTCTTTAGAATAACTAAGAGGGGGGTTGAATCCGTTATTCAAGGTCCAAATGCCTTATTAATACTTTTTCTACGAATCCTTAATGGCGCATAATTGAAACTATCATGCATGCAATTTTAACATTGAAACAACTATGAAAAGTAAACATGCATCACACCATAACACTAAGAATTTGATAATCCAAAAACCCTCCAAGAATAAGAAGGTAAAACTGGAGTGGGGATGATACTCACAAAATAACTGCGTAATTGATTTCAACCACTTCTAATGGTCTGCCCTATTAAAGGCTACAACACATTGTTAAATGTGACCTTGTTAGAGGATTTCACCATATTTTTAGGAATGGGCCTGGTTAAAAGACTTTAGAACATTCACTTGGAATGTCACCCTGTTAAAGGATTTATAACATGGCTTTTAAACCAACCTAAGTCCATAGGATTTATTCTAACTGTTACAATTGCTAGAGAGTAACAATAATGGCTTTTGATCTGATACAACTTACAACATATCTTATAGATTACAGATCACACTTTAGTTCAATCCTTTGCTTGGCTTTAATCACTTTAGCTCTGTAAGCTTGTCATCTTAAGCTTCATCACCTTGAGTCTTTTCACTCATTATATCAATGCAATCATAACTATGGTCACCTATCGAAGCAGAGTATCTATGCTATCTTCCACCTTAGCACCTTCTTCAGCACTTCATGCTTTCATGCTCGACCACCTTTTTGCTTCATGACCTTATGACTCCTTAAATAGAAATCTGGAATACCTTTTCTGCTCAATTCTCCCTCTCCAACTTTAGGGTTTCAATAGATTAGGTAAGATAGAATGTATATATCCCATATCTTGCTCTTATCTAGAAACTTCATATAGAATCCAATTGTATTTGTCAAAAAATGTTGTACATAGTGTTCTGTGCCACCAGCTCATCATTCTTATCTTCTATCCGATTCACAAAATTCTAGATAACAACCATGTCGGCTCAGATCTGGTGAATCTTTGAATTTCAAAATAATGCAGCAACTCTACATTATTGATTTACTGATGCTCAGCACTTGAATAAATTTTGTGAAACTCAGCTCTTGAAATTCACTTGGCACTTCAATATTATTCGACACTTATATCTTGCTCGACACTTGAAAAATTACTCAACACCTATTTCTTTTCTATTACTTAACACTTGATCTTCACTCGGCACCTGAAGACTGCTTGGCACTTGAAGACCACTCAGCACACACTACGTTGAACTTTGCTTGACTTCAACAGAGAATCTGTTCGATGCTAACTAGCTTGCTTGACTCTTCATCTTTGACATATCTTGGTGTGTCCATCCTCTGTGTCTTAGAGTATGTCATCAATACACTATTTCATTAATGGCTTAGCTAATCCTTATACTTCATTACACCATTATAACTTTAACCTTTCTCTAAGTACTGTAGTTACATCTTATTGATTGCCACCTCCTTCTCAATCAACCATCTTATAGCATTTGGATCACAAAAGCAATTGTCATTCCTGCAAGTAGCAAGTTTGACATCAATGACAAAACAATGATTGAAAACATTCTTTACCAGTTCCATTACTCTTCGTTCATGAGCTTTTCAATCATTTTCAACAATCTCCCTCTTTGGCATTGATGGAAAACCAAACTAATCACTTTGATCAACTTAGTTACCACCAAAATTATATTCATTTTCTGCTACATTCTGCTTGATTCTTGACTGTTGCATCCTTTACTATGGATCTCATATATTTCCATATCTTTACCTTTCAATTTCTCATAAATCTCCCTCTTTCATATATATCTCCCTCATAAGTATTTTCCTCTTACTTTGTATTGATCAGTTTTCTACATATATCTCCCTCTTTGACATAAATGCCAAAGATGTAGCATCTTTAACATGTGAAATATAAGCTTTGCATCTCATGTTTTCTCCCTTTGTCACCACACTTGTGACTAATTTGGAGTTCCTGCTCCTGTTGTCATCCTCTGCATTGTTCTTCTAATATTTCAATGATTTTTTCCTGTTGATGTAGGGTAGCTTCTTTACTTTTAAACTGCTTTAGTTAGGGGCATTACCCCCAACTTGCCTCTAAGATATTCATAAGCATCCTTGGCAAATGGTTTGGTGAAGATATTTGCAATTTGTTCCTTTGTGTGAATGTACTCCATCTTCACTTGTTTGTCTTCTACCAATTCTCTGACATTGTGATACTTGATTGCAATATGCTTGATTTTTGTATGCATTACTAGATTCTTGGATATGTTTATAGCACTTGTATTATCACAATACAATATCACAAGTTTGGTTACTTCTTCTTTCATTCCTTTCAATAGATGTGTGAGCCACACAATGTTTGTGCAATTGACTACTGTTGCCACATATTCTGATTCTGTAGTGGACTGAGATGTGCATGTTTGCTTCTTGCTAGTCCAAGTAACTAGTCTTTGACCTAAAAATAATGCTCCTCCACTTGTGCTTTTTCTATCATCAATGTTGCCTCCCCAATCTACATCTGTGTATGCATTGAGCTCAAAATTTTCATTCTTTTTATAATATAGGCCAAAATCATCAGTTCTTTTGAGATACCTCATTATTATTTTTACTATTATGAGATGATTTTCTTTAGGATTAGCAGAGAATCTAACCACTATTCCAACTGCTAATGCTATGTCTGGTCTACTATGTACAACATACTGTAGTTTTCCAATCATGGATTTGTACATTTTTTGATTAACTTCAGCTAATACATCATTTTTGGATAGCTTATGTCCATTGGTGTATTGACTAGTTTGGAGTCTTCTAATCCAAACATTTTAAGTATCTCTTTGATGTACTTTGATTGTGTCATAAATATGCCATGTTTTAGTTGATGTACTTGCAAACCAACAAAAAAATTGATTTCTCCAAACATAGACATCTAAAACTCATGTTTCATTTTGTTAGCAAAACTTTTGCAAAGCACTTCCTTTCCTCAAAACACTATGTCATCCACAAAGATTTCAAATACAATAATATCCTTACCTTCTTTTGATTTGATGTACATGTTGCTGTTATCATCAATTCTTTCAAATCCTATTTGCACTAGATACTTTTGAAGTCTCTCATATCATGCTCTAGGTGCTTGTTTCAGACCATAGAGTGCTTTATGTAGTTTACAAATCATATCCCTATTGTTCTCATCAACAAATCCCTCTAGTTGTTCAGTATAGACTTACTCTTCCAATATACCATTAAGAAAAGTAGACTTTACATCTATCTGATATACTTTAAAACCTTTATATGCAGCATATGCAAGTAAAGTTCTTACTCCTTCCATTCTTGCAATAGGGGAAAATGTTTCCCCATAGTCTAATCCTTCTTCTTGAGCATAACCTTTACATACTAGTCTAGCTTTGTTTCTAGTAATCGCACCATTCTCATCTAGCTTGTTTCTGAATACTCATTTGGTGCCAATCACATTCTTGTCAACTGGTCTGGGAACCAAACTCCAGGTTTTGTTCTTCTTTATTTGATCAATCTCTTCTTCCATAGCTTTATACTAGTCACCATCTTGTAATGCATCATACATTGTCTTAGGTTCAAATTTTTTTAACAAACATGATTCATTTCTTAGTCTATTCCTTGTCATTGGTCTTGCATCTTTGTCACCAATTATTTGTTCAGCAGGGTGATGCCTCTTCACATATTTGGACAACCTTGGTTCTGTCCTTGTTTCCATGTTTGATCTTTCAAATTTAGGATCACTATGCACTTCATTGTTAAGTAGTTCTACATCTCTGTCATGTGTACTAACTTTAGAGTCAGAATGAACATTTCCTTCATTTTGCAACTTGGCTTCTGAATGCAGCTCGACATTCACTAGTTGTGACTCGACTGAGACTGAAACTTGTTGTTGAATCCCAATTTGATTGGTAGTACCCTCGTCAATAGGTATTCCTTCATAAGAATACACAAAGGTTCTGTAGTCATCCATTCTCTTTGGTTTTTCAACTTGGACATCTGCATGCTCATCAAAGTTTACATTTGCACTTTCTATAATTTTTTAAATGTTAGTATTTAAACACTTATACGCTTTACTTCTAGTGGAGTAACCAAGGAATATGCCTTCATCACTTTTTGCATCAAATTTTCCATTTCTAGCATCTTTAACGATAAAGCATTTGCAACCAAATACTTTGAAATGCTTTACATTGGGTGAGTGACCATACCATAATTCAAAAGGTGTTTCACTTGTACCTTTCTTGACTCGTACTTGATTCAGTGTATGAACAACCACACTTATAGCTTCTCTCCAATATTTTAGAGCAACAATATTTTCCATCATTAATGTTCTAGCACAATCAATCACATATTTATTTCTTCTCTCAGCAATTCCATTTTGTGGGGGAGTTCTAGGAGCTGATATTAGTCTCTTGATTCCTTTGTCATTGCAAAATATCTCAAATTTATTTGATGTAAATTTGCCACCTTTGTCTAATCTCAAGCATTTCAAACTCTTTCCTATTTCTTTTTCAACTCTAGCCACATAACACTTAAACATTTGAAAAACATCAGATTTTTGCTTTAAGAACATAACAATCATCATCCTAGAATAGTCATCAACAAACAACATTATATATTTATCTCCTTTGTAGCTCTATACTTCTATTGGACCACATAAGTCAGTATGGACTAACTCAAGTACTTCTTTAGATGTATAGTTTTTACTCTTGAAACTTGACTTGGTCATCTTTCCTAGCTGACATTTTTTGCACATGATATTGTCAGGTTTCTTCATTTTAGGTAAACCTCGGACTTTCTTCATTTTACTGATATTGACTAGATTATCAAAGTTGACATGACATAGCCTTCTATGCCATAACCACACATCATCAAATTTTGCAACAAAATAAGAAGTATTTTCCATATCAAGATAAAATAGATTACTTTTTGTTTGATCTCCTTTTCCTATCAATTTACCATCAGTATCATAGATTTTTGCAGTTTTATTTCCAAATTCTACTTTGCACCCTACATTGCCTAACTATGGGACACTTAGCAAATTGTAGTTTAGTCCTTCAACATAATATGCATTATCACATGAAATTTTCTTTGTAAGCTTAATGGAACCTTTTCCTTTGATTTGACATGGAGCATCATTACCAAATCTAACACTATTTCCATCATACTGAGTAAAGTTAACAAACTTACTTTTGTCTCCTCTCATGTGATGTGAGCATCCGCTGTCTATGATCCATCCATCATTCTTGTTCATACATGTTACTAGTGCTATAGGCTCTTCTTCATCAGATTGGTCCTTCATGGCCACATAAACAACTTCATCATCATCATGATCAGAATCTTCTTCAACAATATAGCACTTCTTGCCTTTGTCTTTGTAATCTCTCTTATCATCTTCTCTTCTATTTTTGTACTTGTTGCCTTCCTTGTATTCCTTTTTCTGTGTACACCTTGCAGCAATATGTCCTACTTCATTGCAATTGAAACAAATGATAGGTAGCTTACCTTTGAATTTCCCTTTGCCTCTGTGAAATCTTCTAGCTAGTAAAACTTCTAATTGTTCCACATCTTCCTCATCAGTGCTACTATCACTGGATACATATTTCATCTTTCTTCCCTTCTTTGATTTTACCTGATCAACATCTTTCAATGATAGCTTGAATTTGAAAGTAGATTCAACATTCTCAGGTCTATAGTTGTCAAAGTTAGATAACTCAAATGCAGTGAGTCTACCCACTATACCTTCAAAACTTAGATTGTTTCCTGGCACACATCTTAGCTCTTGTATTGATGATACTCTAATAGCATAGATAGGGAGAAAGGTTCTTAGGAACTTTCTATTAATAGTATCATCATCTAATTGACCATTCAAGCATCTTATTTCACTTACCACTTCCTTTATTCTAGCCGCATACTGAACAACATTCTCACTTTCTTCCATTTTCATATCATCAAACTTTCCTCTAAGACTTTCTCTTTTTTCTCATTGGACATTATGATATCCTCCATAAATGTTTGATAAGGCTTTCCACATTTTGAATGCAGTGTCACATCCTTTGATATCATTGAATTTAGCATAGTTGAGTGTAGAAGTAATTTCCAGCATTGTCTGATTGTGTTCCTGTTTGTTTTTCAAATCTTCTACTGTAAGATTACCAGTTGGATCAACATGTTTAGTAACAATTGAATTTTGGGAATAATCTCCTATGGATCCAAGATGTAGGTTCATCAAGCTTTGCCATGCAAAAAAGTTGCCTTTGTTGAGCTTGGGAACTTCTCTCTTAGGCATTTTGATCTTTTCTGCTTCTAGTCCCTTTAAACTAAGTCAGCAGCAATGCTCTGATACCAATTTTTATAATTCTTTAGAACAACTGAGAGGGGGGGTGAATTAGTTATTCAAGGTCCAAATGCCTTAATAATACTTTTTCTACAAATCCTTAATGGTGCATAACTAAAACTATCATGCGTGCAATTTTAACATTGAAACAACTATGAAAAGTAAAAATGCATCACACCATAACACTAAGAATTTGATAACCCAAAAACCCTCCAAGAATAAGAAGGTAAAACTGGAGTGGGGATGATACCCAAAAAATAACTGTGCAATTGATTTCAACCACTTCTGATGGTCTGCCCTATTAAAAGCCTACCCTATTAAAGGCTACAAAACATTGTTAAATGTGACCTTGTTAGAGGATTTCACCATACTGTTAGGAATGGGCCTAGTTAAAGGACTTTGGAACATTCACTTGGAATGTCACCTTGTTAAAGGATTTATAACATGGCTTTTAAACCAACCTAAGTCCATAGGATTTATTCTAACTGTTACAATTGCTAGAGAGTAACAATAATGGCTTTTGATCTGATACAACTTACAACATATCTTGCAGATTATAGACCACACTTCGGTTCAATCCTTTGCTTGGCTTTAATCACTTTAGCTCCGTAAGCTTGTCATCTCAAGTTTCGTCACCTTGAGTCTTTTCACTCATTATACCAAGGCAATCATAACTATGGTCACCTATCAAAGTAGATTATCTGTGCTATCTTCCACCTTAGCACCTTCTTTAGCACTTCATGCTTCATGCTCGACCAACTTTTTGCTTCATGACCTTATGACTCCTTAAATAAAAATTTGGAATACCTTTTCTGCTCGATTCTTTCTCTCCAACTTTAGGGTTTCAGTAGATTAGGTACGATATAATGTATCTATCCCATATCTTGCTCTTATCTAGAAACTTCATCTAGAATCCAATTGTATTTGTCAAAAAATGTTTTATATAGTGTTCTGTGCCACCAGCTCATCATTCTTATCTTCTATCTTATTCACATAATTCTAGATAAAAACCATGTTGGCTCAAATTTGGCGAATCTTCAATTTTCAAAATAATGCAGCAACTCGGCATTATTGATTTACTGATGCTCGGCACCTAAAGAAATTCTATGAAACTCGGCTCTTGAAATTCACTCGGCACTTCAATATCACTCAGCACTTATATCTTGCTCAGCACTTGAAAACTTAGTCGGCACCTATTTCTTTTCTACTACTTGGCACTTGATTTTCATTCGACAGCTGAAGACTGCTCAGCACCTAAAGACCACTTGGCACACACTAAGTTGAACTTTGCTCAACTTCAACTAAGAATCTATTCGACACTAACTAGCTTGCTCAGCTCTTGATCTTTGACATGTCTTGGTGTGTCCATCCTCTGTGTCTTAGAGTATGTCATCAATACACTATTTCATTAATGGCTTAGCTGATCCTTATACTTCATTACAACATTATAACTTCAACCTTTCTCTAGGTACTCTAGTTACATCTTATTGATTGCCACCTCCTTGTTAATCAACCATCTTATAGTATTTGGATCACTAAAGCAATTGTCATTCTTGCAAGTAGCAAGTTTGACATCAATGACAAAACAATGATTGAAAACATTCTTTACCAATTCCATTACTCTTCATTCATGAGCTTTTCAATCATTTCCAAAAATAGAAACATGGCAAAATTGATATTTCTAGAAGTATTCATTGATGTTGATTTGTTGAAGGCCCTAATGAATTCCTACAATCCAATAACCAAGACATTCCATAGGCATAATGGGAGTGTATTATGCACATTGGAAAGAACTTCTTTTGTTGAGGCCTTTGGACTAATGGGAAAAATGGATGTACTTATTGACATTACAGATTTGCAGGAAAAGTTTGACAGGAATAAAACCTACTTTGTGAACAATGTTTTTCTGCCACATATTCCTTACAGGGTAAAAAAGGTAAGGTTACTTCCAAAAAAGGTGGGGGATTTTCTACCTTTGAGTAGGTTTAAGAATTATTTCAAAAACACAGTGTATGGGTTGCACAAAGTGCTGGGAAGTGATGGTGCAGAGGACCATGTGTATGGTTCTCTTTTTTTGATGGCATGTGATAGACAGGACCCTTTCCACCATAAGGAATATGATTATGTGGCCTTCATCATTGACAATATGCACATGCAAATTTGTGATGCAAAGAAGGGAGAGATGAAAGACTTCAAGTTCCACCATTATTCACTGCTGATGCACCTTATCCTATATAACAACATTGGATACATTAGCGGGGATTTCATTGATCAAATTTCTAATGAATTTGGTGAGTTACCTGTGCAACTCTCGACTCATATTTGGCATAAGGATTTCTATTATTCAAATGCCCTTGTGTTCTTTAATTTGTTTAGTTCTACTATCATGAGGCAATTAGATCATACTTTCTTTAGGGCACCAAATATTTTGAAGACTTTGCTTAGGCCCTCATTCTTAAACAAAAAAACCAAATTAGATCATAACTGGGGGAATATCTTTTTGTTTAAGGAGTGCACTATAATCAGATTGTTTGCTTGCCCACAACCTCCTCATCTTCTGCCTAAATATTTACCCCCTAGATTGGCCATTATTGAATTCTTCTAGCAATTTTTATTGATGAATAAAGAAATGATCCCTCCCTCTCTGCACAAGCCTACTTTTGTCTGTAGAACCTTTAAAGTAGGAGATTTTGAAATAGGCAAGAATGCATTTGAGGAATTAAGTGAGTATTTAGGCCAGTACAAATTTGCTACTAGGCCCTATAGGATGTATGACCCTGACAATTACATTACCAATGAGGTCAAGGCCATTAGGGGATACATTCTGCCTCCAAGCAAGCCAATCCCTATAGAGGACTTATTTGCCAACATAGTAGCAACAGGGGAGGTTGATGAGTTATTGAGGAAATATGAAGAGACAACAAGAGTAGAGGAGGCTTTGAAGAGGACCAACCCTGATTTTAAGGGTTTCTATATAGAGATTCCATATCCTAATAACTTGAGAAGAATGGTGGATGATTTTGACCACATTATGTCACAAATGCTGCACGAGCCAGAGGGAGAGGAAGCCATTGTAAATAGAGAATCCCCTAAGCTAGATACACAATTGGAGGTTGAGTTAGAAGAGGAGCAACCATCAGCTTCAACTTGGGTGCCAAAAGGAAATAAGAGACAAAAGACAATGCACATCCCAAAAAAGGTGGTAAGCAGAACCCTACAAGTAATGTTAGGGAGTAGTGAGTATTTTTCTGATATTAGGAAAAATTATTTACACCAAAGGGCTACAGAACTAGGGAAGGCCTCTATTTATCTTCAAGTTACAACATTAAGATTGGATGACAGGCTCATTCAATCTAAAAAGTTCATGGAAGATGATGATTTCATTAAATCATTAGAGTTTAAAAGTTTTCTTTATAAAATCAAACAAAATGAGCTCACATTGAGTCTCATACTAGGAGAGGATCCAGAGAAGAATAAGGAATTAGTTGAAAAACTATTGGCTTATGATCCTAAGAGTGAAACAATGACCGCTACAGAAGCCAAGGAGTTGGTACATAGGAGTGGTATGATTCTAATACCACATTGGGATATTGAGAGGGCCTTTGTTCTGGATCAAATGAGAAGACAAGACAAGGCCATTAGTTATGAAGCCACTAGCAGTGAGGGTTTTAAAAGAGGGTCAGGTTTTAATATAGACAAAAAAACCCTAGCACTATGGAGTGTAGCCCTTGACACTAAGAAGCCAAAAATGATGGATATAGAGGAGACTACATAGGGCAATATGATTTTGTGGACATTGAAGAGCACTTCTAGGAAAGAGATTTCTAGTTTGGTTAAGCACTTTGCTCTCATGAATGAGGAAAAGGTTGATGAAATTTAGGATAAGCTCGCTACAATGTGGAATGAGTGCCTTGACATTAGAAGAATGTATGAAGAAGAGCTCAAAATGAGCCATGTACAGAAGCAGAGAATATAAGAGTTGGAGGAGAAAATTAAAAATTTGGAAACAGAAATAATATCCCTCAAAGAACAACTCAAGGTAGCAGCAGAGGCAAAACATGCACCAAGGCAAGAGGAAGAAAGAAGGCACACTATAGAAGTAGAGGCCCAAATAGAAGAAATACCTATAGGGGTGACAGTGCTAGTGCCTATGGTCAGTATGGAGTCAGGAATTTATCAATCTGATAATGCCACTAAGAAAGATGTTTTGATGAATGTATTAAACCATAGAATAAGCACTTTGAAAAGGATATCTCAAGATGCTTATAATGCATTCATAAATCTACAGTCTGCAGAATAGGTATGTAAGGATGCAATTGGATGGCTTGAGCCAATTTTTCAACAATGGGGGCTATATATGTGATTCTTTGATAGACCGATACCCTTGTTAGCTAAGAAGCCAGATCTCCCAGATAAAGTTATTACTATGAAGGAGGGTATGGATAAGGTGAAAGATTTATTGCAAATTTTTACAGGGAAGCTGGTAGTAATTCAAAGTAAAATGAAAGTATTAAAAAGTGGTTTTTTATTTTTTAATTCTTTATGTTATTAATCCTGATGACAAACTAAAAGATTTCAATGAATGGTCTAGTTCTTTTGATTATATTGTAGACTTGCCATAGGTGGCATCAATCTTCGTGGATGATATTGATGAATGTTCTTTCACTGAACTAATTAATACCCTATTCAAGGTTGAAGGAAGGATAATTAGTGATGCTAGGTGGCCGAAAACTATTAGTGAACTAACAATAGTGAAGGAATGTGAATGACCCACCAAAAGAGAAATATTTGTCTAGGAAGCAATCATAAAAATCAAAGCTTTACCAATAGGGAGTAGTTAGAGGAAAAGACAAAGTTAAAGATTTTATGCTCCAGCTATCATCTACAATTTTTTTTATTGTTTCTTTTTGAGTTAAGGTGTCCGGATATTTTTGTAAAGGGGTAGTATATTCATTTTTGTAAAAGGAAACCTGTCAATCACATTTGCCCTTTGCTTGTTGCAACTCATGCCTATATAAGTGAGTTTTCAAGGAAATGTGAGGGTTCAGATTTTGTATAATTTTGAGTCTTCTGAGAGAATACAGTTGGTCCAATAGTGTGTAGTTGTTTGGAATTTATTTCCAATTGTACTTTCTAATGATATATTGAAATGACAGAATCAACAAGGTATTATGGGCTTTTCATTCTATTGGTCATTATATTAGTCATCTAAAAGGATAATACAAATGGGTATTTACACTATATCTGTGTCATCAATTCCTGTCTCCATTTTATGTGTTCATCTTCTTTGATGTCATTTAAATAAGGTTTAAATTGACTGAATGCAATCTGGATGGGTTGTATACTAATTTCATTGTTGCTTTTAATTCAAGGAATTATAGAAATGCTTTAGTAAATCAGTAGGGTTTATGAATTTGTGAAAAGGATACTTCATAAGAATGGGAATGGGTGATTACAATTGATTAATTCATTTACAAGTTATTGGAATTAGATCTCCCGCCAATAGTCAATTTTCTACCCAATGGATAAGGCATTGGTCATATAAGTCAGAAGTGAACAAGGATGAATTCTGCTACTGCATATCAAACCAATTATAAAATTAAAATCATTTTTCATTCCATTTTGTTCAAAGTTATAAATGTTGGTCACTACTCATTTATATCTATTCTCTGAGTCTTAGGTAGCTACTATTTCCAAGAATATTTGTAAATCATAGGAGAATTATGAATAGGTTTGCTAATAAGGGATGCTTACAAGTTTGAGAACATTAAAGGAAGTGAAGTAAATTGCTCATGTGTTAGTGGGTGATAGGTGAGAATCAGAATGAAACTAAAAGAATCTCTACATAGCAGTTTGCATTAGAATTATCCCTAGGTATACCCACCTTGGTTTAGCAGAGCCAAAAGAGTAGGAAACCATCCTTTGGTTTTGTTGTAGTTGGGTCATAGTGGTTTATTCATGTAATTTCTATTAGAAATTGGCTAATCCTTAGATTGTGTGAGTATTTTCACTATGATATTGAGCATTTTATTGTTCAGTAGTTTGAAACACCAACATACATAAGTACATGAGTTTGAACCTATGAAAGAACTAGAAGAATACAAATCATTTGTATACTTTTATGAAGGTATTCCTATTAAAGAAGATGCTACAAATCAAGCTACAAACCAAGAACAAGTTTCAGTGACTGCCGAGTCACATACTATGAATGTCAAGTTGCATTTAGGAACTGAGCTACATTCAGATGCCAAGTTACAAAATGAAGTTGAAGCACATTCTGATTTTGATATTAGTAGAGATGATGAGCTACCTGAATGAGATATATATAGTGACTCTAAAGTTGAAAGACCAAATGAAGAAACAAGAGCTAAACCAAGATTGTCCAAATATGTCAAGAGACATCATCCTACTGCACAAATTATTGGAGATAAATATGTTAGGCCAATGACAAGAAATATATTGAGAAATGATACATGTTTATTAAGCATGAAAGAACCTAAATTAGTGAGAGATGCGTTAGAAGATGTGGATTGGAGTAAAGCCATGGAAGAAGAGATTGAACAAATTGAGAAAAACAAAACGTGGACACTAGTTCCTTCACCAGGAAACAAAAAAGTGATTGGGACCAAGTGGGTATTTAGAAACAAGCTAGATGAAAATAGTGAAGTCAAAAGGAACAAGGCAAGATTATTCTACAAAGGATATGCACAAGAAGAAGGAATTGACTATGGAGAGACATTTGCTCCTATTGCTAGATTGGAAGGAGTAAGAACTTTACTTGCTTATTCTGCATACAAAGGTTTCAAAGTTTATCAAATGGATGTTAAATCTACATTTTTGAATAGCATATAAGAGGAAGAAGTTTATATAGAATAGCTAGAAGGATTTGTTGATGCTAACAATAAGAATATGGTGTGTAGATTGCACAAAGCTCTGTATGATTTGAAACAAGAACCAAGAGCATGGTATGAGTGACTTCATAATTATCTTGTGAAGATTGGATTTGAAAGGATTGAGGATAACGACAATCTATACCTAAAGATAGAAAAAGGCAAAGGTATTTTGTTATCTAAAATTTTTGTTGATGATATTATATTTGGAGGTCAAGATGCTTTATGTAAGCCTTTTGTTAAATGAAATGAAGCAAGAATTTGAGATGCCTATGTTTGGAGAGATCAAATTCTTTGTGAGTTTACAAGTATATCAGATGAAATATTGCATATACATCACTCAGTCAAAATATGTCAAGGAAATAGTGAAAACTTTTGGATTGGAGGATTCCAAACTAGTAAGTACACCTATGGTGACATGACACAAATTGTCAAAGAATGATGATTTAGCTAAGGTGAATCAAACATTATATAGGTCTATGATTGGAAAATTATAATATGTAGTACATAGTAAACTTGACATTCCATTATCTATAAGGAGAGTTGTAATATTGTTTGCTAATCCCTAGGAGAATCATCTAATGGTTGTAAAGAGAATAATGAGATATATGGAAGGAATAGAAGAGTGTGGTCTATACTATAAAAAAAATGAGAAATTTGAATTAAGAGCCTATACTGATGTTGATTGGGCTGGAAACATTGATGATAGAATGAGCACCAGTGGAGGAGCATTTTTCTTAGGCATGGACTAGCAAGAAAAAAACACTACACCTCACAATCTACTATTGAAGCTAAATATGTTGTTGCTACTATAAATTGTACAAATATTATATGGATTAAACAACTACTCAAAGGTATGAAGGAAGAGATCACAAAAGTAGTGACACTTTATTTTGATAATACAAGTGCTGTAAATATATCAAAGAATACTATGATGCACACAAAGACTAAGCACATTGCAATCAAGTATCATTCTTTGAGAGAATTAGCTCAAGAGAAAGAGGTGAAGATGGAATATGTTAACACAAAAGAACAAATTGTTGATATCTTCACAGAAGCATTACTTAAAGATTCTCATGAGTATCTAAGAGTTAAACTAGGGATGATACCCCTATCAAAGGCTATCTAAGTAACAAAAGGAGTGCCCTGCATTAAACAAGTTGATTTTTATATGTTACAAATTGATGTAGTGGATCTTACTTCAAGAGTTTCCTAAAGTAGTCAAAGAGTTGGAACTACAAATTAGTCACAAGTTAGGTAATAGAGGGAGAAACTAAAGAAGTTCATATCTGCATATTAATATTACAAGTCTTTGGCATTGTTGTCAAAGAGGGAGATAATTGTTGATCAAGTGTAGTACAAGAAAGAGGGAGATAGTTACTAATCAAGAGAACAAAGAAGGAGAAATCCTAACATCTACCTAGAAAGAGGGAGATACAAGAAGTAATTCAGAGGGAGTTATAAGGATGACTCAAAAAAAATTTCTACTCAAAAGAGTTTTGTAACCTATTAAGAAGATAGAAGTTGCTAATAGAGAGAGATATTTCAATACCAAAAATTATTTTCTTTTCTTTTTGGTATTCTATTGGTCTTACTATTTTAACCTAATCAGTTTGTTTTGCCATCAATGCCAAAGAGGGAGATTGTTGAAGAAGGAGACTATTGAGAACAGATTGATCCAAGTATGATCAATATGTATCAATCATTGTGTTGTCACTAATGTCAAATCTAATTTTTTTGGTAAGACAACTACTTACAAGATTTAAGTACTATCACTTATTTGATTGATGAAGAGGATTTGATCAAAAAGATGTAGCAATAGTACCTAGTGGAAAGGTTGAGTTATGATAATGTAAAGGAGTACAAGAATTAGTTAAGATATTGATAACATAATGTATTGATAATCTACTTAAGGTTACAAAGGCTAGTTACACTAAGCAAGTTTAGAAGAACAAGTTAAACAAAGTTTATCTACCAAGCTTGACTAAGTGAATAGTAGGTGCCGAGAAAAGTCAGTGCAAGCTGAGTAGAAAATTAGTTGGAGCTAAGTAAAAGTCTATTCTAGTGTATGCCAAGCAAAATAGTGGATGTTGAGTGAAATTTAGTTGATGTCAAACACCGATAAAATTTAGTTTGTGCTAAATGATTTTACAGAGGATGCCGAGAAATGTAGTATGTGTCGAGCATTAGAAGCAAGTTATTACTGAGTAGTTGTATTATTTGAAAGATCATGAATTCAATGGATTTGAGCCGACAAGTTTATTTTCGTGGATTGTGTGAACTAGGAGGAAGATAAGATTGATGAGCTGGTGGCACAAAATTCAAGGTAAACCATTTTGAGGAAAATTCAAAGAAGATTGAAGGAGAAATCTATAGAAGAGATATGAAATGAGGGGTAGATTCATTGTATCCTACCTAATATGTCCTAACCCTAATTTTGATGATGGAGAATGAATGACAAAAGATCTTAATTTCTTATTTATAGGGATGGATACTTAGAAGCAAGGGTTGTCATGTGCGAGAACATAAGGAAGACAAGGAGTCAATGGATTTTCTTCATCAAGTGACCTAAGAGAAAAGTCTACATTGGCATGTTAAGCAAGAAGTATTAAGGGAATGAATGCTTGAAGGGCGAACAAGCTATTAGAGGTAAAATGTGTGAAGACCAAGCAAAATGGAGGACTAAAAAAAAGATCTGTAATTTGCAAATGGGTTTGTAAGTTGTTATCAAATCAAACCTTACTGTTACTCTCTAATAATTGTATCAATCTAAGGTAAATTCTTTGGATTAAGGTTAACCTAACTATCATTTGTAAAACCTTAAACTAGGTGATATTCCAAGTGAATGGTCTAAAGTCCTCTAACAAGGCTCACTTTGAATGAGGTCACGTTTAATAGTGTTTATTGTAACCTGTAATAGGGTTGGCCTTTCACAAGGAATCACTTTAGAAGAGTGAAAAAGAGTAGCATATTACTGGTGGTTTTTCCTAAATTGGGTTTCCATGTAAATCATTTTGTCAAATGCATTGTTGAATCTGTTATGTTTCATGTTTACATTTCTACAAATTGATTTGACAGTAACCTACATGTTTTAAGTGATTACATAATCCTATGGATGCATGAATGATGATAAATGTTTTATGGGTTCACTGAGCTATGAAAAGTTTTATTTATACATCTGGACCTTGGATAATTGATTCACCCCTCCCCGCCCCCCACACCCCCTCCGGTCCGTGTTATTCTAAAAGTATTCCAATAGTTACTACCTTGTTATCTAAATAAATTGATGTGAATGTCAAGCCTTTTGGTAATTATGAGTTATTCATGATCAAAGTGATGATGCAAACTAAAGTACCCAAGATGGATAGAAAGAGGAAAAAGATGATTGGTTATCTTGAGGGAAAACTTGGTAAAGGACCCTTGTAAATATCAAAAAGCAAGGGAGAAGAAGAAGAATCTAAATAAGAAGAGAAAGAATCCAAGGGGAAAAAACTAGTGATTACCGAGCCCAAGGCAATAAAACATAAGAAAATTGTGATAGTGGATCTCAAGGTGAAAAGGGAATTAAAGAATATGTGAAGAAGATTGTTACCCCTCTTATCTCTGAACCTAAAAGAAGGATAGTCACATGAAAAGGATCCAAAGAAGCACTACCTATAGCTGCTAAAACAAAGAAAAGAATAGTAAAAGGATCCAAGCCAAGTAAGGGAAAAGATACACCAAAGAAAAAGCAAGTTGCAAAAGGGGCCAAGAAGAGTCCAAAGAAGAAGCTGAGAAGGAAATTAGTCACCATGCATGATGATGAGGAAGATGAAGGTGAGAAAACCAAATCTGATGATTAGAGAAAACTTCAGATTGTTCCCAGACAACCACCCATGAATATTGATCAGGTATGTGTGAACATTAGAAATTCATCAGGACTAATAAGCTTCAAACAAATTCATTATGATTCTTTAGATGAGGATAATTAAGATAATTTTTAAAAAGCTATGATAGATATTATGACAAAATATAAGTATACGCCTATAGAATTAGGCAAAGGCATTCCTAAAGACTTGTACAATAAATTGGATGCAAAATGGAAGCAGGCATTTCCTATAGAGAGGAAAATAAGAGAGGTTAAATTAGCCCAAAAAATGCCAGACTTAGGTAAGATCCATATGTTTATTTCCCTAAGAGATTTTGTGAAGAAATTTGTACCAAAGACAAAGGCCTACAAAATTTTAAAGAATAAAGTTGAAGATGTTGTACAAGAAAGTGTTTTGATATGGAATAATGCATTTGGGTTGTTGATTCCAACAAAATCAAAAGAGAAAGAAGAAGAAGGTAAAGATGCAATAGAACTAGATAATCAGGAAGATTATGATGCACTAGACAATTTGGTAGAGACAATCAATAGAAAGGAAGAGGAGAGTGAACAACAAGACGTCTTGAAAATATCCATGAAGAGAAGCAACATAATCTAAAAATTTTGGCTAAGGAAGAACTAAGAAGTGTAACATTTCAAAGCTTAGACACTCCTCTTCCATGCACCAATCCAATATTAATACAAATTTAGGACTACTCACAAATTGATAGTGCACTAGCTGTAAATACCCTAACTAATAATTTTCAAATTACATTAGTTGCAGTTGATAATAAGAGTCAACAAGATGTTAGTGTCAAGGAGTAGGGAAATTTTTTAAATAATGATGAAATATCCCCCTGGTATGGATAATCTTTTTATTTATAGTGACAAAGGAGATAAATAGGGTCAAGAAGATCAATCTACAACTACTACCTCAAGATCTCATATTGAGGGAACAAAGGAGGTTGAAATGATCAAATCTTGCAAAGACAGAGAATCCAAAGGAGCAAGAGGCTATCCAAACCCTCATATAGTTCCAAGTGTTGTTCCTATATCTAATAGAGCATCAATTATTATACTTGTCCAATAGGTTATACCTACTCAATAGGAGAGCACATCTACAGGACAATAAATACCAAGACCAAGTATTGAAGGGATACAATTGCATATCACACTGTCAAGTGTTAGCACACCAAGATCACAATTAGTTGAGAAGAAATTTGAGTCACCTAAGACTCTAGTGACATTAGATGAGGTCATTACACTTCCCAAATATAACCCTAACTTAATGACACTTGAACAAATGCAAGTTTTATAAGAGTTGTTGAGCTAGAAGACAAAGAAAGAGAAACTAAAAAGAGATTTCAAGAAAAAAAATGTATTACATGATATCAAGGACATTTTTCATAGATGCATTTGAGATTCACAATGTAAATGAGAAGGAACATATTTTGGCACAGTTAGTTCATATTGTTGAGTAAGTTAATAATGAGAATATAGAGACCAATGAGAAATTGATGAAATATTTTCAAAAAAAGTTTGAGCACAAAATTTTAGAGAAAGCCTCAACAAGAATTGCAATAAAAGAGGTTGAACTTTGTAACCTTGTAAAAATTTGAGAAGGAGTTTTGTAGAATATTCATTCTTTGTATATAAATCTTTGTGATGTTGAATTCTTCACAACAAAGAATATATAATCAATTGATAATTTGCAAGTAGATGTGAAGGCATGTGTACATTCTTTGAGCAATGATGTATTTCCAAGCTCTCATCAATTTAATAAATTAACTTTTTCTCAAGGAACTTTAGCTTAGTTGATGGCTAAAGATGGTAGCATTAGATCCAAATTCATTTTTATTCAAACCGTCTTGCTACCTCTTTTGGAGGTCATGAAGAGAAAATTGTCAGCTACAAAGAACATAGTCAAGAGAGATCTACATCTCTATATTGTAGAAAGTTTAGTTGACCTAGAAACTCAGCTAGAAATCCAAATCGAAGTTATGGAATCTATATGATTGTTGGTAAACAGATTTGTCACAGTAGAATTGGCCCAACGGAGTGTGTGGAAAATCATTCACAACATTTGGATAGGCCCTTGATATGCGGCCTTCCTCTGCATTTAGAGGGGCAGCTCCCTCGTATGATATAATTTTGAAGCTTTTTAAATAGATATAAAATTAAAATTGAAAGGGGAGAAAGCTCATGATGACGAATGCACCACACGACTTCAAGGCTTTCCCAAAATACTAACTTAAAACCGCTAATAACAACAATCAAGATCTACGCTTGAAAACTATTACTAGCACAATGCTGATCCACAAATTCATAAACATCTACACCATACCATGAGAATGCTCACTACAAAGAGAATCAACATTTGTAACAATTTAGATTCAAAAGGAGGGAACTCAAACTGCACATTCCTTTACTTTCTTGCACCAAGAACTTAAGAGGAATTTCTTATTATAAAGACAAAATCTGTACATACTTTCCAAATATCATCTTTTAATCAAAATTTCAGCATAGTGTTCCCTTATTCTCCAGCCCAAAAAAGTCCCTTTACAAAGCCCAAAAGAGCCCTTATATAGACACAGAGGTTAATAAATACCCCTCTATGGTTAGTAACTACCTCCCAAATACGTGATTTGGGTGAGGTTGATTAACCTCAATAAAATTAACCCAGCGTGACCTAAAACTTGGACCTTAGACCAAAAATCTTCAACCTCGCACTGTACTCCTTATTTACTTTTCAAAGTGGTGAACTGACTATTCTATCAAAAAGATTTGCCAACATTACATTTGATTGGAAATGACCATGTTTCCATTCACAAGAAACAAGGATGCTAATCTGAATGGATTACTTAAAGTTGGAGGTAAACTCTGTAACGCTCCTTGAGTTATGGGTCAAGAATGAGCATTTCATTTGGTCGAGCATTTTTTTAACACTTTACATGCCTTGTCCATGTTCTCCACTTTTCTATTTAGGCATTACATCGAACAAGTCAAGCGCAGTCTCATGTATGCTTACATCCTCCATAACATGTCCATGAATTTTAAAATGAAGCATTAAAATTCTCTTCCATTGAAGGTAGTCAACCATTTTGAAGGTTCTCTTATTCTCTGGAATTTTTACATAGTCTGAAGAAACAAGAAGTATATTTTCTGGCTTCAAGTCAATATGAATGAGATGCAACTCGAGCATATATGCAACAGAGTCCAAAAGTTGTTGAGCAAACTCCCGGACTAGATCAACAGGAAATGGATGATATTTGTTTTTGCATAGAAAATCGAATAAGCTTGGTCTGAGCCTCTCACAAACAATACAAATGTGGTTCTGAAAGTCAAACCAATTCTGTATCTCCACGCATCTAGAACTACTCTTATCATGCTTTGAAAGGACATTTAAAACATTAATTTCAACCATTGCTACATCACGATATTTCCACATTTTGCATACATGTCAACAAAGGTGCTTCCCACAAAGATATCTGAATGTAATCCAGATCTGATAACATCTTCAGTGAACCTGTTTGCCATGTTCTAAATTTGCTAAGTTAGAATAAGCCGAGAGAACAATGGCCGATGTATTATTGTCTAGCTTCAAACCAGATGAAAGCATTTGGCCAAATAGCTCTAGGCTCTCATCAAAACATGGTTCTATGCATATCCTGCAAGCACTATGTTCCATACAAAAAGTGTACACTTGGGCATTCTTTGAAAGAATTTATAAGCATCTTGACATTACCATTCTGTGCAAAACCTGCGACCATAGATGTTCGACAATCATAGTGTTCCATGGGACCACATTTCGTTCAAGCATTTTGTTGAATAGCTCTTGTGCATCTTCCACATTGCCACATTTTATATACATGTCGACAAGGGCACTCCCTATGAAGAGATTAGGTAGAAATCCTTTATAATTATCTCTTGATGAATCTCTTTGCCATGTTCCAAAGCTCTCAAGTCCACACAGGCATTTCTTTGAGGGATTTTATCAAACACATCTCATGTAGCATCTACCATTTTACTAGGCATTATGAAATCTTTGTCCCCACTACAACTTTATAAATCTCTCCTTCAAATGCATAGTGAAGAGGTGTCATGCCATTTCTGTCCTGAGCAGTCACTGAAGCACCACGGTCAAGAAGCAGCTCACATGCATCTACATCTCCTTTCTCTGAAGCTGTGTGAAGAGCAGTCTTCCATTTCTCATCTTTGTAAATCTGAACCTCTGAGTTGTAGCAGAACCCATGAAGTGTATAATATCCTCTTCTTTTGTTACAATTTAAATCATGCCCGATAGCATTTCTTTGATTGAATCCTTGCTGTTATACTTCATATCTCTTTCTTTCTCGAGTGTTTTTCCTCCTCTTTGATAATGCCATTGAATCACAACTGCCACTTTGTTTTAAAACTTACATGTGACACAGGTTAAAAACTGCCTCATAGAGGTTAAGAAATACACATTTTTGGAGGTTATCATTAACCTTTTGAGAGGTTAATGGTTAGGAAAAATTTATTTTTGAACGTTATCATTAACCTATTGGGAGGTTAGGAAAAACACGTTTGGAGTGGCGATCATTAACCTTTAATTACTTGAAGCTCAGGAGTTGGATTTCAGCGATCTCAAGTGCTGTGCGGAACTGCTAATGAGCAGGAGACATGGAGGCTTAAAGACTCACAAAATTCAAAGATAGAATGGCCAATTTAAGGTTTAAAATTGGGCAAGTTTTAAATATTAACCATGGCTCACGAAATTGAAACAAAATTTTATAGCCGGGCAACAATGATCAAGATGGAATCATGGATTAGAGTAATTTTACAAAATCACAAATCATTTTTGGATAAGTACAATTTGACCCCTACAAACCCCAAGCCATAAGTGTCAAAAACAAGGGGAAAATAATACTCATGAAAATAACTACATGGGGGAAATTCATACCACAAAAGGGACATATGAGCTATCAAAAGGAAATATTGGATATCACAAAGCAAACACTGGCACAAATCAAATATCAAAGGTAAGAATTTTCAATTTTGGAGAGTCATGTACATATGTTGTATATAGTGAAGTCCTTTTGGAGACCAAATCACAGTCTAAGGGGGAGTGCTACTTTTGTAATTTTGAATGGAATGCTAAGTCGTGAAAAAGTTTTTTTTCCACTAATATCAAAATGGGGTGTTGTTACTCTCTATGCCATGTTTCCTATTAGTGTCCAATACTTAGTGATTTTCTAGGCAGAGTTGGTTGGTCATCACTACATCCAAGCCACCTAATGAGGATCAAGTATTTCATGGACTTGTTTATATTTCATTACAAACCAAGAAAGTCTAACATTGTCAAGAACCCCAGTATATACCAAGTCATATTATATGTTGAGTAAAGACAAGGAAGCTAAGAAAAGAAGAGATGGTATATTCTAAGTGAGTCACTTACTGTCGAGTATACAAAAGTCAAGGAACAACATGAATATCAATTATGATCAAGCATAGAAATATTAAAGTGTTGAGTAAACCACTTTTAACATATATGTTTGTGATGGCATAAGCACTTATGTAACTCATTTTGGATGACTTCTATGTGAGCTTTTTTGGGTTGTGGAAACAACTAAGGAGCCAATTACATGTTTTTTCAGAGGACATCAATCCCTAGGAAGGAAGAGTAACCAATCAAAAAATTAGAGGGACTAAGTGGAAAAAGGGAGAACTTTGGATCATTGATCATGATCTAGAACCTTCTCTAGTTATCTATTTAAGAAAACATCAAGCCCTAAATCATAAGGATGATCTTATATGTGGGAGAAGGTCAAGGATACATAAATGAAGGCTATATTTGATGATCAAAAGCAAAGATTGGATAGAGAAACCTAGCAGTGAAGGGAAGAAAAAAGTATATTAGATTAGGAGATCAAATAAAACAAGGAAAGAGAATATTTGTAACCTAGAAACAAAATTCTAATTGATGGATTAGCTACTAAGACATTCTAACAAGTAGATCAGGTTAAATCTCTTAGTAGAGTGGTTTTAATAGACCTATTTAAATCTCCTAAAAAAGTTCTTACATAGTTATAAGTTTAAACCCTATAATAGAGATAGATTGAATAAGTCTTGAAAGCTCATAACAAGGAAGACACCTCATAAGGTAGATCACTGAAAGTGATCAAACATTGTAGCCTTAACAAACACACTTTATTGTTGTAGTAGTGAATATTTATGGGTGTCATACCCACCCCAGTTTTACCTTCACCTTGGAGGGTTTCCTAGTAACCAAATATTTTTGTTATGTGTTTATATTTATTTTTATGTTGATGGATGTGATGTATACCTAGATCTATTTCAGTTTTAATATTTATGGTTATAAGGTACATGATTTAGATATGAGAATAGTTAATGTTGAATTTACTTTGTTGGTGTTTTGAAACTACCAAGCAACAAAGTACCTAATACTAGGGTTCTAACTATAAGTCTTGGTCTAAGGGCTAGCTAGCTCTTATATTCAACTTAAGAAATCTTCAGATATGGATCCAACATTAACAAAATCATGGGGATTCTCTATTCTTTAAGCTCTGCAAAGCTTAGGGGGGTGCACCTTAGGGATAAAAGGCTTAATACTTGATATTGTCTTCACACTTCACTCATTCATTGATATTTTTTATTATCCCTTATAGCATAAAATGATCATAATTCTTCTAAATTTTACAAATAATCCTTTATTGTAACAACTAGCAATGACATACATAGGATTATTGCAAATAAGTGTTGACCAAGAATTAAATTATTCATACATGAAAGTAAAAATTGATTTGATTTTGAAGTTTTGCTTCATGCAACTTAATGATTTATTCAACATGTAACTGAATAAATTATCAGTACCCTATCCATTGGCATTCGAAGTCTACCCAGTAATTTTGACCTAATTAATTGCCTTAAAATCAATTATATCAGTAATTAACCCTAAACTCCATTCTTATGAATATCCCTCTTATATAATTGGAAATCCTATCAATTTAATGAATTATTTACTTCATTCCTCAAATTAAAAGCAACAAAAATTTGATAAACCTATCCTAGTTGCATTAAATTGCATAGACCTTGGTCATACACTCTAAACATAACCAACACATAAAAACACAAATGAAATTTATAGAAAACAAATATGGAAAAACATTCCCTTTGTATTAATTTTCTCTGAAAATTATAGAGTGCTGATGTAAATTCATAATAACTCAACACAAGACAACGTGATCTTTCAATGTTCAATGTATTCTCAAATTTTTAGAGATAGATACATTACAAAACTAACACTAAGACTATTTGGACCGACTGTAAAAATATCATAAGACTCAAATTATACAGAACTCAAAACCTTTCTCTAGCCTTGGGATCTCATTTATAGAGTATGAGATGCAACAAGCTTCAGGCCTAGATAAGAAGGACAACTATCCTTAAGACAAAAGAAAAAGAAAAGGACAAAAGGTCATTGTCACAACAAGAAAAAAATTTGTACTCCCTTGCTTTCTTGCAACAGAATGACTCTATCATGAATCTTCTTGTGGTGGGGCCATTTTTGTTGCAACTTCTTGTTGTTGAGAGGCATCATGTGATGATTTCTTTGGATGCATTTTTTGGTCCTTCAATTGTGTGACCACTTGAGGTGCATTTGATGTAATAGGTTTGGATATTTGAAAATTGATTACAACTCATTATTCTCCCTCTAGGTCATCAGATTGAACCATCATATCCAGAATTACAACTGGAAATTCTTTTTTTAGGTCACCAACTTGCATAACCATTTCCATTTTTAAAGTTAGTTTCTCCTCTTTTTTTCCTCTATTTGAACAAGGGCATCAATTATCTGTAACTTATTTAGGTCTACACTATCTTCATTAGTTTCTTCATATATCAACTAATTTGTTTGAGTTGGATCAGACATCTACTTATTGAAAAGTGAATCATTTGGCAAGTTTAAGTTCAATATCTCTTGTTGTTTCTTCGAGATATCTTTTCCTAATTTCTCAATTTCATCAAAATCCTTTTTGAAAGAATCAAAGAAAATATGAACCATCACAACTTCCTTAGTTTTCTTGCTAAACCATATATGATCTTTCTCATTTATGACTTTATTTAATCTAATACATATCAAATCATCTAATTCCTTAGCCCATTCTTCTTTATCCTTTAATTTATCTATAACCTTAAGTGCATGAGGGAAAAGCCAAAAACTTTTATCAAGACATTTTGAAAAACAATTAATAATTCTCCTCTATAGCACAATCCTCTTATTATCAAAGTTAGAAAGGTTATCAGTCATATCATTTTTTTCTACTTATTCACAAGAAAGACTAATAACTGAACACCATAAAATAGTAATGTCACTATCCCTACTATTCCATTTGTTCACAATTGGCTTCAAAGTGGCTTCATTACTTTAAGCTCATTTCAAACATCCATTAATTTTGACAATTTCTCATAAAATATAGGCCAACCTATCCTATCTAGTAGATAGATAATTGTGTCTCTAATTTTGTTTTCATATTGAATACCCAATTCCACATATATTGACCATATTTTAGTTTTTCCTTCTTCAAACTCTTTAGTTTTGTACATTTGGGGTTCCTGTGGAGTATTTGGCATTTCTATAATGGGATTTGTGTTGAAAGGTGCAACTGGGGGATAAGGAAGATAAGTAATCCTTGGCTGACTAAATCCTTCCCTTGCTTTCCTTTTCCCTAGTTGTCTCTCCATTTGAGCAATCATTCCTTCCATCTGGTGTATCATATTCCATCTTTCTTCATATGCCTCCAACACATTTTTAAATTTAGCATTCAACTCTAGGAACCTATTTTTGTCTTTTGTAGGAACCAAAGCTCCAAAGTTTACCACTTCTTTAGTCATCTGAGAAAGCTTTTCACTATCTATCCCGTCCACTTTGTAAACCATGAGATTGCTTGTGCATTTAGAATATGAAACCTCTTGAATCCTATCTTTGTCTATTTTTTGGATGGATCACATTAGTAATGCCCGATGGTCATCACTATACTTTAATGCCTTATGGGAATGTAAGACTTCTTCCTTAGTCTTAAGCTAGGTTTCTTTTGCCTTCCTCAGTGTGTCAAAGATCATTGCATTGGCAATATACCATTCTAACATTAGGATGACTCCTAAATCTCTCAACAATTATCTTCCCCCTTTAGGTGTTATAATTAATCGACTAGCCAACCTATTTTCTATAGTAGTGGCCTTGTATGGATAAATTTGGGTCAAAATCTCCTTCTTTTCATTTAAAGTTTGCATGATCCTAACAAAATTATCCATAAGCATATCTATCTTTGTACACCATGTTTTTTTATTAGCAAGAGGATTATAATCTGGCTCAAAGACATTAATAAACTCAAGAACCTTGCTATATGCTTTCTTCTTTTCCTCTTTGACCTCTTATTCTTGTAATAAAAACTTGTTTCTAACTATATCTTTAGGAAAATAAACAATGTTCTTATGGGATTTGACTTTTTTTCTCTTGTTGAATATTTCATAAAAACCCTTTGGGTCTATAAAGTGAGAATGCATTTGAGCCATTTGATATTTTTCTAAAAACTTTTTTATGTGTCTCCATCCCTTCTTGACAAAAACAAAATTATGAATGATATTAATTTGAGGAAAGAATGTACGTTTGGATTTTCCCAATAATTCACTTTCTTCTAACAATCCTATCTGCTATAGGAGTTCAATAATCCCTACCTTTAAAGGAATCTGGTATGGTAGTACACGAGGTTTCCCAAGGAAACCATACACTCTTAATACTATGGAAACTGCATATGGGATGATATCTCCCCAATTATGACCTTCAATCCTTTGGTCTAATTAGTTATAATAATGATTGAGGTATTCTAGGACTATCTCTAGCTAATAAAATGCTCATCATGTAGTTAAAAAATTTGTCAAATCTTACAAAATTAGCATCTATGATCTCCCATGTTATATTAGCACTCCACAGTTGGATTGGTAATCTCTCTCCATCCTTCTCCAATTCCAACTTCATTTCTTTAGAGAAGAAAGTAACTCCTTTATACAAACATACACACATTAACATGGAGTACAAGAAGAATGGTTTATCAACTTTAGCCTTAGTTATACCCATTAATCCATTATGAATTTCTTCTACTAAAAGAGTAGAATTTTTTTTTTTAAAATAGAGCTTGTACCATATTGAAGTGTTTGAGAAATAATAAGAATAATGGATCCTTGAATGTGATCTTGTTCATCTATTTCAAAAAATTTCAAAAGATAGAAGTACAGTGCTTGAGCCTTGGGATTGAAACAATTCTTAAGCAATGGCTCTGGGTTAGAAGTAGTTACTAATGGTAGTGAACGTATCTTAAAAAAATGCTCTTGTAATGATCCTTCTCTTAGGTATACCCTTTGTGCATCATACCATACTTGCAAGTCTTCCTTATCAATCCTCTCATGCACTACATGATTAGGGTATAATTTGAAAACATCCCTAATCAACTCAGTTGAAACCCTAAAAATATTATTGTCTACATGATTTTTGAATATCCTTGTTATTGGATCATATTTCTTTGACATCATTACAAGTAGGTCATCATCAAAGAAAACACCTGGGACAATTAACTTACGAATGTCGAATTCCCATGCATTGTTTAGAGGGGTGTCAAGTTTTCTTTCTGAAAACATGTGTGAAATAATTTTAAACCTCCAACTAATGTTTGAGAATTTGCCAACCAATTTTCTTTTTCATAAAAACCCTTGTTGACCAATAACCTAGGGTTCATTGGTATCAATTCTTTTCCCCTAGAGAATTCATTTGTAGATTGTGGCATTTGTTCTAAGAAATCATCATGTACAACCCTTTGTTGGTAATTTAATTTTCCTAAGAAATCCCTTTGTGGTGGCATTTCAAAAATATTATCTTATAGTGACTGTGATTCATCAATTAACCAAAAGTTTTGATGCTTACCTAATTTTCCTATTTATTTTACTAAAAAATCCACTAGCATAAATTTGCAACTCTTAGAAAAATGCACTTTGAACTTTGATTATTTCCTTTCTCTAAGAATTCAGCAACCTTGGTGTTCAATAATGAGAAAATCAAAAATCTTATGGAAAATTTGCTCTCGCAAAAAGTTGCATTGATCAGAATTAATGCTTCTAACAATCATTTTCAAGTCATGTTACAAAATTTAAAACCTAGTTGTGCCACATATCACAATATCACATCCTTTCTTGCTTTTAAACTCTATTATCTCTATAATGTGGGGAAGCACCTATCGTTAATCTCCAAATGATTGACAATTCCACAAGATTTTTTTGTTTTAATCCATATCCAGTGAGATAGCACTAGTTTTCTAAGTTGTTCTGACAACATTCCAAGTTATTTTGAGATCTTTCTAGCTATTATGAAATCTTTCCTTTTTGTCGCCCACAAAAGAAATGACCTCACCAACTCAATGTAGCATCAAGGTGCTTCCCCACTTTCTTTAAAGTACTTTCATGTTCATAATGCAGAGAAGTACCTATCATCAATCTCCTCAAGCTATGATGGATAGGAAAGTTGCTCGATCTAACAGTGTTTCACAAGGCTAAATGGGACCCACAGGGATAGGTGTCATGATTGCACTTCCCTGCTTTCTCTAAAGTTTGATCATTTTCATACTGCAAGGAAGTGCCCATCATTGATCTTGTCTTCAATCAATGGTTGGGAACTAAACCATATCAAGGTTAAATATTTATAAAAAGAACACTTTTCTAGTTAACTTAGAGTAAAAGCCATGGTTAGAGGAATAAGGGATGTAGTAAAAGATTTTTGGGAAAAAGATTTTCAAAGATTTATGTAGAAATAATGAAATAAAGGTTTTCAAAGGGTATTTAGGGCTCACAAAAAAATTTCCATGTATTTTTTTAAAATCAAACCAATGCAACACAATTTTTGAAAACATAGGGCATAAATAATATTATGATGTCATGAAATTAGAGTTTTTATCTAGGGCAAACAAATTCTAACATACACAACCCATAATTTCAACGAGTCAACTGGTTTTTCACTGTAAAATTCAAAGATTTTTTGAATGTGAAAAAACAAGTTAATAATGAAGTGTGAAGTGTGAAGTGTAAAGAAAATATCAATTATTAAGCCTTTTGTTGCTAAGGTGCACCTGCCTAAGCTTTACAGAGCTTAAAGAGTAGAGAATCCCTGTGATTCTATTAATGTTGGATCTAGATCTAAAGATTCCTTAAGTTGAATATAAAAGGTAGGTAACCCTAAGACTAAGACTTATTCGTAGAATCTTGGTATTAGGTACTTTTTTTCTTGGTAGTTTTAAAATACAAAAAAAATGGTGACTCTAGTGGAGATTTGTCCAACACATGTTGTTGTGTAAAATGTACTATAGTCTCTAGTGTTGTTATTATATGTATATCTTCAGTTTCTATTACATCTTTTTCGTATTATATTAGACATTTATATTAAAAAAACTTAAGAATTAAAAAATATCCCAATACCATAGGAGCACACTGACGTATATTGTCCTTGTAAAACTGTCTTATCTACCAAGCAAGGGTTGCAGTTCCAAAAAGTCTTTCTAATTGACCCATTTTGTGTCAAATTTATTTTTCTTGTGATATTTTTCTCTGAGTCCAAAACTATTTCATATTATATATTTTCCATATTTAGGGTGGCGACTCGATCAAGGTTTTGAAGCTAGTGCATATTTACAAGTGATTTTGCAAATGGTTGACAAGAGAAAAACTACATGAGCCTTTACAAGAGCCAATCCAAAAGTACCATTATATATTGATTTACCTTAGATGGGTAGGGAAAATTAAAAAAAAAATAAAGTAGACCAAAGTCCTACTTGGAAACCTAGAGGTAGTGTGTTAGTGCATTCTCAATACTAGCCAGTGGTAGAGAGAGATTCTTCTTCCATGAATTATGAATCAGAAAACACTAGACTCTTAGGAGGAATGTTCAACACCCCATTATAGGAAGAAATAGTATATCATGATAAGAATGTGTCTTAAGTAGGGGATGTGCTTTGTAGACTGGATGTGATAAAAGAAATGAACCATAGACTAGGATATAGAAATGCTATGGATACTATTTTTAATCCTAGGTAGGTTCCATATGCAGAAACAAACCTCATAGATCTAGATGATCTAGCTGATTTAGAAGTAGCTTCTAAAGATCCAAAAGAATTATATTTAGAAATATAAGTTCATAAGAAGTTGGTTGCAAAAGAAGATTCCAAACAAATTCATTTGGATAAGGAGAAAGAGAAAGCCACCATGAATGCTTTCATTTAGAGAGATAACCTCCTAAGAAGGATGGCAATTTTGAAAGAGAAAAATAAGAGATTAGAAGAAAGAACTTATGTTTTTTATCCTAATATCTTTGGAGATATGGATAGTCTAAAGTATAAGGTTCATGAACAAGAAAAACTCCTGATTCAAAGAGAAGGACTTGGTATATCTCAAGTCTAGCCCTACAAGCTTATTGAGCTAGAGCTTATAGATTTGAATTTGAAACACACCATTGATAAAGGAAAACAAAAGGTTGTAGGGATTCAAATCAATGAACCTCAAGTTATCCAAAAAAAGTTTACAAATCCTTCTGTGTATAAATTAGATTAGGATTTAGAAAATGCTAAAAAAGAGAGGCAAGATTTAGCTAAGGAGCTTGAGAAAGTAGAAAATGAAGCACATATAGTAGAAACTAGGAGAAAACTCTAGTTCATTAAATCCAATTATTCTTTAGCTTCATGGCCTAATATGTCCACTTAAGCTATAACTTATATTACCACTTGAGGACCAATAGTCCCAAGCCAAAATGTGTCTCACTCAGCCCCTACCTCATCCTCTACCACCAATACTCAAATCCCTATCATTCAACAAATACAACAACCTCAAAGTCTTGTCGAAAATAAAGAAAATGTAGTAGGTGCATCAAATACTATTGGTTTTCAGAAATGACCCATATAAATAAAGAGGTATAGATAGATGTCATTACTAGGTATCCCTAGGTTTCCACATCCTATCTCCTTTGATTTAAGAGATAAAGTTGTAAAGCTTTCAGGAAATAATGCTATCACTAGTGAATAATGTTAGAAACAATAGTCCACCAAGATAACTAGGGGGGGAGGGGTGGGTGAATTAGTTATCCAATAATTAAAACATTTATCAACCCTAAATAATCTTATCCATTCAACCAAAGTAAACAACAACCATAACAAAATGCACGTAGAAAATTACACTAGATATGTTAAGTTGGGAAACCCTTGATCAGAGGGAAAGCCTCGGTGGGAGTGATGCCCACAAGATGATGCACAAAAATAAATATTCCTTGTTAGAGGGTGGACCCTATTAGGAGTTTGTTATAACATTTAGTACATAGAGTCCCTATTAGGAGACTTTGAATCCCTATTAGGAGATTCCAACCCTGTAAGGAGTTGTAGTATAATGTATGCAAGAAGAGCCCACTAACTAAACATGAAATTTCAATTACAAGAAGAGCTCACTACCCAAACGAGTAATTTACTATTAAGTTTCTCTTTCATATGCTTTGTCAAATAATCCAATCACTATCAGACCTTGCAGACTAGGTCACAAACCTCGGATCCAAGTATCCAACTTCATATCACTTAATAAAACCTCAGCAATGAAGTTTCCTTTACTTTTGCTCTACTCTACTCAACTTCATATTTCTCTTTCTGAGTTGCTTACAAATAACTTCCCTTCAATACTCATGATAAAGGAAAGTGTCCTTCCTTTATACTGAATCCATAAAAAAATTCCCCGAGTCAGTTGTTACACCTTCCAATTAATTATTATAGGACCACATTAAGAACAAGTTACATTTAGCGATAACATTAATCTTTCACCTTGCAACTTAAATAAGTTTCCATACACGCAATATTATGATGAGTGAGCTTAGTTATGTCATCATCAACATGTCTTTTTCACATCCTCAACCTTGCTTCACAAAATAACAATTCTGCTAAGAGATATAACAAGTTTACTAGAACATGCCTCTGTAAACTCTATCTCAGAACATACATCACCAGAATTTGCATAACTTCTTCCAAACTTAACATTTCTTCACCCAATGTTAATTGCATATACTAGACCCTTAGAAGTATCTCCCATAACCTTGGATAGTGAGAATACTCAACTACTCATCTATACCAACTTGATCTTTCCATTGTTCTTCTGTTAGATACCACAAAAGACTGCTTTGTTGACATCAATGAAAAACTCAGTCATGAATGTAACATATCATCATCTACAATATTACCTCATAGGAATACCATCAAAATTCATTATTCCAATGATCTCCCCCTTTGGCATTGATGGAAACATTGATGAAAAACATCTAGTTCCAAGAATACCAATAGTTAAAGATTATTAATCTTTCTTTTCAAATCCTCTTCATCAATCATTCTCCCTCATTGATATACCTCAATGTGCTTTACATCAAACTATCATTCCATGTTTTACTTCTTTAGAACATGTTTTACTTCTTCTTACTTTTTTTTCATGCTAATCTTCTCCCCCATTGACATCAATGTCAAAGGCTTCAGCAACCAACAAACTTAACAACAATATAATCTTACTAGCTCAAGTGTCCAAAGACACTATTCAAAAATAACATCCATCAAGAGACTTAGATGCCTCTATCCATCATAGATACTCCCCCATATAAGAAGCATCAACATTTAGTCTAGGCAAATAATAGTTCTTTGTTACATTAGACTTATGCACTCTTGCATCATCTACTCTAATGTAGGAAGGGGAATAACCCCTAGCATACCTTGTAAATACTCAAAAGTCTCTTTGGGAAGAGGCTTAGTGAACATATCTAGAATGTTCTCTTTGATGCTCACATACTCTAGTCTAATTTCCTTTTCTATAACTTTCTCTCTCAACATGTGATACATGATAGAAAAGTGCTTGGTCTTCAAATGCAACACTAGATTCTTAATCATATTTACTGTGCTTGTCTTTTCACAATATATGACAATATGTTAACTAATTTCTATCCTTATGTCCTTCAACATCTGCTTCATTCAAACAACTTGATTGCAATTTTTTGATGTTGCAACACATTCTACTTCTACTATACTTTGTGAGGTACAGTCCTACAAGTCATGCTTAGCCAAGAAACCAATCTTCTTCCAAGAAAGAAGGCTCCATCATTGGTGCTCTTTCTGTCATCCATATTGCCTACCTAATCAATAACAATACAAGCACTTAGAGTGAAATCATTAGATCTTTCATACCACAATATGAACTCTGGTGTTCCTTTCAAGTATCTAAATATCCTTTTGACTACTGCATAATGTGCTTCTTTGGGATCAGCTTGGAATCTTGCAACAATTCGAAATGCATTTTCTATATCCAGCCTTGTGTAAGTCAAATATTCCAAACCTCCAATCACAAATCTATACTTCTTCTACTCAATGGTAGGTGTCTCACCTTTTGTACATAACTTGTGTCCAGTTACCATAGGTGTTCCAGTAGGTTTACATGTTTCCAAACCAAACCTTTTCACTAAATCCTTCAAATACTTAGTCTAAGAAATAAAAATTCCTTCTTTATCCTATATAATTTGTAACCCTAGAAAATATTTCATTTCTCCTATCATACTCATTTCAAATTCCTTCTTCATTTATTTTGCAAAATTATCACTTCCATCATCATTTCCTCCAAATATGATATCATCAAAAAATATTACTAAAATCATTAATCCATCATAAATTTCTTTCCAATACAGATTACTACCTACCATACTTTTCTATATCCAAGCTTTGTCAAATTCTTGCCCAACCTTGCATATTAGGTTGTGGGTGCTTGCTTCAAGCCATACAATGCTTTCTTTAATTTGCATACTATGTCCTTGTCATCTATTAATGGACAACCTTCAAGCTTCTCTATGTACATTTCTTCTTCAAGTTCTCCATTTAGAAATGCTGACTTGACATCTATTTGACACACTTTGAATTTTTTATATGTTGCATATGTTAAGAATAACCTTAGTGCTTCAATTCTAGCCACATGAGCATAGGTCTCATCATATTTTATTTCTTCTTGTGGTGAGTAACCTTTACATACCAATGTTGCTTTATTCCTTACAATTCACCTTGTTCATTCATCTTGTTTTTGAATAATTATATATTTCCTATCATATTCTTATTTTCTAGTCTAGGGATCAATTTCCATGTCTCATTCTTTACTATCCAATCCAATTCCTCTTTCATAGCTTGCTTCCAATAGTCATCTTTACATTCTTCATCTACTTTCTTAGGTTCAACTTGAGATATCAAACATAGTTCTTTATTGACTCTATTTCTTGTTGTCACACCTTTATCTCTACTTCCAATGATCTGCTCGGGTGGATGATTGTTTGTCATATTCTTTCCCAAAGTAGGAGTTGTTATCTCAACTCTTGGCTCTACTAAAGGTTTTGAGCTTTATTCCTACCTTGGCTCTCCTTCATTCTACAAATCATTGTTAGTCTCAAGAAATACTTCATCATTCCTTGTTTTAGTAACAACATCATCATCTGAATTGTAATCAACTATTCTCTCTTCTATCCTAAATTTGTCATCAACTCTCACATTTTTACTTTCCATAATATTCACCAAAATCATCTCTTCTATTACTTCATCTCCATTAGCCACTCTAGGCTCATTATCATAGTCATTCAAGAATCTTTCCATACTTGCTTTAAATTCTTCAAATTGACCAAAAAGAAAACTCTTTCTAGTTTTCCTTAATCTCTTAGGACATATGGAAAAAAAAAAAAAAAAAATTCTTTACATGTCCAATAGACAACATTTTTCATACCTTCCTTTATCTTTATGTCGTCTTTAGATCTAGATCTATCTTTTCTTGAGCTTCTACTCTTTTGTATACAACATAAGGATTTTGGATCTGAAAACTCAATTCTCTGTTCCTTACACAAATTTGATAACTCGCCAAGAATTTCCACTATTTGAGTGTTGAAATTTCCTCTATCATATGTAGGACTATCTTTCCTAAACATGCTTGCCATGGATCTCCCCAAGTTGTTAAGCTTTATCTTCAAGGACTTGATGCTCTGATACCAATTATTAGAAATAATAGTCCACGAAGATAACTAAGGGAGGGGGGTGAATCAGTTATCCAACAATTAAAACATTTATCAACCTTAAATAATCTTATCTATTCAACCAAAGTAAATAGAAACTATAACAAGATGCACATAGACAATTACACTAGATATGTTAACTAGGGAAAGCATTGATCAAAGGGAAAACCTCGGTGGGAATGATGCCCACAAGATGGTGTACTAATATAAATATTCCTTCTTAGATGATGGACCCTATTAGGATTCTATTACAACATTTAGTACATAGAGTCCTTTTTAGGAGACTTTGAATCCCTATTAGGAGATTCCAATCCTATTAGGAGTTGTGCCAACCTTATTAAGAGTTGTAGTACAATGTATGCAAGAAAAGTCCACTGCTCAAACAGACAATTTCAATTACAAGAAGAGCTCATTTCCCAAACAAGTAATTTACTATTAAGTTCCTCTTTCCTCTATTTTTTCAACCAAATCAATCACTATCAGACCTTGTATACTAGGTCACAAACTATAGATCCAAGTATCCAACTTCAAACCATTTAATAAAACCTCGGCAATGAAGTTTTCTTCACTTTCGCTCTGCTCTTCGCAACTTCTTATTCCACTCTCTGAGCTACTTACAAATCACTTCTCTTCAATACTCATGATAAAGGAAAATATCCTTCCTTTATACCAAATCCATAAAATAATTTCATGAGTTAGCTATTATACCTTCTCAATTAATTATTATAAGACCACATTAAGAACATGTTACACTTAGCAATAACATTAATCTTTTGCCTTGCAACTTAAATAAATTTCTATACACACAATATTATGACAAGCAAGCTTAGTTACATCAACATCAATATGTCTTCTTCACATCCTCAACCTCAATCCTCAAAATAACAATTTTGCTAAGATATATAATAAGTTTACCAAAACATGCCTCTGTAAACTCTATCTAAGAACAAACATCACCAAAACTTGCATAACTTCTTCCAGACTTAACATTTCTTCACCCAACATTAATTTCATATACTAGATACTTAGAAGTATCTCCCATTACCTTGGATAGTGAGAATAATCAACTAGCTATCCATACCAACTTGATCTTCCACTATTATTTTGTCAAATACCACAAAAGGCTACTATGTTGACATCAATGAAAAACTTAGTCATGAATGTAACATATCATCATATACAATATTCCCTCATAGGAATATCATCAAAATTCATGCTTCCAACAAAGAACACCAAAGAACATTTGTAGATATAATCAATGATTATGAAGTGGAACATGAAGATGTGGTTACAAAGTCTTTTTTGCGTTCACTTAATGAAGGTGCTAGGGATTGGCTTAGGAGGTTGCCAAATGAAATCATTAGTTCATAGAATGACTTGGAAACATATTTCAAGGAATAATATGAAGATAATACTAATGTTGGTTTCATGTTTAAAACACTTTGAACAATATAAATAACCCTAATGAGTCCACATTTGATTTCAATGTGAGCTTTCACAAAGGGATGTACAAGCTTTTTCAAGTAATGAGGTTAGGAAAAGATGTGTGTCTTACTAAGTATTTTAATGCATTTGATAGTAAGATATCATATACCTTAAGAGACAAGGATTCTAAGACCTTAAGAGATGCCTACAAGATGGCAGTGAATATTGAAAACAATAGAAAGTAAGCTTGTAAGAAGGGATGATCCTAAATTGTTCGATCCAAGGAACAATAAGAAAGAAAGTGATTAAAATTTTGCAAGAAATGAACTTGAGAGGATACCATGGGTCAAGTGTTAAATTTGCTAAAGAATATGACTCCATCATAAGCAAATAATGTAAATAAGTAGAATAATGATGATAAGCCTCAATTCAATAACCACTATAATAGGAAGCCTAGAATACAAAATTATCCATATACCACTCAATGGAAAGATGGAAATCCTATCCCTAACCATGCTCAAAATACTATAGATAAAGGTACCCTTAATCCTCTGCAAAGAAATTTTGTCAATATGATAGATGATGTACCATGGTGTGTTGTATGCCAGTCTCCTCATTCCTCTAATTATTGTACATTATCCCAATCATTTATTGCAAGTCAACATGTGCAAAATGAGGAGGGAGAAGAAAAAAATGGTCATGAGGATGTAAGTTGTAATATGGTAAATTTATGTGATGATTATGATGATTCTAATTTAGAAGAACCTAAAAAATATGTTGTTGATCAGAGAAATGTTTACCAATTACATCATTAGTAAGTGTTTTAAAATAATGAAGATTATGATGAAGACAAGGTATGTGCTATATCTTCAAGTGTTGGTCACATAAATTTGAGAAAACCTTATAAGGAATAAATTGATAGAATTACAATAGAGATGATATCTCAAGTACGCAGTAATTACAATCTGAGAAATAGAACTATTAATAATGATACTGAGAAGGCATCCAACATCTTCATTAAGGACACCACTCACAAGATGGATGAGCCTCTGAAAGTATAAGGTACCATGATAGTTAAGCTAAAAGATAGTAAGAACAAGAAGTGGGAGCCTAGGAAGAAGGTGAAATTTCAAATAGTGGAAACAATTAAAGCCACTATTCAGGAAAAGAAGTTAGAATCTGACCCCACCAAGCAAGTAGCAATGCCTACTATTCAAACACTCTCAAATCTAGGTATTTTTATGAAACCTATTGTTTATGATTTTATTGATAAGATATCTATGTTGTCTCAAATAACTTTTAAAGATCCTTTGTTTGAATTATTTATAATAAAGGAGCATAAGAATAAGGTTTTCTCTTGGTTGGGTGGGATAGGTAATAGAAATATTATTGAGCAAAAAGATATACAAAAAACCCTAATTATAGTAAAAGATAATGTAATCATGGCACAAATACCTCAAATGTATCTAGACAACTCATATGTAGCCTATATGAAAGATATTGATCCTTTTTTCCTTAGTCTAGTTATAAATGGTCAAACCTTGAAGAATTGTATGATAGATTCGGGAGCATCTGATGCCATAATGCCATTCAAAGTTATTGAAGCCCTTGGCCTAGAAGTAGACACCAAACAAGGTAGATTTAGGTCCATGGATGCAAGGGAAGTTCCTATTATAGGTACTATTAAGGCATTGCCTTTCAAACTAGTTGCTTATCTTGAGTTTAAAATGACTATGACAGTCCTTGTAGTTTATATTCCTCCTCATTATGGAATTTTGATCTCCTAAAAATGGAGTGCTACAATGGGAGGTAGCCTACAATGTGACCTATCATATGCCACCTTTCACATAGGTGACAAAGCTATCAAGGTGGACAGAGAGCTAAGGGTTAATTATGTTTTTCGAGATAATGTAGACAAAAAAGCCACATGTTTCTTAGACATAGATGTCAACGCATTTAGGGCTAAATTGATTATTCAAGAAGTTGAGAAGCTTCCACCAATGATTGCACAAAAGGTAGCATGTTGCATAGATTCACAGAATTTGTGGACTATGTATTTTGATGGAGAAAGTTCTAGGCAAGGTTCTGGAGCTGGGGTAGTGTTCATATCTCCAAAAAAAAATACATTCAAATACTCATTTACCCTAAAATTTTCATGTACCAATAACATAGCTGAATACAAAGCACTCTTACTAGGATTAAGAGTTACAACTAGCCACGGAATAAAAGGTTGCATGTTATTGGTGATTCTGAGTTAGCTGTCTCTCAAGTAAGAGAGACATATGCATCCAAGAATACAAGGGTGAAGTAGTACATGAATGTTGTTGGGACCAAATTGAATTGTTCGATACCTTTGGCATATCTTGGATGAAAAAAAATAATAATAAGATGAATGATCTATTAGCTAATGTAGCCATTAAGCCTCAAGATATATCTTTTGCTGGTGTATCACATATTGAAATGCAGAACAAACCATCAATTCTTGATAATGTCTAGAATTGGCAGGTCTTCAAAGAAGATAAGGACATCATTAATTTTCTGAATTATGAAGGCAAATTTTGTGGACAAGAAATTAATTGTGTAGCCTATGTTGAAAATTTTGATGGAAAAGATACTATGTTTGGACAAGAGGTTGTGCAACTAAAAACAAATAAGATCCCAAAGGGGTTAGTAGTTTTAGAAACTATCTTTGATAGTTAGGATAGTTTTAAAGTGGAATGTAAAGAATCTAATGCCAAGGATATGGAAGAAATAAATTTAGGGAATAATGGGGCACCCAAGAAGGTTTTCATTGGAAAGAAATTAGCCGCTAAAATTAGACACAAATTGATTGGCTTATTGAGAAAATATAGACACGTCTTTGCTTGGTCTTATGATGATTTGAAGCATGTAGAGAAGATCTCTTTCAACATGGAGTGCCATTAAAAGAGGGAGCCTAGCCTTTCAAACAAAAGAAAAGTCCAATCAACCCCACTCTAGCACCCAAGATGTAAGAAGAGCTAATAAAGTTAAGAGATGTTGGCATCATCAAACCCATAAGACATTCATCTTAGGTGTCAAAGTTGGTCCCTATCAGAAAGAAGAATGGAGATATAAGGCTATGTGTAGATTTCAAAAATTTGAACACATCTTCATTGAAAGATAACTATGGCTTACCTAATATGGAAGCAATGTTACAAAGGTTTACTGGGTCAGAACTCATGTCCATGATGGATGGGTTCTCAAGTTATAATCTAGTAGTTGTTAAGGAACCTAAGTGGTATAAGACTTCATTCACAACACCTTAGGGCACTTATGTTTATAGTAAGATGCCATTTGGCTTTAAAAATGCTGGTGCTACTTGTCAAAGGGATATGGATTTGGCTTTTAAGGATGTCATTGATAAATTCTTAGTAGTATACCAGGATGAGTTGGCTACCTATTAAAAGGATGTAAATGATCACTATATGCATCTAGAGAAAGTTTTCATTAGAGTATTAAAGTTTTGAATTTCTTTGAACCCTATAAATTGTGCATTTGTTGTCACAGAAGGTAATCTTTTAGGACACCTAGTTGGAAAACAAGGAGTCAAAATTGATCTTGAGAGAGTTGAAGCAATTGATAAAATTTAGAAACTAAAGAATGTAAAAGGAATTCAATCGTTCTTTGTGCAAATCAATTTTCTTAGAAGATTTGTCGCTAACTTTGTAGAAGTAAGTAGGCCTATTTCTAAGATGTTAAAGAATGGCTCTGAGACCAAGTGGGATGTAGAGTGAAGCATGGCATTCAATGACATAAAACAAGGCATTAAAGATGCCCCTAATCTAAGATATCTTGATTATTCCAAACCCATGCAAATTTTCTCTTTTGCTTCTTTTCATATAGTTGTTGTTGTCCTACTATGGAAGAAAGAAGGATTTGAGTAGCCCATTGTGTTTTTCAACAAGTCTCTGCAAGCTACATAACTTAAATATGATATAAATGAAAATAAATCATATGCATGTGTAAAAGAAGTGAAAGAATTCAAATTTTATTTAATGGGAGCCATTGTAATTGAATTTGTTCCAAATGTAGTAGCAAAAAAATCTTCTCACAACAAAAAGTATCAGGAAGAAGATGTAGGTGGATCAACAAGATCCAAGAATTTAATATTGATGTTCAGATAACCAAGTTGGTTAGAGGTCAAGGCCTTTCCAAGCTGATGGCAAAGGCTAACCTTGAGGCAAACTAGATTAACCAACTTGATGAAGGTTGTAAAAGTGATCTGTGTGACATGGACATGTGTGATTGGTATAAGGGTGTAATCTTCTACTTGCAACAAATGAAGGCTCCATCAAGGTTGACTAAAAATTAGAGAAGATCTTTGAAATTACAAGCTATCAGATATATTATTGTCAAAGGGCAGTTATGGTGGGAGACATGGGGGGTGTCCTTTTGAAGTGTGTTAATGAAGAAGAATCAAAGAAAATTGTGAGTGATATGCATGAAGGAGTATGTGGGGGTCATTACATGGAAAAAACAGCAACCCACAAGATCCTTAGATTTGGCTTCTGGTGGCCTACCTTGTTCAAAGATGCACAAGCATTAGTAAGGAAGTGTGACACATGCTAGAGATTTAGTGGGAAGTTGAAGTTTTCTAGAAACTTGCCTTTGAAACTAGTGGAGGTGCAAGCACCTTTTTAGCAGTAGGGCATTTATTTCATTTGAGAAATCCCAAACAAATCTAGTGGAGGGCATTCATGGATACTGATTGCTACTAATTATTTTACAAAATGGGTAGAGGCAATTCCTACCATGAGTGCAACAAGAAATGTGGTGATCAACTTCATATTAAATAATATTATTATCAGATTTGGATGGCCACAAATTTTTTTTATTGATATGCTATGTGCTTTAGATCAGATGAGTATAAGAGTTTTTGCAAGAAGTATGGCATTAATGATTCTACATCATCACCTTACCATCCTTAAGGTAATGGTCAAGCTGAATCCAACAATAAAAGTCTACTCAAAATCATCAAAAAGATTCTAGGAGAAATGAGAAAGCTTGGGATTCTAAGTTGCCTTTGGCATTGTGGGTAGACAAGGCAATGATGAAAAAGGCTATTGGTTGTGCACCCTTTGATTTAATATATGGTATTTAGGCAAGATTGCCTCAAAATAACCTAAATGATACACACACACACACACACACACACACACACACACATGTATGTATATGTATATGTGTGTGTGTGTATATATATCTGTGTGTGTGTGTGTGTGTGTGTGTGTGTGTGTGTGTGTGTGTGTGTGTGTGTGTATATATATATATATATATATATATATATATGTATTTATATATATATATATATATATGTATTTATATATATATATATATATATATATATATGTATTTATATACATATATATATACATATACATATATTTATACATACATATATATATACACACACACATATACATACATACATACATACATACATATACACACCCAAGTCTATGATGGAGACATTGTTGATGATATGCAACTAAGAATGGATGATATTATACAACTAGATGAAACAAGGAGGGATGCTTCTACCCAAAATGCAAAGCTTTAGGCACAAATGAAATATCTCTATGATAGAAAAGTATTTGATAGGAAGTTCTAGCAAGAAGAGTTAGTGTTATTAAGGAATGCTAGACTTGATGCCATCTAGCTTGGTTCTTATCAAATCCATGGTAACAAAGGTGAAGACTCATATTACATAAGGTAGTTGTCTGGTGATATTCTTGAGCTTCCAGTTCATGGATAGTTCTTGAAGAGGTATTTTTGCTAAAAGACTGCTTGTTTTTCCATGAACAGTAGTATAGGATTTCTATATATTCTGTAAATTTTTGAGAATCTTTGAAAAGTCTTTATACAATATTTTTCATATGTTCTTTCTCTCTCAGAGTTATCAAATTTGTCATGTATGTGGTTTGCTTCTTCTAAGGATTTTGAGCCCTCGCATAAATCTTCATATTCATCATCCCCAAATAAAGCCACCATTCACCTAGTTTTTCACATTAAAAAAATCTCTGCATTTTATAGGGAAAAACCAATTGACTCATTAAAATTAGGGATCTTTGCATTTTACAGTGAAAAACCAATTGACTCATTAAATTTGTTAGCCCTAGATAAAACCTCTAATTTCATGTCATCCTAGTATTATTTGTGTGCTATGTTTTCAAAAATAGGTTTGCATTGGTTCAATTTTAAAAAAATATGCAGGAAGTTTTTTGTGAGCCCTAAATACCCTTCAAAAAACTTTATTTCATAATTTCTTCATAAATATTTTTAAAAATTTTTACTGAAAATCTTTTACCTTAGCCCTTATTCATCTAACCATGGTTTTTACTTTGAGTTAACTGGCACAGTATTCTTTTGAAAAAAATTAACCTTGATATGTCTTAATTCCCATCTGTTGATCGAAGACAAGATCAACGATGGGTGCTTCCCTGCATTATGAAAATGATTGAACTTTAGAGAAAGAGGGGAAGCATGATCATGACACCTTTCCCTATGGGTCCCATTTAGACTTGTGAAACACTATGAGATCAAGCAACTTGTAGTGCCTACCCCTAGTTCACATTTTGTTTTAATTGCCAAACTCTTTTAGGCCAGTTTTATACTTGATGTTTAGTAGCATTACTTTTAGATTATCAGATGTTGTTTTACACTCAATTTATTATATGATGAGATGACTTGGTACTCTATATTTCATGCATGTATGATGATTATTCAATGTTTTCAATTATCAATGATGATTAGTTATATGGTTTATTATCACATGTGCTTTCTTATGGATACTTACCCCATACTGCATGTGTATGGTGTGTGTGTTTGTTTTCTTTATGTATGGTGTTTCTGATGTGGTTAAGGAAGGGAGTCGTAGTCACCTGCTAGTTGGGATCTACACGATGCACCACTTCCTGCCATTGTTTGTTTAGCTTAGAATATTGTGTCTGTACATGCATGGATTTTATGTAGGTTGCAAGTACCGGGTATCGACTTCCTTGAATTGCCAGGATGAGCGTACCCTATCGCATTATCTCAATGGTAAGAGAGGGGAGATAAACTCTTAAGTCCAATTCCTAAACCCTTTAGCCAATTTTCCTAATTGATAATTAGCGCAAGTATCTGAGTTAAGTACCCTCTAAATGCATCAAATGATGTTATTTCGTGATTATAACCCTTTTGTTTGATTTAGTATGTATTTTTCTATGATGGATTTTCGTATGTTGCTTTATGAGTCCTTGATGTATTTTCTATTAATTAAGTTTAATTAAAAGGATTAATTAATGATTTAATTTAATAGAAAATTATTATGATATTTTAATATTTAATTATATTTAATTAATTGAGAAATTAATTAAATAAAAAGAATTAAATTTGGAAATAAAAATTTTAAGTATAATTTTAGAATGTGATAATATTTATTTAATTTAATAATAATATATATTTAGAGTTCATTTTTAAATAAATGCTAAATATTATTATTAATTGAATTAATAAATATTTTATCAATTAAAGTTTCTTAAATAAATTAAAAGTGGAAAAGATATTAAATTATTAAAGGTTTCTAGATCGCATGATCTAAGCATGAGTTTAAATATAAAAGAAATTAATTAAAATGATTAATTAATGATTTAATTTAATAGAAGATTATTATGATATTTTAATATTTGATTATATTTAATTAATTGAGAAATTAATTAAATAAAAAGAATTAAATTTGGAGATAAAAGTTTAAGGATAATTTAGAACATTATAATATTTATTTAATTTAATAATAATATATTTAGAGTTCATTTTTAAATAAATGCTAAATATTATTGTTATTTAAGTTAATTAAATATTTTATCAATTAAGTTTCTAAAATAAATTAAAAAGTGAAAATATATTAATTATTAAAAGTTGTAAGATTGCATGATGCGAGCATGTGTTGAAAATAAAGAAATTAATTAAAAAGATAAAATAAGAGGAAATTATAATGTTATTTTAATTTCATAAAGTGCGCATGGGATTAAAAGTAATAAAGATTAAAAAATAAAAGTCAAGTGGAATATTAAATAAAGTTGTTTAAATATTCAACTTAATGTGCATGAAAAGATGAATGCAAAATAAAATAAAAGTTAATTTTGGAGTTAACTCAGTTGAGCAAAGAGTCTTCTCGGGTGAACGCACAATTAGTGCCCCGATTTGAGGAGAAGACTCCTTATCACAACTTTGGGGGTTCATTTTTGGGGACACAAAATTTGGACAAGGAATTGGGGGGGAGACAGAAATTTTGGGAGACACCTTTTGGAATAAAATTTCAGAAGGCGAATTCTAAAGAAGATTTTCAGAAGAAAGGTTATCGAAGAGGAGCGAATTCTCTTACAGTTTTTGGAGATTGCATAATAGCATCAGGTTGAGGTAGGGTCTTGTGTTTGATCACGAGTTGAATTATGCAATTTGATAATCCTGTCTTCTTCGTGCTTGTGGATTATAAATCTGAATTGTCTGGATTCCACTGTTTGATCCTTTCGCTCTCTTAAACTGAACCTTATGATACTATATTGTATTTCATCTATATAATAGAATTGGAAGAATAAATCAATTTGAAACCCTCGTTCTAGATGATAGAATTTTACAAATTAAACTAGGGAGAGCTTTTGAAAGAAAAGAAAATCTTGATTGGAAAATTTTATTAAAATGAAAGAGAAGAAATTTGTTATATAAATTTTATATTGAAAAGAGACGATATTCTTTTAAGGAATATTTTAATTTAGAGATCTGAGTGGTTAGTTCTATCAGATTAAAATTTCAATCATTTATTAATATATATATATATATATATATATATATATATTATGGAAAAAAAAAAAAAAGATTGTTTAAAACGATGTTTATAAATTAAATATATTTGAAAAGTATTAATATAAAATTTTAAACAAATAAAAATATTGTTTTAAAAATAAAAATAAAAAAATTAATTAATTATAAAAAAAACGTGATTGGGCAGGGATTAACCCGTACCCCATCCCCACTCACCTTTGTCGGCGCCGCTGCTGACGTAGGCTGCGACAGCAGTGGTACAACACACTGCTGCTGGCACAGGCCTGCGGCAGTAGGGTACGCCTTCGGCAGTCCCTTTAAGGGAAGGCCGTCGGCCCCTTTTTCGTTTTTAACTTTTATTAAATTAAAAATTTTATTAAAAGTTTTAAATGCTATTAAAATTAATATTATTTAAAGTTTTAATGTTGTAATTCAATTTTAAATATTATTTGTTTTAATTCAATTTATTAAAAGTTTGTAATTTATTATAATTAATTAATTAATTTATATAATTAATTTAATAAATATAATAATAATAATAATAATAATAATAATAATAATAAAATAGAATTTAATGGATATTAGTTTGCTTAAACTAAAATGAAATTTAATAATTATAAGCATTAGTTAGTAGGATAGGAGATCTTTTTCTTAAAAGATTATTCAAATTTCAATTTTAATAGAATTACAATTATTTTTATCGAAAATCAATAAGAATTTATCTTAGTAAATTTAAACATATATTTATAATTTACCCTTAGAATATTTTAGAAAATCGATTTCAAGAATTATGGGAATAAATCCTTATTTTCATTCAACAAATATATGGGTTAACTATAGGGTAATAAGAGAATCTTCTTACTTAAAACATACTTTGAAACGCATACTGAAACTTTACTTTTAACCCTATTGTGTATTTGAAATCAAATCCAAGATATGAACTGTATTGTTTTATTGTTCCGTCTGTGCTTTTGGGGTTTTGGGGATTGTTCTAGTGTTGACCAGTTTAGGTTGTTACCAGAGGCTCGGGGTTGTGAATGTGATGTTATGATGATTTGGTCTCGATCTTTCTTAATCCGACCATGGTAATGTGAAGGAGTGCTCTATGACATGATTGTATTTACTAGTTGTTATTGCTTTCAGTCTTCTTGTGCGAAGCTAAAGTGTATGTATATAAGATACCCGACTTAACCATTTTTGAGTCATCGATCAGTTATATTGAATAACCATTTTTGAGTCATCGATCAGTTATATTGGATAACCATTTTTGAGTCTCGATCAATTATATTTGATAACCATTTTTGAGTCTCAATCAGTTATACTTGGATTGCTTTCGGTCGCTTGACAGGACTGAAGTGTTTGTTATGTTCTTGATGATGTCATGTGTTGACTTGACCATTTTGGAGTCTTTGATCAGTATTGTGATTTATCATTGATGCCTTCAGTTGCTGATAGAGAACTGTTGTGATCATATGATTATTATTTGATGCTTACCTGTTGCTCATGAAGAACTGATGTAAATTTTGTGGCTTATCTTTTATGATGTTTTTCAGTCGCTTGTATAGGAGTGAGGTGATTTTATTATGATTCTTTGATTTGTGATTTCATGAGCTTAGGGTAGGTTATCTATGTGTAGTGTCGAGAAGTGGCTTGCAATGGGGATCGGGGCCCTAAGAGGCTGCCTAGAGTAACCCATTGTAAGTTGTTTTAACAAGTGAAAACATCTCACCTAAATACTGACTTAAATGAACCTAATAAGATAATTGTATGTTCTCTCCCATGCCTTGAGTGCTAGTACAGGCTAGGATGGGGTAGAGAGAACACTTGGTTACGACCTTGCATTCCGCAGTATGCCTCGTCAATACGAGAGGATACTAGTGGCCGCAGGAATCACTAGGGACCCGAGATTCCTAAGGGATTACTCGGGTAACTTCTACGTGACTTTTGCGATGACACTTTCCCGCTTGCATAGCAAGTTTCCTACGTGTCTTTGTGGTGTCTCTGGGTCTAGATGTCTATCTATGTCGGAGCCTTTGTGTTAGTGTACTTTTAGGATTTCCCAGACTTAGAGAGTACTTGTGTTTTGTGTTTTTGATACCCTGTTTGGGACTTGAGACTATCTCCTCAGCGCGGTGGGAGTGGACCATTTAGGTTCCACGTGGTCGGGTGGTAGTGCTTTTTACTCTTACCATTGAGATCCGTCCGTGCTCACCGTGGCTGGAGCTTTCTTTGTTGGCATTTACCTTCACTATGTTCTTGGATTATTAGGATGGATGGTTAGATTTTATGATAGATGTTTTATCATTATGGATGTATGGATGTATTAGGTATGTTATTAGTTTCATTTATTCTACTGTACTTTGTATCATGGATTTGAGGATGATGTATCTTTATCTTTACATATGTATATTCTTTTAAGCCTTTCATACCCTGTGACATGTACAGTGGATGATTGAGCATTCCGAATTAATTTGCCAAGAGGCATTCGGAGAAAATGTATATTATGGACATTGGACTTTCTGATTATTCTTTCATATGTATGTGGTAGTTGTTAGACTTAGAATTAATTAAATTTAAATGTGACTCAACGTCTTGGGATCCTTAAGGAATGTAACTTGTGATGTATGTTTGTTGATGATTACATGTTATTGCTTCCGCTACTATGTGTTTGATGTGTATGTTTTGAGATTAAAAAAAAAATTCGTAGGGTTGGAATTATTTTCTCTATTAGATTGCAATTGTTAATGTTTAAAAAAAAATGTTTAGCAAACTTAGTGAAACTCTAGGTTAATTCTTTTGGATCCCTTGGCGGGGCGTTACACAACTTTCCTATTAGTCAGATCTTGAGAAGATTGACAATAGGTGCTTCCCCACATTATAAAGATGAAAGGACTTTAAAGAAAGTGGGGAAGTTCCTTGATGACATGTGGAGTTGGTAAGGTCATTTCTTTTATGGGGCGCAAAAAGGAAAAATTTTAGAACAACAAGAAAGATGTCAGAACAACTTGACAAACTAGCGCTATCTCATTGGATACGATTGATGAATAGATTAAAACAAAGAAAATCTTGTGGAACCATCAATCTTTTGGAGATCAATGATAGGTACTTACCCACACTATAGAGATGATCAAGTTTTAAAGAAAGTGGGGAAGCGACTTTGTAGCACGTGGCCATGTGGGGTCAGTTGTTTCAAAGGTTTCTAGGTAATGCTGAGATGGATTATGTACAAAATGTATTATTTTGATTTGCTAAGGTATGCAGAGGTGGATAATGAGCTACCTTAGTGGGCCTAAAATCTTAAGGAAAATACACTAATGATGTGAAATTTTCATGATCATCGATCATTTGGAGATCAATAAAGGACATTTCCTTGCATTATAGAATCGATTGAACTTTAGAGAAAGTGGGGAAGAAACTCTACGACATGTGGCCTATTCCAAAAAAGGGTAATGCAACCTTTTTTTGTTTTAAAGATTAATGGCCTGATTTGATGTAGATCAATAGCTAGGTTTCAAATTTCATGATGCGAGCTGAATATGACTATTAGAAGCATTAATTCTTATCAATGCAATTTTGTGTGAGACCAAATTTTCCATAAGATTTTTGATTTTCTCATTATTGAACACCAAGGTTGCAGAATTCTCAGAGAATGGAAATATTTAGAGTTCAAAGTGCATTTTTCTAAGAGTCATGAATTGCTACCAGTAGATTTTATAGTGAAACAGTTAGGAAAATCGGGTAAGCATAAAAAATTATGGTTAATTGAGAAATTATAGTCACGATAAGATAATATTTTCAAATATGCCTCCACAAAGGTATTTCTCAAGAAAAGTAGATTACCAACAAAGGGTTGTACATGATGATTTCTTAGAAAAAATGTCTCAATCTACAAATGAATTCTCTAGGGGAAAAGAATCAATACCAAAGAACCCTAGGTTATTAATTAGTGAGGGTTTCTACGACAAAGAAGATTGGTTAAGAGATGCTTAAACATTAGTTGCAGGTTTAGAGTTATTTCATAAATGGTTTTCAAAAAGGAAACTCGACACCCCTTTGAACAATGTATGGGAATTCGACATTGGTAAGTTAATTATCCGAGGTGTTTTCTTTGATGATGACCTACTTGAAATGATGTCAAAGAAATATGATCCAGTGACAAGGATTGTCAAAAGTCATGTTGGCAATAATCTTTTTAGGATTTCACTAGAGTTGATTAGGGAGGTTTTCAAATTAAACCTTAATCATGCAGTGCATGAGAGGATTGAAATGGGAGACTTGCAGGCAAGATATGATGCACAAAGGGTATACCTAACAGGATGACCATTACAGGAGCATTCTTTTAAGATAGGTTCACTACCATTAGTAACTACTTCTAACCCATAGCCATTGCTAAAGAATTTTTCAATCCCAGGGCTTAGGCATTGTACTTCTCTCTTTGTAGAATTTTTAGAATAGATGAACAAGATCACATTCAAGGATCCATTGTTCTTATTATTGCTTGAACACTTAAATATGGCATGAGCTCTATTCTTTATTTTGCTACTCTTTTAGTAGAATAAATTCATAATGGATTAATGGGTATATCTAAGGCTGAAGTTGATAAACCATTCTACTAGTACTCCATGTTAATGTATGTTTGTATAAAGGAGTTACTTTCTTCTCTAAAGAAATGAAGTTGGAATTGGAGAAGGATGGAGAGAGGTTACTAGTCCAACTGTGGAGTGCTAATATGACATGGGTGGTCATAGATGCTAGTTTTGTAAGATTAGATAGATTTTTTGCCTCCAAGATGAGAATTTTATTGGTTGAAGATAGTCTCAGAATACCTTAATCATTAGTAGAACTAATTAGAATAAAGGATTGTGAAAAAGGATTGAAAGTAAGTCATAATTGGGGAGATATCATCCCATATGTAGTTTCTATAGTATTCAAATTGTATGGTTTCCTTGGGAAACCACATGTACCGCCATACTAGGTGCCTTTAAAGGTAAGGATTGTTGAACTCCTATGGAAGATAGGATTGCTATAAGAAAGAGAATTATTGGGAAAATCCAAATGTGCATTCTTTCCTCAAATTAATGTCATTCATAATTTTGTTTTTGTCAAGAAGGGATGGAGACATATAGAAAAGTTTTTAGACAAATATTAGATGGCCCAATCCCATTCTCGCTTTATAGACCCAGAGGGTTTTTATGAAATATTTAGGGAGAGAACAAAAGTCAAATCCCATAAGTACATTGTTTATTTTCCTAAAGATATAGTTAGAAACAAGTTTTCATTACAAGAACAAGAGGTGAGAAAGGAAAAATGGAAAGCATATAGCAAGGTTCTTGAGTTTATTAATGTCTTTGAGCCAGATTATGACCCCCTTGCTAATAAAAAATTATGGAGTGCAAAGATAGATATGCTTATGGATACTTTTGTTGGGATCATGCAAACTTTAAATGAAAAGAAGGAGAATTTGACCCAAACATATCTAGAAAAGGCCACTAAGGTAGAAAATAGGTTGGCTAGTAGATTAATTATAAACCCAGGCCAATATACATTACATAGAAGAGCTGGGTATGCAGTAGCAAATAGTTTATTGTATGTATGACTTTATAAAAAACAACTTTCAGAAATTCCACTACTGAGCCTTCTGCAAAAAGGAAAAAATTAGAACAGAGATCTTCTTCTAGGGTTGAAGAATATTCTCCCACCCAAACTCCACTCCATATAAATCATGAAGATTCTTTAAGAGAGTGGTTAAAGAAAATGGCAGGTGAGAAGGATATTATTATAACCAAAATAGACATAGAAGAAGGAGTGCTTGAAGAGCCCCGTATTCCAACATTAGCTCTCATTGTAAGAGATTTTAGAGTTAAAGAAATAGATCCTGTAGTGGAAAAGTCTTCTAAAAAACTCTTAGATGATGAAAGTTTTGTGAAATCTAGGGAAAAATGTGGAGAATTAATATCAGCAGTTTTGAGGCAAGATGCAAAAAATTTAAAATAGAGCAATGTGGTAGGTAGGACTCAAATTGATGAAGAGGTCAAAGCTAGCCTCGTTAAGGAGTTTGTATAGACAACCCCTTAAGGGGGAAGACAATTATATTGTGATGTCGAGCCTAATCAGACTTGGAGGTTTATTTGGTGTGGTTTTCTCCCCATATTATTTCTATTAGGGTTTGGGAGCAACGCCCTTGTGGGGTCTTGGGACAGCACCCCAAATGCACTCCCTGTTGTAGTACAAGGTGGGGTCGAGGTGCAATACCCTCGTAAGGGTTTTTAGGGGCAATACCACTGAAGCCAAAAATGCCCTTATATTGTAAAAGGCATCTATTGTTATTTTTCCTATTGTACAACCTATCCTAACCCTAATTTTGTAAGTGGAAAAATCTTGTATAAAAAGGCTTACAGTTAAGGATTTCATAATGTAATGGTGATATTGTAGCTTCTTGCAGTGGTATTGAGCTGTAAGGGATTGCAGATTGTAATCACTAGATAATAATAATATTGGACTTGTTGTTGGTGGATGTAGCCTAGGAATTGGGTGAACCATGTTAAATATTGGTGTTTTGCATTCTCTTTTATTTGATCTACTATTTTCTAGTATTGGTTATATTTGCATGTAACTATTATTTTTGTCGGTGGTTAAATCCTAGCAAGTGGTATTAGAGTGAGGCTATTTTTTTTCAGTTATCCTCTATAGGAAAGTCTCAAGGTTGAGTGGGGGTGATGGTAGATGAGGGTAAGCTAAGGGTTGACAAGTTTAATGGGTAGTACTTTCAGTTATGAAAAATGAAAATGAAGGACTATCTCTATCAAAAGGATTTATGGAAGTCATTAGAAGGAAAAACTAAAAAACTAGGGAACTATGACAAATGCGGAATGGGAGATTTTAGAAAGAAAGGCACTTGGAAGCATTCGGTTATGATTGGCACCATCGGTGACATTTAACATTTAAAAAGTGAAGACAATGGAAGAGTTGATGGAAACCCTAGCGAAATTATATGAAAATCCCTCCGATTCAAACAAGGTATTTCTCATGAAGTGTTTATTTAATATGAAGATGACAAAAGGTGGATTTTTTGTAGATCATTTAAATGAATTTATTATTGTTACTAGTCAATCATCTTCTATGGGTATTAATGTTGATGAAGAAATTAAGGCTCTCTTAATTTTGCGTTATGTGCCTGAAAGCTAGAATGGATTGGTAATGGCTATGAGTAATTATGTTTCTAGATCTAATATCAAAAAATATGATGATATGATCAATGTTATTTTGAGTGAAGAAACTCCTAAGATATCCTCTGGTGGATCTACATTAGGAATTGCTTTGAAGACACAAAGTAGAGGTAGAATGAATGAGAAAGGAAATGATTTTTAAAATCGTAAAAAATCAAGAGGAAAGTCAAAGGGAAAGAGGTCTCAATCTAGAGGACTAAGAGATTGTTAGTACTATGGTAAAATATGGCATAAGAAGAAAGATTGTTGAACGCAAAAGAATAATGAAGGAGATAAACCAGAAGGGAACAAAGAGACAAATATGGTAAGTAACAAATCCGAAGAGGATGCTTTTCTTCTATCTTTAGAAAGTGTTGATGATTCATGGGTTTTAGATTTTGGTGCTTCATTTCATGCTACACCTCATAGAGGTTATTTCATTGATTATGTCCAAGGGGACTTTGGGGGATAATGAACCTTGTCAGATTGTTGGAAAGAGAAAAGTTAAGATTAAGTTGCAGAATGGAAATCATTGGCTACTACATGAGATAAGACATGTTCCAAGGCTAAGTAGGAATTTAATTTCAATAGGGAAACTCAGTGATGAGGGTTGTGTAGTTACTTTTAATGATAAAAATTGGAAGGTTTCAAAAGGTTCCCTTGTAGTAGCAAAAGGTGTGAAAGTAGGCACCTTATATCTTTGTACAAATCATATTGTTCCTTCTACTTTGATTATTTTAGAGAAAAATAAATGTTCAAGAACAAGTGTTGCGGTTGAGTAAGGAAAACAAATAGCTGTTGTAGATTTTGATACAGCGTTGTGCCACAACAGACTTGGGCACATGAATGAGAAAGATATGAAAGTAATTTATTCAAAGAAAGTTTTACCAGGTCTGAAATGTGTTAATATGAATTTTTGTGGAAGTTATGTGGAAAACAAAAGAGAGTGAGTTTTGTGAAGACTGGGAAGAAAAATAAAAGTAAGAAATTAGAGCTTGTGCATACAGATGTACAAGGACCGACTTAGGTATCTTCCCTTGGTGGCTCACATTATTATGTTATATTTATTGATGATGCAACTAGAAAAGTATGGGTTTATCTTCTTAGACATAAATCTGATGTATTCCAAACTTTTAAGAAATGGAAATGCTTGGTTGAAAAATAGACAGGAAAGAAATTAAAATATCTCAGATTTGATAATGGTGGTAAGTATTGCAGTTATGAATTTGAAGATTATTGCTCCACTAATGGTATTCATAGATAGAAAATCATTCTAAGGACTCCATAGGAAAATGGAGTGGCTGAATGCATGAACAAAACTATAATGGAGCGTGAAAGAAGCATGAGGTTGCATGTTGGGTTGCCCTTAAATATGTGGTTATAGGCTATCAATACTACTATATATTTGATTAATAGAGGTCCCTCTACTCCTTTGGTTTGTGGTATTCCAGAGGAATCATAGACTGGAAAGAAGGTGAGTTATTCTTTTCTCAAAACCTTCCGTTGTGAAGTATTTGCTCATATAGATTCTAAAAATAGAAGCAAGCTAGAAGCTAAGTCAAAGATATTTGTATTTTTTGGATATGGCATTAATGAATTTGGTTATAGGCTTTTGGATTTTGAAAATCGTAAAACTGTAAGAAGCGAGGATGTCATATTCAATGAGAAAGTGTTGTACAAAGATTTGTTGCAGCAACATGAGAAGAGAGAAGATGATTATGTAGTGTTGGATGATACTCTAAAAGATGATGTTCTAGCAATTCCTCATGATGTGCAACAACAAAAACAACAAAAAATACAACATACCCAATGACTGTTAGACAATCAACAAGGCTGAGTAGACCTTCAGAAAGATTTTCTCTTTCTTTGTATTCTCTTTTACTTACTGATGCTGGTGAACCTAAATGTTATGATGAAGCTATGTAGGTGGATACTAAGATTCAATGGGAGTCTACAATGAAAGATGAAGTGGACTCATTGCTAAAAAATAAGACTTGGGATTTAAGAAAGTTTCTTGTAGGTAAAAGGGCTTTATAGATATAGTGGGTTTATAAGTTGAAAGAAGATGATGGATGTAAGAAAATATTTAAAGTAGGTTAATTGTAAAAGGATTTGCATAGAAAAAAACATTGATTTTGATGAGATATTCTCTCTTCTTGTTAAAATGACTTCTATTCATACTGTTTTAAGTATTGTGGCTATTGGATATTTGCATTTGGAGCAGTTTGATGCTAAAACAACCTTTCTTCATGGTGATTTTGATGAAGAGATCTATATGGCACAACCATAGGGATTTAATGTAAAAGGTAAGGAGAACTTAGTGTGCAGATTGAAGAAAAGTTTATATGGCTTGAAGCAAGACCTCGGCAATGGTATATCAAATTTGATGGGTTTATGCATGAGCATGGATACAATAGGTGTCATTAAGATCATTGTGTTTATTTTAAGAGTTTGGATGATGACAACTACATTATTTTATGTTTATATGTTGATGGTATGCTTGTAGTTAGGCCTAACATGGATTGCATTAAGGGGCTGAAAAGCCAGTTAGCACATGCATTTGCTATGAAAGGGGGCTAACGTTTCTCTATGGAGAATGCTAAAGTTGTCAACAAACCTTTACCTAGTCATTTGAAGTTGACTAAGGAGATTTTTCTGAGACACAAGAAGAGGAAGATAAGATGTCTAAGATACCTTATGCTTCAGTTGTAGGAAGCTTGATGTATGCTATGGTATGTACAAGGCTAGATATTGCACATGCAATGGGAGTTGTTAGTAGGTATATGAGTCATCTAAGAATTGAGCATTAGAATGTAGTAAAATAGATTCTAAGATATCTGAGAGGAACATCTAGTAAGTGTTTACACTTTGGGGGCTCTACTATTGATTTACAGGGATATGTTGACTGAAATTTGGCATGGGATATTGATACTAGGTGGAGTACGACAAGTCATGTATTTAATGTTGGTGGGGCAGCTATGAGCTGGGATTCTAGGTTACGAAAGGTTAAAGCTTTATCCACTATAGAGGTAGAGTATGTTGCTGCTACAGAGGAAACTAAGCAGATGATATGGCTTTAGTTCTTCTTAGAAGAATTGGGAAATCCTCAAAAGGATAATTATTTGCTTATAGATAGTCAGAGTGTCATTAATCTTGCAAAGAATTTAGTTTTGCATTAAAAGACTAAATACATTTAGTTGCGGTACCATTTCATTTGATTACTTTTGGATGATGGATAGTTAAAGATGGACAAGATACATATATATGACAATCCAATAGATATGTTTAGAAAGGTAGTGAGAAGGGAGAAGTTGAATTCATCTTCAACTTTGGTGAACAGAATAAAAGAACAGTAGAGTCTAAGGTGGTTTGATATATTCCAGTGGGAGCTACAGGTTTAGTAGTGCTATGATCAGTCTCCAAGTGGGAGATTATTGGTTTGGAGCTTGATTAGTCTCCAAGTGGCAGATTGTTGTGATGTGGAGCCTAATTAGACTCTGAGGTTTATTCAGCATGGTTTTCTCTCCATATTCTTTCTACAAGGGTTTGGGGGTAGCGCCCCCACGACAAGGCCCTACAGGAAACCAAAAATGCCTTTATATTGTAAAAGGCATCAGCTACTATTTTTATTATTGGACAACTTATTCTAGCCCCAATTTTGTAAGCATCAAAATCTTGTATAAAAAAGGCTTAGGGTTAGGGATTTCATAATGTAATGGTGATATTGTAGCTTCTTGCAATGGTATTGAGCTATAAGGGATTGTGGATTGTAATCACTAGATAATAATGATATTGGACTTGTTGTTGGTGGATGTAGCCTAGGGATTGGGTGAACCATGTTAAATCTTGGTGTCTTTTGTTCTTTTTTATGCGATATACTACTTTCTAATATTGTTTATATTTGCATGTAACTATTATTTTTGTTTGTGGTTAAATATTAACAAACTATTGAGAGATGCAGGGGTCATGCTACTGCCAGAATAGGGTATTGCCAGTGCAATGATCTTTGACACAGTGAGGAAGGCAAAAGACACCCATTTTAAGACTGAGGAAGAAGTCTTACAAGCCCATAAGGGGTTAAAGTATAATAATGACCATCAGGCCTTGGTGATGTAGTCTATCTAAAAAGGAGACAAAGCCAGGATTCAAGAGGTTTTAGATTCTGAACACACAAGTAGTCTCATGGTTTACAAAGTGTATGAGGTAGATAGTGAAAATATTTCTCAGGTGACAAAGGAAAATGGTAAACTTTGGAGTTGTTGTTGCAGCTAAAGACATAAATAAATTTCAGGAGTTGAATGCTTAATTTGAAAAGGTACTGGAGGCATATGAAGAAAGAGCAAATAGAATACACCAAATGGAAGGAATGATTTCTGAAATGGAGAGACAACTAGGGAAAAGGAAAGTGGGGAAAGGATCTAGTCAACCAAGGATTACTTATCCTCCTTGTCCTCCAATTGCACCTTTCAACACAACTCCCATCATAGAAATGTCAAATATCCCACAGGAACCCCTAATGCACACAACTAAAGAGTTTGCAAAAGAAAAAACTAAATTATGGTCAATGCATGAGGAATTGGGTGTTCAATATGAAAACAAAATAAGAGACACAATTATGTATATGATGGACAAGGTAGGCTGGCCTATATTTTATGAGAAATTATCAAAATTAGTTGATGTGTGGAATGAGATGAATAGTAATGAAGCCACTTTGAAGCCAATTATGAACAAATGGAATAGTAGGGACAGTGACATTACTATTTTATGTTGTTCAGTTATTAGTCTTTCTTGTGAACAAGTAGAAAAAACATTTGATATGACTAATATCCTTTCTCACTTTGATAATAAGAGGATTGTGCTATAGAGGAGAATTGTTAATTATTTTTCAAAATGTCTTGAAAAAAGTTTTGGGCTTTTCCCTCATGCACTTAAGGTTGTACATGAATTGAAGGATAAAAAAGAATGGGCTAAGGAGTTGGATGATTTGATATGCATTAGATTAAATAAATTCATAAATGAGAAAGATCACATATGGTTCGCTGAGATAATTGAGGAAGTCATGACTATTTAGATTTTCTTTGATTCTTTCAAAAATGATTTTGATAAAATTGAGGAATTGGGAAAAGATATCCTAAAGAAACAACAAGAGATATTGAACTTCAATTGGCCAGATGATTCACTTTTCAACAAGTGGATATTAGATCTTGCTCAATCAAATTAGTTGATATTTGAAGAAATTGATGAAGATGGTGTAGACTTGGATGAGTTATAGATAATTGATGCCCTTGTTCAAACATAGGAAAGAAAAGAGGAGCAACTAACTAAAAAAGTAGACATGGTTATGCAAGTTGGTGACCTGACATGGTTGCTCAATCTTATGACTTGGAGGGAGAACAACGAGTTGTAATCAATTTTCAGATATCTGAACCTGTTACATCAACTGCACCTCAAGTGGTCCCATAGTTAGAGGAACAACAAATGCATCCAAACCAATCATCACATGAAGCCTCTCAACAACAAGAAGCTGCAACAAAAATGGCCCCGCCACAAGAAGATTCATGATAGAGACATTCAGTTGCAAGAAAGAAAGGGAGGAAATTTTTTTGTCTTCTTGTGAGAATGACCTTTTGTCCTTTTGTTTTTCTTTTTTCTTAAGGATAGTTATCATTCTTATCTAGGCCTGAAGCTTGTTGCATCTCATACTCTATAAATGAGATCCCAATGCTAGAGAAAAGGGTCTGAATTATGTATAATTTGAGTCTTAGGATATTTTTGCAATCAATCCAAATAGTCTCAGTGTTGGCTTTGTGATGTAGCTTTCTCTGGAAATTTGAGAATACATTGAATATTGAAGGATCATGTTGTCTTGTCTTGAGTTATTATGAGTTTACATCAGTACTATATAATTTTCAACTAAAATTAATACAAAGGGAATGTTCTACCATATCTGTTTTCTCTAAATTTTGTCTCCATTGCTATGTGATGGTTATGTTGAGATTATATGAGAAAGGTTTATGCAATTTAATGGAACTAGGATAGGTTTTATATCAATTTTTTGTTGCTTTTAATTCAAGGAATTAAGTAAATGCTTCATTAAATTGATAGGATTTCCAGTTATATAAGAGGGATATTCATAAGAATGGGGTTTAGGATTAATTGTTGATATAATAGATTGGAAGGCAGTTAATTAGGTCAAAATTGTTGGGTAGACTCTGAATGCCAATGGATAGGGAACTGATTATTTATTCAGTTGCATGTTGAAGAAATCATGGAGTTGCATGAAGCAAAACTTCACAATCAAATCAATTTTTACTGTCATGTATGAAGAATTTAATTGTTGGTCAACACTTATTTGCAATAATCCCTTGTATGTCATTGTTAGCTACTGCTATCAAGGATTATTAGTAAAATCTAGAACAATTGTGATCATTATCTGTTATAAGGGATAAATAAAAAAATAAAAAATCAATGAATGAGTGAAGTGTGAAGACAATATCAAGTATTAAGCCTTTTATCCCTAAGGTGCACCCACCTAAGCTTTGCAAAGCTTAAAGAGTAGAGAATCCTATGATTTTGTTAATGTTGGATCCACATCTGAAGATTTCTTAAGTTGAATATAGGAGGTAGCTAGCCCTTAGACCAAGAATTATCCTCAGAATCCTAGTATCAGTGCATTGTTGATTGGTAGTTTTAAAACACTAATATACTTGATTTACTACTTGTTTCAAGGAGTTAAAAGTTTTTTTGGGAGTTTTGGTGGAGGACTAGATTTCTTCTCCAAAGGTTCCTAGGTGTGCAACTACCCAATTTCTAAGCTTTCTAGGTGTGTCAATTTTTGACGACTTGTAGTTGCACTAATTGTTAACTGTCAATTTCAATTTTTGGGCATTTTCATGCACTGAAACTACATTTTTGGGAGTTTGACAATAGTTTAATTGATGGAAACACATGGAGAAGGTTGAGTTATCATTTTTAGAAGCTCCCTAAACTCAAGTTCCACTTGGAGTCCTCTCTCTTCTTATCTTCTTCTTATATGTAATTTTAAAGAGATAGTAAAGGCTCATGTACCATTTAATGTATAAAAATAATAAAGCAAGCATACTTAACACCTAGTTAGGAGTCTATTTGTACACAACTTTCATAAAATTAGTGTTTTTAGCATGCTTTTTGCAAGGAAAAAGTCCTAGATCCAAAAATTGCATGAATGATAGGGTTTTTTATAAATATAGAGATGTAATACGTATTCAAGGTTGGTATTTTGATGCAATAAAGTTATGTTATTAGTGCTCTCATTTTGTGTGTAGTTTTTCTTGCTAGAATGTGCTCTCCCTTTATGAATTTTATGTTCATGAATAGAGATGGAGTTGATGGTCTTATTGTGTTTTAATTCTCATGTAATTATTTAGTTTCTAGTGTTTCTCATATTTAGTAGCACAATTCCTCTATTGTGACAAATTGGAGAAAGGATCACCTTCTAGTTTTTGTACAATATTTTGTCTTGTGTGCACACTTTTTGTGGTTGTACAATTTGATGAATCATGAAACATCATACGATTTTCATTAGTCCCTTTGACGATTCATCGGCAGAGTTAAGGATGCACTGCATTTGATTTCATTGTTTTCCTTCTTGATCCTTTTGAAAATTCAATCCACAGGTGCATTTTTACTATGACTTATGTCCATTTAGGAGTTTGATTTTCAACAATTTGATTTAACTTCTTGTTACCCTATCTCAATAATTTATTTATTCAAACATATGGTTAGAATAGGAATTCATATAGTTGTGTTAGAAATTTACATTCATCATAAAAGCTAAAAATACAAAAGATATATTCGTTTGTGGTCACATTTTTTTCGAAGCTTTGCAAATTTTACATATACTAGCAAAGGCCTCCTTGTGAACAGAAACATTTATCTTCAGTTGAGCTACAGGCTAGTAGGTTAAAAAACAACCATCCAAAGCCTAGGAGTTGACCATTTAATCAACTTTTCCAGAGAGAGATTCGTAACTATTTATGTTGTTGTCTTTATGCAAAAGAACTACTCAACACCTATGAATCTCAATAGGGTCATCACCATTAGTCATAGCCTACTGAAATTGCTTGATCTTGTCCTCAATTTCAGCTTTCTTTTTTTAAAATCTCTCTCTCTCTCTCTCTCTCTCTCTCTCTCTCTCTCTCTCTCTCTCTCTCTCTCTCTCTCTCTCTCTCTCTCTCTCTCTCTCTCTCTCTCTCCAAGCAATACCTTCTTTCCTTACATTCTCTATTCTTTTTGACAACCTATATGTTGGTTTAGTGTGTTGCAAAAGAATCTTTTAAGATTTTTAGTTTTTTCATGCAATATGGTTAAAATGTAAGATCTAGTGAGTTTAGGTGTATGCAAATAAAATAAACAAGTTAAAAATTAGAAATAAGCTACAAAACTAGTATAGACTTGGATAATGGAAATGCATGCAACAAAGAAGATTACATCAAAAAATTTAAAAACCTAGGTCTAATAAAAATAAATGCAATACAGTGAAAAGGTTTATTGAGATGTTAGGAAGCTCCCTAGTGAATTTTTAGGCTATAAAGGAAATCATACCAATACAAGGTCAGAAGTTTGATTTTGTCTATTAGAAGATGCTATTATATAAAGTTAGAATGTCTTGAAAAATTTAGGGTTCAAGTCTGTCTTCATGCACACATACTTCTTGAAACTATCTCACCTATCCAATTGATATAAAATCCTTCATTAATCACATGTGCTAATGTAATCCCTATTATAGGTAATGTTAGGATTAGAAGATAGAAATATAATAGTTATATATAAACATAACCAATAATGCAGAGTAATAAAGCACACAGAGATAAAACGAAAGACACAAAGATTTAACATGATTCACCCAATCTTGGGACACATCCACCAAACAGAGAGTCCAATATTATTATCTAGCGATTCAACCTGATTACAATTTGCAATCCCATGGAACTCAACATAGCAATAGCTAATTTGAGCATAAGTCCACAATATGTATTATAATGGTAACAAAATACTAAAATGAAACTTATAATACACATACTAATTGTGATGAAAATCAAACCCTAATGTGCTTATGAACTGAAAATAAAAAGAAGGAAAATTAGGGCTTCATGGGAGAAGTAAATAAGAGAGAGAATGGAAACAAAGTGGTATAGGGATAACTATAGATCAAATGGGAAAGAGAACAATAATTTAGGGGAAAATAGAGTGAGTTGACAATGTGAATAGCAACATAAGATAGATTGGTCTATGCTTCAAGGCTTGAAAGGTTAAAAACTCTTTAATAAGCAAGAGGAATCATAAAGTTTTATACATGAGGAAGACTCTTTTCATAGATTTTTGGGACCAAAATTCATTATAATGGTATTTGAGCTAAGGCGACGCCTACGATTATAACCATCTTTTTTATGAGTGTCAATATTCACTTTTCATGTTGCTTGCTTGATTTCACTTTGACATAAATCCTAATACATGCAATGACAAGAGTATAACTTTTGCATGTATTGATAAGGTGTTTGCATATAAACCAACTTGTATTCATTTCCATTTTCACTTGTTGGATGCGGAATTGGTTCAATAATTTTTCACACATTACCTATCTTAAACTCTATTTCTAATTTGCAAATTGCTAGAGGCCACTTAGACTTGGAAATGACCCCATAATTTCTAATTTATTTTGGTCCCTCTTATTTTCCCCTCAACTATTATGAACCAACTTACAACTCAAAATTATTTTACTTATATCATTAGATTTATATTTGATGAGTAGCCTCATTTAATCACATAACTAACTCATGAATTGATGACTTCATCCATATGGATGAGAAGTATGCTAATTTACAAGCCAAAACAGATCAAAACTTGTAGCACAAATGAATTGAGAGAAAAACACACTACAGAGTCATCCATATGGATGAGAAGTATGCTAATTTACAAGCCAAAACAGATCAAAACTTGTAGCACAAATGAACCCAAACTATGCAAAAGCACTGATATATTCATATTCAAATATTCTGCAAATGAACAAAGGTATAAAGTTAATACCAAATTGGCTAAAAACTGTGCCTCAAATTGGCATAACAGTGCCTTTGGGCTGTTCTATTTTTTCTGTCTGTATACAAAATTCTTAAGTGTCTTTCTGGGAGGAGCAGAAAGTAAAACAAAACACAAGGAGATTGATGATTCTATACTTTGCAAGGATCCAAAGGACCCCACGCAGTCCAGAGATTGGATGTGAAGAATCCCACAAAGTTGGGCAACATTCTCCCCATGAAAGTTCTCTCTGACCCACTTTCTCTATGCACGTACTCTTTCATACCACCAATGTTCTTGACCCCTCCTTCATCATCACAAACCATGTTTCTTTCCCCATCCTCCTTCACCCCTCTCTCTTTTCCAAAACCAGCACTCCCATAGTCACAGTTTGTTTCAAGCCATGTAATCAGCTGCTTGGCTTGCAACTTCTGCTCCTTTGCCTTCACCTTCTTCCCATTCTTGACCGCCATGTGATCCTCAAATATCTCAATAGCTTTGTGGATTAGGTCTCTGTTTGGGGACTCATTCCACCTGCCCCAAAAGCTCATATAACATTCAAAACAACTGCAATCAAAGGATGGCCCATGTTTCTTGCTTCCTCCTCCTCCTCCTCTCCTGCTAGTGCTGCCCCCCACCTTATTGACCCCCTGAATCTGATTCTGATATGAGAAGACATTGAGAGAACAAGCAATGAGGTAGAAGAGAACCTCCTGGTCCTCTGGAGGCAGGGCAATGCTCAGTGTAATGATGGTCTCAGGCAGAAACTTTGGCACACATGATTGGTTCTCCCTCTCCCTCTCCCTCTCCAAACATGGATGAATCTTCCCCTTGCAACACATGCTCTCTGATACTATAAACCCCATGCCCTCAAATCACACTTACAAGAATACCCACATAAAAATCTTCAATACCCACTTTAAAGCTTCAAACCCCACATGAAAATCTTCAAACCCCACATAAAAGCTTCAATACCCAAATAAAAATCCTCAATACCCAGTACACTATATCTATCATAAATGTATTCAAAGGGCTCAGTATCCAGTGCAATAAACCATAGCAAAAAGGCTGCCTGCTCTGCCTTCCATATCAGAGCAATAATTTCATAAAGAAAGCCCCAAAACCCTATATATGTATATAAAAGATTCAATCTTTGTGTTTTATATGTTTTGTATTGGGCCCAACCAACAATTTTTGACCGACTTTTCCAACTTCCCACACACAATCTAATGCAGATATCCAATGAGTATACGTCAAAAACCTAGTGCTTTTCCGTTGGGAGCTTCCACTGGTGCTTCTTGGGTAAATCGAGGGCGGAAGATGGTCGAGGAGCTTTTGTCATGATCAACGCGGCATCGAAGAAAATGTCAAGCTTTGACGGTAGAGACGACGTATATACAATGTATATATCTTGCCAAGTTGAGTAGTTGTCCACATGCATTGAGTAAACCGATAAAACATTTTCCTCGTAGGTCATGATCTCGTAGTTTTGCCTGTTAATTATTCAGTCGGCTAGTTTTTCTTTTTCCAATAGGTTGAGAATTACTCGTTAAAAAATTCGCCTTTCCTAGTCAAGTGATTTTTGTATGTTTTGTTTTGACTTGACTAGGGATACAAGGAAAGTCATCCAATGTTAAAATGATCATAATTCTTTTTTAATTCATATAGAGGTCTATTTGTTCCTTCAAGAGAGTTGAGGAGTGGGGACCCACAAGTGAGAAATGGAAATGGGTTTGGGTGCACATATATTTCTTATTAATTCATATAAGTTGCTATATCATTAGGCTTAGTCAAAGTATGTAGGTTGTCAAAATATTTTTGCTTTGTTGGTGAAAGTGTTAGGTTTGGTCAAGGCATGTGGTAAGTCAAGTCTTTTTAATTTGTTAGTGAATTTATGCAAATTTGAATAAGTCTATCAGATATTATTTGGGGTTTGGTTTTATAATAACATTATTGTCATTATATTTTATCATGTTGTACTTATAGAGGAACAAGTAAAAGACACTCTTTAATAATATGATAACAATCACCACAAAGTTACAGCTCTAAACTTTTATTCAGACAAGCTTTACTATTTGATCTCTCTTTTCTCTTATCTCTAGGTGGCTACTATAAAGGAATTGAAGTTGGAACTCCAAATTTTAAGCATTAAAACCAATTAAATAAGCTCCTCAACTGCAAGAAGCTTTGTCTTGCTTTGAGATTAATGTGTAACGCCCCACTTGAGAAACCAAAGAAATAAACCTAATATGTTACAAAGTTTACTAAACTTTTTTTAAAAAAGAGTTTGAACAACATCAAAGTAGCAATGTGGAAGCAATATATATGCACACAACATTTACACAAATACAATTACAAATACAATTTTTATTCCTCAATGGTTCCTTCATATTGAGTTATGTTTAAGAAGCTTGTATTAATTAGTTTAAGTCTCAAGTACAAAATTATGATCACAAGGAAATAACAGATGCATCATCTTATAAGAAAAATCATAAATACATCTAATGAATAACATCCATTGCATGTGACAGGGTATGCAATAATAGATACAAGTATAATCAAATACAAGATAGATGTTAACATAGATACATCAACTGAATAGAAGTCTCCAAGATATGAATGAGAATGATATAGGGTACAACTGCACCAACGACTATCCAACATTCGCAAATCTAAGGGGGGCCCAAATGGTAAAAAGACACTATCTCCCAACTATGTGGTCATCTAATCAAGCTTCCACTCCCATCGTGCAAGAGAGATAATGTACAATCCACACACAAATAATCTAACCCTAGGCAAGGAAACCTAATAGCCAAATCTACCTCAAAGGTAATACAAACTATGCAAGAAGAAGAGATAATCAAAATCAAAAGGATACTCATTCTAATACCAACATCACACACCAAGTCAACATCCAGATACCAAATACAATAAAGTATCAAAATCAAGATAAAGTCAATGACATATATCCACCTTAAGTCAAAGGCCACATGTCCAAGAATAATAATCAACAAATAACAACTATCATCAATAAAAGTAAATCACCAACAATAAGAACATCCAACAACAAATACACCACCAATTAATAGTTGACACTCATCAATAAAAGTCATCTCTCAACAATTAATGACATCAAATCAATAAGTAACAACTCACAATTAATACACCATCAAAAGTAATATCCAACAAGTACACCACTAGAGACAAATATTAAAAAAATCATGAAAAAGACTCAAGTTACATACTAGGGAGTGTCATCACATGATCAAACTACTTGAGTTACCCTGGATTGGTCTCTCACTAGACTTCAAACCCTCAAGCATTAAGTTACCCTAGACTAGTCACTATAAACCCTAGACCCTCAATGTGACACATGCGGAACCAGAGCACTCTCTCATGACTTGACAAGGAAAACTAGTCATACCACTCACTAGATATCATACCATTCCCATCCTTAGCCTATACAAGAGCTCAAGGCATGAGCGAGGCAAAATCTCTAATTTATCTTTTTAATATTTTTAAAATATTTTAATTGCTATATCATTACTTATTACACAACTTACAATGAGTTACCCTGGCAGCCACTTTGGGCCCTGACCCCCATCGCAAATGTCTCTCATAAACATGCATGTAGACTACCTTCCCAAAAGTCGCAAACCACAATTGTGTCCCATACCACAAATTTGGTTTCTTAACAAACAACCCAAAAATAGCATTGGTTCTTAAAACCCAAGTCCTCATAAATGCTCAATAGCATAAAGCTCATAAAACATTAATCTCAATTCAAATCAAATACTAATCAAATTTGGTTTCTTAACAGACAACCCAAAAATAACATTGGTTCTTAAAACCCAAGTCCTCATAAAGCATAAAGCTCATAATACTAATCAAATTTGGTTTCTTAACAGACAGCCCAAAAATAACATTGGTTCTTAAAACCCAAGTCCTCATAAATGCTCAATAGCTTAAAGCTCATAAAACATTAATCTCAATTCAAATCATAAAGTACATCATGACATCTAGTCAAATAATTAAATAAAAGTGTCATGCCCAAATTTTTTGAACAAGAAACACACACACATACTACTCAATAATAATAATAAAATTAAAATTTGAAATACTTTAAGAAACCATATCAAATCATTTACAGGTTATTGCTACAAATTTTCAAATACATCTACTCATATTCTAGGAAATATTTAAAGTGCAACATATTCACAACTTTGACACGTCTCTTCCAATATTACAATTATATCTAGATCTTGTAACAAAACAAAATTTACATAAACAAAGATATACATGTAATGTTTTACAATATAGAGCTTTTACAAATATTCATAATAAATCATCTTGAAATTTTCAATAGAAAATGATATCTTCCGAGCTTTTCTTCAACACAAATCCATATGAAACCTATAGAAAACAACATTAAAAACCATGGAGAGTTCACCTTCCAACCTAAGTCATGAGACCACCCACTGAGCTTGGAGAACTAAGAACAATCAGACAACAATCAAGCACAATCACATAAAACAATAATTACACGATACAGTATTTAACACCCTTTTTGAGCTTACACAACAAGTTACCATAGCAACCAATAGAATGGGCAAAGTGTTGAGATAATAGGTGTTGCACACATTGCATAATATTGTTATATTTTATTATTTTATTTTATTATGTAATGTTGTACTTAGATGGATGTGCAACATGTAAAAATTTCCATGGGATATACTTGATGAGTTGTATTGTAACATTATGATAATATTTCATGTAATTATTTAATATTGGGGAAAAGAATTAAAATTCCAATATTAAACGTGGGGTCCGTTAGTTAGGTAGCACATGGTTTATGTAATACCACTTAGTGTTTTTGTGGGACTTGCTACCATATAAGCAACCACAATGGTAGTTGTTGTATGAGGTGAGAATGACAAAAAGGGAAAGAGTTGAGTGGGACAAGGCTTTATAGGTTAGCCAAGGGAGCAATTGTGAAAGTTGGAAGCATGTCATGAGATGCGTGGATTCATACTCATTCACATAGATTGCTTAGTTGTGGCTATGACTTTGAAGGCTTCCATGGTTGTATTGCAATGGTGTTTTTTGTTGAATAATACATGGTGATGGATGCTATTAAAGATTATGTTTTTTTCCCTCAATGAGGGTTTCCCAGGGTATATCTTGTGTCACATTTTTTGTGGGTATGTAGTCTATTCTCTTGCATGTGGATTTTAATTGCATATTTATTTCAAATCTATTATGAGTTATGTAGAAATTGTTATATTCTTTATTGCAAATTTCCTTACAAGTGGTATCAAAGTTATGGTTTTGTTATTGTAATCCTAGATTGAATCCATGTGAATGCATGAGAGGATAAAAGAAAGGGCAAGATATATGACTTTTTTATTGCAAATTTGAGGGTTTTGGGTTTGTTGTTATGATGGAATATTGGTAGATTTTGGGCATGTGAAATTGTTGGACAAATGAATTTTTTGGATGTTTTATTTAAATAAAGATTTTAGAAACTTGCAAAAATGGCCTCCTCGGTAAAAACAAACCTCTCCATTGGATCCAAATCGATGTTTCCATAAATTTTGATACATAATATGCCCTAGTTTGGCCATGTTCAGAGGAAATGAAAGAGTTTTTTAGTTTCAGCTTGTGATAGTTGTCAAATTTAATCCTATCAAAAATTTCATCACAAAAAAAAAATTGCAGTGAAAATGGAAAAAAGATTGTCTTAGTAAAACAACCATAACTTTCTGTTAGGATATAGGATTTTAGACTTCTTATAGGTGTTAGAAAGTTAATTCAGAGCGCTACAACTAGGTGTAGGTTTAGTTCTATGATTTTAAAATTTTGTTAGGTTTTAAGAGCTTAAAAGTTAGATGTTATTTATCTTTTAGCATAGATTAGGACACAGATTAGGCATATAGAGTCGAATTTTGGACTTCGAGTAGTCAATGAAAAGCTCTTGGAGAGCTCTACACATTGGTTCAAATCTGGTGCCATTAATTTTGGCATGCAATGATATACTCTTGATACACATTTAGAGTTTTGACATGTTATAGTATGTTCATATGGAGCATGTTATCTCTTTGGTTGAGATTGTTAGATCATGTTGTTATGTTTATGTTCCTAAGGCCATGGTTGGAACTTTGACGTTGATCTTGGTTTAGTTTCTTAGAATTGAGTACATTCATCATAAGCTGAATACTTCATGGTATTTCTATGTTGCATTTGGAGTTAGCATAGATTGATTGGTTATAAGTGCTCATGGATACTTAGAGATGGTGGCGATGCTGATTTCTCTTGGGTTAGAGAAATATTTGTTGGGACAATTGATGGTTTTAGCAAGAAGTCTGAGAGGCATTCACCTGATATGGACTTGAGAGGATATTTTTCTTAGATGAGTCTTGGTTGGAGACTTAGATATCTTGGTGAGCATTCTCATTCTCCACTCTTGGTCTACTTGGTGGTTTGCTACTTGAGAGGTATAGACCATAATTTTTCTCAAGTGCATTATATTTATGCTTGTCTTTCATGGATATGGATCTTGAGCTACAGTACATGAGATAGTTCTGGAGGGTTCATTTGAGAGATGGTTTAGCATTGGTTATCTCCATTTTCATATGTTGCTATGCTGGTTGAGTTTGGGAGATGGTTTTATATTGGTCATATTTCTTGGATTAAGAATGGTTTATGAGTTTGATCTTCTTGTGAGAGGCTTATATCCATGATTAGTTATATGGTATGGTTTGGGTGTTGTTGTGGCTTCTTGGTTGGGGTTTTATGGAGGAGATCATACTTGCACAGTTTACATCTAGAGGTGTGTGTAGAAGGACATGATACATGTTATGATTTGCATGGTTTCTCTTCGGTCTTGGTTATCTTCTTGGATGTTCGATTTTACTTACATTCGATTTGAGACTGGTTAGAGATTATGATCAATGATTTGTGTTCATGTATGTCATGTGAGAGATGACATGGTTATTCCTTTATCTCTTTCCTCTATTAGTTGTGGAGAGCATGAAAAACTATTGGAGATTTTTTATGAGAGTTTTTTTTGCAGATTATTGGTATATGTATTGTGGATGTCCTTGAGACTACATGGATTCACTTCTTTGAGATGTAAATGGATTGGTTATAGATTTGAGATTATCTTTTGCAGTGGGAGCTTCTTGGTATATATGTGGTAGCTATTGCTCTTGAGGCTTGTGAGTGTAGGTTATAGATTGGATATATTGATGGCGTGAGATTCACTTGGTATACCTTTGGAGGCATGGATAGTTGGATGGATTTGACACTTGCTATGGGTGCTATTTTAGCTATGGATATTTTGACAACTACAAATACATGTGATTACCTTTGGATTAGGTTTTTGTGCTTGACATTTTAGTTGTTATAAGATTTTATGATCTTCTAATGTGATAGGTTGGGTGGCTTTCTCTACAGATGGCTTCTATGTATGTCCAATGGCAGTGGCATAATAGGAGGTGGTTTCATTCATGTTTGAGAGGCTAGATACTTTGACTTTGTTGTGGGTACTAGGATGGAGCACTTCATGTACTTTGATCCATGACGGTGGATGTGCTAGGAGTGATTATTCCCTTGTTCATTTATGTGGCTATATATTGACCCTATGCAATGTATACAAGTGACATGTTGTTGAGATAATGGGTGTTGCACACATTGCATAATATTGTTATATTTTATTTTATTTTATTATGTAATGTTGCACCTAGATGGATGTGCAACATGTAAAGATTCCCCTAGGATATACTTGATGAGTTGTATTGTAACATTGTTATAATATTTCATGTAATTATTTAATATTGAAGAAAATAATTTAAATTTCAATATTAAATGTGGGGTCAGTGGGTTAGGTAGCACATGGTTTATGTAATACCACTTGGTAGTTTTGTGGGACTTGCTACTATATAAGAAGCCATAAGGGTAGTTGTTGTATGAGGTGATAAGGGCAAAAAGGAAAAGAGTCGAGTGGGACAAGGCTGGATAGGTTAGCCAAGGGAACATCTATGAAGGTTAGAAGCATGGCATGGGATGTGTGGATTCATACTTGTTCACATAGGTTGCTCAGTTGTGGCTATGGCTTTAAAGGCTTCCATGGTTGTATTGCAATGGTCATTTTTGGTGAATAATATATGGTGATGGATGCTTTTGGAGGTTGGGTCAATGAGCATTTCTCAGGGTATATCTCGTGTCACTTTTTTGTGGGTATGTGGTCTGTTCTCTTGTGTGTGGATTTTAATTGTATATTTATTTCAAATCTATTATAGGTTATGTGGAAATAGTTATATTCTTTATTGTAAGTTTCCTTACAAAAAGGTATACTTAACACCTTGAGGAGAAGCCAAATATATAAAAACAAATCTTCCTTCACAAGGCATACAAAATAAATACCAACTCTCACAAAATTTCTTCCCTTATCATACCCAAAGTGCATAACAATGTGTTAGCACAAACCCATACTACATGTGTATCCCTCTTCCTTCTAGAGAAGAGACTCACTCAAGGGAAATGCCCAACTAACCCCTTCACCCATAGACCACTTCTTCCCTCCTAAGGGTGAGTGATGTCCTTCCACATCCATAACATCATACTCTCAAAATCAAAGAGAAAGAAAATAAACAATAGAAATTAATTCAGACCCAACAATACAACATGGACAATGAACAATACATATATGCATCTATAGTTAAATTCACATAACTTTTGTTCAAAAAAAAATACAATACATAATTACTAAAACGTGGCAAAAGCTCCAACATTTCTCCAAGCTATGGTAGATGAACCGATTTGAGAAGAGCCCTATATCCTTCCTTGATCAAATCTCCAAAAATAGAAAATCTCTAAAACTAGAGAGCGGGTGAATGAAATTCCTATTTTCAAAATATCCTCTAATAAAAAAAATAAAAATCAACTCCTTCTTTTTCTCCATTATGAAATAGAAAAATCCCCTTAACTCACCTAAGTTTCCTTATTTTATTAGAACTCCAACTCACTGTAGATAAGGTGAGAAGTTGGGTAAGATTTCTTCCATTTTCACAATACTTAAAAAATGAGATTTTAAAAGGGTTAGAAAAGTGATTTAAACTAAAGTAAAGTCAAAATTAAAGCCCTAACATATCATATTAACATGTAGGTAACTTGATTTTACCAAAAGAATACCCTATGACTCTAATAAAGCCCTCTAAAGTCTCCTCAAACTTAAAATCCAAATTTAGTCTAATTAAAGCCTTCATATGATAATTTTATGCAAGGGGATATAACTTAAACATTTCTAATTGGTTAGAAATAAGGTTGGATGTCTTTTGCCAATATCTAAAACTAACTTGCCACTTATACACATAACAAAACAAGTGCCAAGTGACACTATAAATATACACTTAACATTATGAGTGGAAAATCTAATCTCACACACTCATTCACATTACATTCACAATGTAAAATACTAAACAAAGAGGCCAAGATCTCTTGATTAGATGTAGCCTTGGCATTCTCAATTAATGCAAAGATATAGTCTAGGTTCTCCATTTTACCATGGTTATTTCTTGCACACCCAAACTGCATATCAGTAGTCCACGATAAATAAATTATATGCATACACAAATCCTAAATCAATTTTATATTCGTAATTGAATCAAAACATAAAATATATTTCAATTGAATTTCAAATAACATTTTTCCATTTCTAAACCATTGTGCATATATAATACTAGCATAATCAACTAAGCATGATATGACCATTTGTAACATTTCATGAATTTTAAATATATGATCCATCTAACCTGTGCATTCAAACATAATTTCATACTCCTCAATAAAATAACCAACCAAGTACATGAATGTAAATAATCATCAAGCATCATCAATAAGTTCTAACATCATAATAATCACCATAAAAATACTGTCTCATAGTATTAAATAGTCTGAATAACAATCCAAAATAAGTCCAACATATAATAAGGTCTCAAAATATAAAGTATCTAAAAAGTAAGTAAACTATTTTGCTATGCTATCATGGGTCAGGGGGAGGCCTTACAAAAAGAAATCTAAAAAATGCCTCTGGTGCACATCCTAACTTGTCCAACTAAACAACCCACAAAGAATATCATCACAAAAATAAACATCACAAGACTATAAATATAATATAAGAAAACACATATTTTTCAGTCATATGATTTAATTCCGTCATTTTCTCTTGTTTAATTTGGGCCATAAAGATGTGTTTAAAAATAAGGTAATAATATATATATATATACTTAATATAAATTATTGTGCTAATATACTTATTTAAATCAATAAGTATTTAAATGTCAAATCTCTTTGTGCATATAAATTGTTGTGCTAAGATATTATTAGGCTAAATGTTAATGTCAATTTCATTTCTAAAATATTAATTTGACTTCTATTTAAGTCCAATATTAATATTTAATTCTCCTTTAATTTATAATGCAACTAGAGATAAAATTATAAATTAAATTGAATTATTTATAATTTCTCTCATAAAGTCAACTAGTTATTAGCCAAGTGATTACAAAGTGAACTCCACCACAATTTTTCTTAAAAAATAATAGGGTATATGTAGGATCATGGTGTGCCAAAAAGTGGCGATGTGAAAAAAATAGAGTTTGAAAATGTTTAAAAGGATTTCAAAATCCACTCTAACTTTTTTTCACCTATCCAGGTACCAAACCTGGAAAGTAAGGCCCAACCCTTATTGGGTATTCGATTTGATATCAGATACTTGATATTATATCAGATATCTGACATAATATTAGATACCTGATATCTATCAGTGTTATTAAAAAAAAAAAAAAGACAACCTGCGGGTTGTTTTCACAATCTTCACAGTCTTATTTCATGAACAACCCATGGGTTGTCTTTTTTTTAATAATAACAATAGATATCGGATATTTGTCAGTGTTAAATAAAAAAAAAGACAACCTGCAGGTTGTTTTCATTGGCTTATTTCATGCTCGGTGGCTTAGATATCAGGTTTTATATCAAATACATGATATAAGGTAGGTTTTTTTGTTTTTTTATCAATTTTAATATAAATTAAATAAATTTTATCATAAATTTGTTAGTTTTAGTTGAATTTGTTAGAATTTAGGATTTTTTTGATAGAAATTGTTAAAATTTAGGTTTTTTTAAATATAAATTATGTTTTGCAAATTAATAGGAATGATTGATCAAAATGATGACCATGAGGCAAGGAATACTATTCCTCATAACCCCCCACCAAAAGATCCAGTGCCCCTACAAAACCATCCACCAAATGATCCTTTACCCCCTCAAAAGCCTCCTTGAATCGATGAGTTGATAATTGAAAATCTCACCCAATCGAGGGCTTTGCGAAGAACATATAATAATGTACCCACATTGGCTCTTATGTTATCCATGTTAAACACCATAGTGGATAATATTGAAACCCTTACCAACCAACAAAATGTCGCTCTTCATTGGCATGACGAAATGCATGAGATGTTTGATGATGGCTTGGACTATGATGAGGTTGTGGCCCTCAATATAAACAAAGATGATTTGGCTAGCCTTTTTGTGAACCCAAAAACTAGTATACTAGTCGACCACAAAAAACCCAAACTATCGATTAAATGGTGCACAAATGACACCATACGTACAAACTTTTGGGATCATTGGTGGATGGTTTTTGATATCCCTCCACATAGAAATTTAGAGGTGCCATTTTATTTCCATAGAAAATTATATGCAAAATTTGTGTTGAAACTCAAAGTGAACTATTGGAGCATGAAGCCCAACATGGGTGTAAGACTAGGAGCTCCTCAAGATAGACCCTCTTCCCAATGGAAGAAAGTTGGCACTTTTGTCCCCCCTACCAATGTCTCCCCCCCTCCCCAAGTGCAACATCCTAATATAATGGCAGAGGCTAGCTCTTAGACCATTCGAGCCATTCATAAACTAACTAGCCTATTGATATCTCAGACTAGGTCAGTCCTACCTACCCATGTTGATGATGTTGGTGCCAGTTCATCATTGGCTAGCCCATCACACGTTTGTGTGCCTCACACTTGCACTATGTGCAAGAATATTTGCCTAGGTCCCATAGGTGATCTTCTTGAGTATCATTTTGTATTAGATGAGGGTACACTAGACACACATGTAGAGGCTACAAACCCTAATACAAGAGAGGAGGGGAATGCAGAGGCATGGACTCCTTTTGTGTCGGTACGTGTATAAATTTTTTGGTTATGACATATGTGATATAAAGTTAATTTTATAATAGAGTAATTTTAATTTTTAATCCATACTGACTTATACATGTATGTGATCTTCATTCATGTTTAGTTGATGACCAAGGAGGAGTTGAGATAGGTTGATGATGCCACCCTCTTGGCAATTTCATTTGGCCTTGAGACATCTCCGATACATTATGTTGTGTTCTCATTGTTTTTTCTATTTGATATTGTAGCATATATAGTTGCTAATCTTTCTTTTATCTTGCAAGTACCACCTGTCCCTAGGGGACAAAGTGCGGGGGATGAGCTAGCACCAATTGACAAAGGAAAGGTAATTAGGTGCTTTCTATTTGATTAAATATCAATGCATTCTTGTAAAATATTTGTGGTAATAAAATTTAATTAAATTTTTTTATTGTATATAGGGCATGGCTACTGGCGATGAGCCCATACAGATTTTGCATTGTAGACGCTTAGGCATTTCCATTTGCACTAACAGCCCCATTGTATGCATAAGTATCATTTATTTTTTATTTTCCTTATCTTCATAAATAAATTCAAAACTGATTTTCGTGATATTAATAACTACTATTTTGTATCTAATAGGAGACTCCTAGTGTACATGAGGTTCGATGGGAGAGTTTTGTAGATTTGATGATGCAACCGCTATATCCTGAGTAGGAGCCTACACTAGTAAGTTGTACTTTGAATTCATGATTAAATATGTTATAAATTTAGCATGCTATGAATTATACTATTATAGTCTAAGTTGTAGATTCATGTGACAAACATATTGCAACATACACAGGCCACAATCATAAAAGTACAAGCATTGCCAAGGGCATACAAGAGGACTCCTGATCGACGTAGGAGGTCGATGAGAGAGGTATTTATTATGAAAGTTTAATAGTATAAATCTTCATTAAAAAAAAGATCATTATGCATTTGATTAATTCAATGTTAGATGCAAAGAATCATATAAATTTAGTAGTCTAACTTTGGATTTTTCATTTTTGTTTATGTAGGAGGCATCTGATCCACCTAGTGCAGTGAAGAGGCCACATTTTGATCATCCACTAGTGCCCTAGGATAGTATAGTTTTCATAGGATGTGTCATGAGACATTTTGAGCTGACATATGCCACATTGTTTATAGAAATATTGATATTATACACATTCTGATGGCATGATCAACCACATTTTGTATATGGATTTACACATTTTGATATATATTTGTGTACTTTGTCTATGGATACATGATCTTTGATATATATTTGTGTAATTTTTCTATGGACACATGTATTTTGATATATATTAATGTGCACAATGATATACATATTAATTTAGTATCTAGTATTGTTCAATTTATCGTGGATCATGTGTATTGTTCATGTTTATGGAATATCATTAATTTTGATTATGTTTGTTATATTTAATTCAAATGCAATAATTTGTGAATAACATTTTAACAACCTTTATTATCAAATTTGGATGCAATGTTTAATTTGAAGTGCTATCATGACATAAACACACTTGTTAACCTCCTACACAAGGTTTGCATAACCCCAAATCTAATTCTAAACTCTAGCTTCAACCTTGAAACTAACTCTTGGCTTCAAATCTAATCTCAACACAGTTAAGGACTCCACTCCTCAACCATGGATTCTATTCCCAACCACGAACTCATTCCTAGACTCATAATCTTTGATAACTAGCACTTCACTTTGTTACTATCTTAATACTACAACTTTTCAATTTCAACATAACCTCAAAATATCCCAACTTAAGAGACTTGATTGGATCAAACCTTTTTAACTTGTTTTCCCAATACCATATCCATATGAGTAACATCTGTACATTTTTTACATTGATCAGATTACCCATACTGATCCACTTAACAATATTGGCTTCATTAATGCATAGTATCATTTCACACCTTATATAGGTGTTTCCAACCTTGTATGGTCATGCTCAAAACCCTAACTAACTCTTTGCACTCATTTTCACTTTCCAAGAAAAAGCTATGACTCATTTTCCTGTAGCATTTGATGGTTGGCCCTTGGAAGATCGACCTCAAAACACACTTAGATCACCTTGGAGTCTCCTCGGTATGGGGTGGCTGTAGACAATGGATGGTCTCCATAGCTAGAACAAGGGTGTCACTAGGGTTCACTCACCCATCCAAAGCTAATGGCCTTGACGATTTGATGCCAAGATCAGTGGTTTCAAAGTTATGTTGTGGTGCACCTATGAACTGAGGCACTCTACAAGTTTTCGCATCAAGCAAGATTGCTATGCTGAATCCAAACAGAATGTGATCTCTTAAAATTGAGATAGGTTATTTTAGGCCTCAGCATCATCATCTTATAAAATTTGATAGTTCATCGATATCCCTCATGAGCTCTGAGTTATGATCCTCAGAAGATCGACCTCGAAACACACTTAGAGCACCTTGGGGACTCCTCAGTATGGGGTGGTTGTGGATGATGGAGGGTCTCTGTGGCTAGAACAAGGGTGTTACTAGGGTTCACCCGCCCATCCAAAGCTAATGGTGCTAAAAATTTGATGCCAAGATTAGTAGTTTCAAAGTTATGCTATGGTGCACCTATGAGCTGAGGCACACTACAAGTTTTGGCATCGAGCAAGATCATTGTGCCAACTTTAAATGGAATGTGATCTCTCAAAAATGAGATAGGTTATTTTAGGTCTTGACATCATCATCATGTAGCATTCAATGGTTTATTAATAGCCCTCACGAGCTCTGAGTTACAACCCTCAGAAGATCGACCTTGAAATGCACTTAGAGCACCTTGGAGACTCCTTGGTGTATATGAGCAATGTTAGTATGCTAATAGAAACCAAATTTAAATAAAGCTTCTACAAACTAAACAAAATTCATAAACTTCAAGATAGACTAAGATGAGCTCTCAATTGAGAATATGAGCCATTAATGGACTCTCTCAATAAGAAGCTCTCTTGTTGAGTGGCTTTGTCTAAATAGATAGGATGTATGCTCAAGCTTATGCTTCAAAAATGGCTTCAAATGGAGTTGGAATTTGGGTGTGAGTGTATGGTTTTGATGTAAAATGGCTTCTTAAAATGGCATTATGACTTTACTTCATGGATTGTGTTGTTTTGAAAAGGGGAAGGATCCAATTTATAGGCAAGAGGCTTGAGGGTTTGAGGGCTAAGATGCAAGGATGGGAAAAAGCTCATGGAGGGCTCATATTGCATGAGAGGAGAGCACATGGATTGTGCTTCCTTATAACCAATCAGGGAGTGACACATGTCATAGGGTGAGAGGATGGAGGAAAGGGGAAGGATGAGTCAACAAAGGAGGCTCAAGGGATAAAATTTTCATAAAGACCCTCATAATGGCTTGTAAGAGTAATAAAAGGGCTTGGAAGAGTCATTTATGACCTAGTGGGCTTCATAAAGTTTTATGGTTGGGATATTTTGAAGGAGATGAGAGGAATTTTGACTTGGGCTTGATTAGGAGGGTTTTAAGCTTGCTTAGGATTGTGCAAATGATTAGAGGATGGATTAGGATGGTTTAGAATTAGCTTAGGGATAGGCAAGTGGATGACATTTAATGAGGGTGGGTGAAGGAGGAGATATTTGTTAACTTTGGCTTGGGTTAGTAACTCTTAACCCATTTTTAGGAAATGTGACAAGGTTAGGAGGGGATTAGGATTAGGTTTAAAGACATCTTTTAGAAGAGTCTAGACTTTGGATGAGGATAAAGACTTTCTAGAATAGTCTAGAACTTCCTAGGATGAGGATGAAGACTTTCTAGAAGAGTCTAGAACTTCTTAGGATGAGGATAAATTAGATTTTTAGGAAATAAATAAAGTTTTATTTATTTCAAGGGTTTGGGTTGAGGAGATATTTATTAGAACTTTTTTAATAAACATGAGGATTTGATATTTAATCTTAATTAAATATTTTGAGTTGGGATTAGGGGTAGAAAATGATGGGATTAGCCTTTAATCAAAATTAAAGAAGGATTAGAAGATTTTGGAAGAGGTTAGTGGTCTTAAGGAAATTGGTCAAATTTTGGGCAAAAAATAAATTTTTTATTTATTTTGGGTTTTTTGGTCAATTTATTAATTAAATAATTAATAAATAAGGAAATAAATTCCTTAATTAAATATTTTTAATTAAGATAAAGGGATTTAATGGCATAAAAATAAATAAATAAATTAAATAAATAAATAATTAATAAATGATGATGTCATCAGGAATTTTTCAGAAAATAAAAATACTTTATTTTCTAAAGTTTTTTAGGTGTCTACATTTTCCCCCTCTTTGATGTGATGCCGCAAGTGGCATGGCATCAAAGATAAGAAAATAAGATGCCCAAGGCTAGAGCAGAAGAGAGAATGGACTGCAAGATGCCCCCTCAAGAAGGAAGTGGGGAGAGAAAGTGAGGCTCGACGACTTCTTGAAAAGTACAAGAATTCGAGATGAGCAAGAAGACTCAGATTTTCTTAAGAGAAGAGGTTTAGTTAGCTCAAACTCTCACTACGGGAGAATGATAAAGGGAGAATTAGAGGCACAAGAGGAAGCAAGCTTAAGATCTCAGGGATTGCAGAGGATGAAGGAGCAGAGCGCTATAAAAGGAATCCAGGATGGGGAGATGGATGAGGGGATTAAAAAGCTGATGCAACAAGATTTCAAAGAGTCATATTGACGGAAGATGGGTTTTAGAGATCCCTAGGACTAGGATTGTGGATCTCGAAAGATGAGGCTTGGTGGATTGATTTGGATTGGTGGATCCCTAAGACTAGGATTGTGGATCCCTAAAGCTAAAGGTGAGGAGTGATTCAAAGAGATACTGATGCATAAGTTGGGGTAAGAGAGATGGATGCTGGATATGGATGGGGGATAATGGAGATGAAGGGAAACCATTGAAGCTTTTTGAGTAGGGGGATACTTCAAAGAGAAGTACCACCATGTAGTTGAGTACTAGATTTGCTATAGGACTGTTGGTTAATTTCCAAGGTTACCAAGAACATCAAGGCCTTTTCACCAACTGTCCAGAGGACTGATAAACTAACTCAAAAAAAATATGCAAGGATTGCCCCAGTATCACACATGAATCACAGAGGAAGCAGCGTGGAAATGACACTGGGTAACCCACAAGCAGAAAAGAAAACAAGCAAAAGACATGATCAAGACCTTACGCTCCGATTGCCCCATTCGTAGTATACCATGATATGGAAGATCATGGCAACCTTGAGGAGGGAACAAGGAGATTGCTTGGAAAAGATATTTCAAGACCCAATAGGGAAGAGTCCAAATAAAAAAAAAGAGAAAATCCAAAAGAGAACCGTTTGCCAACAAGATGGGTAGGACGAGGTACTAACAGACCAAGATCAGACATGAGGAAAGCTATATCCTGCAAGGACCTTTCGGAGAGCACCTAAGCTGGTGGATTTGGATGAGTGATGCATCTGGCAAGCTGAACTAAGAAAGAGAACACTTTGGTGACAGGAAATCTAGCTAAAGGATGCATTGGAATAGCTAAACAAGATGTGTGATGGGTGCAAGATGCTGATCAAGGACGAACTGACACGAACGATGGATAGATACAATGGTACTAAGCTAAAGAGGATGTACAAGCTGATGGACCAAGATATGTTACAAATGTACAAGTTTGTTCATGTTTTGGTTTTTGTGAGATGGAAATGTTTGTGAAGGATGGGATGTCTATAATAGGTGATAGGTGGATAGGTAGATGGTTTGCGAAAAGCTTAAGTGAAAATAGGGTTTTGTGTGTGCACGTGATAGTATACAAGCTAGGATACAAGATTATTTACAGGCTGGAATATGGTACAAAATTTGGACAAGATTCAGATATACAAGGTATGGTACAAGATTTACAAGGTATAATACAAGCTATGGTACAAGATTTTACAAGCTGTATAGGAGGTATTTACAAGCTCCATTAGATTTTGGATATTTGGTTGGAACACCAAGGGAACAAGAAGGTGTTTTATAGGATGGTGGGTGAATGGATGAGGGATAGGATAGTGATAGATAATGGATTAGTCTTAGTACACAAGGCGCCTGAATTACCAGGTTTTCACTAAGGTACCTATCCAAGGCGCTTGAATTGCCAAGTTTTCACCATTGGACGCTTATTTCTCTTTACTATTTTTTTTTTGTATTTTTCAAAAGCTAGGTATACCAACGATCTTCAAGCATAGAAATTCTTGAGATGAATAATGTTAGTAGGATCATTCAAGAGTTCTCCTTCTAGTGTAGATAGCTGATAGGCTCCGGAGCTAAAGGAAGCAGTGACAACATAAGGACCAAGCCATGTAGGTTCAAACTTGCCTTTCTTTTCTCGATCTACTTGGACTTTCATGTTTTCTTTGAGGACTATATCACCTGGCTGAAAGTGTTGTGGAAGCACCTTCTTGTTGAAATTCCTTTTGAGGCGAGTTTGATAGACTGTGAGATGATCATAGGCTTGTTGTCGCTTCTCATCTAAGAGATCTAGCTAGGTGAGCCGAGCTACTCTGTATTCTTCATCTGATATTTGCCCTTGCAAAGATATGCGCAAGGAGGGAAGTTCAACCTCTATAGGTAGTACCGCTTTGGCACCATAGACTAGGGAGTATGGAGTTGTGCCTGTGGATGTACAGAAGGAAGTTCAATAGGCCCATAGGGCTAGATTTATTTGTAGGTGCCAATCACGACCAAAATCATTGACAACTTTCTTTAGGATTTTGAGGAGGGTTTTGTTAGTTGCCTCTACCTGGCCATTACCTTGTGGGAAATATGGCCTAGAAAAGTGGTGATGGATGCGAAGGGAAGTGCATAATTATTCCATGTTGAGGTTTTCAAAGTTACCTCCGTGGTCGGTGAAGATGGTGGATGGGATGCTGAAGCGGCAAACAATGTGGTACAAGATGAACTTGGAGACCTGAACTCCTGTAGTTGAGACTAGGGGGACTGCTTCCACCCATTTAGTGAAATAGTCTGTAGCTGTTATTATCCATTTATGTCCATCAGATGAGAGGGGTGCGATAGTTCCAACTAGATCAAGGCCCCAACAAGCGAAAGACCAAGGTGGTGCAATAGGCTGTAGATCCTATGCTGGAGCGTGCATAAGATTTGCATGCTGCTAACATGGGAGACACTTTCTAACAAATTCATAGGAGTCTTCTTCAATGGTAGGCCAATAGTAGCCTGCTCTAAGGATTTGTCATGCTAGGACAATACCACTCCTATGGGCACCAAAAATTCTAGAGTGTACTTCCTTTAACACCATCGGAGCCTCATTTTGGTCTAAACATCGAGAGAGAGTATCGTGATAACCCTGACGATATAGGGTATTGGCTATGATAACATAGCGAGATGATTTTCAAATGAGGTTCTGGCGTTGGGTACATGTGAGGTGAGGGGATATGATACCATCATTAAGGTAAGCGTGAATCTCATGGTACCAAGAGGATTGGGGACCAACCAAGATACAAACACGATTTGAATCCTCATTCACATAGGCGGGTGTGAGGAGCTGCTCCACTAAAAACTCATACTATGTAGCTGCTTGGGGAATTTTCAAGAGCGAGCCTATAGTAGCCATAGCGTCTGCTGCTTTGTTCTGCATTCGAGGTACTTGTGTAAAATGAAGCCTTGTAAAATGCTGGGTTTTTTGATCAACTACCTCTTTGTAGGGTAATAGCTTTTCATCTTTGGTTTGATATTCATTTAGGGCTTGCTTGATGATGAGCTGAGAATCGCCAAAGATTTGTAACTTAGCAATGTTCCATTCTGAAACTATCTTTAATCCTGTTATGAGGGCCTCATATTCAGCTATATTGTTGGTGCTAGGGAATTGTAGCTTGAAGGCTTTTGGAATGTAATCTCCTTGAGGTGTGACCAACAATATTCCTGCCCCTGATCCATGAGATGTGTATGAGCCATCAAAATAAATTTTCCATGGGGGTTGTTCTTCAATTAGACAGATATGCTCATCTGGAAATTTTGTAATCAACAGATAAGCATCTATTAGAGGTGCATTAGCTAGGTGATCTGCTATAGCTTGCCCTTTGATTTCCTTTCTGTCCACATACTGGATGTCAAATTCGCTAAGGAGCATAACCCATTTGGCCAAATGGCCTGTAAGTGCTGTTCTAGAGAGCATATACTTGAGAGGGTCAATCTTGGAGACTAGTTGGATGGTATGACTTAGAATGTAATGACGAAGCTTTTGAGTTGAGAAAAAAATTGCCAAACAAGATTTTTCCATAGGAGTGTAATTGAGTTCATAACCAACTAGGGTTCTACTGATGTAGTAGATGGCTCTTTCTTTGCTGTAGTCATCGAGCTGTGCTAGAAGTGCCCCTAGAGCAGTAGGTGTTGCTGATATGTACAAAATCAGGGGACGACTAGGAACTGGTGGAACCAAGATAGGGGGATTGATGAGATACTACTTGAGATGGTCAAAGCTGCACTGACATAAAGGATCCCACTTGAAGTTCTCATCCTTCTTTAGTAAATGTGAAAATGGTGTACACTTATCTGCAAGTTGGGAGATGAAGCGCCGAACAGATTGAAGCTTTCCCTGAAGAGAATGAAGTTTTCGCAGTGTCTAGGGAGGAGGCATGTCTAAGATAGCCTTGACCTTCTTGGGGTCGATCTCTATACCTTGTTTAGAAACTATAAAGCCTAGAAGCTTGCCAGATGTGACCCCAAAGACACATTTCTTGGGATTCAGCATTAGATGATATTTGGCTAACCTATCAAAGACTTTCTCCAGGTCAGCAAGATGATCCATGAAGGTATGAGACTTGAACAAGATATCATCCACATAATCCTCTAAAATGCTATGGATGAGATCATGAAAAATGGCTGTCATAGCTCTTTGATAGGTAGCCCCAGCATTCTTTAGGCCAAAAGGCATCATGTTGTAGCAAAAGGTTTCCCAAGGGGTAGTGAATGCTATCTTATGCTGATCCTCTTCTGCAATCTTGATTTGATTATACCCAGAAAATCCATCCATGAGGGACAAAATTTCATGTCCAGCTGTAAGATCTACAATCATATCTATGTTGGGCAAGGGAAAATCATCTTTTGGACAAGCTTTGTTAAGATCTCTGAAATCAGTGTAGACTCTGATGTCACCAGAAGGCTTAGTGACGGGGACGATGTTGGAGATCTACTCTGAATAGTCGATAGGTCGGATAACCTTAGCAGCTAACATTCTTTCTAACTCACCTTTGACTAGTAATGCCACCTTGGGGTGCATTTTTCTAAGCTTTTGTCTGATGGGCTTGATTTGTGGATTGACTGCAAGATGATGAACTACAAGCTTTGGATCAAGCCCTGGCATGTCCTGATATGACCATGCAAATCGGCCAATGTTCTCTCTTAAGACCTCAAAGAGGAGATTAGCTTGGTCTTGTGATAGGGATGCAGCAATGTGAACAAGCCTAGGGATCTCTGAAGAACCGATGTTGACTTCCCTAGTATCCTCAATTAGAATAGAAGATATCTCTAGTCGATTATGTTGAGGAGGTAATGCTAAATCCTCATGTTTTGCTTGTGGCTCTGGATGTTCTTGCTAAGGGGTTCTCTTCGTTGCCTTAGCTAGTCTCAGATTCACCTTAGTTCCAATTTTGGGTGTATTGAAACTAGGTTGGGGATTTTCTCCAAAATACCCCTTGGGATGTAGCTTGTAGATATAGGCAGAATCTAGCTTTGTTTTCTTGTGAGGTGTTTCAGCTCCCATGAATCTCATAAGCGCTTCCTCTGATGTGAACTCATCAATGTGTATGACGCTTGGTTGGTCCCAATCTATGAGTTGTGGATGGGTGAGTGGTAGGTCATTGAGGTGGATGGATAGTTCTTTGAGAACAGAGTCTCCGAGGGAGATTTGGTCTAGGATATCGTCGTAGGCTCTCTTTTCAACTTCCTCAGGAATGTCTTCAATTTCAACAAGGTCACGGTGAATGTTCAGAAAAGCGTGACCGTCCGTATTTGTGCCCTCAGTTGTGGGTATGCTAAAGCCAAGACCTGACTTTGATTCCCACTTGTGTGCGTCGATGGGGCACTGCATGCTTCTTTCTTCTAGTCCTAGACCACCACCTTGATAGTTCCATTTGTCAGTGATGAGCTTATGTTCTTGGGGATACTTTTGGCTGAACTGATCAAGGCGTGCCTGATTCCTTTGAGGTGCATCCTTATGTAACCAATTGTTGATATCTAGAGTGAGCTCCTCATTCAGAGGGATTTTTGAGGATACAAAGGTTGTTGGGCCAAACTGTTTGTATCGAGGAGGTGGAATCTCCTTAGCTTTGTGATATGTCGGTTGTCCATGGGCATGTGGATCAAGTGGGAGTGCCCCGACAACAAATGCATCCAACAGACTATACTCTCCACAACCCTTGTTATTGATTTTCATGGTAGACAGGGTAGAGGTGAGGATGGTTTCTGGGTCATTACAAGTGTGGGATGAGCTAGCGATGGATGTGCCGATATCAATTGCAGGGCAATGGTTTGTATATGAAGCTTCAACCACATTGCAGTAAGCAAAGGGTTCTGGATTGGCATGGATGGTTACCTCAGTGCCTTGATGCAGAAATTTGATGCATTGATGGTAAGTGGATGGAACGACTTTCATGGCATGAATCCATGGGCGACCGAGGAGGATGTTGAATGGTAGGTTTAGATCAATAACATGGTAGAGTGTTTCTTGGATGACTGGCCCAACCTTGATTGGCAACAAAATAGTTCCTTCTGTGGTTCTTTCCAAGTTTTCATAAGCTTTGATGGTGATAACCTCACTGATGATATCTACCTCAGTATACCCAGCTTGTTTTATGAATTTTAGGGTGCAAATATTCAAGGCTGATCCATTATCTATCATTACTCTTTTCACAGAAAAATTGGAGACCATGATGGCTATGTGAAGCGGAAGGGTGTGATCTGGCTTGACCACGGATATGTCGATGGGTTTGAACGATAGGGCACATGAGGATGAAAGGTGTCCAACAAGATTACGAAAATCAGTATCATTGATATCAGAAGGGACGCATGATTCTATGAGAGCACTGTCAAGGACGTTCTTGTACATAGGAATAGTGCAAAGAAGGTCTAAAATGGAGATTTGGGCTGGCATGTTCCCAAGGTGTTCCAAGATATTGTACTAGCTTTTTGATGGAGCTGATGGTGCTGGTGAAACGGGTGGGCCTGCGATGTTAAATCGGGCTCTTCGAGTGGTGACTGCAAACTCATTGTTTGGTCCTTGGATATTGATAACATTGATAGAAGGCTCTTTCTCGGATATACAACCTATAAGGCTACCATAGTCTATATAGGATGAAGTGTGGTCATTGTTCCTCCCATGCTGTTGGTTTGGCTAATGGTTGTTGGTGTTGCTGTTGTTGGTTTGGATAGGTGCTTTTCCAAGATTTTTATTGTTGTGAGGAGGAAAAGCATTTTGATAGATCTATAAGCCTACATTGAGAGAGGTTTGGGCACCAACAGTAATTTCCTTTCGATCAATGAGGTCCTTCACATAGTCTTTCAGTTTCATGCATCTAAGGGTAGTGTGACCTTTTACCCTATGAAATTTGTAGTACTCATTGTCTTTGTACCATGTAGCTTTGGATTGGCTTGGGTCAATTTGCTAGGTAGGAGGAAATTTGATGAGGTTTTCCTTGACTAATTTCTCAAAAATGACATCTAATGGCTCACCAAGGGGTGTATAGTTTCTAGGTGTAGGTTGGAATCTGGGCTTTTGTCCTGCAGCTACATTGATGGCATTAACTTGATTGCTAGACCCTTGAAAGTTTGGTTTTGGATTGTGGTTTTGATAGTTGTGGTTATTCTACTATTGGTAGTTGATAGCTTGCTGATTGTTTGGTTGATAGGGTGGGTTGGACTGGTTGTGAGAAGGACCAACAATATTCACATGTCTGGTGTCAGTGACGCCATCTGTTGCAACATGCTTGTTTTTGTTCCAATACCTAGACTTGTCATTGGAATGTGATTGATTTTGGTTGGCTTCCTTGTAAATCTTGATCACACCATCTTTAATGAGTCCTTGCTCAAGGATCATTCCTTTCTCTTTGATATCTTTGTAGGTCTGCAAACAGTTCATGGTCATGTGGTGAGCCAAGCTAGGATGGGCATTATCAATAAACATTTTCACCAAATGGCGCTCTGGCAAGGTGCAAGATATGTAGGTGGTAAGGGTTTGCCATCTTTGCAAATATTTAGGAAGGCTTTCTCCACCTTTTTGCTTGGTGTGGACAAGATCAACTACTGATAGCTCTGTTTCAACAAGATGGGCATATTGGGCTACAAATGCCTCAGATAATTTAGCAAAATTTTTAATTGTGCCATAGGGGATTCTATAAAACCATTCAAGAGCTGGTCCGGCCAAGATTTTCGGAAAGAGACGCAAGAGGAAGATGTCATCGTATGCCACTTCTTGGCAGTGCATGTAAAATTCTTTGATATGTGTGACAGGGTCTCCTTTTCCTCTAAATTTGTCGAATTTGGGTGTCTCAAAATGCTTGGGGAATGGTTTCATGGTAATGGTTCTGTCAAATGGGTAAGGGCACACATTCTCAAACTTGAAAGTTTTTGGATCATTTCCCTCTTGGATGTTCTTCAAAGCTATTTTCATGGCTTCCCATTCTGAATTAATGGGTGATGGCTAGGGTGCCCCCAATGTAGGAGTGCCTTGAGGTAGGTATGCACTAGATGGGGCCACTGAATATGGATGTCTGTAAGGGATTTGCTGATAGGGATTGTACATTGTTTGGGCATCTGCATGGTGGATGACGGTTTGCTAAGGGGGAGGTGGCGCATAGTGCTACATGTGCTGCGAGGCTTGTAGTTGATATGGGATTTGAGGTTGGGATTGAGGAACATAAGCTGGCTGTGGGATAAATGAATTTCTTTGTGGAGGTAAGGTATAAGATGGTTGTGAAGCTTGGGGAAAGGATTGGGGGGCTTGTGGGGTTTGACCAAGGTATGTGGGCTGTGCCCCCATTTGGGATGGTACCTGCAAATAATTGGTGGTTGGTTGGATTGGTGGGTTACCTCCTAGAAGTGGCATTGAAAAGTAGTTGGTAATAGGAGGTAATGGATTAGTTGGTGGTGGAGGTGGTGGAAATTGAAAGCTAGGAAATGGAATTGATGGGGTTTGATAGCTTGGTGGTTGGATTTGGAAGCTTGGTAGAGTGGTGGTGGGAGCTTGGGTCACTTAAGAGCTGGGCAGAACATTGGTAGTAGGTTGTGGGGTTTGATAGCTTTGTGGACTGAGGGTAGTAGCTTGTGGATTTGTGGCTAATGGCACTGAGCTCCCAAGACCTAATGGAAATGATGGGATTGTGCTTTGGGTTGTGGTGAACAAGCTAGGGGTGATGAAAGGTTTATTACTTGGCCCCATGGGTGGCATCCCTGTTGTATATTGCTGAGGTTGGCCAAAGATGCTAGCACTGATTTGGGAGATGGGTGGATTTGGAAGGTTGGGTTGGGGAGCAGCAGATACAATAGTGAAGGGCGTAAACGGTGAGGTGTTTTGGGTAAAGGGGGTTTGGAGCGGAGAGGTATGAACCAAGGATGGAGTGGTGGTGGCTGGGTTGGCTTGCGGCATGGAGATTTCAATTTGGATGGATGATGGTATGTTTGGGTCTGTTGGATCATATGGATTGGCTGGAGGCTCTTCTTTTGGCATATATTGAGGATAATTTGGATCATAAGAGCCTATGGGTGGTGGCAACTGCCCAAACAATGGGTGAGATGGATCTGATAATGGAGGGGGTCTTCCAAAGTCAAAGGTTCCTACATTGTCCCTTCAAAAATTAGCAATGATTGTCTCTTTGTTCTTGTCTATAATGGCGTTTACCAATACTGCATTTCCTGGTTGGTTCATGAAAGCTTCAATGTCAGTAGATGATGGAATAGCTTTCTCTAGGCTGAAGGATGGTTCAGTGCTCAAGGGGGGTGAGGTTGTTTGATCCAAATGATAGGGCTCCATTATTTCTTTCTTCTTGGCTAAGCGAGCGACGAGTGGCATGAAAAATGCCCCTAGGGATGAGATGCAAAAAATGCTGGTGGATGCAAAAGGGAGGAAGGATTTTTTATGCAAATGATTTCCTAGGTTGAGGAAAAGCTATATGACAAAACCTAAGGAGGATTGGGTTGGGGATTCTAACTTCAAAGATATGTTGCCAAAGCACAAAAGGTCTGCTTTCCTATGTGCAAGCTTGGTGGTGATTGTATCAACTTAAGGATAGACTGATGATCCTTTAGGAAGAACACGAGATTGACCACTTGTGGATCCCAACCTTTAGCTCAAGGTGATGAGGGATAACAAGTGGAAAAGCTAGATTACCCTAGAAAAAGCTTTGTCAAAGGGATAACCTTGCTGAGATTGGTGAGTTTGAAAGATTTTAGGAATGTCAAACTTTTAGCAAGGTGACAACAATTTTTGAAGGCTTGGATGTGAAGATTTTGGATTGTTGGCTAGATGGTTTGGTCCTAAATGAGATGGATGAGCTAATAATGCTTAAGGGGATAACCTAAGATGGCTGACTTTTCTACAAAGATGACTCTAAGGTGAAGCTTATCCAAGAAGGTGTGGAGAGACAAGGGTGTCTAATCATAGAAATCATGCCTATTTTGTAAGGCATAAGCAAGATTAACTCCTAGATGTTGGCTAAATTTGATGGTGCGTTCTAACCAGGCCTCTTGAAGTGCTTCGTCGACAGCTTTATCCTCTGCTTTGTGGAGTTTGGCAATTTGAGGACTTGGTGTTATTTCCTTTCTCTTGGCTGAAAGTTCTTGGTATGCCTGAGATGGTTTGAGTTTAACTTTGTGGAACTTCTTTTTGGGTTTGGGTTGCTCTAAAATCAATTCTTGAATCTACTTGGCTTTGAGAGACCTCAGTTATTTTGCTTCAACTTGTTCAACTTCTAAAATAGGCAGTGACTACGCTAAGTGTACCCTAAGCTAGGATTAACCAAGTTTGGAAAAAATTCATTCAACAAATAAAAAAGCAAGCAATAGATAGGAACAACCAGATAGAAGTTTTTGATTCTCAGAATGTGATACTTGCACTGAGGAGTGTGTATGTTTTACAAATGTTTCAATCAGTCACTTCAAACACATTAACACTCTAGATGGTTGTCTACAAGGCTGATAGTTGGTTTAGCTAGGGAGTCCTCGATATACCCAAAGGTATGTGAGGCCCAAATATGTAGATGAAGCCAACAAGATGTCACATAGCCGAGAGGAGCGGTAACCCACTTCTCCTCTTTCACTTCTCAAGGGTATAAAGTTCCTTGAGGCTTAGCCTGAGTGACAAAAATCTTGATTCCAAGAGAGGTGTCTTTTGATTCACCTCCCGATTCTTATACTCCGCCAGAACACTGGAGTTTAGGTCATCCAAGGGGTGATGAAATCTCCAAGCAGGCCTCCTAAAAAGAAACAACGTTTTGGATCTTAATCTTATGCACCCAAGATGCCCTCGAAAGACGACAAGGGGAGAGAAGACTTGGATGACCTTGGGCTAAAAAAAAAAACACGCTTGTTCTTTTACCGACTGACTCTTATGTGTGCTAATCTAGACTTTTCAAGCACTCATGTTTAAGAGACAATGTTCAATTCCAACTTGAAGTGCCAACAAAAGTAAATCGATTGAAGAATGCAAACAAGAAGAAGAGTTAGGGTCAACAAAAGAAAACTCATGCATTCGGAGGCCCTCCACATCAAGTATCAAGTAATTTCCTTTAAATCATTCAAGAGTTGGTGTGATTTTGTTTTAAGCCCAAAGAAAAGATGTGTGAGACTCGATTTGTCAAGCGCGTGCCTGGAGGCCCTCCACGTCAATAGTTGTTCAATTTTAGTGCCCAAACTTGAAGTGTGATCGATTTAATCTAGAGTTTTGGTCATTTAAAATTTTTGATAAAGTTAAAGCAAATGTTCAAAGACCAAGTGAGTGAGTTAGATTGTGGAACATTTAACACCTTTTTCAAGTAGACCCATCCCCATAAATGGTGCTGAGATTGCAACCAATGGTTGAATTGATGGGTGATTAGAGAAGAGGTGATTCCAAGGAACTACTCAAATTGATTTTTGCAAATTTCTATTTAACTTAACAAAGTTTCTTAAATGTCCAAAAATCAAACTTTACCTAAATTGCATGTGGAAAAGAGATTTGTTTTGTTCAATTTTAGAAGCTCCAAATGAAGCGTTTGATATTGCAATGGTTAATTGATCCTTGGCATTCAAGATTGGATTTGTTGTTTTAATCATGCATTCAAGGAAAATTTGATTTTAATCCATGGCATTCAAGAGTGTGCTTAGCAACATGCATTCAAAGACAAGTGATTAAACATTCAAGTTTTTTCCTTTGGGCATTCAAGATTGAGATTTTGTATGTTATTTTAAGAACTTTGAAGTGCTTTGTTTTAACCTTAGATCATTCAAGATTGTTTTGGACTCAAAAGTGAAAATGACTCTTTGGACTTTGGCTTTCATTCAAGATTTTGTGTTCTAGTTTGCATATTTTAAGCCCAAAAATGATATTCCTAGATTATTTTGATGCATGAAAAACCTAAGAAACATTCAAGATTTTGCAACAAGACATTTGTTTGGAACAAATAACAAAGCTTTTAGGAAAATTTTTGGCAACCATTTAGGACTCTTAGTTTTCATGAGATTTTTAAAAGAACTTTAAAATATTTGCAAATGAGGTTCATTTTATTCTTGATTGATGCTTTGAGTTTGATTTAGATTTTAGGGTGCACTTAGTGTTGATTTTGAACCTTTTGAAATGGAAACTTGAAGTTCTTTTTAAATTTCCAAAAATGAAGTGTTCCTAACTTTGCATGAATGCATTTAAAACCTTGATGTTGCAAGGATGCAAATGATTGAATTGGTTTAGTTTCACTTGTTAAAAGGATTTTTTTTTTTTGAAAATTTTTAGTTTTTAATGGATTTAAGTAATGATTTAGGGGTTCATTTTAAGCACTAAAAAGAAGTGTGTATGATTTTGCTTCCTTCAAAAAAAATGGCCAAGATCTCCCACAAGAAGAAGAAGAAGAAGTAGATGGAATAAGAAGAATATAGACAAGAAGAGGAAGAAGAATTCCAAGTGCTTTGTCCACCTATAAGCTTGAAAAATCTGCAAACACTATGAGATAGATTATGAGTTCCTTTGTCTTTTTCATGCTCATGTGGACCTACAAAACCAATTTATACAATCCTACCAATCACGAAAACAAAAAAAATTAGCCAAACTTAGCAAATGACATACAAAACTTGACTAAAAAAGCTAATGAAGATGACCCATGTGGGGTCCCACCGGGCGTGCCAAAATGTATATGAGCAATGTTAGTATGCTAATAGAAATCAAATTTAAATAAAGCTTCTACAAACTAAACTAAATTCATAAACTTCAAGATATACTAAGATGAGCTCTCAATTGAGAATATGAGCCATTAATGGACTCTCTCAATAAGAAGCTCTCTTGTTGAGTGGCTTTGTCTAAATAGATAGGATGTATGCTCAAGCTTATGCTTCAAAAATGGCTTCAAATAGAGTTGGAATTTGGGTGTGAGTGTATGGTTTTGATGTAAAATGGCTTCTTAAAATGGAATTATGACTTTACTTCATGGATTGTGTTGTTTTGAAAAGGGTAAGGATCCAATTTATAGGCAAGAGGCTTGAGGGTTTGAGGGCTAAGATGCAAGGATGAGAAAAAGCTCATGGAGGGCTCATATTGCATAAGAGGAGAGCACATGGAGTGTGCTTCTTTACAACCAATCAGGGAGTGACACATGTCACAGGGTGAGAGGATGGAGGAAAGGGGAAGGATGAGTCAACAAAGGAGGATTAAGGGATAAAATCTTCATAAAGACCCTCATAATAGCTTGTAAGAGCAATAAAAGGGCTTGGAAGAGTCATTTATGGCCTAGTGGGCTTCATAAAGTTTTATGGTTGGGATATTTTGATGGAGATGAGAGGAATTTCGATTTGGGCTTGATTAGGAGGGTTTTAAGCTTGCTTAGGATTGTGCAAATGATTAGTGGATGGATTAGGATGGTTTAGGATTAGCTTAGGGATAGGAAAGTGGATGGCATTTAATGAGGGTGGGTGAAGGAGGAGATATTTGTTAACTTTGGCTTGGGTTAGTAAGTCTTAACCCATTTTTAGGGAATGTGACAAGGTTAGGAGGGGATTAGGATTAGGTTTAAAGACATCTTCTAGAAGAGTCTAGACTTTGGATGAGGATAAAGACTTTCTAGAATAGTCTAGAACTTCCTAGGATGAGGATGAAGACTTTCTAGAAGAGTCTAGAACTTCTTAGGATGAGGATAAATTAGATTTTTAGGAAATAAATAAAGTTTTATTTATTTCAAGGGTTTGGGTTGAGGAGATATTTATTAAAATTTTTTTAATAAACATGAGGATTTAATATTTAATCTTAATTAAATATTTTGAGTTGGGATTAGGGGTAGGAAATGATGGGATTAGCCTTTAATCAAAATTAAAGAAGGATTAGAAGATTTTGGAAGAGGTTAGTGGTCTTATGGAAATTGGCCAAGTTTTGGGAAAAAATAAAATCTTTTACTTATTTTGAGTTTTTTGGTCAATTTATTAATTAAATAATTAATAAATAAGGAAATAATGTTTAAATAAGATTTAAACATTTTTGTGAGGGATTCCTTAATTAAATATTTTTAATTAAGATAAAGGGATTTAATGGCATAAAAATAAATAAATAAATTAATAAATGATGATGTCATCAGGATTTTTTCAGAAAATAAAAATACTTTATTTTCTAAAGTTTTTTAGGTGTCTATAGTCGGTATGGGGTGGCTGTGGACGATGGAGGGTGTTTGTGGCTAGAACAAGGGTGTCACTAGTGTTCAACTGCCGATTCAGAGCTAATGACATTGATGATTTGATGCCAAGATCAGTGGGTTCAAAGTTATGCTATGGTGTACTTATGAACTGAGGCACACTACGAGTTTTGGCATCGAGCAAGATTGTTGTGCTGAATCCAAATAGAATGTGATCTCTTAAAAATGAGATAGGTTATTTTAGGCCTTGATATCATCATCCTATAGCATTCAAAGGTTCATCGATAGCCCTCATGAGCCCCAAGTTATGACCCTCGAAATACACTTAGAGCACCTTGGAGACTCCTTGCTATGGGGTGGCCACAAACGATGGAGGGTTTCCATGGCTACAATAAGGGTGTCACTAGGGTTCACTGCCCATTTGGAGCTAATGGCATTGATAATTCGATGTCAAGATTAGTGGTTTCAAAGTTACGCTGTGGTGCACCTATGAACTGAGGCACATTGCGAGTTTTGACATCGAGTGAGATTGATGTGTCAAATCCAAATGGAAGGTGATCTCTCAAAAATGAGATAGTTTATTTTAGGCCTTGGCATCATTGTCTTGTAGCATTCAATGGTTCATCGATAGCCCTCATGAGCTCCGAGTTAAGACCCTCAGAAGATTGACCTCAAAACGCACTTAGAGCACTTTGGAGACTCTTCGGTATGGGATGGTTGCAGACGATGGAGGGTCTTTGTGGCTAGAATAAGGGTGTCACTAGGGTTCACCTGCCCATCTGGAGATAATGGTGCTGATGATTCGATGCCAAGATTAGTAGTTTCAAAGTTACACTATGGTACACCTATGAATTGAGGCACACTGCGAGTTTTGGCATCAAGCAAGATTGATGTGTCGAATCCAAATGGAAGATGATCTCTCAAAAATGAGATAGGTTATTTTAGGCCTTGGCATTGCCATCCTATAGCATTCAATGATTCATCGATAGACCTCATGAGCTCTGAGTTATGACCTTTAGAAGATTGACCTTGAAACACACTTAGAGCACCTTGGAGACTCCTCTATACGGAGTGGCCGCGGATGATGGATGGTCTCTGTGGCCAGAACAAGGGTGTCACTAGGGTTCACTCACTTGTTCAGAGCTAATGGCACTGACGATTTGATGCCAAGATCAACGGTTTCAAAGTTATGTTGTGGTGGTCCTATGAACTGAGGCACATTGCGAGTTTTGGCATTGAGCGAGATCACTATGCCGAATCCAAATGGAATGTGATCTCTCAAAATTGAGATAGGTCATTTTAGCCCTCAACATCAACATCCTATAACATTTAATATTTCATTGATAGCCCTCACAAGCTCTGAGTTAAGACCCTTGGAAGATCGACCTTGAAACACACTTAAAGCACCTTGGAGACACCTTGGTACGGAGTGGCCGTAGATGATGGATGGTTTGCATGGCCAGAACGAGGGTGTCACTAGGGTTCACCCGCCCACTTGGAGCTAATGGCACTGACGGTTTGATGCTAAGATAAATGGTTTCAAAGTTACATTGTGGTGATCCTTTAATGTCGTAGAATGTTATTTTTATGCACTTTTATGGATGTGTATTTGGAAATAGGTGTTGCATTTCTTGTGTTGTTCTTGGCATGCAATTGATCTAAAAATGATTAAGTTTCCAATTACAAGGCATACAAAATGTCAACATCATATACCATTCACATACATCACAATGAAAATAATTTTAATAAGAACATTAACAAAGCACATTTACAAATTCACATTTAGTAAAGAACCATTGAAGCATTGCAAGAGCCAAGTGCGTATAGATTGTCATGACATGTACCAAATGCATACACAAGATGACAAATCACATAAAGTCAAGACCCCCAAATAAAAAAATGAAGACTAGGAAACAAAGCATATCAACAAATCAACACATGAGGAAGAAATGCTTAAATGAACTCACATGCCAACTTGAGACCACTGCATGCATCATAAATTAGATGATGCAACCAGTTCACAACCACAACATAGGAAGTGAGGGCTTCAATTATTACCACTTGGTAAATGATAGGCCAAAATAAACAATATGTCAATTGTTTCCCAAACAATCAATGATAATTATGGATAAGGAAATTAGTTGGTCATTCAATTAACTCTACATTTAACCACCATCTCGATTATTATATATCTTTTTGGGTATGCTAGCTCATCCCTACCAATTAAAGTGAATCCATTAATGTAGCTAGGTGTTATTTCATTCACAATTATAAAATGGCTATACATTAACACTAGTACATTGGTATAACAGTTATGATTATCTCTTTCTACATCAAAGCTACATTACCTTCACAAGAAGTGAGGTTTGGGTGTCACTACAATATTTGTGAATAAGTATGTTCACCAATGGTGTCATTACAAATCTGATGCATACTTGCTTGGTGTTTGATGCAGAGATGACCTATGGCCCCTTTTCACACATTCTATGATGACATATGTCTCTAGGGGTCCTAGGACCCCTAGGGACATATTATAATTGTTTATATGGGTTGAAAGGGGCCATAGGATGACCTATGACCCTTTTTAACACATTTCACAATGACATATGTCTCTAGGGGTCCTACGACCCTTAGGAACATATTATAATTGTTTATATGGGTCGAAAGGGGCCATAGGATGACCTATGACCCATTTTGACACATTTTATTACAACATATGTCTCTAGGCATTCTAGGACCCCTAGAAAAATATTATAATTGTTGATATGGGTCGAAAGGAGCCATAGGATGACTTATGACCCCTTTCGACACATTTTATTATAACATATCTCTCTAGGGGCCCTACGACCCCTAGGGACATATTAGAATTGTTTATATGGGTCAAAAGGGGCCATAGGATGACCTATGACCTCTTTTGACATATTTGATGATGACATATGTCTCTATGGGTCCTAGGATCCCTGGGGACATATTAGAATCGCTTATATGGGTCAAAAGGGGCCATAAGATGACTTATGACCCCTTTCAACACATTCCATGACAACATATGTCTCTAAGAGTCCTAGGACCCCTAGGGACATATTATAAACATTTATTTGGGTTGAAAGGGGCCATATGATGACTTATGACCTCTTTCGACACATTCCATGATGACATATGTCTCTAAGGGTCCTAGGACCCCTAGGGACATATTATAATCATTTATATGGGTCGAAAGGGGTCATAGGTCATTTCAACATATTTCATGACAACATATGTCTCTAGAAGCCATAGGACCCCTAAGGACATATAAGAATCATTTATATGGGTCGAAAGGGGCATAAAACAACTTATGATCGCTTTCGACACATTCCATGATGACATATGTCTCTAGGGGTCCTAGGACCCCTATGGACATATTATAATCATTTATATAGATCGAAATGGTCCATAGGATGACCTATGACCCCTTTCGACACATTCCATGATGGCATATGTCCCTAGGGGCCCTAGGACCCCTAGGGACATATTAGAATTGTTTATTCGGGTCGAAAGGGGCCGTAGGATGACCTATGATATCTTTTGACACATTTTATTACAACATGTCTCTAGGGGTCCTAGGACCCTTAAGGACATATTATAATTGTTTATATGGGTCGAAAGGGGTCATAGGATGAACTATGACCCCTTTCGACACATTCCATGACAACATATATCTTTAGGGGTCCTAAGACCCCTACAAACATATTATAATCATTTATATGGGTCGAAAGGGGCCATAGGATGATCTATGACCCCTTTTGACACATTTTATTACAACATATGTCCCTAGGGGTCCTAGGACCCCTAGGGACATATGTTGTAATAAAATGTGTCGAAAGGGGACATATTATAATCATTTATATGGGTTGAAAGGGGTCATAAGATGACCTATCCTTTCAACACATTCCATGATGACATATGTCTCTATGGGTCCTAAGGCCCTTAGGAACATATTATAATTATTTATATGAGTCAAAAGGGGCCATAGGATGACCTATGACCCCTTTCGACACATTTCATGATGACATATGTCACTACGAGTCCTTGGACCCCTAGGGACATATTATAATCATTTATATGGGTTGAAGGGGGCCATAGGATGACTTATGACCCATTTCAACACATTCCATGATGACATATGTCTCTAGGGGTCCTAGGACCCCTAGGAACATATTATAATCATTTATATGGGTCAAAAGGGGCTATAGGATGACTTATGACCCCTTTCTACACATTCCATGATGACATATGTCTTTAAGGGTCCTAATATCCATAGGGACATATTAAAATCATTTATATGGGTCGAAAGGGGCCATAAGATGACCTATGAGCCCTTTCAACACATTTTATTACAACATATGTCCTTAGGGGTCCTAGGACCCCTAGGGACATATTATAATTGTTTATATGGGTTGAAACGGGTCATAGGATGATCTATGACCCCTTTCGACACATTTTATTACAACATATGTCTCTAGGGGCCCTATGACCCCTAGGGACATATTAGAATTTTTTATATGGGTCAAAATGGGCCATAGGATGACCTATGACCCCTTTTGACACATTCTATGATGACATATGTCTCTAGGGGTCCTAGAACCCCTAGGGACATATTAGAATCATTTATATGGGTCAAAAGGGGCCATAGGATCACTTATGACCCCTTTCGACACATTTTATTATAAAAAATGTCTCTAGGGCTCCTAGGACCCCTAGGGACATATTATAATTGTTTATATGGGTCAAAAGGGGTCATAAGATGACATATGACCCCTTTTGACACATTCATTACAACATATGTTGCTAGGGGCCCTACGACCCTTAGGGACATATTAGAATCATTTATATGAGTTGAAAGGGGCCATAGGATGACCTATGACCCTTTTTGACACATTCTGTAATGACATATGTCTCTAAGGGTCTTAAGACCCCTAGGGACATATTAGAATCATTTATATGGGTCGAAAGAGGCCATAGGATGACCTATGAGCCATTTCAACACATTTTATTACAACATATGTCCCTAGAGGTTCTAAGACCCCTAGAGACATATTATAATTGTTTATATGGGTCGAAAGGAGTCATAGGATGACCTATGATCTCTTTCGACACATTTTATTATAACATATGTCTCTAGGGGCCCTAGGACCCCTAGGGACATATTAGAATCATTTATATGGGTTGAAAGGGGACATAGGATAACCTATGACCCCTTTCGACACATTTCATGATGACATATGTCTCTAGGGGTTCTAAGACCCCTAGAGACATATTAGAATCATTTATATGGGTTGAAAGGGACCATAAGATGACCTATGACCCCTTTCAACACATTCCATGATGACATATATCTCCAAGGGTCTCTTGGGGACATATTACAATCATTTATATGAGTTGAAAGGGGCCATAGGATGACCTATGACCCCTTTTGACACATTCTATGATGACATATGTCTCTACGGGTTCTAGGATCTCTATGGGCATATTAGAATCATTTATATAAATCGAAAGGGGCCATAGGATTACCTATGACTCCTTTCGACACATTTTATTACAACATATGTCTCTAGGAGTCTTAGGACCCCTAGGGACATATTATAATTGTTTATATGGGTCAAAAGTGTTCATAGGATGACCTATGACCCATTTCGATAGATTCCATGATGACATATGTCTTTAGGGGTCTTAAGACCCATAGGGACATATTATAATCATTTATATGGGTTGAAAGGGGCCATAGGATGACACATGACCCCTCTCCATGCATTTTATCACAATCTATGTCCCTAGGGGTCTTAGGGATGTATTTGGTTGGTTCCAATGCGTCAAGAGGGGTTAGAGGTTAATCTATGACCCCTCTCGACATATTTCATGATAATGTATGTCCCTAGAACTGCTAGGATCCCTAGGGACCTATTGGGATTGTGTTAAAAGGGGTCACTAGGGGCCCTAAGGACATATGTTGTCATGAAATGCATCGAAAGGAGTCATAGGTTAACCTATGACCCCTTTCGATGCATTTTATGACAATATTATATTTAATAATAATATAATATTTTATTTTTTAATATAATAATATATTATTAGATTATATAACAATAATAATCATATATGTTACCAGATTATAGATTTAATAATAATAATAACCATATATATTATTATATATAATAATAGTCATATAATATTACTATATTATATTTAGTTATAATACTAATAATTATATTTATAACTATATTATATTTAATAATAATAATCATACATATTACTATAATATAATAATAATTATAATCATATATAATAATAATACTAATATCAATGTCCACACTTCCCCCAAATAAATTTCCCTCTAAAACACTCTAAAGTTTCCCTCTCAAATTTCCTTCCCTCCAAAATTGCAATTGGAATATCTTTCCTCTCAAATTTCCCTTCAAAATTTCAATTGAAAAATCACAGACCTGATTAGATACTTGATTTGATTTCAAGTATCTGATTAGGCTTGATATTTACCAAGCCTATTTGGTCAACCCAAAAAAGGTGTTTGAGAAGGGTTTCACTAATAGTTAGATTTTGGGTAGCCATCTAACAACGTTATTTTCATTGAAATTGAATGAAATAAAAAGGGTTTTTTTATAGCACTCTCATGATTCCATCAATATAATTGCTGTCAAATTTTGAGTTCGATAAGTATTTATTACTTAATTTTCGATGAAGATGATTGTATAGTGTTGATTGATATACTGATTGAAAAATAGCTATAACTTTCAAATGGTATAACATTTTTTAAATCCAAAAGTTGCATCAAATTCTATGCTTCACCTAGTATAAGAAAAATAAAATAAAAATTAAATTTGATAAAGTTTTCTATTAGTTAAGGTGGTTAGACATGAGAATTTTTTTCTCCAAAAATTTTTTAGTAGAAAATTCATATTTAATTATTTATTTGGAATAAAAATACCCAAAAATGTGCATCAGATCTGGGCATGAGTCTACTTTTTATATCTTTAATTATATTAGAAAAATATTATCATTTTATTTTGATTAAGGTGGTTAGACATACACCTACTTTTTATTTTCGCCCTAAAATTTTTATAGTACTGCATTAAAATCCAAACTTTTGACCAATCAATTATTTTTTCTCCAGATAAGGCCTAGTAGTTTAGAAACTAATTTAAATTTTCTACAGATTATTTTCTTACAACTTTTTGATTTAAAGTCCAGAACCACTTTAAAATTATGTGTCAAGTTGACATAACCCTAATTTGCTAGTTTTTCACTGCCACTTAAGGCCATAGTTTGGTTGACCATGATCCTCCACATACCCAATAAAATAATAAATATTTATTTATTAACTTCTCTTGTATTAATAAATATAAAATCATTTATATGTAACTAAGAGTTTAACTAAACTTATTGAATCACTAATACTAACATTCACTTTATAACCTAATGAATAATATTTATTTAATTTTTGAAATTAATAAAAAAGAATAATAATTTAAGAGTATTTTTAAAAATTATTTTTTAATTTATGAAATTAATAAATAATCATAATAAAAAAATCTAAAAATAAAATAAATTTTTTATAAGATTAAAAATACACACAAAATTTTTATTTTTGTATTCTTTTGAACTCTCATATCGTGCAACCATAATATATTTAGTTTTCTTTTTTTTTAGTATATTTTCTTTCACATGCATGGATAAGTTTAGCTATAACATGCTTTCCTCTCAATTAATCTTTTGCTTTAACCATTAAATTGTGTAATTATATTATTTTAAATGTAAGAATAATATCTATCTTTATTTAGAAAATTCATGATAATCATTAGAACCATAGATGTTTAATTTGTTTTTATTTTTTATTTTTTATTTTTTTAAAAAAAATCGGTAAACGACCAAAGCCTAGATTAATTATTATTATTTGTTGAAATTAATTATTATTACATGTTAAGTGAAGGTAGATTCGAACCCAAGACCTCAAACATGAGAGGCTCGAAAGTTACCATTGCGTTGTAGGCTTTTGCCTGTAGACGTTCAATTTTTTGTTTTCTTCTAATTTTCTATAATTGAATTTTTCCTATATTAGAAAGGGTTTTAAAAGAATACAATCATAATAATTTTCTACAATTTTTCTTTAGTCAAATTTTCTTGATTAATAAGTTTTCCTTTTCAAAATCTATAACATCATTTTTTATCCAAAAATTAATATAGTAAATTAATAAGCATTATGCAAGCACATAGGATGACACAAGTAGATAGATCTTTTAATAAAATTCTACAATGGGTTTCCAAACCCTACTACAAAATCATGACTAAAATCTGAGACAATCTATGAATGCATGCAAATCCAAGTCCTCCGAAACTTTCAACGATTCTTTTCATCCAATTCTAAATTTTTCTCCCCAAAATTTGTATCCCCCTCAAATGAACTACGAACCCCTTAATAAAGAATCATAACCCTAACTAGGGTTTTGGTTCTCTAATATTTTAAAAGTCATTAACTTTACTAAATAATAATTACTTTAATTATTTAATCCTTTCACATATACTTCAATTTTTTTAAATTAAAATATTCTTATATTTTCTTTTCCTCCACTTTATTAATTAGTGCAGGCACTATTTAAAGCATAGTTTAATATTTAAATTGATAATAATAATTAAAGTCATGATTTAAATGCAACTCTAACTTAATTATTATTAATTAAATAATTATAATAAAGTAATATTAAATCTTTAATCTTTTAATCTTTTAATATTCTTTTTATCTAACTACTTAAATTAGACTTTTAAATTGAAGCACATATTTAATTAATTTTCAATTAACTAAATGTCTTTATATTTAAATTTCTCTTTAAGAAATTTTCCAAATTAGACTTCTAAATTAAGTCTTTTAAATTAAAGCACATATTTAATTAGTTTTTAATTAATTAAATATTCTCATATTTTAATATTTTCTCTTTAATCAAATAATATTTAATAATCATCGATATTCTATGATTAACTAAAAAATTATAATTAAATCATTTACCAAATAAATCACATAGCCAAATCCACATAAAAATAACATTACCAAAATTGACCAAAACTCAAAATTAAACAACATAGACAAAGATAAACTCATAGATTTAAAAAGGGTGGAAAATTAGATACATGTCCTCCTTCTCAGGATAAGTAGTTAGGCTATGGTTGGGATTAGACTCGAACATTATCTCCCAATTCTTACCATTGAGTTATTGTGATAGGGCATGCTCATCCTGAAAATTTAGGGACGTTGATGCTCAGTACATGCAAATCTGTATAAAATGCAATCATTACATGTGCATATATATCTAAGCTAAACAAACAATGGCAGGGAGTAGTACATCATGTATATCTCAACTAGTAGGTGACTACGATTCCCTCCTTCAACCATATTAAACACATCAAACATAAATGTAAAATAGACACACACACACCATACACATACAAGTATGGGGTAAGTATAATAGTAAATCCTAAATATGAATAACATCACATTCTAACATGAATTTATCATCATCATGAGGACATAATAAACATTTCTCTAAGACACCATATGATATTGTCATAAAAGTATTTTCATTAACTAACTAAGAGAAATTAAAGCATAATCGTTGCAGGTAGGAAATTGTTACAACCTAACATAATCTTACTAAATATATCAAAGTATTGCATTTCAAATATCAATTAAGGGCTAACACATATATAAGAGAGTCATATAGAACTTTAACAACTAAGTCTACAATGATAGCAAAGGAAAGGTATTACATATTAAAACAATTGTTCATCTGAAATACCTTGATGAGTATAATATTATATTTAGATTTGATAAGTGTAAGGCTCTCAATGTGACATTACATTAAGTTTTGATAAGTGTAAGTGTTCACCCCTCTAAAATGTGTTGGCATTCATGTCAAATCTAAAAGAAGATGCACCAATTACACCTTTCTTGACACTTGGAAACAAGAATCAATTTTTAATATTTGATGGCATTGAGATCATGAGCATTCCTAAATATGTTTGTCATCTATTTCTTTTCCCCTAGTTTGAAAGTAAATTTTATGTGGTTTTAAAATTTCAATATTGATAGATGGATTTATTAATAAGACTATGTTTATATGTGTAAGACCAAAAATTATTTTGAAGTCATTACACATGCAAGGTTTATATATGTGAAAGTTGAATATAATTCTCATAAGACTATGGGATAGACATCTTCTCAATATATGAGAATTTGTAATAGTTTCAAAAGAAAAAGAGAGGGATTAAATCCCATCATGGTGATATTGAAAGTTCATGATTGTTAGTCATTAAAAAGAAAGTGTAGTATATGTCACTTTTAGTGACTAAGGGCACATTGCATGTTTAAAGTTGATCTCAATAGAATGCATAAAAGATCCCTTATTATAAATATTTTTTAATGTTACAAAGCATATGACATAGAGTGAAACATATAATTTGAAGTGTAATGATTTCACATCACACACTCCTTTTTGGCCACTTTGCCAAACGAAGACCCCATTTTTCTCTTTTAGCTTTTTTAAGGGGACCCTTATGGCCGAGTTGATTAGGCATCTAGTGAGTAGGATTGAGAGTGTTGGTGCTCTCAATAGTTGGATGTTGTTTAAGTGTCCCTTTAATGTTTTTTTCCTTCTCATGCCCCTCCTCTCTCCTCTTTTGTTTGGAATTTTTAAATTTTTTTGTGGTTTTGGACATTCGAGGTTTCAAGCTCTCTTTACCCTTGATGCCCCATGGTCTATGATTTTCTATTCCCCACTAAATGTTGAAATGCACCAATGGAACATCATATTTTCAAAGGTTCTAATGTCCTTGACATACTAACATACTAATTGTGATGTCTATCCTAGTGATTCTATTATGAGATTAGGCATTCACATATGATTGTTCAAACTTTTGTTTCAATATCATACTTTGGATAATGTGTCATACTATATTTTTAGGATATGGGTTAAATGAGTTGCTTACATGATTTGTTTGGCTATAGATATGGTTTATTTTAATTATGATTATGATTTGAGGTAACCCTTCTAACCCATTATGATTATGTGTCATGTATGGTGTGTTTGTTTGATAAGGGGAGGGAATCGTAATCAATCCTACTATGTTTTGTACATATGTTGTTGGCCTATGATGTAGGTGTGTGAAAGTACTATTAGAAAGTAAAATCCACCAAGATAATTGGGGGGGGGGGGGGGGGGGGGGTGGTGAATCAATTATTAGATCAATATAACTTCTATCAACCTTATTAAACCTTGAACATGTAAGCAATATAATCAACAACCATAAGAAGATACACATGCACAATAACACCAAATATGTTAAATAAGGAAACCCTTGATTAGAGGGAAAACCCTAGTGGGGATGGTACCCACAAAATGTTGTACTAATATATAAATTCCTTGTAAGAGTATGAAATCTATTAAGAGCCAATGAAATACATTGAGTACATATCAATTCCTATTAGGAGACTTTGAATCTCTATGAGGAGATTCCAACCTTATTAGGAGCTGTACCAACCATGTTAGAGTTGTAGGAGGAAGATGGAACCACTGTCCTATCAACCTTAGGGGAAAGACCATCAAACTCACTATCCATCTAGTCTCTATATTTTTCCTTTTAGAATAGTAGAAATACAACTGATCTCCACAACTTGTACTCTTGCTTTGTCCTCTTACTATGCCAATACCACACCAAATACTTCTTAGATCTTAATACCAAATCTTCAACTTCACATCACACTGATCCCTTTGATCATTTAATCACATTTACATATTTCACATATCTAATACAAGTTCACCTAACTCATATACTTGCATTCAAACATTTTATTATCACAAGGAAAGTAACCTTTCTTTATACCATATCCTCAAAATAATTCTTTGAGTCAGCCGTGAGGCTTTCCCAATTAATTATAATAGGACCTCATTAAAATATTACAATTCATTATGTCTTTTCACAATTAAAAACCACTGTCAGCTTACATTAATTACATCTTCTCATATGTACTACTTTGGACCTTGCACACTTGTTGACATCATCATCAAGCAGTCTACTATCACCATCTAACTTTGCTCACCATGGTTCTACCTTGTTAAGAGATACAATCTAAACACCAGAAATCACTTCTCAGGTTCTTTTGTACACTATCTTCTATAAATTACAAATAACTTTCACGTATCTTTGACTTTTTGTATGTGCAATTTTCCATGTCATCAGGACATTTTGTAGAACATATCCTCAATCGTTCTTGAACTCATCATCAATACTAAGTTCATACAACCTCATTCTCTATCTTCTACTCTTCAAGTCTTTATAGAAATAATACCATGTTGACATCAATTAAAAAGATAGTATTAAATGCAACATATCAATCTCCAACAATGTCTAGGATACTCTCTTAAAGGAATGCCATCAACATTCATGGTAACAATCTCCTTTGTTGGCATTGAAGGCAACATAGATTGAAAACATCTAAGTCCATGAATATCAAATCCAACTCTTTTTCTGCTACTATTTTCATCTTTTTAGATCCTCTTCATCTATCAAATATGAAAACAAGAACAATCTTCATCAGTGCTTCCTCATAGGTTACATGTAGGACATTAATCATTCACACTTCTCCCCTATTGATATAACTCAACAAGCTTCTTTAGTATTACACATCTCTCGCATAATATCAGAAGATGTTTTCATATCCACTCACTCTCCCCCATTCATAAGAGATGTTATTCATGCATCCTCTCCCCCATTGACATCAATAACAATGACATCATTATATCAATAAACTACTCAAAGTCTTCAAACAGCTCAAGTGTCCAAAGACATTGTTTCATATCAGCTACCAAGAGTCCTTCATGACTTTGCTCAATCACAAATACTCCCTCATATAGGAAGCATCAACATTCAATCCAGATAAATAGTAGTGCTTTGTACCACTAGATTGATGCAATCTATGCATCATCTACTTTGAAGTATGCATGAACATAACCCCAAGCATACCTTGAAAATGCTCAAATGTATCCTTAGGCAAAGGCTTGTAAAGATATCTACAATCTACTCCTTTATATTAACATACTCTAATATGATCTCTTTCTCTATAAATTTCTCTCTCACAACATGATAATTGATCGATATATTCTTAGTCTTAGAATGTAACACATGATTCTTAGACATACTTATTGTACTTGTGTTATCATGATGTATGATAAAAGGTTCTGAAAACTCTATCCCACTATCCTTCAACATCTATTTCATCCACATGATTTAATTTCAATTGTTTGTTGCTGTTACATACTTTTCTCCTAATGTACTCTATGGAATACCATCTTGTTTCTTGCTCAACCAAAAAACCAATCTTCCTCCAAGGAAAAATTCTCCACCACTTGTACTCTTTCTGTCATCCATAATGCTTGCCTAGTCTGCATTAGTATATGCACATAGATTAAAGTCATTTAATTTACCATACCATAATCCAAAATTAGCTATACCCTTCAAATAGTTGAATATTCTTTTTACCACTGTATAGTGTGATTCTTTAGGTTTGCTTGAAATATTGCTGCTGTACTAGCTGCATTTTATTTATCTAGTCTTGTGTGAGTTAGATATTACAAACCTCCAATCATGGATCTATACTTCTTCTGCTCAATTGTAGGTGTCTCATCTTTTCTAGATAACTTGTGACTAGTTATCATAGATGTGCTAATAGGCTTACAACTTTCAAAACCAAATCTCTTCAACAAAAACTTCAAATACTTAGTCTACGATAGGACAATGTCATCACTATTTTGCACAATTTGTAAACCTAACAAATATTTCATCTCACCAATCGTGCTCATCTCAAATTCATTCTTTATTTCATTAGCAAATTTATCACTTTCTTCATCATTACCTCCAAATATTATGTCATCCACAAATAAGACAATAATCAACAATCCATTCTTATTTTTTTTCAAATATAAGTTACTATCTCTAGTACCTGTTGCAAATCCCAATTTTTCCAAACACTTATCCAACCTCACATACTAGGTTCTAGGTGCTTTCTTTAGTCCATACAACACTTTCTTCAATTTTCATACCATGTTTCCTTCTCCTATTAAGGGAAATCCTTTTAGGCTTCTCAATGTAGACTTCTTCTTCAAGCTCTCCATTCAAAAATGTTGACTTCACATCCATCTGATACACTTTGAATTTCTTACTTGCTGCATAAGTCAAGAAGATCTTCACAACTTCAATTTTGGTGACAAGTGCAAATTTCTCTTCATAGTCTATACCTTCTTGCTATGAATATCCTTTACATAGAAATATTTCTTTATTTCTCACAAACTCACCTTATTCATTCATCTTATTGTATGATTATAATCACTAGACAATACTAAGATTGAAAACCCTAGCAAGATTATATAAAAAGCCCTCTACTTCAAATAAGGTATTTCTCATGAAGATTTATTCAATATGAAGATGATAGAAGGTAGATCTATTATAGATAATTTAAATGAGTTTAATACAATTATTAGTCATTTATCTTCGGTGAATGTTAATTTTGATGAAGAAATTAGGGCTCTCTTTTTTTTGTGCTCTTTGCCTCAAAGTTGGAATGGCTATGAATAATTCTGTTTCTAGATCTAATACCCTAAAATTTGATGATGTGATTAGTGTTATTATGAGTTAGGAAACTCATAGGAAAACCTCAGGTGGATCTACATTAGAAAGTTCCTTGAACAAACAAAGAAGATTCAGTCAAATGATTGAGAGAGGATGTAATTCTGGAAATTATGGAAAATCGAGAGGAAAATCAAAGGGGAAGAGGTCTCAATATAGAGGACCAAGAGATTGCTAGTATTGTGAGAAACTAGGGCATACAAATTAGGATTGTTGGACTCAAATTAATTATGAAGGAGATAAAATAGAAGGGAACAAGGAGGTAAATGTGGTAAGTAACAAATCCAAAGAAGATGTTTTTCTTCATTCTTTAGAAAGTGTTGATGATTCTTGGGTTCTAGATTTAGGGGCTTCATTTCATACTACTCCCAATTGTTGTTATTTCCTAGATTATGTCCAAGGGGATTTTGGGCTTCTTTATTTGGGAGATAATGAATTGTGAAAAAATTTTGAAAAGGAAAAAATTAAGATTAAGTTATAGAATGGGAATCATTGCCTACTAAAAGAGGTAAGACATGTTCCAAGGTTGAGTAAAAAGTTAATTTCAGCAGGGCAATTGGGTGAGGAGGGTTGCACAATTACTTTTAATGATAAAAATTGAAAGGTTTCAAAAGGTTCCCTTATAATAGAAAAAGGTGTGAAAGTAGACACCTCATATCTTTGTATAGGTCATACTATTCCTTCTAATTTAATTCTTTCAGAGAAAAATAATGTTTAGAAATAGTTATTGTAGTTGAGTAGGGAGAATAATAAGTTGTTGTAAATTTTGATACATCACTATGACACAACAAGCTTGGGCACATGAGTGAGAAAAATATGAAATTACTTCATTTAAATAAATTTCTACTAGGTTTGAAATGTGTCAATATGGATTTCTATAAAAGTTGTGTGTATATAAAAAAAAAAAGAGATTGAGTTTTGTGAAGTGTGGAAAGGAAAATAAAAAATGAGAAATTAGAGCTTGTGCATATAGATGTATGGGGAAAAGCTTAGGTATCTTACCTTGGTGGCTTCCATTATTATGTTAGATTCATTAATGGTGAACTAGAAAAGTATGGGTTTATTTTCTTAGACACAAATATGATGTATTTCAAAATTTTAAGAAATGGAAATGATTGGTTGAAAATGAGACTCACAAGAGATTAAAATGTATCAAATCTAATAATGGTGGTGAGTGCTATAGTTATGAATTTGAAGATTATTGTTCCACTAATGGTATTTGTAGATAGGAAACTATTCCAAGGACTCCATAGCAAAATGGAGCAGCTGAACACGTGAATATGAAAATAATAGTGTGAAAGGAGCATGAGGTTGAATGTTATTGTGATGTGGAGCCTAATTAGACTCAGAGGTTTATTTAACATAGTTTTCCCCTATATTATTTCTATGAGGGTTTGGGGATAGTGCCCCTTGTGGGGTCTTGTGGAAGAGCCCTAGGTGTTCTCTTTATCACAGTACACGGTGGAATTGATGAGCAACGCCTATGTAGGGGGTTTTCGAGGGCAATGCATCTAAAGCCAAAAATGACCCTACTATTGTAAAGGATGTCAGATGCTATTTTTCTATTGGATGACTTTTTCTAGCCCTAATTTTGTAAGAGAAAAAAACTTGTATAAAATGGCTTAGAGTTAGGGATTTCATAATGTATGGTGATATTGTAGCTTCTTGCGGTGGTATTAAGTTGTAAAGGATTGCATTTTATAATCACTAGATAATAATAATATTGGACTTATTGTTGGTGGATATAGCCCATGGATTGGGTGAACTAGGTTAAATCCTTGTGTCTTGTGTTCTCTTTTGTCCGATTTTATTTTCCAATATTGGTTATAATTACATGTAATTATTATTTATGTCCATGGTTAATCCTAACAAGTGGTATTAGAGATAGATTATCACTATTTTTATTTTTGGCCTTGATTGTTGTTATTTTTTTTAAAGCTATCCTCTATAGGTAGGTCTCACGATTAAGTGGGAGTCTCATAGTTGAGTGAGAGCGATGACACACAAGGGTAAGCTAAAGTTTGAGAAGTTTAATGGGTAGAACTTTCAATTATGAAAATGCAAATGGAGGACTATCTTTATAAGAAGGATTTATGGAAGCCATTAGAAGGAAAAACCAAGAAATAAAGAAATATGACAGATGGGGACTGGGAGATTTTAGATAGAAAGGAACTTGGAAGTATTCAATTATGCTTGGGACCATCAGTGACATTTAACATTACAAAAGAAAAGACAACAAAAGAGTTGATGCAAACCCTAGCAAAACTATATGAAAATCCCTTTTCTTCAAAAAAGGTATTTCTTATGAAGTATTTATTTAATATGAAGATGGTAGAAGGTGGATATGTTGTAGATCATTTAAATGAGTTTAATACAGTTACTAGTTAGTTATCTTCTATGAATGTTAATCTTGCTTAAGAAATTAGGGCTCTCTTGATTTTTTGTTCTTTGCCAAAAAGGAGGAATGACTTGGTAATGGCTATGAGTAATTCTATTTATGGATCAAATACCCTAAAATTTGATTTCGTGATTGATGTTATTCTGAGAGAAGAAACTAGTAGGAAAACCTAAGGCAGATCTACATTAGGAAGTGCTTTGAATGCACAAAGTAGAGGCAAAATGACTAAGAGAGGAAGTCATTCTAGAAATTGTGGGAAATCAAGAGGAAAATAAAAAAGAAAGAGGTCTCAATCTAAAGGACTAAGAAATTTTTGGTGTTATGGTAAACCAAGGCATAAGAAAAAAGATTTAAGACTCAAAAGGACAATGAAGGAGATACAACAGAAGGGAACAAGGAGGAAAATGTGGTAAGTAACAAATCTAAAGAAGATACTTTTCTTCTTTCTTTAGAAAGTGTTGGCAATTCTTAGGTTTTAAATTTTGGGGCTTCATTTCATGCTACACTCCATAGAGGTTATTTTATTGATTATTTCCAAGGGGATTTTGGGTTTATTTATTTGGAGGATAATGAACCCTGTCAGATTGTTGGAACGAGAAAAGTTAAGATTAAGTTGTAGAATGGGAATTGTTGGCTACTACATGAGATAAGACATGTTCCAAGGCTGAGTAAAAATTTAATTTCAATAGGATAACTCAGTGATGAGGGTTGCATAGTTACTTTTAATAATAAAAAATGGAAGGTTTCAAAAAAGTTCCCTTGTAGTAGCAAAAGGTGTGAAAGTAGGCACCTTATATCTTTGTATAGGTCATATTGTTCCTTCTACTTTAATTGTTTTAGAGAAAAATGAATGTTCAGGAACAGTTGTTGTAGTTGAGCAAGGAGAACAAACAAATGTTGTAGATTTTGATACCACACTATAGCACTACAAACTTGGGCACATGAGTGAGAAAGGTTTTGAAATTACTTCATTCAAAAAAAGTTTTACCAGGTCTAAAATGTGTCAATATGGATTTCTATGAAAGTTGTGTGTATGGAAAACAAAAGAGAGTTAGTTTTATGTAGAGTGGGAAGGAAAAAAAAAAGAGAAATTAGAGCTTGTGCATAAAAATGTATGGGGACTAGCTTAGGTATCTTCCCCTGGTGGCTCTCATTATTATATTACATTTATTGATGATGCAACTAGAAAAGTATGGGTTTATTTCTTTAGAAAATAATCTAATGTATTTGAAACTTCTAAGAATTGGAAATGCTTGGTTGAGAATGAGACTGGTAAAAAGATAAAAAAATTTAGATTTGATAATGGTGGTTAGTGCTATGGAAAATAATTTGACGACTATTATTCCTATAATGGTATTTGCAGACAAAAACTATTCCAAGGACTCTGCAGGATGGATTGGCTGAATGCATGAACAAGAAAATAATGGAGCGTGCAAGGAGCATGCTATTGCATGTTGGGCTATTGTTAAACATGTGGGCAAAGGCTATTAATACTACTATATATTTGATTAGTAAAGGTTCCTCTACTCCTTTAGGGTATGCTATTCCAAAAGAAGCATGGAATGGAAAGAAGGAAAGTTATTCTTTTCTCAAAACCTTTGGTTGTGAAGCATTTGCACATATTGATTCTAAAAATAGAACCAAGTAGGAAGCTAAGTCAAAAAAATGTGTATTTGTTGGATATGGAATTGATGAATTTGGTTATAGACTTTGAAATTTTGAAAATTATAAAATAGTAAGAAGCAAGGATGTCATATTCAATGAAAAAATTTTGTACAAAGATTTATTGTAGCAACATGAGAAGAAAGAAAATAATTATGTAGTGCTAGATGATACTCAAAATGAAGATGTTCTAGTAGTCCGTCATGGTTTGAAACAACAAATACCACATGCCCCAATGAATGTTAGACAATCAACAAGGTTAAGTAGACCTCCAAAAATATTTTGTCCCTCTTTGTATTTGATTTAATTAATAGATGCTGGTGAACTTGGATGTTATGATGAAGCTATGCAGGTGGATATAAAGATTTAGTCAGAATCTGTAATAAAAGAAGAAATTGACTCTTTGCTAAAAAATTAGACTTGGGATTAATGCAAGTTGCTTGTTGGTAAAAGGTCTTTACAAAATAAATGGGTTTATAGGTTGAAAGAAGAGGATGGAGGTAAGAAAAGATTTAAAGCTAGGGTAATGGTAAAAGGGTTTGCATAGAAAAATGGCATTGATTTTGACAAGATATTTTCTCCTGTTGTTAAAATGACTTCTATTTGCACTGTTTAAAGTATTGTGTCTATTGAAAATTTGCATTTGGAGCAACTTGATGTGAAAACAAGATTTCTTCATGGTGATTTAGACAAAGATATGTATGTATGTATATATGTATATGGTACAACTACGAGGATTTGAGGTCAAAGGTAAGGAGAAATTAGTGTGTAGATTAAAGAAAAGTTTATATGGCTTAGAGTAAGTGTCTCAACTCTAGTATCTAAAAATTGATAATTTTATGCATGGACATGGATACAGTAGGTGCCATCTAGATCATTGTGTTTTTTTTAAGAGGTTAGATGATGACAGCTACATTATTTTATGTTTATATGTTGATGATATGATTATATTTGGGTTTAACATGGATCACATTAAGGGCTTTTAAAAAATAGTTAGAACATAAATTTGACATTATCTCATGGTTATATTGAGAAGATGTTGCAATGTTTCTCTATAGAGAATGCCAAAGCTATTAGCACACCTTAACTTAGTCATTTGAAGTTGAGCAAGGATATGAGTCCTAAGTCACTAAATGTGGAGGCTAAGATGTCCAAGGTACCTTATGCTTCAGTTGTAGGAATCTTGATGTATGCTATGGTATGTACATGACCAAATATTACACATGTAGTGGGAGTTGTTAGTAGGTATATGAGTCATCTAGAGATTGAGCATTGGAATGTAGTTAAATATATTCTCAAAAATTTGAGAGGAACATCTAATAATTCATTACATTTTGGGGGCTCTAGTACTAATTTACATGGCTACATTGACTCAGATTTGGCAAGAGATATTGATACCAAGTGGAGTACTATAGGTTATATATTTACTGTTGGTGGGGTAGTAGTGAGTTGTGTTTCTCAATTACAAAAGGTGAATTCTTAATTCACTACAGAGGCAAAGTATGTTACTACTACAAAGGAAACCAAGGAGATGATATAGCTTCAGTTCTTCATGGAAGAATTGGGACAACCATAGAGGGATACTTTTTTGTTCATAGATAGTCAGAGTGCCATTCATCTTATGAAGAATTCTGCTCTACATTTAAAGATAGAACACATTATCTCATGTTGATTATATTGAGAAGTTATTGCAACATTTATCTATGGATAATGCAAAATATGTTAGCACACCTTTACCTAGTTATTTGAAGTTGACTAAGGAGATGTGTCCAAAGACATAAGAAGAGGAGGCTAAGATGTCCAAGGTACCTTATCCTTTAGCTATAGGTAGTTTAATTTATGCTATGATATGTACTACATCATATATTGCATATGCGGTGGGAGATGTTAGTAAGTATATGAGTCATTCAAGGATCAAGCATTGGAATGTAGTCAAATGGATTCTCAGATATTTGAGAGGAACATCTAGTAAGAGTTTACATTTTGGGGGCTCTACTACTGATTTACAGGGCTATGTTAACTTAAATTTGGTAGGAGATATTGATACTAGGTGAAGTACTATAGGTTATGTATTTATTGTTGCTAGGACATCAATGAGTTGGATTTATTAGTTGCAAAAGGTTAATGTTTTATTTACTATAGAGGTAGAGTATGTTTCTACTATAGAGGCACCCAAGGAGATGATATGCCATCAATTTTTCATGGAATAATTAAGTCACCCATAGATGGATAATTATTTATTCACAAATAGCCAAATTTTAATTCATCATGAAGAATTTTTCTCTACATTCAAAGACAAAACACATATAGTTGTGATACCACTTCATTTGGTTAGTTTTGGATGATGGATAGTTAAAGTTGGAGAACATACATATAGATGATAACCCACTAGATATATTTACCAAGGCAATAACAAGGGAGAATCTAAATTCCTCTTCAACTTTAGTTGGTCTTCTAGACTAAACAAAATAAATGAACAACTGAGTCTAGGGTGGTTTGATATTCTAGTGGGAGCTACAAGTTTAGCGGTGCTATGATCAATGTCCAAGTGGGAGGTTATTGTTATGGAGTCTAATCAGTCTCCAAGTGGGAGATTTTTGGGATGTGGTGCCTAATCATACTTAAAGGTTTATTCAACATAGTTTCCCCTAATAATTCTACTATTTCTATTGCTACTATAAAATATAGGTTTCTAATTATTAGTTTCTCTATGACCAAAACTATGACAATTATAAGAATAAAAATCAGTAATAGGTTTAAATGACTTACCTGTTCATTTCATTTTTATACAAACAATTTAATTACATGAAAAACATATACCTTTGAATTCATATGTTAATTCTTTAGGTGATTTAGTTTGCTCAGGTTTCTTTTCTTGTTTAAACTCCTTAGGGCCATCATTAGATTGATTTGACTCAATCTTGTTCAGATCGTCTTTGTCTTTCATAGGTTGATGGATTTCAAGATAAGGTTCCTTTCTAGCTTCAAGTTTATTAGTTGTTTTTTCTCCAATGAAATATCCAATATTAGTCTTATCATAAGAAGGTATCTGAAAATACATTTGTTCATCAAGCTTCTCATTGCTAGAATATAATTTCTCAAGTTGTTTCTTAGACTAGGTTAACTCCCCTTTCACAATGCTATTATACTTCTCTAGTTCTACATATTGAAACTTGGTTACAGAATAAAGCTCAGATGTCACTTTGGTAAGGTTGGATCTTAGATCTACATGCTTAGACTTCAAATCCGATTCAACTTTACTAGTATCATCCTTCAAGCTCAACTTTAGATCTATAATCTTAAGTTTATGCTTCATGATCTTATTTTATTTCTTCATTTTTGGAACTTCATCACTTTCCTTGATTTGATATTTAGGTTCTTTCTTGGACTTGAGATGATCTATCTTGTCTTTCAACTTTCAAATGTAGCTTTTAGCATCTTCATATCTTTCTTTTACAACATCTCTTTCTTCAGTAGAATATCAAGCTGCTCAAGAGCTTCTTCTAGGTTCTTCTATAACTATTCCATATCCATAGGGATCTTACTCAAGAAAAAGTTAAAGTGGATATTTGGAGTGAATTAAAGGTGAAGTTGAAGAGTATTTGATGGGAAACCCATTTCTACAAAAAAATGAGGCATTTTACAATTTACGAAGGTTGAATTTTTGAAAATTAAGTTCAAATTTCTCAATTAAAGATGGATATGTCATTAATCCATTATGTGGAAGACGAACTAAGACCTAAGATGAAAATCAACATTATATAACCCTTCGAAGACAATCCTATAGTTGAATTTTTGAAAATACTAGATGAAGTTTTATATTTGGAAGATATTGGTAGCTATGTTAAAATAAAATTTGAGTCTATTGGAGAGGGAAGCATAGAAAATGAGTTTTTCATCATATATACACTAGTACATTTCCACCTATTTTTTCTACAAATTTTTTTGACCAAAGGACATATTGGCCTATGATTTCATCCTTTTTTAAAAAAAATTATCCCCATGTTGGTCAAATTTTTGACCAAATGAGAGTTTTATGCCCGAGTTGGTCAAAATTTTGACCAACTTAGATTTTCTCAAGTTGGTCGAAACTTTGACCAACTTAGGTTACATAACAAAAAAAGAAAAAAAATATATGTTATATTTCCACCCACCTCGACAATATTACAAAATAATGCTTTCAAGAAACAACTTTATTAGCAACAACATAGACCATGGGCTAGAGCTGGAGGAAGGCACTCATTCAACTATGAATTCCATTGATTCAGGTTCTTCTTATCTTCCATTTGAAAACATTTATGTGTATATCTACCTTGGAAAGGAATATGAAAATGAAATGGTGCAATTTATTCTAGAACTTTTTTTCTTTGTTTCTCTTATGTATCTTGGATAGAGTAACTATGTACTTTGTTCTTTTCCCTAGCCACTTAGATAGAATACATTTTAGGAAAGATAGGGAGTTATGCCTACATTAAACAAAAAAAAAAACCATAACCCTCTATTCTTTGATAACTTGAAGCAAAATAATTTCTATATTTCAACCTAAGTTTAAATTAGGATTGTGATTTGATAATTAATAGGCTTCATGAATTCTTTTTTCCCCTGATAGGATGGTCAACATTGGATAGAATTTTAAGGAAGTCTAAGAAAACTATTAAAGTTTGATAAAGAATTCAAAACTTTAGAGGGATATTCCCAAACAATAGAGTGAATGCCTCCATTGGTTCCTCTTCTTTCCATTTCTTTTCCTTCAGATAGATCGATATGGGGTTCTTGTGTGCTATATGCCCAATTTAAAATGCATTACATCTGACTTTGTTGAGGTCATTGATTAGTTCAAATCCTTAATCCTTTTTCTGATTGTGCATAAACACATGAGTTCTGCTAGTGGTCATATGATATTTTTTAAGATTTTAAATAAGGTTGCATCTGACATTTGGTACTATACCTTCTCTAATTGATAAACAAGATTTTCATTTGGTATGAACTCTACACTTTGTTTATTTTGAAACACCTAAATCATAACTAGTATCAAGTCATAACCTTGCAATTATAGAAATATGCTAAGGGCATAACATAACTTATTTATAGTGTAGAGTTTCTCACTCATAGCTTAAACTCCTCTTTTTAATTGGATATTACTATTACATCTTTTCTGATTTTAAAATGCCACATTTCTTCAATACATTTGAATTACAAAGTTTTACTACTTTTCCTCTTGTATTCAAATGTTACATCTAAAATATTTTCATATTGTACTATGAATTGTTCAACTTTTTACCATCTTTTCTACTATCATATTGTGCTAGTTTCTTGGTATGGAGTTAACATTTTCTTGTAACTAAATGAATTGTGCAATGCATTATTTTATGTATTTCTTGGGATGGAGTTTTCTCTCTTTATTTTCTGTCGCTAAAAGATTTGGGTCATGACTAATTTTTTCCTTCTCTAGGGTTTCTATGAGGTGTTGTATTTTTTGAAGAGCTATGATTTTGTTGAGCTATGAAGAGTCATCTATATTAGTCATGACTTCAAAACCCCTTGTTAAGAAATGATAGAGTTACTTGGGTTAATTCTTGTATTGAATGAAGATTGTGTACAACTTCTATAGATCAATAAAGAATTGAATTTGGAATTATTTCCATCATGCAGGTGAGAAGTATGTCTTTTATATTTGTGCATGGATTTGGATGACTTTGACTATAAAAACTAAGATCTAATTAAAAAAATCCAACCACAATACTATTTCTTGTGTAGAATAAAAAGAGCATACCAGATACAGATATACCTATATCGATAATGTGATTGCTGATGTTGGAAGGTATGTGCTTCTTTTCCATTATTACAATATTGATTACTATCTTGAAAATGATTTAAGTAAATGCTATTTTACTTCATAGTGTCTATATCATTGAATATGGTTAAAGTTATTAAATAATTCCCCCAATTTCAATGTGAATTAATACAAAATCACTCTTAAATAATTATTTTATAATATGAGGACTTGTGTCTATCATATATGGTGTGAAATGTAGAGCCAATTCCTCATATTCTAGCACATGAGGTCAAGTTGTTGAGCCTTGATGCAAGAGCATCCAGTGGTGTAAGGGAAATCCTATATCACCCAAAAATATGCTTAGTGTTAGTTTCTATTTTATGTGTTTTTATTTCTAGATACCCATTTGGGTCAAATAGAGAGTTCAACTCTCATAGTTCCTCTATTGATTTTTTGGGTTAGTGTTTTTGAGCACCTTGGGATATGTGCCAATGTAGCAAATAGGTTATTTTGTAATTGAGACACAATTATGATGAGTTAGAGGGTGTAAGTTGGAGTGATTATTATACTTATAATTTAAATCACTCTAGAAAAAGAATCAGGTCAAAAGGCTTTATGGTTTGAAAGTTATTATAGTTTTAAGTTTCCTAGAGACCCCCTAAGAGCGCTTCAAAGTTAGATGTGAGGCAATAAATGACCTTGTATAGGAATAAAAATGGGGGATGAGAAAAGATAGTTCATAGGGCTATAGAGAGCTTAGAGAGCTTTCCAAAAATGTAAATGGTTCATTAATCAGTCCTAGATCAAAAGTTATGCCTCCTAGAAGTTGAACTACCATTTCTAGATTCTTCTAATTTTGCACTGACTTCTAACGTGTTTTCTAGAGCCTTCTATTTTGTTGGTGGATGACACATGGCATATTATAAAATTAATTCCTAACCCTAAACCTAATTTAGGTTACTTAAGGTCATTTCTGGCATTGTAAATGCATTTTTTCAATGGAGTTTGGGAGAAGGTACTGTGAGGAGTGTTTTTCTCTAGAATCATATAACATTGTAAGTAGACATAGTGTTGAATGTGAGGTAGTTTATAGTAGGACAATGTGGTTGTGGGTTTTGGTATAGCGAGAAGATGCCTCCATGAAGGGAGTGTGTTTAAGAAAATGCAAGGGTTAAAGCAAGTTGAAAAATCTATCTAGGAATATACAAAGGAGTTTTATTGAGTCATTATTATGGTGGGGCATGCATAAGCAAACAAGGAGAAGGTTTCCCATTACCTTAATGGGTTAAGACCTAGCATTTGGGAGGAGTTAAGCTTGGTTAAAATGACTAGCATTGAAAAGACATATAATTTTTCCTTGTGAGTTGAGGAGAAGTTAAACAAAAAGTTTGATCGAAGGAAAAGAGGGCGTAATTAGGGAGGAAGGGGTAGTGGTAGGTCATTTGGAGGCTGAAATGAGAACTAGAAGAAAAATGAAGATGTGGGTACCAACCAAAACTAGAGGAATAAGGATTTCAACTACTCTTGTGATCAAAACTTTGGAGATTAGAGAGGAAGAGGTAGAAGATGTGGACAAGGTTCAAGAAGAGGAGGCTTCCATGATACTTTTTGTCATTACAATTAAGAAGGTCATCTTGCTTACGAATGCCTTCGATGCCAAGGAAGGAAAAATAGGAGAGTTGATGGTCAAACAAGAGTTGCTCATGTGGATGATGATGGACAATCATCACATTTAGAGGATGTAGAAAGAGGAGAGGTTTTGGTTAATGAAAGGGTCTTGTTGAGTGGTGAGACTAAACCTAGAAAAAGGGGGAGTTTTTTTTGTACTAGGTGCAAGTGTGAGGTTAAATTTTGTGATGTGATTGTTGATGGTGGGAGCATTGACAACTTGGTGCGAAAAGAAATGGTCTCAAAGCTAAAGCTCAAGAGGGAGAAACATCCCCATCCCCATTAGATTGCTTGGGTGTAGGATGATCATATAGTCCTGGTTAGTGAGCAATGTTTGGTAAAGTTCAAGATTGGGAGTTACCATGATGAGGCTCTCTATGACATCATCCCAATGGATGCCTACCATTTATTGTTGGGAAGGTCATGGTAGTTTGATAGGAATACTATACATGATGGTCATACAAATACATACTCTCTAACAAAGGATGGAGTTTTCCACAAATTGAAGCCCTTGATAAAGGAGGGTGAAAAGGTGTGCAGTAGTGCTAGAGTATGTCTTGTCAATGGAAGAAATTTTTTGGATGGCCTAAAACATCAACATATGTGTTATGCTTTAATTCCTAGAAAGGATAAGGAAGGTAGTAGTGAAGTTCCACTTGAAGTTTTGGGTCTATTAAGTGAGTATGGAGATGTCATCTCTAATAATATTCTAGAAGGGTTGCCACCAATAAGACAAATCAATCATAAAATAGATTTAGTCCCTAGAGTTAGTTTTCCTAATGAGGCTACTCATAGGATGAGTCCTACTGAGACTAAGGAGCTAAATAGACAAGTTCATGAACTATCGAGGAAAGGTTTGATTTGAGAGGGCCTAAGTCCATGTGTAGTACTTGCAGTGCTAACAATAAAGAAGGATGGAGAGTGGAGAATGTGTATAGACTCTCAAGCTTTAAATAAAATAACCATCAAGCACTGATTTCCTTTGCCAAGGATGGATGATCTTATGGATTTCTTGAGTGGAGCTTAGTACTTCACAAAGATAGATCTCAAGAGTGGCTATCACCAAATACAAATACGAGAGGGAGATGAGTGGAAGACTACATTCAAGACCAAGGAGGGTCTATATGAGTAGTTAGTAATGCCCTTTGGACTGACCAATGTGCCAAGAACCTTCATGCAGCTTATGAATGTGGTACTAAATAATTAGTTAGGAATATTTGTTATTATCTATCTAGATAATATTTTGATTTTTTAGTAAGTCTTTGGATGAACATTTATTGCACATTCAAAGTGTCCTTAAAAGGTTGAGGGAAGAGAAAATGTTGCTTAATTTGAAGAAGTGTAGCTTTGTCAAAAGGGAGTTAGTCTATTTCGGGTTTGTTGTATCAACTAAAGGTCTCAAAATGGACCTAAAGAAGGTGAAGGTCATCTTGGAATGGATTACTCCAAGGTCTACCATTGAGGTGAGGTCATTCCATGGTTTAGTTATTTTTTACAGGAAGTTCATTAGGAATTTTAGCAGTATATGTGCACCCCTAACTGAAACAATGAGGGGGGATAGAAAAGAGTTCAAGTGGACTATAGGAGTCACAAGTAGTTTGGAATTACTAAAGAAGAATGTGATAGAGAAACCTGTGTTGGCACTTCTTGATTTCAACAAAGTGTTCTAGTTGGATTGTGATTCTAGTGGCAATGCTATTGGGGCTATGTTGAGCCAAGAAGGTAAACCTATTGCCTATTTTAGTGAAAAATTGAATGATGCAAAGAAGTATTTTGTTTATGATTAGGAGTTCTATGCAATAGTTCATGCCTTAAAGTAATGAAGGCATCATTTTTTACCAAAAGAATTTGTCTTGTATACTGATCATGCATTGTAGTACCTAAATAGCTGTGGTAAATTGAATCAGAGACATTTGAAATGGGTAGAGTTCATGCAAAGCTATACATTTGTACTGAAACATAGAAGCGAAAATTCTAATAGGGTTGCAAATGCATTAAGTAGGAGACAATTGTTGTTGGCACAAAATATAGGTTGAAGTGGTTGGGTTTGATGAACTCAAGAATCTATAGCCTGAGACCCTAACTTTGGAGAGGCGTGGAAGACTTGTAAAGAACCTGTTACTCTAGATAGGACTAGGTGGCTAGATTACATGAGTCAGGATGGTATGTTGTTCAATGGTAGTCAATTGTGTATTCCAAGGAGTTTCATGAGGGAGAACTTGATCGAGGAGAAACACAGTGGAGCGATGGAAGGACACTTTGGTCAAGATAAGACCATTTGCATTATTAGTGAACATTATTTTTGGCCTAAATTGTCATAGGATGTGAAGAAGTTTGTGCAAAGTTGTCTAATATGTCAAACAACCAAAGGATTTAGTCAAAATACTAGACTCTATTAGCCATTTTCTATTCCATCGAAGCCTTGGGAGGACATAAGTATGGATTTTGTTCTAGGATTGTTGAGGACACAAAGGGGTAATGACTTAGTATTTGTGGTGGTTGATAGGTTCTCTAAGATTGCGCATTTTGTTCTATGCCAGAAGACTCATGATGCAGTGCATATTATAGATTTTTTTTTTTTAGAGAGGTAGTGAGGCTACATGGTCTCCCAAAAAGTATTGTTTTTGACAAAGATACTAAATTTGTTGGGTATTTCTAGAGGACTTTGTGGAAGAAGTTGAAGACATAATTGAAGTTTAGTTCTACACATCATTCATAGACTAATGGACAAATTAAAGTAGTGAATATAAGTCTGGGAAATTTGTTGAGGTGCTTAGTAGGAGATAAGCCCAAGGGATGGGATTTGATTCTACCACAAGCAGAATTTTCCTACAATAATTTTGTGAATAGGAGTACTGGTAGATCACAATTCCAAATTGTATTGGGAGTAGTCCAAGGATTGCACTAGAGTTGAGGAAGATGGAGCAAGGAGAGAGGACAAGTGTTGAGGCAGAAGACTTTGTTTAACATGTCAAGAACCTACATGAGGAGGTACGTGCACATATTGCCAAGATGAACCCGTAGTATAAGGCTAGAGTAGATCAAAAGAGGAGACATAAGGAGTTCCAAGTTAGGGATTTGGTAATGGTATACTTGAGGAAGGAACAATTTCTGGTGGGTACCTACAACAAGCTAAAGATGAAGAAATTTGGTCCCAATAAAATTCTGAAGAAACATGATTCAGGAAATGCATATGAGGTGGAGTTGCCAGATGGAATTCACATTTCTCCTATTTTCAATGTTATAGACTTAACAAAATATCATGATGATGGTGTAGAGGAGGAGTTGATGCTAATGCCATGTCCAATTCCTACTTCTAAGAAGGAAGAGATTGAAGAAATTTTGAATAGCCATGTTGGATGAAGTACAAGAAACATGCAATATGAAAAATACTTGGTGAAATGGAAAGGATAGCTAGTGGAAGATTCAACTTGAATATTCGTGATGGAGGTTGCCCATTTGGGTCTTCCTCTACCATCTATAAAGTGAGAGGGTCATTTTTTAATTTACCTTGGGTGTCTAAAGCAAGAGCATCTCATGGTGTAAGGGAAATAATGTATCACCCAAAAATATGCTTAGCATTAGTTTTTGTTTAATGCGTTTTTATTTCTAGAGACCCATTTGGGTCAAATAGAGATTCCAACTCTCATAGTTGCACTACTAGTTTTTTGGGTTAGTGTTTTTGAACACCTTGGGATATGTACCAATGTAGAAAATAGGTTATTTTGTAATTGAGCCATAATTATGATGAGTTAAAGGGTGTAAGTTGGAGGGATAATTATACTTGTAATTTAAAGCACTCCAAAAAAAAGAATCAAGTCATAAAGCTTTATAGTTTGAAAGCTATTGCAATTTTAAGTTGCTTGGAGACCCCTTATGTTGCAAGGTAGGTTGGGAGTAACTAAGGCCAATAGGCACACTCAGCTACCCAAACCACCATGCAAGAGTTAACACAATAGAAGCAAACACAAAAGAGAATAGCACCATAGAGAGAGAACAATATTCTTTATTAATTCATAAAAATATCATCATACATTCCCAACTATAAGGCCTTCTAGGTTATATCCATATACAACTACATTCATGATCTAAGATCCAACTTCAAGTTCACACTTTCTAATTCTGTTGCCCCATCCTCTCTTCGAAACTACTCTAGCTTTGAGCCTAAACACTCTATTTATACTAGCCAAAATGACTTATAGATCATTCTAGAACATGGAGAAGCCACAAGTAAGCTCTCAACAAATATTAAATACACATCATGAAAATAAACCTAACATTAAATACTTGAAGAGCCACAAGTTGGCCTATATCAGCAATTAAATATCCAAAAATTGATGTCCAAGAAAAATAACGATATCTCCTAGCTTCGATTGAATTAAAATTTTCACTTCAAATTGTGGCTAGTATTATAGGTCCTCTACAACCCATAAGTGCACAAAGGCTGATTCACCAAGGATAAGTGCGCATCCATCCAGAAAATCAAGCACGTAAAACTGTCGCGCAAAACTGCCAAAAATTGATACTCCGGGAGAATTGCAGTATCTCCCAACTGATGATGAATTAGAACTTGCATCTTTGACATAAGGAATTACTATATGCCCTCTATGATCCCTAAAATTAATATCTTCTCATTCATTGCACAAAATTAGTTACATGGTCTACAACAAGCACCCAGAAACTATAAAAACACAGTTTCAACAACAAGGTAAAAATTGAAAACATGTAGGATAGCAATGCAACCCAAGATGATCCTACATTAGACAACTAGGGTTCAAAGAAATGATTCTCTTGAATCATTGAAATGTCACAACCTGAGCTAAATCCAACTCAGATTGAGAAATCCACAAAGCATCTTCCATAGGTATGTTCTTCCACTTTAGCAAATATTCATAATAATATTTTCCCCAATATCTGTTCAACTTCTTCAATCTACTTCTTAGGATATTCCTCTGATATAGTGACATCATCATCGAACTCATGACACTTGTATAAATCAGCAAGATTAAATATAGGAGATATATCCATATCATCAAGTAACTCAATTTCATAGGTGTTTCCACTGTCAAACTTCTTCAAGATCTTACAAGGTCCAAACTTCTTCATCTTCAGCTTATTGTATATTCCAATTAGAAATATTCCTTTCTTTAGATGAACCATTACCTCATCACCAACTTGAAAATTATGATGTCTCCTAGACTGATCAACATTCTCCTTATACTTCTGATTACTTTGTTTTATCCTCAACTTCACTTCCTTATGAAAAGACTTCATAAAATCAACAAATTCTACTCCTGCAACACTTCTTTTTTCTTCACCAACAATATCTCTCAAATCTGGTACTCCTCTAGACTTCATTCCAATAACAATCTCAAAAGGTGTCTTAGCTGTACTCCTATTCACAGAATTATTAAATGCAAATTTAGCTTGTGCCAATAGCATATCCCAATTACTTAGCTTATTCTCAACTAAACATGTCAGCAAATTAGCCAAGCTTCTATTCACATCCTTTGCTTGTCAATTTGATTATGGATGGAATGTAGAACCAAAATTCAACTCAGTACTTATCTTCTTCCATAAAGTCTTCCAAAAATAACCAAAAAACTTACTGTCTCTATCAGAAATAATACTTCTTGGTAATCCATGCAACCTCATAATCTCTTTAAAGAAAAGTTCAGTAAAATGCTCAGCATCTGATATCTTCTTATATGGTATGAAATGTGCCATCTTAGAAAATTTGTCCACTACAAAAAATACAGAATCATACCCCTTCATTGTCTTAGGTAATCCAAGAACAAAATCCATATTGATGTCACTCTAAGGTTTCTCAGGAACAGTTATAGTTGTATACAAACTAGTATTTTGACCCACTCCTTTTGCAACTTAAAAAATTCCATGACTCTTTGAAAATTTTTAAACATCCTTATACATTTGTGGCCAATGATACTTCTCTTTCAACAAACTCAATGTCTTATCAATTCCAAAATGTCTAGCTAATTCACCACTATGCTTTTCCTTAATCAGATTCAACCGCATAGAACTTCTAGGAATACACAACTGAATACCTTTGAACAACATAACTTCTTGAATGAAATAGTTATCATACTTACTTATGTGATTTGTTAGATTTGGTGCTCTGCACTCTCTCCATCCCTCAGAAAAATTAGGATCAACATCATAAAACTCTTTCATTTCATCAAAACCAAGAACTTCAACCTTCATTTTAGTTAACAAAGAACGTTTGCTACTCAATGCATCAGCAACTCTGTTAGTAACTCCACTCTTGTGCTTAATGACAAATGTAAAATTCTACAAGTACTCAACCCACTCCATATGTCTTTGATTCAATTTATGTTGACTTCCCAAGTATTGTAAAGCTTTATGATTAGTATACAACAGAAAATCCTTAGGAATCAAATAATGTCATACACAAAATACTTCCTTTTAGCATCATTAAACTTTTCACTAAAGAAAGCAACAGGTTTACCTTCTTGACTTAATACAACTCCTATTGCATTACCACTTGCGTTAGATTCAACTTGAAATACCTTATTGAAATTAGGCACAACCAATATAGGTAGTTCAACAACCTTTTTGTTTCAAAGTCTCAAAAATCTTATTAGCTCCATGTGTCCACTTGAATTCCTTTTTATCTGCCCTCATTGTCTCAATCATAGCATTACAAACAACACTGAAATTCTTTATAAACTTTTTTTAAAAACTAGCCAAACCAAGAAATGATCTTACCCCACTCACATTCTTAGCTGTAGGCCACTCCAAAATTACTTTAAGCTTCTTAGGATCCATCTTCAAACCATCAGGTGAAATCGCAAATCCCAAATACACAATCTCCTCTTGCATAAAAGAACACTTTTTAAGATTAATCAACAACTTTTCCTCTTTCAACCTCTATAATACTTGTATAATATGCTCAAGATGTTCTTCCCTAGTCTTACTAAATATCAAAATATCATCCAAATAAACAATCACAAACTTACCCAAGAATCTTTTCACAACTTCATTCATCAACCTCATGAAAGTACTAGGTGCATTAGTCAAACCAAAAGGCATAACCAACTATTCATACAAACCATCTTTTGTCTTGAAAGAAGTCTTCCATTCATCACCTTCTTTGATCCTGATCTGATGATAGTCACTCTTCAAATCAATCTTGGTAAAATACTTTACTCCACTCAAACAATCCATTATGTCATCCATCCTTGGCATAGGAAACCTATATTTCACTATGATCTTATTAATAGCTCTGGAATCAGTACACATTCTCCATTCTCCATTATTTTTAGGTGCTAATAAAATAGATACAACACATGGGCTCAAACTTTCTTTGATCAAACCTTTCTACAATAGCTCATGCATTTGTTTGTTAAGTTCTTCATTCTCTATAGGTGTCAATCTATATGGTGCTTTGTTTTGCAAACTGGTTCTAGGAATCAAATCCATACAAGGACTTGTACTTCTCATCGGAGGTAAACCATCAGGAATATCCTCAGGAAAAATATCATTATACTCATTTAGCAATTCTGCAATTTTTGTTGTCACTCTATCATTACCAACTTTTGCTGCTTCGTCATTACTACCAACACTTGGTCCTCTAGGAACTATAGCAAAACAAAATTGATTCTTCTATACTTCCTTTTCAAATTTCTTTCCATTAACCATGCAATTTTTTATTGTAGTACAACAGACCTCATTTGGACTTTCAATCAAAGGTAGAAATATTTATTTCTTTCCATTTACCGAAAGAGTATATTGATTCAATCTTCCATCATACACAACATACCTATCATATTGCCAATGTCTACACAAAAAAATATGACAACAATCCATGGGCATAATATCACACAAAACTTTATCAAAGTAATGTCCAATTTTGAACTTCACAATACATTTCTCACTTACCAATATGTTATGCTTATCTTTGATCTATGAAACATGATAGGGTTTGGGATGTTTCAACCTGTGCAATTGCAACTTTGTAACCAACTCTTTTGATGTCAAATTTATAGAAATTCCACTATCAATGATCACCTTGCAGAATTTTCCATCCATCTTACATCTAGTCTTGAAAAGACTTCTTCTAAGGAAAAGCTCCTCATCACTTCCCTTATTATGTAAGGTTCTTCTCACCTTTAGATTTTCTCCAGTCTTAGGTCCACTTGGTGAACTCTCAATGTCTCTTTGAATCAAAAAATTTCTATTATTCTACCCACTTTTAGAAGATCTACATTCAAAAGATCTATGCCCTTCTTTGCCACATCTAAAACAATTACCCTCTAGAATAAGAATTACCTCTTCCTTAGTAAGATCCAGTACCTCCTTGGGATGAACTGCCACCTTTCCACTTGGTCTTGTCTTTATCATCATTATTCCATTAAAAATTTCCTTTATCTTGCACAAAATTATTAGATCTACCACCTTCTCCATAAGATCTACCTCTGCCTCTCTGGAATCTACCACCTCTACCTCTTTGTTTTTGTTCATGCTTATTTGTCAAGATCTCCTTAGCTTTCAAGATATATTGATATGCTTCTTTCACACTTTCCAGCTTCACAAAAATTATTTCATCTTGAATTTCAGATCTCAATCCATTTATGTACCTTGCAATTTTCTCAACATCATCATCCACATGTCCAGATTTGATTTCTAATCTATAGAATTCCTCAGTATATTGTTTCATAGTCATGTCCTTTTGTCTCAAATTTTGCATCTTTCTCAACAAGATAACTTGGGAATCAGTAGGAAGGAATTTTTTCTTTACCTATTTTACCATCTTTGACCAAGTTTTGATCTTATCCTTTCCTTTCCTTTGTCTATCAGTTCAAAAATTCTCCCACCACAATGAAGCATGACCTTTCAACGTAGTAACTGTAATCTTCACCTTCTTATTATCAAGAGTGTTTTCATACTCAAAGAACTTCTCCATATCTAAGATCTAATCTAACACAACATTGGTATCCAATTTTCCATCATAAGGAACAACTTCTATAGTAGGCTTCAAATTTTCCCTAGACAATACTCTCATCAATATTTCCTCATCTTGATCTTTTTCAAGTTTTAGATTATGGTTTGGTGCTACTGCTTCACCATCATGATGTGCTCCTCTCCTCTGGGCTATCTCCATAACATCTAATGTGACTACAATTTGTCTCAATTGATACAATATAGAATTATCAACATTTCCTCTACCATGAACCATCTTTAAAAATTAGGTTCCTGCAAGATCACAACCCTCTACAAGTTATAGGTCAAATTTATAGATCTACAATCCTACAACCAAATCTAAAATAGGGTTCTACATGATCCAATCACCACAAGGATGAACCTCAAGCTTTGATACTACCTAATGTAGGGTAGGTTCAAAGTAACTAAGGCCAATAGGCACACTCAACTACCCAAACCACCATGTAAGAGTTAACACAATGGAAGCAAACACAAAAGAGAATAACACCATAGAGAGAGAGAGAGAGAGAGAGAGAGAGAGAGAGAGAGAGAGAGAGAGAGAGAGAGAGAACAATATTTTTTATTGATTCATAAAAGTATCATCATACATGCCTAGCTATAAGGCCTTCTGGGTTATGACTAGATACAAATACATTCATGATCTAAAATCCATCTTCAAGTTCACACTTTCTAGTTCTACTCCCCAATCCTCTCTTCAAAATTGCTCTAGCTCTAAGCCTAAAAACCATACTTATACTACCCAAAATGACTTATAGATCATTCTAGAACATAAATAAGCCACAAGTTGGCTCTTAGAAAATATTAAATACCCATCATAAAAATAATCCTAACATTAAATACTTAAAGAGCCAGAAGTTGGCCTGCATTAGTAATCAAATGTCTAGAAATTGATTTCTAAGCATAATCATGATATCTCCTAGCTCCGGTTGAATTAGAACTCATGCTTCAAACCGTGGGTATAATTTTAGGTCCTCTAAAATGCCTTAAGTGCATAAAGGCTGATTAACCAAGAATAACTATGCATCCATCCTGAAAGTCAAGTATAGAAAACTGTTACATAGAAGTATCCGAAATTGATACTTCGACAGAATTGCGATATCTCCCAACTTATGAGGAATTAGAACTTTCACCTTTGAAAAAAGGAAGTACTCTAGGCCCTCTTAAATTTATAAAATGTGCATCCTCTTATTCATTGTACAAAATTAGTCACATGGTTTGAAATAGAAACCTAGAAGCCATAAAAACATAGTTTCAACAGTTAGGTAAAAACTAAAAACATGTAGGATAGCAGTGCAACCCAAGATGCTCTTGCATCACCTTAAGAGCACTTCAAAATTAAATTTGAGGCACTAAATGGCCTCATAAATGCCTAAAAAATGGGGGACAAGAAAATTTAGTCCATAGGGATATAGAGCACTTGGAGAGCTTTTCAAAAATGTAAATGGTTCATCAATCAGAGTCCTAGATCAAAAGTTATGCCTCCCGAAAGTTGGACTACCATTTCTAGATTCTTCTAATTTTACACTGACTTCTGATGTGTTTTCTAGAACCTTCTATTTTGGCTATGGATGCAAAATGACATATTATAAAATGTATTTCTAACCCTAAACCTAATTCAAGTTCCTTAAGGTCATTTCTGGCATTGTAAATGTAGCTTTTTAGTGGAGTTTGGGAGAAGGTACTATGAGGAGTGTTTTTTTCCAGAATTAGAAAATATTGTAAGCCCCTAGGGTATGTCATTGAGTCTATTTTCATTGTACTACATGTAATAACATATCACTTCTAATAATAATATTCCCCTTTTCTTGTTGTGTTCATTTTGTCTTGGGTTGTGCCCTCATCAAGCCCTCTGCATCAATTGGCTAAATAAAAATGTTAAAAAATATATGGAATGTATACTATCCAAAATAGAGTGCATGAAATATTTCAAATGGTTCAATGCATATTTAATCACTAAACTCATAGTTGCTCAAATCTTTATTATGGGAAATACTTTGAATTCCAGTTATGACTCTTTAATTCCTTAAAATGCATTAGATGAACATTTTTTTTTTCTATTGATACCTTTGTGGTATGTTATGGCATGAGTGTACTTGATGTCATTTTATAAATTGATCATTGGTTATTGATAGATAATGCTATGGTCACATATTGTTAAGTTAAAACAAAACTTAAAATGTTGGTTATAGATTAAAACATGGCTTCCCTCTTGTGAAATCTAAACATCTTCATGTACGGAAAGAAATGGATAAAAAATCACTTTAAACAATTTAGAAAAACTCATGCTTCTATTTTTGTTTATAATTAAGTAATTAATTGTACACCAATGTAAAGGATTTAAAAAATATAGTGCAGTGCACATAGCTCTTGTTTAGGTATGATTATCATTTGGATGTCTTCTCTAGAGCTTGTGGTATACAATGAATACTAAATGGATTTACATGGTTATGTTTAAGATTGTCATGTACTTGCACATTATTAGTACCCAACATTATCGCTAAATCTTGAACTCTATTCTTTAACTTTATTGGTGCTTGATGATAATTCCCTTGTATAAAAATTGCTAGTTGTTTTTATTACAAATTCTATATTAACATGGGTTGACAGTGTATAGAATACTCTACTTTGTTAATAGGAATCAAATGTAATCCCATGTTTGTTAGAATGGACAAGGAAGAACACAATGCTTAATAATATATACTTCAATACATGTAATGAATATATATACACATTTTTAAGAGTTACATACTCTTAAAGGTTTTCACCCTTTTAGTAAAGGTTGGGCCATTGACATTGTGTAGTCCACAAAGGTTGTTCATAATTAGTTGTATAACCTTCTTCAACATGTTTCCATTATAAGGTGCAACACGATTTGTTATCCATATGATTTAACAATGACAAGAAGTGGTCATTAATCTCACATCTTTACAAAGATGCTCCATTAATTTTGTTGGACCAAGGAAACCACCAAGGTCTGCAAATCCCAATTCAAAAATTTCTAGTCAGACTAGTCCACTCTTGATAAATATGAATCTAGTTCTTCCATGTTTAAAAAGAATCTAGTTCTTCCATGTTAGGATAGCTAAAGCTAGAGCTGTTTTAGAACAAAAAATTCTAACATTACATTCTAGATTTTAGATTTTCTATAGGGTATATGTGCCGTGAACATTATATTTTTAATTTTCTATAGGGTATCTATAGTGAAAATAGGTAATATGTTTCCTGATCTAAATATTCACATGTTGATATCTTATAATTTGGTTTTATAATGTGGGTAAGTACAAATTTTCAACAATAATTTATCCTTTTCTTTGTTCTAGGTTATACAAGATAATTAATTTTTGCTCTCAATGCTAATGATTTTTTTCTATTATTGTAGAATCCCTCTTCGGTCTTTAGGGCCTATTCATCCTCGTTCATGTTGCATTGGATCTTTGTTGGTTTGTGTTGCATTGGATCTCTATTGGGTAAGTACAAATTTTTGATAATCCTTTATCATTTACTCTATTTTATTATTTAGGTTATGCAAGATAAGAGACCCCTTTATTACTTTTGAATCGTATTTTCCAAGCTATCCTATGCATTTTCTTTTAAGAATTGCATTATTTTCTCCTTTCTTCTTTGCACTATAAGCTCAAAAATTTCTATAGATTTGCTACAACATATTTAAAATGGTATGTTCATAATATTCATCCTCTTCATGCATGAAGTTATCCAATTTATATTCTTGATTTTCTTTGCATATCTATTCGTCTAGGAATTCATAGGTTGTATCTTCCAACACTATCACCCATACATAGTGCAAACCAATAATGTGGAAATAACTTAAGTAGAATTAACTTGAATATATGTCAAAAATAATGGAAATTAAATCAAAATAGATAGTATCTTTTTTCCCTTTTAAGATTATAAATTTTAAAAACAATATGTTTGCAAATTGCCACACAACACAAAATTCCCTAAATTGGTGGAGAAACTTTCAATACCCCAAGACCAACTTGAATCTTATATCTATATACGAGGAGCTCCCATTGAATATATATAGATTTATTTTACTTCAGTAACTTGTACTTTCTATTTTCATAGTATCATTCTTATGGTTAAAGAAAGGGTGCAAGCCCCTTTTTATGGAGCCTACTATGAAAGATACAATTAGTTGAACTTGACCTTCTCAATTTCTCTCTATAAATAAAATTCTAGCTTTTAATTTTGAAAGAGTCTAGCCATCCTTTCCAAATGGTAGTGATTTAATTCTATGATATCAATTCAAATTTCTATACAGTTCCTAGAGTTGCATACATATATCAAAATCTAATGCATGCTTGAACTATTATGATCTATTTATTTATATCAATTTTTGTACTTAAATCTGTAGTACACTACAATAAGAAAGAATGAAGATATAATAAGAATGAATGGAGATATAATAATATTGTCTTTTGATGTCCCTGAATCAACTTATTCAATTATTTGAGCCATAATACCATCATTTTCCAATGAATTGAATATAATATCCACCTTTTTGAGGTACTTGGTGAAGAATTAGATGATCACTTAGTATTCTCTCCTCACCTTAGAAACTTTTACTTTGCTTGACATGTACAATTGACCTGCCACAAGGTTCAAAGTAAATAAATGCTTTTGACTAGAATCTCATTGTTACTGATCTTGAAAATAGTTTTTACAAAACATTCATATTTCAACCAACCAAATAATGAATATCATAAATAATTTTGATTTTTCACTAGTTCAAAATAGGGGCTAATGGGGGCTAACATGACAACTCCAAATATTTTACTACCAAATGTTAGATTGAATCTCCACAATGCCATACCATTATGAATTTTCATACTTAAATATGTAGTACACTACAATAACAAAGAATGAAGATAAAATAATGTTGTGGGGAGTTATGAAGAAGATAACATCAAAGTTTCAAATTCTATAGAAAATATGAAGAAGATAACATCAAAAGTTTCAAATTCTATAGAAAAGCCCTTACATTTTGATCAAGAACCTCTTGACAATAGTTTGTATGTATTTTTCACAAGTGGCTTTTTAGGAAGATCACTTGAAGTAATTACTAATATAGAGTATGAGAATATGTTTATGGAGCTAGTTGGTGGTGCAGGACCACCTAGGTAGGCTAGTATGAAAGATAGAACTTCCTTGTTTTTTCATTTGTAGTGATTATTAGCACATCACTAGTCTAATAAGAGGTTCTATTGGGTCCTTAGGCATGTTTAGGAGAGTTGGCAAGACCCAAAGTGGCCAAGTTGCTAGAAAGTGCAAATTGTTGTCACTTAGGTGACTTAGGTTCTAGAAACGGTAAAATGGTCTACTAAGGTTCACATGGCCTTGGATATGTTATTTGAGGTCCTTTAATGCATATTATATACCCACTTGGTCTTTGGAACAATTTTGGAGGTCTAATTCCAATTTCAGAAAAAAGTTGTTGAAATGTTGTCATGTTGTCATGACAACATTTTCTTGCTGAGAGCAACTTTTTTTCAAGATTTTGAAAATTTATGTTTACAATGCTCTAAATATTTGGAATAGTTATAGAATTGATGGGGTAACCTTTAAAAACATGAGGACAACCTTTTCAATGGGTTGGAAAAATTGGAGAAAGTACTGTACAGACTGTGCACAATGTTTTGGTTGCTAGTCTTGATGTTTTTGAAGGCATTTGAGTAGAGTTGGATTGGATGATTTGAATTTGGTGTTGGGAAAGAAATTTAATATTTTTTTTCATCTTTGTGTAGTTTTATTTGTCTTATTTCAATCAGGTTGTAGTAGTTTTGAAATTCTTTTTATTTTTTCCAAACTGCTGGTTTGAATAGGGTAGCATTTAAAATATGGGATCTAGGGCCACTTCCTACCATTGGAGTCCTCTAGTTTTTTTGGATTTGGAACTAAGTTCCATGTAAACCATGTACCAAGAAGGAGAATCCTTGGAAGTACCATCAAACATTTATAAAGTGATTCCCTAGGCAAGCAGATGCAACTTGGCTAGGGATGACAGTTTGAAAAACAAGCAGTGGAGAGGATTGAGAGTGCAAATACCTCAATCCAAGCATGTAGAAAGTAAGAAGGAGGTCTTACCTAACTCCATTCCAAAGGAGATGTATGTGGTTCAAATTCTTTCTCACTAATAAAATTTCATATGCAACAATTATTTCTAATTTGGGCATTAAAATCTACTAATTTCATTACGATTAACACATTCACATTTTCAATTCTAGAGCTGCTGGTTGTAAAAATATTTTTGAAGAATCACCTATTGAGTAAAATCAAATAATTAAGAAGGATAATTCTGTAAAGAAGGCTAGGCAACTTATTTTTCTTATCATTGGAGTATTCTGGGTTCATTCTTGAACCACTGTAATTTGAAAGGGGTCATATGTGAATATATCCGTGTCTCTCGTATCAATTACTATGGAAGTTGTGACAAGCCTTTTGAATGGTTTATGAAGGATATATTAGATGACCAGATTTCCCATTGCCATGGATTTGAACAACTTCCAATTACACATACTAATTATTTTATCCATCAATAGGGAAAGCTTGTAGTATATGTTCAACAATTTTGTTCTGATCTAATTTTACCTAGTGCAAAAAAGGGAAAATACAGATGTGTCATCATTGTTTGAGGTTTGAATGGAAAAATGGAGTTCCACAAGGCAGCCAAAGAGTAGCAATTTTTGATGTAAATTCAGTTCTCTCCTTTGGAAAATCTTCATTAATCATTAACCAACACATGCAACACTAACCAAATGTCTATCACGTTTTATTTAAGAATGCCAATTCATTGTTCTACTTGCAATAGTAGTTAACATGCTGATTCATGGTCAACTCTATGGTATGGAGCATGGTATGTTGTGGACCATTCAAATGGTAATCTAAAATACTAAAAGACGCTTTTACAAACTCCTTGATTTCACACAATGAAACATAAAAATAATATGCTCACTGCAATCTAAAATTGTTTAGTATTTATTGTCAATATACATAGTAATCAGCTCTTAGTAACAACTTAATGATATCATGCACATCTGTAGTAGTTCTAGGATTTATTTCACCATGGAAGAAACTTAAGAACCACTATAATCATGAGATATGAAAGTGTTGGTTATCCATGTTTTCAACCTTTTTTAAATAGCTTATTAGTCAAATTATTGCTGATGCCTCCACTAGATAAGTCCCCACTTCCACTAATAGGAGTTTATATTGATGTTTTAAATTTGAGGTTGCTTTTGATTAGGTGTTTCTAAATCCTCTCTAACTATCTCCATCCACATTATGATATGTTGCCTCCCCAAGCATCACAACCATAAAAAACAATTGGCATGACCAAAAAACCTAAAAGGGTTTCTTGGTTTTCTAGTCACAAATTTATGCATTTTCACACCTATTTTGGAATAGATAAGATGTTTTCCACCCTCTTGTACAATAGATAAGATTTTTTCCACTCTCTTGTACAATTCTCCCAATGAGCTTATAATGGAAGAAAATCTGCTAACATTTGTATTTGTTCACCCTTTCAAGTGGATTGCTTTCAAAAAGGGTAATTTGATTTTTTTTTTCTATAAAGAGAAAACCATGACCCGTATCCCTACTTTTTGACAAAAGTGTTCTAAAGCCCTTAAATGAACTCTCTTAATCCATGAGTCATTTTCAATATTAAAATCATATTGTCAACGTTTAAAAGTATCTTTGCCACATATTGTATCAATTGGACCCTTTCTCCATCTATTTTTTTTAACCAATTCCTAATTTATCAATGTACAACCCAAATAGTGAAAGGAATAAAGGGCATCCCAACTTGATGCCAATATCACTACCTAAATATTTGGCATTCCTTCGCCAATACTAATTTTGGCTATAACTCTCACATATAGTCTATACACTACCACCCTATACATGTTTAAGATACTAATTCTTCCATTTTGTTCCATAGCTTGTCTCTAAGCACTATATCAAAGAATTCCTTGACTCCACAAAATAAAAATATATGTCTTCCCCCTAATTGTCCCTTAATCAAATCATAAATCATTTTAATTTCTTTTATGGATTGAAATGCTTTTAAATTTTTGCTTCTTCTAACATTGAAAGTATGGAAATTGCTTATTTATAAATATAATACATGAATACAATATTGGGGTACAATGATGATGAGTAGGAAGTTGTAGGAAGCTATTGTGCTAGTAATTTTGAAGAAGAAATTAGGGCAATCTTGTTTTTGTGCTCCCTTCCTAATAGTTGGAAATGAGTGGTGACTAAAATTAGTAGCTCTAAAATCTAATAATAAAGGAAGGTATATTGTAGTTTGATCTTATTATAGCAACTTTTTGAATGAAGACATGAGAAGAAAATATCAAGGTATCTTAGGCCAAGAGATTGTGATAATTGAAAAATTGAAAAGTATAAAGATGTGAAATAAAACAAAAAATACTGGCACTTCCAAAAATTGAGTATGCATGTGCACAAGGAAAGCCAAACAACTGCCAAAATGAATTAATCATACCAAGCCACTAAAATAAACAATCAAAAATCTGCTATGTGCATACTCTACATTGAATACAAACTTTCTCTATTAAATGACTCCAACTCATGACAAACAAGGAGTAATGGAAAGGATCAATGAAAGTTGTTGAATTTATGTCAATAGAAGTTGTTGATATTATAATATGGGTGAATTTGAGCGAGGTGACCAAATTTTTATTTCAAAACCATATGTGTAGATATAAACATTAAGTACAACATGTCCAATATTTTTATAGATATACACATTAATTACACCAATTTTTTTCATTCTAAACCATATGTGTAGATATAAACATTAAGTACAATATGTCCAATATTTTTGTAGATATACACATTAGCTACACCAATTTTTTCTTTCAAAACTATATGTGTAGATATAAACATTAAGTACAACATGTCCAATATTTTTGTAGATATATGTAGATTTTTGTACATGTACAACAATAAGTACCACTGCTAGGGATCGGTGTACAGAGACGATCTTTTTTTCCTAGTGCGATCGTTGTTGGATGTCTTCACTTGGTACTTTGGGTTTCGGAGTATGCTTTCTTGTGATTTATGCTTTCATTGGGATGCTTGTATATCATGTTTAGATGATGTTATTTTATTTTGCGCATTCCCTTATTATGATGTTTAGCATATGATTAGATGCTGTGAATTATTGTATTAGCATATTTGTTGCTTATTGCTGTTTAGCATGTGATAGGTGATGTTATCTACTGTAGGATTATCTTATGCTTTACTACTAGCATGTTAGATTTCCTTATGCTTATATTTTTGCATGTTTTTAGTAGTGACGTCCCTATTACGACAGTACCGACAATTTGGTCGATGGCTTGGGATGTTACGTGCGGGGATGGCTAGGACCCACGATGGTCTTATGATGCTATTGACGGTTGGGAGGAACCGCATACTTAGTTTGGTTGTTTTGTTCTTGAGATGTATTTATGTACATTGCGATGTTGCTTTTGTTCTTTGCGATGTTTATTTCAGTATGTGCTTTGCTTTCATGGTTTAGATGGATAGATGTTCTTCATTCTGTGTTGTTCTTGCACTCGAGTGTTCATTCCTCGAGCCTTTGTGGATCCGGTACTCCCCAGTGTGGAGGTTCTTTTGTTGGTTTTTCCCCATTTTTGAGTTCTGGAAGTGTTTTTTCTTTCTATGGGCGACATTTGTTCAGCATTGTGCGACACTGATAAAGTATCGCACGCCCATACAAAGAATGTCGCACGAGACCGTAAAGTTTCGCACACATTACTGAAGAAGTGTCGTACGACATTGGAAGAGTGTCGCACGGCTTTATGAGAAATGTCGCGCTATACTTTTCCAGTATCGCACGCCTTCTTGAGAAGTGTCGCACTCAGTAAGGGAGAAGTGTCGCCCTCCCTTAGTAAAAAGTGTTGCACGGTTGTTGTGAAAAACCTGCGCGTGCCATCAGTGGGCACTTTTCTTCGTGATTCGATCTTTTTGAGAGTGGTTTTGGATACCCGTTTGGGCGTTCTTCAAGCCTATGTTGTTGCATTTTGAATTTAGGAGGTTTCTTTTGAAATTCAATTTTGGGTTTCTGTTGTTGTCCTTCGGGGTTTAAAATATATCGTTTAAGTATAAGTGGACGTATATTCCTTATACTTAAGATATATTTTAATATATGCAACAAATCGTTTGAGATAGGTTTCAGACCTCTCAGAGATAAGTTATGGATTCTAGGAAATTTCAGGGCTTCAGAAATCCAGACTTAGCCAATTTTCAAGGCTTCAAGATTTCAGGCTTAGCCAAATTTTGGGATTCTGCATTTTACCCCAGCTTGGTGTTTTGTTGATGAGTGGTCATTTCTTGTGCCCTCATCTTGTTGTGGTGGTTGTTGGTTTTGTTTGGGTGTGTCGGTTTGATAGTGGCGTTTGGAGATTCGTTGGTTGCTGGGATTGTGTTGAAGTCTTCCGTTGCGATCTTTGTGATCCCTGTATGATGTTGTCATGTGCATTCATACTTGTAAAAAAAAAAAATCTTGGCTTGATTTGAATCCTTGTTTCCAAGGATCTCCGGGTGGGGCATTACATCTGGTATCAGAGCCCATGTCCAAACATTGGGATCTCTATGTTATGTTGCCCTTGTAGTTGTTGCTGCGTTGGTTGAGTGCGAGTGTCTCAGTGAGAACTCGTGATCTTTGTTGCTTTGGTATCTACTTGTGATGGACTTGCTTGTCCAGTAGATGCAACTAGAGCAGTGTGTGGAGAAGGAAGTGAGTCTTCCTAGTTTTGTAAGTGGGATCGATATGCCTTGTTTGGTTGGTTGCTTGTGTGAACCTCTTTGGATGGAACCACTGATTGGTGTCCATGTGTTGGCTTGTGAGCCTCTCTTTGTTTCTCCTCGTGTGGCCAGGTGCATTGTTTCCCTATTTTCTCTTGATTGTAAGTTGATGATTGAATCTTATTTGTGATTCTTTATTTTGTTGATATAATGATGAAATGGTTCCTTTCATTGAAAATGAGTGTTTATTGTGAATCATTGCAAAGTTGTAGTTTTGCATTATATATTTGGGTTAATGACTTAGGTCCCCAATCTGATTGCTTCTTAAGCTTATGTAAAACTGTATACGATTGATGAATATGTGAATGTTGCATTGCATGGAAATTATTGTTATCTGCATATGCATGAGGTTACTGATGGTATACTGCTTGATGTGCGTGAGTGTGTTCTCTAACATTGCTAGGAGGATGTATTCCTTAGCATTGTGTGGTGAATTATCCCTCTTGTGTGACTGTACTCAGTCATCACCTGTGATGTGATTTGTTTGATGCCTTATTTTATTTGGCTGGAGGTACTTTCCTCTTGTTGTTGGGCTAGCATTGGTTTTTAGTATTTTCCTCTCTTGGAGTAGTCATCAAATTTTATCTATCGCTCTCGTTGTGACAGTTGTCACATTTGACTTATTGTTGAAGTGAGCTCTTTTTGGTACTTACTGTTGGAATTGACAATTCACCCATTTGGGCTTTTTGATAATGTTTCATGATGACTATTTTGGATGTGTTTTACTGCTGCCCAGTTGTGTGTTGTGACTCTATCATGTTCATCTCGAACCTCTGGTAGTACATACAAGGGATAATATCATGGAGAACATGCTAGTGTGTCTTTATTAGATCTAAAGTTGTTATTGTAATTGAATGGTTTAAATGGTGATTAAACTTAATGTTATTTTTGAAAGAAATTGAAAGGAATGTACTTGTTTTATATTGACTCTTGGACCCTTGCTTGAAATCTTTTAGTTCATTATGCATTAGTGCTTATGTTATGCTTAATTAATGAATTTATGAAAGAAAAGTAATGATGGTTTCAATGTGTGATTTACCTTTCATTCCATGCCTTATGTTGTTCTGGGCATGTGTGCTCTTGTGTGGATTTGGAAATTTTGTCTGTTGCTTGTCTTGGTGACCAAGGCTGTTGGTTTTGTATTTGTTGTTTTGATTTGAGTGGTGGCTCAGATCATAGGTCTTGGTCTCTCTTAGCTTCTTCATGTTGTAGTCCTTTTCGATATCCTTTCGATGCTTTTCAAATGGATTCAATCTGAGTCCGGCTATGAGGCTATGGCTTTTGGAGTTGTTGATCGATGTTCTAAGTACCTTTTCGAGTAGAGGCCAATTCAATCATGACATATCATATTTATGGCCATTGGAGAAGTTTAAATCCTCATGTTATTCATAACGGAAGAGTTATCTTGTCTTCATAATCTACTAGGTATGTGTTGGAGTTCGTGCTTGGGTTTTTGTGTTTCCTATTGCGCTAACCCACCCTTGTGAGGTGTAGTGTGGTTTGTGAGCATTCCTTGTTGTGGATGATGTTGCCATATCATTTGGGAGTGACTCAGTTCTTTGATGAGTCTACATTCTTCTTTCTGGATGTTGACCTTGGCACATCTTCGTATTCTTTCTCTCTTGAGAGAGTAGGCTAGTGTGGTTATGCCACTAGCTCAGCAGTGTTCTCTTGTGAGTATGTTGATGGTTGGGGAAATTGTGAGTTCCCTAATGCATCTTGGGCTGATTTTGTGTAGAGGTTGAGAGTGACTCCATCTCAGTCCTAATACTCTGTAGTATCCTCCTCCCTAAGCTTATATCTTCATGTGGACTATCTTAGTCAAGCCTTCTCTTAAATCATTGACTTGAGGCTGGAGATTGAGTTTAGTGGTAGTTTGGGTGTAGTTTTCCTAGCATGGTGCTAGAGGGACATGGTATCGTTGGACACATGTTACCATCTCATGAGTTGGTATGCAAACATTTGATGATTGTGTCCACTAACGAAAGTCTTTGAACCTTGTGAGAAGGTGATATCTTTTTTGGTGGGTTGTGTTGCCCTAGTTTCTAGTGGTAGTTGAGCTTTTGTGCCTTGGTGAGGTGTCGTGCTCCTACACTTGGTGGAGAGTAGTCTTTTGGAGTGTGTCCTTTTGTTGGTAAACTTTCATCCTCTTTGTTCTAAGGGTGAGTTTACATGGATTCCAGAATGATCATGTGTGACATGATAGTATTCTTGGAAAGTTTGGGATGGTTATTCACCATGATTCCAACTTTTGTTGGAAGTGCTTGTGTTTTGACCTGGTTTTGTGGTCATGTGGTAGGTGCATGTTTTGTTGGGCACCTGTTGACAAGGTAGAGTGGCTTGTTCCTTACCTTGTATTGTTGATTCTATGGCTAGATGGTTTTTCCTAGCACATAGAAGGTTCCTTTTTGGAGGACCTTGTGTCTGTGTGACACCCATTCTCTCATGGTTAACCTATTTTGGGGTTAACGTGATGGTTTGAGAATGTGGAGTGATTTGGGTTTGACTTGTATAGAGTTTTTGAGTCATTCCTATTGCTCGCTTTTGATTTTGGTTCTTGTGTGTTTTGGATTCTATTCTTGGATTGCGGGCTTCCAGGAGTAAGCCTAGTCTTTGGGGGGGATGATGTAGTGCCTCTCCCATTTGACTTTTGTAAGTCGTCCTGATGGATGCAACCTTGATGATCTTTTGTTGTGATGGGATCATGATTGTGACCCTGAGTGGTCTACACCGTTGAGGTGTTTGGATTTATGTTCCTATATCAGTTGCTTTGATTATGCTTTTGACTGATCCTTGAGATTATGATGTGATTTTTGGTTCACTGAGGTTTGTGCCAGTGGTTACCAGGATCAATGTGGTATCATGAGGTTGTTCTATGATTACCCTGAGATGTGTGCGGAGATTTCACTATATACTATTACCATGCTACACTAGACTGGGTTCCTGTAGCGATGGTTAGTCATGTTTATGACTGTGTTTGCTTGTGTTTTAAATGCCTTTTTAATGCAAAGTAATCAATCATTATTAATGTGTAAGTAATTAAATGGATTGTTCATGTGGGATTATTTGGTTATGTGCTGCGGACATTTACCTTGTTATATTTCTGATTAGAGAGATAATTGTTACTCTTGTGATGTTTTACATTTGAGATGACCTGAGGGTCAAATGTTCTCTTTGATTCCAGTATCATAGATATTAGACTACTATGCTGTCCAGTTAATCATATTGCATGATGATGCTATTTTGAGATGATAGTGTGTTTTATGGTGTTATGTGGTTATCTAGTTATCTGATATTTGGACATACCTCTGATTTTGCTATATGATGGATTTAATGCTATGGTTATTTACTTCATTCCTGCGTTGCTATGCCTTTTGCGAACGTGAGTGATGTAAATAGATTATTTTAATATAATTAAATAAATGGTTAAATTAGGTGATTTAATGCATTTATTGCTTCGACTATGTTATTATATGCAATTGCACTTGATCGTGTTGTTTAGTGTGCAGGATTATATCCCTGGCAGTGGCACATGGAGTTAGTGATTCAGCCGTTCATATTTTACCAATGTCGCCCTTGTATGGTCGATGTATCCTCAATTAAATGTTTAATTTAAACCTTTCGGTGATTATTACATCCGAACTCATTTGCATTATGTGATTAGACCAGTAAACGTGTATGTGCATTTAGAGTTTCGCTTTATCGTGAAAGTTGTTCAGGAGATTTATGTGTTTTTGAGTTTTCGGGCTTTTTAATTGATTTATTTTATATTTCTGGCAGCTTTGCCATAGATGAATTCCTATTTATAGGAATAGCCTGTTTTCACTTGGGTCGATTCGAGATTTAACTAGGTTGGCTGGTTATTTGCCCTAATCGACTATTCACTCGAAAAGTGAATAAATATCCAAAAAGGAATTTAATTCCTCACTTCTCACTTTCAAATTGGAAAGTTGGAGAGTAAAACCCAAAATCCTCTTCATGAGGATTTACTGTTTTGTTCGTTGTGGGAGCTACGGGCGTGGGATCGTCGCGAGGTTGAGCTCGTTGGATCCAGCTCGAGGAAACCTTGGATTGTCGCAATTTTCAACTACTTCTGCGAGATATTTATTTTATGGTTCAGATTCTCGTTTTCCCCTTTTGGCTGTGAGGTAGGGCTTTCCCGTTTTATTGTTTTTGCTTCTCTTTTTGGTAGCTGTTTGTTTGGAGGCTAAGAACTAGTGTTCCCCTCCATTTCTGTATGTTATTTCTACCTGGTTGGGCGGGTATGAACATTTCCCTATTTTTTTGGGATGAGGGTTTGGGATTTTACGCCGTTATGCTGGCCGTTTTTGCATACGGTGTCCGATTCCATTTATTTTTGCATTTTTGGGGTTTTTGAACCCAAAGGCCAAATGGGTTTTAATTTTGTAGTTTTTCAAATTTTTGGGGTTTTTACCTCGTTTTGCGTGCTACCCTATTTTCTCTGGTTTTCTTGGTACAATGTGGGTCGTGGACCTTGATGATCCGTTTGGACCATGTCTAATATTTTTTTAGATATACACATTAATTAGAGAATTTTTTTGGCTAACTTAAGATAAATGATTTACATATGCAGGCTATTCAAGGCCTTTGACCAGGATCTTGCATAGTCACATGAATCGATAGGTATATGTCAATAGACCCTACAGATACAATTTTTTATTTGCATATCTTCTCTTTACCATTAACATCAACTTTTGTCCTAGTTTTTCTTTCATTTTATGGATTACAAGTATCACCAAATAGTTATTTGTTTGATTTGTCTTCCTCAAGTGAGGAAAATGTAGGAATAGAAGACAAAAGTGAGACATCTAGTAGGTCTAAAATAGGGAGATCAACTAGAGGTCAAAAGGCTAGAATAAAATTCAACAAATGAATACATTTTTTTTTGCTGAGGAGGTATCATGTTCTTATGATAATGAGAGTGAAGGCATTAGGAAGGTTCTCTTAAGGTACACACATCTTTAGAAAGAATGGGTACCCAAGGAACTACCTCTAGTTAACACTAATTTTTCTATTAATGAAAGGATATATCAGCTCCATCTTCATTACATGGTTTGGGCCTATTTTCTATGGATGGAATGAAGGTCTATTAAAATAAAGTTATTGTCAAGTATAGATTTCACAAATCTTTCTATATATTATTCTTTCTTGGTAACAAAAAGTTACAATTACTTCATATTGATGTTTCATTAGAGGACACCATTGATGGTGTCATCTAGCTTCTTGAGTATGATATTTATGAAACCAAATATGACTCACTATACCTTTGTACGTTCTCTTTATTTTCTTCAAATTTTATGTGGTGCATACCTGGTAATTAAGAGAAGAACTACTAGTGTATGTTCAGTGTTATATTTCCTCACAATAGATAACTTTAAAATCCTTGTACTATAGTGATGAGAAAAATTTGTATTTAATCAATTAAAGTTTCTCATGCCTTAAATCTTTTCCAATTAAATAGAATCTGTTGCTTGTAGTTATGAGTTAGGCTATCATATGTAGTAGAACTATTCTATCTTGTTTCTTTCTTTGCTAGGTAAAATTTACAAGCAACATTGACATTTTATTGATAACCATTGTAATTTTTGGCATCACATGGAGTCTTTGAATAAGTCACTATATGGGATTTTGCAGCATACCAAGTCATTTTTTATTAGAACCATGAAAACAAAGTGGTCTTAATGCATTTGATCTGTCATAGCACATATGAAAGAAACTCTTAGCTTTCATTAATCCTCGAGACTAATGTTGGGAAACTATTCTCTTATTCTTATTCTTTGTTTTAGTTAGTAAAAATATCTTTTAGTGGCATTATTAGCATGTTTTATTTGGTAGTTGCACCTAGTTTATGGATCTATTGTCATTGTGTCTCTTAACCAACATTTACTTCTAAATAATTTCATTATATGATGCAAATATGTAAATTGTAGGGGGCCACACTTAAACATGACATACTAATGCAAAAATTAAGATTAGAAAAATATGTCAATTTTGACTATTTAACACTTTTACTTATTAATAAAGCTTTAGTATGTGATGTTTAAGCCATCCACCCATAAAAAGAGATCCACTTAACTTGACAACATTGGAAGATAAATAATTTCCTAACTTAAAGAATTTTATTCTCTTACAATTATCTTCTCAACATTTTTCTATAGCTTCCTTGAATATGAAGCTCTCATACTCATCATTCTTGATATAAACTTACCTTGCACTTGAATTATTATATACTACAAACCATTTTCTTTTGTTCCAAAATACATGTTTTATTTTCCATAAGAATCAAATTCCCTTTAGTTTTTTTTTCCATCATAAAATAATGATAAAAAAAACAATATTAGTGGCAAATGGAATTTTTTTGATAAAATTTATGTTTATGTTCTTTGAAATATTGAAATGTTTTTTGTAAGTATTGCTAGCATAAAACAACTTTGTTATGATTTCCAAATTTCTTTAATGGCAGCTCTTTGAAATAAATAGTGCATGGCTTTTAATTTCAAAATGGAACCCAAAAGTTGCATCTGCCCATTTTTGTGTATTCTCCACTACATTTAGTCTAAATATTTTTTGAAGTTTTGATTGGTTTGTTTATTTCCTATGAAGAATATGATTAATATTCACAATGTCACTATTGTTTTCTTGAATATTATTACTCTATTTTGAATATTTTTTCCCCCTATTTTCAATGTTTAATGATCACGTACTTTGCATATTTTATAGTGATTTGGAGTTTGAGAAATATCTAGCTTCAAAGAGGGGAAAATTTAGTAATTATGTTTTAAAGTCTAAAGATTTGGATAGAACATCAAGCTCTCTTAAAAGAGGACTGGAGAAAATTTAATAGGGATTGAATAATATTGGTCGGTCACCGCAAATGGGTGTTTCAAGGGTAGTCTTTCTAGAGGATCTTAAATTGTTAGAGAAGAAGATATTTGATCCTCAAGATAAGTTTGTGCAGAGGTGGAATAGATTTCTTGTCATATCCTATATAATTACTTTGTCTGTTGATCCTTCATTTCTTTAGTTGCCTGTTGTGGATGATGAATCTAGATGTATGGGTATAGATACACAATTGGCAATTGTTGCTACTATTTTGCAGTCTCTCACAAATATATTGTATTTAGTGCATATGTCTCTTTAGTTCCAAACAGCTCTCATAGCTCTTTCTTCTAGGGTGTTATGGAGAGGAGAGCTTGTTATTGATCCAATACAAATTGCAAAGCACTATCTGTCAACATACTTCATCATTGATTTCCTTGCTATGTTGCCTCTTCCTCAGGTAATTAAAAATTATATTGAAACTTATGTTGTCTAAAATGATCATTAACATTGACTATTAATATGAAAAGGTTTACATCTTATTCTGCTTAAAGCATGAGTTTATACATACATTTTGTGAACTAACATTAGAACTACTACTTGTTTGGTTAATGATGTACTTCTGGAGTTATGTCAACTTAGTTATAATATAAATATCAGCTAATAGTAAGCTACATAAATACTAGTTTAATAATTGCTGAAATGAGGATTTTGTTCTGCCATGTCATTTTTGAGATGCCTAAGGTTGCTAGCTTGGGTATGTGCTCACTTATACTATGATTTGTTTATCTTGAGTTTGTTACAGATGGGCTTGGCTTTTCTATACACACACACACACAAACACCTATATATATATATATATATATATATATATATATATATATATATATATATATATACACTTATATATATGTATGTATATATCTATGTACATATATCTATGTATATATGTATATATATACATACATATATGTGTACATACATACATACATACATATATGGTAGCAACTAACATGGGAACCACTGTGTAGATCTTGGCTATAGCTACAGTTCAAGTTATTGAACTGGTTTATAAACTACTCACTAGCTAGTAGTAAGCTGCATGGGTATTAGTCTACTTGCTGGCTAGATAAGATCATGCCTTCTACCAAGTCTTATGAGTGAAATGCTCTAAGATGCTGGTATGGGTTCACCAGTGCAGCTAGGTTAATTTTCATTGAGTTTAGCCATACAGTTTGCATGTATATACTTGTAGACACCTAAAATTGTCCAAATCCCCTTTTCATGACCAATTAAATAAATATTTATTATTTATTTAATTACCCTACCTTTAATTAAATAAATTTTCATTTATTTAATTATATTTGTCTTTCCTTGATTTAAATAAACTAAGGTTTATTTAGATCCTAGCCTTTCCACTTGCATCCCAACCCATTCACTTTAATTAAGTACTTCGTTTACTTAATTAATCCCTTTGCTAATCCCACTTGGAATTAAATATTAAATTTAATCTTATTTGAGCACATGGCTCCTCACTTTAACCCTCACCTAACCTCACTATCCTAACTAACCCATCATTTTAAGCCTAGTCACTTCCTTAATCACACTTACTTTTCCTAATCACTTTGCTAATCACCTTTTAATACTAAGTGTGTGCTCACACATGTGTGAGGAATCCTCACACATGTGTGAGAGATGTTCACACTTCCCACACTCCTCATGCTTTTCACACCTGTTGCACACCTGTCCTCTTGCATGAGAGTCAAATTGTGTCACACATGTGTGAGATGCCATGCTTCTCACACCTCTTACACTTGTCATGGACATGTCACTATCAAAGGTTGCTCACACATGTGTGAGCATATTTCCCCCTTTGAATGGTCAAAAACCCTAATCCACATGGAGTCTACTTGGCCTCCACCTCATGGCCACCTGATTGATCTTGAGAGATCCAAGCCCTTCAATCTTGCATTTAATCTCAGCCATCCATCTTCCTATAAAAGGAGAGCCCTCTCCTCATCTTTTGATATAATCTACTATCTAGCCCATTCTTATGTTGTAGGAATTGTGAGCAACCACATCCTAATAACAATGAAATCATCACCCACTTGGTGATTTCATGAGGTTTGTATTAGTAGATTAAGCTCTTGTTATTTCATGTCATCCTTATTTTCATGTTTACTTCCATATTTTGAGGTGTATGTAATGATGTAGGAAGTAGTATAGTCGCTTATGCTTCTTCTTTGTAGCATTTTACATACTACATTTTGGCATGCTCGATGCGACCCACGTCCCTATTTTTCATTCAAAAATCTGTTAAAAAATCCATAGTCTGTTGCAAAAACCTCACTTTGTCATCTGCATCGAATGTAGTGTCATCTGCATTCTATCATATGCATAGATTGACATCTTCATAGATTAGCGTCTATGCAGATTGGCATGTCTACTTGTTTATTTTTTTATTTTAAAAAATTCTTTTCTGTCGTCTTTACAGATTGGCGTCTCTGCGGATTGTGTCTCTGCACATTGTCTTCTCTGCCTATTTTTTAAAATTATTCTGTCATTTGTGCCTAGTAAATTGTCATCTTCGCCTCTAATACTGTCGTCTACACTTTTTGGTAACCTATTTTGTCGTCTGTCCTTTTTTGGCAACCTTTTATTCTGTCAGATGCATTTTTTTTCATCTGCATGTTCTGTAATCTCTGCCTACATTCTATTGTCTACATTTTTGTTTTTTTTTTTAAAGTGTAAATCAAAATTTGACTTTTGGTGGTTCCATAGGATTGAGGTCATTCTAAGCTTATTTACATATAGAAAAAATAACAAAAAAAGTTAAAATAAAATTTTTCATAGTAAAAAGCCTTCATTTTGATATTTTTCTTGTAAGGCTAATCAAGTTTATTTTTTCTTGTAGATTAGAGCATTTTAAACATCTAACCATATTTTCTTGCAAGTTTTTCTTAATTTTTTATTTCTCTTGGGAATTAACCTTGAAAGATTTATAAAATAAAAACAATAGTGATTTTTAACACTAAGGAAGTTTGTAGTGATTTTTATCACTTAGACTTAAGGATTAATGAACTTGTATGGCTTAATCACTCTCATTTGAATGAATGAATCTTTAGGGTAGCAAACATTTAGACTTGGTGCTTAAAATTGACATGAATGTTAGGCTAGCAAACATTTGGACTTGGTGCATAAAATTGACATGTATGCCTAGGCTAGACAACATTTGAAATTGGTGCGTAAAATTGACATGTATGCCTAGGCTAGAAAACATTTGGATTTGGTGCTTAAAATAAAGTCACACACTCTTGAATACCCTATAAATTGACTTTATTTTCAGCATTTCTATTTTTAGCATTTTGTTTCCACACAGTCGATTTACTTTCTTGTTGACGAATCTATGCTTTCATTTACATTGGTGATATTTCAAGTTGGAAATAACCTTGCATGCTTTAATCACGAGTGTCTTCAAGTCAATAGAAAATTTAAAGCTTCATAGGGAAAAGAACAAGTGTCTTTTAAACCCCAAGGCCACTTATGTATTCTCTCCCCTCACACCTTTGGGTGATCTTGGGTGCACAAGAAATAAGTGGTCTTATTTTTCTTTTTTGTAGGAGGCTTGCTTGGAGATATCATCACCCCTTAGGATGACTTCAACTCCAGTGTTCTGGTAGAGTATACAAATTGAGAGGTGAATTGAAAGACACCTCTCTTGGAAGTAAAATCTTGTCACTCTTGGCTAAGCTACAAAGAACTTTATACCTTTGGGAAGTGAATGAGGAGATTTGGATTACCGTCTCCCCCTGGCTGTGTGGCATTATTTTCTTTCATCTATATATTTGGGCCTCATGTATCTTACGTATATTGAGGATGCCCTCTAGTTAATCCTTGTACATCCTAGTTGAAACCTTATAGGATTGTTGGTGTGCTTGATGTTCTTGAGTGTTTGAAACCTCCCCATTTTAAGGGGACACACCAGCTACACTTGCCTTGTATATATTTCCTTGTTTGATTTTGCATCTCAAATTTGAAAAACCCAAAAAAATCATAAAACATAAAAATCCAAAAAAAATCATAAAACATTAAAAAAATATATAAATATAAAACATAAACATAAAAATCCAAAAAAAAATCATAAAAGTTCAAAAATCCAAAAAAAATCAAAATTTTTCAAAAACAACAAAAACAAGTCTTGGTTTAGGTCCCCTTAGTCAAGTTGTCCACATCAATTCCACATCACATCTTCTTTCCATCCAAGTCATCACCCTCATACATCTTGGCTTCATCATTCAAATCATCCTTTGATGTCTTAATCATCTCCATTCATCCAAATGATTTTCTCATCATTCAATCTCATCCATAATCTTCATCCTAATCATGGTTCATAATCCACATCAAAATCCAATTCCCTCATTCAATGATTCATCCTCATGATTCTTAATCCAATCCCTTGTCAAATTCATTCTTTTCTAATCAATTCCTAATTCAATCCATTTACATCTTCATCTAAAATCAAACAATCTTTCTTAATCTATTCAAATATTCTTCTAATTTAATCTTCATAAAATCATTCTACTTTGGACATAGGAGCATTTTCATACACATTGGACTTTCATTCAAATCCAACATTCACTTATTTGCAATATCATAGGGTTTTTTATCACATCAAATCAAACCCTCATCCAATCAATATCTAATCAAATCAAATTCAATCAAATCAATATCAAGTCCAATCCATTTCAAATCAAATCAACACATAGTCCAACATTGCTCCTTTTCCCAAGTTCATATTCCATCCATCATCAACTCTTTCATCACTCTTCATCTAACATCTATGGATCAAAATTGGCTTAATCAAATGGTTGACAATCTTCAAAGACAATATGGAGTTATACCTCTCACTCAACCTACATATCAAATCCATCCTCAACACTTCATATCCAACTCTCATCCATCTCATGTTCATTATTCTTCTACCTTTGACAAAGGAAATCCACCTCATTATCCTTCAACTGCATACAATTCCATTCATATCCCACATGATTCCTCAAACACAAATGACCTTGCCATGGAAATGGAGCAACTAAAGAATTATCTTTTAGCAAGTCAATAGAAAGAGTCCACCTTCCATGCCATCTATCCTCTTCCCCCATGTTTCGAAGATCCTAGTCCTCATGTCCCATCCAAACATAATCCTCCACACAATCCTAATCCTCTAAAAACATCATTCCCACCTCGTAAGGGGTTTTTTCGCAGCACTCTTGGCTAAGTGTAAAGAACAATATGAAAGGAGTCATACCCCCAGTTCCCTCTCAAGATCTTCCTCCAAAGCATAACATTATAGATTCTTCTTCTCCTCTAGATCCAAGCATTTCTTCATCCCATCATTCCCTTATCCCTCAAGATCCATTTATCCCTCTTAGTCCATCTCACAATTCCCTTCCTAATCAAGATCAAGGCATTCCATGTACCACCAATTCCATTCCATCTCAAGAGTTAGCATCCATAGATCCTCCACTTCATGAAGATTCTCCTTCCACTCCATCCACTAATACTCCTACATGTCAAGATCAAATCACTCCATCTCATGATCCTATTCCATCTCATGATCCACTCGTTCTGCTACATGATCCTCTTTTAAGTCAAGATCAAAGTTTCCCTTCATTTTCCTTTCATGATCCCACTCCATCTCAAGATCCTATTATCCCTTGTATTCCCCCTCACAATCTTAATCCTCCACATGATCCTATCACACCTATCCAACCCACTCATGAACCCCATATACCTAGACTCACACCTTGTGTTGAAGATAATAAGTATCCCATTGAACAAATAATGTGTCAAGATGTTGGTACACTTTCTACTTCTTCCAACGCCACAATTCCTCCTTCCAAACCTAAACAATTCCATCATCCATCTTCCAAGTCCATTTTGGGCCCTTATATCCATATTCTCATTCTATCCTCACTTCCATCCATTTTGGGTCCCTACGTTCCATAGTCAAATCCTTCATCCCTTCCATTTTGGGTCCTTATGTACATCCATCCACCATATCCATGTTTTCCATTTCATCCTCTCACAATCCTAGTAAAGATCAACAAAGGCACACATCCTTGAATTCCTTCCAATGGTCACCATCCATACACTCTCCACCACGTTTACCTTCATGCATGCATACCATGGCCAATGGAAGAAAATTGGATGCTAAAGAAAAAGCATATAAAGCCAAAAATCCACAAAAGCCCAAGGATCAACATGTCCTTTCTAAACAACATGTTCAAGAAAAGAAAAATCTGATAAAAAAAAAATCAAAAGGCCACAGGCTCAAAATTAAAAGTGCAAAATTTTTTTGGATCCCAAAGCTACTTAATGTAGTAATGAATCTCAAAGAAATATTCCAAACAACATCCAATTTTGCTATTCCAAAGCCTTCCCCCATTCATAATCCATCCAAAATTCCATTTTCCAAATCCATTTTGGGTCCTTATATACCCAAATCCACCATGCCAAATCCATCATCTCCTTCATCCATTTTGGGTCCCTATATCCCAAAATCCACACTTACATAACCTTTACAATTTCCTCCTTTCCATCACCCTTCCAAGTGTGTGCCATTGATGATCTTTTTGTCTCCGTTATCCACCCATTCACAAGTCTTCCAACCTAGCATCCATCAACCATATCTTCTTCCCACCCACTCCACTCCCTTACTCCAAACTTTTTCATAGGCCATTGTCCTCCATTCCTCAATCTAGTTCATCCTTCTTTTCATTACTCTATCAACATCTATGAGAAAATAGTAAAAAATCCTTAACAATAAAAAAGAAGGAGAAAAAAAATATCAAGGGATACCATCCACGTATCTAGATGCTTGAGTCCTCCATTTCTTATATCTTCCACTTCCATTTATCCATCTATTTGCTTTTCCTTCTTCAACTTGCACTCTACACTAGGGGCAAGCTCCATCCATACCACTCTTCCTTACCTATCTTCCATACTTCCATCTACCATTTATTATCCTTTTCCATCTTTGATCTTGACTTTCACTTTCCTTTCATCCATCCATATGCACTTTCCATGTCCATACATAATCTCATAACCCTTTCATATATTTGATCTTGACATGTTATCCATATCATTCTCCCTTTTTTCATACCCTTCACATCATTATCCATTTTTCATACCCTCCCTCCCATATCCCTTCTTCATTCTACTTTCATACCCATGCTCATGATCACTATTAGAGGCATAATACCAAAATTTTCATACATGCTTTGGAAGAGCACATGCCTTCTCTTTCTCCATACGCTAGCCTTTGCACCACCTTTCCATTTCTACACATCCTTTTCCACCATATTTTGTTCCATTTTCCTATCCTTGGTATGGGGCATTTGGACTCCTTCGAAACATGGTCCTTGGCTCCACATTTTCCCTCATATCCTTTCAGCATTCCTTTGATCCACTAACTCACGTTGCTTTTCCTCCATTTACCATGCCTTGGCTCTCCCTTGTCATTGGTCCCAATTCATTCTATCCATTCCATCCCACATTCATTCAATGAATTCATTTCTATCCATTCTATGCATTCTTTCATATCACATTCAATCTCATTCTTCCACCCACTTCAATAAAATTCATTCATCCTCTAATTCAATCAATCTTCCCTTCTTCTAATCCTTTTACATCAATCTATATTCTACTCTCATCATTCATTATCCTATCAACATCATTCTTCCAATCTCATCCACATTCATTCTTCAACTTGCATTTCAATTTCATCTACCCATCACCTTCTCCATGAAATCAAAAAAATCAAAAAAAAAAAAATCTCAATCAATGTGCAATCAATACTAATTCAATCAATCTAATCTTGCAATCTTGTACATCAATACTTAATCAGTTCATCAATTTGACCCAATCAGCTGATAATCTATTAACCATATTCAAACATTATCATGGGATGAATCCTTCCCAATCTTTGGATGTGTAGTACGCTTATCATTAGCTTTTCCATCCTTGATCAATCATCACTAATCAATCCATTAATTGGTTTTTAGCCTAACTAGGGGAAAAATGTTGGTTTTCTTTTCATTTATTATGCATGATTGCTTGTTACTTGTATGTATTAGTATTTTCTGCATTTGTCATGGTCTTTGCATCCTATTGTCCCTAGGAATCATGGTCTTCCATATCATGGTTTTATAAGGCATATGGTTGTATTAGACCCCTTTTTTTCACATACTTGACACATTGTCATCTTGGTTCCTCATACCTTGGTGCACAATGTCGAATACAATATCAAACTTAGGTTGTTCACACCATTGTAGCATAACTTTATCACTCTTATCATTTTCCACTCCCTTTTGTGCTCCCATCCATTTTGAGAGAACATCCATGTTCTCCTAACTTGCATGTCCTCTCGAGGAGGCATACCCTTCCCCCCTTGTCATCCTTCCTCATCCTTCCATGACGGGGGCATCATGCTACTAGTCTTATCCTCCTAGCCACTATATTTCATTTTCCTTTGATATAACATTACTAATGCTATATCAAAGAGGGGCCAAATGTAGACACCTAAAATTTTCCAAATCCCCTTTTCATGACCAATTAAATAAATATTTATTATTTATTTAATTACCTTACCTTTAATTAAATAAATTTTTATTTATTTAATTATATTCGCCTTTCCTTGATTTAAATAAACTAAGGTTTATTTAAATCCTAGCCTTTCCACTTGCATCCTAACCCATTCACTTTAATTAATTACTTCATTTACTTAATTAATTCCTTTCCTAATCCCACTTGGAATTAAATATTAAATTTAATCCTATTTGAGCACATGGCTCCTAACTTTAACCCTCACCTAACCTCACTATCCTAACTAACCCATCATTCTAAGCCTAGTCACTTCCTTAATCACACTTAATTTTCCTAATCACCTTGCTAATTACCTTTTAATCCTAAGTGTGTGCTCACACATGTGTGAGAGATGTTCGCACTTCCCACACTCCTCATGCTTTTCACACCTCTTGCACACTTGTCCTCTTGCATGAGAGTCAAGTTGTGTCACACATGTGTGAGAGACCATGATTCTCACACCTCTTACACTTGTCATGGACATGTCACTATCAAAGGTTGCTCACACATGTGTGAGCATATTTTCCCCTTTGAATGGTCAAAAACCCTAATCCACATGGAGTCTACTTGGCCTCTACCTCATGGCCACCTCATTGATCCTGAGAGATCCTAGCCCTTCAATCTTGCATTTAATCTCAGCCGTTCATCCTCCTATAAAAGGAGAGCCCTCTCCTCATCTTTTGATATAATCTACTATCTAGGCCATTGTTATGTTGCAAGAATTGTGAGAAACTACATCCCAATAACAATGAAATCATCATCCACTTGGTGATTTCATGAGGTTTGCATTAGTAGATTAAGCTCTTGTTATTTCATGTCATCCTTATTTGCATGTTTACTTCCATATTTTGAGGTGTATGTAATGTAGGAAGTAGTATAGTTGCTTATGCTTCTTCTTTGTAGCATTTTACATACTACAATACCTACCTACATACATAGATACATACATGTATGTATTTATCCTTACAATATATAAAACTATTTAGAATAGTACTACCTACATATATGCATATATACATGTATGTATTTATTCTTACAATATATAAAACTATTTAGAATAGTACTAGTAATACTAAATTATATATATATATATATACCATAACTTTGGTATATAAATTTAAAACACATCAAACAATTATCAAGAAATATTTTAGATAATTAGCATATGTTTTCCACAACAAGTCGAATTGTGATATTTCTGTCAAGATTTAGCTATGTATTTTTTTGAGTCAAACTCATTGACCCATGTTTCATGAGTAGTAGGTCACATAAACCCATCTCTCATGAGAATAAATTGAATAGTTAGCACTCATTGGATCTAGGTGATGGTCATAGAGGTGAAGCACTAGGACTTGACCCATCTTTCATGAATAATGTTTTCACTAATTACCTAGTGCAAGCTAATCTACAAGAGAAATTTTTGTAGGAACAATTTATATTAATCAATTTATTACATTTCTATTATTTATAAATTAGTAATTTATTAACATATTGCTATCAGGATTGAACTATGTGGTTTTTGAATTGAACTCAGTTGACCCATGTTTCATGAGTAGTGGTTCACATGAAACCATCTCTCATGAGAATAAATGGAACACTTGCACTTATTGGATCTAGGTGATAGTCATAGAGCTAAACCACCTAGACATGATCCATCTTTGATGAGCAATGCTTTTACTAATTGACTTTGTGAAAGATTCTAGCCTACAAGAGTAAGTTTTGTAGGCATATTATATATTGATCAATTTATTACATTAGTATTATTTATAAATTATTTATTTATTGTGATATTACTATCAGGATTCAACTTTGTAGTTTTTTGAGTCAAACTCATTGACTCATGTTTCATTAGGGCTCACATGAACCCAACTCTCATGAGGATAAATGGAACACTTAGTAGTTGTTGGATCTAGGTGATGATCATAGAGGTGAAGCACCAATACTTGACCCATCTTTCATGAGTAGTGTTTTTACTAATTACTTTGTGCAAGCTACAAGGGTAAGTTTTGTAGGCACTTGGACTCACTTTTACTAATTACTAGGGTATCACTAATACCCTAGAGATCCAACTCACAGAGATCTAATTCCATTCCCTCTACTTGAATGAGACATTACTAGAGACAACAACACCATTGATGCCCTCCTACTACCACTAGTGCCTCTACAAGTTACCCCTCTATTATGAGGTTGTTCTTTGTTTCTTCAACTTCTTAGTTGTGTTTGACATGGTGGGGTTATTTTCTTGGTCCTTCCACCCCCTCGAGATTGTTGAGATTTTTTCTCATCCCTTATGTATTTCCTTGGTTGGTTTTTGGTCACCATATGGTGTTCTTTTTTTTGGGTTTCCTTTGTTTTCTTAGTCCCTTTGACCCATTTTTGGTCACTTTTCAAACACTAATAAAAATTATCTTTACTTTTACGTGTTCACTAATTTTTCATTTTGTGAAATGTAGTGTTAAAATTCAGACTCTAGACTATGAAGGAATTCCTTTCCATTGTAGGGTCTGCTCTAAGACTAGACATATTGTTGTGCATTGTCCTGTAGAATTGAGGAAATCACAAAAAATACCTTCTTGGTGGTCTGGGGTTTTTGTTCTCTAATACATTCTAATATAAAAATTAATGACTGGGACCCATTAGTTTATGAATCTATCTAGATTTACCCTACATCTGAATCTTTTTCTCATATGCTTCTTTAGATTAGGCTCCTGAATCTTCCCCTTCACCTATGGCTAGATTTAGTTCTGGAATCTGTGGGAGATGCTATTGGTGACTTCCAAATGACAAATTCTAAATCATCTAATATTTTGCATACCACTTACCCTTGCATCCTTTTGGTGGTTGATTCTTTGAAGGGCCTCTATGAGAATACCAAACTTGATGCCCATAATGGTTCATGGATTCAGACTCTAGAATTAAGGAAGTCAAAGAAAAAACCTTCTTTGTAGTCTAGGGCTTTGGTTCAGCATTACACTATCCTTAAATAATCTACTCTTAAGGATTCATCTATAGTTGCTGATGGTTCCAATAGCTTTGCTTCATTTGACTAGGCTTTTGGTATGTTGTTGGATGTGGTTGCCATGGTAGCACCTACCTCTATGGTTTGAGTTCCTGCCCTATAGAGAATCACCATCCAATAATAACTTCATTTGGATTCACTCACTAATGCAACTCATACATATTAGGATGATAATCAATATCCACTGCAACCCACTATATATTTTTTAAAAGCAAATTAGATTGGTCAATATTTTAACCTATGCTTGGGGGTTTTCCACAAAGAATTGGTCAAAATTTTGGCCAACTCTTTGGTCATGAGCATGGCATCCTAATCGCGAGATAGACCAAAATTAGTCAATATTTAGACCAATGCTTGGAGGTTTTCCACCAAGCTTTGGTCAAACTTTTGACCAACCCTTTGGTCATGGGATAGACTAGAATTGGTCAATATTTTGACCGATGCTTGGAGGCTTTCCACCAAGAATTGATCAAAATTTTTGCCAACCCTTTGGTCATGACTATGGCATCCTTGTCATGGGATAGACCAAAATTGGTAAAAAAAAATTGACCAATCCTTGAAAGATTTCCAGCAAGATTTGGTCAAAAGTTTGACCAATGGTGACCAATTAGGCTCATCTGAAGTGCACTCTTTTTTATCAAAGATTTGGTCTAAATTTCGACCAATTGAAGGTTTGGTCAAATTATTAATGATAAAAATTACGACGCACTACTTGGTTTCAACTTTGACCAACATGAGTCAAAATTTTGACCTAATTTTGTCAAAAATTGGGTCAAAATTTACTAGTGATAACAAGGACATGACTCTTAAAGATGAATTCAAACACCTGGAACACAATGACCTATTTAAGTACATGATCATTTATGAGTTTGAAAATGTGGAGTGGACTAAGATCATGCTGAGTAGAGTTCATAAAGGATAATTTTGGTTAGGAGATAATGTAGTAGAGATCTTAGCTAACCTTATTCATGAGGTCACCAATCAATGTAATGAAGGAGCTATTCCTATAAATAAATAAAAATGTAATGAAATTTTTTTTAGAAAACAATAAATCCATATAAAATGGGAGAGGAATTTTCATTAATAAGATCAGACAAGATGATGTTAGATTTGTGAGAAAAAATATAGCCATTAAGATTTGTTCTAGCTATAGGGAAAATGAAAAGGTAGTAGGATTCATACATGCAACCTATAAAATGTGCATTGAAAGAAAAAAGGTAAATATAAGTGAGATTCTGAGAGCACAATTGGTAGAAAACCCGAAGAGAAAAAATAAAATCATAAATAGTTAGTTTAGATTCTCATCTTTGATTACACATATTTTTCCACCTAGTTAAAAGATTCCCATTTATGCTTATATTTGAGTTCTTGAACAGTGATAAGAGTACCATGGAGAAGATAACTGATCTTCACATAAGTCATTCAATTGTTAAGATTCACAATAATGTAAATCTTATTGTGAGGACATTTTAGAATGAGATGAAACAAAGGTATAGAATTCCACTGTCTATTGTTGAAAATTTTCAAGATGACATTTTCTTCATGGTAGATATAGACTTCACCTACATAGATGTAGTCGAACCAAGGATGTTGTAGTTGAACCACTTGGTTTTGAGATTATAGATACATAAATTGAAAGATATGTCTAGACTATTCTTGAATCTACTAATGGTGAAGACTTCAATAGATTTCAAAACTTATGAAGAAATAATCAAAATGACGTATCAAGTTAAACTTGAATAGTCTGCAAAAAAGAAGGTAGAGCAAAACATGAAGAAAATAATGGAAGAATCACACATGACACTAGAAGAAGTTAGTGCAGTGAGAAAAACTATTTAGGCATGAAGTAAAGTGAATAGCAAGGCATAATGTATGTGGCTCCTTTGGTAGCAAAACCATCAGAAGGAGTTATAATTGTAGTACCATCTACACCAATACCTATTGCAACCTATGCAGAAGTATCCTAGGTACAACCACAAGCTACACCTAATATTTCATTTGTGTAGCCATCAGAAGAAGGAACATAAATTATTGAGGTAAAGAGAAAGTCATCCAAATTAGCCAAGGTAAAACAAGAATCTACTAATGCACCTGGGAAGAAAAGGATGAAGGCTATGATAGTAGGTCTTGGAAAGAGGCACAAAGAAACAATGACATTTGAAACTAAGAAGAATATAAGATGCCATGTGATAGTCCCAAGGACACTGACATAGAAATGAAAGAAGAAGAACAATAAGAGATTGCGAGAAAATGAATAAAAGGCTTGGAAGCCTAAAATTGAGAAAGTAAATTGCATTATTATTGATGAAGACAATTTTGTGCAATTCCAAAAATATTATCACATATACATAGGTATTGATAGGTTAGAGCTTGAGAATTTGGTTATTAGATATATGATATTGTCTAATAAGAATTTTGAAGACATTCAAGGTAAAATCCCTAAAAACCTTTATGATAGAATAATAAACAAAAAGAAAATAGTACATGAGGAGGAAAAAAGTATAAGAGGGGAGCAAGTAAGAAATTATTCTAAGGAATGATGACCACTCTCTATAGGATGAGTTATATATTTGTTCGACCTGTAAATAATCTGTTAGAATATAAAGTCCACCAATATAATTGAGAGCAAGGGGGGAGGGGGGTGAATCAATTATACAACTATTAAATAAATTATCAACCTTATTATTCCTTAACCATATGATCAATATAATTAGAAACCATAACAAAATAATCACACATAATAAAACCAAATATGTTAACTAGAGAAACCCTTGATCAGAGGGAAAACCCTAGTGGGGATGGTACCCACAAAATAGTATACTAATATAAATATTCCTTATTATAGGATGGACCCTATTAGGAGTCTATGAAATACATTTAGTACATATTAGTCCCTATTAGGAGACTTTGAATCCCTATTAGAAGATTCTGACTCCATTAGGAGTTGTAGAAGGCAAATTGACCCACTATCCAAATAGCTCTTGGGGAAAAACCAATGAACCCACTGTCCAAATGATCTTTTCATTATTCTTTATAGAATAATAGAAACAAACTATACTTGAACTTCCTCATCCTCTATCCTATCAACCAGAATTATATGCTCCGTCTGATCTTGATACCAAATCACCAATTTCACATCCAATAATCCCTTCAATCACTTACTCATATTTACCAAATACTCTACTCTTTTTTGCACCATTCACTTACTTCATTACCTTCTTAATCAAGAAAAACACTTTCCTTTATACCAATTCCTCAAAAAAATTCTTTGATTCTACCTTGAGGCTTTCTAACTTAATTATAATAGGACCTTATTAAGATAATTAATTATTTTATAGTCACACAACATTGTCAGCTCACAAGCTTTACAACTTCTCACATGTGTGACTCTAGACTTTGCACACTCTCTGACATCATCAACAAAATGTCCTCTATCACCAAATAAATTTTGATATCATGATTCTATATTTGTTATGAGATATAATCTAATCATTAGAAACTACTTATTGGTACACTATCTCTGTATTGATCTCTATAGATCAAACATATATTTTGTATCTCTTTGACTTACTTGATGCATACTTAACGTCATCATTCAGATACAATATAGAAGATGTCCTTAACTATGCTTCACCAAAACATCAAAACCTCTATCTATACGAATGTGATCTCTATATTCTACTCTACCAGTCTTTACAAAATCATACTATGCTGTCATCAATGACAAGCACACTCATGAATGCAACATGCTAGCTATGATAACAATATCCTACATGCTCTAGAAATGCTTAGGATACTCCCCAAAATGAATACCATCAACATTCATGCTAATAATCTCCCCCTTTGGCATTGATGGGAACATAGATGAAAAAAATCTAAGTTCAAAGAATACCAAAACAAAACTCTGGTGCAACTAATGTTGTTCTCTACTTTTCAAATCCTCTTCATCAATCAAATCTAAAATCTCCTAGAACATTTCTATGTTCTACAACTCTTTCTTTAGGATTGGAAACAATTTTTCACACTAAACAAACTCGCATAAGTTTTTCACACACTAAATAACTCTTAACTTCTCCCTCATTCAATATTGCTCCTCATTAGCATCAACACTAGTTTTAGTTATGAATAGGAGATCTCATTCTATCTCCCATACATCACTCTCTCCCCCATTAGAGGATCTTCTCCCCTATACATACATAGGAAATATTTTTGCATGCACACTTGTACTCTCTCCCATTCATACTTTTAGTAGATGTTTTTCATGCATACTTCTCTCCCCCATTAAAATCAATGAAAAAGCCTTCATTATGTTAATCATATACTCCAAGTCTTCGACCATCTCAAGTGTCCAAAGACATTGTTCAAGACTAATTACCAAGAGTATTTGATGACTTTGGACATCTCAGATACTCCCCCATATAGGAAGCATCAACATATAGTCAAGTCAAACTGTAGTGCTCTATACACTAGACTAATGCAATCTCTCTATCATCTACTCATAAGTAGGCAGGGGCATATAGGAAGCATCAACATATAGTCAAGTCAAACTGTAGTGCTCTATACACTAGACTAATGCAATCTCTCTATCATCTACTCATAAGTAGGCAGGGGCATAATGCCTAGCATACCTCTCAAGTACTCAAATGTATCTTTAGGAAAGGGTATTGACATACTCCAATCTGATTTATTTCTCTGCAACTTTCTCTCTCAAAACATGATACTTAATAGATATATGTTTAGTCTTAGAATGCAATATATCCATACTCAAATGTATCTACAATTTGGTCTTTTCTAATGACATACTCCAATCTGATTTCTTTCTCTGCAACTTTCTCTCTCAAAAAATGATACTTAATAGATATATACTTAATATTAGAATGCAATACATGATTCTTAGATATACTCATTGTACTTTTGTTATCATGGTGTATAACAACAGGTTCAAAAAATTCTATCCTAATATCCTTCAGTGTCTCCTTCATCCACATGACTTGATTATTATTATTTTATATTGCTACATACTCTACTTTAGTTGTACTCTATGAAATACAATCTTGTTTCTTTCTTAGCTAAGAAACCAATCTTCCACCATGGAAAAATACTCCACCACTAGTTCTTTTTCTATCATCCATAGTACCTGCCCAGTTCACATCAATATAATCACATCAAGTGAAATCACTTGATCTATCATACCATAAACCATTATCAAATGTTCTCTTCAAATATATAAATATTTTCTTATTTTTGCATAATGATACTCCTTAGGATTATCTTGAAATCTAGCTACAATCCCAATTGCATTTTCTATTTCTGGTCAGGTGCGAGTCAGATATTGCAAACCTCCAATCATTGATCTATACTTCTTCTACTCAATTGTAGGCATCTCATCTTTGCTAAATATATTGTGACCAGTAATCATTGGTGTACCAATAGGCTTACAACTTTCCAAGCCAAATATTTTCAAAAAGTCTTTTATATACTTAGCTTGTGATATGAAAATACCATTGTGGTTTTTCACAAATTGTAAACCTACGAAAAGCATATTTCTCCAATAATTCTCATCTCAAATTCATTCTTCATTTCTTCAACAAGCTTATCACTTGCCTCATCATTACCTCCAAATATTATGTCATAAAAAAAAATGATAATGATTAACAAACCATTCTCAATTTCTTTCAAATATAAGTCAGCATCTGTTGTACCTTTAGCAAATCCAAGTTTTTCCAAATGCTTATCCAATCTTGCATACTACGTTCTAAGTGATTGTTTTATACCATATAGATATTTCTTTAATCTGTATACAATATCCTTTTCTTCTATCAAAAGAAGTCTTTCAGGTTCTTCAATGTAAACTTCCTCTTCAAGTTCTCCATTAAGAAAGTTTGATTTGACATCCATCTGATACAATTTGAACTTCTTACTTGTAGCATAAGCTAAAAAAATTCTCACTTCTTCCATTTTGGCTATAGAGGCATATGTCTCTTCATAATCTATTCCTTCTTCCTATGAATAACCTTTGCACACCAGTCTATCTTTGTTCTCACAAATTCACCTTTTTCATTCATCTTATTTTTAAATACCCATTTAGTTCCTATAATATTATTGTCTCTAGGCCTAGGAACTAATTCCTATGTTTCATTATTCGTAATTTGATCTAGTTTTTCCTTCTTTGCTTGAATCCAATGTTCATCTTTGCATGCCTCATTTGCACTCTTAGGTTCTAGTTGAGAAATTAGACATAGTTCCTCATTTACTTTGTTTCTTGTCATCACTTCTTTGTCTTTGCTACCAATGATTTTCTTTGGAGGCTAATTCTTTGTCAGATTCTTGTTAGGAGTAGGAGTTCCCATCTCAACTCTTATCTCTTCTCTTGGTTTAGTTCTCTTTTCTCCTCTTTGCTCAACACTTTGTGTATTATTCTACAAGTCATTGTTAGTCTCAAAGAATTTTTTTACATTTTCTCTAATAATTCTAGGATTGTTTTCTTCTTAATTAGAATTGTAATCCATCATTTTCTCCTTAACTCCAAACCTTTTATCTACTTTTACATTTTTACATTTAACAATTTTCTTAGTTCTATGATTAAAATATATGTAAGCTTTTCTTTTCAATGAATAACCAAGGAACATACCTTCATCACTTCTTGGATCAAACTTACCAATATCATCATCTCTCTTTATGTAACACTTCCAAAAATTCTAAAGTACTTTACTAAAGGTGTATGACCAAACCATAATTCATAAGGAGTCTTATTTCACTGGTACATTTGACCCTATTTTTCGACCAAAATTTTTGACCATCTATTAAAATGTTTTAGATTGGTCGAAATATGGAAGGAAAAAAATATTTTTTTAAAAAATCCATTCTCGTTTTGGTCAAAATTTCAACCAACATGGGCTTCATAATGTTAAACTGAAAAAGGGATTTTTCTATTTCATTGTTATGCATTTTCCCGCACACGAGAGCTGCATGCAAAAATGATTTTCACTCTTCTGAACACCTCAAAAAGATCTGCCCTTGTTGTGAAACATCAGTAGATGCTCTTTGTAAGTTTCTCTTGTCTTCATTCATCCATTTTTCATTTTGATCTAAGATCGATTGGTGGAGTATTGAGGAAGAATGACTTGCTGTAATAGTGGAAGCCATGGGTGTGCCCTAGTTTGCCATTTTTTAAGCTTCAAACTTCTATTTCTTCCAATGAATCGATCGATGCCTTTAAATTTGGGGGAGGAAGAATGTAACATTATATTTTTCAAAGTTTGTTTTCTTTTGTTAACTCCTGTTTGAATATTGGTGCTCGAAGACCACAGTTTGGGTTCGAAAGACTTACCTTGAATCAAATCCATCATGGCCATGAGTAGGAGCCAAGTCTAAGACACCTTACTACATGCCTTTGGATATTTAGATCCCACTGAATCTAAGAGACCATGGACAGGAGAGTCTCCAAGTTCCACTGGGTATATACTTCCAGAATTACCTGTATATATTTATATTTATCAAAGAAATACAAAATATATAGTAAATAAAATTTGGGTAAATTAAACACACTGCATTGCAAATGATAACAGAGCACATTTATTTTTCTATCAGTAATGGATACTGTGTGTTTACTTGCAAAATGACAACTAAGAAACTCAACAAAAGAAGGAAAAGATTGGATGCAAAAGATGAATAATTGTAGAAGTAATATATCCTGTGAAGTGCACTATGATGAGGCATGTCTATTCAGACACCCCACCCTTTCTGAAACTGTTGTAGTTGCACCTCTCTATTCTTATTGAAAACCATAACATCATTAAAATATGAAAAAGTTTTGAATAGTAAATAAGTTGAATGACAAGAAGTCACTTCATTTGAATATGCTTTTTAAAGATAAATATATTAAAATGATATTATTGATATGACTTTGGTTAGTAAGTTTCATCTGCAAAGATTTGGTTTACTTCCAAACTTTTCATAGAGTTTGGAATCAAGATTAGAAGTTTTGAATAATGTATAAGTTAAATGGGAAGAATTGGCTTTGCAAGCTTCCAAAGGGGAATTTCATGCCAAATTGATGTGATGTGGCTGTGAATCTTTTCAACTAATTGACCTTTTTACAAGCAACTAAACTAACGAATAGTTCATTTATGAAGATACACTCCTATCCTACCAGAATCACACCATTTTGTCATGTAAAGAATATAATCATCTCTTGGTTTATTATTGTGTGGGAAAAAGTAAAGTCTTACCAAATAATATAGTGCTAATTGTAACTGAAAGGTATATTAATAAGAATGAGTTTGTTTTAGCGTACGCTTGCTTTTTACATTCAAGTTGGAATTTTGACTTCAATTTTTTTCTGTCCACCAAAAAAGCTCTCCGTGCTTATATCCTCTCACAATTCCAAGAATGACTTCTGGAATGACTTTCCTTAGTATCACATTGATATGAGCATGACATAGTTTAAAGTTTGGGTAAAATGGGTGCTTCTCTTATTCTTTTTTTCATGACAAATATTTGACCATGGAGCATTTATAAATATATAAAAAATGGAGCAGTGATTTTAATTGTGTTGTATTTAAATATCTCCCTTTTGTCATATTAAGAATCTAGTTGCCTCTACGTCAATCATGGTACATTTATTAAATATAGTCCCTCTTTGGCTTTTTAAAATCTTGCCACTTCTTTTGTAGTGTGTTGGGGAGGACATTGAAGACCTGGAATACACACCAAAGCCAAAATTCGAAGGGATTTTCAAAGTGAACAATGTACCAAATGAGGTAGTTTAGGCTATTTCCTTTTCTATCATAAACTCTGTGCCTCTAAAAATTATTCTGATTCCTTTGAAATTTGATATATATGCAGAGAGAGCTTATTAAGCGATGGTTTGATCATATGCATGAAGTCAAACTTGGGATTTATGTGACATACAATGGTGATTTTTTTGATTGGCCTTTCCTGGAGCAACGAGCTAATCATTATGGAATGAGAATGAGCAATGTAAGTGATTTTTCGTATCAAGTATGAAAATTGCTTAAATTAGCAAACTATTGGGGATTTTGAATTACTTTCTATTTAGGAGAAAGTTCACAATTCATAATGGTTCAATGAATCTACATTTCCATTTAAAGTCTTAATGTGCAGAGTACTTGTTCCAGATGCCTAAGTAATTTATTCTGATCTTGTCTTAGTTATATTGAATCAAACCATTATTTTATTTTGTCTTTTCTAATAAGTAATACATTTTGATTGTGTTCACCGGGCATTATATCTAGCATGGAAGACTGATTTTTACCCTGACATAAGTGTGTATTTCACAGATAGAAAGTATATGACTAGAATGTTTCATTCGTGATGCTGTGAATTTAAAGTGTTCTGCACTCTCGCTTTATATATTAGTTTTGTCTTTTTATTGATGAAAGCCCTTGCTAGGTTATGTTTAATTTAGATTGGATGGTGATGGATATTTTACATTAAAGTCACCTGGGATTTGTACATGGGTGTGCCCAATTGGATATGTTGTACTAGGGACCAAAGTTGGTTGCAATATGTTTCTGATTTTAGCACTTTAACATGTCTCTTGGTGATTTGAACTAATGGCTCTGTCATGTGTCCAAGATCATTTACGACTCATACTTATCTCATTTGACCTTAGGACAAGCATGTGACAAAATATTATTCATACTTTTGTTGATAAAAAACCCTTTGTTGCTGACATACTAAAATATAAAATATGAAATGCACGACCAAGATAACTTAAATTAATAAATGAAGTAAAATATGAAAGATTAATTACACTAAGTTGCCAATTGTGTTTGGAAATGAAGTGAAAAATGGTGTTTTTCTTAAAAACTATAGGTAGAAAAAGGTTTTAATGTGGATTTGGACAAGTATTAGCACAAAAATTGTGTTTTTCCCTACTGCCAAATGAGTTTTCTAGGGAAGAATCACCATGAATTTAATAACAACTCACATAGCAATCTGACTTGTGAGTACTAAACAAGTTTTACAATTATGGTTAGAATGTTTTACTCTTTTCTTACCTCATTTGTCTAGGTCTGAATGCATTGATGCTTCTTAGGCTTCAGTCTCATGACCCCATTAATTAAGTCTATTTTACAAAAAATATTTTTAGCTGGGACTTGTGCGAGCTTTAGAATTAAATTTTCCTATGTTTGGATAGAATTAAAATTAAAATTAAAACTTAAAATGTTGTATGTATATTTCTCTCTTTTGATTTATTTTATTCTCTTGCTCTAGGAACAACTCTTCCTATATCATTTTCAGTTGATTGTTATTTGAGACTGGCACTCTAATGCTGTTTACCTAGTCCCCTTATTCATGAAAACTAATATAGTTTAAAATTCAAGTTTAATTTATGTTTTCAAATAGGAGAAGGTTTTGCAATTTCTCACCTAGACCCTATCAAAGTGATTTGTTAATTTTTGTTTGGCTGCTTATAAGTTTTCATCTCCAGTAAATCGTTATCCTAAAGTTGTTTGCATTATGTGAAGATACTGTATCATTATGATATTACTGTTGGTTGACTGTAGGAACTTGGCTTCCATTGTGATAAAATTCAAGGTGAATGCTATGCTAAATTTGCATGCCACCTAGATTGTTTTTCTTGGGTCAAGCATGACCGTTATCTACCACAAGGTAGCCAGGGCCTGAAGGTGCTAGTTCTGTCTATCAAAACACTGTAACTTCTAATAGTTAAATAACTTTTTGTTAGAGTTTCTATATTATGTTTAGAAGGAGCTTAAATTTAGAGAAATAGATCAAGACTTACTCCAGATATTATTTAATCATTTGTGCTTGGTGAATGCATTTTATGCCTAGCCTAAAATTAAAATGGAATTTATACTTGGCTTAGACTGTGCAAGTTTTCCTTTTTCACATATATGCCAAATTGATTTTTTTTCGTTAATTGTAATTTTAATTCTATGAACCTCCTCTTCTTTTCCCTTCAAGATCTCATGTCTTACTGTCTTGATGTTTCTAAATAGTGGGCATATTCTTATGTATCTTTCCTATGTTTGTGACAACAGTAACACTATAAATAGAAAAATTTTCATTGATTTTGGAGCTGTAGTTTTATTTTAGACTTGCAGAACCTCTTCATCTAGAAGTAGAACATCCCTGATCCAAACTTGGCAGAAAGTGTACGTTTCATTTTACACATGTTCTGGAAGGTTACTTTTCAAACAATTTTATCTCAAGTTACACTTTGCTTAATGGATAGAATGCACTATGAACCTTTTAAATTCGTAGTTTCATGAATCTTGATTTTGTTTTAAGATAGGATAAAAATTCAGTGGATGTCTTGTTTGAGATTAAAATGGTGGGTATATGTTTAATCTAGTTTTGTACCGTATTGCCTACCAGCTTTCTTTAGCACACTGAAAAAGTTCTTTAAATGGCATTCTCTACTTCTTGTTTTCTACATGTTTTGAGTTTTTTGTTTTTGGTGAATTGTTGTGAAAGGAGATTCCTCCCATTATATTGAAAGAAAGTAATTTGATTACAATGACTTCTTGTAATTTGGCTAAGATCATGATGCGAACGCCTTGAGTGATGTCTTGCAATCTTTTGATCTGATCAGGAGAAAATAGATTTCATTGAAGTTTATAAAATAAGCATATGTTTGCATGTTATTCGTTGCCAGTCTTTTCATCAGAGTGATGCATGCATCATGTCTTTGCTCTTTCTTGTTGTTGAAATGCATCCTCAACCAAGCCTCCTTTTGAATTTCTTCTCAAACTAGCAAGTGCCGTCAATGCCACAAACCTATAGACTCGATTCACTATGTTGTTGATCACTCTTCTACCACATTCAAATTTTTTGAGTGATTTGTATTTTTTTTAGTAGATGTATTCCTATTTTAAGATGTAGACAATGAATCAGAAATATGCAAGTATTATGTCAATGCTTAACAATTCAATTAATTGTCCTGGGACAAGGTTTCCTAGTTCGCTTGTATTATATCTTATGTACATTCTAGCCTGTTGACTTATTCTTGGTCATTCATGGTTATGATCCATTGGAATTAAATCCTGAGGATATGGTCTACTTTGCAATGGAAGAGCCATAGGTTAGTCATAATGATACACTTGAATATTGATGCTGATTTCTTGATTCACTCATTTTTTATTTCACTAGTAGGAGTAAAAGATAATATTGCATTGCTATTTACATTGTTTGTTTAAATTATTTGTCAGTGTACTGGTTTCATTGTTCTCCATTTCTGAGTGCCATGATATGTTCTTTTAATACTTATTTTGTGTAGACAATGGCTTCCTATTCAGTATTTGATGCAGTTGCAACATATTACCTTTACATGACATATGTACACCCTTTTATCTTTTCTTTAGCAACAATAATCCATATGCCCTCTGATGAAGTTTTACGCAAAGGTAGTGGAACTCTTTGTGAAATGTTGCTTATAGTTCAGGTGACTAATCTTTCAATGGCTTGAAATCTTTTATAAATTGTTCCAATCTAATTTAGGGTCACTTAAATCTATCAAGGTTTTGGAATATTCACACATTTAGAAAATTGAAATTCAATAATGTATACTTTTAAAGATTTTTTGTAAATGAAATGGCTATTGAAATAGTTACATTCCTGGTTGTTCCCTACTATTTTGGTACAACATTGGTTAAATCCAAGATAGATCTTATTAAGTGTTATAATGCTTAAATGCTTTCTTCAAGTCCTGGATTGTCATTCTAGAATAATCTATTTATTTTCTTTAGCGATTTCATCCTTTTTGTTCACAGGTTTTTTGAAAGGTGCTTTGAGGCTTAAACATGATTATTAGTGCTTTGGTGATTATAATATAGGGTTTTGATGATATTATTGTTGGATTTTTATTAATGTATGAACCTTTGCAGGCATTCAAGGCAAACATCATTTGTTCCAACAAGCATCAATCTAAACCAGACAAGTTTTACAATGGGCATCTACTTGAGAGTGAAACATATATTGGACGCCATGTTGAATGTCTTGAAAGTGGTGTCTTCTGCTATGATCTTCCTACAAAATTTTGTCTTGAAACTTTAGCTTATTAGGTGCCTTTTTGGTCAAAATTTCTTTTGAAAGAATATATTTTGCAGGAATTTTTCATTGAGTACTATGTTATCAAATTCTTCATTGGCAAGCCCAAAGTCTGGTCCCATTCTTGCAAAAGTTTGGTCCTTATCATATTCTTGCTAAAGTCTTTCCAAATTTTGTTAAACGAACCCAACAAATTTTTTGTAGATAATGCTTTGTCATATAAGACTTAGCTCTGCAATGTGTGTGTAACATCTAGCTCTGAATTTGTTGGTTCTTTGGTGTCTGCTGATTGGTGTAGGTATTGTTAAATGAGCATTGTGGAAGCAAGTACAGTATTTTAGGGAATATACATCTTGAATAACAACTATTGTTGGGGCAAAGTGTGCTTCAAGTATTGTAAGCAATGTGCTTTACTACTTGGCTGCAGGGAATGCTGATTGGGGTGTTAGTTATTTCTTCAATATAGTAAATGTTAACAATAACTGTGCTAGGATCTATACAATGCTGGAGCCAGAAAGTTCATAGTAGCAGGGCTGTCGATCTTGGGATGTTCGCCTTAAAATAGAAAATTTCTTGCTATGGCAGGGAGGCCATGCAATGTAAGAATAAATGATGCATCACTCTACTTCAACAGAAACTGGGCACCTGCTCTCTCCAACTCGGAGAGCTCACTGCTAGGATCAACTATTGTTTACTTAGACATCTATGACATCTATACAAGTTTTTCACCATATAGCTTGGATGGACTAAAAGATTCATCACTAGAACCTTGTACTTCTGATTCTGATTGTGGATGCTCTCAAGAAAATCAGAATTCTTCTTCTTACCAGAGTAATTCCTTCCAAACTTTGAAATTTCATATGAAACCAAACATTGAACTGATTAAAAATCCAACCTTACTGATTGTGTGAATGTGTTCCATAAAGATAGAGGTTTTACACATAACATATCTTTTTGTTATTCATTGATTCCATGATCAATAACAACTTAACTAAAATATCTACATTTCATGTTATATCCATTTGCAGCATGTGCCTCATGGCTATGTTTTTATGATGGTTGATAACCGGAACAACAACTGTGACTCTCATGTTTGGTAAGTAGAGTGGAAGCTTAAGTTTCTAATAGACTGTGTGCCACCTATATTTGTATATCTGATTTTTAAATGGACTGACTTTGATTTGTCTTATTTTAAAATAGGGGATCTCTTCCTGTCAAGAACATTCTAGGAAGATATGTAATGTGTTATTTGAGACCATCACAATTGGGATCCGACATATATAGACATCATTAGAAATTTAGAGGCACGAGATTTGTCAGGATGTTACTAGACAATAACTTTTATGACAACATGAATTTCTTTTTGTAGAGAAAATCCTAGTAGTAGTCATGCATCATATGCAACCTTTGAATATTGGCAAGGACCCTGGTGGATAGAAAACTAGTGGTTGTGAGTATGTGTCATTGGAGTATCAATTCTCTACTAGGGTAAAGCTTCTTAGGAAAATGTTGTCTATAGTAAAATGAGCAACTGCAGACTCTGTAGACTCACTTCTCAGTCACATAATTTGGTGGTTGTAATTTCCTTATGTTTCTAATTACGAGATACTACTTGAATTCTTCACAATTCAATGAATATAGAAACAGTTTCTTGTATTAAAATAATATTCGAATGATTCTTAATTCCAAATGCATATATAGTATGGTTCAGATCAAAATAATTATGATTGTATAACAATCAAGATGATATATATTTGTTATTTCTGATATACAGGAAATTACATGCAATGACTGAGGAAATTCTCAGTACCTTGTACTATTCGTTGTGTCTGATATACAAGTAAGAATTTGCAAATATGCAGGTCGTCTCTGATATAACTTTATATTTATGCTCTAAATATTGTGATAAGTTGTCTGATATGACAATATAAATATACTCAATGATGATGCCATTTCTGATGGTAGACTTTATATGCCTGCATTGAATGGGTGCCAAAGGAAATATGCTCTCTTACAGAGTGATCATTATGAGATACAAAATATAATAAGTTCTTCCAATCATCCAGAGTTGAATGATAGAACTACCTTTTTATAGCTTTCATTAGAAATGATTAGTCATGTTGTAAATGACATGAGTTATATCTCTTTTTAGTCGCACCCTTTCATAATAATCTCTAATCACTTCTCTTATGATCTAGATTGGTTTTTTCACAATAAGCACTGGGTGGGGGTGACTTGGTGAGCTGACCTAGGGAGTGGACTTGGTGAGAAAACATAAAGAGTCCACTTGGTGAGCATACTTGAATTGTTGGCTTGGCGAGCTGACTAGGGGAATCAGCCTGGCGAGATGACATGGCGAGTTGACTTAAAGTGGCGAGTTGATGGAGCAAGTGGGGGTGACTTGGTGAGCTGACCTAGAGAGTTGGCCTAGGGGGAAAACTTGGTGAGTGAACTTAGAGAGTCAACTTGGTGAGTGTACTTCAATTGTTAGCTTGGTGAGCTGACTTAGGGAGCCAGCTTGGCGATCTAACATGGTGAGAAGGCTTAAAGTGGCAACTTGGTGGGGCAAGTTGGTGAGCCAACTTAGCGAGGCCACTTAGAGATGTGACATGGCGAGCTAACTTGGTGAGCAAGCTTGATGAGTGGACCTAAAGGCTAACCTTGATGAGGCACTTTGGTGGGGTGACTTGATGACTGAACTCAAAGAGTCAACTTGGTGAGCATACTTGAATAGTCAACTTGGTGGGGCAAGTTGGTGAGCCAACTTAGCGAGTCCACTTGGTGAGGCGAGAGGTGAGTCAACTTGGTGCGGTGACTTGGCGAGCTAACTTGGTGAGCAGACTTAAAGACTGACCTTGATGAGGTGCTTTGGTGGGGTGACTTGATGAGTGAACTTAAAGAGTCAACTTTGTGAGCGTACTCGAACAATAGACTTGGTGACATGACTTGGTGGGCTGGCTTGGCGAGCTGACCTAGCATGCGTACTTGAACAGTAGACTTGGTGAGCTAACTAAAAGAGTCAACTCATTGAGATGACTAGGTGGGAATGACTTGGTGAGCTGACCTAGAGAGTTTACCTAGGGGATGGGCTTGGTGAGAAAACTTAAAGAGTTGACTTGGTGAGCACACTTGAATTATCGACTTGGTGAGTAGACTTGGGGACTTGGTGGGACATGTGGGCAAGCTAACTTGGTGAGGTGACTTGGTGACATGAATTGGTGGGCTAGCTTGGCGAGCCGACCTTAAAGAGTCAACTTTGTAAGTGTACTTGAACAATCGACTTGGTGACATGACTTGGTGGGCTTGGCGAGCTGACCTGGCATGCGTACTTGAATAGTAGACTTGGTGAGCTAACTTAAAGAGTCAACTCATTGAGGTGACTCAGTGGGGGTGACTTGGTGGGCTAATCTACAGAGTTGACCTAGGGGCAGAATTGGTGAGTGAACTTAAAGAGTTGACTTGGTGAGCGTACTTGAATTGTCAGCTTGGTGAGCTGACTATGGGAGTCAACCTGGCAAGCTAATATGGCAAGTCAACTTAAAGTGGCAACTTGGTGGTGCAAGTTGGTGAGCTAACTTATTGAGGCCACTTGGTGAGGTGACTTCGCGAAGCGACTTGGTGAACTGACCTACTAAGTGTACTTAAAGACTGACCTTGATGAGGTGCTTTGGTTGGGTGACTTGATGAGAAAACTTAAAATGTCAACTTGGCATGCTGATCAAGTGAGTTTACATGGTGAGCGAGCTTAGAGAAGCAACTCTATGGGGCAACTTCATAAGCACACTAAGTGAGCCCACTTGCTAGGGAAAGGTGGTAAAACCACTAGGTGAGTTGACTTCATGAGCTGACTTAATGAGTCAACTCATTGAGGTGATTGGGTGGGGGTGACTTGGTGAGCTAACCTAGAGAGTTGGCCTAGGGGGCAAACTTGATGAGTGAATTTAGAGACTCAACTTGGTGAGCATACTTCAATTGTTAGCTTGGCGAGCTAACTTGGGGAGTCATCCTGGTGATCTAACATGGTGAGTGGGCTTAAAATGGCAACTTGGTGGGGCAAGTCGGCGAGCCGACTTAGCGAGGCCACTTAGAGACATGACATGGCGAGCTGACTTGGTGAGCAAGCTCGATGAGCGGACCTAAAGACTGACCTTGATGAGGCACTTTGGTGGGGTGACTTGATGATCGAACTCAAAGAGTCAACTTGGCGAGCATACTTGCACTAGTGCATTTGGGTTCATTTTTCAACCTTCATTGATCAAATTTTTGACCAAAATTTTGACCAAATTTGACCAACCCATTGGTCAAAATTTATCTAGTCAAAATTTTGACCAACTCACTAGTACATGATTTTTTTCAATCATATAACTAATTATATATTTTTCATATTAGTTACTGTCAGTGTATTTCAGGCATTCTATAAAATAGTTCACATGCCTTGCGTATGATATGACATTTTGCATGCATCCTACACTCTCTCTCATTCGGCTAATGATGGATTACGTAGAGTGATCTGAAACCATGATGCTAAAAAACACACAATCAAATCCAAAATGAACCTTCACTACAAATGGATTGTGGAAATCTGATATTGGTAAAATTGCATGCATGTCTACTAGGACAATCACAACTTAAACATATATTTGTCCTAGTAGACATGCATGCAAAATTAACAATATCAAATTTCCACAATCCATTTGTAATGTAAGTTCATTTTGGATTTGATTGTGTGTGTTTTTTAGCATCATGGTTTTAGATCACTCTCCGTAATCCATCATTAGCCGGATGAGAGAGTGCAGGATGCATGCAAAGTATCATATCATATGCAAGGCATGTGACTGTTTTATAGAATGCTTGAAAAAAAATTTACACTTACCTGTTGGTAGAAATTTCTACCTTCATTGGTCAAAATTTTTGACCTTAATTGGTCGAAATTTCTACCTTCATTGGTAAAAATTTTTGACCTTCATTAGTTGAAATTTCTACCTTTATTGGTCAAAATTTTTGACCTTCATTGGTCAAAATTTCTACCTTTATTGGTCAAATTTTTTTCCTTCATTGGTTGAAATTTCTACTTTTATTGGTCAAAAATTTCTACCTTCATTGGTCAAAATTTTGACCAATTCCTAACAGAACTTGCACCATGGCTATGGAGGTTTTTCGACCAACGTATTGGTCAAATTTTTGACCAACCAGAAGCTTGGTCAAAATTTCGACCGGAAAAATTCTGACCAATGGGTTGGTCGAAGCTAGTCGAAGTTTGGTCAAAAATTGGGTCAAAATTTCGCCCAATAATGGTCGAAAAATGGTCTCAAATGTACTAGTGTTTGTACCCTTTCTGACCTACACTCTATTCATGGTGTATATTGTTTTATTGACTGCTTCTCTCCAAAATCGCTTGGCTACATCATTCTCAAGACTCATTGCACTTACTACTTTTGATACTTATATGTTTCTCCTCTTAGCTAGACTATGATGCTCAAGGGTCTTGGGTGATGACAACTGTCTCTTAATCCCATTTTCTTCACAAAACAATTTTAAAATATTTAGAAGTAAACTCTCCACCTCTATGTGATCTAAAAAATTTAATCTTAACAAAAGATTCATTCTCAGCTCTATTCTTAAATATCTTGAAATTCTCAAAAGCTTTAAATTTTCCTTTAAGAAATTCTACCCACAATATTATAGTGAAATCATCAACAAAAATCACAAAGTACCTTTCTACATAGAATTCTCTTGTTTTGGTAGGATCACTCAATTTTGTATGAGCGATCTCCAACTTCTCTGTAGTAGTGAACTTCTTTCTTGGAAATGATACCTTCTTCTTAGGAAAATCTCTAACTACAAATGTACTGCTTTCCTTCACAATGTTATGAAAGTTTATATGACAAAACCTTCTATTCCATAACCAAGTATTTTCCACTTTTGCAACCAAACATGTCATCTTAGTAGGGTTCAATTTAAATATATTACCTCTAGATCTTGTACCAGTTCCAATCAATTTACTATCCTTATCTTTGGTGATACAAGTCTTCTCTGTAAAATGCAATTGATAACCTTTATCCACTAGTTGTCCAACAATCAAAAAGTTATGCTTTAAACCATCAACATAGTAAACATCATCATTATTATTCTTTCCATCAAGAGTAGTATATCCTATCGCTATGATGTCATGCACATTGTTACCAACGCTAACAATACCTGCATCATGATTTTTGAATTTGACAAACTTGTTCATATCACTAGTAATATAATGCAAACACCCACTATCTATAGAACAATCAAATTTATTTTCAACTTGAGAAAATAGATCCTTCTATTCTCTAATTTATTTATCAAGATCATGTTCTTTTATGGATAAAAATCCTAACTCATCATTACTTTCACTTTGAACTATTTCCTTAGATTCATCATCTTCATTAGCATACAGACAATCTCTAGGCTTTCTAGACTTGAAATTCCTCTTATACTTTTTATCTCTTTTAGGAAACTTATATGCATAATGACCAAATTCATTACGAGTCCAACATTTAAATATTTTCTCACTATATAGTTCTCTTTTCACAAGAAAGGCAATACCTTCTTCAATCTTTCTATCCTCTTCAAATATGGTTCTACTGCTGCTAGCTTAATCTCCATGGAAATTGCACTTCCAGAAAAGAATGGACAAATACTCAAAGCACTAAAAGTTGTCTCTACTCTTATAGATTCTTCAAAATGTCTCAACCTTTCTTCTACTACTTCCAATCTTCCAAGCAAAGTTTCCCTAGTGAACTTCTCAATGCAAGGTATCAATAGCTCAATCATCTGTGCTACTTTCTTTAATGGCGGCGTCAAAATTTTCAAAATCTTCCATAGAATCTCATATTCCTCTTTGGATCCACCACTTGGTTTGATTCCTACAAGAATCTGAGATATCCTACCAATGTAGCTTCTCATAGTTTCATTTTCCAACATTTTAGCATTGAAACAAGAATATCCAATTTTGTAATTTTACCCTTTTTGTAGGTTTATCTCCTTCAAAATTAGATTCTAAAGCTTTCCAAATCTTATGATATGTTTCTAGTGAATTTTCATTTTCAGGAAGAGCTGTCAGTAAGGCTTCTGTGGCTCTCATATTGCACATAAAAAAATCTCTCTCTGCTTCAATCCATTCCTCAATCTTGATTTTTTCCACAATCTTCTTCTTATCCTTAGTCAATAGCCAATATAATGGACTCTTACAGAGTAGATGAGTCTTCATCTTTTCTTTCCATCTTTCATAGTTAACCCCATCAAAATTAGGATTATCTTTTTTGAAATTACTCCCCATTGACCTCCTAAAGATGTTAAGGTTTCTCTTCAAGGACATGAAGCTCTGATACTAATTGTTAGAATATAAAATCCACCAATATAATTGTGGGGGGGTTGAATCAGTTATAAAAATATTATAATAATTATCAACCTTGTTAATCCTTAACCATATGAGAAATATAATTAGCACCCATAACAAGATACTCATACACAATAACATCACATATGTTAACTAGGGAAACCCTTGATTAGAGGGGAAAACCTGGTGGGAATGGTACCCACAAAATGATGTACTAATATAAATATTCATTGTTACAAGATGGAGCCTATTAGGATTCTATGAAATATATTAAGTACATATTAGTCCCTGTTAGGAGACTTTATATCCCTATTAGGAGATTCTAACCCTTTTAGGAGTTGTGCCAACCCTGTTAGGAGCTATAGAAGGAAGATGGAACCACTGTCCAAAAAAATATAGGGGCAAGACCAATGAACCAACAATCCAAATGATCTTTTTATTATTCATTGCAAAATAATAAAAATGAACTATACTTAAACTTCCTCTTCCTATGTCTTGTCAATGAAACTACTCTGCTCCTTTCGATCTCGATACCAGATCACTGTTTTGCATCTAATAATCCCTTGGATCACTTACTTGCATTTAAAAAATACTCTACTCTTGTTCACACAATACACTTACTTCATTCCCTTCTTAATCAAGGAAAATACTTTCCTTTATACCAAGTCCTCAAAAAATTTCCTTGATTCGGCCTTGAGGCTTTCCCAATTAATTATAATAGGACCTTATTAAGATAATTAATTATTTTGCAATCACACAACACTATTAGCTCACATTCTTTAAAAATTCTCACATGTGTGACTCCAAAATTTTCACACTCATTGAAATCATCAATAGACTATCCTCTATCATTGGATAACTTCACATATCATGATTCTATCTCTATTAGGATACACAATCCAATTATTAGAAACTCCTTACCAAGTAAACTATCTCTGTACTACTCTCTGTAAATCAAACATATCTTATGTTTGTCTTCGACTTACTTGATGCACAATTAACCTCATCATCAAGAGATAGTGTAGAACATGTACTTAATTTCACTTCACCTGAACATCAAACCTCTATCTATATTACCTAGATCTGTGTCTACTACTTTGCTAGTCTTTACAAAAACCATAGTATGTTATCATCAATGAAAAACATAGTCATGAATGCAACTTGCTAGCTATGATAAAAATCTCCCACATGCTCTTGCAACTCTTAGGATACTCCCCCAAAGGAATAACATCAATATTCATTCTAAATATTTTATATGCCAAGATCTATAAGAGTCAAGCAAGTCTATGGTCACCAAGTATCCCTATGAAAGTTGAGTTTAGTGAATGTCAATTAGTGCAGTATGAATATATGTCAAGTAATATAGAAGGAGCTAAGCTATGCAAGGTTCATCATCAATAGGTAGAATAGTTATGATCAAGCATCAAATACTATATGTGTTGAGTAACATTGTTAAAACGAGAATATTTGGAATGACACAGAAGTTGATATAAAACATTTTGGGCTGATATGCAAATGACATTCAATGATTGTAGAGTTTGTTACAAAGTTGTTTTATATGTTTTGACATGGGTCACTAATCCCAATGAAGGAAACTTATCCAATTAGATTAAGAGGGTAAAGGGGAAGCATCGAGATTGTTGATTACATTCAAGAAGACTCTACACATATCTATTTTAGGAATAGGTCTAAACCCTATTTCATAATAATGATGTGATGTTCTATGAATGTATGTGTGAAGGAATTATATTTTTGAGGCTATAAGAAAAGTTTTGAAGTAATAGAGTACATCAACTAAATAAAGCAATGGAGAATAGAGAAAATATATATCAGATAGGATATTAGATTAGAGAGTGGAAAGAGAAAATCCATAATCAACATTGTGAGTGCAAACTGAAGGAATATGTATTGATGCATTTTAGCAAGTGAATCAAGGAAAATATCTTAATAGAGTGGTCCTAAAAGTCCTAAGTAAATCTCCTAATAGAGTGGTTACTTCATTGTAATGTTTAAATCCTTTAATCAAGGTAGAACTAATAAACTTGTAAAGTTCTTAATAGGGAAAACCCCTTACAGGGTAGATCATCACAAGTGATCACATTTGTAGCCCTAATCGGAAATTTTTTTTATTGCATTAGTGAAGATTTGTGGGTGTGATTCCCACCCAAATTTTACCATCACCTTGAAGGATTTATGGGTAACCAAAATCTTTTGTGTTATGTGTTTATTGTTAAGCTTATGGATGTGATGAATAGTTAGATTTATTTTAGCATTTTAAGTTTAAGGTTATATTATCCATGATCTAGATATGAGATGGATTAAGTGGTGAATAGAGTTAAGTTTTTATTTTCTTTAAAGGTTAAAAGATTAAGTGATCTTTACACACCCCCCTCTCTGTATCTCACTTTTCCAATAAACTTCCAACAATTGGTATCACAGAATAGTTCTCTTAGAAGAAGCTTAACCACTTGAGAGTTGAGATCTTGGAGATGAAGCCTTATAAGTTGATAAATACCATTGAGAATTAGATGATTGACAACCATATCATACTACAGCAACCTGAAGCAGCAAGAAAGGAATTGAAGAAGTCCTTAAAGAAAAGTAAAGATATGTTAGAAAAATGATACACTATATCAAGAAGTGGATACTAAAGGAATGTTTAACAATGGAAAATCTAATGAAAGTGATGTAGCTATAATAGATCTATTAGAAAAGAACAATATTATACAAGAAGAAGTTAGAGGATTAAAGAAAAAACATGAAATCCAATTGATAAGGCTATGTGAAGTGACTGAACAAAAGAAGAAAGATGAAGAAGAAAAAGTCATGGTAGAAGAATATGAAAGACAAATGGATACTAGACTTGATGAAAGGACATCTAATGTGAAAATCCTTAAAAATAATCAGCTAGACATGATGAATTAATTGCTATTTACAAATCAGGAACTAAATAGAAAGAATATAGAAATTGTGAATCTGAAATCATAAAGTGATCAACTAAGGAATGAGTTAAGATTTGAGAAGGAACTAATGGAGAGGATGAACAAACCTAGTGAAGCCATAAGATACTTTGAAGAATGGTTGATATCACCAAGAACACTTAGTGATACCTCTAGACTAGGATATGCAAAGCACTCTACATCCACTGAAGAAGCAAAATCATCCAAGAGTGGAGAACAAAGAGACTTAAAAGAAAAACCTATATTCTATCATTGTGGTAAATTGGGACACACATAAAACATTTACATAAGAAAGATCGGTAAGCAAAATCCTAAGTCCAATTTTAATGGACATTGTTTTAATTGGAAGAAACAAGGACACCAGGAACATGAATGTAGAACAAAGGTTATAAATACACCCATTGCACCTATATTTGAGGGATATTGCTAAAATTGTCAAAAGTATGGATATAGAGCACAAGAATGTAGATCTAAGGAAAAATGTGACTAGACACCCAAAAGGCAAGGGCATGCACCTAAGCAAGGTAACTCTCACAATTGAGATTATAACACATGGTATAGTTGTGATTATTGTGGAGAATATGGTCACATTTCAAAGCTAATTACAAGAAATGGTTAAATGGAGTTTAGTTTTTTCTAGTTGTCACAAGATTGGACATGTAAGCAAAAACTGCATGACCCAAGCACCGTCACAAAGAAATGAACACATCAAATGTGAAGGAAATGTTGATGAGATGATAAAACTTGGAAGAAGAAGGTAGAATTTGGAAGTAGTGGAACAAGTGAAGCTAAGATCATCCAACCCAATAGAGAAGGTGATTATTCGACATCAAATCGATTAATATAGGTATGTAAGGAATTGTATATACAAATGCCATATCATACATTAGTTCCTAACACAAAGTGTACCAAATTTCATATTTGCATGAGATAAGATGCATTAGAATAGATTTATGGAAGGAATTGGGCAATAATTACACTATTGGTGCTAAGCATCAATAATATAGTTAGTATTGACCAAAGATTAAAATATGGACTGAATGCCTACAATAATAGAGCTGATGTGTTGGCCAAGTTAAATAGTATTTATTGCATTTTAATATCAACCAAGGTAGATTCCACCTAATAAAGTACAAAAAATTTATGAGTACCCTAATTTGAATGATTGAAGGTATATAGTACAAATGTTAATATATTTTACACACCTTGTATTCATATTTGAATAGCCCAAGTGAATTGTGAAGCAATTGTAAAGTTGATTATTATATTTATTTTTTGGTGAAGCATGATCGAGTGTTGATTATCAGTTGTGTTGAGTTACTTTAGAACCAAACCTCAAACCCTAAATGAATAAATGGCATCTAAATCAACTTTAGTAGTGAAGAATCAAGGAAAAGATGTTAGTAATGTTCAATTACTAAAGAGTGACACTTATCCTCCACCTAATTACCGAGATATTCTAGATACTGCTATGAAAGGAGATTCAATGGGTGTATTATCATCAATACCACCTAGGGTCATTATGATACATGATGTATAAATTTTTTGTGTGTGTAAGATCATCAAAGTTGGAGACTATGAGATTCAAATGACTTAGCATAAATTGTGTGATAAAGGAGTTTTGAAAGATGAATTCAAGATTGTGGAGAAGAAAGGGTTAATAATCACCCTAGATTTTCTAATAAATTTCAAAATTGAATTTATTAAAGTAGTATTGAGTTAAATCCACAATATGGAATTATGACTAGAGAATGGGCTGGTGAAAATTACAAAGAAGAATATACGTATAGTTACAAGGTATCCCACATTTGAGAAGAAGAAGACCATTAGATGCCAAAGAAAATATTCTATTGAGAAAAATACTAGGGCTAGGTGGAACGATCGTAACATGTCAATTTCAAGCATTACTGATCCATTAATAGATTTTTTTGTACATGTGATTGCACACAAGTTTTATCAGTTCAGCCGATTGAATAATGTGTTGTGTATGGCAATTTACCAAGCTTGGAAAATTGTGTTGAAAAATCATCAGTATGATCTTGCCAAGCTCCAATGGTTGCAATTATTAGAGAACCTTCTATCAATGAAGAAAATGAAGAACTCTATTTGTAAGTTTGGATCATTGATAATTTGCATTTTCTTTTATATTCAAAATTATTTTCATACTATTGGAAATGTTGTTTGGAAGAAAGGGAACCCTATTACTAGACATATAAGTGAATAGATTGAAAATTTGGGAGATACTTTTAAGAATGTATTGGATGGATATTTTGATGAGTTCAAATAGAAGATGAGGAGAAGAACAAGGATTCTTACATTCCTAGTAGAGAAGTATTACAATGATGTGTTTTTCATAATGGACACTAAAAATACATATGTTCAGGTAGTTAAGATGAGGATGGTCTGGCTTAAACCATTTTCCTATGAAATTGATATTGATAATGTGAGTGCAACAATCACTGAATTTCTTTCTAAGTAGATTCATACAAAGTCTGAGCCCTTTAGAAAAAATGAGGAAGCAAAGGAAAGGAGAACAATAGATGTTAAGATTACTTCATCTAATAGAAAAAAGAAGAAGATGATAAAAAACCTAGAAGAGAAACTAGGCACATAGGATGAAGATAAAGGACCTCTAATGATTACACAAGGTCTTGGAGAAGACATAGAGTGATGATGATGATACAGAGGAAGAGAAAGAAAGTGTAGAGAACAAGGGTAAATCCCTAGCACTTCTTTCACCATAGGCTAAGAAGGAAAATAAAGTCACAATTATAGAACCTAATTTGAAGAAATTTGTAAAGAAATCTATACATAAACCCTTCTCTCCTCCTACAAAATTTAGACCAAGAACTAGGAAAACTACAACAACAAGTATTGAGCCACTATTGAGAAAAGGAGTTTCAAGAACTACTAAACCTAGTGAAGGTTATAGTGGCACAAGTGGAGCAAAATGAAAATTATCAGTCACTAAAGATTAACCTCAATAGAGAAAAAGAAAATTCATTTCAAAAAATGATGATGTAGACAATATAGAGTCAAATAAACCTAGTTACTACGAAGTAGTTGTGCATACCAAGCCTAAATAAAATGATGAGGTATGTGACAATATAAGGAACTCTACAAGCTTATCTCATTTTAAGTTTATATAGTTTGGTACATTGAGTGAAGCATATAAGACTAAGGTAGAAGAAGCCATGTTAGATATGATAGCTAAGTTTAAGACTACACCTACAAAGATAGGTAATAACATTCCTAATGAGTTGTATAATAGAATTGATGTCAAGTGGCAACATGCAATAAAGACTGAAAGGCAGATTAGAGAAGGAGAACTTGCAAATATAATGCCTAAGTTAACAAATAAGCAAATCACAATTTTTTTCCAAAGAAGTATAGAAATAGATTTGTTCCAATGTATGGAGTATTTTTGGTCTTGCAACATATAATTGAGGATGTTGTAAAACACAATAAATTATTATGGAAGAGTATTTTTGGATTGACTATTAGAAAAGAGGCTAACAAAGATGATAAATGTAAGGGTATTGGAGAAGCTGATCTAGTAACTAAATAAGATGTATATAATGACCTAGACATACTTGAAGAAGCTAATAAAAAAAAGGTCAATGTGAGTGAAAAATATACTATAACAATAGAGGATGCATACTGATGAAGAAGACACAGGTGCACCAAGCTCTCAAGAATAAGATAATGTATCCCCTATTTGCTCAACCACACCTAACACTCCACTATTGTAGAAAATAAAGGACTATCCTAACAAAGGAGAGACATTGGTTCCAATTGTTGTCTCTATTGCACATATCCAACTACCACCTCAAACATAGATAGGAGTGAAGGACAGTGAAGGAAAATAAATACACTAAGGCATCAAAAGAAAAGAAAGAGAAAGAGAAAGAGTCCAAGTTAAATTAGTCTACTACAAGTCAACAAGGACCACAAGTATGAGGACCTCTATCATAGGGAGATAAGGAGACCAAGCCAAAATAAAAGGAGAAAGAAGGAAATAAGAGTGATGTATCATAGAAAAAGATGAGTGTGAGATCTTACACTCCACCCTCAACTTCTTCAAATTCCACATATGCACAATAGTTGCAAATCCCTATAATACATAATGTGCCAAGTGCTATTGTTACTACCTCCGGCATTGATGTTGAAGATAGACTAAGTGGTGAAACCCTACACCCATTCTAGCCTTAGCTGTGCTAAGCAACAACACACGCAAAATGAGCAAAGGGAATAAGAAAAAGATAAGTTCTCTAGGTAAATTTTTTACCTTGGATGGAGTGATCGAATTACCAAATTGGGATTTAAAGAATCTCTCATTTGAATAGACAGTTATCTTGCAAGATATCTTAGCAAGAAACAAAAGGCAAGAAGAAATGAGGAGTGGGGAACAATAGAGGAAAGTGTTGCATTATATAAAAGATATATTTTTTGATATATTTTACATTAATCATATTTATGAACAATCTCCTATTATCTCTCAGTTAGTACAAATTTTTGAAAAAGTAAAAACTGGTGACATAGAGACAAATGAAAAATTGATGGCCTAGTCAGAAAAGAAGTTTGAAAATAAGGTACTTGAGAAGTCTCTACTATAATTACATTGAGGAAATTTTAATTTTTGACACTAGTATAAAATCCAAAAGAACTTGTGAAGAAAATTCAAGAATTGTACGATACTCTTTGTGATGTGCCTAAATTCACAAATGAATTTCAAGCTAGTATTCAGAAGATTGAGGGTGATTTAAAATATCTAGGTAACTCTATCTCTTAATCTGATTGACCAAGTTCATTGCATTACAATAGACTATTATTGCACAAGGGAGGCTAGTCAAGCTATAGTAGATAATTGAATGAGGGATAAAATTTTCTCCATGCAGTCCATGTTAATACCTCATTTGGAGGTAATGCAATGTGAGTTAGCTTCCACTAGTACATTTGGGTTCATTTTTTTACCTTTACTGGTCGAATTTTTGACCTAGTTTTTGACAAAATTTTGACCAAATTCAACCAACCCATTGGTTGATATTTTTTAGGACAAAATTATGACCAACTCACTAGTTGGTCAAAATTTTGACCAATAAAGGTAGAAAAAAATTTAGGCGTTGGTGAAAATTTCCACCAACAAAGGTAGGAAAAAAAATTAGGTGTTGGTGGAAATTTTGACCAATGAAAGTGGAAATTTTGACCAACAAAGGTAGAAAAAAATGTAGGCATTAGTGTAAATTTTGACCAACAAAGGTAGAAAAAAAATTTAGGCGTTGGTGGCCATTTCGATCAACAAAGGTAGAAAAGATTTAGGCATTGGCAGAAATTTTGACCAACAAAGGCAGGAAAAAATTTAGGCATTGGTGGAAATTTTGACCAATGAAGGTGGAAATTTCCACCAACAGCTAGTGTAAATTTTTTTTAGGCATTCTATAAAACAGTTCACATGCCTTGCCTATGATATGACATTTTGCATGCATCCTACACTCTCTCATCCAACTAATGATGGATTATGTAGAGTGATTTGAAACCATGATTCTAAAAAACATACACAATCAAATCCAAAATGAACTTGCACTACAAATGGATTGTGGAAATTTGATATTGTTAATTTTGCATGCATGTCTACTCGGACAAATATATGTTTAAGTTGTGATTGTCCTGGTAGACATGCATGCAATTTCACCAATATCAAATTTCCACAATCCATTTTTAGTGCAAGTTCATTTTGGATTTGATTGTGTGTTTTTTGGCATCATGGTTTCAGATCACTCTATATAATCCATCATCAGCTGGATGAGAGAGAGTGCAGAATGCATGCAAAATGTCATATCATACGCAAGGCATGTGAACTTTTTTATAGAATTCTTGAAAAACACTGATAGTAACTAATATGAAGAATATATAATTAGTTATATGATTGAGACAAATCATTTACATTGTATGAAGGTAGTTTGTGGCTGACATGGCCCACCAAAAGATAAAACATATGATAAAAAGAATTATTTTCATGTTTTGAACATATGGGGTACACATAACATGACTTATTATTGCATAATTCAACTAAGTTTAGTTAATTTCCACAGGGATTGTCCCCATTTAATGGTGAAAGTTTTGCCACATTTCAAGCCTTTTGATTATATAAAGAAATGGATAGCATGAAAAGTTTAAGTAATGTCAAGCCATTTATTTACTTGATATATAATGTGAATAGAACTATTATGTTGCTCAACAACAACCACCAAATAAAATTATCATCATGTACCCAAAAAGGGATGGATGGAATGTCAAAATTAACCTCCAACTAACTACTATCACCATCCCTCTATATTATAAGTTATAGTGGTACTCTAGATTTTCTCTATTCCATCATACACTTACATATCATACACTTTACCATAGTCCATACCAACAAGGTCAGAGAGATCAGTTTCATTTGACTGGTATGTGGAAGACCTTGATGTTGAGAAGTTGTGTGATTCACATGGAGTGGAAGGTGTTTTGGTGCCTTGGAAGGAAGCTTCATCTCTTTTACCGGCTTCTTTATTTTTACTTGGAGAAGCATATTTCTTTGAATTGTCCCCATGGCTCCTTGTAGATGATGCCAAGAGTGTCCTTGCTATTTTCTTCTTCCATAACATAATGTTCACAAAGTGTTAGAATTGTCTCTAGATGGAAAGAAACTGTAGAGGATTAATTGACATGTGATCTTAGTTAATGTAGAAGATAGATTATGAAATATCATTTGAAATGTTGATACAAAAATCTTTCTAAAACAAAAATGTAAACCATATCAATTAGAAAAAAAAAATGTAAACCATATCAATCCTAAAAATGATTTATATCATTAATCAATGTAAAAGAGAGTAGAAAGAAATCATAACTGATACCTGAAATGTGAACATTGTAGGCATTTGATCCTTTGAAATGAAAATGTTCTCCTGATGAAGGCTTAAAATAGTCTAGATCCCTATAGAAACACATGAAATGTAATCGAATGGATTAAAATTTATGGTACAAAGCACTTGAAACACTTAGACTGGATAGTGCAGCTCAAGTGCCAAGGTCTTGAAAAATGCTGAACACATTTACTTATTGGTGAAGTTTATATGAAACATCAAGCAAAAGTTTTTTATATGATGCAACACATTCACTCAAAGCTAGTGATCCGGCTAAAGTCATCTATTTAGCAAGAAAAACTCTTTACTATTTTTCCCATTGTTCTTTGCACCATCAAGTTTTATTTTAACTATTCTATGTCGAAAAAATGTAATATGGAGAATAGTTTCTGTTCTACCAACAGGTTCCATATAAATAAATGTCAAGGATTTTATATTATTCCAATCTAAACTAATTAGAAAGTTTACCTCAAAATTTTGCAGATCTATCTCCGACCATGTGGAAGCTATGTAATAGATCAATTAGAGCTAAAGCAAGCTACCATATTAAGATGTTGAGGAAGATGTTGTACTTCTATCACTGGGAGCTTGTGTGTCTTCCTCATTACATGCTTGGGCTGAATATGTGATTGTAGAATCACATGTCTCACCTATTAAAAAAATATAGTACATCAGCATGGCAAGAAGGCTTCCATCTTTCGACAATACATTTAATGAATTGAACATCTCAATTGCAACTAGCATAGTTTTGAGGGCTACATCCCAAATGATTTGGCTAGAACTTGTGTTCCAGGCCCAGATGTTGCAAATAACGACCTATGATACCTTTATCTATACACAATGTCTTTCTAGTTTCTTTCTACTCACACGCCCATTTCATCTCATATGATCATCTAAAAATTGTGTCACTCTAAGCTCTCAATTATTTCCTCCTGATTGATCATTTGATAACTATTGAATGAGAGCTTTGGGATAAGCTATAGGCATCCATCAAAGCATAAAGGATTTTTTTAGATGGTGTAGATGAAGTAGTAGCATTTTCCTTAGGAGACATGCTTGCAAAATAGAAGCATAGATAAGTCATGTGAACTATTTGACAGGATGCATGAATGTAATGTGGTCATCAAAAGTCATGGTTGTTGGATATGCACAAAATAGATATATTGAGAGAATATATTTGTTTAAGTTGCAACTGCCCTGGTAGACATGCATGCAAAATGTGGAATCCTAAACAAATAGTTCAACTGAATCCTCCTCTTGGAGGAATGCTACAACAAATACATAGTTCAATTGAATGGTCTATACATACCATCAGGATCATCATTTTGAACAATCCATCAAGATCCTATTATGTATTGGCCACTATTCCTAGATGATTTGTAGTCATATGTGTCATGTTTTTGGCATCACATCTCACCACACTTATCGTTGTATAAAGTTTTATGTCTCTACCAGTAGGCATATTCAACCTGCAATAAGTTTGTGACAGCTAATATTGAAAATCTCTTACTATAGTTTTGAAATAAAAGCTCCACTAAGTAGCCAAAAAAATTTCATCCATATTTTATATAATATTGAGCACCACATTTAGCATATGCTTTTTCTATCTCAAGGAGCTTAACTAGACTAGTATTGGGTTGATGATGGCCTAATACTACCTTGTTAAGATCCTCAAGACAAGACACATCGACTCTGAGCGGAAAGCATCTTGATAAATTCAAATTAAGTGTGGAATAATTAGCAAAGCTAGCATTCAAGTATTAAAAGGGAATGGAATAAAATATTTAATTTCTTACTAGTTCATGTTTTCTAATTATGCACTGTTCTTTAAAATCCATTTTTCTATTGTCTCACAATCAACATGACGATGAGCTTCCTCGGAGTCCTGAAGAGGTTTCAGTCAAAATTTTAAATTACTTAAGTTTCAATAAAATATATTAAAATAAAGAACAATCTATTGGAAAAGAAAAGCACCTTCTAGAAGGACTATTACTAAGCACAATATAACATAACTTACATTAGAAGAACTTACAATTAAATTATCATTATTATCCCAATATAGGGAACATGGAGTGCTCTTCCTAAAGATTACTAAGATGGAAACATGTATATTTGTAGAGAATTATTCAAAAGATGCTACAAAAAATAAAGAAAACTACTCTACAAACACACTCAACAAAAGATAACCAATTTTTATCAGTTTAAGTAGAGAAATAGATGAACCATTGAATGCAAAATTTAAATCAGGTAGTCCCTTCTTGCAAAGAAACTAACTCAAGAGAAAAAGAGGTATATATTTTGTAGTCTTATAGATAATAGAACAATAGACATCTATTTTGTTTTGACATTTCAACAGAATTGAGAAAACAATGATACAAGAACATGAATCTCAATAGATCTCAATAAGCTAGAAGTGCCATGCCTAACTAATACCACATAGCATGATGAAATTAAAAGCTAATATGCACTTCAAATCTAATCTAGATGACATAAACTACAAAAAAAAAATTATCATATTAAAAAACTTTTGTTATATGTAAGTCATGTGAACAATTTGACAGGATGCCTGAAGGTTCACAAACAAATTGAATTTTACCTTTACATCTCATCCATACCATCTAAAGTAAACTAACTCTAAACTATCAAAACATAGTTGTAAGTTTCTAACTTCTATGTAGTACATTATATGTAATCATTTTTGACTCACGTACCTCCCTGGATAAATCCTGTGGCACCATTTCTTCTAGATCCCTTAAACTCTGATTCAACACATCCTTGATCTTTGTGAATTTTACAAGGACAAAATCCCTAGTAACTACCTAAGAAAGCATGGACATATATGTGAACATCACATAACTTGAAAAAATTCAAAACCTCTACACTTATCAGTTCAACTAATTAGTTGCTTAAGAATATGAAGTTGAATTGTGTGACATCTGTTGGAAGCCACCCTCGGATGTCAATGATCTTAGCCTAAATGTTAAAAAAATGGCTTAACTTCAGCTTTGAAACAGTCCTATTAAAAGTTTTAAGCCACTTTGGATACCATTTGTTTCCTAGAAAGTCTACCATGAAAGGAATGAAAGTACCTTTAGAAATAGAAGCAGAAAGACAAAGTAAGCTATGAAGAGAAAAGAAGGGTGTGTATTCAAAACTCGAGACTAGAAATAATATAACAACCTGTAAAAAAATGGACTCAAAACAAAATGCTCTCTTACGTCAATTAAATCTTCACAATGACTGAAATTATGTCACTAAGATCATGATGTCCTCTTTGTTGGTTAGAAATAATAAGATTTAAGTTAGAATTTCAGGATTTATTCTTTTGAGAAGGAAAAACTTCAAAATATTTTCATGTGTTATGTTTTAATTTTAAGGTAATATGGGAAGCTTTCCTGCTTTAAGTTTAGGAGATAAGAAACACAAATTCCTAAGTATAGTTCTATAAACAACATATGGAATGGAAAGAGGATGAGCTATTCTAACTCTGGGGATTGTGGAATGGCACTTACTATGGTGGATGTTGCTGGTATCATCCCTTGTACTTCTATTACTAAAAAAAGTAATATGAAAAGGGGGGCCATTTGAAGCCCAATTTGCAGAGAAGCTCAATAGTTTGCCCTTTGCAAAGTTAGAGATTAACATAATTGTTCCAAATTAAAAAATCAAGCAACATACTCAAGAAGGCCAGCAACACAAATAGAAATAAAAGAAAAACCATTTATAATTATGAGTTGTTGTTGTACACATGTGATTGTCTCCATACGGTAGGTAATGGATACCAAAGAAAGTTCCTCAACTATTCTGGTGCATCCAATTATTTGTTCGTTAGAGTGGAGAATTTAATCGAAGACTTACTTGGCTCGATAATTCTGAATGATGATGGATCTTATATTGACTAGACTGAGGAACCACTTCTTGACCTGATGATGCCAAGGAGGCTAATGAATGCAAGCATGGAATTCAATGCATTGTTTTTAACAACTTGGGAGTTATCAAACAAATAATCTAATTTACATTTTCTTGTGGATGCAGATTGAGAATGTAATGAAGTCAAAGGATCTCGATGCAAATACTTGATGTTTCTAGTTTTTGGTTACCTAATGTTGGAGCTAAAATTGTGTTTACATTCTTTTTTGCAAATCTGTACATCAAGTACTTCCATTATAAATCTGGACTTTCCTGCTAAAATACTAGCTTGTGATTTCATATTGGGAAATGAGGTAGGGGAGTGGGGAAATGGAAGATAGAGATTCTTAACGTGACACAAAATCTTATCATAGGGATATGACACCTTATAAATAGCTTGTAGTAGTAAATGGATAGGTATATCATACATTAGAATAATAAGCTAGTGAGGTCCCACGAGGTGAATAGTGGCTCGCATTAGTACCATGGAGAGTGAGGATACAAATGCATCAACTTTGAGACATACACCCAAAAAACTGCTTCTAAGTTGGCAAAAAATTATAGTGTTCCACAAGGATGTCTCCCCCTCAAAAAACCACGTCCCCAATAAGGAATGTTTCCAAGACTATGGAGCTTGGGGAAAATATCCCCCATAATACTATAATACCCCAAAATTGGCTCATTGCCATGATACCAATTCTAGTCTATTTTTTATCAATTCTAAGACCTATTCTAATAGGCAATTCTTATTCTGCTACCCACTACTTGACTTAATTGTCAGATGCAAAAACCCTAATCTGCATTCATCATGCTTATTATTTAATTCCTATAGTATTTACTCATATTAGCCACATTAAAAACCTATTGCTTAATATTTAATTTAATTATTAAGTATTTATACTTTAATTAAATTAAATTATACCTTAAGGCTAATGTACTAAGGAATTAAATTGATTTAATTTAATAAATATGCCTATTCTAATTAATTCAATGAAATTATTTAATTAAATAAGAAAAGGTATTTATGAGGTCATATCTCATTTTATTAAATTACATATCTTTCCTAATTCTACCCTTCAGTTCTAAATGGAAACTCTGAGTGAACTCTCTCTCGAATTAGAAACAATCTAGTTAACTTCTTCTCACACTCATGAAAAGCTCAGTTAACTCTCCTTTCTTAAGGAAGTTTCCATTTTAACTGAATCTTGCTTCAATCCTGACCGTTGATCCGAGTTGATCTCAACCATTGAAGGATTTCAGGAATTCTATTTAAGAAGCTCATAATTCCTCATTACGGAGGTTGAATATTATTGCTATCAAAACTCTAGTAAACTGTGCACTTATTTACTTGTTATTAGCTTACACTTCCATTTCTTAGATTAAGAATCATTCTAGTATTAATATGCATACATTTAGCTAATCTTTCTTTATATGTTCTTAGATTAAGTACACATCTCATGGTAGAATAATTGCATTCATCTAGCTTAATTGTATTCATCAAATCCTTCATTCTTAGAGGGTCTAGTTGCTTACACTTTGAATATGAGGATATCTAATAAGAAAAAACCCTTTAGATAGGAGGCAACGAGTTTCTCTATTAGGCATTCTAGATGAACAATCTCATGTTTATCCCAGGATGATTCTGTAGGTAATGACCACGTTGAAGTGTTTGTGAGGTTCAGAGGCCCACAATTCATAGGTACATTTATGGCACCCACCATGGGGCGTTAGAAATGTATGCATGAATATGTGGCCTCTGTTAACACATACACTTCAACACGGTCTTTATATGAGGATTCATCGCATAATGAACATTGAATTGTTCATCTGAAAATCATCCAACAAAGCAACCTGTTGCCTTCTATCTAGAAGGTTTTTGCATGTGAGTATCCTCAAACTCGAGGTGCAGGCAACCAGACCCTCTAAGAACGAAGGATTTGAAAATGAGATGCGACTAATCTATGTGAATATGAAAATTAATCTATGATGAGATATGCATTTAATCTAAGAACAAGTAAAGGAAACTAGACTAATCATATGTGATTAGTCTAGTTTCCTTTACTTGTTCTTAGATTAAATGCATATCTCAAATCTAAGAACAAGTAAAGGAAACTATACTAATCATATGTGATTAGTCTAGTTTCCTTTACTTGTTCTTAGATTAAATGCATATCTCATCATAGACTAATTTTCATATTCACATAGATTAGTCGCATCTCATTTTCAAATCGTTCGTTCTTAGAGGGTCTGGTTGCCTGCACCTCGAGTCTGAGGATACTCATAGGCAAAATCCTTCTAGATAGAAGGCAATAGGTCGCCTTGTTGGATGATTTTCAGATGAACAATTCAATGTTCATTCCGGGATGAATCCTCATATAAAGACCATGTTGAAGTGTGTGTGTTAACAGAGGCCACATATTCATGCATACAAATACAAATAGCTCTACCACCTCTGATGGGGATACTTCTGAGTCACTTGATATAAGGCACAAGCCATTAATTACTAATTGCAACCTATAACCTTGTTAAAACCAATTTACCTTCCATGGACACTAAGAATTGATGGAACCAATGCCTCATAAACCACATCTTACAATTTTTATCCACATAGCATAGTAACAACAAACACACACTCCAAACAACTATCAGATTCTTAATAATAGTCCAGACATGATAGCAATGTAAACACTAATAGGAATAATTCTATAAAGTGGATGAAAAAGAAAAATCAACTCTTGTTTCAGGAATCCAACATAATTTTCCCTCCATGATCTCTATCTATTAAATGGTGTAACTTCAAAGCTAACTGCATGTAAGCATGATCTTCAGAGACTAGGATTCCCCACTACTATCAAATGAGTAACAAGGAGGTCCACAAGTTTCTTTGGTCACTATCCCAAGCCAGTGTCTTATAATTATTAACTATTCAATCAATTGTAGAAATAACTTCAAATTCACTATGCTAGAATTGTACTAGTTAATTTCCTTCAAAATGCATATTCAAATAATCAAATTTAGAAAAAAATTATCATGCCTGTAAAGCAAGACTCAATCCCCCATTCTCTTCTTGTTCAAAGTACAACAACTATTTTATAAAACAATACTAAAATAAGTGTTCCCATTTCAATTTATCATAGAAAATGATTATAATTAAATATTAATGAATATCAACTAATAAGAAATGAATGTTAATGGCACTGTAAGCTAAACATACACAAGAAGGCTTAATAACACCCTAAAAGTGCCAGTCACTTAATGCCTCAAATAATACACATAGATGTATAGTGGATCAACTAAGCAGAAACTATAATGAATACAAGCCATCTTAACTAAGTACAAGTTTAAAATCCATAATAGATAATACCTTTCCACGTTTACTAAGAACTTCAGAGTCTCAGATAACAACTGTGTCCTAAGCTGCCAATACAATTGTTATAAATATGATGTGATGATTTTGAAAGTCTAAAAGTTGTAGTTCAACTAGTACAATTGATTCCATCATGAAGCTTAAGTCTATATTTCAACTTCCTCAAATTTTTGGGACATTTTCAATACATTTCTTTCTATTTAAAAATCTTTGTATGCACATCCACCATCAAGTGTATCTTAGCTAAGCTATAGACAAACATAGCTTTAAGATATGACATAGTGCAGCCCCAACATGGTTGGTCTCAAGATATAAAACAAATAAGATCATTGAATCTTGAGAACATCAAATTATTTTAAATTAATTGGTAGCAAGCAATTTTTATTTTTAAAAAATGGTCAAGTCCTATAAATATGCACAATAATAATATAACCAACCTTGAATTTGCTTTTATCAAAGGATATTACTCATATCACTAAACTTGCCTCTACTTTTGTTTCTTTTATTGTAACAGAATAAAAGTGTGTACATTATTTTTTGACCTATTGTGGGATCATATCCACACCCAATTTTTATGGCATTCAAAACACAAGAAAATTAAAATTAGAAATTAAACAAATATAAAAGTTCAAAGAGATGATTTTTCCTCACCCTTTTATGAGTAGGCTGGCCTAAAATAAGTGGTCTGATTGTAACTGTACCAGTTAATGCCTCTTCCAAAATAGTTGTTGATACTGTAGTCTTTATGGACACACCAAGCTTGCTTTAAACATTGAAGATTTCAACCATTAGTGATTAAAAGGTTGGAGGATCTGAGCAACCCAATGCCTTAAAGATTTCACAAGATATCACTTAAACTGGAGAGATACTGACCTAAAAAGAGCAGCAAACATGGTGTTCACTACCCCAAGACTAGACAAATCCAACTCCAATTCTTGGTTCTCATATTCAATTTCCTGTTTCAGCAAAGACCTAAGTCTTAGTTTATTATATATGCTTAATATCAATACATGACACAATTAGGTCAAGTTTGTATGCTTCCAACACAAGAAATTGACTCAGAAATCTACATAACCCGTTGCTTAAGGATATTACAAGGCAATGACTCAACTTCCAAAGAAACAATATTAAATTCAAATAGTATAATAAAGGAGGAAAAACTTTAGGCTAATATTTATCATATATAAAATTATAACTAAATAGTAAAATATCCCAAAAATTTTTGTAAACAAATTAAAAATCATACCTCAAAACCAGCTGCATCATACTGACAACGCTTCTCAGGATCTGAGAGAATACCATAAGAAAAGGTCATTTCCTTGAACCGTTCAGATGCTTCAGCATTGTTAGAGTTTTTTTCAGGATGATACCTGTAGAATATCATTCAACCTGTAAATATAACATCAATTTTTGAAAAAAAAAGATAACTGATTGACGTTTAAAGCTTCTCCTAAATTTCTAATTTTTCCCACTACTCATCTTTTTAGTTGAAACCTCACTAAGTATAATACATGGAAAAAGTAGAAACATTACCTGATATGGTCTAAAAGTAGTCCATACATAAAAAGGACAAAAATACAATAAATATTGTTAACAAGGAATTCAAAATTTAATAATAATTTATACATGGAAATTACCATAACTGTATCTATACCCAAATTTCTTGGACTAAACCAGATTGCATACATACAGGGATGCATAAATCTATATATTTACATGAACATTTATAAGCTTACATATAAAAATGAACATAGATACTTTAGCAACACATCAAAAACTTTTCTTGCCTCAAGGCACGTAAGCTAAAATAGGGTCTCGATCCTAGAGGATAAAATGTTTTTGTATTCATGATATTTCCCAAGTCCCAATTTAAACTTCTAAGAAGAGGTATGATGCACTCAAGAATGGGGGATGGAATTAATGATAGCCTTTCTCCACCAATTACATTGTTCCAATCTATGAGACAAAGAATCCTATTTATCAAGTGTACTTATAACAATCTGACCTTTCACAAGTAACTTCAAATTAGTCGCAGTCTCACCTATCAGTTCAACTACTTTCCATCCTATATATTATAAAGTTTCTCTAGTTTTAATACAGTTGTCCCCACTATAGTCCCCTATTTTCCCCTACTCTAGGATTAAAATCCATCCCAGAAATCCATTTTCCTATTCCCCCATCCCCCCTTTGTGGAACCCCGTGGTGAGATAGGTTTGGACCCAAAGCATATTCCTTTGTTCTCAATTTGGGCTGTGGAAATAAATTTATTAAGATGGTCAAATAATATCTAATTCTTAGCATCTCTGAATATGGTTTTGTTTTTCTATAAATTTATTTTCCATTTAATTGTGTCAGTTTCTAACAACACACTATGAGGGAGTTACAGGGTGACTTCTAAGATGATTTTATGTTGAAAAAGTGGAGTACTACTTTGGACTAGAACCTTTAATGACACTTTCTATTCCACTAATGATGTTAGCTTATGTGCATCACTAGGATTTGAGACCTCCTTTGTGTTGTAAATTGAGGCATATGGCCATTAGAAGACTGCCCTTTTCTGATATGTTTGTCAGGCTTATTGCTTAGCTATTGATTTGTGTTGAATCTATTTAGTCTTTTTGGCTAGTTGTTTTTCTAGACTTAAATAGCAATAGAGAGTAAACATTGGGTCAGTTTTAGAGAAATGCTCATTGGCTATTGCATATTGCTGCAGGTTATTTGCAAGCAGTTGTATGTTATTGTTGATTAATGTAGCCTAGCATGTTTCATCAATAAGAATCCAGTAGTTTTAGTGTGGTGAGTTCTTTATAGACTTTTTTTTTGTAGAACTGGTCAATGGTTGCATTCGTTAGAGAATTTACACAATATTATCAGTCTATGGAATTAAAATTCAAATGTAAAGGGAAAGACATGGTGCTTAAAGGAATTTTTGATTAATCAGTATGAGTGTCACTCCTAGGGGATGGAGAGGACTCTCCATAAGGGACATATTGCATAGGTAACCAACTACTCTCTAGTAAAAGGCATGCCTACTAGGTAAGCTTCATTTTTCATAATAAGATTCATATAATATTGGATAGCCATAATGTGCTATTTAGTAATTTGTCTCTAGGATTACTATTGGATAGGGTATTTCAATGCATCATAGAGTTGGAAATAGGTTCTAAGCTTGTCATGAACGTCCTTTACTACCATCCACAGATGTACAGAGAAGAAAAACAAAACATTACAAAGCAATTGCTGGAGATGGATCACATCAGGCCAAGTTCTAGCTCTTTTGAATCATATGTGGTGCTTCTAAAGAGAAAAGATGGTATGTGAGAAGTGCATAGACCACAGAACCTTGAGTAGGAAAATCATCAAGAATAGGTATTTGTCTCTCATGATGAATGGCTTATCAATGAGTTGCATGGAGCAATCTATTTTTTAAAGATTTATCTCAAGTTAGGATATTGTTAAATCCATGTGTGCAACGAGGATTTTCATAAGACAACATTCATATTCTATTTTGGGTACTAGAGTTTTGGTCATTCCATATGGCTGATAAATGCTCTAGCGACTTTCTTGTCATGTACCCATTGCCAATCAATAATCAAGTAAGATTTTTTTTTTTTTTTGATGATATATTGATTTACACATAACATAGAAATACCATCTAAAGCATTTAAATATAGCTCTTGGAATAGTAGAGCAAGAGGATATTTTTAAGGAAGTGGGCTAGTGCTAGGTTGGGGTTATAAATTTTCTCTACTTGTGCCTTGTTATTAGTGCTCAAATTTTTCAGGTGGATCAATAAAAAATCCAAACCATTTTGGATTGGCCTCTTACTAATTGAATTGACATGGTTAAGGGGATGCTTTGACCTTTATAGTTAAAGTAGGAGGTTTGTTAGGTTTTCACTCTCGACCAAAAACTCCCATAACTAATATGATTAGAAAGTGCAAATTCTCATGGGAGTGACATTTCCCAAGAGGTCTTCAAGAAGCTCATGGAAGTAATGAATTCATGCTCTATATTATGATTACCATCCAAATTTCTCACAACCATTTGTTGTATAGTGTGATGCATTAGAAGAGATAACTGATAGGATTCTAGAAAATTGAAAGAATTTAAAAAGGGGTTCTCCATATATGACAAAGAGATGCTCATTATCATGCATAATGAGAAAGAAGAAGAGACAAAAACTAGTGCTTCCCTAATAAAAAAGTGTTTATAGAGAAATAAGAAGAGAACATACCCAAGATCTGGTGTTGCTCTTGAGAATGGTGATGTTAACTTCAAAGGCTTTAGATAAAATAACTCCTCTTCTTAACTGATAACTCTTTGTGTGTGATATCTTCTTACCTACTGCCAATGAACATGACATTGTAAGAAGACTCTGAAAACTATTTTCAAAAATGAGTGAAAATTGTTTTCAAAAATGTGATTTAACATGAGAAATTTGTAAGTCATCAAATCATCCCATGGTTTTGCAAATAAGAAAATAATCATTGCTATCTACTAGGATAGAGAACATGCTATAATAACACTATTAAAAAGTAAAGCAATGAACTATGTATATAAAATATATTAATAATGCAATTGCACTAGTATCAGAAGTACTTCAAAAGACAAAATGAATAGGAATAACAATTGTTTAAAGTGATAAAAAAAACAAACAAATAATGTGGCATTTCCTAGAGAAACTACAACTTTCATTCTGGCACAACAAAAAATGATGGATAAATTGATAATAGACTAAACCCACAGCAAAAATATTGACTTGCAAAATAATAAAATAAAAACCCCTCTAAAGCAAGTTGTGTGAACAAAACTAAATAACCACATGCACTTGAGAGCACTGAAAGTGATCTAGATATTGACAACAGTAGAAATAAAAGAATATATATAAAAAGCTTAGCTCAAATAGGAAATAACATACAACATTGATATATGAACAACATAATCATTAAAAATTAACAAAGTAACTTACCATCTAAGTCTGGTACAAGGGTTATAGGTGGCCTTCGCTTTGCTTGTTTGAGTAACAATATGGGTCGATATGGAGAAACCACTTTCGAGAGATTAGACAAACTCTTGATGAATAAATATGGGTCAAAATCATCAAGTTCATCAAAGGTGTTTGAGTCATTTCCATCATTAACACCATATTCTAAAGACTTTGTCTATTGCATTACGAGGAACAAGCATGCCCCATCTGAGTTAAGGAAATCTTCAATAGATACAGTGTCATATGTATCATCACATGTTGCATTTTCATCCACAAGAGGCCATACAATGCAATTTTTAGTGACATAAAATGCTTGTGATTGAATAAATTCATCTTTAGGCAAGCTTGTTGTATTTGTGAAAGAATCTTGCACTGTTGCAGTTGCATCAGTATAACCCTGAACATAGATGTGTCTTTAAATACATCTAGAGATGAATAAAAAGCAGAGGAAGTCATATAGTTCTCTTCAGATGCAACATTATCATTGTCTTGTATGTTGTCTACTATATTGATTCACTTATCATCAACCTCACAATCATCAACTACAAAAAGAAAAGTGTTAACGAGTTCAATATTCAATGCCCTGCCCATTTCTTCTAAAATATTTAGATATTTAAATTGTTCCATGAAATCTAAGAATTTAAATAAAAAAAGTGAAAGAATTTGAAAGTATGAAATTTTGAAAAAGATGGATGTGAACCTTGGTACAAAAGATTGGAAAAATGGATTTCTTTGGAACACAATAAACAAAATTGATAGAAACAAGAGCTATTAGAAATCCCTGAAAAATGGATTAGAAAAAGGTAACCAATTTCGATGGTAAAGAAGAGAAGTAAAGCATGTCACACAACTATCATATAAGAAGAAACAAAAAGAAAGCATTTCATGGTCATGGCTATGCAATACAAGTTTTCTCTTGACCCTTCAAATTTTTATTTTAATGATTAATCATTATCATAGGTCTATGGTATATGTCCACAATGTCTACCTGTTTTTAGATTTGGTTCATAACTCAAGGATTACCCAAGTTTGACATCAGTTATCCACAATGCACACAATCATTTATCCAAGATAAGATGATGCCAAAAAACATTTAAAAAGATAAGGCTTTGTAAAATATAACACATTTGACATGTCACCATTTAAGGTTTGTATAGTATGATCCTCTCTTGTTGCATTATTGATCAAATGTTGTCCATGTTTTCAATAAAAGGAACCAAGAAAGACAATGACTAAAGAAGATCCACAAAGTGTGATAGGATGAAATCCTAACAAGACCAAACTTTGGTTAGAACCTATGTTTTGGGGATGTTACAAGTGGCAAAAATGTCAGGCAATTTTTGTAAGTTGTAACTGTTTAATTTTATATAATGAATATAAACATTGATAATGAAGTTGAAAATAATTATACTTAGTTGATTAGATAGCCAGCTTTTGATTTAGCCAAAATGTTATGTACAAGAGTAAACTTGGTGTAATATAGGTTAAAAAAAGATGTAGATGATTGGTTTACTTTTGAATGATAATCTTATAAGCTTAAGTATCTCAAGCTAACTTCAATGTTAATCTTAAACTATGAGCCAATTTTGAGGCGGGTCTCACATACCCTTGAGCAATAAAAAGCTTGCAAAATACTTCCCATGTCTTGCACTAGAAGAAAGTACTAAGGAAATATGTTATCTTGGTTCCTAAAACAACATTTTTAGTGGTAGAGAAACAAAATTCTATACTTGTAGAAGGATCACTTCAAAATGCATGGAAAGGACTAGAAATATAGCAACCCCTAGCACTAAACTAGTCAAAGCAGTTCAGGTGTAGCTTATTAGCTCATTAATTAATTTTAGTTTTGAGAGGTAAATGGAGATTTTTTGGGTTCTTAACTTTTAAATTGATATTTATTTGTATTTTACGTAAAAAGAGTCATGTACAATGTCTATTATACTATTCTCTTAGTTCAATTTTTTTTAAAATTATGTGAAAATTAAATCTTTCACATGGATAAAGGTATACGTGATAAGTTAAATTAAGCCATTAGGCCTTAGAAATATATTAATGATTTTGGATGTATGTGGTTGTGCACAGGCATATGACAACTATGCCTCAACTCAGGCATCATCTAAACTTATCTAGTAGGTAGTTGTGGCTTGAACTTGTGTATACACCTGCATCAAAATATATCTTGCCTCTTTATGAACTTTCACATAAGTTATCTAGTAGTACTAGAGTTTTCATTTTTAACCAATTTTTGGGAAAGGAACTTCAGGGAGATTACTTCCACTAGCTACAGTTTCATGTTTTTCTAGTAATTACAGATTTCTATTTTGCAGAAGTCACATATTTTGCATGCAAACATTCGACACATTAGCTGAGTTCAGATGTTTTTAGATTCCTCCACTTGTTTCAGATTCTGTTCAATTTCATCTTTCGTGAGGCTTGCAAAATATTACCACAATCTTTGAAGTAAGGCTCATAACATCCATATATGCATATCCACAAAATGGAACAATGAACCTTCTAAAATAGAAGCAAGAGTATTTGTATCCCTATTATGATATTATCCATTCTTTTCACATGTATCATGTAGTTATATTACCATTGTATTGAGTTATATTTAACAAACAATGTGCCTTAAAACATTTGCCATTGGCATGCCATCTAATTATTTTTAGTTTTTATTATTTAAATATTGATCAAAACAAAAATTAATAATAGCATTATGATACACATATTCCATAGGTATTTATCTAAGTGCTAACTAAAAAAATGCTTTAAGTTAATAATAACCGACCTTATTATAATAAAAAAGGTTATCAAAGGGGAAGGTTTCCAACATACCACCACTAGCACAATTAGCTAAGGCTTCATCGTCAGGCATATGATGAACATGTGAAAATTGGGTCTCAACTGCAGATTGATGTGTTGTATTCATGCATAACCATACAAAGAGATAATAGTTTTCTTATTTACAAATAGGAAATGGATCCAAAATGACAACTCCTACATTTATTTCTATTGGCAGATTTAGAAGAAAAACAAATTACGTTTAGCAATATTCACAACTTTTTTCCAAAAAGCAATGTTCACTTTGAATGCAGATACATATGAAAAGACAATCCTAACCTAAGGTGACCTTCAATGTTTTGTCTTCTCAATGGCTACCACTAAGCCACAACATCTAACTATTAATTAGCAAAAAGCACAGGCAGAATTCCAATACAACAATAATCTATTCTAGTCTATAATAATGTTTTATTTAGCTATTAGAAAAGTCAAATTCCTAATTTTATTTTTTTTAACTCTCAAACTCAAAAAGCATTTAGGAGAAGCTTTCCCATAAATAGAACTGTCATTACAACAATTTGAAACTTAGCAACATTCTCTGAGAATGAGAATGTATTATAACCTCTCCTTAAATATTAAAGCTATAGGTCTAAGACAATTATTTCAGAATCCCAACTATATCAACTAAATCTAAAACATATTACTTCTGAAGTCTTTGTTTAGAAACCCTACATAATCAAATGACTCTCAAGATATTGACAGTTTATGGCACATTAATCAAGAAGAAAATGGTTCTACAAGGAATGCAATCAAGCATTATATAGCCTATTGATCATTGCAAGAGTCATTTGCCATAGAAAATGTGAGTCTTATATCTTGAGTTTGACAGTCATCATCAGCTAACTCTCTTTTATAGTTGGTATCCTTGACTCATTTTCCTCCAACATATTCTAACTGGTCATTGCATGACTTAGTGAAATGCAAACTGAAACATAATTAGGATACAAGTCTAGGCTTTTGACAATTTCAGCTATTATTACTTAATGGAAATGAGATGGAAGGATAAGTCCTTGATGCTTTGTAGGCCATTTAATGATGGATCCATAATCTCACAACACACTAGACCAATCAATCTTAAAGCATTGCATGATTTGTGTTTTAGTAGTTGTAGGCATATCAATGCATGAATCAATGGAAGTGGCTATATTAAAAGGCATTTCAAATAGCTAGTTATTCCCTCTTTATAATTGGATGTGAAAAGCAAAAAATGATGATTATAGAGGTGCACTCCACAATGAGTAGGGTTTGTGTCATGGTAAGTTCATAGTCTTTGCAATCAAATTTATTGTAGTCCACCTTAGGAATGTCCCCCTTGGTCAACCAATGCTAGAAGAGGAGGTCCTACCCTCCTCAATAATTGATCCTAAAGGGCACTACTTGGTCACAATGTGGCAAGTTTGGCCCTAAGTTTGACATCCTAAGCACTCAAGAAGAGACCTACCTTAAGAGATTTGGTACAAATGCCCTCAACCCTCCTTAGGTTAATGCCAAAAAAACCCCACTCTATTTCAATAAGCTTCTTTATGATCAACATTATATGATTCTCAGGTTTAGAAATAGTTGTAGGCTAGTGCTTATAGTCAAAATGATGAAGACAAATTTCAGTGTGTCTCTGTTAGATTACTCTAACAGAATAAAGTAATCTATGTAATAAAGTCAAAAAGATAGAATGTAGAACAAGTATTATTTAGACAACAACACACAAGAAGGTAGGTATGAGAAATTAATTTAATATTTCTCACTTATTATGGAGATGCTAAAAAGACTAAAGAAGTGTAAAAGTAAATGAAATCATAGTAGCATGCCATTTAAATAGCAATGGTAAAATTACAAAATGTAAATGGAATTCAATTACTCTAGAATTGAAATAGCTACAACTGGGGAGAAAAAAGATAATACTATATACAACCGAAAAAATAAGGGCATTCAGATAAATTCCATGGGCAAATTTCGCTCTGAAGGGCCTCAAAGATGTAGAATAAGAAAATGTAGAAACTATTGTAAACTTATTTTTTTCTGGAAAGTTTAGAATTATGTATAGAATTGTTATTTGGATGATTGTGTCACTTCTTTGATCATTCGTTTATCCTTGAGAAGCAGTAGGTCCCATTGCTCCTAATTGTAACAAATGAGGTAAGTTTTCTTGATTTTGGTACATGGTGAACCATTTTCTCTTTTCCCAAAATTGTCCAACTCTAATGATTGGATGGAGTGGAATCTGTCAATTATTCATTTCATTGACCACTATATCAATGATTTGATTAGTAGTCATTTTCATGGCGTTGGTCATGGTTTGGTCTTCTGCTCTATAGTGGCTTAGCAACATCTGACATGTGCATCAGTGGTGGGATTTATGGATAAGGTAATTCTACTTTGAGCATTAGAGGCAACTTGTGGTAGGGTGCCTGCATTATCACTTGTCTTCTTATTGATGGCCGAGGTCACTATTTTCCATTTGGACCATTCACATGCTCTTTTTGAAGATGTAACCATAAATTGTGTCCACTTGAAACTAATGAGTGCTATAAAGCTAATCAAACTATTGCTTGTATTTCCCACTATTATATGCTATAAAATTTTGTGAACTAGCTATCTTTGTCAAATGCATACAATTTTTTTTTCTTATCTTGTTCCCTTTTAATGCAGGGTTAGGCCTCTTCCAACATGACATGTAGTGCTACATCAATGGATGTAATTGTTCGAGTAAGCTTTTTGAAATGGATTATATCTTATGAAAATATGAAATTCTTTTGAATGTAGCTGCATGTTAGTGTGAATAAGGTTATTTTCTATCTAGCTCTTTCTTAGCTCTTTTCATGCTAGGTTAAGGTTACTTAGGGTATCTTCATCAAATGCAAACAACAAAGTTTGTTTTCTTATCTAGTTCCCTTTTAATGTGGGTTGGGTCTCTTCCAACATGACACATAGTAATACATCAATGGATACAATTGTTCAAGTAAGTTTTTTTTAAATTATTCATATCTGTCAAATCATTTCTTCAATCTTCCGTTGTGCATCAATATCAAAAGGATCGGCATTAAGAAGTGCTTGCGACATACAAAGCCCTTATAGAATTAGAAAATAAAAAAGAGGCAATACCTTAAACAAGAAAAACTCGGTATGTCTCAAGCTGAAGGTTAGAATTAATATAAATATCGAAGCATTATCCCCCTCCAACAACTAGCACTTCATTCTCCCATCCTAAACTAAATGAATAAAAGGAAATAAATAACTAGTGTAATAAGATTAAAGTTTAGATACGAGTTTGAAACATGTGTAATCCCTAGAAAAAATTAGTCATGACCATACTTGTTGGATTTGAATATAGAATAGATGTGGCATGCTAAGTTTGAACCCAAACTTGGAGTCAACACCTTGATTTGGCAGACACTTGGCAGATTGAAGAAACCATGAAATATAGAAGATTTTTAGTGAACTAAATGCTTTTTCTGTGCACACTTCTCCTAATCAGCTTTAAGAGAGATATATATTTACATAACAATATATTATGTAAGACATTGTTGTACACCATAGCCTAGGGGCATCATAATCAACCCTAGATCCCAAAAGATCATACATCCAAGCTTTGATCTTTCCATCAATGGTTGTAGAGAAAATGAACTGTATGCAAATAAAAGAATTACAACCATCCTACCTTCCACATTATCAAGTACTGAAAGAAATGGTGAATGACTTGACATTGGGTGGAAATCAAACACCAAAACAAGTAGTGGTGCAAATATTCTTAAATATTCAATTGCCATGTCAATACATTAGATTTTGAGAAATCAAGTACCTAGATAGTTTCTTTGTGGTGAGGACAAACTAAATGTACAAGTGCTTCATGCCCTTCAAATGTATATTGTTTTCGACCAGCTATTGCATCCCATACTTGCAACATAGAGAGGAAGCTTACCTCTAATCTCACATAAACTAGATGAATATAAGTAATTGAGATTTGATAAAAATATATATGGAAAATATGCTTGGAAAAGGCAACACCTACAAGACCAATGCAAGTGTGTTAATAAATCAATGGAAAGAATCCTAACCCAAGCAAACATAATAATATTTACAAAGGGTATTTAGAAAATATGCACTAAGGTCAATTTTTCTACACACTTCCCTTGAGAATACAAATAATAGATTCACTTACCAAGTACTTGCCCATCTAGGCTCCAGATACAATGGTTCATTGATACAATTGGATCTTTTAATAGGGCTACCTAAGACAACATAACAGAAAGAACATATATAATTATTACCTAAATAAACACAACACTATCCTCTTGAGTATATACTAAATATATTTTCATGTTCCTTATTAAAATATTAAAATCAAAATTCAAGCTTATTAAACTATGCCTACTTGCATTGGCATTGAGTAGGCAAAAATGTCCCAAACTTTAAAGGTCCTTTGAGCTAACTTTTCCCTAGATGCTACCTCCCAAATTGCAATGTCACCAACATTTTTTCCAACTGAGAGATCAAATCAAAAATCAAAATCTCCAAAAAAAACCAAAAAATATTCTTTATTTACAAAACCAAAGCCACATCTTCATAATTGAAGGAAGAATTGTACTTCATGTGGAATTACCTCATAAGATTGTTTGCTGCAGATGATAAATCTGATGAAAATGCTATCAAACCTATGGAAGCTGCCTCCAAACTTGATGATGTGATATTTTTAGGTGGAGAGTGAGGAAGAGATGCAATGAATACTGCTACAATTTTTACTGGATCATCTTCCTCCTTATTTTCCTCTTCAACTTCTTCCTCTTTTTCTTCCTTGTCTTTCTCCATTAACGTATGCAGCTCTCCCAGTGAGACTATGATGGATGGAGAGGCAGTTGTATCATCATTGTCACTGCTATCATCATCCTAGATTTCTACTAGATCTTCACTGGGCTTATGTAGATGATAGATATTTTTCCACATGTTTGTTCTGTCATTTACAACATGCTCAATGTCTTTGATTAAAATCAAACAAGTGTGGAATTTGATCATCATTTTTCCTTCATGATTTTTCATTGTAGCCTTTATTTCTACTCTAGTGAGATTTGGTTGAAGGTTTTTCAGAGATTGCTCATAGATATCTTTCACCATTTTGGTGGCTATTTCCCATCTTGGTTGCAATCTCTCTAGTAGTTCCTTGGAGATTTGAGAGGCAAGCTGGCTCGAGGAGTATTTCCATTTTCCCATCTTAGAGAGTACCAATTCCTCTATCTGCATTTTCTCAGCATCTGTTCTTGTTTCAAATTTCAAAGCTTTGAAATTTGTGATGCCTTCCCCTTCTTCCAATTTTTTGAGCCTTTCCTCAAATGTTACAGGTTCCTGTTTGCCTTTCCTGGTCCTCCTTGAGAATACTGCAGTAGGTATCTTCTTAGGTTTGGTAATGGTTACCTTACCTTTCTTCTTTAAAGGTTCTTCTCCTATAGATTCTTCTTCTTCTTCTCCTTCTCCTCCTTCTTCTTCATCATCTTCTTCATCCTCTCCTTTACCTTCAGTTAGCATAAGAGGACCAGTAGCAGTTTTCATTTTGGCTATCTTCCTCTTGCCTTTGTTTATTGCCTGAGGTGGCTTGATTTCAAGCTCTATTCTGGCCTTTGCTTCATCATAGGTTCCAAAAGAAGGAATGTTAGGGATAGCTAGTTCATTGACCAGTACCTCAATGATATCTCTTGCATCATCAATATTTAATTCATAAGGCAATGGTTTTACCCATGCCACTCGGGGTATGACTACCTGTATGTACACATGATCACAGTCAACCATGAAATAGATATCATCTTTGTAATCCTCAACAAGCTTAGGAGGAATTTTAAACCTGTTATTCATCCTTTCCTTGAAATCTTCAAAATAGTTATCCATGACTTTGTCAAAATTTTCACCCATGTTTGTTATGAAATCATTAATCTAATATAAAATTGGAGTGTCTTTCCTCCATACTACAGATCCTTTTGATGGAAAAAAATTTTGTACATAAAAGAATAAACAAATTAACAAAGAACCAAATTTATAGGGGTTATTCTTGGAAGTCCTTATGCTTTCTATATTTTTATTCAACTGTCTTAACAGAAATTCTGACAAATCAAATTCAATATTTTCCTTTACAATCTTAAATGCTAAATCCATAGGTTCACACGATACACTATTCAATTTGCTGGAACTGAATAATTTATATGCAATCACATAAATGCCAAATCTAAGTTCCACATTAGATATATTGTTAAGCTTTAGTCCTCTACCGTCCCACTCTTCTATGGTTTTCTTCTGTAACTCATCCCGACCTAGGATTTTAGTGGCTTTAGCTTGGCTTAGCATAGGCAAACCCATGATTTTATGAATCATATTTTTGGTTAGCAATATGGGTTGTTCCAACCACAACTGACCATTATGAACATAGCTCAGAACATATCTAACCCATTTAACCTAGAAACTTCTTGGTAGGTTCGAAATATGGGTCAAACCTTTTCCTTCTAAGTGTTTGTGCTCAGGTTTTAGGGCTCCATCAAAACATAATTGACCTAGGGCATTATCCATATCTAATGTACCAATTTCTTGAACAACACATTTGAAATGAGCATAAATATCATTAACAAGAAGTACCTTAGGAGGGATTTTTGATTGAGCTTTGTGAATGTCAAGTGATTCTGCAACTATGAGCACTACCTTGAATTTTGGGGCTTTCCATTTGACTCCTTTTATGAGCATTTCAGAACCCTTCTTCACCTTGTTGTTGCTATTGCTTGCGGATGCCATTGATGCTCGGTGGATGAAAATATTTTCAAATAATTACTTCACAAGAATTTTGCTTCAAATCGCTTGGCATGCAACTGGAAATCCTTTTGGCTCTGAGAATTTTAAGTCACGGTGGAAAATGAAATCAAATTCTGCCCTTTTAATGAAATACTATCATAAAGGCTCAGTACAAAGGTAGATGAGATGACATAGTGCGTGCCAGTCTTTCATTGAAATACTTGATAGAATCTTGCAACTCGGTGGACTAATAAAATCTTTGATACTCCCAACCTAGCTCGGTAAGGTCTTTAGTCAACCTTGCTCGGTACATGCAAGTCGATGATTGATACCATTTCTATGATCCATGTATCTAAAATACTGTATTGATCATTTGCACCCATTTTTATAATCTAGAACTATTTAAGATGTGGCTAGAAGATGCAGTTCCTAAGTATTCTTAAGTCTCAATTGGAAATGATTGAGTCACCCACTTCTTGAGTGACATGATCATTATTTGAATTGTCTTGATCGGTAGATTTAGGAATCAACTGTTGTCTCATTTGCTTCTGAATGTTATCAACTTTTGCTTTCTTTTCATCTTTAATTCTTCTAGTATTCATGCAATTCTTAGCTATATGACCAAGTTCAGTACATGTGTAACATCTTATGGTTGTATCCTTCTTTCTTAGGTGATGTCTTGCATAGTTTATCCCGATGTGTCCATATTCTCCAAAATAGTGACATCTGCACCAGGTATTGTAGTCCCAAGAAAATATTGCTTTGATAATTTTTTCTACAAGATTAAATGCCTTTGATTTGCATTGAGATGCCTTGTCACCTAGTTTCCTGCATTTGTGACATTTGCCTTCAAATTTTGGTTTTTCTTTGCATTCATTAGCTTTTTGACCATGCTGATTGTAGTTGAAGCATTTGCCATTGAATTTTGCCTTTCCATTACTCCAACATTAGTTTGATGTATGACCTATCTTACCATAGTGATTAAAAGTAGGCCTTTGATTTCTTTTTGCACCTTGTTTGGAAGTTTCACCTTCTTCCTTGTAACCAAGTCCAACTTTTCCTTTTTGTCTATGAAGATTTTGCTCACTTAGCTGATTTAATTGAGTCATGTCTTCTTGTGATTTCATCATTCTCTCATTGATTTTATTTTCAGTGTTTAGGTCATTTTCCAAAATTTCATTGATTTGTCTTTCAAATCTCAAGTCACTTTTTAATCTTTCATTAATTTGTCTTTCAGTGATTAGAACATTCCTCAGGTCTTCATTTTTAGATCTCAAATTCATAATTGCTTCATTTGCATTGGAAAGTTGATTTATAAGATCTTGATGCTAAAGGGATTGACTATTTCTTACCTCTTAGTCTTCATTTGCCTTTTTTCTTTGTTCTAAGACTTCACATAGCCTAATTGATTGGATTTCTTGTTCTCTTTTGAGTTTTCTTACTTCTTCCTGCAGGGAACCATTCTTTGCCAAGAGTTCCTTGATTGCTTCATTAGCTTCATTTGAACTACTTGAAGGTAAAAGGTCTTCAGTCCTTTCTTCGATATACTGATGATCATTCATTTGTCTTGCAAGTTCCTTCCTTCTTTTTAGGGATTGAGAAAGATGCTCCTTAGCTTCTTTGAGTTGAGCCATGATCATTTCCAGATCTAACTTTTCATTTTCAATAGTTTTGTCAAGTTTGAATATCTCCATTGCTCTTGATCTTTGCTCAAGCTGTCAAAGTTTGTCCTAAGAACCAAATGCTCTAATACCAATTGTTGGAAATATTCAGGATGAAATGTGTTACTAAGAGGGGAGGGGTGAATCAGTAACATATAAAATTTTATGCATTTTAACCATTCATCATTCATTCATCTAATCTACTACATAAATGAAAGATCAATCATTCATAACATATGAACACAATGATTTGGTGACCCAAAAACCTTCCAATTAGAAAGTAAAACTGGGGTGTGGATGATGCCCACAAAACTTTGTTACTCCAATATGAAGTTGGCTGGTTAAGGCTTACAATGATCACTTCTGGTGATCTTCCCTGTTAGGAGCAAGTAGGACTACTAGATCCACCTTGTTAGAGGATTTACAAATGTACAGTGAAGTATGCACTCTGTTAGGAGATTTACAAAAGACTGTTAAGTCTACCTTGTTAAAAGATTTAAAAATTGATTCACCTGTTAGGATGAAACAATGGATCTACTTACAACTTGTTTGTTGATAAGATCCTTTTGCATTTATCACCTAATGTGATAGATATAACTTTTCTGTTCCTTATGCTGACCTTGTTGTATTCCTTTTGCTCTACTACTGATAGCAATACCTTCTTCACATGTGAACAATACTTTCTTATTTCATGCCAATATGTTCATATTCCTATTCATATATCAAAAATGATATCATACATTACATATATACCATTCCAATATTTTACAGTTACAAGGTCAACCAAAACACAAGTGAACAAAACATTACTGAGTCGGCCCATTAGTAAACTTGGGTTCACTGAACTGACTCGGTAACCTTCTGATACTCAGCATCAACTATGCTACTCGGCATCATCATGCACTCAGTAGAAGTAGAGACTCAATTCATACTAGTCACAGAACATCGCTTGGAACTCAGTAGCCATTGGTGACTTGGTAGATGTAGTGTTACTCGGTAGAAACTATCTTCTTCGTTTACCTTGCTTAGCTCGGTAAACACTAAATCCTTTGTTTACCTTTTTCACTCGATAAACTCTGCTGATCTTCAATTACCTTTTTCACTCGGTAAACACTATTGATCTTTGATTACCTTTTTCACTCGGTAAACACTGCTAAACTTCCTTTACCTTTTTCACTCGGTATCTTCTGGAATTCTTGGTGAGAACTGTTTACCTACTAAACTCGTAAGGTAACCACTGAATGCTCAGTATATACTTGAGACTAAGTGATGAGCAAGATAAGCATTTAGGATAGAATAAGTGTTTGTACTAATGAAAAATATATCATAATTCCATCAACCTCATCAGATTGTCCAGTTCGAAGAGGCTTCATAAGATGCTCAGAATCAATAAACTGATAATCAACTATATGACCATTTGAAAGTGGAGTTCTAGGCTGTTTAAGGATAGCAACTGATGCAATTATACAAATTAGAAAATGGAATTTTCTATGTATTGGAATATCCAATTAAAAAAATTAGATAATATTACACTTCTTACAAGATCTAAAAAAGACAATGTTATCCAATACAGCTCATAAGAAATACAAATTCTTTCACATGCCACTGAGCTTGTGAAATGTGTCTCCTTATTAAAAAGTATATATATTTTATGCTTCTAGCAGCCATGTCTCGAGATATGGTCAAGTAAATTCACCTATATTTTGAGGTGGTGTAAGAGATGTAGACCCAGGAGCTACTACACAATGTGGAGCAGAAGGATTTTGACTCGCCATCCATCCCATAGAACTAGCAGAAGGAGCACCCATGGGTTGAAATGGCTAAAATCATATTGCAAAGGAGCTTGTCTTGTTAATAGTAACACCAAAATGAAAAAATCACTAAATAAAAATTTATAAAAGAATTGATAAAATACAAGACTTAAATGAGTGATGTACTGGCTGATTCACATTGTGGGGAGAAAGAGGAAAGGTTGCTCCTTTTCGGAGTGCCCCAACAAGGGGGTTATTTGAAGGAGTTGGTGCTTGAGTTCCATTAGTAGGTGCACATGTATGATATACAAATAATGTCTTTCTATTGGGATTGGGTCAAGGGTTCTTACAAAGTTGATGCTACCAATTAAGACTGAACATAGAAAATACATTACCAAACTTCAGAATATAATAACCTTAACTAAACCTCTGTTTTAGATTAACACTTTAAGATTATATGCCATTCAACAAGTACTACTCAACCTTCTCACACCACTTTCATTAACTTAAACATTTAAAATTCCTAAACCAAGTTAGCTTGCTACAACATACCTTTGATTTATGAGAGTTCTAAGATGAGATGCTTTGAGGCCATGAAATTGGAGCTTGTCACGAAAGTGAGGATTGGCCTCTATCAATTTCTTAAGTTCCATCAGCATAACATTTCTTGTAGACTTGGACTCCCCATATTTAGATAGCTTCTCATTTTCCTTGCATGAATCACAATCTCAGTCTTTAAATGTTGTGCTCAACATAACACAAATCCTATACAAGCTCCCAGAAAAATAAATAGAAAATTAAACTTTGCTTGTCAATCATTCCAATATGACTGCCTTTGTCAAAAAAGGGCTTCAACAAAATGAAGTTGTATATCCCTACATGATAATTTTAGTTCCCAATAATACATAATAATCTATCATAATTTGTATTTATGGGGAAACAATCAATTTCTGAAACTCATTATAGTAACGAACAATTTTAAAGTATAGGTGAGAAAATGAAGAATTAAATATTGAAAAAATGACATGGGACCTAAAGTTCTCAAGAGTAAGAAGTTGTATAATCTCCTTGAATAGTTGTTCATTGAAAGAAGAAAATACTTTGAGATCCTTCACTAGTATGTCCACAGCCTTAGTCTAATCTTGTCTAAACACACACAATCTTGAATTAGTTTTCCATAACCAATCATAACTGCCATCTTTCAAAAATTCTTGGATATCTAAATCCCAACTAAACAAAAGTTAAGCAATCCTTAATATGGTTCCCACAAAGACATCTGGAAAAATATACAACATTTCCAAACAATATTTTTATGCACCTAAATTATTTACTATTTACAAGGAGCATTGATTTCTACAAGACTAATATTTAGGTCATCGTTCTAATACTATTAATTTTAATAAACAAATGAAAACTATAAGTATCTATAAAGGAACTTTAAAAACTTACTTGTCAAGTGCCTCTAGATATTTATATTTTCTGATCTCAAAGAAAATTTTCATGGAGTATCGATTATCATCCACCTTGGTGAACCCAAAAAGGTAACTTTCTACCTCATCCCAATCCCCTACTTGCACTTGATCCTAAAAGTACTTCATGTTGAAAAAATACCCAGATTCTTTCTCTAATCTACAAATATCCACAAACCAAAACATCAGAAGCCAACAAAACTAGATTCAAAAAATAAAAACACAAGAACATCCATTAAAAGAAAGATGGGTATCTTCTGTTTTCTATAAGCTTACTTGTGTGTAGTTTTCTTGAACTTCTCCTCATCTAGAAATTGTAAGATTAGGAACACCAGTTCCCTACTCAAAGAAGTCAGGTATGTCACCCCTGCCTCTAGTACAACAAATCCAATAGACCATACAGAACTGTGAAAATTACTAGAGAGTCCAAACTTCCCAAAACACATGCTAGAAAATAATGCAAAAACTAACCAGAGCTAAACTTGCCTCAACACGCTGCAAAAAACCATGTGAAAACATACAAAACCCAAATGAACCCACACATGCGAAAAAAAATACAAGAAAAAAATGTTTCTTTTTTTACCATGTAAGCCCCATGTTGGTCGCAATTTCGACCAACACAGAGCTTACATGTAAAAAAAAGAAATTTTTGCCTTAACATTCCAACCAACCTAAAATTATTTAGTTGATGGTCAAAAATTTTGGGAGAAAAATGAGGTTAGATGTAGTAGTTTTCAACAAAGGATCTAGTATAATAAAATCATAATCTTTCTATTACTGATAGCTTGATTAACTTGGTTGTAAATTTGGAGATGAAGATTCAAATTTTGGAACCAGTTAAAACCACATGGGATCATGCTCTTGCCATGATTGTACAAATTCATAAGCCATTTATTGATAAGTATGGTTTGATTCCATCCTTCCAACCCTAGTAGTAGACATGAGTGAAAAATCAAGCGGGATAGAACAAGATTTGACAGAAAATAGAAAAATGATATCATTCAAAGAACTAACGAGCAGCTGAGGAAAAATCAAAGGTATGACAAAGCTACGTCAAACTAATTGTGTCATGTAATAAATGTAATGTATACATGAGTATGTTGTAAAAAAAAATTGTAGTCCTATATGGATTGAGTCATAGACATAAGGGGTGTTCTATCATTTTTGTATTGTATTATAGTAATGTAATGATGACAAAGTATTTTTACCACTAATGTCAAAGGGAGAGATTGTTGATCTCTTTATTTTTGTTGTCTATTAGTGTCAAAAACTTACTCATATAGAAGGTAGAGTTGGTCAATCATCATTGCATCTTAGTCATTCTATATAGTTCAAGTTATGTATTTGTTAGACTTGTAAATAATCTTGTAAATGTCGAGCTCTATAAGAGTCAAGCATGTCTATGGTCACCGAGTATTCCTATGGAAGCTGAGTTCAATGAGTGTTGAGTAATGCAAAGTCAATATGTATTGAGTCATATATAAAGAGCCAAGCTAGTTGAGGCTGAGTATCAACAGGCATAATAGTTATGAGTGAGCATCAGATACTATATGTGCCAAGTAACACTATTTGAATGTAAATGATATTTAATGATTGTAGAGTGTGTTATGCATTTTGGCATGCATCATTGATCCTTATGAAGGGAAGCTAGCTAATTAGATTAAGAAGAAAAAGGTGAAGCATCAAGATCATTGATTATATTATAGAAGACTCTAAAGATGTCTATTTTAGGGAAGATCCAAACCATACTTTGTAATAATAATATGAAGTTGTGTGAATGCATGTGCGAAGGAATTGTATTTTGGAGGCTATAAGTAAAGTTTTTTAGTGATAGAGTACAATGACTGATTTAAGTAGTGGAGAGTAGGGAAAAGATATACCAGATAAGATATCAAGTCAAAGAGTGGAAAGAGAAGATACATAATCAATATTGTGAGTACAAACCAAAAGATTAGGTATTGATACATTTTAGCAAGTGAATCAAGGTAAATATCTTAATAGAGTGGTCCTAATAGGAAAAAGTAAATCTCCTAATGGATTACTTACTTTATTTTAAGTTATAAATCTTTTAATCAAGGTATACCTAATGATCTTGTAAAAATCTTAAAAGGGAAAACCCCTTATAGGGTAGATCATCATAAGTGATCAGATTTGTAGCTCTAATAGGCAAGCTTTGTTACTACAGTAGTGAAGATTTGTGGTTGTCATCTCCACCCAAGTTTTACCTTCACCTTGGAGGGTTTTTGGGTAACCAAAATCTTTTGTGTCATGTGGTTATTGTTAAGCTTATGAAAGTGATGAATAGCTAGATCTATTTCAGCATTTCAAGTTTAAGGTTATTTTATTCATGATCTAGATATGAGATGGATTAAGAGGTGAATAAAATTAAGTTTTTATTTTCTTTGAATATTAAAAGATTAAGTGATCCTAATTCATTTCCCCCTCTCAATATATCACTTTTCCAATAAACTTCCAAAAATGATGACAGAGGTAACTCTGCAAGTAACTATTGGTATCGATACCATGCAAGTGGATATTACAAGAATTATTTTAGATATAGTAGAAGATTTATTCAAGGAATATGGGCCATCTATTGTTGAAAATTTGGTGAACTATACTAGTTCTAAGGATGAGGAAGAGAAAAAGAGAGAGAAAGAAGTGGAATAATTAACAAAAGAAGCAGAGAAAAAAAAAAGATTAGAAGAAAATAAAATAAAAGAACAAGAGAAGAATAAGACAAAAAAGGAGAAGAGATGCAAAAGAAAGAGAAAGAGATAGAAAAGAAGAAGTTAGGAGAAAATAAGAAAAGAGAAGAAGAGGTAAAGAAGAAGGAGGAAGAAAGGAAGAAGAGAGAAGAAGAGGTAAAAGAGAAGCAGGAAGAAAGAAAGAAGAAATAATAAGAGGATAAGAAGATAGATGAAGAAAAAAAAAAAGGATGAAGAAGAAAAGAAAAAGGAGGAATAAAACAAGAAAAAGGAGGAAGTAGGAAAAAAGGGAAAGTGTATCTAGTTCTTCTAGGTCACTCCTTGCACTAGCAATCATGATAGGATTAGATGATGATGATGATCAGATAGAGTAGATCTCATCACTCGGTATGACTATAAAAAAGAACAAAAAAATGAAGAGTCTTCAGAGTTCACTGATGGAAGTAACAGACAAAATTTAGAGCACCATATTAGCAAGGATGACACAATCAATTAAATATATAGAGGAAAAGTTGTAAATCAATATTTTGACATAAAGTTCACTAACTTATATGATATAGCCATTGTTGGAATACTTTAGAATAATTGGGGGGGGGGGGGGGGGGGGGAGGGAGGGTGAATAAGTTATCCAAATTCTAGATGTATAAATAAAACTTTTCATAGCTTAGTGAACCCATAGAACATTTATACTCATGCATGCATCCATATGATTATGCAATCACTTAAACTTTGTAGGTTATTTTCAAATCAATTTGCAGAAATGTAAAGCATGAAACATAACATATTCATTAACACATTTGACACAATGATTTATGTGGAAACCCAATTTGGGAAAACCACCAGTACCATGCTGCTCTTTTCACTCTTTTGAAGTGATGCCATATGAAAGGACAACCCTATTAAAGGTTACAATACACACTGTTAAATGTGACCCTATTAAAGGATTTCAATCACCCTATTAGGAGTGAGCCTTGTTAAAGGACTTTAAACCATTCACTTGGAATTTCACCTAGTTAAGGGATTTACAAATTACTGTTAGGTTAACCTTAATCCAAATGATTTACCCTAGACTAATACAATTATTAGAGAGTAATAGTAAGGCTTTGATTTGATACAACTTACAACTTCATTTGCAGATTACATATCATTATTTAGTCCTCAATTCTACTTGGCCTTCATACTTTGTAGTTGTGATAGCTTATTCACCCTTCAAGCATTCCTCTCCTTAAGCCTTCTTGCTTAACATGCCATTGCAGACTCTTCTCTTAGGTCACTTGATGAAGCAAAATCCTTGACTCCTTGTCTCCATTAGGTTCTCGCACATGAAAACCTTGCTTCATGAAAAGCCATTCCTATAAAGAGGAAATTAAAATATTTTTCTACTCACTCTCCATTGTCCAATACAAGGTTTGGGTGAATTAGTTAGGATACAATGTATCTACCCCATATCTCATATCTCTTCTAGAAACTTCTACTAAAATCCACTTTGAATTCTTCTAAAAATGGTTTACCTTGAATTTTGTGCCACCATCTCATCAACCTTATCTTCCACTTGGTTCACATAATCCAAGAAAACAAACTTCTTGGCTCAGATTCATCAAATCCATAATCTTTTAAATAATGCAGTAGCTTGGCATTATTAGGCTTCTGATGCTTGACACATACTACGTTTCTCAACATCCACCATGAAATTACTCAAGATGAACTAAAGTTCATTGGTGCTTAGCATCAATTAAACTTTACTCATCATCCACTATTTTTCTTGGCATACACTAGAATAAGCATTTACTCAGCTCTAGTTGATTTTCTGCTTGACTTGCCCTATCTTTGCTCGGCATCTACTATTCACTCAGTCAAGCTTGGCAAACAAAATTTGTGTAAAATTTTCTTCCAAACTTTCTTATTGTAACCAACCTTTGTAACCTCAAGTATATTACCAATACATCATCTCATCACTATCTTAACTAATTCATATGCTTCACTACATAATCATAACTCAACCTTTCCTCTAGGTGATATTGTTACATCTTTTGATCAAACCCTCTTCATCAATCAAATAAGTGATAGTACTTGAATCTTATAAGTAGTTGTCTTACTAAAAAATAGCATGTTTGACATCCATGAGAAAATAATGATTGAAACACATAGTCTTCTACAACAATCTCCCTCTTTCAATAATCTCTCTTAACAATGATCTTTTCAATCTATTTTCAACAATGTCCCTCTTTGGCATTGATGGACAACCAAACTAATCAACCAAATCAACCAAATGGTAAACACTTTTGTTCAACTAAACTAATTAGGTTAAAATAGTAAGACAATACAAAAAAGAAAACTTGTATTAAAATTTCTCCCTCTATCAGCAACTTCCATCTCTAATTGTATATGCTACTTTAGTATGCAAGAAACACTAATTTAATGAAAATGAAAGCATTAGCATTAACTAAATTAACATAACATATAAGATAGACAAAAGAGGAACCCCTAATTAGGAATGTGAGCCAAATGAATGGACTCTCCCAATAGGAATTAGCTCTTTGCTTGGTAGATGAGTCTAAGTAAAGGATTGGTATGTATGCTCAAAGGGCTTCAAGTTTGCTTCAATGGTGGGGATGGGTAATGGAAAATTGGTATCTTTGTGAGCTCTCAATTTGGCATTATAAGGGTATGGTTAAGGGCTTTATTTCTCAAACTAGCATTATAACTAGCATTATAACTTTAGCTCAAGGATTGTGATGAAATGGCTTGGGAGGGGATCAAATTTATAGGCTAAGGGCTTGAGGGTTTGAGGTCTAAGATGCAAGGATGGGGAAAAGCTCATGGAGGGCTCAGATGTCATGAGAGGAGAGCACATGGATTGTTCTTCCTTATAGCCAATCAAGGAAGGTGAGTGGATGGAGGAAAGGACAAGGATGAGTCAAAAAAGGGAGCTCAAGGCCTTAAAGACCCTCATAAATGGCTTATAGGAGCAATGAATGAGCTTGTAAGAGTCTTTATGGCTAGATGGTTGGGATATTTTGGAGGGAGTTGAGATTGTTAACTTTGCTTGGTTTAGGAAAGTATTAAGCTTTCTTAGGGAATGTGACAAGGTTGGGGGGGGGGGGATTAGAGGTGATTTAGGATTTAGATTAGGGATGTTAGAGATATGCAAGTGGATGGCATTCAATGAGGGTGGGTGAGTTAGTAGCTAAGCTTGGTTAGTAAGGGTGGATGGGGTGGATTAGGCTAAATGGAAGATTAGGGATAGGCTTAGGATGAGGATGAAGACTTTCTAGAAGAGTCTAGAACTTCCTAGGATGAGGATAAATAAAGTTTATTTATCTCAAAGGTTTGGGTTGAGGAGATATTCATTAAAACATTTTTAATAAACATGGGGATTAATATTTAATCTTAATTAAATATTTTGAGTTGGGATTAAGGGTAGAAATTGATGGGATTAGCCTTTAATCAAAATTAAAGAAGGATTAGAAGATTTTTGAAGAGGTTAGTGGTCTTAAGGAAATTGGCCAAATTTTGGGCAAAAAATAAATAAATTATTTATTTTGGGATTTTTGGTCAATTTATTAATTAAATAATTAATAAATAAGGAAAATAATGTTTAAATAAGATTTAAACATTTTTGGGATGTATTCTTTAATTAAATATTTTACATTAAGACAAGGGGATTTAATGGCATAAAAATAAATTCATTAATTAAATAATTAATTAATTAATAAATGATGATGTCATCAGGGACCTTTCAAAAAATAAAAATACTTTATTTTCTAAGGGATTTTAGGTGTCTACACTAATTAGGTTACAAAATTCTTTCTTATAGCTCCCTCTTACTATGTCTCCCTCTGACTAGGTAAATATTAGAATTTCTCCTTTTCTACTCTCTTGATCAACAATTGTCTGCAATAATTATCTCCCTCTTAGAATTAGTAAACTCTTCCCGTTTGACAACAATCTCTTGATATAATCTCTCTCTCTCTCTCTCTCTCTCTCTCTCTCTCTCTCTCTCTCTCTCTCTCTCTCTCTCTCTCTCTTGATGAGTAAAATTTCAGAAAAACTTTCTTGATTAGTGAAACTCTCCCTCTTTGACAAAAATGCCAAAGACTTGTTATCTTTAAAATGATAGATAAAACTTTATAGTTTCTTCAATTTCTTCTGCTGTCACCTTGCTTGTGACTACTTTGAAGTTTTAGTTCCTTGATTACTTTAGGCAGCTCTTAAAGTAAGATCCTTTGCATCAATGTGTAGCATATGAACATCAACTTGTTTTATTTAGGGCACTCCTTTTGTTACTTAGATATCCTTTGATAGGGGTATCACCCCTAACTTACCTCTTAGATACTCATGAGCATCCTTAGGTATTGCTTTTGTAGAGATATTAACAATTTGTTCCTTTGTGTTGACATATTCCATCTTCACCTCTTTATCTTCAACTAACTCTCACAAGTGATGATATTTAATTGAAATGTGCTTTCTCTTTGTGTGCATCATTGAATTCTTTGATATATTGATAGCACTAGTATTATCACAATAAAATATCACTAGTTCTGTGATCTCTTCCTTCATACCTTTGAGTAGTTGTTTGATCCATACAATGTTTGTGCAATTTAAAGCAGCATCAACATATTTAGCTTCAACAATAGATTGTTAAGTGCAATTTTGTCTCTTGCTAGTCCATGTAACTAGTCTCTTGTCTAAGAAAAATGCTCCTCCACTAGTGCTCTTTTAGTCATCAATGTTTCTAGCTCAATCAGCATCAATGTAGGCTATCAATTCAAATTTTTCATTCTTCTTATAGTATAGACCAAACTCTTCTGTTCCTTTCAGATATCTCATTATTCTCTTTACAACCATTAAATGATTCTTTCTAGGATTACCAGAGAATCTTGCAACTATCCCTATAGATAACGCACTATCAGGTTTGCTATGTACTACATATTGTAATTTTCCAATCATAGACCTATACAACATTTGATTCACCTTAGCTAAATCATCATTCTTTGACAACTTATGTCCTGTCACCATAGGTGTACTTACTAATTTGGGATCCCCCAATCCAAAAAGATTCAATATTTCCTTGACATATTTTGACTAAGTGATGCATATACCATATTTCATCTGATTTACTTACAAACCCACAAAAAATTTGATCTCTCCAAACATAGACATTTCAATTTCTTGTTTCATCTAATTTTTGAAGTCCTTACATAAAGTATTTTGACCTCCAAATATGATATCATCAACAAAAATTTTAGATAACAAAATACCTTTTTCTTTTTCTGTCTTCATTTATAGATTGTTGGTATCATTAGTCCTTTCAAATCCAATGTTAATAAGATGATTATGAAGTCTCTCATGCCATGCTCTTGGTGCTTGTTTTAAACCATATAGAGCCTTGTGTAGCCTACATACCACGTTCTTATTGTTAACATCAACAAAACCTTCTAGCTATTCTATGTAAACTTCTTCCTCTAAAATAACATTTAAAAATGTAGATTTAATGTCCATTTGATAGAATTTGAAACCTTTGTATGTAGAATAAGCAAGTAAAGTTCTTACTATTAGAATTCTTTAGAATAATTGAGAGGGGGGGGGGGGGGTGAATCAGTTATTCAAGGTCCAAATGCCCTATTAATACCTTTTTACTACTTTTAATGAATCCATACACTTTTCATCCATCCAAACTTAAATCAATCATATAAGCAAGTTACAGTAAATCAATATGCAAAGATAAAACATCCAAGATCAATACATGACACAATGATTTACGTGAAAACCCAATTTGGGAAAAACCACCAGTAACATGCTACTTGATTCTCACTCTTCTAAAGTGATGCCCTGTTAAAAGCCTACCCTGTTAAAGGCTTACAACACACTGTTAAATGTGACCCTGTTAGAGGATTTCACCAAACTGTTAGGAATGGGTCTGGTTAAAGGTCTTTAGAACATTCACTTGGAATTTCACCCTATTAAAGGATTTATCTAATGGCTATTAAACCAACCTAAGTCCATAGGATTTAAACTTACTGTTACAATTGCTAGAAAGTAATGCTAATGGTCTTTTGATCTGATATAACTTACAACATACTTTGCAAATTTTAGATCACACTTTCAGTTCAATCCTTATGCTTGGCTTCAATCACTCCAGCTCTGACTGCTTGTCTTCCTCTCAAGCTTTGTCTCCTTGAGTCTTCTTACTCATTCTGCCAATGCAATCATCCTTTTGGTCGTCTATCCAAATAGAGTTCCTGTGCTTTTCTTCTCCTTAGCACCTTCTTTAGTACTTCATGCTTTTATGCTTGACCACCTCTCTCTCTCCTTTTTTTTCATTAACTTATGTCTTCTTAAATAGAAATTTGATTTTCCTTTGCCGCTCAATTCTCCCTCTCCAATTTTAGGGTTTCAAAATGGATTAGGTAGGATACAATGTGTCTACCCCATATCTTGTTCTCTTCTAGAAAATTCACCAGTTGTATCCTTAAAAATGTTCTACATGGTGTTCTGTGCCACCAACTCATCATTCTTATCTTCCTTTTAATTCACAAATTTCTAGATAACAACCTTGTCATCTTAGATCTGGCAAATCTTTGATTTCCAAAATAATGCAGCAACTCAGAATTATTGAGTTACTGGTGCTTAGCACCTCTGTGTTACTTGACACTTGTACCTGCTCGGCACTTGGTTCTGCTTGACACTTGATAAACTCTGTGTCACTCGACATCTGAGGTTTACTCGGCATCTGAAGTTTACTCGGCATCTAAACTTGCTCAGCATCTAAAGTTTACTCGGCATCTGAAGTTTACTTGGCATTTGAACTTGCTCAGCATCTGAAGTTTACTCGGCATCTGAAGTTTACTCGGCATTAACTAGGAATTTCCTCGTCTCTTACTAGCTTGCTCGGCTCCTCCTCTCTAATGAACTTAGTTGAGCTTTACAAAAGACTTAGCTAAAACCTTAAATCTTTGATATGTTTCAGTGTGGCCATTCTTTGTATCTTATAGTATGTCATCAAATACACTTTTTCAACAATGGCTTAGCTGATCCTTGTACTTCATTATAGCATCATAACTTCAACCTTTCTCTAGGTGTTCTAGTTACATCTTATTGATTGCCTCCTCCTTGACAATCAACTAATTGATAGTATTTGGATCACTAAAGCAATTGTCATTCCTGCAAGTAGCAAGTTTGACATCAATGACAAAAAAATGATTGAGGACATTCTTTACTAATTCCATATATTATTCCAACAATCATTTCAATCATTTCCAACACTTACTCCTTCCAATTTGGCAATAGGGGAAAATGTGATGCAAGAGCATCCAATGGTGTAAGGGCAATCCTGTATCACGCAAAAATATGCTTAATGTTACATATTTTTTAATGTGTTTTTATTTTTGGATACCCATTTGGGTCAAATAAAGATTCTAACTATCATAGTTCCACTATTGATTTTTTGGGTTAGAGTTTTTGAGCACCTTGTGATATGTATCAATGTAAAAAATAGGTTATTTTGTAATTGATCCAAAATTATAATGAGTTATAGGGGGTACGTTTGAGGGATGATTATACTTGTAATTTAAAGCACTCCAAAAAAGGAATTAGGTCAAAAGGCTTTACAGTTTGAAAGTTATTACAGTTTTAAGTTTCTTAGAGACCTCCTAAGATCACTTCAAAGTTAGATTTGAGGCAATAAATGACCTTGTATGGGCTTGAAAAATGGCAGACAAGAAAAGCTAGTCCCGAGGGATATAGAGTGCTTGGACAAATTTTTAGAGATGTAAATGGTTCATTAATCAGAGTCTTGGATCAAAACTTATGCCTCTTGAAAATTGGACTACCATTTCTGGATTCTCCTAATTTTACACCAACTTCTGATGTATTTTATAGAACCTTTTGTTTTGGTAGTAGATGCCAAATGGCATATTCTAGAATGTATTCCTAACTGTAAACCTAATTTGGGCTACTTAAGGTAGTTTTTTTGGTGGAGTTCGGGAGAAGTTACTGGAGGAGGCTTTTTCTCTAAGATTAGACAACATTGTAAGTCCATAAGGCACATCTTTCGTCTATTTTCATTGTACTAAATGTGACAGTAGATCACTTTTAATAATAATATTTCCATTTTCCTATTGGGTTCATTTTTTCTTGGGTTGTGTCCTCATTAAGTGGTATAAGAGTTGGTTTTCTTGAGTGTGTAGATAGAGGACCAACTATGAGGCAATTTGGACCAAGACTGTGTGGTTGTGGGTTTTGATACAAGAAGATGCCTCCATTAAGGGAGTGTGGTGGAAGGATTAGATTTGTTACTCCTGGGTTCAAAGCCCTCTAGAGACAAGTCTAGGCATTGCAGGAGGAGATCCATAGAGGGATGAATGTTGTTGTAGGCAATGAAAGTGAGGAAGAAAATGAAGAAGAAGGAAATATTGGACAAGAAGGGAATGAGATGGAGAAGTCATAAACTAGGTATATGAGAAGCTTTTTAGGGCCATTTCCAAGCTTGGAATAAGACCTAAAATTGACGTGGAAACATGATTCAAGGAATCCATATGAGGTGGAGTTACTAGATGGGACTCACATTTCTCCTATTTTCAGTATTACAGACTTAACGAAATATCATGATAATGGTTTAGATGAGGAGTTGATGCTAGAGCCATGTCCAATTCCTACTTTTGTGAAGGAAGAGATTGAAAAATATCTGGATAGTTGTGTGGGTCAGAGTACTAGAAACAAGCAGTATGAAGAATGCCTCGTGAAGTGGAAAGGATGACCATTAGAAGATTTAACTTGGATGTCCACAATGGAGGTTTTCCATTTGGGTTTCCCTCTACTAGATATAAAGTGATGCAGTCACTTTTCAATCTACCCTAGGTGTCTAATGCAAGAGCATCTAGTGGTATAAGGGTAATCATATATCACCCAAAAACATGCTTAATGTTAGTTTCTATTTAATGTGTTTTCATTTCTAGATACCCATTTGGGTCAAATAAAGATTCCAACTCTCATAGTTCCACTAATGGTTTTCTAGGTTAGATTTTTTTAGCTCCTTGGGATACGTAAATTTACAAAAAAAGTATATTTTTAATTGAGCTATAATTATAATGAGTTAGAGGGTGTATGTTGGAGGGATGATTATAATTTTAATTTAAAGCACTCTAGAAAAAGAATCGAGTCAAAAGGGAATATGGTTTGAAAGTTATTACAATTTTAAAGTTCCCTAGATACCTCCTAAGAGCACTTCAAAGTCATATTTGAGGTAGTAAACAGCCTTGTACAGGCCTAAAAAATGGGGGATGAACAAAGTTGGTCCAAAGGGCTATAAAAAACTTAGAGAGCTTTCTGAAAATGTAAACGGTTCATCAATCAGAGTCCCAAATCAAAAGCTATGCCTCCCGGAAGTTGGACTACCATTTCTACATTCTTCTAATTTTACACCGACTTTTAACATGTTTTCTAGAACCTTCTTTTTTGGGGTGGATACCAAATGACATATTCTGAAATGTATTCCTAACCCTAAGCCTAATTTGGGTTACTTAAGGACATTTCTTACATTATAAACGCAGTTCTTTTGGTTGAGTTTGGGAGAAGGTACTAGAGGAGAGTTTTTCTCTAGGATCAGACAACATTGTATGTGCATAGGGTATGTCTTTGGTCTATTTTCATTGTACTAAATGTGATAGAAAATCACTTTTGATAATAATATTTTCCTTTTCCTATTGTGTTTATTTTGTCTTGGGTTGTGTCCTCATCAAAATGTCTCTCCATAGTCAATTCCTTCTTCTTGTGCATATTTCTTGCAAACTAATCTTGTTTTGTTCCTTGTGTCTTCACCATTTTCATCTAACTTGTTTCTAAATACCCACTTGGTGCCAATCACATTTTTTTCTTCTAGTCTATGAACTAGACTCCATGTTTTGTTCTTTTCTATTTGTTCAATCTCTTCTTCCATGGCTTTATGCTAGTCATCATCTTTTGAGGCATCTGTCACTATTTTGGGTTCCTTCATGCTCAACAAACATGTATCACTTCTCAATCTATTCCTTTTCATTTTTCTAGCATCTTTATCTCTAGTGATTTGAGTAGCAGGATGATGTCTTTTAACATACTTAGACAATCTTGGTTTAGCTCTTGTTTCTTCATCTTTTCTTTCAACTTCTAAATCAATGTGTATATCTCTATTAGGTAGCTCAGCATCTCTTTCATATTCACTAATCTCAGAATTAGAATGTGCATCCACTTCATTCTATAACTCAACATTTGAATTTAGCTCGGTTCCTGAATGCAACTCAGCATTCATAGGGTGTGACTCGGCAATCACAAAGCTTTTTGTTGATTTGTATATTGATTTGTAGCATCTTCTTCAACAAGCATACAAATGATTTGTATTCTTTTGGTTCTTTCATAGGTTTGGCCTCATAAGCTTCTATGTATTCATCAAAGATTACATTTGCAATTTCCAAAATTTTGTTAGTATCAATATTTAAACACCTATAAGCTTGACTTCTTGTGGAGTATCCTAGGAATATGCCTTCTTCACTTTTTGCATCAAGTTTACCATTCGTAACATTATTAAGAATGTAGCATTTACTTCCAAATACCCTAAGGTATTTTACATTGGATGAGTATCCAAACCATAGTTCAAAAGATATTGAATGAGTACCTTTCTTGATTTACACACGGTTGAAGGTATAGACAACTTTACTTATAGCTTCTCTCCAATATTTCAAAGCAACATTCTTCTCCATCATGAGTGTTCTAGCACAATTCATTATGGATCTATTCCTTCTTTTAGCTAGTCCATTTTGTGGAGGTGTTCTAGGGGCAGATGTGTGTCTTTTGATTCCTTTGTCATTATAGAACATCTTAGACTCATTTGATGTGAACTCTCCTCCTTTGTTAGATCTCAAACACTTCACACTTTTACCTATTTCTTTTTCAACTCTTCCTAAGTACCACTTAAACATTTGGAAAGCATTAGATTTTTGTTTCAGAAACATTATTATCATCATCCTAGAATAGTCATCAAAAAATAACATAATGTATGTATCTCCTTTGTAGCTTTCCACATCAATTGGTCCACACATTTCAATATGAACAATCTATAGTATTCCTTTAGAGGTATAACTTTTACTCTTAAAACTTGACTTTGTCATTTTTCCTAACTAACATTGTTTGTACATTACATTATCAAGCTTCTTGAACTTAGGAAAACCTCTATCTTTCTTCATGTTATTGATAATATCCAAGTTATCAAAGTTAACATGACATAACCTCTTGTGTCATAGCCATACATCATCAAATTTTACAACAAGACAAGTAACATCCTCTATATCAAGATAGAATAGATTACTTTTAGTTTGATCACCCTTTCCAATCAGTTTTTCATTTGTGTCATATATCTTAGCAATCTTGTTTTCAAACTTAGCCTTGCATCCCAAATTCTTCAATTATGACACACTCAACAAATTATAATTAATTCCTTCAACATAGTAAGCATTGTTGAGTTTGATATAACCTTTTCCTTTTGTCAAACATGGTTCATCATTACCAAATCTTACACTATTTCCATCATAAAAATTTAGGGTAATGAACTTACTTTTGTCTCCAGTCATGTGATGTGAACATCCACTGTCAATGATCCATCTATAATTCTTGTTCACACAAGTCACAAGTGTAATTGCCTCATCTTCATTATATTTTTCCTTCATTGCAACATACACCACCATCATGTTCATCAGATTAATCCTTTGTTTCCTCTTAAGCAATGTAAAGAGACTTCTTGGCTTTGTCTTTGTAATCTTTGTTGTCTTCATCTCTTCTACCTTTTTTCTTATCACCACCTCTTTAGTTATTCTCTAGACATCTTACAACAATATGACCAACCTCATTGCAATTGAAACAAATAATGGGTAACTTAACTTTGAACTTGCCTTTACCTTTTTGGAATCTTCTTGCCAATAGTGCTTCAAGTTGTTTGGCATCCTCCTCATCTCTATCACTATCACTAAACACGTACTTCTTCATTTTCTTCTTCTTCTCATTAGGTTCCTTTAATGATACCTTAGCTTTGAAAGTAGATTCAATCTTTTCAGGTCTGTAATTGTCAAAGTTGGATAACTCAAAAGTAGTGAGTCTACTTCTTAGACCTTCAAGTGATAGCTTATTCCCTGGAATACATCTCATTTCTTGAATTGTAGAAACTCTAATAGAATATATAGGCAATGATGTCCTTAAAATAATTCTTAGTACAATATCATCAAAAATATTACTAGTAGCTCCTCTTATTGCATTGACAACTTCTTTTATCCTTTTAACATATTGAGCAATATTCTCACCTTCTTACATTCTCATATCATCAAACTTACCTTTGAGACTTTTGGCTTTGGCTCTTATAATATTTGAATCTCCTCCATAGATAGTGGTTAGGGTATCTCACATTTTCTTTACACTATCAATACCTTTGATATCATCAAATTTGGCATAACTTAGGGCAGAGGCAATCTCCAACATTGTTTGGTTGTGTTCTTTCTTCTTCTTCATATCCTTAGCCATTGGGGCACCGACAGGATCAACATGCTCCAAAGAAAAAGTAGATTGTGCAGGATCTCCAAGTCCTCCAAGGTGTAGCTTCATCAAACTTTTCCATGTAGGAAATTTATCTCTATTGTGCTTGGGTACTTCTCTTTTTGACATCTCAATCTTTGTGCTTCCAGTACCTTTAAACTAGTCCTCTTAAGAAAACGGCTCTGATACCAATTGTTGGAATACTTTAGAATAACTAAGAGGGGGGGTGAATCAATTATCCAAGGTCCAGATGTATAAATAAAACATTTTATAGCTTAGTAAACCCATAAAATATTTATACTCATATATGCATCCATAAGATTATGCAATCACTTAAAACTTGTAGGTTACTATCAAATCAACTTGCAAAAATGTAAAGCATGAAACATAATAGAATAATCAAAACATTTGACATAATGATATACATGGAAACCTAATTTAGAAAAAATCACTAGTAACATGCTACTCTTTTCACTCTTCTGAACTGATGCCCTGTGAAAGGCCAACTCTGTTAAAGTTTAAATACATTAAAGGATTTCAATCACCTTGTTAGGAGTGAGTCTTGTTAGAGGACTTTAGACCATTCACTTGGAATGTCACCCAGTTAAAAGATTTACAAATGACTATTAGGTCAACCTTAATCCAAAGGATTTATCCTAGATTGATACAATTGGTAGAGAGTAATAGTAAGGCTTTGATCTAAGACAACTTACAACTTCATTTGCAAATTACAAATCACTATTCAATCCTGAATTCTACTTCACCTTGATACTTTGTAGCTCTAATAGCTTATCAACCCTTGAAGCATTCATCTCCTTAAGCCTTCTTGATTAAAATGTCATTGCATACTCTTCTCTTTGGTCACTTGATGAAGCAAAAACCTTGACTCGTCTCCCTTAGGTTCTCACACATGATAACCTTACTCATGATTAGCCATTCCTATAAATATGAAATTAAGATATTTTTATGCTCATTCTCCATCATCTAATTTAGGTTTTGGATAAATTAGTTAGAATACAATGTATCTACCCCATATCTCATATCTCTTTTAGAAACTTCTCCTAGAAACCACTTTGAATTCACCTAAAAATGGTTTACCTTGAATTCTGTGCCAGTAGCTCATTAACCTTATCTTCCACTTGGTTCTAAGAAAAAAAAAAATTAGCTTAGATTCATCGAATCCATGATCTTTTAATTAATGCAACAGCTCGACATTATCAAGCTTCTGATGCTCTACACATACTACATTTCTTGACATCCACTATGAAATTACTTGGCACAAACTAAAGTTTACTGGTGCTTAGAATCAACTAAAATTTACTCAACATACACTAGAATAAGCATTTACTCAGCTTGCTCTCTCTTTTCTTGGGACCTACTATCCACTCAGTCAAGCTTGGTAGACAAACTTTGTGTAACTTGTTCTTCTAAACTTTCTTAGTGTAACCAACCTTTATAACCTTAAGTAGATTACTAATACATCATGTCATTACTATCTTAGCTAATTTAGTTTCCTCTAGGTGCTATTGTTACATATTTTGATCAAATCCTCTTCATCAATCAAATAAGTAATAGTACTTGAATCTTATAAGCTATTATCTTACTAGAAAATAGTAGGTTTGACATCACTGAAAAAACCATGATTAAAATACATAGTCTTCTTCAACAATCTCCCTCTTTCAATAATCTCTCTCAACAATGATCTTTTCAATCTATTTGCAAAATTCAAAGCACCATATTAGCAAGGATGACACAATCAATTCAACGGATAAAGAAAAAGTTGTAAATCAATATTTTGACATAAAGTTCACTAACCTATATGATATAGTCACTTTGAAGCCATAAATGTTGGATGATGCAGATATATATAGAAAGACTTTGACAACATTAGAGGTGAAAATAGAAGGGAAGAATGCATATGGAAAGTGAATTGAAGAATAAATATTAATCAAAGATATTTCAAATGAGTTGAGCACTAAATTCAGAGATGTAGAGGCAATTGTGAATGAAGTGCATAATCGCTTAGTTGAGATTATTGATCTGGAAAGAAGAGTCAATAACATTAATGATGAAATCAAGCTTTTGGAATTGAAAAAGGATATGACATGAAGATATTTTCATTTTTAAGGGATCACCTTACCTTGAAAATTGATATTGTACACAGACAGTTGGAAGAATGTCTATCAATTAAGGCATCTTATGAGAAATTTGCATATACATATTTGGTAGCAATAGATATTTCTTCTTATGCTCTATGTGTAGTATTGAGCATTGTAAATGCAGTAAAGGAAAAATGGGATATGGAGTTCTCCATCTTGAAAAAGAGCTTTGATGATTGTATCTCATAGATTACCAACCAACAACAACTTTGAAGGAAAAGGCAAGAAATTTGACTTTTACATAAGCTTTGAGACCTTTTCCATTGATTTCAAAGGAGGAGAGATAAGGGAATATATATATATATATATATATATAATTAGGAGATATAAGGAAAATATGGTATATGTAATGGTCTACAAATTTTGAAAATTTGTAAAGGCCAAGTTTTGTGAAGTTTTGTTTTGGGACCTAGTCAACTTTCCCATATGTTTCCATCAATGCCAAAAGGGGAGATCATTCACAATTTGGCTAGGTTAGATATTTTGATGATATCATTTATGGAAACATATTAGTCATATAAAGTAGGAAGAACATGGAGATGAAGATATAACAACTATACTTAGAAAATTGTCTAAGTGTTATGCAATTTATCAGGCATAATAGAAAGGGTTTTGATTGGTGAGATTCATAGGAACATCACAAAAATTTGTGTATTTAGGTACATATACCTGATATTGTGATGATTATGTACACAAGTGCATAGGAAAATATAGACTGTATGAACATAGTTATGATGCGTTTACTAGTTACAATAGTATACTGGCAAAACAAAGCATGATGAGGAAATGAATATTTTGGGTTAAGGAATTATTTTGTTTACCAAAATAATTACTTAATTAACTAATTAGGAACAACATCCTAGATGTTAAATCTAAGTAGGAAAAAGTTAATTTTGTATTTTGGTTAAATGTATAAAGACATTAAAGCTGACTAAGCAAATATTTATAATTAGCAAGTTATAAAGAAAGATTGCTTAATGTGAATTTAGTGTGGTGTAATGTGATATTAATATAATCTTTTGTGATGTAATTTATGATGTATGATCAAAGTAATGTAAATTTTGTGATGAGAAATAAAGGGAGTATTAGATGTTGAAGATATCAAGAATAATGTAAAGAGGTTTTTGAATATGTCTCTTTGTATTGAAGAATTATATTGTATATTAATTTTTGAGCAGTGGCTCATCTTTAATACATTTTTTAATTGTATATAACAACTCCTACTAGGGTTGAGGATTCTAAAAAGGATCGAGACACTATACATATGTAATAGACTACGACTATGGTCAATATCATTCACAAGATACTTTTGATTAGTCGATCATTTTGTGGGTACCATCCCCACTAGGTTTTTTCCTTGGTCAAGGTTTCCCTAGTGAACAAAATATGGTGTTATGAGTTTCTTTATGGCATGGTTATGTTTACTATTTAGTATAGTTAGTTTACTTTCTTATGCATATTATAAAGTTGTTAAAGATATCCAGTTTTGGGATAAAATTTATGAAATAATATTGATTCATCCCCCTCTCAATATTCATTATTTCTAATAGGTACTAGAAATCAACTCCATCTATCTACACAGGTCCAAGCATAACTTCAAATCCTCAAAATAATTGTTGATCCAGAGATGATTGTTGATAAACTTGTTAAGTATAAACAACAAGAGACTTGACCTAAACTAACCTTCCTTTTCTACTTAATAGGTCATCTTTTTTTTTTATTGTCTTATATTTTCTATGATATCTTGTTGTACTATTTTACTATTCCTCCTTTTGATAGATAATCATTGTTCCATACACAAGAAATACTTTCTCATCACTTTACATCTTCTTCTTTTTCACTTATATATTTTCCCTACATCATAATCTAATTAGGGTTCCTTAATATTCCATAGATTAATTCATCTCTTCTTTTTCTTCTTTGATAAGCTCTTTCTTTTCTAATAACATGATTTTAATACATTACAATTTTTGATAACTCTACTAGGTTTCCAATAACACTGTTTGATAGTGTCCCTATTGTTGATCTTTGAGCCTATGTTATAGATTAGTGACCAAACACTTAGTCATTTGCAAGTCATTTAATAGGAAAGATTATGAGGTCATCACTTTGATCGAGTTATCTAGTAAAGGCTGAGGAAGTTACACTTAGACTGAGTAGAACATTGATTGTCAAGAAGATAGTAGAGATCAAGAAGATATACGAGTTGACGAATATAATATGAATTGAGAAATTTAATGATGACTGAGAATATTTAGAATTTATCAAGTACCAAGCACATAGACTTATAGAAGTTGAGCAACAACATACATGACCTAGCATCAAAAGCACTCAAAGGCCAAGCAATATAGTTTTTTTTATGTAAGTTTGTAATGGCACAAACTCATATATGATTCACTATGGCTAGCATTTTTATAATATCTATAGAGGTAGATTAGATTCTATTAATGTGTCATTAGTAGAAGGTGATGATCCCTAGGAAAACAATTCAACCAATTAGAAAAAGGGACATAAACAAAAAAAATGATTCAATTTAAACCATTGATCAAGATCTAGAAGCTTCATCTAAAGTATATTTAAGGAGGATCCTAACCCTAGAATTAAGATATAGAGAGAAGTGGGATGAAATGCCAAAGGAGACACACATGTGAAGGAGTTGAAGAGTCGGTGCCAATAGAGAGAGAAATTAAAGTAGTGAAGGACTAAACAAATTTATTAGATTAGGAGAATTAGATTAGAGACAAAGGAAAGAGGAGATCCAAGATCAGCTTATAGAGAATACCAAGGGTCAAAAACTAAATAAGTTATTTTGAATTGAGATAGGGATAAATTCTTAATAGAGTGGTCCTAACAGGCCTATGTAAATCTCGTAATAGATTCCTTACTTTATTGTAAGTGTGAAGCCCTCTAACAAGGCAAGACCTAATAGTCTTTTATTCTTTAACATGACATACCTTTCACTAAGTAGATCATATCTTATGGTCAAAATTGTAACCTTAATAGGTTAAATTTATTATTGTAGCAACAAAGACTTGTGAGTTTCATCCCCACCCTAGTTTTACCTTAATCTTGAAGTGTTTCTGGGTAACCAAATCATTTTGTTTTGTCTTGAACTCTTATAGATGTGATGAACAATTTTATGTTTCAACATTACCTTTTTAATAATGAATTAGGTATGATTTAATGAGATTTATTTTAAAGTCAAAATTTTAAGATCCTAATTCACCCCCCCTCTTATTATCTTATTTCCCATATATATATATATATTGGTATCAGACTCAAATATCTTGTCAGGAAGCTTAACATCTTGAGAGTATAAGATCACAAATATGGAAGTATACAATATGGGAAAGATCATTAAAAATTAGATAATTGAAGTACGGATTGGGTTACAACAATTAGAGACAATAAGAGAAGAATTGAGAATATCCCTCAAAAAGAGAAGAGAGATGGTTGCAAAGCTTAATGAAACTCAATACAAAGAAGTTGACACAATAGGTTTGATGGATAATGAAAAGAATAGTAACAAAGATGAAGCAATGACAAAATTACTAGAGAAAACCAATGTCCTAGTGAAGGAAGAAGAAGATTTGAAGACAGAACAAGAAATCCAATCTATCACACTAGATGAAGCTATTAAACAAAAGAACAAAACAATAGAAGATAATATCATAGCTAAAGAAGACAAAAGGCTAATAGCTAGCAGAATTGAAGAAAAATTATTTGAATTTAGAAGCTTAGAAATACTCATCTTGATATGATAAATCAATTGGTAATTGCAAATAAGGGAGGAAATAGAAAAGATTTGGAGATCACAAATCTAAAGTTACAAAATGAGAAATTGAAGAACAAGTTAAAGCAAAAAAGGGAACTTGTGGAAAGGATGAAAAAACCAAATGAAGCAATCAAATATTTTGAAGACATGATGAAGTCACTAAGAGGAAAAGAAGCATTAGGATTGGATAGACACAATTTTCAATTACTAAAGAAGGAGAATCATCCAAAAGTGGAGAACTAAGGAATGATAAAGGAAAACCTACATGCCATTACTATGGAAATATTGGACATACATAAAACATTTTTAGAAGAAAAATGGTACGCAAACTCTTAAGCCTAAGCCAAGTGGTAATTGTTCCAAATGCAAGAAAGTAGGACATCAAGTTCATGAATGCAGAATAGAAATCATAGACTCAACTAAAAAGGTATCTAGATTCTAAGGTCACTACTATAACTGTCAAAAGTATGGACATAAGGCTTATGTGTGAAAAATTAAGAAGAAATCACATTGATCACCTGGAAGACAAACTTGTGCATAGAAGATCGGTAATTCCTACGATCAAGATTACAACATATGGTATAGTTGTCACTATTGTGGATAATATGGACACATTCCAGAGAATCTCTTTAAGACACATTATAGAGGAAATTTCAAGAAATGGATAAATGGTGAGATAATATGTTTTAGTTGTCTTAGAGTGGGACACATTAATAAGAATTACAAAACCAAGATACCTGCACTAGCATCAAGAAATGTAAATAAAAAACTAGAAAAGAAGAAGACATGGATAGATGTAGTAAGAGTTGGAAGCATTAGAGTAAAAGACATTGTGAGAATCCAATCTAGTGGATCTAGTGATCACACCACATCTCACTAAAAAAAAAGAGGTATATAGAAACTATATACTTGAAAGCTATATTTTACATTAGTTCCTAGCATTAAAGTATTGAAAATATATATTTTCATAATTAGAGATGTATGGAGAAAATTTGGTAATTAAGCATTAGTAAGTATTGAGCATCAATAATATAGTATATATTGATCGAGCCCTATAGTATCGACAAAGTGATTAGGAAGGATCACATTCTAACTGAGTGAATTGGTTATGATCGAGTGCATAATTTTGATTGAACTAAAGTTAAGGCTAAGCACATCTATCATACACTATCTAATTTTGAGGACATTTATTACAAACCTAAATTGAAAGATCAAAGGTATATATTGGATCTAAATGATTATTTTTATTACCTAGCGATTGAAGAGTTCAAGAGAACACTAAAGGTGATCTAAACAACTAGAGAAAGGAATTACATAAAGGAATTATAAAATTTGTGAAACAAAGTAAGTACTACTCTTATTGTTGAGTAAGGTATTCTATGAAAAGATTTTATTGAAATTCCTATTTGACAATGGCATCTGGAAGTTAAATGACAAAAGATAACAATACACAAATTATACAAAATGATCGCGGGCCTCCACCAAACCTCAGAAACATAGTTAATATTGAAACCCTTGATGATAATATTGGATTGGTGTCATGTATTCCACCTAGAGTCTTGAATGTATAAGATATCAAATCATGTTATCAATATAAAGTTGGAGAAATTGGAGATTTTTAAATTAGGACAACTTATGACAAGTTGTGTATAGATGGAATTCTAAAAGATGTGTTGGTGTTTTAAAACTACTGAACAACAAAATACTCAATACAAAATTGATATTGCTCACACAACCTAAGGATTAGCAAATTCCTATTAATAATTACATATGCAAACCATTTGGACCTAACTTCAACAAAACCAAGGATGGTTTTCTACTCTTTAGGCTCTACAAAACTAGGGTGGGTATACCCAGGGGATGATTCAAGGGTGTATGATAACTATTTTAGTTTCATTCTGATTCTCATCTCATATCCTCAAACACATGCATGATTTTGGCATTTTAGATAAAACACATCCCATATAGTAGATTTGGTCAAAATTCTTCTATAGATTTGCAAGTGTTCCCAGCAATAGTGGCTAACTAAGGCTAAAACATTCCATGCAAACAAGTGTTGACCAACTTTTGAAATATTCAAGAAAAGTAATTTAGAGCTGATTGTGATTTTAGATTTGATGTTTCTTCATAGTATACCTAGCTGTAGACTAAATAAATTTTGATCAGTGCCTATTCCATTGGGATTCAAAGTCTACTCCAATTTATAGATCTAATATGTTGCCTTACAACAAATATTATCAGCAATTCTTATTGAAGTTCATTCTTACAAACATCCTTTATATTATGTTGACAATCCTATAAAATATATCAAAAGAATTTACTTAATTCATTGAATTAATAGTAGTAATGGATTGATATACAACCTAAATGAATTGCATTCAATTGAGTAAGCTTTACTCACACAATCTCAAAATAACTAGATAATAGCAAAGGATACAAAATTCAATATAAATTGATATGAGGATAGCTGAAAACTTGTATTAATTTTCAATTAGCTCTTCAGTGAGTTGTTCCTCTTCAATTCTCATAGGAGTCTATGAGGGTGAGTATTCATCACTATTAGGATCCTCTTCCCTTATTATCTTTTTCCTTTTAAGGATGGGTTTAGAAGGCCTCTCTTCCAAGACATCACTAGTGGACTCAATTATTTGTTTTCCTTTATCCATAGTGGTCCTTTTATTTTGAATAACAATATACCCTAGCCTTTTCTGGATAGTTAATTGTCCTACCCCTATATTGGGAGTAAAGCCTAATCTTTTCATTACTTCCCTAGCCTTATCTAGGTAAAATCTAATAAAGAATTACTTCTTTTCATTCATTGTCTCCATTATTTCAAGAAAAGTATTCATAAGTTTATTTATCTTATCTGTATTTGTAACTACATTGTCCAAAGGACTATAATCCACATAAAAACAATGAATGAAACCCAAAACTTTAGAGAAGATTGTCCACTTTTTCTTTCTAGTCTCCTGCTCTTGCAAGGAGTATTCATTCCTTATTATGTCTATAGTAAAATAGAATTCATGCTCAACTTTACCAAGCTTGATTCTATGCCTCAGAGCTAGATGATAAAATCCCTCAGAATCACAAAAATGAGGGTGAGAAATAGCCATCTTATAAGGATCCAAATTTTTTTCAGAGAAATCCAACCCCCTTTTGTGATTACAAAATGATGGGCCACTATGCAAGTGGGGAAAATTGACCCCCTTTTATCTTTTCAACAAAAAGGTTTCCTCCACTCCTCCCAACTGCCACAAAAATTCAGCTACTCCTACCTTCAAGGGCACTTGCTAAGGTAGTATATGAGAGCTCCCTTTAAAACCATAAATTTTGAATATAGTTGAAACAGAGTATGGGATGATATCTCCCCAATTATGTGAAACTTTCAAACCACTAGGATTATCCATAGGCCTAATGAGATTGATTAGTGCCTTGGGGATTCTGGGATTGTCACTCAATATGAGGCATCTCAACATGGATGCAAAATACCTATCAAACCTAACAAAGCTAGCCTTCTCTGCATCCCAAGTCATATTTGCACTCCATAATTGGACTGGTAGTGCTTCTCCTTTTTCTTCTCTATTTAACTCCATTTCTTTACCAAAATATGTAGCTCCCTTCAACAAAAACATGTGCATCAACAAAGAATAATCGCCAAAAGTTTTTTCAACATTGCCCTTAGAAATCCAATTAGTCCATTGTGAATTTCCTCAACTAAGTAAGAAGAAAAATCAAAAATTATGTCCACACCAAAAGATGAAATTTTAGTAACCATATACATGAAATCTACAGGCATAAACTCCTCTTCATCTCTCCCAAAAACTCTGCACAAGGTCTTATATATCTCTACAGCCCTGGCATTGAAGTATGCCCTTTTGAAAGGTTCCCTTGAAGCTATTGTTATTACTAGTAGAGTTCCAATTTTACCTATATGTGCCTTCAGTGCACCTTGCCTAATGGTATCCTTCTTGGATATGTATTCCTTTTCTAGCCCTTTCAAATCAATGGCCACATGATAATCAGTGAGAGGACCTAAACTAGAAACTTCCTTAATTTCACCTAGGCTAACTACAATGAGGACCTAACCATAAGTTCTTCTTGCTACTCTAATGGCCTAGTCATAGTTCTTTGCCACAGCTTCAAGAAGATCATAATCCATAAAACACTAGGAACTACCAATCTTCCTCAATCAAAATTCCAAAGATTGGCATGTGGGGCAAAAAGGTTCCTCTCTGAAAACCATTTCTTGAACAAATCCAAATTAGTTTGAGAGGTATTAGCATCCCAAATCCAATTCCCCTTGTCATACAATCCATCTGCTATTTTCAACCTAGGGTTTAAAAAAGTAAGCTTTTTAACTTGTATAGTTTCAATAGTGGAGTTAGGGAACAACTCAAGCAAATCATCATGGAGATTCTTGTCCAAATAATTCTTTTGACCATAAATACCTTCTTTGGAGGCATCTTTGATTATAATTTGTAGAAGTGAGACACTGCAAAGATTATAGTATAACTACTTACTTGATTCTTTTCTTGTTTCTCTCTATAATCTTGCAATATCTTCGTGAACAATGGAATTTTCCTTCATGCTCTTGTCAAGCTCAACACAATCTTCTCAATAATGGCTTCTACTCAGGAAAAGTCTTGAAATCTTTGTTCATGTGAGATGGAATTGAGAAAATCTTCTGTATTATACTCTATTTTTTCTTTTGCATGTGAAGCTTTCATTCCTCATAAATTTAGAAAGTGGCACCACCTTCTACGTTCAAATTTACATCATTGATTTTCAAAAAATCCTACGATCCAGGGATGTAGGCAAAGATGACTCATGTTCCACTTGACATATTGGCAGTCAACCCAATGAGATTTTGTAATGTGTATAGTTCCTTCATTGTTGGCTTTTTAGTTTGGACCCACTAATGATAGAGGACATGTGCCCCCAAGTCGCTACCTCGCTATACATAAAGAGTGACCACCTTGCTATAGGAATATAACAATGAATGTTAATTTTGCATTGATCATGTGGAGGACATTTGATGCATTACTTAAGATAAATATGGTGGTCCCTTGGTCACTATATCAATATACATATCATTCGAGCAACTTACTATAGCATGATAGCAACGATTGTAGATTTGAAGTTAATCTGAGGGTGTAGAAACTGCATGAATTATATAAGATGTGGTGGGTCCCCTAGTCACTATGTCACATAGAGTAAAAAGTGCACATCTTTCCATAGAAAAGTAGCAACAATCATTGATCCAAGCTTGATCGAATGATCAAAAATTTTCATATGTTTTATGAATGGGGTGTGACGTGAGAAAATCTTGTGTTGTTGGCATATAAAACCAAATTCTAATCCTAGTCACATTGACATGTTGTTTGGGTCCCACCATGTGTTTATTTCACAGCTGTGTGCTATGTCACTAATGATGAGATGCATAATTTTCATGATAGTGAGATAGCAACCTCCGATGGCTTCACTTTTCTCGATGCATACGTGTATCCCACTAGATGGCACCATGTCCCAAAAACTATATAACTCATGTCTGACAGAGCATGTGTCTAGGACCCACCTAAAAATGTTTTCGCATTATAACTTTCCATTAAGATGATATGTCACTAATGACAAAGCTCACAAATTTCTTGACAGCAACATAGTGACCTCCGATGTCTTATCAATACTCGGTACCAAAAAGACAAAGGCAAGTGATGTCATAATCACCCTCATTAATGCTTATGACATAACAATAAAACCACATGTCCACCATGCAACTTGGGAAGTTTATGGTCACCAAAAAACTTAAAAGTGACTATTGTCTATATTTTCTATGAAGGCACTACGTCATTGATGGAAAAGTGCAAAAATTTTCTTATAGCAACATGGCAACCAATTAAAAAATTTGATTTCTACTGACACCTTTTGTACTTCACTATTTTAATCCCTTTTTTGGTTCTAGCAAGTCTAACATGAAAAACATGACCAAATACTTCTAATGCAATACAATCTCTGAGCACCGCAACCCCATTTTATGGCACTGCCCTTCAAATTCATGGCAGATGCTATGTCACATAGGGTAAACATACTTGCATCTTTTGATAGTGACAATGCAATTGCTATTGATCTTGTGTTGATCAGATGGTATACATTAAGAGGGAAAAGGTCATATGGGAGCAAAAAAGATTTGAACTTTTCAAGGAATATTCACAAATTTTTTAAAAGGTTTCACATCTAAAATTTTTAAAAGACATGAGACCTAGGGTTTAACAAATGTTCAAAGGCTAACAATTCTAGAGGACCAAATACCAAAAACCCTATTCACCATTAAAGGATTAAATTCTGATTTTTTGTACCTAAACTGGGGAAAATTTCCTTGTAAAAAATTAGACCAACAGTGGCTCTATCTGGGGATATTGAATTATATTGACTCAAATGTGGGCTTAGAATTTTTGGGAGAAGTAGACCACAAAGGTTTCCTACAAACTAATCACTCTAAGAGAACAACAAAACACAGGAAAACTATATATAGGAAACTGAACAAAGACAAAAGGATTTACGAATGTGCAAGAAAACCCTAAACTATTATTCATGGCAGAAACAAGTATTTTTAAATAAAAATACCTCTTTAAGAACTGTCCATGAACTAGTAGTTCAAGAATGTTGTCTGACAAATCTTTGAGAACATAAGAGTCTTCTCCCCAAGTGTTTTCAATAAAATAGGGACCTAACCAAATAGGATCAAATTTACCATGTTTGCCTTTATCTTCATTCTGGCATTTCACATTAGGACTAAATCTCCATTTTCAAACCTTTTACTCACTATCCTTTTATCATATAATGTCTTAACTTGTAGTTGCAGCTTTTGATTCTTAAAAGATGCTTCTCTTCTTGTTTTCGATAATCCTATAAGCTCATCCAACCTCTCTTGCATGTCATCTATAATATCTTCATCATACAATTGGATATAATTGTATAGTCCTACCAAGTTATTCTAAAGCATCCTTGCCTTAATTCCATATACTAGATCAAATGGGGCTACTCCAATGGCCTTCTTCATAGTCACTCTGTCAGCCCATATTGCAAGTTGCAACTTGGAATCCCATGCCTTCTTCTTATCATCTAAGGTCCTCTTAATGACTTTTAACTGGCTTTTATTTGTGGATTCAACTTGTCCATTTCCTTGTAGATGATATGGGGAAGATGTTGATCTTGTAATTCCATAATTGTCACAAAACTTTATGAATTCTTCAGACCTAAAGCACATTGCATTATCTATTACAATTCTTTGAGGGCAATCAAACCTGGAAATAATATTATTTAGCAAAAAATTGTTGACAACTTTACTAGTTTTATTTCTTCTAGGGATGGCTTCTACCCATTTTATGAAATAATTAGTAGAAACTAAAATCTAGGAACAACCAGTGCTAGATTTAGGAGAGATCTCACCTATGAAATCCATACCCCATTGCTAAAAAGGTGCTTGAACCTAATTGGCTTCAAGGGAGTATTACCTAAGAATTTTAGTTTTCTAGCAAACCTTTGGCATGCATCACATTTCTTAACTATGATTTGAGAATCTTAAAAAGGGATGGCCACCACAAGCTAGCTCTCATCACCTTCTATGCAGTGGTTTTGGCCATATAATGTCCCCCACACACTCCAACATGCATTTCACTTAGGAATTCTTTAGCCTTTTCTTGATCAAAACATTTAAGTAATATTCCTTCAAAATTTCTCCACCAAAAGTTGCCTTGGATAATTATGTACCTGATGGCTTGTAATTTAGTTCTCCTCTTCTCATTTTTAGTCAAATGAGGTGGGGCTTCCATATGTTGTAGATAGTGGATAACATTAGCATACCAGTCACAGTGATCCATGTCACATAAATCAAATCTGAAGTCAACTGTTACCATATTTATCTGATTAGCATCCAAATTAGATTGATCCATGAGTTTAGCTAAACCTTTGCCTCTTACCAATTTTGTTATCTGTATCTCAATGTTAAACTCTTGGATCCTATTGATCCACCTACACCTTCTTCCTGATACTTCTTGTTGAGAAAAAATATCCTTTACAATAGCATTGAGCACAAATGAAATGACAATAGCACCTACCAAATAGCATCTAAATGCCTTAACAACCTTTACTAAAGAATATGCTTGTTTCTCATTTATCCCATATTTTAGTTCAGCAAGTTGCAATGACTTACTAAAGAAAGAAATGGGTTGTTCATATCATTCCTCATTCTTTTGCAATAGAACTATAGCTATAGTGTGAAAAGATGCAAAAGAAAATATGTGCATTGGCTTAGTGTAGTCACGGGTCCTCGAGACTGGGGCATTCTTTATAGTAGTCTTAATATCTTGAAATGGCTACTAAGGTTCACCATCCCAGTTAATAGTAGCCCCTTTCTTGAGCATTTTAGAAATATGTCTACTAATCTCAACAAATTTTTTAACAAATCTTCTTAGAAAATTAACTTTTCAAGAGAAAGATTAGATTCCTTTTACATTCTTTGGCCTAGGTACCTTATCGATGGCAACTACTCTTTCAGGATCTATCTTTACTCCATCCTTCGATACTATATGTCCAAATAACTTGCCTTCAGTTACCCCAAATGCACACTTCTTAGGGTTTAATGACACTCCATATTCCAATGTTTTAATTAAAAAAATTTCCAAATGCCTACAATGGTCCTCATCCTTTTTGGAATAAGCTGTGAGGCCATCTTGATGCACAACCATAAATTTATTTATGTACTCATGGAAAGCCACATTTATGGCTCTTTGAAAAGTGGCACCAGCATTAATACATCCAAAAGGAATCCTCACATGTACATAAGTTCCCCATGGAGTTGTAAATGTTGTCTTGAATTGCTCTTCTTCTTTCACTAAGACTTGGTTATATCCTAAGAATCCATCCATCATACACACATTCTAATATCTCCATTCTTGTTCCTAACAGGTACTAAATTAGAGACCCAAGTGGAATGTTTGATAGGTTTAATTAATCCCCCATCCCTTAACTTCATTAGTTCCTCTTGAATTTTAGGGGCCAGAGTGGGATTAACTAGTCTCTATTTTTGCCTAAAAGGTTTTACATTATCCTTCAGAGGTATGACATGCTAAAAGAGATCTTCTCTATAAGTGTTTAAGTCATCATATGACCATGCAAAGACATGTCTATATTTTCTCAATAAGTCAATCAAAGGCTTTCTAATTTTAGCTAACAAATTCTAGCCAATATAAACTTTCTTAGGGGCCTCAGTAGTACCCAAACTTATATCTTCTAGCTCTTGAGGTTTACAGTCTTTAGCACTAGGCATTACCCTATCTTAGTTATCAAAAATGTTCTCCAAAACAACCAAACCTTTAGGTACTTTATTAGTTTTTAACTGTATAACCTCTTAACCAGATTTTTTTCCCTTCCCATCTATTGTTTGAACCAAATCACTACAGTCCAACTCTTATCCATGGTATTTATATTCATTTAGCAAGAAGTTCACAATGTATTTGTCATCTTCAAAGACTTGCCAATGCTCAATATTGTCAGGTATTGATGGACTATTTTGAACTTCAATTTTTGATATTCCTCCAAATGATATCTCCTGGGGTTTAATTGCTACATTTGCTAATAAGTCAGCCATCTTATTCTGAGTTCTATCTCTCCATGATATACCAAATGCATCAAAAAATTCAATCTGATCCCGAACACCATTTCTATACTATTTCAACCTTCTGTTCTTAGAAGCATATGTTCCTTTTATTTGTGAGATAATCAATTTAGAATCACCTATAACATGCAACTTCTTGATCCAGTGGTGGGTAGCAACTTTCAATGCTAACAACAAGGCTTCATACTCAACTATATTATTAGTACATGAAAAGTTCAAGGTAAAAGAATATCTGAAAGTTTTTTTCTCTCGAGAAACAAAAACTATCCCTACCCCTACATCTTCTTTAGAACTGGCCCCATCAAAGAACATTGTCCATAATATTGGTGAGTCCATACAACACTGAACTTCATGTTCAATAACAATAGGAAATTTCTCAACTTCTTGAATAACTAATTCAACTTTGAATGCATTCACACTAGTATCTAAGAAGCAAGTAGCATCTTTGTCAATTTCTTCACCCAAGATATGACTAACCCTTGGCTCTCTGTCTACTTTAATAGCCTTATCACCTATGTGAAAAGTTGCATAAGTTAAGTCACATTGTAGGCTACCTCCCATACTAGCACTCCAGTTTCTAGAAAACAACATTCCATAGTGTGGAGGTATGTCAACTACAAGGACTAACATGGTCAACTCTACCTCAGGATATGCAGCTAGCTTAAATGGAAAATAAATTATAGTACCTATGACTGGGACTTCTCTAGCATCCATACCTCTGCATCTGCCTTTCTTAGTATCTACTTTCAACCCTAAAGCTTCCATTACATTGAAAGACATGATGGTGTTAGAAGCTCCTAAGTCTATCATACAATTTTTTAGGGTCCTTCCTTTTATATTTAGATTGAGAAAAAATGGGTCAATATCTTCTATGTATGCAACTAATGAGTCATCCAAGAACATTTGGGGAATTTGGGACATGATACCACTATCTTCTATTACTAAGGGGGTCTGTTGGGTAGCATTTTGTTCTACATTGTTATTACTATTTCCTATCCCTCCCAACCATGACAAGGCTTTACGCTTATGCTCTTCAATTCTAAGGAGTTCAGACAAGGGTACCTTAACAATAATTTGTGAAAACATGGATAAACACAGTGGGTTTCACAATCATACCTGGAGTAGGAACCTTCTAAGCAATAAGGACTACTATTTGCATGGCATTATCAGCTCCTAATCCCTTCTCTTGCACAATTTCTTTTGCTGCCTCATTTTCTTGGAATTGCACTTTCTTTTTGGGTTCCCACTTCTTGGTTTTGATTTCTATAATCTTGACTGTCTCTACATTAGCCTTCTTGTCCTCATCTTTCATCTTATCTATAATATCTTTTATGAATATACCAGAAGGCTTACCAATATCATTGTTAACTATTTTGTTTCTCAAGTTGTAAATGCTATGTACTTGGGAAATCATTTATGTAGTGATCCTATCGATTTCCTCCTTAGAAGGCATTCTCAAACTCACATGACCAACTTCGAAAGATGTAACACATACATGATCTTCGTCATAGCCTTCATTATCTGAGAAGATTTGTTGATGATATAAGTGATAAGAAATTTTGTTATTCTCTAGATCACTTTCTGTTTCTTCCAAATCAGAATCCACACTATCATTACACCTGCTAACCATATTACAACTTACATCATCATGGCTCTTTTATTCTTCCTCCTCCTTAGTTTATAAACTATGATTAGAAGCAAATGACTAAGCAATTGCACAATATTCTATAGAGTGAAGTGATTGAAAAATAATACATCGTGGCACATTATCATTCATATTTACTAAACTTCTTTGCAAAGGGTCTGGTGTACCCTTATTTTTTACATTTTGGTTCTAGTTAGGGATCGGTTTGCCATCCTTCCATTGGGTGGTATAAGGGTAAATCTGCATTCTAGCTTGTCTATTGAAATTGCTATTGTTCACAGGGGTTTTCTCATCAACAATTGGCTTATAGGTATTGAAACTAGTAGGATTCATCTTTTTTAGCAATTCCAGTACTTGACCTATCGTGGGTTCTTCTAGCTTCTTTCCTGTAGGATTTTTATTAACCTCCCTTTTGTTGTTATTCTTAGGATTGAACAGCTTTGGATCATCTCTCCTACCAAGTTTTCTAGATGCTTTCCTATTATTCTCTATATTTACTGCAACCTTATGAGAATCCCTTAAAGTTTTAGGATCTTTATCCCTCAACTAATAAGCCATTTTGTTATCAAAAGCGTTAAAATATGTCATGAGAAAAACATCCTCATTCAATCTCATAACCTGAAATAGTTTGTACATACCTTTTTAGAATCTTACATTGAATACAAATGTGGACTCATTAGGATTCTTCTTGATGCTATTGAATTCATTTAACATGAACCCTACATTAGTGCTGTCTCCATATTGCTCCTTGAACAATATTTCCAAGTCACTCCATGAGGTAATACTACCATCAGGTAACATTCTAAACCAATCCCTTGCATCCTTAGTTAGTGAATAAAAAAACAACTTCATGAACACATCCTCATGTTCAACTTTAGAATCATTTAACATGTCTATGAAAACTCTCAAATGTTCTTCACTAGTAACAACATTATTTCCAAAAAACTTAACCACTTTATCTCTTAAATCAAAAGATATGGGATGTGGAGCAAGAGGAATACCTGCAAATGATATTTTTCTATACTTTTCCATGTATAGAGGTTTCTTTTGAAAACTAGGAACATTTGAGGTGCTTGCTATGTTGACTTGTTTAAGAGGAACACTTTGGGATTGTTGAGGTTGAACAATAGGGGTTTGAGTATAAATGGTGGATGATGAGGTAGGAGCAAACTGAGATACTCCCTGAATTGAAATCATTGGACCACTAGCAGGTACAAAACTTGTAGATGGGGTGGAGAGATTTGGCCATGAAGCCAATGCAAAATTAGATTTTATGAACTGGATTTTTCTCCTAGTTTTTGCAGCTTGAGCCTCATTCTCCACCTTCTCAAGCTCTTTTGCAAGATCTTCCTTCTCCTTTCTAGCCTTCTCCAGATCTAGATTTAATTTTGACATGGGAGGTTTTATGGGTTTGCTTGGTTGAGCCTAAGGTTCATTTATTTGGATTCTTATAGCTTTACCCTTTCCTTTATCTATAGCTTTCACAATGGGTTCTATAGGATCTATTTGGACATGTTTATAATCTTGGACTTGAGTAATAACTAGTTCTTTCTTTTGACTTAGGAGTTTTTCTTGTTCTTGAACTTTAGCTCCTAGACTGTCTACATCTCCAAAGACATTAGTATGGAGGGTTGTCATTTTTTCTTCTAACTTTTTATTTTTTCTTTCAAGGCAGTCATCCTTCTAAGTAGAGTGTCTCTTTCTATTATAGCATCTAGGGTGGATTGCTCTTTCTCATTTTCAAGATGAATGCTCTCATTTTCAAGATGAATGCGCTTAGCTTCTTCCTTAGCAACCCATTTCTTTAGAAATCCTATCTCTTATTGTACTTCTGAAGGATCTACAAAAGTAGCTTCCAAGTCAGCAGGGTCATCCAAATCTATAAGGTTGGGTTCAGTTTATGGGACTATTTTAGGATTAGAAGGATCTCCAAATGAACTCCTGAGTGCTAGCCTATGATGCATTTCAGCTATAAGATATAGTCTAGGGGATATATTCCCTACTAGTGACATATCCTTATCTTGATATGTTCTTTCATCTAGTACTGGGGTACTGAATATCCCTCCTAAGAGTCTTGAAGTTTCTGATTTAGAGCTGAGTGAAGAAGACTCTCTTCCTATCACTGGTTGATACTAGGAGCTAACTAATACAATACGTCTGAGTTTCCAAGTAGGATTTGAATCTACCCTTTTCTTATTCAGGTTCTTCCTACCACCTTTAGGTAAATCAGTATACATTGGTACATCAAGATCAGCTCTTGTGTTTTTTCTTTTGTCATCCATTTTACTATATATGAAATAAGCACTAGCTTCAAAACCTTGACTGAGTTGCCACCCTTTTCTTGGGAAAATACACAATTACAATTATTCCTAACTTCAAAGAAAAGACACAAATAAAAATGGAAATATTTATACATCCTCCCCATATCATCCACAAGGAAATGGACAAGCTAAATCCACAAATAAAATCCTGTTAAAAGTCATTAAGAGGACCTTGGATGATAAAAAGAAGGCATGGAATTCCAAGTTGTAACTAGCAATATGGGCTGATAGAGTGACTGTGAAGAAGGCCATTGGAGTAGCCCCATTTGATCTAGTATATGAAATTCAGGCAATGATGCCTCAGAATAACTTGGTAGGACTCTACAATTACATCTAGGTGTATGATGAAGATATTACAAATGATATGCAAGAGAGGCTAGATGAGCTTGTAGGATTATCAGAAACAAGAAGAGAAGCATCTTTTAAGAATCAAAAGTGGAAACTACAAGTTAAGACATTATATGATAAAAGGACAGTGAGTAAAAGGTTTGAAAATGGAGATTTAGTCCTAATGTGGAATGCCAGAATTGAAGATAAAGGAAAGCATGGTAAATTTGATCCTATCTAGTTAGGTCCCTATTTGATTGAAAACACTTGGGGAGAAGACTCTTATGTTCTCAAAGATTTTTCAGACAACATTCTTGAATAGCTAGTTCATGGACAGTTCTTGAAGAGGTATTTTTCTTTAAAAATACTTGTCTCTGCCATGAACAATAGTTTAGGATTTTCTTGTACATTTGTAAATCCTTTTGTCTTTGTTCAATTTCCTATGTATAGTTTTCCTATGTTTTGTTGTTCTCCTAGGGTGGTTAGTTTGTAGGAAACCTTTGTGGTCTACTTCTCCCAGAAATTCTAAGCCCTCATTTGAATCAATATAATTCAATGTCCCTAGATAGAGCCAGTGTTGGTCTAATTGTTTGCAAGGAAATTTTCCCTAGTTTAGGTACAAAAAATCAAAATTTAATCCTTTAATGGTGAATAGGGTTTCTGGAATTTGGTCCTCCAAATTTGTTAGCCTTTGAACATTTTTGAAACCCTAGATCTGATTTCTTTTAAAAATTTTGAGCACAAAACCTTTTTAAATTTTGGTGAATATTCCTTGAAAAGTTTAAATCTTTCACGTCCTCGTATGACCTTTTCCCTCTTAATGTATATCATCCAATCAACACAAGATCAATGGTAGTCACATTGTCACTATCAAAAGATGCAAGTATGTTACCCTATGCGACATAGCAACTACCACAAATTTGAAGGGTGATGGCATAAAATGGGTTGCAGTGATCAAAGATTGTATTATGTCAAAAGTATTTGGTCACCTTTTTCATGTCAAACCTACCAGAAATGAAAAAGGGGTCAGAAGAGTGAAGTACAAAAGGCGTTAGTAGAAATCAAATTTTTTGATTGCTCACCATGTTGCTATCAAAAAAAATTTGCACTTCACCATTAGTGACATGGCTTCTTCACTAAAAATATAGAAGACAGTCACTTTTAAGTTTTTCGATGACAATAAACTTCCTAAGTTTCATGGTGGACATGTAGTTTTATTGTTATGTTAGAAGCATTAATGAGGATGATTATGACTTCGCTTGCCTTTATCTTTCTGGTGTCAAGTTTTGATAAGACACTAGAGGTAGCTATGTCGCTGTCAGGAAATTTGTGACCTTTGCTGTTAGCGACATAGTACCTTTAAAAAAAGTAATAATATGACAACATTTTTAGAAGGTTGGTCCAAGGTAGATACTCTACAAACATCAATTATATAGTTTTTGGGACACGGTGGCATCTAGTGGGATACACATATGCACTGGGAAAAGTGAAGGCACTAGAGGTCACTATGTCGATGTCATGAAAATTATGCATCTCGTTGTTAGCGACATAGTGCACAACCATGAAATAAACACATGGTGGGACCCAAACAATGTGGCAATGTGACCAGAATTAGAATTTGGTTTTATATGCCAGCTACACAAGATTTTCTCACATCATCAATAATCTAGACCCACAATAATCAAGCTTGGATCAATAATTATCGCTACCTCGCTATGGAAAGATGTCCAAACTAAAATGCCAATAATGAAGGAACTATACAGATGGAAAAATCTCATTAGGTTGACTGCCAACATGTCAAGTGGAACATGAGTCATCTTTGCCTGCATCCCTGGATCGTAGGATTTTTCAAAAATCAATGTTGTAAATTTGAATGTAGAATGTGGTGCCACTCTGCATTTATGAGGAATGAAAGCTTTGCATGCGAAAGAAAAAATAGAGTATAATACATAAGATTTTCTCAGTTCCATCTCATGCAAACAAAGATTTCAAGCCTTTTCCTAAGTAGAAGCCATTATTCAGAAGATTGTGTTGAGCTTGACAAGAGCGTGAAGCAGAGTTCCATTGTTTGCAAAGATATTGCAGGATTACAAAGAGAAACAAGCAAAGAATCAAGTAAGTAGTTATACAATAATCTCTATAGTGTCTCACTTCTGCAAATTATAATCAAAGATGCCTACAAAGAAGGTATTTTCTGGTCAAGAGAATTATTTGGATAGTAATGTCCATGATGATTTCCTTGAGTTGCTCCCTAACTCCACTATTAAAAATGTACAAGCTAAATAGATTACTTCATTAAACCTTAGGTTGAAAATAGTAGATGGATTGTATGACAAGGGAAATTGGCTCCAAGATGCTAATACCTCTCAAACTGGTATGGATTTCTTCAAGAAATGGTTTTCAGAGAGGAACCTTTTTGCCCCACATGCCAATATTTGAAATTTGTATTTAGGAAGATTGGTGGTTCCTAGTGTTTTTATGGATTATGATCTTCTTGAAGTTGTGGCAAAGAACTATGATAAGGCCATTAGGGTAGTAAGAAGAATTAATGGTTAGGTCCTAATTATAGTCAGCCCAGATAAAATTAGGGAAGTTTTTGGTTTTAGGCCTCTAATTGATTATCATGTGCCCATTGATTTGAAAGTGGTAGAAAAGGAATACATATCCAAAAAGGATGCCATTAAGCAAGGTGCACTGAAGGCACATGTAGGTAAAATTGGAACTCTTCCAACAATAACAATAGCTTCCAGGGAACCTTTCAAAAGGGCATACTTCAACACCAGGGTTGTAGAGATATATAGGACCCTGTGCAGACTTTTTGGGAGAGATGAAGAGGAGTTTATGCCTGTGGATTTCATGTATATGGTTACTCAAATTTCATCTTTTGGTGTGGACATAATTTTTTATTTTTCTTACTTAGCTGAGGAAATTCACAATGGACTAATTGGGATTGCTAAGGGCAAGGTTGGAAAAAAATTTGGCCATTATTCTTTGTTGATGCACATGTTTTTGTTTAAGGGAGCTACATATTTTGGTAAAGAAATGGAGTTAAATAGAGAAGAAAATGGAGAAGCACTGTCAGTCCAATTATGGAGTGCAGATATGACTTGGGATGTAGAGAAGGCTAGCTTTGTCAAGTTTGATAGGTATTTTTCTTCCAAGTTGAGATGCCTCATATTGAGTGATAATCCCAGATCCCCAAGACACTAATGAATCTCATTAGGCCTATTGATAATCCCGGTTGTTTGAAAGTTTCACACAATTGGGGAGATATCATCCCATACTTTGTTTCAACTATATTTAGAATTTATGGTTTTAAAGGGAGCCCTCATGTACTACTTTACTAAGTGCCCTCGAAGGTAGGAGTAGCTAAATTTTTGTGGCAATTGGGAGGAGTGGAGGAAACCTTTTTGTTGAAAAAATCAAGGGGGTCAATTTTCCCAACTTTCATAGAGGGCCATCATTTTGTAATCACAAAAGGGGGTTGGCTTACTTTGAACAAAATTTTGGATCCTTACAAGATGGCTATTTTTCACCCTCATTTTTGTGATACTAAGGGATTTTATCATCTGGCTCTAAGGCATAGAATCAAGGTTGGTAAAATTGAGCACGAATTCTATTTTCTTGAAGACATAATAAGGAATGAATACTCCTTACAAGAGCAGGAGACTATAAATGAAAAGTGGAGAGTCTTCTCTAAAGTTTTGGATTTTATTCATTGTTTTGATGCAGATTATAGTCCTTTGGACAATGCAGTTACAAATGTAGATAAGATAAATTAACTTATGAATAGTTTTCCTAAAGTAATGGAGACAATGAATGAAAAGAAGCAAATCTTTATTAGATTTTATCCAGATAAGGCTAGGGAAGTAATGAGAAGATTGGGTTTTACTCCCAATATAGGGGCAGGACAATTAACTATCCAATAAAGGCCAGGGTATATTGTTATTCAAAATAAAATGACCATTGTGGACAAAGGAAAACAAATAATTGAGTCCACTAGTGATGTCTTGAAAGAGAGGCCTTCTTAAAAGGCAAAAGATAATAAGGGAAGAGGATCCTCATATTGAGGAATACTCACTCTCATAGACCCCTATGAGAATTGAAGAGGAACAACTCACTGAAGAGCAAGTTGAACAATTGGGATCACAAGGGGGAGTTTTTGTTACACAATAAAAAATAGATGTAGGAGATCCCCAAGAGCCTTTAGTACCAAGTTTTGAGTTAACAGTTGTAGATTATAGAGGAAGGGAATTAGACCCTATGTTGGAACAAGCAAGTCAACAATTTTTATCAGATGATAATTTTGTTAAATCTAGGGCTTTCTGCCAATTTCCATGGACAGCCAACATGAGAAATTTTGAAGAAAGATGCAACAATTGAGGATAGAACATCCTAGCTAAAGGAGGTAGCCCTACAAAATCAAATAAAGGAACAAATGATTCAAGAGTTCTAGAACATAACCCCTAAAGAGGGGAGTTAGATAGTCAAGGCCTCAAACATTTTATTGTAATCCAATTAGGATATTTTAGATGCATTAATTTATAATTCTATTTCAAATAAGTTGGAGTTACAAGACCCCAGTAAAAAGGAGTTTTCTAGGATTTCATTTAGTGAAGATCAAGTTGCTCTGGTTATGTGGTCATTGAGAAGGGGATCTAGGGCCATTTCATCATAGCAATATGACTTAGAATTAATAGGAAATATCATTGTGAGGAGAGTGGTTGATACCTCTCATGTGTAGGCTACACATTGGAATGTTGATTCATCTCAATTTGTTTTGGCCACCACTAAAAAGGAAGAAAGGGCCATGTTTGAATTACAAAGTAAGTATGAAACAATTTTGGAAGCTTATAATAAAGAGGTTCAAAAGAGGATTGATTTTGAGAATAAATTAATGGGGAGGTCTACAAGACTAGGAATAACATATCCTTACCCTCTAGTGGAGCCTGTTAAATCCACTCCTCTTATAGAGATGCTAGATACCCCATAGAGGCCACAGTATTACACTACTAAAGACTTTGAAGAAGAAAAGAGCAAGTTGTGGGCCTTACATGTAGAGTTTAATGTAAAATATGAAGATAAATTGAGAAAGGCTCTCACATATTTGGGGGACAAAATTGAATGGGCATTAGTCTATGATTAGTTGGCTAGAGTGATAAGCATCTGGGAAGAACTAAAAGAAAGTGATGAGGCTCTAAAGTCTATTGTGAATAAGTGGGTAAGAAGGAGGAAAGAAATAACATTTTTATGTTATTCTATCATAAAATTCTCATATGATCAAATTGAAAAGACTTCTAATATTGTTTTTGAGCTTCCTAATTTTGATAATAAGAGAATTTATTTGTAGAGAATAATAGTTGGCTATTTGAACAAATATAAGAGCCAAAAGTTTAGTTTGTTTTGTCATGACCTAAATAGAAGAAATAATTTGAAAAACAAAGATGAATGGGCTAAGGAACTTGATTATTTATTTTGTCTAAGGATGAATAAAATTATCAATGAAACGAGGCATGCATGGTGGGCTACGACAATCGAGGAAATAGTGAAAGCCCAAATATTCTTTGATTATTTGAAACAATAATTTGTTGATATTGAGAGGGATGTAGAATATGTTATCAAGAAACAAAAATATATTTTGCATTTTGAATAGCCAGATGATGCACTTAATAACAAGTGGATGGTGGATATTGTTTCTAGTGAGCAACTAGAAGAAGTTTAAAGTGATGATGATGAAATGCATGAAGATGAATTACAAATCATTGATCCATTTCCATCAGCACCTAGAAAAGAAGAAGGGCAACCATCACATGCTAAAGATGCAATGGATCAGTTAGATGTCACAACAAATAGAGAATCAAGAGTAACTATCACCTTGGTAACACATGATGATATGAGTGAAAATGATAGAGTGGAGGTGAAGCTACATGAATTAGAACCTAACACATCACTGGCAAGTTTGGTAGCTACATATGTTGAGGATTCAGAATAACAGCCAATCATAAAATTAGCAATATAAAAGGGTGTAATAGAAAGGGACCCACAAAAGGAATGTTTGATGTACAAATCTTACTGTTAATCACAATTTTGTCTTTTTGTGATAGGTGTATGTAAATATTTCTTGTAATAGACATTTATTAGTTCTCTATGCCCTAATCTTGTTGCATCTCACATTATATAAGTGAGATTCTAGGGCTAGAGAATGGTCCAATTTCTAATGCATTTTAGTATTACACTTATAATGTTTTTGGTCTAGTCTTTGAGCAAAAACTTTATAGTGTATCTTCTCTACATATGTTCTAAGAATACATCAATATGGAATGATCTTTGTGTCTCTTTCTAAGGTCATTCTGAGTTTACTACAATTGTATACAATTTTCAAGGAAAATTAATACAAGTTTTGAGCTATCCTCATATCAGTTTTTATTGAATTTTGTCTCCTTTGATGTTATCTAGTTATTTTGAGATTGTGTGAGTAAAGCTTGCTCAATTGAATGCAATTCATTTATGTTGTATGCCAATCCATTAATGCTATTAATTCAATGAATTAAGTAAATGCTTTTGATGGATTTGATAGGATTGTCAAAGTAATAGAAAGGATGTCTGTAAGAATGAACTTTAGTAAGAATTGTTGATAATATTTGTTGTAAGGTAACAGATTAGATCTACAAATTGGAGTAGACTCTAAATCCCAATGGAATAGGCATTAATCAAAATTTATTCAGTCTATAGATAGGTATACTATGAAGAAGCATCAAATCTAAAATAACAATCAACTTTAATTTACTTTTCTTGAAGATTTCAGAAGGTGGTCAACACTTGTTTAAATGGAATGTTTTAGTCTGAGTTAGCCACTATTGTTGGGAACACTTGCAAATATATAGAAGAATTTTGACCAATTTTGCTATATGGGATGTGTTTTACCTAAAATGTCAAAATCATGCATGTGTTTGAGGATATGAGATGAGAATCAGAATGAATCTAAAATAATTCTCATACAGTAGCTTCTAGGCTTGAATCATCCCCTAGGTATACCCACCCTAGTTTTGCAAAGCTTAAAGAGTAGAAAACCATCCTTGGTTTTGTTGAACTTAGGTCCAAATGGTTTGCACATGTGATTGTTAATAGGAATTGGCTAATCCCTAATTTGTGTGAGCAATATCAATTTGGCATTAAGCATTTTGTTGTTCAATAGTTTTAAAACACCAACAAGATGAATTCAAAATCATTGCAGACAAAGGATTAACTCATGCCCTATATTTTCCCAAAGTTTTCAAGAATAGATGGATAAGAATTGTTCTAAGCTGAGTTCATGACGTGAAAGTATGGTTGGAAGTTGGACCAATCAAGATCAACAAAGAAATTATTTGAAGAGTAATTACGTATCCTACATTGGATTGACCTAAGATCATAAGGAGTGGCACATAGAAAGAAATTGAAAATATAACTAAGAGAAAATTGAATGGACATGGAATTTCAATAGATTGCATTGAGAATCCACTAATTGAATTCGAAGTTTGTGTGATTGCACACAATTTTTATCAATCTAGAAGATTGAACATCATAACATGCATTGCAATTGATTTGGGATATAGAATTGTGAATAAAGGTCATGAATATGATCTTGCTGAGCTACAGTTACAAGAACTTATAAAGAACTTGGAAGTAGTAAGAAAAGCTAAGAACACATCCTGTAAGTTTGGATCTCTATTAGTTTGTATATTTTTCTATGTATAGAATCATTTCCTTACTATTGGAAGGATTACATGAGATAGAAACATAATGCTATAGATCAACAGACTGAATTAATATAGAGACTAGGAGATAATTTTGAAGTAGTCATGGACAACAATTTTGATGAATTCAAAACTAAAATGAAAAACAAAATGAGGATTACAAAATTGGATGTGGATAAATATTATGATGAAATTTATTTCATTTTGGACACAGATTTATTGTACACACAAGTACTAATACCTAGGGTATCATGGTTGAGACCTATGCCCTATCAAGTAAATGTTGATGATATATCAACAAGAGTCACTATACTATTGGCAGAAGACATAGATGCTTATGCCAAGAAATTAACACATATGACATAGTTACTGCTGAGTTGACTATTAAAGCTAGCATACCTAATGTAGGTAAGAACAGAAAAAGAAAATTTGTTGAGGCTAGTCAAACTAAACAAGGAGTAAGATCAGGACAACCCTTAGAAGCTAAGGAAGGAAAAGACAAAGAACTTGTAGTTGTGAAATAAAAGACACCAAAGCAAAGAAAGGTTATGATTATTGTACCTAAGGTAAAGGAAGACCTCCAAAAGAACATGAAAGAAATGGTAACACCATCAAGGCCTAAGGTAAAGATGTTCTTCACAAGAAGGATGTCAACACAACCTATTGTCAAACTACTACCAAGAATCCCGTCAAAGAAGAGAAAGCAGGCAGATGTACAAGTTAAGCCAAAGAATTTGATAGTTGCACAAGAGGATGAGGGAAATGAAGAAAGGATAGAGTCTGATGAGACTAGTAATCTACATATTATAAAGAGACTCCCTCCAATGACTGTAGATCAGGTATGTGAAAAATTGATAGAAGTAGAAAATATTTTGGCTCTCAGTTATAGAATGATTCTTTGAGCAATGGAGATCAAAATAAACTTGAAGAAACTTTAATTAATATGTTGATCAAGTTTACACAAACACCTATGAAAATGAGAAATGGAATTCCTGTCATATTTTATAATAGATTAGATGCCAAATGGAAACGGGCATTGACCACAAAGAATAAAATAAAAGAAACAACATTAGCACATATCATGCCAAATTTGGGAAAGACACATATGTCTATAGCCCTTAAAGATTATATTAGAAAGCTTACACAAAGGGATAGGGAATACAAAGTTCTAAAGAAAAAAGTTCTTGAAGTTGAGGAAGCAAGTATTGCATTATGGAAAGAAGTATTTGGAGTACAAACTCCAACTGCAGAGGTTAACTGATAATACATAACTTACTCAAGAAGAAAATCAAGAACTAGCTGAGATAAGAATAGAAATGGAAGAACTTACTAAAGGAATTAAATTTAAGGATACTATCACAATTGATGATGATATTGGTATCTCTCCACCTAATCCAAATGTACTAACTAAAGAAGAAATTCAAGGATTGATGGAGGAATCAAGAAAAGTTTGTACAAATCCAATTTTGTTATAAGTAATTGAATATCCAAAGCTTGAAGTTAAAAAGACTAATGATGTGTTAGTCACACTAGTTATAGAGGCTGGAAGTGTTGAGTAACTTGGTAAGGCATTGATTGTATATTCAACATCAATAACTTGTATGAAAATTTTGAAGAAGAGAATTCAAAGAAAGTTTCAAGTACACTAATGATAGATGAAGGAATTACATAGAAAAAGCAAGAGGCTACTCAAGCTTTCATTCAAATGCTCAGTGCAAAGGTTGTAGAACCTACACCGGTGACACTTATATAATAGGTGATATCTGTACCAGTGCAACAACCAAAGGAAAGATCAAGTGAGAAAGGGAAGAAAATACAGCTATCACTGCCAAGTGATACACTCTCAAGGTCTCAAGCTATGACTCTTGTAGAAGAGAATGATGATGAGTTAGTAGACCTTAATGAGGTGATTACTTTACCTACATATGGTTTTAATAGTCTTACATTAGAAAAATGCATGGATTACAAATCTTGTTGAGTTGAAAGGCCAAACAAGAACAACTAAAGAGAGAACAAAAGAGAAGACATATATTGCATACTATCAAAGACATTTTTTATAGAAGCTTGGGGCATTACATATGTCAACATTCAGCATACAATTTTGGATCAACTAGTATATGTTGTTGATAAAGTTCAGATAAAGGGCATAGAAACAAATGAGAAGTTGTTACAACAGTGTGAAAGGAGAATGGAGTATAATGTTTTGTAGAAAGTCTCAAATGAACTTGTACAATGACAAATCAAGCTTTCTACAACTATTACACAATTGGAAACAATTTTGAAGACACTAAACTCTTTATATTTGAGATTGTGTGATGTAGATTTCTTTACAATAGATACAAACTAATCATTACAATTATTACATTCAAGTATGAAGACTGATGTTCACTCCTTTAGCAAGAAAATAAGTTTAGGTTCATCTTCATTTAGTGAACTCATATTCAATCAGACAAGGTTAGGTGAAATCACAACTAAATATGCATAAATATAGATCAAGTTGGAATTAATTCAATTTCATTTATCGTCATACATAGAGATAATTCAAACAGTTATTTGTATTGTTGTAATAATCAATTACAAATACAATTTCAATTCATCAAGGGCTCCTTTATGTTGAGTTACATTTAAGAAAGTTTTATTTATAAGTTTAAGTCTCAATTACATTATCCATAATCATAAAATGAATAAACACATACATAGTCATATAAGCAAATGCATAAGTACAACTAATAATATGAAGGCACATCTAATGAATAACATCCACTGCACATGGCATAGTGTATGTGAAAATAGATACAAGTACATCAATATACAATACAATATCCCATAGGATGTCAAAACACATGATATATAGATACATAAAATGAATAGAAGTCTTCAAGATAAGAGGAAGAATGATAATGGTACCACTATATCAAGGAGCATCCAACATCTATCAATCTAAGGGGCACCCAAATGGTAAGAATATACTAGCTCCCGACCACATGGTCACCTAATCAAGATCCCACTTTTACCATGTAGGAGAGATAATGTACGATCCACACACAAATAATCAAATCATAAAATAATCCTAGGCAAGGAATTTTGATAGCCAAAACTACCTCAAAGGTAACACATACTACTCAAGAAGATAAGATACTCCAAAAGAAAGAACACTCAAATCAATACCAACACTGCATAACAAAACATCATTCATAAACCAAGAATAGATAAAATCACCAAAATCATAAGATAAAGTCAACAAAATATATTCACTTCAAGACAAGAACCACATGACAAAAGTATAATATCCATAAATCACCAATCATCATCAATGAAAGTACACCATTAATAACAACACCACCATAGGCAAATACAAAAAAACTATGGAGGAGACCAAGGCTACAATCTAAGAAGTGTCATCACATGGTCAAACTATTTGAGTTACTCTAGACTGATCTCTTAATAGATCCCAGACCCTCAAGTGTTAAGTTACCCTAGATTGGTTACTCTGAACCCTAGACTCTCAACGTGACACATGCAGAACTAGAAAACCTTCTCAAGAAGATGAGGCAAACTGATCATACTCTCATCTCATTCCCATCCTTAGTCTATGCAAGCACTTAAGACATCGGCTGGGAAAATATCTCTAACTTATCTTTTTAGTGTGTTTCTCCAAAATATTAATTACTAGATTATCAATTATTACATGACTTACAATAGGTTACCCAAGCACTAACCACTTTGGGTCCTGGACCCCTACCATAAGCCACTCCCAAGGATATATACCTAGACAACCTTCCAAAAATCACAAACCAAAATAGTGTCATATACAACAAGAGTAATATTGATCGAATTTGATTCCTTAATAGGCAACCCAAAAATAACATTGGTCCTCAAAATCCAAGTTCTCATAAATTTTCAATAGCATAAAGCTTATAAAACATAAATCTCAATTGGAATCATAAAGTTCATCATGACATCCTATCAAATAATCATAAATGAAATTTCAAAAATGCCTCTAGTTCACCAGTTAACTTGGACAACTAAACAACCCACAAAGAAAAACCATCATGAAAATACACATCATAAGACTATAAATAGAATATTAGAAAACACATAGTTTTTAGTCACATGATTTAATTCCATCAATTTCTCTTTTTAATTTGGGTCATAAGGATGTGTTTAGAAGTAAGGTAAGAATATACATGTTAATATAAATTATTATGCTAATATACTTATTTAAATCAATAAGTATTTAAATATCCAATCTCTTTGCATATAAAATATCATGCAATATTATAATGTTATTAATTTAAATAATCTTAAATCATAAATGATTTAATTATATATTATTAGATTAAATACTAATATCAATTTCATTTCTAAAATATTAATTTGACTTCTATTTTAGTCCAATATTAATATTGAATTTTCCTTTAATTCATAATACAAATAGAGATAAAATTATAAATTTAATTTAATTATTTATAATTTCTCTCATAAAGCCAAATAGTTATTAACTAAATGATTACAAAGTGAACTCTACCACAACTTTTTTTTAAATATAATAAAATTATAAATATTTATTTATTAACTTTCCTCTTGCATTAATAATTATAAAATCATTTATATGCAACTAAGAGTTTAATTAAACTTAAATAATCACTAATACTAACATTCACTTTATAACTAAATGGATAATATTTATTTTATTTTAGAAATTAATAAATTATTATTATTGTTTTAAATAAATAAATGTGAAAATTAAATTATATAAAATAAAAATACATATACAATTAGTATTTTCACAAGTCTTTGATCTCTCAAATTATGCAACCATACTATACTTAGTTTTCTATTTTTACCATATTTGTGTTCACATGCATTTAACTCTACTATAGTTAGCTTTTTATTTTTAGCATATTTGTTTTCACATGCATGTAATCATACTATACTTAACTTCTAGTTTTAGCATAATTATTTTCGCATGCATGTAACCATATTATACTTGGTTTCTATTTTTAGCATATTTTGTTTTCAGACGCATGCAACCATACTCAGTTTCTATTTTTAGCATATTTCTTTTCACATGCATGCATAAGTTCAGTTAAAACATGTTTTCCTCTCAATTAATCTTTTTCTTTATGCATAAAATTAAAATATAATAAATTAAATTAAAGAAAGAAAGCTAATTAATTTAATAAAAATATTTTAAAATTGCTAAGAGTTGTGCATGAAAAGGTAAAAAATAACAAGTAATAAATAGTAATTGATCAATGAGTTCCCTTGTGTGATTGCACAATTAGAGCCCCAAATTAAGGGAGAACTCTTTATTAGAGATCTAGAGCTCATTTTGCAATTACACAAGTTTTGGAGGAGCAATTTCAAAAAATGAAGTTTCCAGAAAGAAAGGGAAATTCATGCATGCTTTGTGTGTTGTTGAATTACCATCAGATTAAGGTAGAATCTTGTGGTTAATTTGCACAGTAGATTTACATTCTTCAATTTTCTTGTCTTCTTCATGTCTGGTTAAATCTATTTTTAGAATTTTTAGAATTGTTTGAAACCCTTGTGATTGAAATTTTTTATTTTTTATTTTTGATTATGACTGTGAACGCACTAATAAAATTGAAACCTTTGTATATTTTAATTGTTTTTGTTCGATTATTTGTATATGAGAAATAGAGATTTGAAGCCCTCATGCTAAAATTCACTATTCTCTACTCTTGAATACATTTGAGAAAGAGTTAAATTGAAAACCCTTGCTTGATTATTTTGATATTTTGTAATTGGATGTTGTAATTGAGATTTGTGTTTTGAAAAGAAAATGAATTTTATTTTATAGATGTTAATTGTTTGATCTAAGTTTCTCTTCTAGATTCCTATTAGAAAGTTTCCATTGGTTAGTACATTTCTATTTTTGGAAAGTTTTCATTTTTAGTAAGTTTCTAATTTTGGAAAGTTTCTAATTTTAGTAGCTTTCCATTTTTAAAGTTTCTATTTTTAGCAAGTTTCTTTTTTGGGAAAGTTTTTTCAATGTTTAATAAATATAAAATTATTATGGTTATAATTAATAATAATGATAATAATTAATTTTAATAAGTATTGTTAAAATTTGAAATTTAATTATTTGAAAATTTGATTTATTACTTTATTATTTAAATATAATTCTAAGGTAAATTGAAAATCAAAGAAATTAATGGTTATTTTTAGTTAACTTGGGTTGTGCTTGATGATTTGATTTTATATGAAAATGATTTAAATTGCCAGGGAAATTTTCTTATTCAAAAAACCTTAGTAATTAACATACTTTAAAAGATGAAAACTGTGATGTGTATGTTCACTAAACTCTTATGTTTTCATAACAAAAGGAACTATGAAATAATGTTTAAACAACTTTATATGATTTGTTGAATTGTTTGGAATTCTAGTGAACTTGGAAACCTTAGTGAATCTGGTATCTAGAGAAATGGAAACTAAAACTTTGATTGACATCGAAAAATATTATGAACTATAGGGTAGGTGCACCAAGTTGTGGTGCCAAAAGGAGGGTATAAGTGGACACCTTTTTCCTGAAATCAGCAATTTCTGAACTTCAACAAGAATTTGAAGATAGTTACGTTCAAAATTTTAAGATATGACAAAAACAAAAGTCGTAGTCTTTTGAATCTAGTTTCTAAACTACTAATTTTTTTTCCAAAATGGTTTAGTTTTAGGTCCTCAAAAAAGAGGGCCACAAAAAGTGGTACTGTTTATTCCAAAAAAATATAACACAATACAAAGTGTCGCCCCCCTAAAATTTTAACTTTTTTTTTTGAAATTCTTTAATTGCTCTTGTCAAAAGTTACTTAACACTATGTAGTTTATCTCAGATTTTTTAGGTAATTTTATGATGTGTTTTTTTTTAATGAATTTTTTAACTAGACACATCTCAAAAATGTGAAATATCTATGTGCTCCCCCTAGAAATAATTGAAAACTAATCTAAAATCAAAACTTTTTTTTTTCAAAGTGTGTAGAATGGAGTCTAGTTTCTAAAAAATTAAGTTGTTGCAAAATTCGATGAATGAGCTAAAATCTATAGCCCAATTAGTACATGGTGGTTTTTGAAAAAAATTGAACATACATTCAAAAGAAAATATAGATGAAAGGCTTGAAATAGTTCAAATTAAAAATAAACTATATGGTTAGATAGCTAATACAGAGACCTATAATGCCATGTAACTTGGTCTTATCGATACCCAACCACAAGGAATCTTGAAGGAGAACACACAAGAAAAATCAATCATTTTTTGTATGTTTGCTAGAAAAGAGGTCTTAAACCTATTTGTAAACTCCAAACCTTTGGGTTGGATCTCCAAGGCCAAACCAAGCCTTAGGCTTGGTTTTAATGCAAAGCTTTCAATAGTGTGTGCACCCTATAGTGTGCACACACTATTAGAACCATTTGAATTCTTAGTAGCATGTGCGCGCTATAGGGCACATGCACAATTGAGGCCTAAATTGCAATGCAAGGGCAAGAGAGAACTAGGGGGAAAGGGAATGGCTATGTGTGTATGTGTGTGAGAGAGAGAAAGAGATAGAGAGAAAGTAGGGGATGGGAGAGGGGAGAGAGTATGAGATGGGAAAGAGGGAGTGAGAAAGAGTAGGGATGCTAGAGAGAGTATAGGATGGGAGAGAGGGAGTGAGAAAGAATAGGGATGGCAGAGAGAGTATGGGATGGGAGAGAGAGGAAGTGTGAGAGAGTAGGGGTGGTAGAGAGAGTATAGGATGGGAGAGATTATGGGATGGGGGAGAGAAATTGAAAGTAGGGGATGGGAGAGAGAGGAAGTGTGAGAGAGAGTAAAATTTGGGAGAGAGAGATTGAGAGTAGGGGATGGGGGAGAGAGAGAGTAGGCAATGGGAGATAGAGTTGGATATGGAGAGCGAGAGAGAGGAGGATGGGAGTGCATGTGTGTGAAAGACAAAGAGTAGGGAATGGGAGAGGGGGGAGATAGAGTAGCTCAAGAGAGAGTAGGGGATAGGAGAGAGAATAGGCGATGGGAGAGGGGGAGAGACGGGGGATGGAAATGTGTGTAAGAGAGAAAGAGAGAGAGAGAGAGAGAGAGAGTAGGGGGTAGCAGAGAGAGAGTAGAGAGGGAGAGAGTGAGAGTGAGAGAGAGAGAGAGTGAGAGAGAGAGAGTATGAGAGTGAGAGAGTATGAGAGTGAGAGAGAGAGTGAGTGAGAGTGAGAGTGAGAGAGGCAGTAGGTAGTGGAGAAGGAGTGGGAGAGGGAGAGCAAGTGAGAGACAAAGTAGGGGATGGGAGAGGAGAGAGGGGGGATGGGTGTGTGTGTTTGTGTGAAAGAGAGAGAGTAGGGAATGAGAGAGGGGAAAGAGAGATAGAGAGAGAGTAGGGGATGTGAGAGAAAGAGAGTAGGAAATGGCAGAGGGAGTGGGAGAGGGAGAGAGAGGGGGCATGGGATGTGTGTAAGAGAGAAAGTAGGGGATGGGAGAGTGTGTGAAAGAGATTAGGGGTGGCAGAGAGAGTGAGAGGAGATGGGAGAGAGAGGGAGAGAGTGAGAGAGAGATAGTAGGTGGTGGGAGAGGGAGTGTGAGGGAGAGAGAGGGGGAAAGGAAGTGTGTAAGAGAGATAGAGTAGGGGATGGGAGAGAGTAGACATTGGGAGAGGGAGTGTGACAGAGAGAGAGATGGGGGGGGAATCGAAATGTGTATAAGAGATATAGAGTAGGGGATGGGAGAGAGTGTGAGAGTTTGAGAGAGAGTAGGGGGTGGCAGAGAGAGCTCATATAGGATGGGGGCGAGAGAGAGAGAGAGAGAGAGAGAGAGAGAGAGAGAGAGAGAGAGAGAGAGAGTAGGGGATGGAAGAGAGAGAGTGAGAGTAAGGGAAGGGGGAGAGAGCACTTGAGAGAGAGAGAGAGAGATAGTAAGCAGTGCAAGAAGGAGTGGGAGAGGGAGAGAGAGGGGGGATGGGAGTGTGTGTCTCTCTGAAAGAGAGAGATTAGGGGATGGGGAAGAGAGAGTAGGCGGTGGGAGAGGGAGTGGAAGAGGGAGAGAGAGGGGGAATAGGAATGTGTGTAAGAGATATAGAGTAGTGGATGGGAGAAAGTGTGAGAGTGTGAGAGTGTGAGAGAGAGTAGGTGGTGGCAGAGAGAGCTCATACAGGATGGAGAGAGAGAGTGAGATTAGGGGATGGAAAAGTGTGAGAGAGAGTAGGGGATGGGAGAGAGAGAGATAGTAGGTAGTACGAGAGGGAGTGGGAGAGGGAGAGGGAGAGAGATAGGGGGGATGGGAGTGTGTGTGATAGATCTAGAGAGTAGGGGATGGGAGAGAAGAGAGTGGGGGGATAAGAGTGTGTGTGTCTGTGAAAGAGAGAGAGTAGGGGATGGAGGATAGAGAGTAGGCAGTGGGAGAGGGAGAGAGTGAGAGTAAAGGATGGGAGAGAGTGTGAGAGAGAGTGGGGAGAGGGAGATAGAGAGAGGGGGATGGGAGTGTGTGTGACAAATCTAGAGAGTATGGGATGGGAGAGAAGAGAGAGAGGGGGGGATGGGAGTGTGTGTGTGTCTATGAAAGAGAGAGAGTAGGGGATGGAAGATTGTGTGAGAGTGTGAGAGAGAGTAGGGGTGGCAAAGAGAGTATGGGATGGGAGAGATAGAGTGAAAGGATTGGAGAGAGTGAGAGAGAGAGTATGGGGTGGCAAAGAGAGAGAGTACGAGATGCGAGAGATAGAGTGAAAGGATGGGAGAGAGAGAGAGAGAGAGAGAGTAGGAGGTGGTAGAGAGAGAGTACAAGATGGGAGAGACAGAGTGAAAGGATGGGAGAGAGTAGGGGATGGGAGAGAGAGTGTGAGAGAGAGTTGGGAATGGGGGAGAGAGATTAAGAGTAGGGGATGGGAGAGAGAGAACTTGAGAGAGAGAGAGATAGTAGGTGGTGGGAGAGGGAGTGGGAGAGGAGAGAGAGGGATGGGAGTGCATGTGAGAGATCTAGAGAGTAAGGGATGGGAGAGGGGAGAGAGAGAGGGGGATGGGAGTGTGTATCTATAAAAAAAAGAGAGAGTTTAGGGGATGGGAGAGGGGAGAGAGAGAGTAGCGAGAGAGAGAGAGATAGAGAGAGAGAGAGAGAGAGAGAGAGAGAGAGAGAGTAGTGGATGGGAGAGAGAGACTAGGTGGTGGGAGAGGCAGTGGGAGAGGGAGAGAGGGGGGGATGGGAGTGTGTGTAAGAGAGTAGGGTATGGGAGAGAGTGAGAGAGAGAGTAGGAGGTGGCAAAGAGAGAGAGAGAGAGAGAGAGAGAGAGAGAGAGAGAGAGAGAGTAGGGGATGGGAGAGAGTGTGAGAGAGAGTAGGGAGAGGGAGATAAAGAGAGGGGGATGGGAGAGTGTGTGACAAATCTAGAGAGTAGGGGACGGCAGAGAAGAGAGAGGGGGGATGGGAGTGTGTGTGTCTATGAAAGAGAGAGAGAGAGTAGGGGATGGGAGAGAGAGTATGAGAGAGAGTAGAGGGTGGTAGAGAGAGAGTATGGGATGGGAGAGATAGAGTGAAAGGATGGGAAAGAGTGTGAGAGAGAGTAGGAGGTGGTAGAGAGAGAGAGTATGGGATGAAAGAGACAAAGTGAAAGGATGTGAGAGAGTGTGAGAGAGAGTAGGGGATGGGAGGGAGTGTGAGAGAGAGTTGGTGATTGGAGAGAGAGAGAGAGAGAGAGAGAGAGAGAGAGAGAGAGAGAGTAGAGAGGGAGAGAGAGAACTTGAGAGAGAGATAGTAGGCAGTGGGAGAGGGAGTGGGAGAGGGGGAGAGAGAGGGGGGATGGGAGTGTGTGAGAGATCTAGAGAGTAGCGGACAGGAGAGGAGAGAGAGAGAGAGAGAGAGAGAGAGTAGAGAGGGAGAGAGAGAACTTGAGAGAGAGATAGTAGGCAGTGGGAGAGGGAGTGGGAGAGGGGGGATGGGAGTGTGTGAGAGATCTAGAGAGTAGCGGACAGGAGAGGAGAGAGAGAGAGGGGGGATGGGAGTGTGTATCTATAAAAGAGAGAATTTAAGGGATGGGAGAGGGGAGAGAGAGAGAGAGAGATAGAGAGTAGCAGATGTGAGAGAGAGTGAGAGAGAGCAGGGGATGGGAGAGAGTAGGGGGATGGGGGAGAGAGAGAGAGATAGTAGGAAGTGGGACAGGGAGGATGGGAGTGTGTGTGAGAGATATAAAGAGCAAGGGATGGGAGAGGAGAGAGGGTGAGAGAGGGAGAGAGTAGAGGATGGAAGAGGGGAGAGAGAGAGAGTGTAGGGGATGGGAGAGAGAGTAGGGAGAGAGAGAGAGAGTAGGGGATGGGAGAGGGGAGAGAGAGTAGGGAGGATGGAGAGTGATGTGTTTTCAAAGAGTGCATATGCACTATAGTGCATACACGCTTTAGAGTGCATATGTGCTATAGTGCATACGCACTGTGTGAAATCACCTAAAAATAGTCAAAAAGTAACTTTAGGGCCCATTTCATCCATTCTCTGCTTTTGGTCTACATAGCAAACATTATTTCAACACTTTTTAAAGCTACCAAACACCAAATTCAATCATTGGATACACAATTTGAAGACTTTTTGAATATTCCTTGTATAGAAAAGGTTAGTGCAATCCATTTTAAATATTGCTTGTTGATATATACATACAAATTTGATTATAATTTGGCATGTTTAATATATAGTGAATTCATTGAAAATTGTATGTTTGAATGAAATGTTATTTCAAAATGGTTAGAAATTTGACAAGTTGTTTGATATATATTGTGTATTCATTCAAATAATTATAATTTTTATATGTATTTGAATAATTTTTAATTTAAACATTTGAAGTAATTTAAATGTTTGAATAATTTGACATGTAGAAATCATCACCATGCCAAGGAAGAAACCAAAAACTCAAACAAATGAAGATAGGGAGAGAGATTTGGCAATTAAAAGAGATAAAATGAAATTACTATGTGAACAAAGAAAATTGCAAAGAAATAATGAAGAATTGACTTTCGAAGAGGATCAAGAACCACTGGTACAAAGAAACAAAAAGGAAGAATTGGAAAGATAAAGAGAACGAATGAGACTGTTCTACTCAAGAAGACAATTGAATTGTGAAGCTACACCATCTTCCAATGTTGGAGTCATATCGTCCACTACACCATCTTCCAATGTTGAAGTCATATCGTCCTCTCATGTTGAAGAGACACTAATTTGTAGATCTGACGATATACACACTCCATCATGTCATGTTGAAGGCACAACATCAACACATCAAGTAGGTGATATTCCATCTTTTGCATCTTATTGCCAAGGCACATCATCTTCGGTTCAAGGTACACAATACACTCAAACTTATGTTGATGTTCAAAATGTTAAAAAATTGAAAATATTATAACACCTTCCAGAATTCATTTCAGAAGACCAAAATATTTGATTGATATTCATACTAACATTCTGAAATCACAAGATTAGCAAGCATACTTGTCAAAGAAAAGTTAATTGTATGTGGAGATTATTTTTTTATGAATTAAATATTACAAGTCAATGCCAATTATTACAGATCAATGCCAAGTATTTTCTAAATTAATGACCACATTTTGTACATTTGTCAATGCAAGCCATGTTTTTGTTGTTATTGCACCTAAAGACAATGAAAAAGGGACATATTATTATTTGTGTCATTGTTTCCAAGCCAAAAAAAAATTGGATCACTCGATTATAGATGGTGAAGGTTTAGAGTACCATGTCGGTGTGGTGGTTTCAATCAACACATGGCTTAGACAATATTCCATGAAAAACCCTAACTTGTAGTTATTCGAGGATTAGCAAATAGAAAGGAAGATTCTTCATTATTAAAACCTTGTTGTCGCATCAAATGTCCACTTGATAAAATATGGTGGAAAACCACATAATAAGATTCTTTGGAAAGTTCACGAGTCAGACCACAAGGCAATACTTGAGATATTAAAATGTTGAGCAGATCTAGTTGGCTCATTAAACTAAATAGGGAGAGAGGGAGAGAGAAAGAGTGATCAATTGGATCCAAATACAATGTTGCAACCTCTTCCCCAAGATTGTCCACATGACTAAGGTGGACCATATTGTTATAGATACATTATTTGAATTTATATTAGATTCTTTAATAGGACCTATTTTTAGATTAGTCATTTGAATAAGAATTTGTTGTTTAGATCAAAATGTAATGAAAGAACATGAGAATTGTTAGAATGTGAATGCTTTGTGATTTAAAGTCATGATTGTGTGCATGTAACCAAAAACATCAAACTAGCAAAAGCAAGGATACAGTGGGAGAAGTTTTCAATACTCATCAAGCAAGGGTTATCATACAACTCAGAAAGCAAGGATTTGTACAAATGGATAATTCTTAATTACAAGCCAAATTCAATTTTTTTCATTCTCTAATTTTAGTGGATTACTCTTATCTTAGATTTTTTACTATGCTAATTCTTCATTTGTAGGTCACCAAAGAAGAGGGCTAATAAAGTCAAAGCACTAGTGATAAAGGGTGAGACACCAAAATCATTTGTGAAATAGTATTATCAATTCACATCCTCAATATTTATTAGTGTTTTTTGTTCAAGTACCATAGTGTGTTAATCATCTTATGACTAGAATTGCAGAGGATCACAATCATCAAAAAGTAAGAAGGAAAATAGGTCTCAATCTGATGATAGGTTTGTAACATTTTAAGATTTAATTTTGTGGATTTTTCCCTCATGTTGTACATGATATATTTGTTCAAGTGACATATGATGAGGTTATCTGTACAACGTGACGATTGAGTTGAAGTGATTTATGAAGTAAAGAGCTATTTAAATCATGCATATTTGATGGTCATTTCCCTTTATTTTGTAGTCCTTTATCACAACACTATTTCTAACACGGTGTTAGTTGTTCAAGTTCATGAATGATCATAATATCTATGACTATACAACAAGTGTGTGTGTTTGATGTAGAGCCCTCCTATATTTCCCTAGGAACCACAACTCAACTTTGGGATTCTCTTGTATTCTTGGAATCTACCCAAGGAATCGGACTCTACTAGGGTTCAAGAGGAGGTCTTTGACTTGGTAACATCTTCCTACAACCATGTCTAAGAGGTTATAACACAAATATTTAGTTTGTCTTCTAAACACTCGAATTTTTCACCGTGCACCTAGTGTAACCTAGTGCCTCCAACATACCAAAGCTCATCCTTGGCTTCATACCATGACCCCAAAACCTTGGATCATCTCAACACATCACATCTAACATGTTCCAACTCCTTGCACACTCTTAGCAACTCATCTCTTACACTTTCTCAATTTTGCCTCTTCTAGGCTTGTTCCAACTAGCCCTTGCCAGTCACTAATTTGTTTTTTTCTCCAAACTTTCCCACATAACTTCCTAAACTATTGGGTGATTAAAATACTCTTTTCCTCACTCTAAAATTGAACTTCTCTACTTATAATTGAACAAACTATATCATTCACTCTCTACATAAATGGTGAAATAGTTCACTTTCACTCACCCTTATATCTTCATACTTCCCTTAAAGACCTTACAACTTAGATTCCTTAACATACTTGTCACCTTTACAAATATCTTCTAGCTTTTTCCATGCCTCGTGGGTTATCATTTACCCATAGATGTGAGAATACTCTATATTAGACAAGACACTAATCAAATACTAACTTTCTATCATGCATATAAAATCGGCTAGTTGTCTCTACTATCTCATACTCTTCCTAGGATCTCCAATAATTTCTTGAGTATCCCTACACCTTTTTTTAACCTCATGATTCCTATTTCCAACTATAGAGGATGGAATATCAACCTCTATATCTTCTTGATGCATTTCATGTTGCACCAGCTTTTCCATATTTTGTGAATCCTCACCACATGATCCTACTTTTTACTAGTAACTATACTTAAGATTTGATGCCTTTAACTTGGTCGATTTATCCTTGTAGCTTTTATTAGCTACTCACTTTGATCATCTAGTAGAAAATATTTATACCTTCTAAATGCCTTTTCCTCCATGAGCTTAACATCACATTTGAGTATAACTCTTCTAGTGGAAGAAAATTCCTATATTCCTTTGAAGTTTTACTATACCAAACAAAGTACCCCATATCTATAGTTAGATCTTACTTAGTACATGTGTATCACCTGGAATATGAAAATATATCAAACTTCCAAATATATTGAAGTGACTAACATCTAGCTTCTTCCCTATGAAAGCTTCCTCTAGTGCCATCTTCCCTAGCATCTTGTGTGGAGATTTTTTGTATGTGTATACTATTGTACTACATGTCTCTTCCCATAGGTAACAAGGTATGCCCTGGTCATGTAGCATATAACACTTTCTACCTTATATATAGAATGATTCTTTCTCTCGACAACTCCATTCTACAATATATTATAAGGAATATTTCAATCTCTTTTGATTCCTTCCCTTGTATTCCCTTTGTACTAGATCAAGAACAACCTCAAATATAGTGTTACTCATTAGAAAATATGCTTTTGTAAACTTCCCCAAAAAAATCCTTTACATGCATCATAATGATTTGTGCTTATCTCTAGAATACATGTCACTATCTCTTGAAGAAATTTAAGTTATCCATGACGAATAAGGCTCATCCTCCTATTCCATATCTCTCTAAGACAATGCTAATGGATCAGCATTAATTCATACAACTAGACACTTAGCAAAGGGCCACACTATCTTTTCACCTCTTTAGACACCCTTTAACCACTTCTTAGAGATTCCAAAAGATCAAACTCTAACTCTATTCTAGCACCAACTAACACCCACTTTGAGTCACATACCTAATTGGCCAGATTAGGCTAGGTTAAAAAGGAAGTATGAGTACTACCAATCCATACATACCAACCATACCAAAATTTCACTACTACCAATTCGTACAGGTCACACAAAATTGAAACAATAGAGAAAAAGGTAGAAATTCTAAGTTTTATTCAATGTTTTTTGCTCATTGGTCAAGTTGATCACATATAAGCATGGATATCTAGTATGGTTGGATAGCTTTGTGAATCTTCTTTTTTTTGCACTTGGAATGAGGTTCTAATTAACTCTACAACTCAAGATATTCTCATTTTACTAACTATTGTCCCCATTTTGTGCCATTACCTAGGGTTTGATCTATTTTCCCTCATATCTTGAGATTCCACCATGGGAAATTAACAACCCTTAGTGGAATTCAAGTTAGGAAAAAAAAATTTATGTTCCTTTTGGTTTTAGCTCAAAAGAATGAGGCTGGAGAGAAAAACTTGATGCCCTAGGCATGCAAGATCCATGTGCATGCTAGAAATTTGTAGCAACATCTTCCATAACTTGCTACAGAGAAGGTTTTGAGGCTTGAAAATTAGTATGTGATCATATTAAATGATCCACCTTATGTTCCAATTTTTTGTTTGAATTTTTTCTCAAGTGGTAGGGTACTTCCTTTGTTAATGGATGCTTGATTGCCTACATTCCTAAGTGAGCCTTAAAAAACTTAGTTGTTGCATACTTCTCTTGAGATCCCAAGGCTTTAGTATGTTGCATAAAACCCAAAAGGGTATCCAAATCCATGATTATTTTCTTTGGGTTGTGAGGAGATGTTTGCAATTTTCCATGTTCAAGGCTACAAGCCTAGCCTTGAGTTTCTGAAGCAACTAGCCAATGAAAGTTGCATAGTTTGAATCTAATGTTGGATTCATGTTTTTTTGGACCTAAATAGACCCTTTCTATGCTTGGAAGTCACCCCTAATCATTATTTTTATTTGTGGGATTTTGTGTCAAATATGCATATGGTCCACTTTTTAGGCATAAAAATGAGCAATATAGGTGATTTTTCAAGGAAAAAAAGAATTTTATGATTCTTAGAAGGCTATAAATTTCCTTAGGTTCATTAGGTTAAGTTTTAGGTGTCTAGGAGTTAAGATGTCAAAAATTGCAAAAAATTGCAAAAGTTGTCAAAGAAAAATTGCAAAAATGCTGACAACTTTGCAGGAGTTTGGGAATTGGTAAAGGGATGAGCATTTGGAAATAAGTTATTTTACTATTGAAAAAACTTTTCTAAGTCATAAAATTGGAATCAAGTGAAAAATGTAAAAATTGCACTTTTTGTGCAAAGTTGCATTGTTGAAAGTTGTAAAAGTTGCTCAAATTTGCAACTTAGTGGAAAAAGGGTCATGGGATCAAACTATCTACTCCATTAGCTCTGGGTGGCTAGATAAAACCTATCCCCAACCTCATCCTATCCTCTTCATCACTCAAAAATTCTTGGGCATGCCAAACCAGAACGTCCCTAAGGGTCACTAAATGCCATAGGGCTATGATCTTTGATAGGGCATACCTCAAAGCTTGTGTGAGGTATGGATGCAATTCTAGTTCCTACAAGACCATGTTGTGGAGACCTACAATAACCTCTCTCACTTTTCGAAGATCACACTCTATTTTCATTTTATGATGTCATCTTGGGTGATGTTGAAACTTGTAGTGTTGGCCAGTACAAAATTGCCAACTACCAAATCTCTCTCACCTTTCGTCATGAGATCGAACTGTCTACTCTGTTAGCTCTGAGTGGCTAGGTAAACCTTATCCCCAACCTCATCCTATCGCCTTCAACACTCAAATGTTCTCGAGCATGCTGAACCAGAACGTCCCTAAGGGTCACTAAATGCCATAAGGCTGCAATCTTTGATGGGGCATATCTCGGAGCTCATGTGAGGTATGGATGCAATTCTAGTTCCTATAGGACCATGCTACAAAGACCTAAAATAATATCTCTCACTTTTTGGAGATCACACTCCATTTTCATTTTATGATGTCATCTCGAGTGATGCTGAAACTTGCAGTGTTGGCCAGTACAAAGTTGCCAATTGCCAAATCTCTCTCACCTTTCATCGTGGGATCAAACTATCTACTTTGTTAGCTCTGGGTGCTTGGGTAAACCCTATCCCCAACCTCATCCTATCCCCTTTAGTGCTCAAATTTTCTCGGCCATGCCAAACCGAAATGTCCCTAAGGGTCACTAAATGCCATAGCATTGCGATCTTTGATGGGGCATATCTCAGAGCTTGTGCGAGTCATGGATGCAATTCTAATTCCTACAGGACTATGTTGTAGAGACCTACAATAAGCTCTCTCACTTTTTGGAGATCACACTCCATTTTCATTTTACAATGCCATCTCGGGTGATGTTGAAACTTGTAGTGTTGGCCAGTACAAATTTGCCAACTATCAAATCGCTGTCACCTTTTGTCATGGGATCAAACTATCTACTTTGTTAGCTCTGGGTGGCCAGGTAAACCCTATCCCCAACCTTGTCCTGTCTCCTTCAGCGCTCAAATTTTCTTGGGCATGCCAAACCAAAATGTCCCTAAGGGTCACTAAATGCCATAGGGTTGCAATCTTTAATGGGGCATGTCTTGGAGCTAGTGGAAGGTATGGATGTGCTTCTAGTTCCTATAGGACCATGTTACAGAGACTTATAATAAGCTCTCTCACTTTTTGGAGATCACACTCTATTTTCATTTTACAATGCCATCTTAGGTGATGCTGAAACTTGCAGTGTTGGCTAGTACAAAGTTGCTAGCTGTCAAATCTCTCTCACCTTTCATTGTGGGATCAAATTGTTTGCTCTGTTAGCTCCAGGGGGCTGGGTAAACCCTATCCCCAACCTCATCCTATCCCCTTTAGCACTCGAATGTTCTCGAGCATGCCAAACCAGAATGTTCCTAAGGGTCACTAAATGCTAGAGGGCTGGGATCTTTGATGGGGTATATCTTGGAACTCGTGTGAGGTATGGATGCGATTCTAGTTCCTACAGGACTGTGTTGCGAAGACCTACAATAACCTCACTCACTTTTTGGAGATCACACTCCATTTTCATTTTATGATGCCATCTCGAGTGATGCTGAAACTTGCAGTATTGGCTAGTACAAAGTTGCCAACTACCAAATCTCTCTCACCTTTCATTGTGGGATTGAACTATCTAGTCCATTAGCTCTAGGTGGCTAGGTAAACATGGTTAAATCAATTTGGTTGGGTAAATGTGCCAAATCTCTCTCACCTTCTGTATGTCTTTCTGGATGTGTTCCTAGATTCTAAATATTAATTTGAACTCAGTTGATGTGGCTCTAATGATATGTAGGTAGTACTTTAAAAAGTGTTTAATGGTTATCTAATTTCAACTTATTATATGATATAGCTAACCTATATGCATATAAAGGTCCTATTACTGGCATCACCATTGTAGGTAATGAAGATCTACCATAAGACAAGGAGCTATAAGACCTCCTTCAACCACCAGTACAAGAAATTGAATGCATTTTAGATAAGAGGATAGCCAAACAAGCCAAGAGGTCTACTTACTATGAATGCCTAGTAAAATGGAAACACCATTTATTGGAGGATGGTACTTGGTTGACACTTAAAAACATTAAGAAGACTGCTTTCAATTTAGAAGAACTAGTTATTTGGTCTTAGGGAGTATGGTTTTAGTTGTGTGATCATATCTGTGGTGATTCTTACAAACTAAGTTGATTTTTTGAAGATCCTTTGTGTTATTGTGAAATTTTAAATCAGTTTGAGATAGTTTAGTTTTGATTTAAAGTGTTTAAGGCAAGTTTTCTAGAAACAATCTAGGAAAAGGCTTATTAAGAGCTCATTCCACAAATGAAGCCCTAACTTGTATTTGAACCAGTGAAATTCTCTAAGATTCTAGAAAATTCAAGTAAGGAGGGTATAATTATAGATTCCTAGAGCTTAGGAAGTGTCTCAATGGAAAAACCATGTTTGCATTAGTCCCTAAGTTGAATATCGTAGTGTATTAAGGTAGGATTGAGACCAAAAAGATTTTAAAATGTTGAATTGAATTGATGGTGTATTTTAGTGGTGGATTTGAGTTATTTTTGGTTAGTAGAGGAGGTCTAAGGCCATGCACCAATTATCTAGTAATTACTTTGAAAACCAAACCTAGTGTGACCTTATTAGGTCTATGTACTTTGAATGGGTTAGGTGCTATAGGAATGGAATTCGAAATCTAGGCTTTGGAGTCTTAAATAAATTCCAAAAGGTGTCTGAATCTACCTATAGAATAGTTAGATTTCAACCTAACAGGAGTTTAAGTCCAAAAAATTAGAGTAGGAGATCTATAAGGAATTCTATGATAGTCAACATTTTGTACTATACAACAATTGGAGGGTTAAACCAAGAGTTGATTCTTGATCAATTCAACATAAGGAAGATGTCCCAATAGAAACTTGGGGTTGGTGAAGCCATTGGTGAAGAGTTCCAATTATTGTCTTGGAATAGGGCTAGTGTCCCTAAAACAAAATGGTGCAAGATCTTGATTGGAGAAGTACTCACCTTGAACGAGTTCACAAATGACCCTATCACTTTGGATAGGCCACAAAAATGATATCTTAAAGGAGTAAGATATTAGGAAGGCCACAAGTTTAGTTTGGTATAGTAGGAAGAAGAAAGTGCTTAAACCTCACTTCTTGCTCAACATCTCTGCATTAGTGAGGGGGAGATAAAGAGGATAGATGGCTACATAGATATGGAAAAAATAGAAATATAAAGAGGGGGGGAATAAGAGATAGTGAGATACAGGGATAGAGAGATATGAAAAAAATTTATGTAGACAGATAGAGATAGAGAAGTAGGGAAATATAATTATAAAGGAAGAAGGAGAGAGGGAGAGAAGGAAAGGTGCATAGAGATAGAGGGAAACAGAAGGTGGTGTAGGTAGACATGAAGATTAAAGGAAATAAAAAGATAGTGATGAATGAATAGAGATATAAGAAAAGGATGAATGTGAGATAAAATAGAGAGAGTTAGGGAGATGTAGAGAGACATCTAGATGGTAATATAGATTCATAGAGATCATCATATTAATACTTAGTTTTCTCTAATTCAAAAAATATTGAAGATATCATGCTAGAACTCTCTTATTGATTTTGTATTGACTTCATAGTTAATTTGTCTTCTTTAGGTCATCCTTTTTAGGTTTTAGTGTATGTGCATACATTAATGATTATTAGCAATTGTAAAACTTGATCTTCTTCTTATGTAATAATATTTAAGATTAACGTGAATAATTAAATTTACAAATTTTTTACATAGAAAGAATCATTTATAACCATTGCATTGTACTAAAATGAATCTAATCTACACACTAATCTAGGACACTTGCATGGTTGATTATTGTTTGTATGAATACAAAATTGGTGTAGTTGAAGAATTTGACCTTGGATAATGCATGAGACAAAACTCTTGTGATCTAGTGATCCCTCCAAAGGTATTTTCCATACCACTAATCCTAATAGAAAACTTAAGACATAAAATATATGGGTGAAATAGAGGGTAGGAGCATAGTTATAATATACTTTGTGCATTGGGTTAATACAATAAAGGGTAGAATTGGTGCAATGTTTATTTGTAGGTAATACCATTATAGATCTTGCATTGTTACTATGCTTATTGGGGCATGTATTATATTATCAACTGTTTCATCTAATGCTCAGTGTATTTTGAATTTGATTGCTTTGATTTGGAATAAAATGGTAGTAGATATTATTTTTGTTAAGGGAAGTGTTAGGTATATTATAGTAATAGATTTCTTTCTAGGGCATTTGATCCTTTTGTGACTACCTCAAAAACAATTCAAGCTATCAAGAAGTGCCTCTTAAACTTTGTGAGATTGATCTTGACTAATAAAGTTTATTGCCAATCAATATTGTATCAAAAATTCAAACTAATTAGGTATTGAATTAAACTTGATAAACAAATGATAGAGAAGGAAAACTTTAAACATGAACAAGATCATAAATCATATGATGATGACATATTGGAAATGATTAACTTATGCTTAAACAATGATAAAGCTTATTGTTAATCAATATTCTATCAAAGTTTTGAATAGATTAGGTATTGAATTTAACTTCATACATGAACATATCTAATTCAATGTCATACATGCACATATCTAATTTAATGTCATACACGAACATATCTAATTTAATGTCATACATGAACAAACATATGATATAAAATGATAACCAATAATGTTGTATATGAACAAACATATCATATATTAACCAATAATGTCATAAGTCAAATAATTTCATACATTAAATAAATATCATACATCAAATATAAAATGTCATATACATCAAAAGTGTATCAAATATGTCCACTGATGCCTATATATATATATATATATATATATATATATATATATATATATATATATATATATATATATACACACACACACACACACACACACACACACACACATGTCTAGATCAACTATATCTTTTCCTTCCCATGAGGGGAAGGAAAAAAATCTCTCAAGGTCTTCTATCATCGTGTGGAGGGAGATGGTGGAGATGATGGGGTCCTCCTGACACACTCACTCATCCTCTTGTTGAGGCTCTTCTCTAACTCAAGCTGATACAAACAAAGTAGATATGAATCAAGATTTATTATACATTGAAATAAAATATATGTACACACAAAATTAATTATTTTCTTACCGCCATCAAATAGTTTCTCTATAAGTCCACCTCAAAGGCTCGTGGATGATCAAAGATAATGAGACCCTACAACAATTCAATCAATATATCACTTATAAATAACATTAAAAAATTTGATACTAACTATTATAAACAACAACTAAAACCAAGAAAATTCTTTCATGAGTCAGTCAATGGCTGTGAACTAGCCATAGCTACGGCCACTCCATGGTCGATAGACTATCGAAGATGAGGAGGAGTGTCCGATGTCATGAGCTACATGTCATACAATTCACATTACATGTAACATGAAACATGAAACAAATATAATCAAATGAATTAAATTAACATGAAACAAATGTACCTAGATGTAGCTTGCATGATGTCTATGCTCCAAGTTCGTCGTAAATGTTGACAGTCCTGTAGAGAACTGATGCACATGCATAATTTTTTTCATCAATCCTTAATATGATTACTTAATAAATATATGTATTAATTTAAATGATTAAATTGATACATACCTTTGGACTTGTGGATGGGACAAAAAATGGGGCTGGAGGATCACTGCTAGGCCTACCAACACTCTGACCCTGAATTTTGAGCAATGTCAATAGATGCTACTTAATTAATAATTCACTATACATATGAAATGTGATCAAATTAGTAAACTATAATTGTAATTTACCTACATGTCAATGCAAAATGTGTCATTCAGGAACTGATCAGTGACGAGCCCATCATCTGCACCATCTCTAGCATGAGAGCCAAATGTGCATAAGGATCCACATGAAATGCACATGTGACTACAATGCGTAGAAGGCTCCCCCTCAAATAATGGGCTCATGTAATGCATGAGGGTTTGTGTCAAACCATTAGTGGTCCTTAGACCCTTTGCCTCTACATGTTCCTTCACAACTGAAGGAATAGTAACATGCTTGCGTTGTGGCTTGACCATAGGTGCTCTAACTACATTAGGGTCATAACATGCTCTCGGCCTCTCAAATGATGACCCCCCCCCTCTACCCTGGGAGTCTAATATATCAAAATAATTGGGGATCTCACCAAGGACAAACCCACAATAAAAATTTTTCAAAAAATACATGGGGATCTCGTGATTGTTACAAGGAGGGGCATTAAAAACCTACCACCATCTATCCCAAAAAAAAATTCTAATAGCATCAGGTATGCACCAATGGATGGGGAACCATTTAGTACCCTCTCTAATAGTATTTTGCTCACCGAGTTTTCTAAATAATGCACATATTGTACCTTTTGGTAATTCTTTTTTTTTTAACATCTTCATATGACAATTTATTTGCATAAAATATTTTTTGTTCATCCCTCTTAACCTGCCAAATATCTAACTAACCACTAACTGAGGCTATCTAGATCTTAATGGATTCGAGGGATGACGCCAATTGAGCCCTCATTGGATTGGTTTGTCTAGATTCTTTCAACTGACTAATGAGTCCTTCTAATTTATTTTTCCCTCAATCTATTTCATTTATTATATTTTCTTGTGTTCTAGGCAGAGGTCTTGCAATTGGTTTAGGTTGCAGAATTTTTTGTTCTTCTTGGGGAGGGTTTTGGTTTTGAGGTTCTTGAGGGTTTTGAGGTTCTTATGGATTTTTTAGTTGATTATTGACATTTCCTGATAAAAAATCAATTGAAATCTAAATAAAAATTGTAAAAACCCTACAAAACAATATAAAAAACCTACAAAACAATATGAAAAATGTATCAAACAATGCAAAATGAAGTTTAGATCACATAAGGTGTGGGCGTGGGTGTGCTTGTTATCTTGAATTTTTCCGGCGAGGAGGCATATCGGCAAGGCGGGTCATGAAAATTTTTATTTATCCAACTCAATACATGCTACTGTTTGAAGAAGCTTAAAATTTGAGATAAAATAAATGGGCTACGATTATGTGGCCCATTTATAAAATTTCACTTTTTTAAAGCACGTACACATTATAGCACATATGCGCTATTCAAAAATGAAGAAAAGAAAAAAAAAACACCACAACTTAGTGCATATACCCTATAATATTTAGAAATGAAAATGAAAACTTGAAAACCTATAGTGAACATTGAACTTATGTGTTTTCAAAACCTTATGAATTATGAAAATGACTTTTGTATATACTCTTTTTATGACATCTGATTTTACTATTGGGTGTCGAGTTGACTTAGCTTTGACCAATCAAATTGTATTACCAAAGGCTCAGAAGTTTTGTTTTGTGATGTCATGATGATTTTTTTGATCTTGATCTTTTATACTCAACAATCATAATGTGTCTGATATGCTCTATGAGGTGTTTTGATGTATTGATTGTTATTGCTTTCCAATGTTCTTGTGTTAAACTGAGGTGAATAGTGTACCTATCTGATTTAACCTTTGAGTCTTCAATCAGTTGTTTTTGGATTGTTTTTCAGTCACTTGTATAGGACTGAGGTGTTTGTATGAATTGTTTTTGGTGATGTCATGTAATGACATGGATTTAGTTTATGTGTGCTTGATTTTGGGATCATTCCTATTAGGATGATCATTTTGGTGGAATCTATGATTATAATCAATGACTTTTGGTAGTTTTTAGTTGCTTGTTTAAGAACTAATTTATGGTATGTGGTCTTTTGTGATCTTTTGTTTTTACTGAGTTTAGGGTAGGTTATTTATATGTCATATTGGGAAGTGGCTTACAATGGAGGCCAAGGCCCTAGAGAGGCTAATGGGTAACCCATTGTAGGCTATTTAATAAGTTATAACATTTAATTAAATGGGTTTAAAATTAATTAATAAGAGTCATTATTTTCCTCGCCCATGTCTCGCATGCTAGTACAAGCTAAGATGGGAGAAGAGAGGACATTTGGTTGTGACCATGCTTTGTTAGTATGCCTTGTCAGTACGAAAGGATACTAGTGCCACATAGAGTCACTAGGGGGCTAGAGAATTAAAAGAGTAGTCAGGAAACCATAGAGTTGGTTCATGCAATGACACTTGCCCACATGCATAATAGATTTCATACGTGTCTTTGTTGCCTCTGGGATTAGTTGATACTTGTGTCTTGGTACACTTTGAGATAGTTTTCCTTAAATACTAAATCTATTTTATCAAGTGGCTTTAGCAATAATAAATCTATCCTTTGTGAATTTAATTGAAATGATAAACAATAGATAACTAGATAAATATTATTATAAATATTAGAGAAAATAACATAAATATTATTGTAATACACCATTATAACAAACATTATAATCATAATTGAGATAATCTTCAATTATAATAAATAAATAAATATTGTGACTCAAACAAACATTATTGTAAAAATAAATTTATAAAGATGATTTATAAATATACAAACATTATGTATTAGAAATATTAATGGAGGATTATGGGTCACAACTAGTTTTGACAATCATGACCTTTGGCTAAGCATTAATATTTAAATCCATTCCATGACCACAGAGAAAGGGCATGGATGGACAGATGTAAAAACAAGGAAGGAAAATAGAAATCATATAGAGGCACACAAGACACTTGATGACTAAAGGCTTTGGCATAACAGTTGTCGAGGACATGAAGCTATCAGTTCATATTTACTTGTTCTATGTGGAGTCAAATACAAATCTTAGAGAGTAGCAAGGGATTACATACAGATGGCTACATAATAAACATCTTTGTTTACAAATTTTCCAAGCATTCACTAATCCATCCCAACCATGAAGTCCAGCATAAGCCAGTGTCACTTCAATGTTAGAGATAATAGACCAGAGCCAAAATTCAAAGATGATGGAACTTAAGGAATATTGAGTTAAAGAGGATATTTCTATATTTAAAAAAAAACTATAATTCTTAGTAGGAATCAAGATAGAGATATAATATCTTTGAAGGTTAGTAAAACTAAATGGCTAAATGCATTTTTAGATAGAATGAACATACCTAAGGTAGTCCATAAGGCTCAGGAGGAGAGCAATCGTTCCTAAGAAGGATGGATGTATCTGATCAATCATCCACAAGGCTTAACGAGAGTAATTGTGAGAGGATGTCACTTAGTGGAGAGTTGTTCCATTATAGGAGCCATAGGAGGCCCTCCCCCAAGAGCTAAGTGATCAATCATGACCTCTTCTTAAGAAGGAAGTATTAATTAGGATATAAGCCTAAATTTCTACGTGTATAATGTTTTACAATTTCTTTTCTTTTTAAATTACTAACATTTGTATAGGTTTAATAGCTAGGAGAGTGTAAGAATATTTCAAATCAAACAACCAAGACATTACAGTGGTATCAAAGAATTGGTCTTGCCATCCTAAGGGCAACATCTATGCAAACCTATGAAATAAGAACAAGGAAAGTGACCATGAATGAACTGGCTAATGAATTAAGAGCCTTTATGGAGAAAACCAATCAAACTCTCATAAGTCAAAATGAAAGGTTAGATCCATCCAACCAGGCCCTTCCAGAAGCTCTACAAAATATGGGGAATTCCATTAACAACCTAGGAATAACTCTTCTCATGGGAAAAATATGAGTTCAAATGAGCCAGTTGTTAATGAATCATCATCGTCTAGAATTCTAAGACCCCCCTTTTTACTTAGAGAAGAAACTCAAAGGGAAGAGGAGGGAATAAGCCAACCTATAAATAACATAGTAGAGAATGCAAGAGCCTATGCAAAACTTGAACCCAAAATTAAGGAACTCATAACATTCATAAAATTCTATGAGGGACAAAAACATCAGGCACCTAAAAGAACCAAAAGGCAACCAAACAAAGAGCTTAAACATAAGGTGAACAAGGTAATGCTACCCAATTTTGAGGGATCAGGAAAAATAACAACCCATGCATGGCTCCAAAAGCTAAACACATATTTTATTCTTAGCCTAATGATGGAAGAAGATGCACTCTAATTTTCTATTCTCCACTTAGAAGGAATGACACATGAATGGTGGCACAATGGGTTTCTCTCCTTAGGACATCAAAACATAAACTTATCAAGAATTCTCCCAAAAACTTATCAAATGATTCAACCTAGTTGAACCTAAATGGTACTTCAAAGAACTGACCCATTTAAAGAAATATAGGACTATAGAAGAATTCTCTAATGAGTTTCAAAAACTTTCAATCATGGTCACAGACTTATCCCAAAAAAGGCTTACATACCTATTTGTTGAAGGCCTAAAGGACTCTATCAAAAACATAGTTAACCCATTAGAACCTCAAATGATGGAAGAAGCCATCTAGAAGACTAGAAAGGTGGGATTTAATGTATCCAAAGAAAGATCTTGAACCTACCCTCCTAAAAATCCACACAAACAATAATGATCAAGAAAGGAAAATAAAACATGTTACTTTTACAAAGAATCATGGAATATAGGGCATCAATGTCAGGGTAAGGAAGTAATGAAGAATGGGGATGATCTATCAAAGAAAGGATTGTGCTTCAAGTGCAAAGAACCATGGGGACGAGACCATCAATGAAAAGGGGGACAACTTCCTAGAATGGAAGAAATAAATATGGATGAGATACCAAACAAAAGAATAAAGGTTGATAAAACAAGATTTGGAACACTAGCAATAGTCACCCAAGAGAGTGGAAAGAGACCTTTTTGAGTAAAAGGAGCATTAAAGGGCTAAAAGGTGATTGGACTAATAGATTTGGAAGCCTCACATAATTTCATCAGCAAGGATCTAGAAATAAGAAGAAGGTTAAAAGCACAAAAATTTAAGGGCTTCAATGGTACCATTGATCAATTCATAGCAATCATTCCCCAATTGGAAATTTCGCTAAATAACTACACCATAAGAGAGAAAAAAAAATTATTGTGAAGCTACAAAATGACATCATCCTCAGAATGCCTTGGATTGACTCTTAAGGGTGGTTTACTATTGATAACCCCAATTTGGAAGTATGTTTCAAACATTAAGGGAAAAATATAACCTTAAAAGGACTACCTAATGGATCACCCAAGGTAGTATAGGATAGAGCACATCCTTAGATATGATCAAGGAGAGTGGATAGTCAAGTGTGTGAGTCTTGATAAATCACCCACTAGTGAGCCAATAGTGCATGTTGATATGCATCCCATCCTGCAGCAACACAAGAGAATTTTTAAAAACATTCCACTAGGATTACCACCCAAAAGAGGTTGTGAGCATTCCATAGAATTAGAGGAAGGAGCCAAGTCTATTATAACCACCCCTTTCAAGCATCCTCATAAATACAAAGAGGAAATTGAAAAAAACTATTAAGAATTATTAGAAATGGGGCACATTCAACATAGCAGTAGCCCATTTGCCTCCTTGGTAGTCCTTGTTAAGAAAAAATATGGAACTATGAGGATGTGCATTGATTATAGGGCCTTAAATAAGAAAACCATTAACAATAGGTACCCAATTTCTAGAATAGATGAGTTTATGGATGAACTACATGGTGCTCGATATTTTTCAAATATTGATCTAAGATCAGGATACCACCAAATCTGAATGAGGAAGGAAAACATTCCAAAGACAACATTTAGATGTCATTATGGACATTTTGAATTTATAGTACTCCCTTTTGGTCTCACAAATGCTCCAGCCACTTTCCAATCATGCATGAACCATATTTTTAGGCAACAATTAAGAAAATTCGTCCTCATATTTTTCAATGATATACTTATTTATAGCAAGACATGGGAAGAACATTTGCAACATATCAAGGAAGTTCTAAATATTCTAGAAACAAAATGTTATATGTCAAGATGTCAAAATCTGAATTTGGACTAAATGAGATTTTGTATTTGGGCCACAAGATTAATGTAGAAAGGGCTAGTGTTGATGAAGAAAAGGTCAAGGCTATTAAACAATGGTCGAAGCCAAAAACCTTAACTCAACTCTGAGGTTTTGTTGGACTATGCAGTTATTATAGATGATTTGTTAAAGGATTCTCTAGGATCGCAACCCCCCTTATAGACTTAACTAAGAAAGGTTTTCTCTTGGAATGAGAAGGCCCAACAACCATTCGAGCAATTGAAAAAAACAATGAGTTCATTTCCTTTTTTAGCCATTCCTAACTTTATGATGCCTTTTGAACTACAATGTGATACATCAAGGGAAGAAATTGGGGCAATTCTTATGCAAAGGAAACACCACATAGTATTTGAAAGTCACAAAATCACAAAAATAGAGAAGCACTATTCCATATATGATAAAGAAATGCTAACCATAATGCATGCTTTAGCAAAATTTTGGTAGTATCTAGTCTATGGGAAGTTCATTGTTAAGATAGATCACAATAGCCTATGTTTCTTTTTGAGCCAAAAAGATCTTAATGATTGACAAAAAGAATGGGTGAGTAGAATTCAAGCATACAATTTTGATATAGAATATGCTAAAGGGGTAAATAATGGAGTTGTGGATGCCCTATCTCAACGCCCCCACATCAATATGTTTACCAGTATTGCAAGAAATTGGTAGAAAGATATCATTGCAGAGTATGCAAAAGATCCCAAAGCTAATGAAATGTTAGAAGGAAAAATCCAAATGAAGGCTTCAAAATACAAAATGCCATTATATTTTATAAAGGAAGAATATTTCTAATTTCACAATCAAAGGTAAAAAATACAATCTTACAAGAGTATCATGATAATCCCTTTTCTAGCCTTCAAGGGTATTTTAAGACGTACAAATAGATAAAATAGAAGTTCTCGTGGAAGGGTATAAAGAAGGATGTCCAGAGATATGTACAAGAATGCATGATTTGCCAACAAAATAAGGAAGGACACACACACACACTATAAGATTCTTACAAACATTACAAATTCCTATTAAAAAAATGGGAAAGTATTTTGATGGATTTCTTAACTGGCTTACCTCAAGTTCAAGGAAAGAATAGTATTTATGTAGTAGTGGATAGACTCACCATATATGTTCATTAAATTCTTGTTAGTACCAAGTTGTCAGCACATCAAATAGTTGAACTATTCTTTAGAGAAGTCTTCAAACTCCATGGAACTCCACAAAACATAATCAATGATCAAGACAAAAAATTCGTCAGTCAATTTTGGCAAGAGCTATTTAGACTAGCAAGGACTAGTTTAACCTTGAGAAAAAGTTACCATCCATAGACAGATGGACAAACTAAAATAGTAAATAAATGGTTAGAAGGATATTTGAGGAACTATGTAATGGGACAACATAAAGCATGGATTAGATGGCTACACTTAGGTGAGTTTTTCTATAATACAACCTATCATATGTCCAGTGGAATACTCCCTTCAAAGCTTTATATGGGTATGAGGCACTCACATTTGTGAACTTAACCCTACAAGGAAGTCGAGTACCAAGCACACAAGACTTCAAACAAAAAAGCACAAATATCTTGAAGATTCTCAAAGAAAATCTAAAACAGGCCCAAAATCAATAGATGATCTATACTGATAAAAAGTGCATTGAAAGGACATTTGAAGTTGGGGATTTTATTTTCCTAAGATTACAACCATACAAGAAAATGTCAATTAAGAAAAATGGAGTTGAAAAACTAAAACCACAATTCTATGGGCCATATCAGACAATAAGGAAGAATGGAAAAGTACCATATGAAATACAACTACCTAAAGGTAGTACATGATCCATAATATATTTCATGTCTAAAGGCTTAAAAAGGTATTGGGGAAATTAATAGAACCTTGTATAGAATTACCACCACTAGATGATGAAGGCCATCTTGTTTTGGAACCTGAGGTTATTCTAGACACCAGGAAGAAGAAATCGAGAAATAGAATGATCACTAAATATTTGGTACAATGAAAAATTTGCCTGAGTATGATGTCACTTGGGAAAAAGAAGAAAATATTAAGTTGCTTGAAAACAAGAAAAATTGAGCAGGAGGGACTGTAATGACCCCAAAATTAGGTTAAAACATTTGAGATAAAATTAAATATTAAATCTATTTTATCAAGTGGCTTCAACAATAATAAATATATCCTTTGCGAATTTGATTGAAATGATAAAGAATAAATAACTAGATAAATGGTATTGTAAATATTAGAGAAAATCACATAAATATTATTGTAATATATCGTTATAATAAATATTATAATTATAATTGAGATAATCTTCAATTATAATAAATAAATAAATATTGTGACTCAAACAAACATTATTGTAAAAATAAATTTATAAAGATGATTATAAGTAAACAAACATTATGTATTACAAACATTAACATGAGAGTCATCTTTATAAATAAATAAACATTATGTATTATAAACATTAATGGAGGACTATGGGTCATGACTAGTTCTAACAGTTGTGACTTTTGGCCGAGCATTAATATTTAAATCCATTCCATGACCACAGAGAAAGGGTATGGATGGACAGATGTAGAAACAAGGAAGGAAAATAGAAATCCTATTGAGGTACACACGACACCTGGCAACTAAAGGATTCAGCATAACAGTTGCCGAAGACATGAAGCTAGCTATTCATACTTGTTCCACGTGGACTCACATATAGATCTCAGAGAACAACATGGGATTATGTACAGAAAGCTACATAATAAACATCATTTCTTATAGATTTTTTAGGCATTCACTAATCTATTCTAGCCACAAAGTCGAGCATAAGCCAATGTCACTTCAATGTTGGAGATAATAGACCAAAGCCAAAATTCAAAGATGATAGAACTTAAGGAATACTAAGTTAAAGAGGAGATTTTTATTTTAAAAAGCCTATAATTCCTAATAGGAATCAAGGCAGAGATATAATATCTCTAAAGGTCAATAAAATTGAATGGCTAAATGCATATTCAAATAGAATGAACATACCTAAGGTAGTTCATAAGGCTTAGGAGGAGAGTAATCTTCCCTAAGAAGGATGGATATATCTAATCAATCATCCATAAGGCTTAACAAGAGTAATTTTGAGAGGACGCCACTTAGTGGAGAGTTGTTCTATTATAGGAGCCCTAGGAGGCCCTCCCCTAGGAGCCAAGTGATCGATCATGACCTCTCCTTAAGAAGGAAGTACTAATTAGGATATAAGCCTAAATTTCTATGTGTATAATGTTTTACAATTTCTTTTCTTTTTGAATCACTAAGTACTAACACTTGTGCAGGTTTAATAGGTAGGAGAGTGTGAGAATATTTCAAATCAAACAACTAGGACATTGCATAGTATTATGATGGAGGTGATGCAAATGAAGTTGTAGAAGCATAGTGGAGTATTCTGGCAGCTAGTTCAACTACAAAGGAGATTGAAGAGATACTGGACAGTTGTGTTGGCAAAAGTACAAGGAACAAAACTTATGAGGAATACCTAGTCAAATAGAAGCCAATAGAGGATTCATTGTGGCTAGAAAGGGAGAAGGTTAGTCATCTTGGTTTTCCTCTGAACACTTGAGACGTGATGAAGTCACTTCTCAACTTACCTTGGGTGTCTAATGTAGGACCATCCTGGGTCTAAGAACAATCTTACATCACCCAAATATATTTTATTTTTTAGTCTTTTCTATTTTAATAAGGACTAGTAGATAGGGTGGTTACTATTTATGGGAGCTTGTTATTTTAGTAATTTTGTCATATGAGCTCAGAATGTTCTCATTTTCTACATGAAGGTTCATTTCAAAATTATAAGCCTACCACAAATATCTAATTGCTCCAACTTAAGTATCAAAGAAGTTATTGCAAATTTTTGATGAAAAAATTTGCGGAAAAATCTGTAGGCTCACCATTGGAGGCCTTAGAGTGCCCAAATGAGGTCTAAAAACTCGAAGGAAGAGTGCTAGCACCATTCTAAGCTTGTAGATTAGGAGTTGGTATTTTTGAAAAGTGGTTATAATAGCCAATCAGAGCAACGATTCAAGTGTTATGGCCTTCCAAAGTTGGGCTACCCAAAATTTCTAAAATAATTTGTCAAATATGTATTTAGCTAACTCTATATGTATTGTTAGGATCTTTTGGCCCTAGGTATTAAGTTTTAGCATCTAGAACCTTTCCGAGCAGCATAAAATTGCCTATTTAATAAAGGTCCAAACATTGTCTAAGACAACTCTAGGTAGTAGTTTGCAACTTAGTCTTGTAGGTTACTATAATGAAGGCGCCCATGTGGGTTAGCATATTATAATTGTGAATTCTATAATTTTTTATTTGCGGTGATAATAAGAAGTCCATATTTTGTTCTCACATTTGTTGTTGTTTCTCTATTTTTGTCATGTGTTTATGGTATTAAGGGGAGCACCCTTCATTAGTAGGATACAATGAATCTACCCACTTTTCATTTGGTTCCTCTAGAAACTTCTTCTACAATCTTCCTTGAATTCTATGCCACCAACTCATTGTAGTTATCTTCTACATGCTTCAAAAAATTCAAGAAAACAAAATAATCAGCTCAAATTCATCAAATCTACTATTTAACATGAATACTAGCACTCAACATCAATATGTTGTCACTTGACTTCCATACTATTCTTTCACTCGGCCAACACTAGTTCACTCGACAAACAACAAAGTTTACTAATGCTTGACATCAACTAAAATTTACTTGACTTACACTATGTTCACTTGGCATATACTGAATCTTCACTTTTCTCATATCCAACTGATTTTCTACTCAGCTTGCACTAACTTTGCCCAACACCTACTGTGCACTCACTCAAGCTTGGTAGACACAATTTTCCTTCTTCTTCTAGACTTAATCAATGTATCCAACCTTTGCAATCTTGAGGAGATAAACAATACACTATATCATTATTGTCTTAACTAGTCTTTGTACTCCTTTTTCATAACATAACTCAACCTTTCCTCTAGGTGCTCTTGTTATCTCATTTGATCAAATCATCTTCATCAATCAAACAAATGACAGTACTCAAATCAACTAAGTAGTTGTCTTACTAGCAAGTAGTAGGTTTGACATCAGTGACAAAACAATGATTGTTCCATTACAATTTCTTCACTTCAAAATAATCACATATCAAAAATCTCCCTCTTTAGCATTGATGAAAGACCAATACCAACAATAATACCAAAAATAAAATAATTCCTTGTATTGAAATATCTCCCTCTAAATTAGCACCTTTCATCTTCTGTATAGGCTACAAAATTTTGTTCTAATCAATACAAAATCAACTCTTCCTTGTGATTCCCTTCATCTAATATCTTCTAGGACTCCCCTTCTGACTTATATCTCCCTCAAAACTTTCTTCCTCTTACTAAGTAGATGTATTTCTCTTAGTCATTTCTCCCTCGTTGGTAAACATTAGGTACACTATCTCCCTCTAAGTAGATATTTCATATTTCTTTCTTCTTCTAAAGCATTTATTTATTTCTCCCTTTAATATTTCTCCCTCTTTGGAAACAATGCCAAAGACTTGTCATCTCAGCATGTAGATGTTAACAATTTTAGTTTCTCCCTCTATTACCTTGCATATGACTATAAATCTTCTAATTTAGTTCCTTCATTACATCAAGTTGTAATATCCACTACATCAAGTTGTAAGATATGTCATTCATCTCAGTTGATGCAGGGCACTACTCATGCTTCTTAAGTATCTTTGGATAAGGGTATCACCCCTAGAATACCTCATAGATACTCATGAGCATCCTTAGGTAAATATTTTGTGAAGATATCAGTTATCTGCTCTTTTGTATTCACATATTCCATCCTCACTTGTTTGTCTTGAACTAACTCTCTCAAGTAATGATACTTAATTGCAATGCGCTTAGTCTTTGTGTGCATCACAAGGTTCTTGGATATATTTATAGCACGTGTATTATCATAATAATGTACCACAAGTTCAGTGATTTCCTCCTTCATACCTTTGAGTAGTTGTTTAATCTATACAATGTCTGTACAATTTACTATAGAAGCAACATATTCAACTTCAACAATAGATTGAGCTATGCAATTTTGTTTCTCACTGGTCCAAGTAACCAACCTCTTTCCTAAGAAAAATGTTCCTCCACTAGTGCTATTTTTTTCATCAATGTTTCTAGCCCAATCAACATCAGTGTAGGCTCTCAACTCAAATTTTTCATTTTTTTTGTAGTATAGACCATAGTCTTTAGTTCCTTTCAGATATATCATAATTCTCTTAATATCCATCAGATGATTCTATCTAGGGTTAACAAAGAATCTTGCAACAATCCCAATAGATAATGCAATGTCAAGTCTTCTATGTACTACATATTGCGATTTCCAATCATAGACCTATATAATGTTTGATTCACATCAACCAAATCATCATTCTTTGACAACTTGTGTCCTATCACCATAGGTGTGCTAACTGGTTTAGAATCTTCCAATCCAAAAGTTAGCAATATTTCCTTTACATACTTAGACTAAGTGATGCATATCATATTTCATCTTATATATTTGCAAACCAACAAAGAACTTGATCTCTCCAAACATAGACATCTCAAATTCTTTGTTCATCTCATTTGAAAATGCCTTACTTAATCCATCTTGACCTCCAATTATGATATCATCAACAAAAATTTTAGCTAGTAAAATACCTTTACCTCCTCCTGTCTTCAAATACAGATTGTTGTTATCTTCAGTTCTCTCAAATCCAATCTTCACAAAATAAGTACAAAGTCTCTCATATCATGCTCTAGGGGCTTTCTTTAAACCATATAAAGCTTTGTGTAGTCTACATACCATGTTCTTGTTGTTACCATCAATAAATCCTTTTGGTTATTCTACATAAACATCTTCTTCTAATATACCGTTCAAAAATGTTGACTTCACATCCATTTGATAAACTATAACACCTTTGTATGTAGAGTAAGCAATCAGAGTTCTTACTCCTTCCAATCTTTCAACAAGGGTAAATGTTTCTCCATAGCCTATCCCTTCTTCTTTTGTATACCCCTCACAAAATAATCATTCCTTATTTCTTGTGACTTCACCATTTTCATCTAGCAAACTAATTGTTCCTTATGTCTTGTGACTTCACCATTTTCATCTAGCATGTTTCTGTACACCCACTTGGTTCCTATCACATTCTTATTCTCTAGTCTAAGAACTAGAGTCCATGTCTTGTTCTTCTCAATCTATTCAATCTATTCATTCATGGCTTTACTCTAGTCCTCATTTCTAAGGCATCTCTTACTGTCTTAGGTTCATGCATGCTAAACAAACATGTATCACTTCTCAACATGTTCCTTGTCATTGGTCTAGCATCTCTGTCTCCAATAATTTGTTTAGCAGGGTGATGTCTTTTGACATACTTTGACAATATTTGTTATGCTCTACATTCCTCATTAGGTCTATCAACTTTTGAATCGCTATGTACTTCTCTATTAGGTTATTCAACATTTCTTTCATGTACACTAATCTTAGAATTAGAATGTGCCTTAGCTTCAGTTTGCAACTTGGCTCCTAAGTATAGCTTGGTTCCTGAATGTAACTCGACATCATTGTATGTGACTTGGTAGTCACTGAAACTTGTTGTTGATTTGCAACTTGGTTTACAACATCTTCATCAATAGGCATACCTTCATAAAAGTATACAAAAGATTTGCATTCCTTTGGTTCCTTCATAGGTTCAGCCTTATGTACCTTTGTATATTCATCAAACTTCACATTTTCACTTTCCACAATTTTTTTAGTGTTAGTATTTAAATAATTATAAGATTTATTTCTTGTGGAATAGCCAAGGAATATACCTTCTTCAATTTTAGCATCTAATTTACCATTCCTAAAATCTTTAAGAATGTAGCACTTGCTTCCAAATACATTAAAATATTTTACATTTGGTGAGTATCCATACCATAATTCAAAAGGTTTTGAATGAGTACCTTTCTTGACTTGTACACAGTTCAAGGTATAGACAACTATACTTATAGCCTCTCTCCAATATTTCAAAGCAACATTCTTCTTCATCATGATTGTCTTAGCAGAGTCCATTATAGATCTATTCCTCCTTTCAACAATTCCATTTTGTGGTGGGGTCCTAGGTATAGATGTTTTTCTTTTGATTCCTTTGTCATTATATAACATCTCAAACTCATTTGATGTAAATTCTCCTCCTCTGTCAAATCTCAAAAAACTTAGACTTTTGTTTGTCTCCTTTTCAACTCTAGCTAAGTACTACTTAAACATTTCAAAAGCATCAGATTTTTATTTCAGATACATAACTATCACCATCCTAGAATAATCATCAACAAATAGGATAATGTACTTGTCACCTTTGTAGCTTTGCACATTAATTGGTCCATACAAGTCAGTATGAACAATCTCCAAAATTTCTTTAGAGGCATGAATCTTATTTTGAAAACTAAATTTTGGCATCTTGCCTAATTGACATTGTTTGCAAATTATATTGTCAGGTTTCATCAATTTAGGAAAATCCCTCACTCTTTTCATGTTACTAATACTAACCAAGTTATCAAAGTTAGCATGACATAACCTCTTGTGCCATAACCACACATCATCAAATTCTACAACAAGACAAGTAGCATCATTCATATCAAGATAAATAGATTACCTCCAGTTTGATCAATTTTCCCAATTAGTTTCCCATCAATATCATAGATCTTAGCTATATTGTTCTCAAACTCAACCTTGCAACCTAAACTATTTAGTTGTGATACACTCAAAAAATTATGGTCAAGTCCTTCAACATAATAAGCATTGTCACACAAGATCTTTTCTATGAGTTTCTTTGATCCTTTTCCTTTTATCAGACAGGGTGCCTCATTACCAAACCGTACACTATTTCTATCATAATAATGCAGGGTAATGAACTTACTTTTATCTTCAGTCATGTGATGTGAACACCCACTATCAATGATCCATCTATCAGTCTTGTTCACATAAGACACTAGTGTAGTTGCCTCATCCTCATCAGATTCATCCTTCATTACAACATGCACCACTTCATCATCATGGTCATTAGCTCCACCTTTGGTTTCCTCTTATGCACTGTAGCAAGACTTCTTGCCTTTGTCTTTGTAATCTCTATTGTCCTCATCTCTTTTACTTTTGTATTTGTCTCCACTCCTATAGTTCTTCTCTGGACATCTAGTAGCAATATGACCAACCTTATTGCAATTAAAACACATGATGGGTAACTTACCTTTGAATTTTCCTTTTCCTTTGTGAAATCTCCTTGCTATTAGTGCTTTAAGCTATTCTACATTCTCCTCATATGTATCACTATCACTAGAAACATATTTGACCTTTTTCTTCTTCTCTTTAGGTTCCTTTAATGACAACTTAGCTTTGAAAGTATATTCAACATTGTTAGATTGGAAGTTATCAAAATTAGAGAAGTTAAAGGAAGTAAGCCCACCTACCAAACCTTCCAGAGTCAGATTAGAACCTGGTATACATCTCAATTCTTGTATGGTAGAAACTCTAATAGCATAGATGGGCATTAGTGTTCTCAGTACTTTACTCAATACAGTATCATCATCTATCTTAGCAATAGCTCCTTCTATAGCATTAACAACATTTTTTTATTCTAGAGCAGTATTGAGAAACATTCTCACCTTCTTCTATTCTCATAGCATTAAACTTACCTCTAAGACTTTTAGATTTGGCTCTTAAAATATTTGCATCTCCTTAATAAATGGTGTGAAGAGCATCCCACATCTTCTTTATAGAATCACAACCCTCAATATCATTGAACTTAGCATAACTTAAGGTAGAGGCAATCTCTAACATTACCTGATTATGTTCTTTCTTCTTTTTTAGATCATCAGCAGTTAGGGCTCTAGCAGGATTGGCATGCTTAATGGAGATGGTAGACTGTGCATGGTCTCCAAGATCTCCTAGGTGTAGCTTCATCAGACTTTTCTATGTAGGGAGATTCTCCTTATTAAGCTTGGGTACCTCTCTTTTTGACATCTTGATCTTTTGTTTCTAATACCTTCAAACTAGTCCTCTTAAGAACTATGGTTTTGATACCAATTGTTGAAACTCTTTAGAATAACTAAGAGTGGAGGTGAATCAGTTATCCAAGGTCCAGATGTACAAATAAAACTTTTCATAGCTTAGTGAACCCATATCCATAAAACCTTAATATGTATGCATCCATTAGATCATACAATACTTAAACTTTGTATGTTATTGTCCTAGGTCAAAACAACTTTGCAGAAATCTAAACATGAAACATAACAGATTTAATAACACATTTGACACAATGATTTTATGTGAAAACCCAATTTGGAAAAAACCACCAGTAACATGCTACTAATTCTCACTCTTCTGAAGTGATGTCATGTGAAAGGCCAACTTTGTTAAAAGTTACAATACACACTATTAAAAATGACCTAGTTAGAGGATTTCAATCACCTAGTTAGGAATGAGCCTTGTTAGAGGACTTTAGATCATTCACTTGGAATGTCACCCAGTTAAAAGATTTACAAATGACTATTGAGGCAACCTTAATCCAAAGGATTTACCCTAGATTGATACAATGATTAGAAAGTAATAGTAAGGCTTGATCTGATAACAAATTACAACTCACTTGTAGATTACAAATCTTTATTTCAATCCTCCATTATGCTTGGCTTTCACATACTTCATCTCTAATAGCTTGTTCACCCTTCAAGCATTCGTATTCTTAAGCCTTCTTGTTTTGCATGCCAATAGTAGTCTCTTCTGTTCGGCCATTGAATGAAGTAATACACTAGATTCCTTATCTTTCTTAGGTTCTTGCACATAACCTTTGTTGTTGACCAACTTTCTTTATAAATCGAGATTTAAGATCTTGTGTTGCTTAACCACAATCATCCATTTTAGGGTTAGGTAGGCTAAGGTAGGATACAATGAATCTATCCACTTTCCCATTTGGTTCCTCTAGAAACTTCTTCTCTAATCTTCCATGAATTTGCCTCAAAATGGTTTACCTTGAATTCTGTGCCACCAGCTCATTGTAGTTATCTTCCACATGCTTCACACAATTCAAGAAAATAAAATAGTTAGCTTAGATTCATCAAATCTATGATTTAACATGAATACTAGCACTCAGGATCAATATGTTGTCACTCGATTTTTGTACTGTTCTTTCACTTAGCCAACACTAGTTCACTTGGCAAACACTAAAGTTTACTGATGCTTAGCATCAACTAAACTTTACTCGGCTTATACTATGTTCACTCAGCATACACTGAATCTTCACTTTGCTTGGCTCCAACTAATTTATTACTCAACTTGCACTAACTTTGTTTGGCACTTACTGTGCACTCAATCAAGCTTGGTAGACACAATTCTTCTTACTTCTTCTTCTAGACTTAATCAGTGTATCCAACTATTGCAGCCTTAAGTAGATAAACAATACACTATATTATCACTATCTTAACTAATTTTTGCACTCCTTTTTCATACCATAACTCAACCTTTCTTCTAGGTGCTCTTTTTATCTCATTTGATCAAATCCTCTTCATCAATCAAACAAATGATAGTACTCAAATTAACTAAGTAGTCATCTTGCCAGCAAGTAGTAGGTTTGACATCAATAAAAAAACAATGATTGTTCCATTATAGTTTCTTCACTTCAAAACAATCTCATATCAACATGATAATCTTGTGCTTTTAGGTTCATATCTATTATAATTTCCAAAGTATTTTAAGTATTTACGTGTAGAACTAAAACTAATATATACATATGTATGTATTACATACACATATACATATACATATACATATACACATACATACACATACACACATATGAGTCTACCAATTTAGTAAAAAAATTAAGAAAGTGTGTGAATAATTGATTCACCCTCTCTCAATTATTCAGTTTGTTTGACATGCATTATGTGTATGCCTACCACAAATTTAAAATAAAAATTATCAACAAATTGAAAGCAATTATACATCTGAAAGCATGTAAAATTGTATTTAAATTTTGTCATACATTAATATCTAAATAAAATAAGCCTCATGTTGCCATAGAGGTACTTAATATATTCTCTTCTTAAGTTTAAACTTTGGAGTGTTCTCATACAAATTTTCAGTTAAGGCAAAAAAATTAATAGGAACATTTCTCTATTTTAGTGGAGCAACTATAGTTTAGGAGTTGAAACTAACCAATAACCTCAAGGAATTTCTTAAATAAAATTTCTACTTAAATTTGAGTAGTTGAAGCATTGTCATGCAAACTTCTAATTCTCACAAAAAGACAAGTAATTCTTGCAAGGATAAATTGGAATATTTTCCTTCTTTAGTAGAGCTGACAATTGTTGAGGAATTATAAATAAGTCGTAGAAAAAAGGCAAACTAGAAATAAGCATCAACTATTGTTGAGAAAATCTACACATATCAACCATTTTTGTCCAAGCTCCTTTACTTTTGCATGTATTTTTGTTTCAAAATTATTTGCATAAAATATAACTAAAAATTAAATTTAAAAAAAAAAAAAACATTTCAAAGTGCTTAGACATACCAACAAAAAAAATCATCCGTAGGTCTAACAACTCCACAAAAAAGTGTGTAGTAACATGGTGACTTTCCTTAAGCTATGAAAACAAAAAAGACTAAATAAGAAATAAATGTTAACATTATCAAATTTAAGAAAATTGAATCTATAAACCAATATGTGAAAAGAAACAACTACTTAATGTATTTCCCTCCTTTCTTATTGTCTTCTTTTTCCTCACTTTTATGTACAAATAAATATTAATACTGATTTTATTTAAAAATATAATTAATAATAAAATAAGTATCATATTATATATTTGTGGGGTCACTAACTCTACTAATTACTCCTTGAAGGGTGCTAAGCAAGCCTATGAGAACCTACCCCCAAACAAACAAAAATGAAATTGTAGAAAAAGATTAAGGAATAAAAAAGAGATGTAACATTATGTGAGTTTATTCTTCTTACCTCTAAATATTTATACAAAAATATAATAACAAAATAAATTGTAGAGAAAGGTTTCTTTAGTTTTCTTATATCACTAATCTTTATACAACATATGAGATCAACTAACATTGAATATAGCATAAATGTTCCAAAGAAATTTCAAAATCCTACACTTCTTAAATTGTTTTTATGAGGTATGATTGCATAGTAGTTGAGCACCTAAACTTCACACTTCTCAAATGTACAAATTTCAAATCACACCTAATTTTTTATAGTGATTTTGCTTGGCAAGTCCCCAAGTAAGGTTTTGAGTCCACAACATGTAACATCAACATGCTTTCTCTAAAGGTGTCCAAAAAGGCCCAAAAGAAATTGAGACCAATACTTGTTCACAAAGTAATGTTTATTGGCATGTCGATGTGGTATCACATAACTTCTTGTTGTTTAGATCTAAGATCTACACTCAATTCAGTTAATTATAGATAGGCATTACCAACAACTTTAAAGTCACACTATCTATACAATTGTATAAAAATATTGAACATTAAATCGGTAAGTACTATCACAACTATCAAGCTTAACTAATTGTTTATCTCCCCCAAAAGATTTTGAGGATTTGTAAAAATTATTAAAATAAAACTAAAAACAAGGTTAGGCTCAATGGTTTTAGAGGACATTGCAATTAAAAAATTACATTTTTATCGAAATGCAAGAACCAATATCGATATACTAAGCTCCCCCCCCTCCTCGAGGATAGAAGGGCTAATATTTGTCCTCCTCATCTGATGATTTTAATGTAGCAAGTTAAAAGCTTGATATGCTCTTCTTGTAAAACAAGGGGCACAAGTGCCATAGTTATTGCCTTTAACGTGGGTGAGTCTTGGCGTAAGAGTTAAGTCAAGTTGTACATTTAATTGTGAGCTTGAAATAGAATGGTGGGGGCTTCAAATTCGTGATGACCATTTGAATCGAATCTACTTTTATAAGTTTTAACTTTTTCCATTCTTCTTAAAGACTTTTATATCTATATAATTTTTTTTTAATCTATTATGGTTGGCATGAGTGTACTTGATCCAAAAGGTAGAACCCACAACAAAGTCACTTTTCACATTGCATGTTAACCTAAGATTTTATGAATATTTCTTTTGTTTCATTAGCCCTTGTGCTTATTTTTATGCCCTTTAACTTTGAGAAAATGGTGTTATTTGTGTAACAAAGGTTCTAATGGAGGTGTGTTAGCTTCAATTGAATGCTTGAATGCTTGAAATGGGAGCTTTATGACATCGTAAAGCTCATCAAATTAAAATTTAAGCACAAATAAGATGCATGCTAATATTTTTTTAAAATAAGTGTTGTATTATCTCAAAATTTTATTTGTTTTCTTTTTGAAGCCAATGTATCAATTGGATCACCCCTTTTGTTAACTTTTATATTAATATTAAATTTTATAAAAAAAATTATAATAATAAATCTTTTGCTTTATATTGTATTGTAAACATACGTACAATAAAATTATAAATACTTTTATATTGAATAAACATATAATTATTTCAAACTAAAAGTTACTTCTGAGAATATATAAAAAAATATATAAGAAATATAAGAAAGTAAAAGTAAAAGAGATACAGTGATATGCTATTACAAAAAATTAAAAATGTATTAATATTTATATGGTTTAAGAAATATTTAATAAAAAGAAAGCATAAAAATTAAATCAATGAATTATTTAATTTTATCATTAAAATGATAAAACATTGTTAATTAAAAGATGCACAAAGTTTCATTTATTTTTTAATCATTAAATTTGTAGAATAGTAGAGTTACTAGAACCACTAAGATAAAGATCTATGTTAAAAAAATAATTTTTTTTTCTGAAGTGTAAACAAAAAATATTTTGTAAATTAGTTGAAAGTTGTAGATCGTAGTTTTCCACAATCTATTAGAATTCTTTGTCACGATGAGAGAGTTGAAAGTTAATATTTTATTTTCAGTTTTTTATAGTTTCAAATATAATTTCAGTTATATAATTTTGAGTTGTCTATTAAAAATTAGCTTATTATTTTTTTAAATATTAAGACACTCAAATATTTATAGAAATAATAAATTTATTTTATATTGCACACATTTATTGAATGCATCTTTACTTTATATTGCACACTTTTCAAAATTTAATTTCTTCCTTCTAATTTTGGGAGGAGCCAATAAGGTCTTAGATAAATGACCTTTATTTACTTTCATAAATATGAAAATATTTCAAACATTATAACAAATAATAGATTTTTTTTTTCCCTAAAATTTGACCGGGGAGATTAATTGGACTTTTAGAACCTAATGTTTACCTACTTATAAGAAGATTAGTGCAATGAGAGGGGCAACGTGGAGGAACTAATAATAGTGGAATTTGAGATTTGTTGGTGGGAGAAGATTAGTGCAATGAGAGGGGCAACGTGGCAGACGGACATTAAAAAGAGTCTTAAAACCCAGGATATCTTTGTGAGTTGTTCCTGTGCTCCAAGGATAGAAATATCATCGCTCAGAATAGGCAGGGCATGTAGAAGAGACCATGCCAAGGAAAGTCCCAACTTGTAAAACTAAGAACATTGATTTCTTGATCCTTAGTTAAACAAGAAGATTTGCAATGGTACTTCGAGATACAAATTTGTAGAAAAGTAAGATGAGAAACTCGTAAAATTCTTTCCTTAAGCTTGGATTGGAGATCTATTTTTGTATTGATCAAAGCTATGGAAGCCACACCCACAAGGTAATTTAACACAAGACCTCAGGTGCCCAAGCATCAGCAACCTATCATTGATTTTAAAAATCGATGATCCTTACAAAAAATCATCCCAAAGATGATTCTACGGAAGGATCCAAAAAAGCTGATCCCGTCTAAGGCTCCCCAAAATGTGATCCTGTGGAAGACTTCAAAAAAGGTTCAACTATGGAAGGTTCGTTAAGCGAGAAAGAGAAGCAATGTTTAAGGCATTGATCTTTCTGCTTTTGCTGTGCCTTGCTTTTTGCAAACCATTAGCTAAAAATATAGCTAACAATCATATTGAAAAAATAACAGAGCAAAATTTCAAGTGACAGAATGTGATGAACAGCAGTGAGCACGATCCAAACATTGAGATGAGAACTTCATCGTTATCGTGCAGTCGTACTTTGCCGATTATGGAGATTACAAGCACCCTTATCCTACATTATCCCCTTTCTTCTTCTCTTCTTCCAATACATGGAAGAAATCTGTTCGCAAGCATGAATTTATCATTTCTGGAATACAGAGTGCAGCCTTTGATTAAGAGGTTAAGAATGTTATTGATGAACGGAAGATCAACCTATGGATTAAAAAGGTGTCCCTGGAGAAATTTCATCCAGTTCTAGGATTGACCTGTTGTTTGTTTTGCCAGTCTGTGAAAGCTTCTGATGGCACTCTACTACGTAATGCCCCAGTTTTCAACAAGCTTTTGGATTTGGTTGAGCTCCATAAGTCACCTTGTACACCTAATATTAATCTACATGGAATGACTGGGATACAAGAAACCTTGTTAGACCATTGCTAAAAAAATTCTCTATAAAGTTTGAACATAGCAAGATTTTTGTTTCTCTTATGTGAAAAATATTGATTGTGAATATGTCTCAAAGTTGAGTAATGCGTTTAGTTCAGGATATCCCCAAGATAAATGTGCCCAAGATCAAACACTTGCAAAGACATAAAATCTAAAAGCAAGCATTTGAGACTTGGATCAGAACCTGCCCAGGATTAAATGCTTGCAAAGAGTAAAACATTAAAATCGAATGGCAGGCATTTTTCAACTTGAATTTGAAAGGCACAAGCCTGTTTTGGGCCAATAATTTTGGCAATGATTGGCCTTAAATGTAAAATTCTAGACCCAAAAGGAAGCCTTTGCTAAACAAAACACCAGAAAAGTTGATCAGTTTCTAGATGTATCTGCACTTTCCAAATTCACTCAAAGTCCAGCTTTCCACAACTTAGGCGAGCAATGAAGATTCCATAACGAATTGAGTTTCTCAAGAGTGGATAGCAAGGGTGAAATTCATTAATATAGCATTTTAGTCTTAAAATGTCTTAAAGTTATTTCACAATTCCATTAGGAACTGAAAAGGCCAATTTGTGAAGATATAACTACAGCAAAAATTGATCTTAAGATTACATTTGAGTTCATACCGTGGCGTCTGGTCACTAGTAACATCTGGAAGAAACTATCTTAATTCCTTTGTGGAAAAATCTCAGAGGGTTAGATCCAAGGCCCTTCAACCCAGAAAACATAATGACGTAGTAAAAACTGCTGACAACCAGAGAGAATGGTTAGTCAAAAGACGAGTAAACCAAAAACCTGTTCCCATCCCACCAAAAGGGTCTTGCAATTAGCTTCAATTGTCCCATTCTTGATTCAGCTGTGGACAAAGAAATGTATGACGAACTGCTGACCGCCAGATACAATGGTTGGTCAGTAGGCAGAGCAAGCAAAAGGCTGTAACCATCCCAAAAAAAATTTACAATTTGTGTCAATTGTCCCATCCTTGATTCAATTGTGGACAAAGAATTGCATTCTCATGAGACATCACAAGCTTCTATGGTGCTTGCAGTTCCTTTTAGAAAACTGTTGTCCACCCTTCATCAACTATTCCACTTATAGTTTAAAATGAATTGCAAGATTCCAACCAATCTCTGTTCAATTGTTCTAAGCCCTAATCCACTAGTCCAATATTTGATAGAGAAACAAAGTGAGTCTGGTAAGTGCATGTATAAAACAAAATGTATAAATGTCTTAAATTTTGGTAGACTGTTTCAAGAGTTGAGCAAATTGAGATTGAAGTATGTGGCCTTTATATCACTTAAGAGGATGGTTACAAAAATTAATGGCCAAATACAAAGTATTGCAGGCTGTGGAATCAGCATAAGATGAACAGTGAAGTTCAATCAATATCTAGTTAACCTTCTTGATGACCAGGATAAAAATACATCATGGTTTATAGAAAAATCCAGCAACCTCTAATTGGTACTAGGTCAGCATGCTTAGAGTCCTGGATAAGTTTTTATTTCTAGACAATCAAGCCATTAGCAACTCAATCATCACACTCAGGCTCTATCAGATTCTTGGCCAATAACTAACCAACTAAAAAATACCAAAATCAAATAATTTTTTATAAGTTCTATATACTCTTTTAATTGAAATGACACATTTAAAGGCCTCGTAAATGGATTATTGGCATACACCTTCAAGACAAACTTTCAGTAATAATTGGTTGCTGATTTTCAACTTCAAAATTTGTTGCCATACGGTGTTTGAAGGGATTGATCCTCCTAGCACAGTGGTCATTGTTTGTTTAAAGGTGTGCAGCAAAATTAACTACATTGAACAACTGTTGGGCCATTTTGAAAAATCCATTTTCAAGCTAAAAGAACACCCACAGGCCACAGATTAATTATTGTACAAGGATGGTATAACAAAGCATACAAAAGAATGCAAAGGAGATAATAAAATATCTTATAGCTATTGAGAGGCCACATCCACTAAGAAATAACGCATGCTAAACTTTTGAAAATAGAGAACAAGATCTAGACTTCAATCATGCTTAGCCAGTAAAGATGTGTAAAGAAGAAATCTCTTGATGAAGCAAATCTTGTTGCCAACGTTAGCATTTACCAACCTCTATGATATACTGAGAATTTTTTTATTCTTCCAAGATCATTATATTTTCTTGAGCCTTTAGTAGCTGCTAAGGGGGAAAAATCTTGACTAGCAGTAAGGCAATTCTTTTTGGTCATTTTTCTTACAAGACTATGTGCTCAGATGTAAGACAGTTTCCAGTGGTTGTAAATGAAGGAAACGAGATCAAGACAAAAAAGTGATGGCATTGCATTTAGCTTCAAGGGAGGATAACAAGGCTTATAACAGAATAAAAAGTATTCTTCTCAAATGCAGCAGGAGAAGAAGGGTGCTGCGACCATTTCAAAACGGTAACAGATAAAATGTCCTGGCTATTTCAAAATCACATGGCTCCTCATTTTACTTGTTCAGTAAAGGATAATATTTTAAAATTAAATTGCTTCTGTTCTTTTTCATAATCTAGTGCATGGAATGTTTTAGATTTTTCTTTAAGACAAAAGTTTCCTCACTAAAATTTAATGTCAGCATTTGCAATATGAGACTGTTTTAACTACTTCAATCTCTTTTCCAATAATGTCTGTTCTTTCATTCTCAAACATCTGAAGTAGCTCAAATACCTGGTGCATGGGAGGCAGATTCATTTCAAAGAACGTGGATTGAATCTACACCCTCTTACACAAGCTATTTGAGCCAATTTAGTAAATGCAGTTCTATTTGTAGGACATTTTTCCTACCAACTATGATCTGGTCAAAACCCAACCAGGAGTTGTACCTGACCTCCGCCAAAATTTCAACATCCACAGGGCTTTAATCCTGAATCTCATGGACAAATTTTGGTCTATGTATATGGACCTAGTGCCTTTTAAGTTTTTAATACGAGACTTTCAAATTCAAGTTTCAGAGATTTTGGCTCATCCATTTGGATTCTCCAACCATGAAAAACAGCCATAAATGTAGTACTGAGAGCAGATCTTTAAGCAGATAAAGCCCTGAGTACATTTTTGGTGATAAAGAAAGAAAAACACTAGGTATTGGAAATATATGTTTAGTTGTCTAATGTCATTGATGTCAAACATTGTTTTCTGGAGGTCTTTGAGTTTGCTCAAACATTGTGGTCCTGAAGTTTGGAAAAGTAAGCTTGTGTGTTGACAATGTTGGTGCTACAGAGTACAACTGGACGTATTGAACAGAGGGAGACGAGTATTTTTCCAAGTGTTACAGAATAGTGGAAGAGAAGTATGCATTCCGTGAGGACAAATATGTTTTCAGTGCCACAGAACAGCAGAAAACAAGAATGCAGAACAATGGAAGATACAGATGTACTCTGGAGTTGTTTTTTTGTGCTTCAGAATTATTTTCTTAGGTCTGCAAGTCATTGGTTCTATCTGGATGTCAGTGCTTCAGTAACAGAGTTATACAGTTGCAAATGACAATGCTGCATTTGTGTTTTCCAGAAGGCTTTTGCTTTGGAATTCAAGGTTGAAAAAATGAAAATGTACTCTGTATTGTATCCAGATTTGGGTCTTGGTTGTGGTGTTCTCTGGTGTTCCAGAATTTGTTTTAGTGTTTTGGAAACAGTATTACCAAGTGTTTCAGTTGTTAGTTTGTGGTCTAGTCCACAAACATATTGTGATGGCTTCTGACATGGACCATTAAAAAGTGGTATTGTTCCTAATGTGGCATCTGGATCTCATCATGTCATGTCATTTGACAACTTAACTAGTTCTTCAGCTAGTGTGTTTCTACATGTTTGAGATTGTTACGAAAGTTGTTCCAGAAATTGCGAATCTGGCATTGGGCCATGAGCATGTTCACAGTCCCTCTCTCTGCTGGAGTGGATCATGCTTACAGATTTAGGTCCGGGTTATAAATTTAATGTTCATATCTTATCCAGAGGGATTCGTGCTATATGTAACTTAAGCATTTAATGTTGATCCCTTTATCCAATTGGATCCATTCTATGTTTTGGTCTGGATGCTTGCAAGGGATCTTATTGCATTTTCTTGTTACCTTGGCCAACTTGTAGCTTAAATTCTAATATCCTTTTGGCATTGCCAACCTTGTAATATCCATTGATCTATTTTGTATATAAGTATAATTTGTACTTTGGATAAACTTAAACACAAAGAAAAGGATTGTGAGTGAGCTAGTGAAGATCTAAAATGAGAATAGTAGAGTTCAGTGATCAGAAGAGAAGAGTTCAATGATGGTGGTAGAAAAGATAAAGTAGTAACAGTGTGCAGCTAAGGTTGACAGAGTTGTGCAGATCAGCTACATTATCAGGATAATCTCTCTCTATCTTTTGTAAAGAGTTATATATAACTTGTCCCTAGGACACGAAGTCTTGGTTGCACAAGTTTGTTGTTGCATCTTTCTACATTGGCAGTAAGCCTGTGGTTGCAAGTCCAGAGCAGTAAGTTCCTATCTGTATTCATTATTGTATTAGCAGTGAACCTCTGGTTGCAAGTCCGAAGTCATGAGCTCCTACCATCATTTTTTATCAGACTATGTACATTAGTGAATCATCTTTATAGACAAGTGCTCATCGTCTTTTTTCCCAGTTTTGATTTTCCACATATAAAAGCTATGTATTAATGTGTTGTTGGTTTTGTTCATTACTTGCTTAAAGTTTCATGTGGTGAATATTGAAGTTAGTGGATTTGAGTTTCTGCTGATTCACCCCCTCCCCCTCCCTGCCCACCTCACCCCTCTTAGCATACAGAGCAAGTTCAACACGAAATAGCTAACTGATTTCTTTCTGTCTTCAATGGTAACAGACATAGTCATAACATGGGGCAGTGAACTTGAGTATTGCTACTGGGGCAATTAATTTGCCGCAAGGTTTACAATTTTTTTAAAAATTTGTCTTTAACTCCTATGTCATAGTGTTCTTAATTTCTTTACTTCTTTACATGCAACAATCCAGTTTGCATTAACATCCTTGGCTTCATCTTGAAAAATGAATGTTAATAGTATTGTACACATTTTACTAATAGGAAGAAACATGCTAGCCAACTCTAACTTTATTGGAGAGAGTGACTACATAGGAACTTTCTAAGCATAAGGAAAAATCTTGTACATCTTACTTCAGGGTATCAAGTTCATTGATAATGATCCTGGAGAGGGAAAGTCAACTTGATCATTATTGTTCGAATTCAGATAGGATCTTATATGGTTTTGTTTCTTATTTCCATTACTCATAGCATTTGTTTGATCTAAAGGAATCAAAGACGTTTTTCCAATGCTCATATCTAATAACAGTTAACCCTTTTTAATAAGTACATAGATAATGTTTCTCAATTATCTATTATTGTAGTTGTCACTCGGGTAAGTCTCATATTTTAGTTTTTATTATGCATTCGTGTATTTTCTTTTTTGATCGGTAAGGGGTTTCCACCCATTTTATTTTATTTATAACTAGGATTTTGAACCTGGCCTGAACCAAGAGTGGATACAAAAAGGTAGCCACCTCCCTAGGAAATCAAACCATCCTAGTGTAGAGATCTATTAAATTAAGTCATTCTATTTACTCCCACTTTCAGCATGTGAATGGAGGAGCATGTCAAAGGTTCCATCTTTCTTTGCCTTTTTTATCACTCTTCCCCTTCACAACCCTCCTCCAATTTAGCAACGTATTTATGCCACATCATTGCATCATCAAAGAGAGCCTTCACTTCCCCAACTGAGCTATGAGAGCACCCACCTTGGTCCTTTCCGTCACCACCATTGTTGCAATCCACACTACCACTGTCTTTAATCACTGATTCTTGACCATTGGTGGATTCCAGCCTGCCTATCATTTCCATATTGTGTTGCATTCAGAAATAGTATTTATTTAAATTTTGTTCTATCCCATTACATTCTTCCTTCTCCTATAGAACTTTTGGGACCTCATCGTTCTTCTACACCAAGTAGAGAAGGCAAGAGACCTCTAACAAATAGCCAGTTTGACTGGTTTGTGCTTTGCAGAGTGATCTGCAATATTTCTTGTTTGGTAACATCTTCAACATCTGAAAGGACTGCCTTCATATTCAATGAAGGCTTCTAAAGACCCTTCACAAATTTCAACAAAACCTCATCTTGAAATCTCTCACAATATCCATCTCAATGAGAATGCAGGTATAGGTAAGTGTGTAGGATAGTTAGAGAAACATCATCCGCAACAAAAACTTTACCCAATGAATTACCTACAGCCTTAAAGCAAGATCTGAACCAAAGCTGTAGAGGAAGATTTGGGAATCTTACCCAAACTGGAATTTTGTCAAGAGATTAAATGGCATGATTAAAAGTTGGGTACCAACATTTTGACATTAAGCAAGTGTTTGTTCTCCCAGCTTCATTGGCACTCATAAAGTATGTCATTCCTGTCCCAATCACCATCAAACACAACAAGAAAAAAAACCCAAAACCCCTGGAATAAATATGTACATCTTCATTCACAGGGAAACTGATATTTTTGGAATCCACTTCCGAAGAACAATGAGGCTCGGCCAAAACCCTTTGAATCTCCCTGTTAAATCTAATTCTGAAATATGTTATTCATTTTCAGCCATTTCCATTTTTATCTTCTCCTCTAGATTGAACATAAATATTTTGATATAATTAATAATTCTGCTCCTATAAAAAATGTGTATTTTACAATGCCCTACATCTCCGCCACAACATTACCCTGGAAACTGTCCCGACCACCCATGTAGCTCCAACCTTTCTCGTCTACCATTCCGAGCTCCCATTGCCTGTGATAGGAGAGCCCTAATTCCCACTTCTATTGGGGAACCCCTGAACTCTCCTTTCTTTCATTGTCTTGCACATGGGGCAGTTTCCCTCCTTTGTGCTAAAAAAGCCCCTCCAGATTAAGTATCAGCCACCAAATCCCTTGCATGGCACCTTTAGAGACCAATGCCATACCTAAGAAGCCTCGTAATGACCAAAATACACTGCGAAAATCCTAGATGCAGAAAGAGCATGCAACTTTGACATTCTTGCAGGACAAAATAAAATCATTATGCATTCACCTATAATTATAAGCACTCTAATCAGAATGCATCAAGATCAGTCAGTAGTAGTATCATATAGTGGTATAAATTATATGACATATAGATTCATTCAAAAATTACTCACCCCATATTGCCTTCGTTATTTTTTATGCATGCAAGTTTACATGCTAAAAATGTGACTGTCCAATACTAATGTGATTTGCAAATTGTCCAACCAAATTTACACAGTTATTAATTGAAACGCATCATCAATGATTTAAGGAACCTGATCTAAAGGTTGTTGATGCCTTCATATGCGATATGTAGGCTTCTAGCCAAACAAACTTTTTAGTTATCTATCCTGCTCATTGTATAAACAGGTCTGAATCTATAAAGAGGCTGTGGCTCACTAAAACATGGGAATCCCACACATTTTCTTTGGTTTGCATCATTGTGAATCTTGCCCTTTACCTTTGCAAAAAGATAAAACATGTTTACAAAGGAAAACAAGTTATTGAGTTTTTCATGGGAATATATTAAAAGAAAATTATAACCACCTTAGCAAAAGCAGCACATGGTAATCTACCTCAAAATGATAGAAGAGGACATTCTGTCTAAATATACAATGGTTGCTCAATTTTGGCATATAATTCAGTAGCTGCCTCTAATATAAATAGACTTACAAGACAAAAATTCAAAAGCAACCTTATAACGCTTATCAGACATCCGGACATTTTGGCTAATGAAAAAAAATCCAGTAGGAACAGGGCATATTCAAATCTGCACAGAAATAAAAAGTTACTAGCAAATCGCATTCCCTTTTATCCATTTATGGTATTGGAAAACTTAAAACCTGTTCAGATACAGGGAATGTATAAGAAGATGAGAATTTCAGGATCAATTCCTAAAGTTAGCCCTGCTGATAGAATCAGCTCATCCCTATTAAATGTTTTCTTGTCCTCCCAAAATAACTACCATTGATGTTCCTCACTTGCATTGTATTGATGGTTAAAAAAAGTGAAAAACATCAAATTAAAACTTCAAAAATATTCTAAACCATGTGAATAGCACGCAAGGCACTCTAAAAGCCAACATCTCCATTCAATAGATTCATTCTCAAGCCCAGTCTCGAAAGATACAGTTGTATCGTTATTGCAGAAAGACACATACACCAACAAACGGAAACATCTGGAAGCTTGATCTAGCTGTTGATAGATGCTTATGTCTAGCCAATCAGATTCAATCATTACCAATTACACACAGGAGGATCAATGCCAGCAGGATATTGCCTAATTTAATGAGTACATCAAAAGCTAACCTCAGCAACTATTCAGCCATAATATAATTGCATCTCCAACTCACATGTTCAATGCACAACATGGTGACAAACTCCCAAGATATATGAAAACAACAATACTCATTAAAAAGCATTGAAAGTAGGTTTGACAGGCCCATTTGTGGTGACCATGAAGCATTACTTGTAGTTGACTTCTCCAATTAATCACAACCATTCTGGTTCCGTTTCATAAGCCTTTGTTTTCTTATTTGAATTCTTATATTTGAAAAGACTCAAAAGTAATATGTATGTATATGACCCTTTAACAAAAAGGTAATATGTATGTATATGACCTTTTAACAAAAAATTCAATTGACGATATGTATATGCATTGTTAGTTCTTGCAAAATTTCTTGCATCCTGATGATAGATAAGAGCGTGATCATAAATGCTTTCCCTAGACATCTAAATGAGTTTCCATCTATTCAGCATTGACATTGCACAAAAACTTCAATGTTCATATTACCATCAAATTTTAAGTGTACTTAAAGCACATAACATATGCCTCGCATAAGTACTTTCCCCGGGCATATAAACAAGTTAATCTATAAAGCTTGTGATAACCAACCATCAAAAAATGATAAATATCATGCAGGTTGATCATTGCTGATGCCTGTAACCCACACATGCATTAAGAAACAAAACACATTTTATTTGATTCCATTAACAGGAATGTACAGAAGCATATGTGACTTCATGAGCACTCACACCTTTGCATGAATTCTTCTCTTAGAAGGTTGCTATTTACTTACAAACTATAGTTATTATAGGAGCTTCACTTAGAAGCAACAGCAGTGCTAGAAGGCAAGTTCAGAGAAAACCACACATAGCCATAATAGTAGTCTTAAATCTGTAATAAAATAACCTATCTTAAAGATTTTAATTGTAGAAATTTAAAACTTGTAGTCATTCATCCTATTGAGCGCACTCTCAAATTGGTTCCATCTCTGCTCAAGAGTGCCAGTGTAACCCACGGACATTCTAACCAGCCCTTCTGAAATTCCTGCGAAATCCTGCTCCTCCTTGCTCATTTCGCTGCTCGTGCTGCTACCAGAGCACGACATCAAGGTATCATAGTACCCCAAGCTCACTGCCATGAGTCCGAACTGTGTATGATTCTGCAGTTGGTGCATCAACTTATTAGCCCTCTCTTCCGTCTCCATGTCCAAACACAGTATACCCCCATACCCATACCCAGGGTTCACCATAGATTTCAGAAGAGTATATTGTGGGTGGTCTTCTAAGCCAGGATATATGACTCTAAGGCCCAATTTTCTCATTCTAGTGGCATACGTATATGCCCTATGACAATGTTCCTTCATTCTCAATCCCAAGTGGGGAAGCCTTTCAGAGATCTCAAATGCTACCTTTGGATTCATGGTAGGTCCCAAAAGCATAAGAGATCCCTGATGAAGATCCATCATAGAATTTATCAAATCAGCAGAGCCACAAACAGCTCCTGCTATAACGTCTGCACACCCACTGATATATTTTGAAAGACTATGAACGACAACATCAGCACCCAATCTTGCAGGGGACAATATCATCGGGGCAAAGGTGTTATCCACAACTACCTTGACATTTCTTTCATGCGCGATGGCACACAAAGCTGGGATGTCTGCCACTGCCAGAGTTGGGTTCGACATGGATTCAAAATATAAGACCTTGGTGGATGGCTTTATAGCATTTTTGACATCATCAAGGTTGTGTGTATCAACAAAAGATGTTAATACACCACAAGCCCTAGGGAAAAAATGTGCTAAAAGTGCATGTGTGCCTCCATAAAGACACCTAGAAGCTACAATGTGATCTCCATGACTGCTCATTTGTAACAAAACAGAGGATATAGCAGACATACCACTAGAAGTGCAATAGGCAGCTTCAGTCCCCTCCAAAGCAGCCATCTGCCTCCCCAGATTCAGCACGGTAGGGTTGAAATGCCTGCTGTATATAAAGAAATCTCTATCTGGACCAAGCTCCCCACTGAACATTCTTTTCATTGTTTCAGGCTCCATAACCGTGAAAGTTGCTGAGGCTTCAATGGACATATTGACACCTCCATGCTCTCCAAATTCATGGCGGGCACTGGCTAGTCCTTGCACAGGATCAGTGCTTGTTTTCACAGCCTTGGCATGGGCTTTCCTTGAAATTTCGCTATCCCCATCCTCAAAGGACCTCTTCCTCGGCAGTATAGATCCCTCCATCGCTAATTGTGAATCAAATATCACTCGAACCTTAGGCGGAAAACACCACCACCCACCTGATTATCTTCTCAAAGATGCCTTGCAGTACTATATTCAATAACCAACATGCAATGGAGAAATTTCCAAATCCCTTTATGCCTCACAGACCTGATGCAAAATTATTTAAATAGAAATCTAACCACGTAAGAGCTCAAAACCTTTTTTATAAGCCTCTACTAGCTAATCCTAATTTTCTGGAAACAATCTAAAAGAGAACCCAAATAACAATAAATCTTTAGAGACTCGACGAGTTTGGACATTCAATGAATAGCTTTGCGGTGGCCTTAATATAGAAATCTAAGTTTCTTGATTAAATCATTCATGCAGCTAAGCAATTGCTAATCAGTTAATCGAACCACTAGATCAAACTAGTGCATCAGCCACCTTTTTGACGTGATGTTTCCAAGTTCCAATATCATTTGCATAAAAGCAAGTCCCTCAGATTCTTATCCCTTCGAACACGTCAGCATCATCTTGTCATGGATCTCCAGGAAAGTATAGAGGAATCTTTTCCGGACCATGTGTTCTGAAAACCAACTGTCCCTTGTACACCTGGTACTTCTTGGGAATGCCCAAATGGCGCGAATATCCAGGGCTAAAGGACAAATTCTTTTCAAGAGCTGGAGATCATTCCGTGGAAGTCGGAGTGAATATAAACCGTTCGTACAACACGGGCAATTTACTCCACCTCTGTAGACACCGAAACTTATATTCAACCATGAAACTTGAAAGGGGATTCTTTTTGAGACAATTGGGTGCAAAAAAGTAGGTTCCTTGAATGTGGACCGTAGAAACCCCTTTCATGTTCATGTCCAAATGCATTGAATGTCACTTCCAGGTCAAGGTGACCCTCTCTCTATAGATTTGGATGGAATTAACGGTTGATGAAGAGATAAGAAGGGAGAGTGCAGTTTACTTCAGTCTTATCTCACCAAGCGATTCAATGACCCCATCCGTTAAGTGGGAAGTCTGCATGTGCTCCATGCTTATCTGCTTTGAGGATTTTTGTTATGGAAAACTTCATCATTCCACTACACGAATAGACAAGGCCTTATCGAGGCCCATAGTGTGTTTGTTTATTTCGTCCAATCATGGATCATGGAGGAATAAAGAATGTGCATTTGCTTTTGCTTTACACGTATATGGGAGAGAATAAAGTTCTCCATGAATATGGAATTGGTTTATGCGATCTATACGTGAGTGCCACCAATGGAATGTGCTGTCCCCATGGATATCTTATGCTCTTGCTGACTGTTAATTTAGGGGGAAGGTACATACAACATGGACATGCCAATGACGAAATTTCTTTTTAACATCATCTCACTTGTTAGCTTTATTGCACTCATTTTCACCCATGTGCTATATTTTCTTCAAATTTACCTGACTTGTTAGCTTTATTGCACTCATTTTCAAACCATGTGTTATATTTTCTTCAAATTTTTAATATTTGTTCGTCATGATATAGTATAATTCGAGAAAAAATCACTCTTATCTGAAAAAAGAAAAAGTTTGACTTTTTGGGTGCATTCTCTGTGAAGGATCCTATATTTATTGCTAATGCTTGAACTCATAGAGGGTGTAAACCAATAAATATGAAACATTGTTAAAGATGGTTTTGTACATAATTTGGGTAATACCATGCATTTATGTAAGCTATTTCTTTGGACAAATAACATTTCTCTTAGATGAATTAGAGTAGCACTAGTGGCTTTCTTGTGCTTTTTGCATGTCATCTTAAAAACTCATACCATTCACATGCACTAAAAAATATTAGAGGATTTATGTTTTGCAATCATATACGTACTATATTTCATTTTCTTATCATCAAGTGTCCATTTGTAAAAGATAAAATATTTTAATTGATTAGTGAGTCTTTTTTCTAAATTAAAGAAAGGGAATAATATAAATTATAACACTTTTAAAGTGGGTGTAGAAGCAATTGCACATACATGGGATCTCTCATTGTAAGAGCAAATTTAGGCAAGCTTTTTCTTTCTTTCTAATGATGTTGTATGGATTATTTTCCATTGTGAATCTCAAGACTTGGAGGTGTGGATGTGCATATTCATGAGTTTGATTGCCATTTCTATCAAATAGAGACATAATAAATCAAAAGAGATGATAAATTTTAATAACATGTATAAACTAATAAGCAAATTGTGTGATGGAGAAGTAAATATATACTATTTCAATTGCAAATGTTTCCCTTACGAGAATGATAAAAAGAAGATGTAACATGATTACTATCACTCTAAAAGACAACTACCAAGAAAAGATAAGCTACACTAATATAGAAGATGTAAAGATAGAAAGACATCCCTGGACCCAACAATTGTTTGGGAATTCTTGATAGAAATTATTTGGTTAAGAAAAACTTAATCTTGTGGTCAAATAAGAATAGAGCTAGAGACTTGTATCATGTTGACAAATGTTATTGCAATACATGTTTGAATTGAGTTGGAATGAACAATGGGTATGTAATTTAAGTCATCCACATTGTAGAAATAACTTAAGGGTCCATTTGGCTATGGGAATAGGAATAGTTATTCTAGAATAGAAAATTGGGGTACATATTCCTATTATTTGTTTAGTTTAGCCAGCATTTGATGCGGAATTCACGAACCCAAAAATTTATGTTTTCTAAAATAAATAAAACTGGAATATGAATATGTAATCTAATTCCACCTACTTAGGTGGAATTGCAAATGTCCATTTTTGGACTGTATATTCCTATTTTATTCCTATTCCAATTCCATTTTGGTGCATCCAAATAGAAAATTCAAAATTTTAAGAATGTACATATGCCTATTCCACTTGTATTCCTACTGTCAAAGCCCTAAATGTCTATATTTACTACACATAAAAATATGATTAAATAAACAACTTTAATGTACATGAATTTGAAGTATATGAAACTATATTATAATTGTAAAAATTTATACAATTAACTTACAACATCTCTTGATAAAATTTGATGAAGATAAGGAAAAACAAATGCCAAAACTTTATTTATGTAAAAAGGATGCCACAAGTTAAGCTCTTGATAAACCACATAGAGAACTACAACAACCATACTACAGATGATTCATAGAGTCTTGAAAATATATGCATAAGAAATGACATACAAACCATATTTACGCTAAAAATTGGATAAACATGCTAGTTCAAATCTAATTATTCTATTATTAATTAAATGTTATTAAATCATTAATTAATCATCTCATTCTTTGTAAAAGTCAAATATTGGTTTTACATCTAGTTTTAAATGTCATCTCTCTGCACTTCGCAACCTTCGGGATCCCAATCTGTTTCTATCGCCTCCGGCAATGACTTTGAATTCTAGTGACCGCTCATTCCATGACATCTTCGATCAAATATACATACAACCAAGGAAACCTGCGATTTATGTCATTGTCCAAGACTGAGCTTCAAATTAACATTGGTTCAGTCAACAAATCAATCTTCCAAGATCCATCGTTGTCTTTTCTATTGGAGGACATCGATTCTCTGGCGACCACTAAATCTGATCTTACCACATAAGTTGTATGATATCTGTGGCAACTTCCTATGCTTTTCCAAGTTATTTAGGAGTAAAATCCACATTAAGGCAACGAACTAGCTCTATAATTTGGCAGCAGCGAACTACGAAAGATCTGAAGCGAAATTATCTTAGAATTGGAAAAAAACAACGAATCTGTTCTTGAATCAGGAGCCCCTTCAAAGCACTTGAAATGTGTAATGTCTCCATCTTTCTTCGTCTTTACATTCTTAGAGGCTAAGTGGAGAAAGAGAGAGAAATTGATTAAATTAATTTCTTATAAAATCATTAAATAAATTAAAATTAAAATGTGACTTTATATTTAATTAATTTAATTTTCTAGAAGCACAATTAATTATTGTATTGCAAAGGGGGACGCTTCTAGAGAGTGCATTTTTTAGAAGTACAACTAATTATTGCCTTGGAAGGGGTGATGCTTCTAGAGAGTGCAATTAAATAATATTTTATTTCTTTCTAGAAGGTGAAGGAAAAGAATAAATAGGGAGGGCAGTCTCATTGTTGAGCATTGAATGTGTTGCCATCTACTCTTTTGGATAGCTTGTGGAGCCAAGGGTTTTTGCAGTTGTTATATTGATCGTTGGGAACGAATACTCTCATTGATTTGTATAACTGAAGTGGTAAAATATGTTCTAAAGGGTTGTGACTGTTGGAGAAGACAAATCAATCTTTTCATTGTGCCAAATTTGTGGCCTAGGGATAGCTTTCTAGAGTAAGGTATAAGTTGGAATACAATGATTTGCTACAGGAAAATTTATGTTTTTTGAGCAATTCCAAGTTTTTATCTACTACATTTTGCATTGTTTGAGAGTAGATATTTAGGGCATTGGTAGGGTTTGTAAAATCTATTGTAATTTGATTTATATCAAAAAAATTTGCCCTAATGTCTTATTGATGTAGATTCATATTTTCCTATTTGTAATCAATGTTATTAAAAAAAATTGCATCTTCATTGTTAGATGTTTGGTGTGTTCTTTGCAAGCATATTTATTAAAGTTTGGTATTTAGAAAGCAATCAAAATTTAGATATGCAATAAATCTCTTCCTTGAAAAGTGTTTGACAAAATGTCAAACAAGTGAATTAGAGAGGAATTTGTGTTTGACAAAGTTATAACTTGTTGGGGGTTATTACAAAATGGAAGGTTTTTATGGTAGTAATGTAACAACTAATTTTTCTCTCACCCTAGTTTCTTCTAGAGTCTCCTTAGGTCTTTCTCTCAACCTATTAGGGTTGTTAGTTACCCTCCTCTCCTTAGGATCCTATCTATGAGGTCCTAGTACATTCAACTAGTGCACAACAACTAGGTAGAACAAACATTTCTTTACTACTTACTAAACTTTTGTTGACCTTATTGGTTCCTCTTCTTTAACTTCATAGTCAGTCCCAACTTCAGAACTAACACCCCAAATGAAGGTATGAGCATCTCAAAAGGCACTAGGATACTCTTCAAGACTTACTACCACAATTAGAACTAAAACCCTAATCAAGTTCTAAGAAACACATAAAGTTGCACAAAATTGCTTGCAAAAAGGCTACAAGCAATTAGCCCTCCATTTGATCAAAACTGGATTAACTTGCAAAAGTCCTTAATAAGGGGATAAACCGATCATGGATTCAAACATCCTTTTCAGAGTACTAAAGGATTTTTGAGGTCTCAGGCTACCAAGAGATCTATATAGTGTGATCTACTTACATACCTGAAAATAACTGTTTGCTAAAATATTGAACCTGTCTGACAAGAAATGAGTTTAACCCTCCTTAGAACTTTCACCAATATCTCCTTTGCAATTGGGAATCCACCACTCATGCCTCTAACACTTCCCATGTTTTTATTGAAGCAAGCCAAGCATTAAATCCCTCTTATCACCTCTCCATTCAACTGTGATCCCTAGTCATGCATCTCTGGCTCGCTTAGGGCATCACCACAAAAAATGTCTCCCATGCTTTCCAAGGCCCCTCCTTTACTATAAAATATGTACAAGGAGTCATTTTCCTAATCCCAAGAGCTCATACAGATCCTATGGTGGGAAGATGAGCTATGACTTCATTTTGCTCAATTTCCTGATTCAGTACATCAGGCAGGCAAGAAACAAAACAATTTATTTAACCAAAGTTAAAAACCTACAAAATCACAAACTAATGTTATAAAAAACCTTAAATTGAACTCCCCTAATACTTCCAAACACTATAGATCCAAATTCAATCCATGAAAATGCCAAAACATTAGAAACATAAATTGTAACTAAATTCTTACTGTCAATCTATACACATCAAAATGATAAAAACTTCTAACCCTTTCAAAATGTCGAGGATGGCCTTAAATACACATCTCAAGTCCCATCCTAACTGTTTCAGGTAGTTACCAAGTCCCATTTACAAATTTGTTCTTATGCACAAAAAGTTGTCAATGTTGTCAATGACAACGTTGATAATTTTTGAGCAACTTTTACTTCTTTTAGTGTTTTGCCCTCAAACTTGGTCCAAAGGCTTCCAAACTTTCTCAAAAGCCTTAAATGGATTTAATACATGTAGAAAGGACCTTATATCACTCATTTGGTTATTCTACCCTCCAAGACACAAAAATTCCCTATTTCACCTCATCATGCAACTATGAGCAACTAATGCCTCATAAGGCTTCCTAAACTTAACATACCTCAACTCAGGACTAGGTTAGCCCTATTATTATCCTAGTGGTATCTAGCAAAGGTGCACATATGCCACTAAAATTCCTAATTAATTTTCTATAAAACTGAGCTAGACCATGAAAACTTCTTACATCAATAGATGTAGCAGGTGGTGGGTAGTTGAGAATAGATACTACCTTCACTTGATCCATCTTCAAGGACCCATTTGACACCACAAAGCCCAAATACACAAGCTCTTGTTTGAAGAAATCACACTTCTCTAGATTGATGGCAAGCGTCTCCTCATGCAACCTTTGTAATACTGCTTCCACATGTTTGATGTGCTCCTCCTTTGTTTTGCTGAATATTAGTATATCATTTAGATACACAACCACAAACATTCCAGTGAAGTCTTTAAGTACTTCATTCATGAGCCTCATGAATGTGCTAGGAGTATTTGAGAGGCCAAATGACATCACAAGCCATTCATATAACCCATATATTATCTTGAATATTGTCTTCCATTCATCTCCCTCGTTAATCCTGATTTGGTGATATCTACTCTTCAAGTCCAACTTTGTGAGGTACATTGCCCCTCCAAGACAATCCATGAGATTCTCAATCTTAGGTATTCAGAACCTACACCTGATGGTGATCTTATTTATAGCCCTTGAGTCTATGCATAGCCTCCATTTTCCTCCCTTCTTGGATGCTAATACAACAAGGATTGCACATGGGCTTATACTTTTCTTGATCAAGCCTTGATCTGAAATTTCTTGCACTTGTCTTGCTACTTCCAATTTTTGGTCAAGAGTAAGTTTATATGCTACTTTTTTTGGTAGAGGTGCACCAAGAACAAATTTTGATGGCTTATCACCCTTCTTGGAGGTAAAGTGGCAGGAGTTCCATCACTTTTAATGTCTTTATATTTCTCAAGCAATGCTTGTACCTCTGCAAGCAATGGGTCTTTGACTATCTTGTCTTCTCCTTTGGACTTTAATATAGTTTCATAGTTTTTCCTCTCATCACCCTTGAGATATTTTACAAATTATTTCACACTACATAGCAACGCATTAGTCACCTTGGACTGTGGTTCTTCTCCTTCCAACAAAGATTGGATTTTAAAAGTCCTGGCTCCTTTCATGAATGATATGGAGTTTTCCTTCCCATCATATACTACCTCTCTATCAAATTTCCAAGGCCTACCTAATAGTAGATGGCAAGCATCCATGGGTAAAATGTCACACAATAGCCTATCCTTATACCCTGCCATGGAGAAATCAACCCAAGTTTGTTCATTCACCAATATACTTTGACCCTTGTCGAGCCAAGTCACCTTGTATGGATTCACATGAGGTATTTTGGTCAACTTGAGCTTGTTGACAACCTCCTTTGATATTATGTTGTTAGTAGAACTTGAATTCACCACTACCTTTCAAACCTTCCCAAGAATCTTACTTTTGATCCTAAACAAAGCCCTCCTATGCTTAGGTTCATCTTGAGTTGGTTGCCTCATCAATACCCTCCTAAACATGAGATTTTCTCCTTTTTATGATTCTATGTGATCCACTTCATTTCCTTGCCACTAGAGTTATCCTCTTGATCATATGCCACTCTCTTATCATGGTTTGAAGAGGAATGCTTTTTAGGGCATCTATATGCTAGAAGACCTAGTTGACCACAATTATAACACTTCATACAAGCAATGTAAGAGTTACTTCTACTTGATCATTTTCCTCTGCTAGAACCTCCTTGATTTCCTCTTCCTCTACTATAGCCTCCTCTAGTAGTATTTTCACTAGTTTGCTCAGTGATTTTGGTCTCACCTTGGTTTCCTTTCTCATTACCTCTGCCTTGATATCCTCCTCTTTGTCCCCTCCAATTTCTCCCCTTGCCTCTATCCTTGAAGTTAGAATCCCCCTTCTTTCCAATCTTCTCTTCCACCTTTAGGGCTAATTGATGGCATCTTTGGACAGTAGCAGGTGTCCACAAGCTTAGCTCCTCTTGGATATTCTACCTTAAACCACCCAAATACCTAGCCACTTTTATTCACTCTTCTTCTTGCTTCTTGGACCTAAGACATAACCTCTAAAACTCCTTTGTATAAGAGGCCACATCCAGGTTTTTGTATCTTAGTCCTTGTCTCCTCTTGTGGAGCTTAATCTCATAGTTCTCTAGTAGAAAATTCTCACTTAGTTTGGTTACCATGGCATTCCAATTGGCTATAGGCTTTTTACCCATCCTAATCCTCTCATCTTGGACATATTTCCACCATGTCAATGTTGATCCTCTAAGTCTTGACTTGGTTACTTTGATCTTTTGTGCCTCTAACACCCTTTCACATTCAAAATGGTTCTCCATCCCATCTATCCAATCCATCACTACTAAATAGTGGCACACCTTCCAATGCCTTCCCTCCTTGGGCTTTTATGGCCTTCAAGAAAGGCTCTTCATTCAAGACAAGGTCTGGCTCAAGGACAACATCTTCTTCTACTATCTCCTTACCCCTAACATTGCTCTCCTCTTCCTTTTTCTTGGCTACATCAACCACTTCATCCAACTTTATCTTCATCTCTACTAAGGCTTGTTCAAGTAGTCTATTCTTCTCTTTTTTCCCATCAACCTCTTTAGCTAGCTCTACATTTTTCACCATAATTGAATCACCCACTAACTCTCCAATAGATGTAGACATACACTTTCTTCCCAAGTCCACAACTTTTTCTTATACCACTTTGATGTAACAACTAGTTTTTCTCTCACCCTAGTTTCTTCTAGGGTCTCCTAAGTCTTTCTCTTAACCTATTAGGGTTGCTAGTTACCATACTTTCCTTAAAATCCTAACTATGAGGTCCTAGTCTATTCAACTAGTGCACACCAACTAGGTAGAACAAGCATTCCTTTACTACTTCCTAGGCTTGTTTTGACCTTATTACTTCCTCTTCATTAACTCCACAATTAGCCACAACTTTAGAACTAACCCCCCAAATGAAGGTATGAGCATCTCAAAAGGCACTAGGATACTCTCTAAGACTTACTACCATAATTAGAACTAAAACCCTAACTAAGTTCTAAGAAACACATAAGTTGCACAAAATTGCTTGAAAAAAGGCTACAAGCAATTAACCCTCTATTTGATGAAAAATTGAATTAACTTGCAAAAGTCCTTAATAAGGGGGTAAACCAATCATGGATTTAGACACCCTTCTCAAAGTACTAAAGGATTCTTAAGGTCTTAGGCTCCCAAGGTATCCATATAGTACGACCTAGTTTCATGTCTAAAAATTAGGGTTTGCAAAAATATTGAACTTGTTTGGCAAGAAATGAGTTTAATCCTCCTTAGAAATTTCACCCAATTCCAATGCCTCTCTTGTAGTTGGGACTCCACCACTCATGTCTCTAACACTTCCCAAGCTTTCATTGAAGCAATCCAAGCATTCAATCCCTCCTATCACCTTTGCGTTCAACTGTGAACCCTAGCCATGCATCTCTGGCTCACCTAGGGCATCACCACAAAAATGTCTCCCATTCTTTCCATGGCCCCTCTTTTATTGTACACTATGTAAAAGGAATCATTTTCCTAATCCCAAGAGCCCAACAAAGATTCGAAGCCTTTGGACTGTGTTTGAGGGAAAAACACTAAAAGATGTAAAAGTTGCTTAGTTACTATAGTGGGAAGAGGTGCTATGACTCCATTTTGCTCAGTTGCCTAATTCAATACAATAGGCAAACAAGAAACAAATTTTTTTATTTAACCAACTAAAACCCTAAAAAATCACAAACTAATGTTATATAGAACCTTAAATTGAACTCCCCTAATACTTTCGAACATTGCGGATCCAAATTCAATCCATGAAAATGCCAAAAACCTCAGAAAACATAAACTATAACTAAATTCTTACTATCAGTCCATACACATCAAAATGAAAAAAAATTCCATCCCTTTCAAAAAGATTGAGGGTGGCCTTAAATACACATCCCAAGTCTCATCCTAATTGTTTCAGATAGTTACCAAGCCCCATTTACAAAGTTGCTCGTATGCAACAAAAAGTTATCAATGTTGTCAATGACAACATTAACAATTTTTGAGCAACATTTACATCTTTTAGTGTTTTGCCCTCAAACTTGGTCCGAAGGCTCCCAAACTTTACTAAAAGGCTTAAATGGACTTACTACATGTAAAAAGGAGCTTATATCACTTATTTGGCCAGTCTACCATCCAAGACACAAAAATGCTCTATTTGACGTAATCATGCAACTATGAGCAACTAAGGCCTCATAAGGGTTCCTACACTTAACATGCCTCAACTCAGGACTAGGTTAACCCTATTATTATAATACTAGTGATGTGGCTAGGATCACTACAAGACAAAATATCCTAGGAGCCTTAGGTCATCCATGAGCCTACCTAGGTGCCCCTGCATGAGGTAGCCTAGAAAAATCATGACTCTACAACTAGTGAATAATTATGCGAACAAATCTACCTCATATTTCACAAAAAAAATATGGATCTCTAAAACTCTTATTGACTCATAACATATTTGAAATCTTGTGAAGAACAAAGGAAGTGTAATGGCCCACTAGGGAACCTAGAAGAAATCAACCTAAAGTTTCACTAAGTTTTCCAAACATTTTGTAAAAAGACAATAACTTAACAAAAACAAATATAATATAGTGAAATCAATAATCACATACATAACCACAATCCATAAAAAAACATATTACATCTCTTAAGGGTTCCATGAAATTGGATCACATTTAAGTTTATTAATATTAAATCTAACAAATTACCAAAATCCACATATGGAATAACCACATGTACAAATCCAATTACATAAGCTGCCACTTGGCATAACTAGAATACATAATCATCCACTATACAAGTCACAGGGTATGAAGAGCTCAAAGAATATATAGTACAATAGAATATAATTACCCATCAGAAATACAAGATCATAAAGAAAGGAATAACTACACAAGTACACCTAGCAATGGCATCCACCTGTTAGATCTCAACAGCATAAGAAAAATGCACTACCACCCAATCTTGTACAACCTAAATATCCCATTCTCATCGTGTTGAGGAGATAGTCTCAAATCCCAAATGGATATAAATCTACAAGGCATAACCAACATCTAGGTCAAGGAAATCTTGATAGTAATCTATCTCAAAGGTACCAAGACACAAGTAACATCTAAACCCAGAGGAAAAAATGTCACATAGGAAATCCACTATGTAAGTGGGCAAGTCTCATCGCATGAGCCAACTCTAAGGTTACCCTAGCAACCTCTCTAGACTTCACTCCCCTAGTGTCTCTATATAGCATCAACATCCTTTCGTACACACAAGGAAAACTAATGAGGCAAGGTGGCGACTGAGCATCCTCTCTACTCCTATCCTAGCCTGTACTAGCACTCAAGGCATGAGTGAGGAAAACAATAACTCTTATTAATTCATTTTATTCTTATTTATTGAAATGTTATCACTTATTAAAACAACTTACAATGGGTTACCCAAGTAGCCTCTTTAGGGCTCCAGCCTCTATTGCAAGTCACTTCCCAATGTATGCATAGGTAACCTATCTTAAGCTCATGAAAATAACAACTCATAATATCACAATTTTCACCTTAGTCCTTTACAAGAAACTAGAAGGTACCTATAGATAAAACATAGTAATCACCTTAGTCCTAAACAATCAACTAAAAAACACCTAAAGATAACCAATCAAAAACTCAAATGTTACACTAGGAAAAATTACACCATTCACCTTAGTTCTTTACAAGCAAATGTAAAGCATTAACAAACAACTGATCATAGAAAGCATGTGACTACATCACCATGGTTGGGTATAAAATATTGTATCCAAAATATAACCATAACATCATCACAAAAGAAACAACTCCCCAAGCCTCTAGTAAACATCCTGATTGGTCAACAAACTAAGTTGAAACCTGAACCCCAACATGAAAGAAAAAATACAACATAGCAGTGTAATTTCATAGATTTTGTTTGGTTTTGAAAACATGTGATTTTGATTAAACAACAAGGTTCTATGCTTTTTTTTCTTTTTAAGTCTCAAATTTACCAAAGTTTATGAATTTTCCTTTAATGGATAAATGATTATTTAATTAAATCAATATTAGATTTAAAAATAAATAGCCCAATTATACCTTGTTGATTTAAAAACTAAAATCCAATCCCAAAACTCATAATTGATTAAACTAAGTATATGTGTAATTTTTTATATATAAATATTATTAATATTAAATAATATATTATTGAATAATAATAATAATAATTATTAAAACATTAATAAAATAATATCAATATTATTTATTAATGACAATAATTATATATTTAATAATATAATAAAAATTACTAATAATTAATAATAATATTTAAATTATATTAATTAATTTATAAACTTTTAAAAAACCATTTAAAAAAAATTATAAACATTTATAATATCGTTTATAGCCGAAGGGGTTTTCATGCTATGTGTGAATCTTGCTAGAACAACACTCAACGTTGCTTGTAACGCTAATAGTTGTTGTACGCAGTGTGTGTTGCGGTAGTGGGGGAGGGAGGTGGGAAGGAAGGAGGGGAGTTGGGGGTGGTGGCCCGTCTCCCCCAAAAAATTGATATACATTTTTATAAAACAAACATGTACCTAACACCCCCCCCGCCCCCCATATAAAAAATTTTGATTTTTCAAAAGAAATAATGTGATAAAAATTATCATAGTAAAATACTTACTCTGGTAACTTTTATTAACATGTTTTTTTAATTATATTTTTAAAAATAAATTTATGAAATAGATGTGATAGGGAAAACATGAACAACCAATCAAGTTTTACATATCAAATTTTGATTTCTTTTCCAAACCCCCATCCTGATTTTAATCAATCAAATTACAAATCTCTAAAATTTACCAAATAAGGGTTTCCATAACAACGAGTAGCAAATTTATCAATGATGGTGTCATCCCAAATATATTTTGAAAACACTTCCATTCAGAGATAGAGAAGATAGAGATTTCAAAGAAAGAAACTACTACATAAAACCTACAAGATCCTACCGGGATCTAATGCTAAATAAACAGATGTACGGAGCTCACAAGTGAATTCCCTTTCTTTCAAAAACCCTCTTCTCAAAAATTGGCTCCTCCAAACATGTGTGTGGAGAAATGAACTCTGATTTCTTAATAAATAACCTTCTCCAATTAGGGTTTAGGTTTTGCAATCACACAAAACTTTTTTCTTTATTATTTTATTTTATTTTTATTTCATGTGCAAACTTTTCCATTTTTATTAAAATTAACTTTATTAAATTAATCTCTCTCTCTCTCTCTCTCTCTCTCTCTCACACACACACACACACACACACACACACACACACACACACACATTAAATCACAAGATGTCTTTAATAAAGTATTTATTAATTTAAAAAATAATAATATTTAGAGTTTATTATAAAAATTAAATTCCTAAATATATTATTATTTAATTCAATAAATATGATTATGCCAAAATTAGAACTTTAATTAAATCTTTTAAATTTATTTAATTTCTTAATTAATTAAATATAATTAAATAATAATTTTTATTTATAAATTTTTAATGAAATTAAATTATTAAATATTCTTTTAATTTGATTTAATTATAACTGAAAATCACAACAGACACACAAGACAAAATACAAAAACCCAATTTGAAGAACATAGTACTAGATCAAACTCAAGGGTCAAATTCACAAATTCATGTCACTTGACAAATTTAAAAGGGTGAAAATTGGCACCTTATCCTACTTTCTAGGACAATTGGGTTAGGGTTAAGATTTGGACTCAAGAGTTATCTCCCCTCTTTTACCATTGAGATACTATGATAGGGCACACTCGTCCTGGCAATTCAAGGAAGTTGATGTTGGGTACCTACAATCTGCATAAAATATGAGCATGTACATACACATATAAGCAAAACTAAATAGAAAAAGGTGGGGAGTGGTGCATCGTGTAGATCCTAAATAGTAGATGACTACAACTCCCTCCCTCAACCACATCAGAAATGTCAATCATAAAGTAAAATATACAAGTACAACATACACATGCAAGTATGGGGTAAGTATCCATAGAAAATGCATATAAACCATCCATCTAACTATCATCATGAAATAATTAAAATTAGTACATAAAAGCATCATCATCGAAAGAATAATCATGTACACATGAAATAACCAAGTACCAAATACCTTATCACATGAATCAACTAAGTATGAATAACATCCAAACAAATTGGTTAAATCAAATACCACTAACCCTCAAACATAACCATAAAGTTGGCCTAAAATAATTCGGCAACAAAAACCTAAAAAGAAAACTAGGGGTAGGCATTACATCCACCCCCTAGACTTAGGCTTACTCCTAGAAGCCTACAAGAAAGATATAACTCTTGCACTCACTATGCAGGTCCCATTGGACCCTTTCCCCTGTAGGGGGATAATACTCCACTGAGAAAACCCTTTGTGATCTACCCATATCTCTAACCATGGGTTTTGAAGCTAGTTATAGGTCTCTGATCTAAAAACTATGATTTCCATTAAGGACAATGGGATGACTTTTGTTTGTATTGTCTTCATGAAAAACATTCTCCATCAAAACTGCTCTACACTTTAGGTGCACTAGACTACTAAAACTACTCCTAGTAGAAAAAGGATGAGTACTCTATGCTGGCTGATCAAACTGATTATGCCTATTACACTGAGGGTACTGAGAATCCCTAGAGTGTGAACCACTACCACCTCTTTGTGTTGCAGAATACGATCCTCCCTACTACTATTGTTGATTGCCTCCAAAAGAAGAAGGATTCCTATTACTACCCACTCCCTGATTACCTTTGGAACTTGATGTTGCAGGTGTTCCCACAAAACCACCATGTCCCAAGGTGATTTTTTCCTCTACAAGGATGGCTTGATGTACTGCATCCTTGAGGGTTTTAGGTTGGAAATTTTTTCCAGCCCCTATTAGATGGTTGTTCAGACCTTAAATGAAGTGTTGAACCATCAGCGATGAACTATCACTAGTCCCTACATAAGGATTGAGCTCATAGAATTTTTGTTCATACTCTGTCATGGTCATGGTACATTGCCTTAGATCATGGAACTCATTTTCCCTCTACTAGTGCCATTCCTATGGTAGGAAGCATTCACAAAAGTTCTCTACGAATAACTCCCATGTAACGATGTTCATGTTCACACCCAGTTTCTTATCCTCAATGTTCCACCATGTAGCCCCAAAGAGGTCTAGGTGGGTGATAGAAAACCTTGCTTTGAAATTAGAGTCAAAGTCCTACATTGAAAAACATCTATCTAATACAATTAACCACTGCTTTGCCACATATCTTGTACCAACCCTAGTGAAAGGTTTGATTTTAGACTTTTATAGGTCCTTAATTTGAGTAGCCTTAATCGACCTTTGTCTATCACTATGGAGGTCTCTCTGAGGACTCCTAGATCTCCACCTCTCCTCATTCCAAACATGATGCAATCCCTTCTATTCAACACCCCTTGGAGGAGGTAGGTGTTCAAAGATCATCCTCATCATTTGTCTCAAATTAGTCTCCTCTAAGTCAACATGATCTTCTTTATAGCTCTCCTCTCTATTATCCTCATGAACATGAGTCTCTCTAGGAGTTGGGAGAGGACTATTATGTCTACCTCTCCCATGACCTCTAACTATCATCATGAAATAACTAAAATCATTGCATATAAGCATCATCATCAAAAGAACAATCATGTACACATGAAATAATTGAGTACCAAGTAGTTCATCACATAAATCAACTGAGTATGAATAACATCCAAACAAATTGGGTAAATCAAATACCAATAATCCTCAAACATAACCATAAAGATGGCCTAAAAGAATTCATAACAAAAACATCAAAATAAAACTAGGGGTAGGCATTATAGGAAGTATCAGTGGTGGGTAAGGGCAAAGAGAGAAACCAGAGCCCTAAGGTCTACAAAGATTACAAGATAGATTAAAAATTAGTGACAATCTCCATTGAGAAGTAGAAAAACATTTTGCAAAGACCATATATTGGCTTAAGGATAAGGAGGAAACAATTAAACTCCAAGTTCATGAGCCATCACAAATTGATAAAGGGAAAGATAAGACATAGTATAGTCATGAGAAACAAACTCAAGAAAATGCTAATTGCATTATCCAAGAAAATAAAAAAAGCAATGAAGATTGGTTCATAAAAGGAAACTACAAAAATGATCAAGTTAACATTCAAAAGGTCAAACCTTCCCAACAATCAAAGCATTTCTTAGAATTGAATGAGATGCCATTAAATCTCAAAAGAAGCTCTGAAAAAGAATTAAATAATTGGCACTCATAGCTTCCACAAAAGACACTCCCTTCAACCCAAAAGAGGGGTGAAGATGACAATGTTTATATTCCACCCCATAGACAACATGCTAGCAATACATCTAGGGAAAACACGTCATTCAATAATAAGAAGGAATGATGCACTAAGACCAAGGAAATCACCATGGGAGCAACTGACCATACAAAAACTATATTGGTCAATAACAAAGAGTAGTAAAATATTTTGATTATGAATAATAAGCATAGTGAGAGTAAATGGTCTGAATGTCAAGATTTGGGGCTATTTTCATATTGGAATGGGTTAGAAATGAAAAACCCAAACTTGCCTAGATGGTTGAAAGATCACTTTGTAGAATAGGTAACTATATTATCCTTATCTAATAGATTTGTATACATTCAGTGTAAAGATAAAATAACTAGAGATCAGTTTATTTTATGTTCTATTTATTTTTATAAAGGATATTTTGTGAAATTCATAAAATGAAATTCAAACTTCAGTGATTGTAATGCTAAAAAACTATGAATTCGTACTTGGATAACAATTAAACCTTTACCAATAGAACTATTACATCTTCAAATCTTAAAACACATTGGTCAGGCCTTAGGAGAGTTGGTAGGTTTTGAAGCAAATTATAATAACTCAAGCTATATCAAAATTCTAATCAATATGGAACCAAACCTTCATGAATTCAAGCCAATAGAAACAATAATAAATAGATCAATTTATAACATTAATTACTCCAAATATGAAGGCTACATCCATGAAATAATCATATTAGACCCCATTGAAAATCTCGTGACAACCAAATTCAAATTTTATGAAAGAAGTTCTAATTTAAAGGAAGTATTTCCTAATATCACCAAATAGAATAAGAAACAAACGAGGGATCAAATATGAGTAAATCAGGAGCATAGGATCTTAGAATCAATAGGGAAAGAAATAAATATCAACCAAGTAACTCCAAGGTTAAACCTAGAAAGAAATATTTTTCAACCATTAGAGGAAACAGAGGAAGGATAAATTGAGGAGGAAGGAAAGATAATAGAAAAAACACCACATTGTTCCAATAAATAGTTAATTCAAGATATAGGAGATCAAGGGAACAAAGAACAACTTAAGGATTTAGGAAATTTATTTCATAAGAATAATAATAATTTTAACCTCTTAACCAATGCTTCTAATTTTTTATTTTTTCGGTTTTCAATTTCATTTAATAAATTTTGAAATGTACCAAGAGGAGGCCTTTGAATTGGTAGAGGTAGTTGTGGTTCATTCTCTTCATTCTAAGCATTTTGTGGATCATTTTAGGGAGGATTTTGTTGATTGTTTTGAGGGTTTTTAGGATGATTATTTACTTCCAAATTATTCCTTTTTGATAATTTTTTAAAACAATTTTGAAAAGATAATACAATTAAAACTAAAATCTGTAAATAAAATTTGATTTTTAAAACTTATAAAAATACTTAATTTAAACAAAGAAATTGTTGGAATTAATTACATCTTTAATCAAATTAGGATCTTCAAGGAATTTTGGCTCAATTCAATGAAGAAATAGGCAATACAAGGTGTGTGTGTGTAGTTAGAAGGGCAACTAGAGCTCTCAAACCAAAAGAAAAAAAATAAAAAATGAGTAGAAAAATATTAGTTTCACAATTTATTTGTATTTTAGACATCGTGTGTGCCCACTAAGGTATCTTCTCTATGCTTTGCATTGTGCAAGCCTAAGGCTTGGGAAATACAAACCATAATGTGCATGCCCTATAGGGTGTATACCCTATAGGGAGTACACACTAGCTTAGATGGGGAAAATTAACTTTGTCACCCCCATCTTTGTGAACTTACCCCCAAGTACATTCACATCTAGATACCAAGAAATGAATGCATTTCATAGTATCAATTGCATTTATTAAAAACATTATAGGTTTCCACCATTACATAAGAGATTATCAATTTAACATATGAAAAATAAGCAATAATAACTAATGAAAAGATTCACTACATATGGCTAGATGTATTCTTCATTATTTCTTTAAAGATATACAACTTCAAAGACAATTTTGTACATAGTGCAAATCCAAAAGTCCCTTCTAAAAATTATTCATAGTTTCCCCTTTGCAAAATTTCATCCCCTTTTTCATAGTTATTCTTGTATTATAAGATCCCTTTGATAACTAACTTTTAATCACTTAACATAACCATCTAACTACTTAGTGTTGGAAATATAAGAGGAGTAACTGAGAGAGGAGGGGTGAATCCATTACTACAAAAATAAATTCTAAATCCCTTAAATGTTAGGAAAAAACAATAAACTCTGAAAACTAAACTTTGTTGATGCTCGATAAACACACAAAGATTCTATAACTTGGTAAACACCGAGAATGCTTGGTAATTACTTAACATGCAAATCTTAAGATGTTATTTTTGATTACTTATTATTTTAACTTAGTTCTAAATAGAGAAAAGAAATAGCATGAAAACATTTGACATCAAGATTTAACGTGGAAACCCAATTTGGGAAAAAACCACCAATTGCAACTAGTTATTGTTTTCACTCTTCTAAAGTGAGCCCTATTAGGAGCCAACCTTATTAAAGGTTACAAAACACAGTGTTAGGTGTGATCCTATTAAAGGATTTAATCATCGTGTTAGGAGTGGCCCTGTTAGAAGTCTTTAGACAATTCAATAGAACTACCACCTTATTAGAGGACTTAAAAATAGTTGTTAAGACAACTCTATTAAGAGATTTAGATCACTGCTACAATGGTTCGAGAGTAACAATGATAGGACCTAATTTGGATGCAACCGAATTTCTAATTATAGATCTCAATTTTGGCTTGTACTTGATCCTTCCTCATTGAATGTATCATTTCATCTTCACAAGGATATTCTGCTTATCCTTCTAATTTGTTTCCTCTTTTCATCATTAGATCTTCAAAATCTTCCATGCATTTACATTCTCACACTCACACTCTACTTCTCAATTTGACCTTTTATTTATATCTTTTATATTATCAAGTTGGCTCAAATACAAATTAGAATAATTAATATTAATCTTCTTAGTTAGCTAGAACCATCAAATAAATCAATTGAACTCAATATGCCAAAATAAGAAAATCCTTTGTTAGCCGACCTTGGTAGGTAGACACTAACTCAAAAATGATTTTCCTACATTAACCAACTAAAACTCGGTCAACATTGCACACTACCAAAGTTTCTTTGGTAACCAAGTGAGCTCGGTTAACACTGGTTCTATCCAATGTTTCCTTCATTAACCGAGTGAGCTCGGTTAAAACTCATCTTCCACAAACTTTCCTTTGACGCCCAAGTGAACTTGGTAGACATTGCCTTTTAAACTAGGAAAACTTTAGATTTCTTAGTAGCCACATAAAACTATCTTCAATTCTTGAGTGAGCTTGGCATACACTGACTAGAAATGATATGACATTTTGTATAACATCAAAGACAATACACAATTAATCAATTGTATTCAATAATCTTCCTCTTTGGCATTGATGGCAACACAACATGTCATAGTACAATAAATTTTTTGGAGCAAGAATAAAGTGAGGAACATATCCTTAGTTTCATTCTAACTCTCATCCATGAGAACTCCCTCTACTAGAGTGAACTCTTTCTACCTTCAGTTTCTCCCTCTATTAGAAAACTTCTGTCTGCTAGAACTTCTTCCAAGTTCATTCTCCCTTTTTGACAATTCTTTCTATGACAACACACTTCTCCCTCTTTTCAACAGCAAAAAAATTACTATGAGATATGAACAGTCAAATTCTCCCTCTTTGATATCTCATGCCAAAGACAATACTTGATGAATATTAATGTACCTCAAGTACTAATTCATTTGAAATATGCCCATGCCAATTTTGCATCAAATAATTGATCTTCAACATGCTTTGGTTGGTGCATCACTAAACTTCATTTAGTGAGCTTCAAATAGGGGGATTACTCCTAGCTTACCTCTTAGATACAAAAATGCATCCTTAGGTAATGGCTTGGTGAATATGTCTACAATTTGTTCTTTCGTATTTACATAATCCAATCCAACTTCTTTATCTTGCATCGACTCTCTAAAGAAGTGATATTTTATAGCAATGTACTTTGTTTTGGTATGCATCACTAGATTCTTTAATATATTTATTACACTGGTGTTATCATAGTATATGACTACTACATCCTTGATCTCTACCTTCATACCTATCATCAGTTATTTGAACCAAACAATGTTAGAACAACTAACTATTGCTGCCACATATTCTACCTCTTCTGTGGACTGAGAGATACAATTTTATTTCTTTCTTGTCCAAGACACTAGTCTTTTAGCAAGAAAGAGCACTACTAGTGTTTTTTCTATCATCAATACTTCCTTCCCAATCAACATCTATAAATACTTTTAAGTCTCAATTGTCTCCTATTTTGTACCATAAACCATATTCTTCATTATCTTTTAGATATCTCATGATTTTTTTGACTACCATCAAATGATTTTCTTTGGGATTTTTTGAGAATATTGCCATCACACCAACTACTAATGTAATAGTAGGCCTTGTATGCACTACATACTACAATTTTCCAATCATTGATCTGTATGTTGTCTAATCTACCTCTTTGAAATCATCACTTTTGGAAAGCTTATGTCTAGTAGACATAGGGTTTCCAATTGGTCTTGATTCTTCCATTCCAAATTTCTTTATTATCTCCTTGATATATTTAGATTGAGTAATGTAGATACCATCTTTCTTCTGTTGAATCTGTAATCTAACAAATAATTTTATCTCTCCAAATATAGACATCTCAAATTCCTTACTCATTTTTTCTAAAAATTCCTTGCATAAGTCATCATTTCCTATGAATAAAGTGTCATCAACAAATATTTCTACCAACACAATCTTTTTGTTCGGTCCTTCTTTGATATATAGACTACTGTTATCATTTGTTCTTTGAAAACCAAACTATATCAAGTAGTTATGAAGTCTTTCATACCAAGCTCTGGAAGCTTACTTGAGACTATATAATGGCTTGTGTAATTTGTAGACCATGTCCCTTTTTCTAGGATCTACAAAACCTTCTAGCTATTTAATGTAGACTTCCTCATCAAGAATTCCATTCAAGAATGCAGATTTTACATCCATTTGATCAACTTTAAATCCTCTATAAGCTCCATATGCTAGTAAAATTATATCACCTTCTAATCTTGCAACATGAGCAAAAGTTTCACCATAATCAATACCTTCTTCTTGAGAATAGCCTTTACATACCAACCTTGCTTTATTTCTAGATACTTTTCCATCTTCATTAAGCTTGTTTCAAAACACCCACTTTGTGACAAATAAATTTTTATCCTTGGGTCTTGGAACAAGAGTCTAGGTTTTGTTCTTCTCTATTTGTTCTATTTCTTCATTCATTGCTTCAATCTAACTTTCATTTTCTAAAGCATTTTTAACATTTGTAGGTTCAAATTTAGCAAGTAAACATGTAATTTTTAATTTGTCTCTTGTCATTGTTCCATCTGATTAGTCTCTAATGATTTGTTCAAGTGCATGATGCCTTCCAACATATCTTGTTAACATAGGTTCTTTAGATTTACTGATTTCATTATGAACTTAAGTGTAAAGCTTGGGTCTCATTGTCTGTGACTCGGGTCCATCAGACTCGGTTTGCTCTTGAAGTAGCTCGGTAGCTTCTGACTATGATTGGGGTCCTTTAGACTATGACTCAAGTTGCATTGTCTACAACTCAATAGCTGTTGGAAATTTTGGAAACTCTAGAGGTGAAGCTTCCTTTCTTTCAGATAGATTTGGCAGGGTATCAGGTTCATAGTAAACAAATCTTTTGTAATCCTTAGGCTCTTTACTGCTTTCTTCTACACTCTTTTCTACAAAGTCACCAATTCTCACATGTGCAATTTTTATGATTTTATAAGTAGACAAATTCAAATATTTGTATGCTTTACTTCTATAGGAGTATCCTAGAAATATACCTTCATCACCTTTGACATCAAATTTTCCTTTGCTAGATTCTTTCAAGATATAAAATTTGCTACCAAATACTTTAAAGTAACTTACATTAGGTTTGTAGCCATACCATAGTTCATAAGGAGTTTGATTTGAGTCTTTCTTTAGCTATAATCTGTTCAAGGTATGATTTGTAGTGCTGATTGCTTCCTTCTAGTATTTGATTGGAACATTCTTTTCTATCAACAATGTTCTTGCAAAATCCATGATGGATCTATTTCTTCTTTCAACTATACCAATTTTCTCTGGTGTACTAAGGGTTGATACTTGTCTTTTAATTCCTTTTCCAATGCATAATTCATTGAATTCATTAGAGATGAATTCACCACCTCTATCTAATCTGAAGCATTTTAACTTCTTCCTAGTTTCTTTTTCTACTCTTGCCAGATACCACTTAAATTTTTGAAAAGCTTCTAATTTTTTCTTTTATATACATTATAGTCATCATTCTAGAATAATAATCAACAAAAAGAATGAAAAACATTTCTCCACTATAACTTTCTATTCCAATAGGTCCACATGAGTCTGTATGTACAAGCTCTAAGACTTCTCTAGAATGATAGTTTTTTCTTTTGAAACTAGTCTTTCCCATCTTACCAATTTGGAAATTTTTACATAGACCCATATCAGGTTTCTTCAAAATAGAATAACTCTTACTCTTTTTTGTTTTCCTTTCTTAACCAAATTATCAAAGTTTACATGACATAATCTTTTGTGCCATACCAACTTTCTACTTGAGCAATAAACCATGAACTTTCACTGAGATCAAGATAAAATAGGTTACCTTTTGTTTTCTTTCTAGATCCAACCAGATTTCCTTTTCCATCTAGTAGTTTTGCTTTCCCATTCATAAATTCTACCTTGAATCCAATGTTATTTAATAGTGCCACACTCAGTAGATTACACTTTAATCCTTCAACCCAATAAACATTATCACATATAAGTTCATTGGTTAATGATATATGACCTTTTCCTTTTATGCAACAAGGCTCATTGTTAACAAATCTTACACTACCTCCATCATCATGTTCCATATGTTCAAACTTTGTTTTATCTCTAGTCATATGATGTGACCAGCCACTATCAATAATCCATGTGGGTAAAAGTACAAAATTTTGTCACCTTTCAAGATGACTTATCACAATGACTAAATTTTAGTATTTCTATCTAAAATTTTATTTTGTTCAAACATATGATCTAGATAAATTCATTCTAGCTAAGTTATATACGGTCTCACACTTTTCCAATTGGAAATGTCTATTAAATACATGTTTTATACTAGTTTGTATCCAATTACTAAAGAAATACAATTATTTTAGAAAAAATGATGTTTCAATAACTCTTATTATTTTTATGATATTTTTTAAATAACATATAAATACCATTTTATAGAGCTCAAAGTCAAGAATATTCTTATATAGAGTTTATAGTGCTTTAATTAGATATAGTATATTGTAATTAAAAAATTCCATCTACATGTATTTTAACACTAAAAAATATGTCAATTTTGAGAAAGGAAAAATATTAAATCATATAAAAATAAAATAAAAATTATATTACATTCTAGAGAAGAGAGTCCTCTTTCATAATGTATAATTTTTCTTCTTTGTAAAATAGATTTGTTTTGAAAAATGTGGTGGAAGATGAAAACTATTGATTTCAGGTGAGTTGAAATTTGAATAATTATAAAAGAGAAAATATAGGTGTAAAGCCAATTTTTATTTTTGATTGTTCTAGCTATATATGTTATCTATAATATAGTCTAAGATCAAAGGGAAATAAGTTTATTTCCATATAGTTTTGTGGTGGGAACTAGACCCCTAATTTTAAGCTTTTTTCATCAACTAAAAAATTATCTATAAAAATAAGGAAAATTAATCAATTATTAAAAATTACAATCCTAAACTTCTTCCACTTCTACACATTTCATTAGTTTGCTTCATTTTCAAATTCTAAATAATAATACTAGTTTTATGTCATTTAAGTTGAAGAGTTATACTTTTGTTAGCCTTTTCCTTTACAAAAGGGTGACATAGGTTTGTTCTTTTACCCATGTATTATTTTTGCTAACATGAGATATAAGTGCCATCTTATCTCCTTCATAATCAAATTTATCTTTTACAACAATATATACCATTTCATCTTCATTGTTATCAGAATCTTTAGCCATAAAACAAGATTTCTTACCTTTTTCCTTGTAGCTCTTGAATTCCTTCTTGCCTTTGTACTTATTACTTTTATTCTCATCTTTGTTTCTCTATTTGGACACCTAGCAACAATATAACCAACTTCTTCACAAGAAAAATATATTAGAGGAATCTTTCCTTTGTACTTTCCTCTACCTTTGGAGTATTTCTTTGCAAGTAGGACTTCAACAATTTCAAGATCATTGTTAGAAATTTCTTCTATTTCTTCACTTCCTGATTGATTGGTCTTTGATTTCTTGCTCCTTTCTTTGAGTAAGAGTTTGGCTTCAAATGTAGACTCAATATTTTTGGAACTAGGAACATAGTTATCATAGTTATCCAACTCAAAAACTGTCAATCTTCCAACTAAAGTATCCAAAGTTATTTTGTTATTTGGATCACATCTCATTTCTTGAATAGCTGATACTCTAATCGCATAAATAGGAAGAATATTTTTGAGTATCTTTCTTACAACTATTTTGTCATCAATGTCTCCTTTAGATGCTTTGATTGTGCTCACACTTGCTTTGATTCTTTCCACATATTTTGCAATGTTTTCATCTTCTCTCATTTTCATCTGATCAAATTGACCTCTGAGACTTTCTTCTTTCACTTTTCTTACATTGTCATCTCCTCCATAAATGTCTTTCAATTTGGTCCACATTGCATGAACCATTTTTGTAGTCTTTTACCTCATCAAATTTAGCATAACTGAGAGTAGATGCAATATCAATCATCATGATGTTATGATTCTTCTTTTCAAAAATGTCTTCCATTAATAATGTTCTAGTAGGAGTTTTGTATTTAACATCAAGATATTTAAAACTTGAATCATTGATAGTCGCCAAATGTAATCTCATAAGTCCTTCCCATGCTGCAAAGTTGTTTCTATTCAACTTGGGAATCTCTCTTCTATAAGACATCCTGATCTTTAGTTTAGGTCCTTGAAACCTTCTTTGCAAGCACCAAAAGCTCTAATACCAAAATTTGGAAATATAAGAGAAACTAAGAGAGGAGGGGTAAATCAGTTACTACAAAAATAAATCTTAGATCCCTTGGATGTTAGAACAAAATTTTAAACTCTAAAAATTAAACTCTGTTGATACTCGAAAAACATACAAAGATGTTGTAACTTGGTAAACATTGAGAATGCTTAATAATTACTTAGCATGAAAATCTTAAGATGTTATTTGTGATTACTTATTTCTTTAACTTAGTTGCAAATATAGAAAAGAAATAGCATGAACACATTTGACACCAAAATTTAACATGGAAACCCAATTTGGGAAAAACCACCAATTGCAACTAGTTACTATTTTCATTCTTCAAAAGTGAGCATTGTTAGGAGCCAACCCTATTAAAAGTTATAAAACACACTGTTAGTTGTGACCCTATTAGAGAAATTAATCACCCTATTAGGAGTGGACTTGTTAGAAATCTTTAGACAATTCAATAGAACTGCCACCTTGTTAGAGGATTTACAAATAGTTGTTAAGCCAACTCTGTTAAGAGATTTAGATCATTGGTACAATGGTTAGAGAGTAATAATGAGATGACTTGATTTGGATGCAACTAAATTTCTAATTATAGATCTCAATTCTAGCTTGTCCTTGATCCTTCTTGATCAAATATATCCTTTAAGCTTCACAAGGATATTCTGCTTATCCTTCTAATTTTCTTCCTCTTTTCATCATTAGATCTTCAAAATCTTCCATGCATTTATATTCTCACATTCACACTCTAATTCTCAATTTGACCTTTTATTTATATCTTTCATATTGTCAAGTTAGCTCAAATACAACTTGGAATAATTAATACTCATCTTCTCAGTCGGCTAGAACCATCAGATAAATCAATTGAACACAATATGCCAAAATAAGAAAATCCTTCATTGGTCGACCCTGGTTGGTAGACACTAACTTAAAAATGATTTTCCTATGTTAACCAATTGAAACTTGACCAACACTACATACTACCAAAGTTCCTTTAGTAATTGAGTGAGCTCAGTTAACACTAGTTCCATCCAATGTTTCCTTCATTAATCGAGTGAGCTTGGTTAACACTCATCTTCCACAAAATTTCCTTGGACACTCGAGTGTACTCAGTAGACACTGCCTTCTGAACTAGGATAACTCTGGATTTCTTGGTAGCCACAAAAAATTGTCTTCAATGCCTGAGTGAGCTCAACATACATTGACTGGAAATGATATGACATTTTGTGTAACTTCAAAGATAATATACAATTAATCAAATGTATTCAACACTTAGGTTAGCTATCTAAAGACCTCATGTAACCACATAGGATAAGTGTCTCAGATAGTTACTATGGGTAACTACTTAGGATAACTACCTGGTAGTTACTTGAGACAATTACCACTTATGATAACTACTTTTGAAGACAAGTTAGGATTTACCTAACTTTTATAATGGTGTAGCCCAAATACTAACCATATCTACAAGGAGTGACATGGGTCACTTTTACAAAAAGATAAATAGAAATTCATCCCTTTCAAATTCGGGTTTTGCTAAAGTACTTCTCCATTTTCATCTACTTCTTTTATGATTGTCACCATTTTGCCATCTTGCTAGCTACACTACATCATTAAACATCCTTTACTTACATGAGATTTGCTAAACTTACTAAATGTATTATCTTTCTTTCACCAATTTGTAAATGTTTAGAATCTCCTATGCATGTGTTCTAAATTATACATTTGAGTTTTCTGTAGTTGAAATATATGTTGATGTCTACAACACCATTTTGAGCACATTTTCTATGAAGTTTCAAAAAAATCTTTGGTGAAGCCATAACCACACATTCATGAAATGAAATCCTTTAGAGATATTTGTTACTCAATTATAAAATAATTTGGTGTAGTAAAAGTGCTTAGACCATGCTTTGCGTTTATGTCAACCATATTGATATTGTAGCTTCAACCTTGCACTACACTTTAAGGACATTTATGTCTCTTTCTAAACCACTCATTTAGATGTTATAAAGGTAATGATTTGATAAAATAGACTATCTCCATAAATGTTATGGAACATCACATAAGCATATATTAATATATGACCATAATAGTACATTTAGAACATCCCTTTGACCAAAATAATGCATTTAGAAAATCCCTTTGATATAATTTATTAGAATATATTTTCTCTATACTTGTCAAATGCATTTTCTTTGAAATTTTATAAAACATTTTCAATAGCCACATTTTCTTTTGTGACAACCAACAATTATACCAATCAATGACATTCCTTTTCTTTGAGGTGGCTTGCTAATAAAATGTTGGTTTTGGGTGTCAACGAATTTACATTTAGAATGCATGTAGATGGGGAAGGGTTCTTAGTTCATATACATGCATTATTGAACACTTTAACTCCTTAAAGTTAGTCCTTAACAGCCTAATTTTTTCCTATATTTTAACCTAACCATTTCCAACCATATTTTCTCACAAAAATCTAACTTGATAGATGGTTGTAATTGGAAGGTGTTATACAACCATAAAAATCTAACCATACCAAGAAGAAACACTTAGTAAAATGTTATATAAGAAAATCTAGTTTCATAGCTGACTAGCCACCTGCTCTAAGAAGTCTAGTAAAGATTGTTCAATGTCAAGCGGCTTAGCTGACACACTTAAACCATTGACTAATAGTGGTTAGGAGTGGGCCCAACCACTCTAAACCAATACCATGAGACCAATTCATAACAGTGGCCCCGAGCTATTGGCTAAGAGTGGCTAGGACCACTCTTAGCCACTATTGGTCAATGGTTCTAGTGGGTTGGTTAAGCCTATTCATTGAACATTGATTTAGACTTGTGAGTTACATAGTTTGAAAGTTGTTGAAGCATTTTTAACAATTTTTTAAAACTATATCCTCCAATTATAAAAAATACATTTTGCCAGCTTTGATATGCATGTTTAACTATGATTTACAACTACAACACTTTTATGCATTAATGAATATCAATATGTTGCACAACGTGAAAGATAGTTATTAAGGTTGTGTGGTTCAAATTTCATGTTCTTGAAAATCATTTTCAATGTAGCAATATTAAATTGAAACTCTAACTGAGACACACATGACACCACATTTCTTAGAGGCATCATTTTTCCATTCACTTGTATTGGCAACATTTGTAGCTATCATATTTGACAAAAATCGCTCCAATCATATGCTTTGAAGGATATCCATGAATCTATTTTCCATGCAACTTGCGTCTTTCTGAAGGAAGTTAGTTGGTGAGTTATAATAACTACCACATTATCTTTTCTTCTCATCTACCTTTTACCCAAGTAAACAAAGGTACAAAGCCAAAATATAAGTCAAAAATTTCATAAAATGCACCAACCTTTCAATAAGATGAATGCATCATAGTTTTAAACAATTATAGTAATTAGAATAGTTGTGAAAGGTTGAAATGTCACATATCAAGGCTTTATTTATAGGTTAAAAGTGTTAAATAGTCAAATTTGACTTATTTTTCCAAAGTTAATTTCTTCTTAATTGACACACTCAAAGCATTACGCTTTGGTGGTATGGGCTCACTCTTGGCCTACAACCAAACATATTTTGTTTCCCATTTCTTTCACCTAACATCCATTTGGTCCACATTATATTCTCTATTAACTTTTGAATTGAAATTGTTCTCGCTTAGAATTTTGAAAGCATTCAATGCATTAAATATAAATGTGCACTCCCATCTATTTCACCATTTTCATAGAAGGTTTTTGGTAAATGCAAATTTTTTGTAACTGCTAATTTTCCTTTGATGTAGTTTTAGGATCTTCTTTTGGCTCCTATTTTAAAAGTTATTTTAACTACTAGGTAACCAAAACAAAATTTCATGTAAGGGAAGATATTTCCTATGATGGATACAATTTGTTTAGAACCCAAACCAACTAGAAGGATGAACTCCTTCCTCACTTTAGGCTTTGCAAAACCTAGATGAGAGGACCTCAAATTCACCTATATATGGTACCAGTTCCTAAAACATAAATATGAATCTATATTAAGAAGATGAAAACCCTGAATCCTTCTACACTCATGTAATGACAAAGGCATGAGATAAGTAATAACACAACCTATGAGATTCACAAGCTAAGTGTGGGTATCCTTTTCAACTCTATAACATGAAGGGAAAATATTTTGATTTATTGATTGATTATCAACATAACCCACATAGTAAACTAAAAGATACATCCAAATCCTATGATTGATCAATGCCCTATCTATTGGGTATTCCAAAAATTACTACATACATTAGGATATTGGTGATCTGTCATTTTACTTTGTAAATTAGAAAACTATGTTCAAACTAAACCTCGTACTCATCATATCCTTCAATGAAATTAATAACCATGTCAAGACATATCAAGCATTTACATCATTCCTCAAACCAAAGGGAAAACACATCAAGACATATAGACCAAAATGAGTTGCAATTGGATCTATAATCTTTGATCATAGACCACAAAAGGTTACAAAAACTAGAGATAGGAGACAAGAATCGTAATGAAACTCAGTTCATTTGTTACTTTTGTATTCACTTATTTGAAGCAAATACATTCAAGATGCATGGAAATAACTCATAAAACACAAAATAGACTTGAACTACACACTAGAATTTCATTATTGTTGTTCATACAAGAGAAAATATTGAGGAGAATGGTGAATTCATAGCTAGATCCTTGCTCTATAGTCCGAAACCAACAACATCCAATTTACCCTATATAATAATAGAAGAAAGAAAGTTGGGAAAATGTGATCTGAAAGTGCCAAATGTCATCTTCATTCTTCATCTAATGTTGTTTCAAAGACTCTCTCCTCTCTCTACAACTGAAATCCCTATCAAATCTCATCATTGTACCCAAAAAACTCACAAGTCTCTCTCAAGAATGATGAGAAAACTCCTTTCTAATAAAACAATATATTTTTGTCAAAATGTTGCAAAAATATTCATGAAAATGACTTGGAGGAAAAGTAACATTGCTAGCATGACTCTCCCTAGGTTTGGTGCATATACATTTCATCGTTTGGTGACACACTGAATCTAAATTGCCCATACCAAAATATAGTTGAAGATAGAGCACCTTGGACAAAACTGAGAATACCAATGGAAAATATAGAAAGTAGACTCTAAGAGCTTTCCAATGATATACAATAATTCTATATTTTCTTAAAAACTAGATCCATGACATCTGTTTGAATTCCATGTTCAAAACTGATCAGCAGGCCCTTCTATTTTGAAAAAAAAATCCTTTAAATAAAGTTCAAACTTTATTAATAATACAAACTCCATTTACATGACCTCTACGTCCAAAATTAGGGAAAATAGTAAAAAATTAAAATTTGGAAATTTGGAAAATTTTCCTCTTTTTCCATCTGGGTGAAACTTGGTTGATCATCCATATGACACATGGGAGCACTACTACATTTGAGGTCAACTTTCAACTTTTAATTTTGACCAAGGCCTTTTTTGGCTTGTTCAATTCTTTTTTTAAATTTATGAGCCCAATTTGGTCAAAATATTGACCAAATCGGGCTCATAAAAAAAGAAGAAGAAGAAAGGAGTGCATGAGATTTATTTCACAATTTGGGAAGGAGCTAATTTGGAGGTTTGCACACTTTGGAGGTTAGCATTCTAGGGAACTAAACTTGGAAATAGGGGAGGGCTTTTGATTCTTGGGGGCCGGGGGAGTTTTTGGTGCTTTTAGAGGAGAGTGGGGGAGGTGGGGTTGAAGAAGTTGATGGGTGACAGAGCATTTCGGCCTTGTTGGGGGTTAATTTCTAATGCTCTTCTCATAACCATGTTAATGCCAAAATATTCCATCAGATCCGATTATTGTTCATATCTTGAAGAGTGTGAGATTCAACTGTGGTAATCGATCCCAATGGAGAAGATGTGAATGCATTCTTTGGAGGTCTATGAGTGTGAGATTCAAATGTGTCAATCCTAGTAGAGAAAAGGTGAATGTGTACTTTGTAGCTATGTCTATGAGTGATGCGAGTTTGAAGACGTTTGCCTTCACACATTTGTTGCACATTTCTTAAGTATTCTTGTCTATTCATGTAGGTAGAGTTTTATTCTTGTTCTTTCTATGACATTAGAAATATCATTAAATTAATCAAGTTGTTTTTCAAGTGCTTAATGTGGTTGGGAACTTTCTCTAGTCAAGACTTTATTTCTCTCCCCACAGTAATACAAGTTTATACCTAGAATACCATGTTTTTATTTGTGTTTTATCATCATCATCACCAAATTACAATTTATGGGCATGTAAGGTCATAGGAAGTTGTCATAAAAGTCACAAGTAGGTTTAAGGTGTCACTTTTGGCTAGTGGGCAGAGGCATGAGAGTCCTAAACCCTAGCTAAGAAGGTTTAGTGATAAAGTGAACCTAGATTATGAAGACAATAAGGAAAACCTTCATCATGGTAAACCAATATGACAAAAGGTAGAGTGTGTAGATATGTTTGGCTTCCTTTTAAGTGTTATTTCAATTCAATATTTTAAAGTCATGTTCAGATTGTGGTCTCACTTTGAGCATACAAATAGGTATACAAATATGCATGATAACATTAGTTTTCTATGAAATCATTTCTCAAGTACATTCTGTAAGATGAAAATAAATACAAATGTAATAGAATTTGATATGCATGAAAGGTTCAATTCCAAAGAATAACTTATATTCTAGTGATATTCGAGAACTTAGTCATTTGGTTGTGTTTTGTGCCTAAAGAAGAAACTTACTCTATGTCTAATAAAAAATATAACTAGAATTCACAACAATGAGTGAAAGAGAAAGCCAAAAGTTGTATGATTGTTCACCTCAAAAGGGTTGAACAAAGACTCTATGACCTTGCTGGAGGATATTTTAGAAAGGGGAAGAGTTCAAAACACAATTCCATTTGTTTCATTAAAATTATCTTCTTAGGTTGTCTGCTTTCATCATGATGCATAATGCACACAACAAAAAATTGGGCAACCTTGGTAAATCTTTGAACATCCACTAATATGTTGTTTAATGTTGATTCAATCTTTCACTCTTCCTTTCCTAGGTTTATGTAGTGCCTACCCCTAAGTTGCAATTTAGTCATCCTTGCCAAACTCTTTTAGGCCAATTTTATGTTTGATGATTAGTATTATTATTTTAGAGATTATCAGATGTTTTACACTCAGTTTATTATATGATGAGATTACTTGGTACTCTATATTTTAGGCATGTATGATGATTATTCAATGTTTTCAGTTATCGATGATGATTAGTTAGATGGTTTATTATCACATGTGCTTTCTTATGGATACTTACCCCATACTGCATGTGTATGGTGTGCTTGTTTGTTTTCTTTATGTTTTGATGTGGTTAAGGAAGGGAGTCGTAGTCACCTGCTAGTCGGGATCTACACGATGCACCACTTCTTGCCATTTTCTGTTTAGCTTAGAATATTGTGTTTGTACATGCGTGGATTTTATGCAGGTTGTAGGTACTGGGTATCGACTTCCCTGAATCGCCAGGATGAGCGTACCCTATCGCATTATCTCAATGGTAAGAGAGGGGAGATAAACTCTTAAGTCCAAATCCTAAACCCTTTAGCCAATTGTCCTAATTGATAATTAGGACAAGTATTTGAGTTAAGTACCCTCCGAATGCATCAAATGATGTAATTTCGTGATTATAACCCTTTTTGTTTGATTTAGTATGTGTTTTTCTATGATGGGTTTTTGTATGTTGCTTTATGAGTTCTTGATGTATTTTCTATTAATTAAGTCTAATTAAAAAGATTAATTAATGATTTAATTTAATGGAAAATTATTATGACATTTTCATATTTAATTAATTGAGAAATTAATTAAATAAAAGAATTAAATTTGGAGATAAAAGTTTAAAGATAAATTTAGAATGTGATAATATTTATTTAATTTAATAATAATATATTTAGAGTTTATTTTTAAATAAATGCTAAATATTATTGTTATTTAAGTTAATTAAATATTCTATCAATCAAGTTTCTAAAATAAATTAAAAAGTGAAAATATATAAATTACTAAAAAGTTTTAAGATTGCATGATGCGAGCATGAGTTAAAAAAATAAAATAATAAAAGAAATAAATTAAAAGATAAAATAAGTGGAAATAATAATGTTATGTTAATTTCATAAGTGCGCATGGGATTAAAAGTAATAAAGATTAAAAATAGAAGTCAAGTGGAATATTAAATAAAGTTATTTAATAATTCATTTAAGGTGCATTAAAAGATAAAGCAAAGAATTAATAAAAGTTAATTTTGAGTTAACTTAGTTGAGCAAAGAGTCCTCTCGGGTGAACGCACAATTAGTGCCCCGATTTGAGGAGAAAAATCTTTATCACAACTTTGGGGTTCATTTTTGGGGGACACGAATTTTGATGGTGAATTTTTGGGGAGACAGAAATTTTGGGAGACAACTTTTGGAAGCAAATTTCAGAAGGCTAATTCCAAGAAAGATTTCCGGAAGAAGGTTATTGAAGAGGAGCGAATTCTCTTACAGTTCCTAGGGATTGCATAATAGCATCAGGCTCAGGTAGGGTCTTGTGTTTTGATCATCGATTAAATACGCAATTATCCTTTCCTGTGTTCTTCGTGCCTGTGGATTGTATAACTAAATTCTCTGTGATGAAAACTTAAATATTTCGATATTGTAAATTATTAAATGCTTGTCAATATATTCGACATATGTAAAAATTAGAAGAGTGATCAGGAATTCTTATTTGATAGATTAAAGAAATCTGAATTTAATCGAGGAAGGGTTAAATTTTAAACTTATAAATGAAAATTGTAGATTGAAATTTGAATGGTTAATATTATTTTCTCTATCAGAATATATTTGTCAATGTTTATAATATATATATATATATATATATATATATGTATATATATATATATATATATATATAAACATATATTATTAAATTTTAATTAAGAGAGAATTGTCTTTTGATAAACAAAACTATTTTTTTTAAAAGAGGCGATTTTAAATTAAATTTAAAAGTTTTTTTTTATAAACAAAATAATATATACAAAGAAACTTTATATTTGTAAGTATGGGGGGGGGGAGGGATTTACCCCGTGCCCCACCCCCTGTCGCTGTCTGCGACTAGTACACTGCGTTGCAGGTACTACGACGGCAGGGTACTTTGTACCCGACTGCCGCAGGCCCTGCAAAAGTAGGTACTGCGACTTAGAGGCCGGCAGCCTTTTTAAAAAGGCTTTCTTTTTTTTTATTCAATTTCTTTATTACGTGTGTTATAAATCATATTCATTTTATTGAATTTTAAATAATATTAAATTCATAATATTAATTATTAATAATTTTATTAATAAATTTATATTATTATTAAATCAAATTTTATTATTAAGTTATATTATTAATTAATAATTAAATAAATTATTAATTCATGAATAATAGTTAAATAAATTATTAGTTAATTTAATTATATTTGATTTAATTAAGGATTACTAATAACAAAAGTATTTAGTGAAGTAAATTTAGTTATTGATCATAATAATATTGATTTTACTAAAAATGTAATTATTCGATTTAAAATCAATAATGGTTAATTTTATAACTTAAATAATTAAAGGATTAATCCTAGACTATTTTAGGATAGTAAATTTAATAATAAGGGTAACTTTATATGTATTTTTGAGCCAATAAATTAATGAGTTGACTTGTAAATTAAGCGGAGAATCTCATGCACTTGGAATGTACTTTGAAACGCAAACTAAACTTTACTGCTAACCCTGTTATGTATTTTGAAAATCAACGCAAACTATGAACTGTACTATTTTGTTTATATTATCTATGTTTTGGAGTTGATTAGATGTTGACCAGTCTCAGGATGTTACCAGAGGTTTGGGGGTTGTGCGATCGTGATGTTATGGTGAGTTGTTCTCAATCTTTATACCTGACCTTGGTAATGTGATGCTATGCTCTATCATGGATGTCTTTACTGGTTGTTATTGCTTTCCAATTTCCTTGTGTGAAGCTAAGGTGTTTTAAAGTGAATTGTTCTTGGTGATGTCACATTGTGACATGTTTTGACTTGACCATTTTGGAGTCTTCGATCAGTATTGTAATCTATTATTGGGATACTTGTTGGTTGCTCGTTGGAGAACCATTGGATATTGTGACTTATTATTGATGCCTTCAGTTGCTGATAGAGAACTATTGTGATCATTATGATTATCATTTGATGCTTTCCAGTCACTTGTATAGGGCTGAGGTGATATTTGTGATTTGTGATTTCATGAGCCTAGGGTAGGTTATCTATGTGTAGTGTCGGGAAGTGGCTCGTGATGGGGGTCGGGGCCCTAAGTGGCTGCCAGGGTAACTCATTGTAAATTTTTTTAATAAGTGAAAACATCTCACCTAAATACTAACTTAAATGAATCTAATAAGATAACTGTATGTTCTCTCCCATGCCTTGAGTGCTAGTACAGACTAGGATGGGTAGAGAGAACGCTTGGTTGCAACCTTGCATTTCGTAGTATGCCTCGTCAGTACAAGAGGATACTAGTGGCCACAGGATCACAGGGGACCTGAGATTCCTAAGGGATTGGTCGGGTAACTTCCAATGTGACTTTTGCGATGACACTTTTCCGCTTGCATGGTAGGTTTCCTACGTGTATTTGTGTGCCTCTGGGTTTAGATGTCGATCTATTTTAGGAACCTTTGAGTTAGCATACTTATAGGATTTCCTGGACTTAGAGAGTATTTATGTTACCTGTTTTGTTATCCCATTGGGACTTGAGACTATCTCCTCAGCGCGGTGGGAGTGGACCATTTAGGTTCCATGTGGTCGCGCGGTAGTGCTTTTTACTCTTACCATTGAGATTCGTCTGAGACACCGAGGCTGGAGTATTCTTGTCGGCATATACCTTCATTCTGTTCATGGATCATTGTGATAGATGGCTATATTATATGTTGGGTGTTGTATCATTTTATGATGGATGTATATCTCTTGATGTATGGATTTATTATGTATGATGGATGGTTTCATTTATGTTATTGCACATATATCATGGATCCGAAGAGGATGATGTATATTTATCTTGCTTATGTATATTCTTTTAAGCCTTTCATACCCTGTGACATGTACAGTGGATGAATGAGAATTCTAAATTAATTTGCCAAGAGGCATTCGGAACAATTATATATTTTACGAACATTGGACTTTTCATTATTCTTTCATGTGGATGTATTAAATGATGGAATTAGTTTTAGATTAGATTTTAAATGCGATTCAACATCATGGGATCTTTAAGGAATGCAACTTGTTATGTATGTTATTGCTTTTGCTACTTTGTGTTTGATGTGTATGTTATACTTTCTTACTTTTTTAAAAAAAATGCTATCAAACTTAGTCAAACTTTAGGTTATTTCTTTTGGATCCCTTGGCGGGGCATTACAGTTTACTCCTTACTCCTAAGGTCTACCATCCTTTGAAGACACAACATCTCACAAGGTGATGATTCAAGTCCTAGGGCACTCTAGACTTGTTCAAATGATGGATTTATCCTAAATATCAACAATCAAATTACCTTTTTAAGTTTGGACACACAAACTGCAATTTTGTGGCTTTTAACCTTCTTACAAACTAGGTCTCTCCTAGAAGTGCCTCTAAACCAAGGATGAGGTTGTGGAATTAGGAACTTTTGAGATGGATTTAGGCTACTCAAATGTAACACTTTCACTTCCCCAAACACTAAGTACCAATCTTTCTTCTACACCATAAAACACTTGCAAACAACACTTTAGCCTAATTGATCAAGTTAGACTAGGGCTTGATAGAAATTCTTCAAGTATGGTGAACAAGATTGATCCAATGGTTTGATGGCCTTCTATAGACTCAGTTTGATCCAATACATTAGAATATTAGGACCCACAACCTCCCTATGTTGTTAGCACTCTCAAACAATTCATTTTCAGGCTAAATACATGGGCTTATTTAGCCCATGGCATCAAATTACAACCAACAAACAAGATTCCCCTATCCTAGCCTTTTGGAATCATGAAGTATAGTGTCCTAAATTTAATTTCATCAAGTGACATTTAAATCTAATGGTGAGCTTGCAAGTTAGGGCCACATCTCTATTTCAAACCTTGAATTTGAGGGTTTCAGACCTATGTTCACACAAAATATTGTAATTTAATTTACTCAAAACCAAATTGATCAAAGATCAGATAAAAATGAAAGCTGATTCACAACTCCAACTTGACATAAACTTTTTTTTCTTCAACCAATCTATACAATACCGTATAGAACAAGTTCCTTCCAGAAAATAGGGTTTTCTTTCATAAAATATTGCTATAGTTTGTACAATTTGATGATTTGTTTATGGAAAGATGTTTTATGCCTTAAATATCTTCAGCCAAATGATTCAAACTAACTCTTGGTGGTTATGAATGTTGAAACGTTAAAATTCCTTTTCATGACAACTTTTCAAAAAGTTGCATTAGCAATTTTTTGCAATTTTTGCCAAAAATGACAATATTTTGCATTTTGATTCCTAATTGATGCCAAATGATTCCAAACCCTCAGGAATGGTGGAAAATACATATCTAAGAAAGAAAAAACTTGTTTACAATTATCAAACTCCAAAATACACAAAACAACAAAAGACATCCTAGTGGATTAGGGACTCTTTTGGTTTATAAGACAACCACAAAGAACCTTGTCCACACAAAAGGATAAAACCAACACACAATGGATGGTGTCAACACATCACATTCTTATTATATTAACAATAAATGACAATACAACTCTTCAAGAAGGAGATAGGTATAGGTTCCTTGCACCACACCAACTTAGGTTGAGGAATGATACTTATATATTCAATAAGTTGGGCCTTGTTCTCAACTTTGTGAGCTTGTGATGTCATAAGTTTATTTGGCTGGAGCATCATGCACATCTTGAGCCATAACATATAGATTAAGAGAAGTTTGATCTACTTGAGACCTTTCACATTCAATCTTGCTTCTTTGAATTGTCTTCTTTATCTTTTAACCCTCATGCCTCTTTGGATTGTCTTATTTATTCCCATCAATTAATGTTGCTTCACTTGTCTTTCTTTTTTCAAAAATACACATTAAGTAGACCAAATTTCTCTTTCAAAACCATATGTGTAGATATAAAAATTAAGAATAACATGTCCAATATTTTTGCAGATATTCACGTTAATTACACCAAATTATTCTTTCAAAACCATATGTGTAGATATAAACATTAAATACAACATGTCTAATATTTTTGAAGATATATTTTCTTGTGAATAAAGACCATGCTTGGAAATATGAACCTAGAAAAAATAAGTAGATAATTGCTAGATTGTGGTCTTAGTTTCGAAGGAAAGTTGATAAATTCATTTGTCCTTGCAAAAAGTGTAGGGGCTTAAAGAATTGAATAATTCTACTCAAAACAACCAAGTGTTATTGTAGGAAACACGATCATGTTAAAGGGGGCCACTATTTTCATCGATTGGTGAATGTGAATTTCCAACTAGAGGAACTTGGAGGTGTGAATATCCAAGTTGAGGATAACACTCCCATGGAAGCAGATGATAATGTGTTAGAGTACATGATTGAAGTAGATGGTATTAGTGCAGTTGATGAAGATGATCATGATGATGGTACTAGTGCATCTAATAATGATGATGAAGATGGTCTTGATATGCCTATACTTGAGAAGGCATACGAGCGCCTATAAAGGCTCCCAAACAAATCTTATCTCTATTATATTGTTGTTGGTGAACTTGAAGGTTATGAATGGTTTATCCAATGTAGCAATGTCACATATGCTAAGGTATGCCATTTTTGTCATCTTCAATGTTAGCATACCATTACTATTCATTATATTAACAATTCATATTTTTTGTTTTAAGTTGATGGGTGAGTTTTTATTACCACCATCAAACATTCGGCCTCATTCATATCGAGAATTATCTTCCATTATGAATCAAATTGGAATGAAGTATCAAACAATACATGCATGTCCCAATGATCATATTCTATATCATATAAACAACATGAATTTGCAATAGAATGCCCAGATTGTTATATTAGTAGATATTAGTCAAATCAAATAACAAAAATGGTGCTTCACAAGGTTTTCTGATACATTCTCATTATTCCACATCTTGAACAATTATTTAAGTACACTAGCTTTTATGGATTACCATACACGTAATAGAAGTCAAGATTACATTATGTGTAGTGCTTATCCCTACTTTGAATTTTGTTATCATTGCCAAACTCTTTTAGTCTAGTTTTATGCTTGATGATTAGTAGCATTATCTTGAGATTATTAGATATTGTTTCATATTCAATTGATTTTATGATGAGATTACTTGGTACTCTATACTTCATGTATGCATGACGATTATTACAATAATTTTAGTTATTGATGATGATTAGTTAGATGGATTATCATGTGTTTTCTTATGGATACTTACCCCATATTTCATGTGTATGGTGTGTGTGTATATTTTCTTTATGCATGATGTTTCTGATGTGGTTAAGGAAGGGAGTCGTAGTCACCTGCTAATCGAGATCTACATGATGCATCACTTCCTACCATTACCTATTTAGTTTAGAATATTGTGTTTGTACATGCATGGATTTTATGTAGATTGTAGGTACCAAGTATCGACTTCCCTTAATTGCTAGGATGAGCATACCCTATCACATTATCTCAATGCTAAGAGAGGGGAGATCAATTCTTAAGTCCAAATCCTAACCCTTGAACCCATTTGTCCTAGAAAATTAGGACAAGTGTCTATGTTGTTTACCTTATGAATGCATTGTATGACATAAATTCATGATTAACATAATCAGATTTCCACAATCCATTTGTAAATAAATTGTTTTCTAGATTTGATTGTGTTTTTTTTTTTAACATCAATGTTTTTAGATCATACTACATGATCCATCATCAGGATGAGAAAGTGCATGATGGAAGAGATCTTGATGATGGATCATGTAGTATGATCCAAAATGTTGATGGTAAAAAAACACACAATCAAATCCAGAAAATAGTTTATTTATAAATTTGTGATGATAACCCTTTAGTTTGATCTTGTATGTGTTTTTCTATGATAGATTTTCATTTTTCGTCTTATAAGTCTTTGGTGATTTTTCTATTAATTAAGTCAAATTAAATGATTAAATTAATGGAAAATTATTATGATATTTTAATATTTAATTATATTTAATTAATTTGTAGGATTAATTAAATAAAAAGAATTAAAGATAAAAGTTATAAGTTTAATTTTAGAATATGATAATATTTATTTAATTTAATAATTATATATTTAGGAGTTCATTTTTAAATAAATGCTAAATATTATTATTATTTAAGTTAATAAATATTTTATCAATTAATGTTTGAAAAATAAATTAAAAAGTGAAAAAGATATTAATTTATTAAAAGTTTTATGATTGCATAAAGTGTTCGTGAGATTAATTATTAATAAATTAATTAAAAAAGAGAAGTTAAGTGAAATTAAATAAAGATATTTTATATTTCAATAAATGTGCATGAAAAGGATAAAGAAAAGATAATAAGAGTTAAAGTTTGGTGAGCAAGGAGTCCTCTTGAGTGATCACACAATTAGTGCCCCAATTTTAAGAGAAACCTCCTTATCACCAATTGAGGGTTCATTTTCGAGGGACCACAAATTTTGGAACGAGAATTTTTGGAAGAGAGAAGGTTTTGAGAAGAGAAATTTCTCTCACAAATCTATTTGGGTGTTTTCAATTTAGCATCAGAGTGCAGGTAGATTCTAGTGATTAATTCACATAGTTAATTATGCTATTTCTTTTCCTGTCTTCTTTGTGACTGTGGATTTTAAATTCAAATTTCTCTGTGATGAATCCTTGAATATGTCCAATATCTTCTGTATGTGTGGAGATTTAAAATATATTGAAAACCCTTGTTTTGTGGTTTTGGAGTCACAATTTTATTCGGGAAGGATTGAAATGATATGGAAATTTTATATTCAAAAGTCGATCGGTTCATTGAGTTTTCCCTATCAGTGTTTTGGGTGAAATTCTATTTAAAAAAAATATTAAACAAATTTTTTTATGCGAAATTTGTTTTAAAAGTAAATCTTATTTGTAAATTTTACAAAAAATATTTTTAAAAAAATCTAAAAGGGGGTGGGGCCACCACACCCCCACCTCCCATTCCTTATCTAATAAGTGGCTTATTTCCGTTGACGTGGGGACAGTGACAACAATAGTACTATGTATTGTTGTGGTCGCAGGACTTGCGGCAGTCGTAGGCAATGAGCCATATATTTGGTTGGTGACAAGGTAAGTAAAAGGATCATTGTTTTAATTTTTAATTTTTGAATTATTATTTTATTAATAATTTTTAATATTATTTGTTAATAAAATTTATTAATAGTATTTTAATATTATTATTAAATTAATTAATAATTAATGAATATTAATTGTTAAGAATTCTTTTGTTAAGAGTTTTAATTAATTAATAATTAATGACTATTAATTATTAAAGAAATTTTTATCAAGAGTTATAATTATTAATAGTTAACAATTATTAAATTTAGTAATTTAGATGATTAGTGGTGCTAATTTGAAATTAAAGATAAATATCAATTAAAAGATGTTTAATTATATTTATTGTTATCATTATTTAATGTACTAATTATTATTGGGTTTACGGTTATTTAATTTTAATAATTAATAATTATTATAAATTAAATAAATAATTACCCTTAAACTTATTTTTGAATTATTGACTTGAAAGGAAATTAGGGCAATTGTGCATTTTATTCAAATATCGGGATGGGGTAAATTGTAAGGGTTAAATTATAAATCATAGGTACTTGAAAAATACATTGAAATGAAAACTGAAACCTTACATTTAACTCAATAATATGTTTTCCAAATCAAACCAAACTATAAAACTACTACATTATCTATATGTTGTCTATGTTTTGGATTTGGGTTGATTAGAGCATTGACCAATTTTAGGACGTCTACTAGAGGTTTGGGAGTTTTGTGAATGTGGTATTATGTTGAACTGATCTTGATCTTTTAAACTCAACCATGGTAATGTGTTGGTATGCTCTTTGATGAGTTTTTTTTTATATTGTTGGTTATTGTTTTCAGTGTTATTATGAGATAATGGGATGCAAGTTATGACCCTACTTGACTTAACCATTTTGAGTCTTTGATCAGTATTTTTGGGATGCTTTCTAGTTGCTTGTAGAGAACTGATGGGTTATTGTGATTTATCTTTTGATGCTTTCCAGTCACTTGTATAGCACTAAGGTGATATTATATTTTTTATTTATTTTTGATTTCATGAGCTTAGGGTAGGCTATCTATATGTAATGTCAAGAAGTAGCTTGCAATGGAGGTCGGGGCCCTAAGTGGTTGCTAAGGTAACCCATTGTAAGTTGTTTAATAATTAAAAACACTACACTAAATGAGAGTAAAATGAACTTAATAAGAGTCTTTGTATATTCTTGCCCATGCCTCGAGTGCAAGTACAAACTAGGATGAGAGTAGAGAGAACACTTGGTTGCAACCATGCATTATTAGTATGCGTTGTTAGTATGAGAGGATACTAGTGCTGCATAGGGTCACTAGGGGGTTGGGGTCATGAGAGACTGTTAAGGTAACTTTAGCGTTGATTTGTGTGATGACACTTACATAGTAGATTCCCTATGTGTCTTTATGTGCTTCTGGGTCTAGATGTTGATTTATCTTGGAACCTTTGTGTTAGATTAATTTTAGGGTTTCCTAGACTTAGAGAGTACTTTTGATATTTGGATTGATATTATGTTTGAGACTTGAGACTATCTCCTTAGCACAATAAGGGTGTGCCTTTTTGGGTTACCACGTGGTTAGGTGGTAGTGTTTTTTACTCTTACCATTGAGATCCATCTGTAGATGTTGTGGCTAGAGTTACTTGTTTGCATTTCCTTTTATTCTATCCTTGTGTATTATGATGGATGGTCATATCTTTATGATGGATAGTTATATCTTTATGATGGATGGTTTTATTTATTATATTGTACTTTATTTCATGGATCCAAAAGGGATGATGTAATCTATTTTTATAAATGTATATTCTTTTAGCCTTTCATATCTTGTGACATGTAGAGTGGATAATTGAGAATTCTGAATTTTATTGTCAAGTGGCATTCTAAATTTTATTGCCAAGTGGCATTCAGAACAAATGTATATTATTTAAATGGAGTTTGGACTTTTAATTATTCTTTCATGTAGGTGTGGTAATTGTTAGATTTAATATTAGTTAAATTTAAATGTGACTCAACGTGCTGGGATCCTTAAGGAATATAATTTGTGATGTTTTCTTATTTATGATTGTATATTATTGCTTCAGCTACTTTGTGTTTGACGTGTATATTATTCTTTCTTTTAAAAAAAAATGTTTAGTAAACTTAGTAAAACTTGAGGTTAATTCTTTTGGATCCCTTGGTGGGGTGTTACATTATGTGAATATCCATAAATGGTTATGTATTTAAAGATAGAAAAAACATGGCCATAATTTAAAGAAGAACCTCATAATCTCAAGCTTTCATTGGTAGCGAATAGTGTCAATCCATTTGGAGATATGCGATCTGTTTAGTCAGTGTGGCATATTTTTGATATTAACAATAACATTCCTCCTTGGATGTCCGTAAAGAGGGAGCACATAATGTTTTCAATGATTTCACCAGGTATTTTTAAAATTTAATAGTTATCTAAATTAATTTATAAATAGTATATCAAAATGGTCATAATAATTATGTAATGCTTTCGTTCATTCAATTCTTAGGTAAGTATCAATTTAAAGATATGAATGAGTATATTGAGCCCCTTATTGATGAGTTGTTGAAGATATGGAATGGGGTCACTATGTATGACATCTCTACACCAATAAGACAAAGACAATTTAAATTTCATGTAATGCTTGTATGGACAATACATGATACCCCTAGGCTAACTCATTTTTGTTGTATATTATATTGTTAAGGTTATATATTTTTGTTCTGTTATAGTGCTTACACATTATTATTGTATGTTTAAGTTGTGCATGATAATTGTATATGATATTTTAGGTATTTAGACAAAAGAAAAAATTTCACGTCCAATTTGTGGTCCGAAGATGAAATCTCATCATTCAAGAAGTTTAGGAAAGTAGGTGTTCAATGAGTTTAGGCACTTTCTCCACAATAATCATTATTATCGAATTATTGAAAACCTCTTTTTAATGGGAAAGACAAGACAACATTAAGGCCACCAAGAATGACACCTTAGCTATGGAAGTTAGAATACAATCAACTAAATGGTTGAGGTAATGTCTAGTTTGTGGTTAGAATTTTAAAATTTATATTTTGATATTGTCTTTTATTTAATAATGATGTAGTTGATGCTTGTGAAGATCATTGAGGAATCAATGACCAACTTCCTAGATGAATAAAAAGTTATCCTACTCAATTTAGTAGGTTATTATATTATAAGAATCTCCCAATCATGCATTTGTTTGATGTTGGGCATATTGGAAAGAATGTAATAGAGACACTATGAAAAATATTAGATGAAAGACATGATAGAGAAAAAACTACCAATTTTTTTAACGATATTCATGAATCCATTCATGCACTAAATTTTTTTTATTGAATCAAATAGCAACGGAGACCACATAAATACAAGTGCACTTCCTTGATTATTAATGGAGCAGTAAAGTGATGCATCAAAAGAAGTCATAAAAAAAACAAAATTTCCCACAAGATTTGTTGCAAATATAAACAGTCTTGTATCAAAGAAAGATGATTTTGGATTAGGGTTGAAAACTCATAATTGGCATACCTTTGTCAAGGTAAGTCATATTCTTTGTTTACAATATATTTGTTAAATTGCATGTACTACTTATTGTATTATTTTATAATATATTGAAAGGATCATTTTTTAATGATTGCAATACGTCCTACCTCTATCTCTTCCACACTAGTTTGACAACAATATTAAACAAGTTATATATGATCTTGGAAATTACATGAGGTTAGAAGTGTTATTTCTTAGATTTTTTGTACATATATTATATTTATGACTTGCTTTACTTTTTATGTAATTTATCATATATTTTTATTTAAAATCTCATTTATATGTTCTTGCATGTTGAATCTCTTTTAGGTGGTTATCATCTTAAAAAATTGATAAAAAAAAGATACAAAATATTGGAAGAGAAATTTTTTACAACTTATGTGTGAAATGAAAAAGTGTCTACCTATAACTTCTTTCAATGCTCAAGAACACTACCTCATACATCAAGTTGAGAGATTCAATTGTGTGGACATGTGTATAAACTAGGTCAATTTGAATGGTTGAGAGACACTTTATTTTTATCAAGAACTTGGTTTGAAAAAGATCACATCATGAGGGTTTCATGGTAGAGGGATATATGGTATACTAGACCATGGTGTACATTAGTGAATATCTTTTCAAGTTTTAATCAAAGTTTCATGTAGATTGCATTTGGGTCCAACTCCATTAACAGATTCAAAGGGGAGTTCTTGACAGTGAAAGGAAGATTGAGGAAAGTGAGAGATAATTATAAGATGTTATTGTAGTTAATTAATTCTTATCCATCACCAATAAAAGTTGTTTCTAACTAGTCTAGTTATTTTCTTTATAGTTGGTCATGAGCAAAATGCACTACATTTGTATATTGCACACAATCTTGATTGGATGAAGGTATGGATTCAATAGTCTCAAGAAAATGGTCACTCATTAACATAGGCCACCATTAGGGATTGTTTCATAAGGGGTGATGCGAAATTGGTTCTTGTAGTGGTATTGAGCTGTAAGGGATTATAGATTGTAATCACATTGTAATCATTGGATCATAAAATATTGGACTTGCTATTTGGTGGATGTAGCCCAAGGATTGGGTGAACCATGTTAAATCTTGGTGCCTTGTGTTCTTTTCTGTGTGATCTATTATTTTTTATTATTGGTTATATTTGCATGTAATTGCTATTTTTGTCTGTGGTTTAATCTTAACAATTGGTATTAGAGCCTAGTTGTTTTTCAGTTATGCTCTAGAGAAAAGTTTCACAGTTGAGTGGGAGTCTCACAGTTGAGTGGGAGCAATGGCAGATGAGGGTAAGCTAAGGGCTGATAGGTTCAATGGGCAGAACTTCTAGTTATGGAAGATGCAAATGGAAGACTATTTGTATCAGAAGGATTTATGGATGCCATTGGAAGGCAAAGCCAAGAATCAGAGATCTATGTTAAATGATGAATGAGATCTTTTGGACAGAAAGGCACTTGGAAGCATTTGATTATGCCTCAAACCATTGATGGTATTTAATATTACAAAAGCAAAGATGACAGAAGAATTGATGAAAACCCTAGTGACACTGTATGAAAAACCCTCTACTTAAAACAAGGTATTTCTCATGAAGCATTTATTTAATATGAAAATGGCAGAAGGTGGATTTGTTACAGATCATTTAAATGAGTTTAATACTATTACTAGTCTGTTATCTTCTATGGGTATCAATTTTGAATAAGAAATTAGGGCTCTCTTGATTTTGTGTTCTTTGCCTAAAAGCTAGAATGGTTTGGTAATGGTTGTGAGTAATTCTATTCCTGGATCTAGTACGGGCTAAAATATGATGATGTGATCGCTGTTATTTTGAGTGAGGAAACTTATAAGAAAACCTAAGGTGGATCTACATCAGGAATTAGTTTTTATGCACAAAGCAAAGGTAGAACAACTGAGAGAGGAAGTAGTTCTGGAAACTATGGGAAATCAAGAGAAAAGTCAAAGGGGAGGAGGTCTCAATCGAGAGGACCAAATGACTACTGGTACTATGGGAAACTAGGGCACAAAAAGAAAGATTGTTGGAATTGAAAGAAAAATGAAAGAGATAAATCAGATGGAGACAAGGAGGCAAATGTGGTAAGTAACAAATCCAAAGAGGATGCTTTCCTTCTATCTTTAGAAAGTGTTGATGATTCATGAGTTTTAGATTCTGGTGCTTCATTTCATGCTACACCTCATAGAGGTTATTTCATTGATTATGTCCAAGGGGATTTTGGGATTGTTTATTTGGGGGATAATGAACCCTATCAGATTGTTGAAAAGTGCAAAATTAAGATTAAGTTGTAGAATGGGAATCATTGGCTACTACATGAGGTAAGACATGTTACAAGGCTGAATAGGAATTTAATTTCTATAGGACAAATCAATGATGAGGGTTGTGTAGTTACTTTTAATGATAAAAATTGGAAGGTTTCAAAAGGTTCCCTTATAGTAGCAAAAGGTGTGAAAGTAGGCACCTTATATCTTTGTATAGGTCATATTATTTCTTTTACTTTAATTTTTTCAGAGAAAAATGCATGTTCATGAACAATTGTTGTAGTTGAGCAAGGAGAACAAATAGCTATTGTAGATTCTGATACAATGCTATGGAAAATAGACTTGGGCAAATGAGTGAGAAAGTTATGAAAGTACTTCATTCAAAGAAAGTTTTACCAGGTCTGAAATGTGTTAATATGGATTTCTATGAAAGTTGTGTGTATGGAAAACAAAAGAGAGTGAGTTTTGCAAAGACTATGAACGAAAATAAAAGGGAGAAATTAGAGCTTGTGTATACCGATGTATGGGGACCAGCTCAGGTATCTTCTCTCGATGGCTCTCATTACTATGTTACATTTATTAATGGTGCAACTAGAAAAGTGTGGGTTTATTTTCTTAGAAAGAAATCTGATGTATTTCAAACTTTTAAGAAATGGAAATGCTTGGTTGAAAATGAGATTGGTAAAAAATTTAAATGTCTCAGATCTGATAATGGTGGTGAGTATTGTAGTCATGAATTTGAAGATTATTTATCCACTAATGGTATTCATAGACAAAAAACTATTCCAAGGACTCCACAAGAAAATGGAGTGGTTGAATGCATGAATAGGACTATAATGGAACGTGCAAGGAGCATGAGGTTGCATCTTGGGTTGCCCTTACACATGTGGGTGGAGGCTGTCAATACTACTATATATTTGATTAATAGAGGTCCCTCTACTCCTCTGGGCTATGATATTCTAGAGGAGGCATGGATTGGTAAGAAGGTGAGTTATTCTTTTCTCAAAACCTTCGGTTGCAAAGCGTTTGCTCACATAGATTTTGAAAATAGAACCAAGCTAGAAGCTAAATCAAAGAAATGTGTATTTGTTGGAGATGGAATTAATGAGATGGTTATAAGCTTTGGAATTTTGAAAATCATAAAATTGTAAGAAGTAGGGATGTCATATTCAATGAAAAAGTGTTGTACAAAGTTCTGTTGCAGCAACATGAGAAGAAAGAAGATGATTATGTAGTACTGAATGATACTCCAAAAGCTAATGTTCTAGCCATTCCTCATGATGTGCAATAACCGCAACAACAAATACCACACACACTAGTGAATGTTAGATGAGCAACAAGAAAAATTAGACCTCCACAAATATTTTCTCCCTCTTTGTATTCTATTTTACTTATTGATGTTGGTGAACCTAAAAGTTATGATGAAACTATGTAGATGGATACTAAGATTCAATGGGAGTCTGCAATGCAAGATGAAATGGACTCTTTGCTAAAGAATAAGAAATGGAATTTGTGCAAGTTGCTTGCAGGTTAAAAGGCTTTACAGAATAAGTAGGTTTATAGGTTAAAAGAAGAGGATGGAGGCAAGAAAAGATTTAAAGCCAGGTTAGTTGTAAAAGGATTTGCATAGAAAAAGGGAATTGATTTTGATGAGATATTTTATCCTGTTGTTAAGACGACTTCTATCTATACTATTTTAAGTCTAGTGGCTACAAAAGATTTGCCTTTAGAGTAGTTAGATGCTAAAATAACCTTCCTTCATGGTGATTTGGATGAAGAGATATATATGGCTCAGCTACAAGCATTTTTGGTCAAAGGTAAGGAGAACTTAGTGTGCAAATTGAAGAAAAGTCTATATGGCTTGAAGTAATCACCTCGGCAATGGTATCTAAAATTTGACAGTTTTATGCATGAGCATTGTTACAGTAGGTGTCATTCAAATCATTGTGCCTATTTTAAGAGGTTGGATGATGATGGCTACATTATTTTATGTTTATATGTTGATGATATGCTTGTAGCTGGGTCTAACATGGATCACATTAAGGGGCTAAAAAGCCAATTAGCACATGCATTTTTTATGAAGGATTTGGGGGCAACAAAACAAATCCTCGATATAATATTTTTAGAGATAGGAAAAATAGAACACCAACATTATCTCAAGCTGAATATGATGAGAAGGTGTTGCAACGTTTTTCTATGGAGAATGCTAAAGCTATCAGCACACCTTTACCTAGTCATTTGAAATTGACTAAGGAGATGTGTCCCAAGACACAAAAAGAGGAGGATAAGATGTCCAAGGTACCCTATGCTATAGCTATAGGAAGCTTGATGTATGCTATGGTATGTACTAGGCCAGATATTGCACATGTAGTGGGAGTTGTTAGTAGGTATATGAGTCATCCAGGAATTGAGCATTAGAATGCAGTTAAATGGATTCTTAAATATTTGAGAGGAACATCCAATAAGTGGTTACACTTTGGGGGCTCTACTACTGATTTACCGGGCTATGTTGACTCAAATTTGGTAGGAGATGTTGATACTAGGCAAAGTACTATAGGTTACATCTTTACTATTGGTGGGGCAGCCGTGAGCTGGGTTTCTGGGTTACAAAAGGTTAATGCTTTATCCACTAGAGAGGCAAAGTATTTAGTTGCTACCAAGGTAGCCAAGGAGATGATATGGCTTTAGTTCTTCTTGCAAGAATTGGGACATCCTCAGAAGGATAATTATTTATTCAGAGATAGTCAGAGTGCTATTCATCTTGCAAAGAATTCAGCTCTACATTCAAAGACCAAACACATACAGTTGTGGTACCATTTCATTCAGTCAATTTTGGTGGATGGACGGTTAAAGTTGGAGAAGATACATACCAATAAAAATGTAGCAAATATGTTGATAAAGGTAGTAACAAGGGATAATCTGAACTCCTCTTTAGCTTTAGTTGATCTTCTAGCCTTAATATGAATAAAAGAACAATAGAGTCTAGGGTGGTTTGATCTAGTGGGAGCCCCATGTGGTAGCGGTATTGCTACAAGATTAGTCTCCAAGTGAGAGATCGTTGTTTATTGTAGAGCCTGATCAGTCCCCAAGTGGGAGATTATTGTTTAGTGTGGAGCCTGATTAGTCATCAAGTGAGAGATTGTTAGATTGTGGTGATTGATTATGAAAGTACTGTACATACTTCATAAATTTTTTGAGGTTTAGGATTTTTTGGGCCCTATTTTATCAAGATTTTGGGCCGACATGTAATTATTAATTATAACCTAAAAGTGGTTAAAATACTTGTATAAAAGGGCTTAGGGTTAGGGATTATTTCGTAAGGTGTGATGTGAAATTGGTTCTTGCGGCGATATTGAGTTGTAAGGGATTACAGACTGTAATCAGGTTGTAATCACTAGATCATTAAATATTGGACTTGATGTTTGGTGGATGTAGCCCAGGGAATGGGTGAACCACATTAAATCTTGGTGCCTTGTGTTCGTTTCTGTGTGATCTATTATTTTCTGTTATTGGTTATATTTGCACGTAATTGTTATTTCTATCCTTGGTTTAATCCTAACAATAGTGTTGCATCATTGGTTAAAGAAGCTCATCATAATGGAGATCCCAATGTTATGCCAATGATACTTGATCTAACATATGGCTTAACACATAGAAAGGTATGTATAAGATTACTAATCATGACTCATAAGTTTAATATCAACTCACAGATTGATGCAAATAATCTTGACATGTTTGGATAATTGCAGATCAAATACCACAAAGCTATTTACTACCATGGCCATAAATTTTGCACAAAAAAGTTACATGAAATAAAGAAAACTTGTAATTCTAGGATAAGTGCAGTTTTTGAGGTCACCAATATTTTATTTAGAAATGGCATACACCCTCAACAATCTAAAAATTGATACTATGGTATTTTGGATGATATGCTTGAGTGCGACTTTTATTTATTCAATTTAGTTCTATTTATCATCAAATGGTATAGGCTAAGGCTGGATTGAAACAATCCTAATAGGACTATTGTTGAACATGATAGTGGATTTACAATGATTAATACAAGGTCATTTGAGCCAGTTGGAGCTGAGCCCTATGTTCTTCCAAACTAATGTAAGCAAGTGTTTTACTTTGACATTCCACATAAACCAATTTGGTTATTTGTTGTTAGACATGATCCAAGAGGAAGGTTGGTAAAGTATAATGTGATGGAAGAAGAAGATATTGAAGAATCAAAAGACAAAGTAAATGATGATAATGAACAACTATTACACATTGATGATGATGAAGAAGAAGAAGATGATTTTAGTGATGGTGATGGTGATGGAGATGATGATCATCATCATCATCATGGTGATGAAGATGGTGATGATCAAGGCAATGATGGTCATAATAATGGTAATGAAGATTATGATGATGATGATGGTGATGAAGATGGTGGTGGTGATGATGATGATCAAAGTGACAAGTACATTGATGGTGATGATAAGGATGACATGGACAAAGATGATGATCAATGATATGATCAATGAAATATATGTCAATGTATGATCAATGTCAAGTATGATGGGGTGATTTATTTCTAGAAAATTGTTTGACTTTTATGTTTTTATAATTTTTTTTGATAAGTCTATTACTTTCATTTTTCTACTGATTGTTAAGAATTATTAATCCTTTTCACAAGGCAACATGGGTACACCACAAGGCATAGGCAGGAATGTACCTTAGACACCTACCTCAAAAAAGGTAAACCTCAATTAGTATAATTGTAAAAATTATATAGAAGCACATGGCATTTATTATGTTCTTTTCTTTATGGATTTGGAGTTATTTTGATAGAATTTTACTAATATTAATGTCACAATTTGATACTTATTGATAGGGAAAAGAAAAAATGATAGCACTTTGAAAATGTAATTTGAAACTCAGGCAACATTTTTAGATGACATCATGTGTAGCATTGACCCTAATTTCATGACCAATAAGCTTATAAACAAATATAATGATGAAATTCTTAACCTTGTCCTCGACCGAAACATAATTGAGGAGTCAGAGGAACTAAAAGAAGAATTGATGCTTAGAGTAAATTCTTTGAAGGCAAGCAGTAATTAATCTTAAGCAATAATAAAATTTTAGCAGATGTTTATAGTTTATAGTATCTTATGGATCATGATCTAAAATATTATGTGTTATTCTTATAGGATTTTGTAACACTTGTGAGACCACGTGATCAATATGGTGAGGGTTGTAGCACACAATCTTCATGTAAATAATCCTTAAACCTTTAACCATTCATTTAACCTTTGAGATGCTTCTAACTAGTATCCCATTTGATCTTTATCCATTGTAAATGTGTTTACTAAAAATGTATTCTTGAACTCATGATGAAATGTGGATGCCTCCTTCGGTCACCACTCTAATATTGCCGATTTCATTGTCGTCAACAAGAAGCTTGCATACATCTTTGACTATACCAAGTATAGCTGGTAAAACTGTGTTTTTCTATATTTTGTTATATGCTAATCATGCATGTTTTTTTTTTGGGTGGATTTTATACTCATGGACCTATTTCATGCACTAGTAAATACACCTATAATTGATAGAACAATATAGACCACTATTAGTGAAGCTGAACCATTTCCTTGAGCAGCCCATGTGACTAGTACTAGTTCATTTGCAAGGACATTGTTGCTGAACAAGAAAACTATGTTTTTTGTTAAAATTACCAAAGCTTCCAGGTGCTTTAAAATTGTTATTATTTATAGTGTAATTGTAGTTTACTTATGCATAACTCATTTTGGACTCATAATCCCATATTTTTTTGTAGGAAATGATGTTTTCTATGATCATCTTTTTGAAATGACATTAAAGCTATTTGGACCCACCATACATAAAAGGTACGTAGTTTCATAACATTGCTATAATAACTTTATTTTCTTCCATTTATTGCACTATATTAAAGTTATTGATCTAAATTTTTTTTTATTTTTTTAAAAGTTGAAATGAATAGGGTCTTGAATTAAAAAATTAGTTCATTACATCTTTTGAGAACCTCTTTGGAAAAAACATTTTTGATAGTGACCTACTTCATAGAAGAGAATTATAAAGATTGTGAGGGACCAATATAGAAGGGGTCTAAAGGATAACCCAAAGTATGAGCATCCTATTATGATTCCACTGATGGAGTGCAATGAAATAGTGGAGGATGCAAAAGAGAAAAGGATACATGGTAAAGGAATTGAATTGAACTAGGAAAGGGAAAAATAAGGTATATCATGATAGTATTATGTAGAATGTAATCATGCACTAATTAGTGATCTTTGTAAATATATAATCTAACATGTTTCAACCTTTTCATAGACTACATGACACATCAAAAGCTATAAAAGTGAAACTACAAAAGGTTGGCCAACACAAACTTGGTAATCAAATTTAATCAAATGTAATCAAATATAATGTTGAATTTTTTTTTTGTGTAATCAAATCATACATGCAAAATTGATGATATTAAATAAAAAATATAGGGCACAAAATTCAATGTAGAGCACACAGATGAAGATAAAAAAATTGCCTTGAATGAAGGCTATAAACTCCTGGCTGCACATCTATGCCAAGAATATGAAAACCATACCCAAGAATTTGATGCACCAAATGAGACACATGTAAATTGGTCAAATGAAAAGTAAATCAAATAGAATAGTTAACAAATTTCTTTTTTGGTGTTAATTTCCAACATAAATTGACTACATAGCAATGGACACAACATTTCATTGTAGCCTTCAAATCCTATCACAAAACCTGCTTGTGATGAAGGCCATGATGTGCATCATGGTGGTGGAGGTATTAATTTTCTATTGGAAATTAATTACACAATTATGAATATAATTTAACATCTTTAATTTCAATTTGATGTGTATACTTTTTTTGAATATTTTAGAGCATGTTGAACATCATGGTGAATGAGTGGAGCATATTCAAAGTATTCGACATGTTGAGGTGGTGGCAGATAAAAATGTTATTGTACACAATGTGACATTTTTAGGTAAGAAAAATGCATGTTATGTTCTACTGGTTAATAAAATATATGTAACAGTAAAAAAAAGAAAAAGAGTATGCTAATTTAACCCATTTACTTGTTACTACAATAGAGACCCCTTTTATGTAGCAACCTTGTGCTCCTGAAAATAGGAGGCATCATAATTTGACATTACACGTGCCACAAGAGGAGGAGAATGAGGAATATATCGATGCTACTATCAGCGTTTACCTTAAGAAAGTTAAGAAAAACAAAAAGAAGAAATGACTTTTTAGAAATGCTCTTTGATTAACCTTGTTTGATAAACTTTGTTGGATAATGAAAGAATGTTGTTTTAAGTAATTATCTATGAATGTTACATATTAATATTGATTTTTATGTGTTAATAAAGTCTTGATTAGTATTGTGTATTAATGAATTTTATATCATATTAATGAATGTTATGTGATTGTATTGATTAAATGTTATCGTTCATAAATGGATGAATGAATGAATGAAGTATATAATTAGGTGTTAATGTGAAATTTAGATTGATGTTAGGGGGAGGGGAAAGAGGCTAGATGAGCTTCCACCTTCACATGGTTGGTCTTGTTAAGTCGAGATTATTAAAGTATTCTTGAAACCAAGTGAAGCTTAAACTAACATGCCTTCATTAATTAATCAATTTCATTCAATGTAGGTCTTTCAGCTAAAAAAACTTTACTACTTGCCTCATTTTGGGTCTTAAAGTTGGATCTAAATGGGAGAACCACAACTCTATCTCAGATGATGGTGCATCTCCCATTACTTTGTACTCTCTTGTAGAAACTTTGAGCTTTGCCAAAAAATGGGTGCCATTCTATAGAAAGTTCAAAATAAAGAATAGGGAACCCTTTATGTATTTCTCCAAAGAAAATGAGTCATCTAATCTTGATTTTGTTTGAGAATGAAAAAATATGAAGGTGATGATGATGTGATTAAAATAAAGAAATCAATAGTTCCTGTGTTATTAAATCATCATGCCTCCTTAACATTGTTAAATGATATTTTGTAGGATGAGTATGAAGGTTTCAAGAAAAGGATATGCAAAACATTGGTAGAAAAACAAGTTCCACTTGATTTTACTTCTCATCATAGTGTTGATGGTTTTGTATATAGAAGCTCAAATGTTAGAAAACATACAAGTATAGTACAGGTAATAGGGAGAGTATGAAGTTAAAATGATTGCTTATTATGTTTTTGCAGTATAAACTTTAATCAAGATAGTTAGAGCTTCTCTAGAGGATGAATATCTCACACTATTAATTCTTTATATGTACAGGTTATTCATGAAAACAAAATGGTTCATAACAAGAAAGCTGATGCTCTGCCCCACCTGATTTATGTTGCTAGAGAGAAACACCCCAAGGTCAACCATCAATATAAGGTAGGTACCATGAATGTCATAGTTGGAATAGTAATTCATAAAAGGCTAATAAAATTTATTTTATAAACCCTTTAAATATTCAATCAATAACATGTATGATGTTACCTAAGTAGAGATTATAGACCCTTTAAATGTCCACTATCTATTTGAAATGTAATTTTTTGTTTTACATACACAATCAAATCCAAACACAAAAATTTACATATCACCTTATATATTAGATATTTGATGCTACCCACAAAAATCTTCCATAGTATAGATGCTAACTCACTTTTGATTGGTTGTAGGTGGGATGGTTACAAGTGATTTGATAGTTTTTTATATTGTTATCGGGTAGTTAGGTCAGTGTTAGTATCTTGATGAGTATTTTTCATCATTATGAGTATTATCAAAACTGCATTAAAGTTTCATCCATATTTTGATATTTTTAAGGAGTTATAATATCAAAAATGCATAACAGTTTCATCCATGCTTTCAAATTTCTAGATTTGATTGTGTATAGTTTTTTTTACATCAACCTTTCAAATCATACTACATGATCCATCATCAAGATGCTAGAGAGAACAAAACATCTTGATGATGCATCATGTTTTATGATCCGAAATATTGATGTAAAAAAATTATACACAATAAAATCTAGAAATATGAAAGCATTAGCATGGATTGTGGAAATCTAATAGATCTTAGTTTCACGATATTTTCATTATGTAATCTAATACATTTATACTCATAATTGTTTCATCCAAACTTTGCATTGACTTATTTGTATATTTCATTGATGCCTCACCTCACTTGAACCATTGAATAAGAATTGGAATCCATCATTCAACATTTCATTTAATCATTAGTGAGGTTTATTCCACATAGATGCACCAAAAACCTCAATCGATAGAAATTTTGTTTCTTTATTTGATGTTTCATATACTTCTATATAGTTACAATGATTAGGCTTCATGAGTCGGGATACATTATAGCGATTGTAGTATGGTCAAAAGATATTTTGGGTACTATATCACTATAGAATATAGCAAACTCTTCTATCGCTAGACAGAGAAAGCCTAATCTTGACATAGTGATGAGAGATGAGGAAAGTATATTGCTATGACATATAGTGATCCTTTTTATCACTATGCAAAGAAACTACAAAAAAAAATATAGCGATGAGTGATAAAGGAGGCTTATCCCTATAAAATTTTGTGATCATCAAAAAATGGAAAAAAAATATAATCATTACAAAAATGAGAAATAGAGATGTCGTATCACTATAAGTCATGACAATGAGTGTTTTTGGTGATCGAAAAGGAGGAGATATTGCTATATAATTTAGTGAACTCTTCTATCTCTAGAAGGAGAAGGCCTAATCTTTAAATAGCGATGAGCAATGAGGAAAGCATATTGCTATGACATATAGTGACCCATTTTATTGCTATGCGAAGAAAATACAAAAAAAATATAGCGATGAGTGCTAAAGGAGGCTTATCGCTATAACATATAGTGATCATCAACAAACAAAAAAAAAAAAAATTATTAAAGTGATGAGTGATAGAGATGTTGTATCACTATATGTCATGGTGATGAGTGTTTCCAATGATTGAAAAGGAGGAGATATCATTATAGAATATAGCGAACTCTTCTATCGCTATACAAAGAAGGCCTAATCTTGACATAGCGATTAGTGATGAGGAAAGTATATCACTATAAAATATAGTGATCCCATTTATCACTATAAAATATAGTGATCCCTTTTATCACTATGTAAAGAAACTACAAAAACAACATAGTGATGAGTGATAAAGAAGGCTTATCGCTATAACATATAGTGATTGTCAACAAACAAAAAATAGCTATAATCATTACAACAATGAGTGATAGAGATGTTGTATCACTATAAGTCATGGTGATAAGTGTTTCCAATGATCGGAAAGGAGGAGATATCATGATAAAATATAGTGAAATCTTCTATATCTATATAGACAAGGCCTAATCTTGACATAACAATGAGTGATGAGGAAATTATAGTGCTATGATATATAGCAATTCCTTTTATCACTATGCAAAGAAACTACAAAACCAATATAGCGATGAGTGATAAATGAGGCTTATTGCTATAACATATAGCAATAATTAGCAAATGGAAAAAAAAATATAATCATTACAACAATGAGCGATAGAGATGTTGTATCACTTTAAGTCATGGTGATGAGTGTTTTTGGTGATAAAAAAGGAGGATATATTGCTATAGAAAATAGCAAACTCTTTTATTGCTATATGGAGAAGGCCTAATCTTGACATAGCAATGAGTGATGAAGAAAGTATATTGCTATGAGATATAGCCATCCCTTTTATCACTATGTGAAGAAACAACAAAAATAATATCTCTTGACACCTCTTTTCCATCTTAGAAATCTTTGTTTTAAAACTATTTTATGCTTTAAAACTAAAGGTGACAAAGTGGCAATTTCCTTCTATCTCTACTTCACAATAGTTTATCATTCCTATTTAATTCTGGCTGCGACCATGCAAAATAAGTTATCTTCAATGTTTCACAACTTTTTTACCCTTTTTTCTAACTGCTAGACCAACCTTGTGATGTCACAATTCATACCAATTACCACTTCCTAGCTTTATTTCTTTGTTGACCATGCTGACCCATGAGATTGCAATCTCTTCATTCAAGCTTTAATCGTTTCATTGCAACTGTTTGTTTTTACACTTTATTGACTATAGTGAAGTAGTGATGAAAAGACCATTAACCATTTTCACAACATTGCTACCTCAAGAACTTACTACATCCTAGCACTTGTGAAAGTGTGAAACCGCTCATCACAACATCACTGTTTGCATTCTTTACTATCACTTTCACCTATGAAGTAACGAAACCTTTTAAACTGACCTTTTTGCAACTTCTCTAAAGTTAAGGACTCAAACTCTGACCTTGTCACCTCTTCACAACTACTAGATATGTAATATTTTATGCCTTGTCATGATGTGATAGCTATTTATTTTAACTATTAGATTCTCTTCATGGATTTGCAACTCCAAATTTTAACTCATGGCTTAACCACACGAAGCTGTGATTATAAGCTTTCGCCACTTTGCTACCTTGACCTTAAGTGTTTTTGGTGGTGGAAAAGGAGGAGATATCATTGTAGGATATAGGAAACTCTTCTATTGAAAAGGAGGAGATATCACTATAAGTTATGACAATGAGTGTTTTTGATGATCGATAAAGGAGGCTTATCGCTATAGAATATAGTGAACTCTTCTATTGAAAAGGAGGAGATATCACTATAAGTCATGGAAATGAGTGTTTTCAATGATCAAAATGGAGAATATATTGCTATAGAATATAGAAAACTCTTCTATAAAAAATGAGGAGATATCGCTATAAGTCATGGTAATGAGTGTTTTCGGTGATCAATAAAGGAGGCTTATCACTATAGAATATAGTGAATTCTTCTATCAAAAAGGAGGAGATATCACTATAAGTCATGGTGATGAGTTTTTTTGGTGGTTGAAAAGGAGGAGATATCACTATAGAATATAGTGAACTCTTCTATCAAAAAGGAAGAGATATCGCTATAAGTCATGGTGATGAGTATTTTTGGTGATCGATAAAGGAGGCTTATCACTATAGAATATAGTGAAATCTTCTATTAAAAAGGAGGAGATATTGTTATAAGTCATGGAAATGAGTTTTTTTGGTGATAAAAAAGGAGGAGATATCGCTATAGAATATAGAAAAATCTTCTACCAAAAAGGAGGAGATATCACTATAAGTCATGGTAATGAGTGTTTTCAATGATCAATAAAGGAGGCATATTGCTATAGAATATAGAAAACTCTTCTATCAAAAAGGAGGAAATATCGCTATAAGTCATGGTGATGAATGTTTTAAATTAGCAAAAAGGAGGCTTATCACTATAACATATAGTGATCATCAACAATTCCAAAGCAAAAATTGGTCACTTTTTTTTTCTTGATGAATAGTCCCTTCCTTATGTTAAAAAAAATACAATAAAGTTACATATTCACAAAAAAGGGGCCAAGAGATACATGATCACCCCATGAGTTTAGATGGCCACTGGCTAGAAATCAACTATTCATCAAAAAACTTTAGAAAACAACAAAAAACAAAGAAATCCTCATGCCACCAGCACAACGCCAGCCAAGGAAGGAGGATCCTTATCATTAGAGCCCCACCCAAAAGTGGGGTGAATAGATGGTTCAAGGGGAGCCCAACTATCATCATTAGCAACAAAATTATCTTCATCTTTCTCTCCCTCAGGCCTAGGAGGAGAAATGGCTAAGTCTACTTAGGGAAACACCCATTTGGGGTCTGAGTGAGCAGAGGGCCAACCAGTAGTAGGAGCAACAGGAGGAGCCATTGGGGACCACCCCAAACTAGACCTTTGGGGAGGTAAGGTTGAGCAGTGTTGACCACTAGAACCTCTAGAAGCATGGCATCGACCAAATGAGAGCGAGGCATGTGTGAGCGGCGAGTGAAACTGCTACCGACAATGACCGTGAGGAGGGGTATGATCACCAAAGGCCAAATCTGGCAGAACATGAGCAATGATATAGGGGGCATTTCCCTAATGAGCCAAAAGCTCCTGTAAGTGCACTACCTCCAAATCCACTTTATCTATCTGTACTTGAATCTGCAATATGACATTATTATAAATACATGTTTTAGAGTACATAGTCACATTAATGTCAAGTGTGTTGTGAGCATAAATGACTGCATTGCAATCTTTCCAAATGGTAAATAAGATCTCCAATTTAAAAGCATGCCATATCTAGGCACATTTGAAGGGAATCAAAGTATTATCGCCTAGTAGAACCATATGCCAAGAAAAAGGTTCTAGGCAAAAGGGGCAAAAGAGATCATGGATCCATCACCAGTAACACTAAGCCCGTCTACAGTACCAAAAAAGTGCAAAAAGGAATCTGGTTGACCACAGAAAGGGCAATGGGGGTCAAGAACTCCTAGATGCCATTACCGAGAGCCCAAAGGAAAGCCTTGGAAAATAATACACCAGGTGAAATGCACAATTTTGGGTTTAGTAATGGTGTTCCATATAGTGGAGAACCTATGACTCTAAGTGTGATGTGAGGATTGCAAATGCCAATGTTGGTTGAGCACATCAACCATGGGGAGGTGAGGAACTAGCCATCAGTAACCCAGCCTAGGTTTATAGCTAGTTACCAGAGTGTTTGTATACCACTTCCAATCTTTCCACCAAGGGCAAGAAGACCGAATCCCTACTTTGTGTAACAAATGTGAAGGCACCACAAAAACTAGAAGATCAAAAATCTATCGATTTAGATGAGTGAGCCAGAATTGCACTCTCTTGTCTTCCCACGACCACAAGCTCATAGTAACTCTAGAAAAAAGATCTTTAGGGGTTCTTATGCCACATTTAAAAAAAATGTAGAACACTAGCCTCAAGCACCTTAGCTAGGGGAACACCCTAAATAGCAATTAAAGGTGACCACCAAAGATTATGCTCGTTCAAGGAAAGCCCATCTTTGAATCCATTGCCAACCCAGTGAAGCTAGGGCTTAACTCCTTCCCAAGCTTTCTAAATACTCTTGGCAACAAAAGTACCTTGAATTTGAATAGGTTTAGGGTTAACCAGAAGGGCTTGAAACCCAATCCCCTTCCAGGTTGGTCGGTGAATTGAAAAGCTTGAAAAAATGCAATGCCTTAATAGAATCTTCCAGGAAACATTTTTAGAAAGAGCTTGAATCACCCATTTGGCACATAAAGTAGTACCTTGCTTCTAGGTGGACAAAAAGCCAAGGCCACCAAACTCCTTGGGAAGACAACAGAAATCCCAGATGACTATATGAAAGCCCTAGTGAGAAGTGTCTGATGCCCAAAGGAAGTCACATAAAGGGTGTTCAAGTTTGAGGTATGAGGCCTTTGACAAAGCCCAATAAGAATAATAATAAACATGGGTGACAGCCAAAAAATTTGGAACAAATATGGAATTTTCTTGCTAGGGAAAGAGGTTTGGTGATCTAATACTCTAGCTTCTTCTCTATTTTGGCAAGAACCATATTCTAGAGCTCAATAGTTGAGGCTTGGAAGGTGAAGGGGATACCATGAAAATCAAAAAATTCCCTATGTTGAACCCATTTCCATTGGTATTGCTCAAGCCAATTAGGAAGAGGAAGGTAAGACTATCTACAAGAAAGGGTTTTGTGTTACTAAATAGCAGATCCTAAAGCAAGAAAAAATGTGTCAAGACATTGCAAAGTGGAGGCAATATTCTCTTCATCCTCAATGAGAGTGAGGAAAGAGTCATCTGCAAAATGACCATTCATAAGCTGATCAAGGGAATTTGGAAGGGAAATACCTCAGACACTTCTTTGGGAGATGGTATTTGCAAGCAAATACCCAAAACCTTTTGCTACCAAAACATATAAAGAGGGCACCAGTGGGCAACCTTGGCAATTAGATCGATAAAGCCCAAATTCTTAAGACTGATGACCATTAATGGAGATGTAAGTAGAGGCATCACCAAAGAGCATTTGGATTGACTACAAAAAGGTAAGGCCAAACCCAAGAGCCTGAAGCATGGCTAGAATGAACAACCACTCAATCCTGTCATAAGCTTTGGAAAAATCAATTTTGAGAAAGATGGCCAGTTGCTTGGAATAATGAGGCCATTCCATCCCTTCCCACACAACAATTATATTGTCCAAGATATAACAGGACTTCATAAAATCTGTTTGTTCAGGGCAAATGATCTGAGGAAGAAGATGATAGATTTTTAGTGAGAGAGCCTTGTAAATGATCTTATACGAAACATTCAACAATGTGATAGGCCTCCAATTACACATGTCTTTAGGGTCACCTACCTTAGGTATGAACTTAGTATTCCCTTTGTTAATAAGATTACCCAGAGAACAGGAATTGAATGCCTCAATATAAACCTTATGCAGGTTTGGACCAATCTCATTCCAAAATGCTTTATAAAATTCACAAGGGAAGCCATCACAACCAAGGGCCTTATCATCCACCATGGAGAAGAAAGCTTCCTTAAGGTCCTCTAGAGTGAGCTTTTGCTCATAGAACATATATTGTTTTGGAGCAAGTCTTCTAGATGTGACAGCCAAACAAGCCTACAAGGCTTGGTCCCTGGCTGTTGAAAGACCCTACGTTGTGAAAACTTTTTCATAGTGGCAAACAAAGGCTTGAAGAATATCAAGAAGCTCAGAGAGGGTATGTTGACCCTCTCGAATGTGCTTGATCCCCAACACAGAGTGGCATGCCCTCAATTCATTAAAGAACTCCTTAGAAGTTTGATCACTAACCTCTAGCCAGTGAAGGCAGGCTTTGATTTGAGCTCCCTGGGTAGTATAATTATCTGCAACTTGTTTCTAATGGTGAAGGTTGCCAAGCTAAACCTGGAGATCCATACCAAATAGATTCATGGAAAGAGTTTTAGTTGTCATACGAAGATCTTTGATAGTGGCTTCATAGGATCTCTTGTAGTACGTGGCCAATTACCTCCCATAAATGTGAAGAAACCTCATAGTACAGGTGATGTCGTCATTCCACCACTAAATCCTTCCAAAGGATGAGTGGGGCCTAGATTCAAGGTTCCAAGTTCATAAAATATGGATGGTGGTGGGCGGATGTGACAACACATAAGTATTAAGATAAAATTGAGATTTACAATTACGAGGAGGGGCAGAATGCCAAGTAATGGAGAAGTGGATGCGAAAATAGTCTAAAAGCATCACATCAGTGAGTGGAGTGACAAGTAGCAAATTCATGTGAGAAAAAGAAAAAAAGGACTAAGCAAAAATCATAGCATGGTCCTATTGGGCGGTCATTTTACACAAGGTCAATGACAGGAATCCATTGCACAATTCCTCTCTTGAAAAGCTAATCCTTTTGGGATCAACTCCAAGGTTCAATATTTGTCTTGTGACATACTAAAATCCACTCAGTTGAAGATAAATGTGATTATTCACAAGGAGGCCTTTTTTGGTTCTATTATGATCTCAAAATGAAGTAAATTTGTTTTTTGTCTCAAAATAACACACAAAAGAACAATATTTTTGTATTTTCTAATTTTTCAATTAATGCAATCTAATAGTGCAACCAAAATGAGTTCCTATTGTAACAAGGGGTTAGTGAAGAAAATAAAAAAAACTGAAAGCAAATAACATGAAATTGAAATAACTTGAAATTGAAATCCTAAACAGAAATAAGCTACAGAAAACAACACACTGCAAGTTAAACTTTTGAAGAAATTGGTAGGAAACCAATGAAAATAGGAGCTGTGCTTCCTAGAATCCACCAATGCAATTATCAATAGGAAATTTCAATAACTGAATGATGTTTCACTCTTCATTAAATCACAAGGCCACGAAAAGTGTGCTCATGTGAGACAAAGAGCTATGCAGGCATAGTTTGTGATCTCTTCTCAAGCTAGATATGTCAGCTGAATTTGTAAATCTATAGCAAACACCAAAAGTAAAAGATTGCACGACCAGAAATAATGCAATAAACCTTTGGTTCAATCACAATCTCATGAATAAAATTCACAAAAGATATGACACATTCAGACAAGAGTCACTACACTCCAAATGTGAGCACCAAAAGCATAATTTTATTGCATAATAATGGTGGCCCTTGTTATATTACACAATAGGGTATTTATAAGGAATCATCTTCTCAATTTGTGTTGAGAGTGAGATATATCTTCATGAAATAAAATGCTTTTAAAACATTAAAAAAAACTAAATATATACAAACTAACCATTAATCTGGTGCTTAGAGGGACTCCATCCATATTTTATTCATTAATTGGATGCATGAGCCCTTTACATGTCAAAAAAAAAGAAAATATGGGAGATAAAGTAGGAGGAAGCCATCAATCAAAGTGGAAGTGCATGGAGGCATCAAAAATAGAAGTTGGTCCTTCACTAGGCCTATGTTGAAGTTAAACTACTGTCGGAATGCATTTCCCATCGATGGAAAGTGCTATTTTTGGAACTAGTAGTTAACTATCGATGCACCTTTGAATTGTGGAGCTACAGACTTGGATACCTGCAAAGTTGTAGACCTAAAAAATGTGCACCTCCAAAATGTAGAGTTACGGACCTATGCACCTTGATAGCTCAAATCACCCAAAAATCAAAGTTGTCAATTTTGAAAATGGTTTCTGGGTTATGCTCAAATGGGGTTTTAGATCACCTTTTGTGTACATACTTTGCCCCTTATTGATGATTTATACCCTCTTTATAGCCAATCACTTTCATAAACTTAAACTCTTTCTACTTCCTCAATCTAAAATCCCAAGGCACCTATGTTGAATCTTGTCACTAGTAGTTGCATAAGATGAGGAACCTGTTCTGCTTCATGTGTCCAACCTTTGTATATTCAACCTTTGTCTTCTCTTCAACTGCCCTATCCTTCTTGGCAAGAAACCAAGTGATCCAAATGATCAAATGTTTGAAATTTTTTCATATTTTTTCACAAATTTTTCTAGACATTTTTAAATGGCTTTTTCGAAGGTCTTCTACTCATTTCAAGTTGAAACTTTCATTGGTCCATAAAATTGGGCAGCCAAAGGCTCCTTGTTTTAGGGACTAAAATTAGATCTTCAGTTCTTCTTTCCAATATTGTAAATGGTTCTAAATTCCAAACTCTAAGTCAAAAGTTATGACCCTAACAAGTTGAGTATGCCTTTTTACCTACAAAAAGAAGTAAATATTAGTCTAGAGAGATGAAAATTCTTAATTAAGACAAACACCTCTAAAAGAAAAATTTTGGTGCACCTTGCATCCTTTTATTTCATTTTATTTATTAATTATTTTTTATCATCATTTATATATATATATATATATATATATATATATATATATATATATATATATATATTTGAGAAATGTGTAGGTGTGTGGCGCAAAAGCACGCATGGAGGGGAGCATGAAGCTCGTGGCAAAGGCGTGTGGTTTATTATTATGAGTGTGTGCACTAGGAGGGCACACGTGGCACCTTTCATGAGGGGCATAGTGCAACACACCTTCATGAGGGGCACATGTGGCGTCACCATGGAGGGCTTGCATGGCACATAACCACCATGGAAGGTGCATGTGGTGCACCTCCATGAGGGGTACACATAGTGCCTCCATGGAGGGTGCACATAGCACCTCCACGAGGGGCACGTGTACCCTCCCTCCACGAGGGGCATGCATGATGCCTCCATGGAGGGCGCACATAACGCCTCCATGAGGGGAAAACATGAAACCACCATGGAGGGCACGTGTGGCACACCATCGCGTGGTACCACCATGGAGGGCACACGTAGTGCTGCTAGAGAGGGCACAGTTGTTCAAACATAGCTTGTGTACAATAAGCAAAAAACCAAAGTGCAATGAGAGTAAAATGAAATGTTAAAGGGGGAAGGGGTTTTATAGCCCCTCAAGCATGCGATGCACACCTCACAAGTCGTGCGTGTACTTTTCTTCTTCTTCTTCTTCTTTTCAATTTTTTATATTTTTTATGACTTTTTTATTTTTGAATTTTTTTTGGTTTTTTTTCATTTTTTAAGTTTTTACTCTTTTGACTCTTTGAACTTTCTAGACCTTGAAATGTGAGTCTAGGGATTTGAATAAAGGCAAGGCATCCCCATTCCTAGTAGGGAATGGGGCATGTGTTGTGGAACCACAACAGGTCCAACCTTTTAAAGACCCTATTAGCTCCCTCTCAAAAGTTGGACCATGTGTACCAGACACCATTAGTCTAACGACGATGAACATTGGGATAAAAAAGACCCAACTTGTTTTGCATGTAGAACCAAGCATCTTGCTCACCAATTGACCATCGAAAAGGCATAAGGCCCACTTTATCAACAACTAGCTCAACCATATTAAAATCATTGCAAAATAACTAGGTGGTAGGAGGCAAAGAATCAGCTAGCCACCTCCACAAGTGTGAGCGCTCAATTGCATCATTAGGGGCATAGATATTGACAATGCCAAAAGAATGATTTTGAAAAGACAACAAAATCCAAACTACTCTCTGCATGGGGTTAGAACCATGGGAAATAACAAAAGGAAAAAGCTGAGGGGAGAGGAGAGTGACTACACCACCTCAACCAGCTTCATGCTGAAAAGAAAATCTAACACCATCCAGCCATATCACATGATAAGATGAGTTGAAAAGAAACCCAAAGACTTTAACTTCTTGCAAACAAAGAACATCAATATTTCCAAGCCTACACTTGGTATCATGAACAAAATACTTTCTAGGGAGGTTTTTTAGCCTCCACACTTTCCATGAAAGAAAATTCATCATAAAGTAGCTTGCATATTCTCCTCGTCGTCAAGAAAGGAAAAATTTTTATGCAAGAAAGCAGAGGGTTCAAACAAAGAGTCACCCAAAGTGATGGCTCTTTTTTTATTGCCTTCAGGGCTGCAAGAGTGATAGGGAGATGAAGAAGAAATCATAGAAGCTACTTAAGGTGCCTAAACCCAAGCAATTTGTACCTCTAGCATAGCTGTCCCCTACGATGCATGGTTTGAAATGGGTGACAACAGAGCCTCTGGTGTCGAGGGCACAAGAGGAGCTACACTAGAACTAGGGCGGCTAGGTTCTTGAGAAATAGGGTTTGGCTTAGTAGAACCCTTGCCTTTCTTGACAACCATTGTCCACTCATCCTTTTTAACAGCCAAAGTCGGCATGGGTTCCTACACCAAAGAGTGATTGTGCTCAAGAAGAGGACAATCCTTGATCTTATGACTTGTAGACTAACAACAAAAATAAGTATTCATGAGATTCAAGTAAAGAACCTTTTGAGAAAAGTTGGTAGCACCAATCTAAATTTCCACGATCTCTTTAAAGTCCCTAGAAAGGTCAACCTCAACATAGACCCTCTGCTGAGGAAAAACATTAAAAAATTTGTCCAGTTCCATGCAAATGACTTTGCCCACAGTTTGAACAATTTTAAAGAGAAAAGACCAGCAAGGGATGGGCGACCCAAGGAACTCTACCCAAACTAGAACCCTAAGTTTGCAGTCATTCGAGATGCAAAATCTCGAGACCATCTCTAGAAAATGAGTAGAGACGAGTGAATTATCCATGACCCATGGTTGAAAATACTCTCAGCCTAGGAGGGGTTTCCAAAATGAAACAAGAAAAAACCCTTGGTAAGGAATTTGAATCCCTTCAAGGTAGATTGGCTAGCTAGGCCTTGGATACCTATTCACATAGCATGCTTTTAGATGGAGTGCAACTCACAAAATACCCAATAAGGGTTTGGGTTTCTAGCCATTGGTAAACAAATTCAAAAGTAGAAATATTCAGAACCAAGTAAGGAGAGGAATTACCTCATGGAAAACCTTGGGCACAAATTTTTGCAAGCATTTTCTTAGTGGGTCCAGTTTTGCATGCAATAGCAACTCCAACACTAGCAATAACTATTGGGCTAGAGAGGGTCGAGGCCATTATAAGCTAAAATAAATTTTTGCACTAAGTACAGAATGACAGATAGTAATATAGAAAGGGGTCAAACGTAAACTGACAAAAATAGCGATAAAATAGTTGGTCAATTATTTGACCAACATGAGTGGAAAATTTGACCAATTTTTGTCAAAAAAAAAGTCAATATGTACTAATGGAGATTTTGATTGGCTCATCCCTGCATAGTCACCTAACACATAAAAATCATCTAGGCACCTCTTCTACCAAGGCACCACATGGCACCTCCTGATTCATCATCAAACTGGCCACCTTATTGTAGGCTGGCTACCATGTGGCAACCTCTAATTCATCACCATTATGTCACATTCCTTATCTAGTGAGTTACTTCCCATACCGACTATATCACAACCGTCAATTTTTACCATGTTGGTGTGTCAATTCAAAATCTACTCCATCTGCCACATCATCACTACTAACACATGTCAGGATGCCACTTTTTTGCATGCTGAGTCATCATTTTGCCACATCATCACGACATAGTGATAGCTCAACATGTGTCTATCTTGTCCATGTTAGTGCCTTGATTTGTATGCCACATCATCTATGACATGTCACTATGCCTACCACATGGCGATTGATCATTTTGGTGCCATACATGTCACTGGTCACCACATCATCCATGAAAATTTTGTTGGAATTACAATAGGAAAGGTAAACTTCTAGGAGTGGCGGGGGGGGGGTGTGAATCAGTGGTTTAAACTTGGGCCCATAAAACTTTCACCACACATCCATCTCATGTATTCAATGTATAAACTAAAATAACATGTAAGCATGTATATATAAAGCATGCAAGAAAGTAAATATTCACACACATAACACCATATATGATTACCCAGAAACCCTCCAAGTGAGAAGGTAAAACTAGGGTGGGGATGACACCCACAAATCTTCACTACTGCAATAATAAAGTGTATCCAATGAAGGTTACAATGTTTTGATCATGAGACATGATCTAGCCCATGAAATGTCTACCCTATTAAAGGCTTACAAAGACTATTAGGTCTCACCTTGTTAGAGGATTTCAGCACCCTATTAGAAGTGTGCCTTGCTAAAGGACTTCAATTCATAACTAAGTAAGCACCCTGTTAAAGGATTTCAATACAACATGTTAGGACTACTCTGTTAAGATATTTTGACTTAAATCACCTATTAAAATGTCTCAACTTTGATCCTACGATTAGCACTTGATTGATTGATAACAAGTTAGATCTAAACAATTGTCTTCTTGATCCTTCTTAATCAAATGTCTCTTTTCTATATACACTTCTCTTTCCTATATTCTGCTCTAACTAATTTTGCAATGTAGTCTCACTTCATAACTCCTTAGCCACCATGAATGCTCTATTTGCACGTGCAAAATTCTCTCTTTGCTCCTTCAACATTCATTTAAAATTTAGAGTTTTTCCTCCTTAAGAAGGCTTTGGTGACTTAGGGTTAGGTCTGAATGTACAGTGGAGATTCATCCATTTTGTCACTTAATCCTTCCCATTTTTTAATTGGCTACATGTAATTTCAGAGGGAACCCAACTTGAGATTTGTCCTTATCTCTAAAATATCACAATTCATCCTTAGGTCAGCTCAAAAATGATTTACATAGGCATTTGTGCCATTACAAACAAATATGTCAAAACTATCTTACTTGGCATTTAAAGTATCTGATGCTTGACATACACTAATCTTTATACTATGAATCAACATCTATATCACTCAGCATCCACTATTCGCTTGGCTCCTGAATCACTCGAAAAACACTATCTGTTGGAAATGATTGAAAAGATCATGAGAAAAGTTGGTAGAATGATCATATGGAACTGGTAAAGAATGTTTTCAATCATTGTTTTGTCATTGATGTCAAACTTGCTACTTGCAGGAATGATAATTGCTTTAGTGATCCAAATACTATCAGTTAACTGATTGACAAGAAGGAGGCAATCAATAAGATGTAACTAGAACACCAAGAGAAAGGTTGAAGTTATGATGTTGTAATGAAGTACAAGGATCAGCTAAGCCATTGATGAAAAAGTGTGTTGATGACATACTGTAAGACATAGAAAATGGGCACATTGAAACATATCAAAGATGTAAGGTTTTTAGCTAAGACATCTATAAAGCCTAACTAAAGTTCATTAGAGAGAGGGAGCCAAGCAAGCTAGTAGGTGTCGAACAGATTCCTAGTTGAAGGCGAGCAAGATAAACTTCAGATGCCGAGTGATACAAGTGCTGAGTAAACTTCAGATGTCGAGTGATACAAGTGCCGAGTAAACTTGAAATGCCGAGTGATACAAGTGTCGAGTAAACTTCAGGTGTCGAGTGATACAATTTTATTTAGATGCCGAGCATTAGAAAACCAATGGTGTCGAGTATCACAGAGGTGCCGAGCACTAGTAAATCAATAATGTCGAGTTGCTGCATTATTTTGAAAATCAAAGATTTTCCAAATCTAAGATGACAAGGTTGTTATCTATAAGTTTGTAAATTAAATGGAAGATAAGAATGATGAGCTGGTGGCACAAAACACCATGTAGAACATTTTTAAAAGATACAACTGACGAAGTTTTTAATAAGAACAAGATATGGGTTAGATACATTGTATCCTACCTAATCCATTTGAAACCCTAAAATTGGAGAGGAAGAATTGAGTGAAAAAGGCAAATTAGATTTCTATTTAAGGAGACATAAGTTCATGAAGAAAAAAAAAGAGAGAAAGGAGGTCAAGCATGAGAGCATAAAAGTTGAAGGAGGTGCTAAGGAGGGAAGAGAGCATAGTTACTCTGTTTCAATAAGAAGACTCCAAATATGGATGCATTGGTATGATGAGTAGGAAGACTCAAGGAGACAAAGCTTGAGAAGAAGACAAGCAGTTAAAGCTGAAGTGATTAAAGCCAAGTAAAAGGATAGAACTGAAGTGTGATCTAAAATCTGCAAAGTATGTTGTAAGTTATATAAGATCAAAAAGCCATTATTGTTACTCTCTAGTAATTGTAACAGATAGTTTAAATCCTATGGACTTAGGTTGGTTTAATAGCCATGAGATAAATCCTTTAACAGGGTGACATTCCAAGTGAATGTTTAAAAGTCCTTTGACCAGGCCTATTCCTAACAATTTGGTGAAATCCTCTAACAAAGTCACATTTAACAGTGTGTTGTAAGCCTTTAATAGGGTAGGCTTTTAACTAGGCATCACTTTAGAAGAGTGAAAATCAAGTAGCATGTTATTGGTGGTTTTTCCCAAATTGGGTTTCCATGTAAGTCATTGTGTCATGTGTTCATCTTTCATGTTTTATCTCTGCATGTTGATTTATTGTAACTTGCTAATATAGTTGATTTAAGTTTGGATGGATGAAAAGTGTATGGATTCATTAAAAGTAGCGAAAAAGTATTATTAGGGCATTTGGACCTTGAATAACTGATTCACCTCCCCCCCTCTCAATTATTCTAAAGAATTCTAACAATTGGTATCAGAGCTAAACTGCTGATTCAGTTTAAAGGGACTATAAGCAGAAAAGATCAAAATGCCTAAGAGAGAAGTTCTCAAGCTCAACAAAGACAACTTTGTTGCATGGAAAAGTTTGATGAAGCTGCATCTTGGATCCATAGGAGATTATGCTCAAAATTCAATTGTCACTGAACATGTAGATCCAACTGGTACTCTTACTGCAGAAGACATGAAAAACAAGCAGGAACACAATCAGACAATGCTAGAGATTGCCTCTGCACTCAACTATGTTGAATTTGATGATATCAAAGGATGTGACACTGTATTCAAAATGTGGAAAGCCCTATCAGACATCTATGGAGGAGATCAGAATGTACAAAGAGCAAAAAGAGAAAGTCTCAGAGGAAAGTTTGATGATATGAAAATAGAAGAAAATGAGAATGCTAATCAATATGGTGCAAGAATAAAGGAAGTGGTAAGTGCAATAAGATGCTTGAATGGTCAGTTGGATGAAGATACTATTAATAGTAAATTCTTAAGAACCTTGCTCCCTATCTATGCTATTAGAGTATCAGCAATACAAGAACTAAGATGTGTACCAGGAAACAATCTAAGTTTTGAAGGTATAATAGGTAGACTCACTGCATTTGAGTTATCTAACTTTGACAACTATAGACCTAAGAATGTTGAATCTACATTTAAAGCCAAGCTATCACTGAAAGATGCTAAACAGGTTAAATCAAAGAAAGGAAGGAAAATAAAATATGTATCTAGTGACAGTAGCACTGATGAGGAAGATGTGGAACAATTGGAAGCATTGCTTGCTAGAAGATTTCATAGAGGAAAAAGAAAATTCAAAGGTAAGATGCCTATCATTTGTTTCAATTGCAATAAAGTAGGTCATATTGCTGCTAGATGTACACAGAAAAAGGATTACAAGGAAGGCAACAAAAAAAAATTCACAAGAGATGATGACAGGAGAGATTACAAAGACAAAGGTAAGAAGTGTTATATTGTTGAAGAAAATTTTGATGATAATGATGATGAAGTTATTTATGTAGCCATGAAGGACCAATCTGATGAAGAAGAGCCCACAACATTGGTAACATGTATGAACAAGAATGATAGGTGGATCATAGACAGTGGATGCTCACATCACATGATAGGAGACAAAAGTAAGTTTGTTAACTTTACTTAGTATGATGGAAATAGTGTTAGATTTGGTAATGGTGCTCCATCTCAAATCAAAAGAAAAGGTTCCATTAAGCTCACAGAGAAAATTTCATGTGATAATGCATACTATGTTGAAGGATTAAACTAAAATTTGCTGAGTGTCTCATAGTTAGGCAACATAGGATGCAAAGTAGAATTTGGAAACAAAATTGCAAAAATCTATGATACTGATGGTAAACTAATAGGAAAAGGAGATCAAACAAGGAGTAATTTGTTTTACCTTGATATGGATCATTTTTCTTGTTTTATTGCAAAATTTGATGATGAATGGTTATGGCATAGAAGGCTATGTCTTGTCAACTTTGAAAATCTGGTCAAGATCAGTAAAATGAAGAAAGTTAGAGGTTTACCAAAATTGAAGAAGCCTGATAATATCATGTGCAAACAATGTCAGCTAGGAAAGATGATAAAGTCAAGTTTCAAAAGCAAAAACTATACATCCAAAGAAGTACTTGAACTAGTTCATACTGACTTATGTGGTCCAATGGAAGTACAAAGTTATAAAGGAGATAAGTACATAATGTTGTTTGTTGATGACTATTCTAGGATGATGATTATTATGTTCTTCAAGAAAAAATTTGATGCTTTTCAAATGTTTAAGTGGTATGTGGCTAGAGTTGAAAAGGAAATAGGAAAGAGCTTGAAATGCCTAAGATCAAACAAAGTTGGTGAATTCACATCAAATGAATTTGAGATATTTTGTAATAATAAAAGAATCAAAAGACAAACGTCACCTCCTAGAAATCCCCCATAGAATGGAATTGCTGAAAGAAGAAATAGATCTGTGATTGACTGTGCCAGAACATTAATGATGGAAAAGACTGTTGCTCTAAAATACTGGAGAGAAGCTGTAAGTGTAGCTGTTCATACACTAAACCGAGTACAAGTCAAGAAAGGTACAAATACAACACCTTTTGAATTATGGTATGGTCACTCACCCAATGTAAAATATTTCAAAGTATTTGGTTGCAAATTATTTATCCTTAAAGATGCTAGAAATGGAAAATTTGATGCAAAAAGTGATGAAGGCATATTCCTTGGTTATTCCACTAGAAGTAAGGCATACAAGTGTTTGAATACTAACACTAATAAAATTGTGAAAAGTGCAAATGTAAACTTTGATGAACATATAGAAGTCCAAGCTAAAGAACCAAAAGGAATGGATGAATATAGAACCTTTGTGTATTATTATGAAGGAATGACTGATGAGGATGATGTTAATCAAATTGAAACTCAACAAAAAGTTTCAGTTTCAGCCGACTCACAACCAGTGAATGCTGAGCTGCATTTAGAAGTCAAGTTGAAAAATGAAGGAAATGCACAATTTGATTCTAAAGTCAGTACATATGAAAAAGATGAAGAACAACCTGAAAACTCAGTACATAGTGACCCTGAATCATAAATATCAAACATGGAAACAAGGACAAAACCAAGATTATCCAAATATGTAAAAAGACATCACCCTGCTGAATAGATAATTGGTGACAAAGATACAAGACCAATGACAGGGAATAGACTAAGACATGAATCATGTCTGATTAGCAAATCTGAACCTAACACAGTATATGGTGCATTACAAGATGATGACTGGTATAAAGCTATGGAAGAAGAGATTGATCAAATAAAGAAGAACAAAACTTGGAGTTTGGTTCCCAGACCAGTTGACAAGAATGTGATTGGCACCAAATGGGTATTCAGAAACAAGCTAGATGAGAATGGTGAGATTACCAGAAACAAAGCTAGACTAGTATGCAAGGGTTATGCTCAAGAAGAAGGACTAGACTATGGGGAAACATTCACTCCTGTTGCTAGAATGGAAGGAGTAAGAACTTTACTTGCATATGCTGCATATAAAGATGTTAAAGTCTATCAAATTAATGTAAAGTATAATTTTTTAAATGGTATACTAGAAGAAGAAGTCTACATTGAACAACTGGAAGGATTTTTTGATGAGAACAATAGGGATATGGTTTGTAAGCTACATAAAGCACTCTATGGTTTGAAACAAGCACCTAGAGCATGGTATGAGAGACTTCACAAGTATCTAGTGCAAATAGGATTTGAAAGAACTAATGATAACAACAACATGTACATCAAAGTAGAAGAAGGTAAGGATATTATTGTATCTGAAATCTTTGTGGATGACATAGTGTTTGGTGGAAAGGAAGTGCTTTGCAAAGGCTTTGCTGACAAAATGAAACATGAATTTGAAATGTCTATGTTTAGAGAAATCAAATTTTTTGTTGGATTAAAAGTACATCAACTAAAACATGGTATATTTGTTACACAAAAAAAGTGCATCAGAGAGATTTTTAAAACGTTTGGATTGGATGAGTCCAAACCAGTCAGCACACCAATGGAAATAGGGAATAAGCTATCCAAAAATGATGAATCAGCTGAAGTCAATCAAACAATGTATAGATCCATGATTGGAAAACTACAATATGTTGTACATAATAGACCAGACATAGCATTAGCAGTTGGACTAGTGGCTAGATTCTCTACTAATCCCAAAGGAAATCATCTCATAGCAGTAAAAAGAATAATGAGATATCTTAAAGGAACTGATAACTTTGGTCTATACTATAAGAAGAATGGAAAATTTGAGCTCAATGCATATACAGATGCAGATTGGGGAGGCAACATTGATGATAGAAAAAACACAAGTGGAGGTGCATTATTTCTAGGCAAAAGGCTAGTTACTTGGACTAGCAAGAAACAAACATGCATATCCCAGTCCACTGCAGAATCAGAATATGTGACAGCAACAGTCAATTGCACAAACATTGTGTGGCTCACACATCTATTGGAAGGAATGAAAGAAGAGGCAAGAAAACTTGTGATATTGTATTGTGATAACACAAGTGCTATAAACATATCCAAAAATCCAGTAATGCATGCAAAAACCAAGCACATCACAATCAAGTATCATTATGTTAGAGAACTGGTAGAAGCCAAACAAGTAAATTTGGAATACATTCACACAAAAGAACAAACTACAAATATCTTCACCAAACCATTGCCAAAGGATACTTATGAATATCTTAGAGGCAAGTTGGGGGTAATACCCCTAACTCAAGCAGTTTAAAGCAACAAGAAAGCTGCCCTGCATCAGCAGCAATAAATCATTGAAATATCAGAAGAATGATGCAGAGGATAATAGCAGGAGAAAAAACTCCAAATTAGTCACAAGCATGGTGACAGAGGGAGAAAAAAATAACAAGAAGCCAAAGCTTATATTTTGCATGATAATGATGCTACATCTTTGGCATTTATGTCAAAGAGGGAGAAATATGCAGAAAATTGATCAATACAAAGCAAGAGGGAGATATATATGAAAGAGGGAGATTGTAACTAAGATGAACAATTGATCAGTTTGGTTTTGCCATCAATGCCAAAGAGGGAGATTGTTGGAAATGATTGAAAAGATCATGAGGAAAGTTGGTAGAATGATCATATGGAACTGGTAAAGAATGTTCTTAATCATTGTTTTGTCATTGATATCAAACTTGCTACTTGTAGGAATGAAAATTGCTTTAGTGATCCAAATACTATCAGTTAATTGATTGACAAGAAGGAGGCAATCAATAAGATGTAACTAGAACACCAAGAGAAAGGTTGAAGTTATGATTTTGTAATGAAGTACAAGGATCAGCTAAGCCATTGATGAAAAAGTGTGTTGATGACATACTATAAGACACAAAAAATGGGCACATTGAAACATATCAAAGATGTAATGTTTTTAGCTACGACATCTGTAAAGCCTAACTAAAGTTCATTAGAGAGAGGGAGTTGAGCAAGCTAGTAGGTGCCGAAAAAATTCCTAGTTGAAGCCGGGCAAGACAAACTTCAGATGCTGAGTGATACAAGTGCCAAGTAAACTTCAGATGCCAAGTGATACAAGTTTCGAGTAAACTTCAGATGCCGAGTGATAAAAGTGCTGAGTAAACTTTAGATGTTGAGTGATACAAGTGTCGAGTAAACTTCAGATGCCGAGTGATACAAGTGCCGAGTAAAATTTAGGTGTTGAGTGATACAGTTTTATTTAGATGTCGAGCATCAGAAAACAAATGGTGCCAAGTAACACAGAGGTGTCGAGCACTAGTAAATCAATAATGCCGAGTTGCTGCATTATTTTGAAAATTGAAGATTTGCCAGATCTAAGCTAACAAGGTTGTTATGTAGAAGTTTGTAAATTAAATAGAAGATAAGAATGATGAGCTGGTGGCACAAAACACCGTGTAGAACATTTTTAAAAGATACAACCGATGAATTTTTTAATAAGAACAAGATATGGGTTAGATACATTGTATCCTACCTAATCCATTTGAAACCCTAAAATTGGAGAGGGGGAATTGAACGAATAAGGAGACATAAGTTCATGAAGAAAAAAAAAGAGAGAAAGGAGGTCAAGCATGAAAGCATAAAATGTTGAAGGAGGTGCTAAGGAGGGAAGAGAGCATAGTTACACTATTTCAATAAGAAGACTCTAAATATGGATGCATTGGTATGATAAGTAGGAAGACTCAAGGAGACGAAGCTTGAGAAGAAGACAAGCAGTTAAAGCTGAAGTGATTAAAGCCAAGCAAAAGGATAGAACTGAAGTGTGATATGAAATCTGCAAAATATGTTGTAAGTTATATCAAATCAAAAAGCCATTATTGTTACTCTCTAGCAATTGTAATAGATAGTTTAAATCCTATGGACTTAGGTTCGTTTAATAGCCATGAGGTAAATCCTTTAATAGGGTGACATTCCAAGTGAATGTTTAAAAGTCCTTTGACCAAGCCCATTCCTAACAGTTTGGTGAAATCCTCTAACAAGGTCACATTTAACAATGTGTTGTAAGCCTTTAACAGGGCAGGCTTTTAACTGAGCATCACTTTAGAAGAGTGAAAATAAAGTAGCATGTTACTGGTGGTTTTTCCCAAATTGGGTTTCCACGTAAATCATTGTGTCATGTGTTCATCTTTCATGTTTTATCTCTACATGTTGATTTACAGGAACTTGCCAATATGGTTGATTTAAGTTTGGATGGATGAAAAGTGTATGGATTCATTAAAAGTAGAGAAAAAGTATTATTAGGGCATTTGGACCTTGAATAACTAATTCACCTCCCCCCCCCCCCACACCTCAGTTATTCTAAAGAATTCTAACACTATCTACTTAGCACTTGAGTGACTTGACACATGAGTGACTCAACACTCATTGTGAACTTGACATGTACTACTTGTTTGACATGAACTAAGTAAATAACTTAAGTGTGTTGACACTCACTTGTCAAAACCAATTTAAGATCAAAAATCTCCCCCTTTGACATGAGTGTTAAAAAAATTTGAGTATACATTAATATCCTTAATCTCATGAGCAAAACCTATCTCTAACTCAGCTTATATACAAAACTTCAAAATTTCAAAATTTTAAAATAACTTGGCTACCTCAAAATTTGATAACTCCCCTTGAGTTTGTATGTCTATTTTGTATCCAAAATTTTGTACTCCTACTGAGTAAATATGCCTCAACTGATACTCATTGACTTCATGCTTTATTTTATGCTTGCTCCCCCTTAGCTTGATCTGACTTTCTCTATCCTTTTCTTATTCTCCATCTTTATTTTATCTCTCTCCTTATATTTCCCCAAAAGTTTTATTCTCCCCAAAATATTTCTCCCTCCTTATCTTATTCTCACCCTCTGTTTAATTCTTCCCCTTTTTTAAACTTATGTCAATGGGCTACACACTTATCGTGTGATTGTCTAGAAAATATTTATGGACATCTAATATTATCTTGAGAGCTACATCCCAGTTCTCAAATGCTACATCCAAAGACTTTATTTGGATAGCTAGTTCAGTAGCAAGGTGGACTAGACCACCTAGTGTAGAAATATTTGGGTCTTTCTTCATTAGGGTTTTAGCATAGCCTAGTTCCTTGTGCAAAATTTCCATATGGGGGGTGAGATTTTTCTAGATGCTAATCAATTTGGCCATTATGTTGGCCTCATCTGTAAACAATGCAGCTAACTAACTCTAGGTTTGAAGCAATGTCTTGAAATGCTTCTCACTTTGTTGTCAATGGCATTTTTGCACCTAATGTACTAATTTGACTTTCCAAGCTCAAGATGTGACTTCTGGTCCATTGGGTGAAGAGTGATCGATTGTACAATTTAGTGTATAATGAGAATATGTTCTCAAGTACCTTATTCACATCCTCAACCTTAGTTGCCAATGCAACTTGTGTCAGTGCTATATCACCTGATATATTTTCATTTACTTTTCTTTGAAACTTCTTTTCGAACCAGTCTAGTAATTGAACGTTTGTATCTAGGTCTCCATTACTAACCTTCTCCACTATATTTGTCAGCTATTCCACTAGTGGCTTGGTCTCATCTAGAGTTGGTAGACTAAATGCATCCAAAAATATGTCTTTTATATCTTGTAGTGTCTGCTTCTGCCTATGCTCCCTTCTAAGCATTTCCTAATGCTTCTTCCTTGTTAAGGCTTGTTGGAGTATGCCCATCTATTCTATGGTCATTGTATCATAGTCATACTTGGGAAAAATGATCTCTTCATCAAGGTTTACATCTCCATACTATATAACTTATTTTGCCTTCGATGAACTCAGGCTTGGCACTAAGATCTATAGTGGTGTGGCATTTGTGCTTGACTTCTAAAGAGTTTGAGTAGAAGGAGTGCTAGATTCTAGTAAGGTTACCAAGGCTTGGATGGAAAATTTCTCCTTGACTTTAGGTGTTAGTTCTACCTCTTTAGGCTTGCCTTGTTCTGCTATAATGACTTGGTTTGCACCTTGATCTTGTGTTGTAGGTGTAGATAAGTCTATCTAACCTATTTCTTGTTGTTCTACAATAGCAACTTGTACTTCCATCATACTCTTCTCTACTATATTAACCTTGGCAATTGCATCAACCTTTTTAGATGTATCTTTTGGTATTTGGACCAAAGGTTGTACATTAGTGACTGGAGGGATGATAAAAGTTGGTTCTTGTGGATTCACCTTTTCCCTTTCAGTATCAGTCACTATCTTCTATAGTTCATCCACATTAACCACTACAATATTATCACAAAGTTTTTCTTGTAGTGTGGATTGGTCTAGTATCTTCTTGAGATCTTCCTTAGTAGGGGGATTGATGCTCTGATCTGTGTCATTAGAAACATCCTTAACAGTTACAGTTTTAGTATCCATACTTGTTACATGTTGAGGACTGACACTTGACAATTGTGTGTCTTTCACACTCTATTCTTCATGTTTCTCTTCCTCAGCTATTGCCTTGTCATCTATTTGCATTTCTACTCCTTGAATTGTGTTATCATTTTTATCATCTTCTTCATCATCCTTCACTTCAATGGGTTCTTCCTCACCTTCCTTTTTTGTAGTTAACCCATATGTAAGTTTCCACATTTGAGTAGTCTTCTTAACTATATCTTCAATATTATTTTATAAAATGCTAAAACCTCTATATTTAGGTATGAACCTAACTACATATTTCTTTATAGCCTTAGCAATATATGCCTTAGTTCAGCCATCACTTGTACAAGTGAGGTGTTTCTCTAATTTGTCTCTCCAAGTTTAGACAATAGTGCCATTTCTGCTCAACTCTGTCATATAAACTCTTGGTATTGAGTAGGAAATTTCTATTGGAGCAGTTTTGAATTTTTTAATCATGGCATATATGGCTTCCTCCACTTTACCCAAATTATCAAAATCTATGTGTAAACCTTGACAGATCTAGACTATTCTTAACATTTTTACATAAATTTTCTAAGTCTAAAAGAGGATTATGACTCACCACCTTAAATTGACTATTGTCATCTAACTTTTTTTTCTCTTCATCAAACTTGGCTTATGCCACATATTTCCTTGTTGGCCTTTTCTACTCTTGACCTCCTTGCTCTACTAGTTTGGTGTTTTCTTTGGCCTTTTGAGTTGTTTCATGTGTACTAGCTCTTGTAGTAGGTGTAGTAGGCTTTGCTTGACTTGGTTTTTTAATTTTCTTAGCCCTTGCCATAGGTTTTTTCTTGGCCTCCCTCTTCTTTGTATCAGTGGGTGTAGGTGCTTCCTTGACTTCTTCTTCCTCAACACCTTTAGCTACTTTAGTCTCCTCCTCTTCTAGTTGATCTTCACCCATACCTTGAGTTAATGCAAGAGGTACTTGTGCTTGAATGTCTTCTTCCTCTTCATCCTCTTCTTCCTCTTGCTCGGCATCTTCTCCAAACTTATCTTTTAACTTCTTCACTACCTTCTCCTTTTTCTTCATAGCAGAGGCAGTCTTGAGTTCTATGGTAATTTTGGACTTTACCATTTCATAGTTTCCAAATACCTTTGCAATTGTATCTACCTCTTTTGTGAGTAAATTTTTTATAGCTACAGAGGCTTCATCCACATTTATTTCATAACCTAAGGGTCTCAACCATCTCACCCTTGGTGTAGTAGCTTGTACAAAAGTATAGTCAACATCCACTAGAAAACATACATCATCATAATGTTTCTCTACTAGTGACACTCGTATTCTCAACCTCTTCTTCATTGACTACTTGAAGCTTTCAAAATAACTTGTCATTAAAGAATCAAAATTCTCACCTAATTGCTCAATAAATTCACCAATCTAGACTGCCAATGATTTTTTTGTTTTCCATCCCACAGTGCCAAATGAAAGGAATGTGTTTTGAACATAAAAGAATATACATATCAATGTAGAACCAAATTTAAATTATGCACTCTTTGTCTTTTTGATTGCTCCAAGGTTCTCCATTAATTGTTGCAATTGTAGCTCTACTAGATCATATGTGTGATATTTCTTAACAATTTTGTATCCTACATCCACAACTATTTAGGGCACATTGTTTAATCTACGAGATTGGTAAAACTTGTGTGATATAACCCTTATAGAAAAGTCTATTAGAGGATCAGTGATTGTGTCAATTGTCATGCCTCTCTTGTTCCATATTTTCTCAATCACCTCCTTCGAGTCACTTCTTAGTGTCTTAGGATGATCTAGGGTTGGGTAACCAATAACCCTATGGATTATTCTCTTAGTAAATTTAATAGGTCCATTATGAATTTGGCTAAGCACTATCCTAATGCATTCTATCTTGAATACATTTGGAAAATCTAGGGCATGTGTCAACACTTTCTTCTCTATGATTTTGAATTCTTCCTTTAGTAAACCATTATCATAGAGTCTTCCATATGTCTCCATAATCTCCATATCTCCAATGCTTCTTATCTTATATTTATAGCATTTTCTTATATCTTGCACCATTAAAACATTCGATTATAGCATGGATAACGCACTAGAAGGGTCTTGCTTGTAAGAAATGTCAGGTATAGCTATGAAAATGGGTTGCTTGACCTCATTTATCACTAATTAAAAATTCAAAACTTCCTTTCCCTCTACATTCTTCAAACTCAATGCCATAATGTGAAACTAGGGTTTACAAAAAAAATTTAATTGCATAGCTTAGCTCTTGATAAATACCCTATAAGATCTGATGAAATGATGTAGAATTGTTGCTAAAATCTTCTGTTACTATTTTGAATGGATTTCTAGATCACCTTATGCTCTCCTCACTCTTTCTCAAATTTGAAATGATGTGGAATGAGCTAAAATTGATCAAATACCCTTTGAAAACCTTGCAATAAATGTTGAGTGCTTACACAGTTGTAAGCTTGACATCAAACAATTTTAGGCTCACTCAGCATCCATTAACATTCCACTTACTCAATGACCACTACAAGCTTGACATCAACTAGCTAGTCTTTTAGCTCGACATCTTCTAGAATTCCACTAATCACACATAAGAAATATTTCATTCTCGGTAGTAACATGAAAAAATTAAAGATTTTTCTTGAATTCCTAATAAAATCTTGCATCTCTATTCATGCTTATGTAATATTTTTTAGTGCTAAATCCTTTGGAATTGATGTATGATATAGCCTTTAATTATCAGTCCCACATACCTCTTGATTGCCTAGTTTGATGAGGTGTGATCACCTAACCGATTAGGTGAAGTGATCCCTTCTCCATTTGATGTGCTACAACCATCTTTATTTTTCCATGTCTTGTTCATTTCATTTCTAATATTTTCAATATCTACCTTGCCTTTGCCTTTATCAAATTCACAACTTGGTGCCTTTGACCTTTTTGAGCAATACTTACTAATGTGACCAGCCTTCAAACAACTAAAACATGTGGTTTGACTCAACCACCTCTTGTAGTCACTTTTTAAGTGTGTCCTAATACAATTCTTAGGAACATTTCCAGATTCTTGACAATAATGATAGCTATACTTTGTATTATAATCCCAGTTATAAGAGTTTCCATTGTTCCTTACCTTTGTTTTCCTATTTGATAACTAGATGGGGTTGGATTTGCACTCAAAAGCTCTATGTCCATACTTCTGATAGTTATAGCATTATCCTTCAAATCTTTGTGTGTGCATGGTCTTGGTTCTACATTCATGTGCTTGATGATCTTGTTTGTTACACTTTTGGCAATGAGCCACACTCTTATGATTGACATTCTAATTTGTAGTCTTTCTCCTACACACATTAGTAGTATGTCCTTTCTTTCCACAATTATGACAAGTAGGTTTATAATTCTTACCTTTGTTGTTCCTTTCTTCAGCACTTCTAGATGACTCTCCTTCTTCTGTGCTTGAATATCCCAGTCCCAACGTATCATTATTAGATCTAGGGGATCTCAATAATTGCTCAAAGTATTTGGTGGCTTCACTTGGTTTATTAAAACTTTAAGTATTAATTCCTTTTTCATTTTTAGGTCACTATGCAATTGCTCATTCTACAACTTCAATGTTGTTATCTCAATGTCCTTGACATTTAGTTCATAGTTGGCATTCATAATTTGACCTAGAGTATCCAATTGCATGTTGGAAATCTTGGTTAGTTTTGTTGACTTCTCTTCTAGTTTGTTGGTCAAAATTATTTTTTCTTCTTCAATCATGACTTTCTCTTCCATAGCTTGCTTCTTCTATTTAGTCACTTCACATAGCAATATGGCTTGTGATTCTTGCTCTAACTTGAGATTTATGATTTCCATAGCTTGTGCTCTGTTCTTTTCCATTAGATTTGCAACTATTGCATCAAATTCATTGGAATCTCCATTTTCAAATAGCTTAGTAGTGTCTATCTCTTTCTATTGTGTGTCATTCTTTGCAATAGCAATTTCCTTCCTTCTCTTCAAGGATTTCTTTAGTTCTTCTATTGCTTCATTAGTTGATGTAGAATGAGATGTATTTCAATCTCCTAATTCTCAATAGTCTTTCCCAACTTGTAGACTTCCATTTCAAGATCTTTCCTCAAATCTATAAAGCTTCTCTTTCAGAGAACAAAGCTCTGATACCAATTGTTGGAATTACAATAGAAAAGCCAAATTTCTAGGGGGGGGGAGGGGATGGTTTGTGAATCAACTGTTTAAACTTAGACCCATAAAAATTTCACCACACATCCATCTCATCCATGAACAATGTATAAACTGAAATAACATGTAAGCATGTAAGCAAGTAAAGATTCACACACATAACACTAGATATGATTACCCATATACCCTCCAAGTGAGAAGGTAAAACTAGGGTGGGGATGACACTCAGAAATCTTGACTACTACAATAATAAAGTGTATCCAATGAAGGTTACAATGTTTTGATCATGAGACATGATCTACCCCTTGAAAGGTCTACCCTATTAAAGGCTTACAAAGATTGTTAGGTCTCACCTTGTTAGAGGATTTCAACACCCTGTTAGAAGTGTGCCTTGCTAAAGAACTTCAACTCACAACTAAGTAAGCACCTTGTTAAAAAGGATTTTATACACCCTGCTAGGACTACTTTGTTAAGAGATTTTGACTAAAATCACCTGTTAGAATGTCTCAGCATTGATCTTGCAGTTAGTACTTGATTGCTTGATAACAGATCACCTCTAAACAATTTCTTCTTGATCCTTCTTGATTAGATGTCTCTTTTTTGTACCCTTTTCTCTATCCTCTGTTTTGCTCTAATATGTCAAAAATGTCCTACTTAGCATCTAAAGTCTCTGATGCTTGGCATACACTAATGTTTATACTATGACTCGACATCTGTATCACTCAGCTCCTAAATCACTTAGCATACATTGTCTACTTGGCACTTGAGTGACTTGGCACATGAGTGGCTCGACACTCACTATGAACTCAACATGTACTAATTGTTTGGCACGAACTAAGTAAATAACTTAAGCGTGTTGACACTCACTTGTCAAAACTAATTTGAGATCAACAAATGTGATGCTCTACCAAGTATCCTCATTGTCTAGTTAGCTTCCCTAGGATGCATGCCACATGTTGTGTTCTCATTCATCCAGCTAGTTGTTGACATTACCTCCATGTCATGTGTATCCCTATTCAAAATTTATCTTTAACTATGCCAAACTAATTCAAAGGGTCTTAGCTATGGTTGGTAGCTTCTATCCAAAAGCACATAGCTTTTGACATTTACATAGTGAGTGCTTCAATATACTTATCCCTGCTAACAATTTTGTCCAGCTGATTTCAAGATTGAGTGGCAACATGATTGATTTGTACTCCCCTTTGGATTTTATGCTTCCACTAATATTTAAGAAAGACATTCACTAGGTACATAATGAGACTAGAACACTTAAAACACCAATAGAATTATAAAATATTGAGTTCTCAAACTATGAGAAGTCATCCCTCACAAAATTCCTTCAAACAATCTCAATGTATCATTAGAATATCCTCAAACATCACTTAAGAAATAACTTCAAAGAATAAACCAATTAATCATTTCACACTAATCAATCAATCCCAAGAATTTATAAAATGCTTTGAAATAAGGATCTCACCTACTTTAATGGAATAATGGCATTTATTGTAATTGACCCAAATCCACAATTATCATTTATAATTCATTCTCCCAAATGCTGAAATGATTTTTTCCATCAATCACCACCCCATCCTCCTTACTTTACAATTTTCTAATGATCAATGATAATTTTAACCTCTGAGGAGACCTTTGCACTTAAATCATTCTTCTTGTTAACTTGGTGAAATTAGTCGTATCCCATTATGGGCTTAGCATATATATATATATATATATATATATATATATATATATATATATATATATATATATATATATATATATATATATATATATATATATATATATATATATATATATATATATATATATATATTCAAACAATTGACCACTTCAAATTATCTATTGAGCTTATCACATTGAATGGAATAAAAAATGACAATTGGTTGATCATTTTAAACTCATTTTCACCCTTTTTTGCAAATTGCAACCTTTGTGCTAGGAGGACACTAAGTTGACCCTAAAAATTTGAAAAAAAAAAACAACTAAAGTCTGACACTTGGCGTATATATTCTTCAATCCACATACTCTCATCCCGTCAGATTTCACACCATGAAGACATTAGGGTCAAAAGTTATTAACAGTCAAAGTTTCCATTTTCAAACTACTCCTACAAACAAACATGTCAAAAACAATAAATTCCATTTGGATTTGGCTTCAAAAAATGGTCAAGTGACCACTTGATGATATGAAATTTGGGGCACTGATAGACTCTTATATGAAAAATGTAAGTTTACAGTTTGGGTTCATGGTGAATAATTGGGCACAATTGGACATCCTACAAAATTAGCCCCTAGGAATTGTAGAACTATGAATACTAGCAAAATAATGATTTTTGCAAACAAAATGGACCTTGGAAAATGTGCAAATGGATTAATCAAAACTTGAAAATTGGCACACTTGAAGTATTTTTAGAGTGGAACACAATGATAAAATTTTCTTGGCTCTATTTATCATGGCTTCCAAATTATAGCATCCCAAACGTGACTCCTGACAAGACTATATATTTGATCACTAGTAAAACATTAGAAATTACATTTGGAATCACGTTTGAAAATTAGTCAAATAGATTTTTCATAGGCTCAAATTTCGAACATAGAAAGTCCCAACACATTCCTTGATTTACATTAGGGATGTATATAGCTCCATGCATCATTCTGACTATGCAGTTCAAGAAAATGAGTATTTTAGAACAACGTATTGGCATCTATCTCAGTATAAATAAAATAGATTGTCATCAAATCCTACTACAGGGAAGATAGACAATAATGTAAATTTTTTGATAAATTCCTCAAATAATTGACATAGCATAAAGCATTCTCATTGCAAGATATTTACAGAATGCATTTTGTAAAAAATATTCAGAATACCTCAATCAAATATGTTGGGTAGTTGTAAACACAAACTCTCCAAATTTTTCATGTGTCCTCCCAACAAGTACAAAAATGGGAGATTTAGAATGGGTATGGACATCCTATAACTATAAGATGCTTGAAGTTATAACATATAGTGAGTAATAATCTTTGATATCAGAAATAGAAAGAGCTTTGAAATCATCTAAACTAATGCAAGGGATTTTTCTAATAAATTTCATTAGAATGAAATCATCAAATATAAATAGTTTCATGACTGTAGTTCAAACCCAATGTCTAGTGCACCCTATTTTTGTTGTTAAAATGTATCTATATGCTAGTTTGATCATGCAAGGTCAAACACCTTTACTTGAATTCATAAAGGATTACAATAGATAGTTTTTGAAGACCTAAATGCACAAACTCTATTCTTGTTATGAACTTGAATATATGGAAGTTGGGAAATATTTAAAAAATTAAAATCCATAGCTAATGGAATATGTTTTAAAATTTATTTATTTTAGTGCATTAATGTGATCAATGCTTCCACTTTTTGTAGACTTATAATGCTATTATTTTATCATATTTATGTATAATGGTTAAACTTTCCCATTTTGGAGGGCAAACAACCCTTAGTAGACATGTGACTCCAACTTTTGTGGGCGATCCACCTATTGTGGAGATATCATGCTATTAGCTATCCAGCTTTTAATGAGATATCACTCTACTAAAATGTGGGGTGATATATTTTTATGTTGATCATCATATAGTGAGATAAAATTAAATTTAATGATCTTATTCACTCATTTGTACTCACACTATCTATATACACAAGGAGTGTTCTATGTAATAATACTTCTCGGTATGTGATTCTAATCCAGTTGATTAATTTTCTTACATTCTAGATAGAAATACAAATTATTTTGTTCATGTTTATTCTCACTTGTAATTCTACTTTCTATTTGGTATCTAGGTCTTAGGTAGCTATCTCTATAGCCGAATCTTACAAAACTAAACTTAAAATCTTAATGAAGGTCGCACAAAAAGAGAATACAATTCTAGACATATAAGAAAACTTGGATGTATAGATATGAATGAGAATACATGTAGATTTATAATCTATTAGAAGAGAAATACTTAGTTACCCCTATACATAACATGCATATTTTAAAAAATGAACATTGTGCTTTATTATTTTAAAAATAGATTCCCAAAATAATTGTGAATATTTCACATGTTATATTTGATTAACTAATCAGAATCACATTTAGAAACGAGCATGCAATAGTTAGATATTCTAAATCAAGGTTGTATGTGTACTTCAATTTGATCTTTAGGTGGTTTAAGGAATTTACTACAAGATTCAAAAACTAAACATGAACATGTTACTATAATGATATAATAACTAAAAATAGAACTTTCTTGAGTGATTCTCATTAATATTGTCTTCCTTATATTTCTTTTGTAAATACTATTTTTTAATTTGACTTTTCACCTTTGGTATCGTTTAACAAATTGCTACCAACTTAAGGGAGTCATGTAAATCAATGTTAAACTCATAAGTCATTTTATTATTACTTTGTAATTGTCATTGTTGACATCTTCTAGATATTTCTTCTCCTTGGATCACTATTACAATCATGTTGAAATATAAGTCAATTTTTTTATTAAGGAAAAATGTAGGTTTTGTACAAGTAGACTTTTAAGAAAATCTAGAATCCCAAAATAACTATTATCTCTAAAAGATAAAATAATGCTAATTAGAAGCCAAATTGCAATAAATGGTCAATAGCCTAAAAACATGTATTATACAAAGTTTTAGCTACCCACGACTAGGCCTAGAATTTGATGGCCGCCCCTACTTGTCATATGATTTTTTCATGACAACTAAATTTATTCCATACCTTTCATTTTACATTTTAAGAAAATGCTTGAGTGTGATTTTTTTTTTGTTTTAAAGTAATTTAATAGATCATTTTAAGTTTAAATATGTTATAGTTTAGAAAATAATTAATATTCATTAGTAATATGTGCAAAATTTCAATGAATAACATATAATTATAAATTAGTAATCTATACAAAAGTCTCAAATAAATGAAGCAAGTTTCTAAGTTCATGTATTATTTAAAAATATAAAAATACATATCTAATATTGTAAATTATTAAAAACAAGTTTTTAAAATTCATTATATTCTATTTCAACAAGTTTATGAATTAATATAAATATGCAATTATCAAAATAAAGAATAGAAACATATTTTAAAAGAAATGAAAAAGAGAAACACACACACACACACACACACACACACACACACACACACACACATAATGAAATCACATTTATGGATATTAAATAAAATACTAAGTTGCCTATAACAAATATTTATGGTTTAGTGATAAATTTACTTGTCATATTGAACGTTCTCTAAAAATTTAGCCTATCAATTCATAGGGTCTTACAATTTTTTAGCCCATTGTATACGGTTGAAAAGTGCAAAAATGACCAATATGGCCATCAAATTCCAGGCCTACCTAAGAGAATAGAACATAAAAGACAAATTTTCAAACTACATGATTTTTAAGATATGTCCATGTAACCTATTCAAATAGCTAGAAAGGAAAATAAACCCTCCAAACAACTCAAGCACCCCTAAACCATCTAGATAGAAGACAAAAAAAATGATTTCTAGGGGCACATAAGAGGTGGATGATTCTCATATCCTTTAGAATCATCTCCATCCTATATAGATCTTGAATTCCTTGTTTCTCTTGCTTCTCCCCATTACTATCCTTGTTGAATCTAATTTTAACATTCCTTTATGTTTGTTATAAGGGAAGAAATTAAATTTCATTGAACAAAAATTCAAGTTATGTTCATGGAAAAAATAATATTTTTCACTAATTTGTAACTATTCTCAATGTTAATGGTGAATGGGATTTAACTATCTAACATGGTAAATCAGCCATAGAATCTACAAGCATGATATCAATAGGTTATGCTAAATTACTCTTATAGATAAATTATTTTAGGATATAAAAAAGTTAGGTGAAATTCAATAGTATGCCTATATTTAATATGTTGTTGGGAAGGTTGTAACATCCTTGTGAATAGATTATTATGAATAACTTAACTTTGTGAACTTGTAAACTTTCTCCTAACAAGAATCAACACCTCTCTATGTTGAAGTATCCCTTTAAAATTTAGGCATTTTGAACTAAAAATAAATAACAAAGTAGTCTAAATAAATGTATAACCTTTTCAAGGTTTCTGATGAATTCAATACTAAGGATTCCTTACAAATATTATTTGATTTGATATAAGTGTTAGGTCAAGACAAACACGAGGGGAAAAAAAGGAGATAAAACTTTGAAAAAGTACACAATTAGGGGCCTCAAAAATATCAAGACCAATACTCCTTTGGTTTGAATAATTTGGGTATGATAATTGTCTTTAATACTATTTCATCAATTCTACTCGTTATCATCAAAATCAATAATCATTGTCTTTTTTTGGTTATGCATGTGACCTCTCTATATTCTCCATATGGTATAACATCCACTTGATATCCATACACTAACTAATTTTTTTCATTAGTATTGGGAGTCACTCCCTATGATCAATCCATGCACTAATAAAAGCTAGAGAGTATAACTATGCCTCTAGCCATGTCAATGTTCTGGTCAACATCTTACCAAAAAGGCACTCCATCTTACTTCTTAGTTCAAATACCCCTTGCAAGTTCTTCTAACTATACTTGCATGCCTTCTAAAAATTTATTCAAGTTTGTCACTTCTTTTAACTCACCTTTCTCACAAGTCAAACTTGCAAAAATTGATGTTACTCTTACATCTTTCCAATTGCTGCTCAAGTTGGTAGATCTCCCTTTTGAAAAGCCTATTTTAATGCCAATTATTGATGATTTCTTCACCATTTAGTGTTTTGTTAATAATCATATTCCACGCTCTATCCTTCTCTTAAATATTTTCCAATATAATACAACCTCTACACAACAATCTTGTTGCAGTTTCACGTTCACACATGCATATCTTATACCTAACTCTATAGTACTAAAAGAAATCCTCATGCATTTTTTAGTAAACACATATTTTATGGGCCACATATGATGTTATATGTTCATAAGCTTTCTTTGTGAGAATTCTTTGAATCATTTCTAATGCAACACAAAACATTTATATTATAAGATTATTTCTTTCTTTTATAATAGCGAAAAGCTCAGGTATAATTTTATTTACTATTTAGACCACTTAAACATCACACACTAAGACTTGATTCTTAGGTTAAATGTGTTAAAATAATCAAAATTGACTCAATTTTTTTAACTTGATTTTTTCCTTAGTTTATGACATTTAAGGACTACCATATAAGAAACAAAGATTATTCAACCAAAAAACCATAGCAAATAGATAAACATGGAAAATTAAGTACACAATAATTTTAATTAAAAAATAATATCTATGTCCCCATCCATAAAATATACACCAAGGTGGTAGACACTACAGTAATATATCTATTTCAAAATGTTGGAAATTATTGTTTTTGGTAGTAACAAATTGAGGAATCGATTTCGAACTCTGGAGTTGTACATCTTAACATGGGTTTGTAAAGAACTTTCGATATCATACACCAAAAATTTGAGGTACAAAAGCAAATTGTTTAGACCAACACGTTGGATCACTAAGACGAATCACTTCTCCCAATCTTTGGATATTAAGATCATTTCAAATGAAAGGGATCAAGGCTCAATATACACACACGCTAATAACCATAAAGTTTAATCAATTTATTTTTTTGTCAGATTCGAGGAATTTGGTAGCGAGGATAAAGAGAGTGTATGCAACATAACACAACATAAAGATTATACAAATAATGTGATTTTTTAATAAAAATTATATAGAAAATCATGAGAAGAATTTAAATGCAAAGATAGTTGTATGCAACAAAATACAACAGAAGGTTTATTGATTTCAATACAAATACAAATGGAGATTAATTTTTTTTTCAAAGTTGTTCCGATTTCTGATATCAGGGATTATTATTGGCCATATGTTATAACTCCAAGCATCTTATAGTTTCAAAATGCCAATACTCATTCTAAATCTCCCACTTTTGTTCCTGCTGGGAGGACACAGGAAAAAGTTACAGAGTTTTTGTTTACAACTACCCATCGTATTTGACTGAGATATTTCGAATATTTTTTCCTGCAGTGATAATGCTCCATGCTATGTCGGTTATTTAAGGCACTTATCAAAAAAACTTACATTATTGTCTATGTTTCCCATAGTAGGATTTGGCGTGACAATCCATTTTATTTATGCTTAGATAGATGCCAATACAATACTGTTTCAAAATGTCCATTTTCTTAATGTCCTAAAACTATCTCAAGGAAAAATTTGACAGGCTTGATTCTTAGGCTAAAATTGTTAAATAGTCAAAGTTGACTTATTTTTCCAAGCTTAATTTCTTCCTTAGTGTGTGATGTTTAATGTTGACAATTAAAAATAGTATGATAGATAGGAGCACACACTTATCTTTAATGTGTCGAATGCTTTCAAAATTTTAAGCGAGAACAATTGCAATTCGAAAGTTAATGAAGAATATAATGTGGACCACATGAACAACAACAAATGGACATTAGGTGAAAGAAACATGAAGAAAAATATCTTTGGTTTTAGGCCAAGGGTGGGCTTGACCATCGAAGCATCAACCCTTTAAGTGCGTTGGTTAAGCTCAGTTAGCTGTGATGTTATGTATGGACTCACCATCAAATTTGGTTCGAGGTTTTAATGCTGATAGACATTCTATAATGGGAGAATGGGTGGAGTGGGATGGTATGAGTTTGTTAATGTTAACATGTATCTTTTAAGGTTAAATTTTACAACCATTTATATGTCAAAATCATAATATTTACCATTAAAAAATAAGTCTATTTTTAAAACTAATTTAAAAAAAAAAAACCTACATAAAATAATTACTTTGGAGGTATAAATAATTAATTTTATTTTTAGGTATGAAGGAGAGCTTGTATTAGTCATCACAAACAACATGAAAAGACTGTATTTGTAGGTATGTTATATTTTAAAAACATAGAAATGTACTCCTTAGTCACTCCTATTCTCTGGATAATGAAGTGAATAAAATCAAAGATTACACTGTATTTTTAATTCTTCTTTTAGGGATCATAACTCGTCACTGATTATTATTAGGCTCTACAATTTCTATAAATTTCTATGTAATTCCATGATTTTTGTTAATTTTTTTGTAATTCCATAAGCTCTTTACAAGTTCATACTATAGGCTCAGTATTTTTTAGTATTTCACTTAGGCTCTGTTATTTTTGCAAATTTTGTCTGAAGTTACAAACTCTTGGAAGCTTGTTTTAATTTTTTCACAAGCTCTTTCCATTTTTCTAGTATTTTTCTTAACTTAAGTAGTCTCTATAAAATTTTGTGTAAAATCATAAGCTCTTTCTAGATTAATTTTACAATTTCACAAGTTCTTTGTATTATTCAAAATTCTTCTTATGTTTTTTGATTTTTACAATTTGCTTAAAAGTTCACAAGATCTTTCTATTTTTTAGCATTTTCCTTAAGCTCAATGATTTCTGCAAAAAAAATACTTTCACAAATCTTTATAAGTTATTTTCACACCATTTTTATAAGAAAATGAGTAGAGGGTCTAAAATAATTATGTAATGTATGTGCAATAATATTGAATCTTCCATTAGAATTTATTTATTAAATTATAATGTGGTATAACACGTTTAGCTCGATGAAATGCCATAAATTGATCAAGACTTGAAATAAAAATTGAAATGAAAAGTAATCAATAGTAAATTAAAAGTTCAAGATTAAATTTTAAACAAGGAATTTAAAAATATAACTATTATAAAAATTGATAACTATTTAGAAAAATTCACTTAAAATTGAAGAATTACAAAATTAAGATACACTAAACTAGAAAGTAGAATAAATCAAATAATGGAATATAATTATGCTTTTATCAAATTACTATTACACCATAAACAAATATCTATGATTCAAAAATTTTGATTAATTTTTAAATACAATCAATATTCAAGAATATTTAAAAATATTAAAATATTTATAAAGATTTTTGAATGATTTATAAACATTATTTAGATAATTTTTTGTTATGCCATTTGTATGAGGCAATATCCTATTTTGAATCAAATGACTCCATTTTTCTATTTTTATTCCATTTTTTTTTCTATTTTAAAAATCCTATTTATAATTGGGTAATTTAGTATAGTTTCAATTAGGGGACTCCAACTTCACAAAAGAACTAATATACAGATTAATATATCATTTTTTTTTTTTTTTTTTGTCTATCATAATTATCTTATGCTTTTTTTTGTTAAGGCAACTTGATAAAATTATAATTTTATTAATATATATGATGTACATTAGATTTAAATAGAAAATAACTCATAAAACTTTCCATTATTTTAGAAGATGTCTTATGTTTTAAAATAAAAGTGTCCCTACAATGTTGAATTTATTAAAATAAACTTAATATATTTTTATTACTTTGTTACCTATACAATTATTTCTATTTAAAAAAATGTTTTCCCCCTAATATAAATAATATAAATTGTATTTACTATTAACAATTATATTTATGTTATGATTTTAAAAAGTAAAGTTTTTTATTGTTTTAACTGTGCAAAAGGTATAAGATATGGATGTGCAAATAGGGATGAAGGTTGAAGTCGCTTCTGATGAGAATGGTTTTGAGGGTGTTTGGTTTGAAGCAACTGTCATAGGACATGTTGATAATACTACAAAAATCAAGTATTATGTTAGATATGAGCATTTCATAACTAATGAAGTGGTTCCAAAGCCCCTTGTGGAAGAGGTCTTTCCTGAATATATGTGTCCAATTCCACGTCAATTAGCATTGCCTTCAATTATAGAAGTTGACCTTCATGTCGAAGTATTAGAAAATGACTATTGGTGGAGGGGAGTGATTGTTGATACATTTGAGTCACCTCTTAGCATGAAAGAGTTATATGAAATACATTTCCCTGATTCTCATACTATACTACCATTTTTACACTCCCAATTATGACCAACACAAGAATGGGTTGGAGGGACCGATGGATTCCATTACAATCATATTGAACAACTCACTATATTTTTGTATTAAGGTTAACTACTTGATATATAATTTTTAGTTCTTTTTGTCTTTGAACTGAATACTACTATTTGAAGTATTCTTGAATTGCTCACTATTTCCTTTTCTATTGAGATCAAAACTACTTGTTAAATAATGTACTTGACTTCAATTTTATTTTCTATATTTAATTAGTAAATAATTTTTTTCTATTGGATATTCAATTTCATTCTTCTACAATTATTACGATTATATTTGTACCTTTTCTTAATTTCTATTTATATTCATTTCCATATGTGTAAATTAAATAAATAAAAATTAATTTAATTTCTATGTAAGTTGACTATTATTATTTTTAGCTAAAACTTCTAATGTGTTTCATAATTTTATACATATCAGAAAAAATAAAATGGACGTTGACCAAAGTGAATCTAAAATAACTATTGGTAGCCCATTGCTTCAAGATGATTCTATTGAATCAGATGGAAATGATGAAACCTATATGGATAGATTGGGAAGAGTCATTGTAGAGTGTTGTAAAATAATGGTCAATGAAATGCATGGTGTAAGCCTAAATGTTTGAGATGTACAAGATCTTCAAATTTTACAATTGGAAGACTATACAAAGGGGATTCATGAGGCATGGAGGGAAGGAGTTTGATTTTGTGAATATACGAAAGACATGCATTACGATGAGGAATATAAGGAAGCAGAAGATTCTAATTTCCTCACTAAAAAATTCCAAGTGTCTCTAGACCACTATAATGAAATCTTGCTCTAATGAAATAATGAACCACTCTAATATTTTAGCAATAATAATTTTAAGGAATATTTGTTTTTGCATAATCCATGTTTGATGGGTATGGATTCTAGGCAAAATTGAAGATATGTATCTAGATACAAGGGTGTTTAGTATTTCATATATCTATGTATGTATTTCTCTTATGGAGAAAATTTTAATTTCATCACTAAAGAACTCTAAGTGTTTCTACACCACTGCAATAATTTCTTGCTCTTTTGAAATACTGAACCAGCCTTATATTTTGGAATTATAATGTTTAAGGAAGTTTTGTTTCTATATAGTTCATCTTTAAAGGGTATGGATTCTTAGATAAATTAAATATATGATTCTATATAAAAGGGAGTTTAGTATTTCATATATTTATGTATGCATTTCTCCTATAAAGAAAATATCTTTCTCCTTTATCTATTTCCAATTTGTTGAATTTTTTTAAGAAATATACATATCTTAATTACAACACAATGGGCCCAATTATTTTCCAATTTTATAAACAATCTTTATGAAACTTTAATTTCTTCTTATATTACTTTTATAATTCATTGATATTTGGTGACAAAATAAATATTACTATATTTCTCATATGTGATGTTTTTTTTTAACGTAAATTGCAAGACATTTCTCATTAATTGAAGATTTTATTCAATTTATAGCTATGAGTCTATTAGCACCAAATTTTCAATATAATGAGAAAAGGAGACAATATCAAATAGAGCAATTGAGAGGAGAGAATACCAAAGGGAATATCAAAGACATCAAAGAGAACAAATGACAGAAGATCAAAGACAGGATGAAAGGAGTAATAAACTCTAAAGAAAAAATTATGCAAGACGAAGGGCACAACTATTAGTACAAGAATTGGGATTTGAATATAGAAATCAAAAAAATAGTAATGGAAGTTGTCATCAAAGAACATCTAATGCAGTATCACATTCTGAGATACAAGGAAGGCATCAAGTGGATTCATAGTTCAATGAGAGGTATAATCAACCCTTGGCTACAAATATGGAATTGGATCTTCAAAATGAAGTTTCAAGGACAACTAAACATGTTGCTAAAACACCTCATCATCCAACTCAAGTTGGGATAAATTTAGCTAGACAAGACAATGTAGAAAATGCACAAAACCAAAATGGAATTCTTCATGATAATTTCTATAGATTCCAAATGTAGTTTTGCCAAAAATTGGATAGCTTAAGAATGCCAAACATGTGTTATATTTTTCAAGAATGTGATCTAGGAATGAAAGTGTCATACACCTTAGAAGGTCCAATATGTAATAGATTCCAACAAGCAAGAGGAAATAAGATATTCTCAACTTCAAATAATATGGATCCAAGACCTCAACTTGAGGAGCTTGCAAACTTGACACAAGTTGAGGAAATGTTAATTGCACGTGTGAGTCCCATACTACAAATTACACATGCAACTGGTGGCCAATATAAGTACAAAGGAAACACAATAAGTTTCCCACAAAACATAGATCATGTTTCAAACATATTGCCACATACAATAGATAAGTTTGCAATTATTATTGTTTGAAGGAGAGATCAACATGGGACACACTATAACTTTACTATGAATAGAGATCATGTGTACGAAGCACTCAAATACAAAGTAGAGCATGATAAATTTTACTTGGATGTTCAAATTAATGAAAATGCTCTCAATGATCTACTCATACATAGAGATGAATTTTTTTTCATAGATTGAAGACTGTGAATATGAAATTTGATATAGATGCAAATGATATTATTTTTCTGGGTCCAGTTATGGAGACAAATGAAGGGAATATAATTGAGCACACAACATCAATAGATTCAAGACCTCATAATGCACAAAACAAAATAGAACTTATTTGTGCATGGGTTAATAACCCTGATGCAAACCTAGCATCATTGATAGATTGGCCAAGTATTGGTGTGTCACCTATTATTGAGTATGTCACATTAAGATTATTGGATATGGCATTCCCAACACTATTTCCTAATGGTACCTATGATTGGTTAGAACCACTATTGTGACATGTATATCTTCATGAATTTGTAAATCATCTTATGTGATATAGGGATCATCATTTTGGCAAACATCCTAGATTTAGATATTTTGTGAATAACATGACCATGAGACATCATGGACAAAATTCATCCTTTGTGTTTGTAAAGAGAAATTTTAAAGACATGCCAATCACCACCAATGAATTGTGACAACATATGGAAACTACACCTTACTCTAGTTTGGTAGATAACTTGATGTAGTTTGGGACAACGCTAAGGTGAACAAGGTCATATTGGGAAAAATCTCATGTAGAATTGATAGATTTGCTTCATCAAATTGGTTTTCCTACAATATTTTTCACATTGAGTGCAATGGATATGTATTGACCTAATTTACATGCACTAATGTCAGGAACAATGCCAACTAGTCTACGCAAAGCTCCAAATTGGCGTAAGCAAATAGTAAAAATGCAAAGTTGTGTCACCTTTTAGGATGACTTGTTAGAATGACTAAATTTGAGTATTTCTATACAAAAATAAATTTTGTTTAGTCATATGAGCTAGATAAATTCATTCTAGATAAGTTATATATGGTCTCACACTTTTCCAATTGGAAATGTCTATAAATGCATGTTTTATACTAGTTTGTATCCAATTACTAAACAAATAAAATTAGTTCAAAAAACTAATGTTTTAATGACTCTTACTATTTTTTATGATTTTTTTTAGTAACATATAAACACCATTTTATAGAGCTCAAATTTAAAAATATTCTCATACAGAGTTTAGAGTGTTATAATTAGATATAGTATATTGTAATTAAAAAATTCTACAAGCATGTATTTCAACACTCGAAAAGATATTGATTTTGAGAAAGAAAAACATATTAAATCTTATCAAGAAAAAATTAAAAATTATATACCGTTCTAGAGGAGAAAGTCCTCTTCAAGAATGTATAATTTTTCTTTTTAGTTAGAATAGATTTGTTTTTAAAAATGTGGTTGGAGATAAAAACTATCGATTTCAAGTGAGATAAAATTTGAATCATTATAAAAGAGAAAATATAGATCTAAAGTTAGTTTTTATATTTGATTGTTCTAGCTATATATGTCATACATAACATAGTCTGAGCTCAAATGGAAATAAGTTTATTTCCATATAGTTTTGTGGTGGGAACTAAACCTCTAATTTTTAGCATTTTTTAGCAACTGAAAATTCATCTATAAAAATTAGAAAAATATATGAATTCTTATTCCAAATAATTATTAAAAATTATAATCGTAAACTTCGTCTACTTCTACACATTTCATTAGTTTACTTCATTTTTAAATTCTAAATAATAATACCATTTTATGTCATTGAAGGTGAATAGTTATACTTTTGTTAGCCTTTTTCTTTACAAAAGGGTGACATAGGTTTGTGCTTTTACCCCAAAATATAATTGATTATCCTCACATTGTGGCACACTATATGCACTTGAGACACTCTATGTTTAGAAAAAAGATTCTAGAAAAAGGAATGTCAAGGATTTTTGGTGTGGATATGAATGGAAACATAGGGGGCCCCCACATGTGCATGGATTCATGTGGATCAAAGGAGCACCTAATATGGACAACATTGACTAGTCAAATGATGATGAATGCAAAAGTGTTGAAAGATATTGTTATTCTATTGTTCATGCATGGAACCCTACAGAAGATCCTCACCAGCAAAATATATAGGTATGTTTATAAAAATACATATTCTATGGTATAGTTTGATATGACTTGATTTACTCATTCAACTTATTTTGAATTGTAGCCTTTCATGAATTTTCAACAACACCCATGTCTCAAAAACATGAGACAACTTGCAGAGGTCAATCTAGATCATGACTATGAGGAGATCCTAAATTGTGTAGAAAAACACACAATTTGTAAGGAGGGTGCATGTTTGCAAAAAAAAAAGAGGGCATATGGTTTGCAGGTAATCATTTCATTATAGTGGAATATTTAAACCAAAATTATGAATTGGTCACAAACATCACATGACTAGAACTACATATCTCTCTTATATTTATTATAGGTATAATGCACCTTGGCCATTAAACCTAGAGGGATCAAAATTAAATGAAGATAGAAACAGGTGAAAATAAATTTCAACCAGCCAGAAATGATGAAAGAATCAGTTCACATAATTGCCACATACTACAACTATGGAGAGCAAATATAGATTGGCAACCTGATCTTTCTAAACATATTGTGGCTAAATACATTGCTAAATATGCAAAAAAAGAAGAGCAAAGCTCATAAACATACCACAAAATGTTGTGCCTCTCCAACATGGGAAACCAAAATGATTTAGCTGCTTGTAGATATAGGAAACTTCTGATTGAGACAATTATAGAAACAGACATTGATGCTCAAGAAACATGTTTATATGTTATTAGAGCTTCCATTAGTAGAGCGTAGTAGAAGATTTGTTAATCTGAATGTCTCACATGAGGTCTTCAAACTATAACTATAAATAATGAAAATGACATGATGAAGAGAATACTGAAGAACAAACAAAATCTTTCATTGATGCGTACAAAAAAAGGCCACTATGTATGGGGGTGACCGCAAGAAGTTGGGTCGCAATTCTGTGGAAGTCAGATCCGCGAAATTGTACTTCTTAGAAACGGGTACCCGTTTCTAAAATTAGGCTTCGGGCACCTGACCCAAATTTTAAAAATTACGTACCCGATATTTAAAAAGGATTGGGTGCCCGAGCCGCTTAACTATCGGGCACCCACCTTTTTAAGAATCAGGTACCCGATTTGTAAAACTTTTATAAACCACTTTTTTGGCATTTTAGAGGTCATTTTCATGACCTCAAAAATGGGAGCCCGCTTAGAGACGCATATGGGAGCCCGTTTCTCAGCCCTACCAACTACCCCCTTCCTGCTAGTTTTTGATACACAGGTATTTGAATATATTTTATACTATTTTACTTTATTTTTTTCAATTTTCAATTTAATATGTATGTTAGTTTATTGTTTTTTCAATTTTCATATGTACGTAAAATTGTAAATTTACATTGTTAATGAACTTAAATGTTTAAATTTTTGTATTTGTTAATTAAAATATAGTTTCGTAAATGTTTATTTAAAAAATTATTATTTTAGATGTTTTGAAATGTATTTAGTTTATGTATTTATTACAATGTTGAATGATTATATTAGATGTAAATTTATTGTTTAAACATGTAATTTTACAAATTAATATAACCTCGACCTAAAACCATATAACCTCGACCTTGTTTTAACTATTTAACCTCGACCTAAAACCATATAACCTCGACCTAAATTTATTGTTTAAACTATAATCTCGACCTAACCATATAAATAAAACCCTAAACATATTATAAAATACTTAATCACATAACAGCCGGCCAAGGGATCCAAACAAAAAACTTATAGTATTTAAAATGATTTTACTTAAATTGTATTGTACTTTGTTTCATGGATCGAAAATGGATGATGTAAACTATTTTATAAATGTATATTCTTTCAGCCTTTCATACCCTGTGACATGTACAATGGATGATTGTGCATTCCAAATTAATTTGCCAAGTGGCATTCGGAACAAATGTATATAAATTATTTAAATGGATTGAACAGAAGTAGTTAATATGAACTTTCATGTGGATACGTTATTTATTTTAGTTTTAGTAGTTTATAATTATTTAAAAATGAAATGTAAATGTGCTCATTAAGGAATGCAATCTCTTATGTTTTTTATAAATGTAAATTATTGTGTATATGTTATTGCTTGCTTGGTAAAAATTTTGATTAGTTCTTTGGATCCCTTGGCTGGGCGTCATTTAGGATTAGTTCTATAATGTCAATTTGTATTGAATTTAACTCTAATCATAACCCTTACTATCATCTTAACCTAAGTAATCTTAATTTGCTAAAACCTACACCAGGTAATATATAAATAATTAAATAACTTTCCTATCTTACCTTGAGTACTAATTTTATAAATGTCAAACCCTAAGATTGAAAGGTAACCTTGGCCCTTAACTAATTAATATTATACGTATAAACCAAATTGAATTAAACCATGATCATAAACCTAATTATATATCCCAACTTAAGAGTAGAAACCTTGAATTTAACCTTAAAAATCCTTTCCCCAACCATTAACCAAATTGAACCATTACCCTAGAAGATTGAACCAAGTTAAACGTTGACCTTAAGACTAAACCAAATCACCCTAAACTAGAACTCAATAATATATTGAACACTTTAAAACAAAATTCAAACCTAACTTTTTTTGAATTAATGTTGGTTTTTAATCTAAAAGCTCTAACTATAATTCTATATCTAAAACCAAATTTAGCACTTTAAAACTTAATTCAATTTATTAACTCTTGTACTAATTGAAACCTAAGCATGTAAACCTAATCAAACAGTAACCCTAATCAAAATGTAAATCTAATTAAGTAACCCTCCCTGACCATCAAGAGGTGGAGGTGTCCACATCAGTGCAAGTACGAGCCCGGACTAGACCCTTAGATGGGTAGCCTAAATGTTTATTACCTTTGCAGAATGGAATGCCACATAACAAAATATTGCCTTATTCTATAAAAAGAAATACCCACCCCCTAGTGATATATATAGTAAGATCTTTTTCCTAATTTTACTATCAATCTTTTTGGTTAGAAGACGATGATAGTTCAAAATGATTTAGAAGATAGGGATAAAATGAGAACCATCATTCCTAGAATGAAGATGCATTATTCCAAGTGATAAACCCATTTCTATCATAAATCAACTCCTCCATCCAAAAAATTAGTAATGAGAAATTCCTACATCAAGTAATCAATGGAGGGCTCATAAAATTGATCAAGTGATCAACAAAGGGCTCATAAAATCCCTAGGTCAAGTAATCAATTGATCCCCAAGGGGAGATAAGAATCTCATTAAAAATTAGAGACAGGACACTCCTAAATGTGTATCATACAAAATAATTATTTCCAAGGTCTTAGCCTCTAGACTAGAAGATATCCTACCCAAGATCATTAACCCTACACAAAAGTGTTTTGTTAAGGATATTTATGCATATTGGAAAACTTGATAACCTATTGGAAGACTTTGGATTGAGAAACATTTCTAGGATAGAGTGTAGGCATGCTCAAGTAATTGATTATGAAAATGTCTACAAAAAGGTGGAATGGAGTTTCACTATGATGATGTTGCAAGCCCTCCATCCAATATTAAATGTAAAATGGTGTCCTCTCTTATGATTGGTGTCAAGGTTTTAGTAAAGAAATTAATGGGGTTAGATCATAATTTTTAGGACTCTCTAGATCAATTATGAAAGGGTGTCCTCTTGCATCCTCTTTATTTTTCATTGTTGAACATTGACTCATTACATTATCTCCTTAGAGATAACCAGTTGTCTCTAAAAGTTAGAGGATCTACTCTCCAAATAATTAATAAGTATCTAATGTACATAGTTTGTTGATAATATATTTGTATTCTTTTTAAGCTAGAAGAGTGCAACACGAGTCATTTAATGATCAAATTGGACCTCTTTTCTTTGTATCTGGTAGTAAGATTTATGTCTCTACATCTATCTTATTGGGGCTAAATATTGAGTCCCCTACCTTGTGTAGTAAATATGGTATTGGATGGAGATTTCATAATTAAGTGGTTAGGTACCTAGGGATTCCATCTGTAGTAAACCCTAACATATAAATGAAATGTGTCTTTATATCAACAAGAAAATATTTGGAAACCTTAACAACTGGAACTCTAATTATCTCACTTTGGTTGGTAGAATTCAAGTATGTTAAAATATTCTCTCCTTGAATATTGGGTGTAAGTTTGTCTTCTTCCTTCTCATTTTATTTAAATCAATTTGGTCTTCCATATAAATCTATTAGGACCATTTCGTGGATAGCCAAGGGATTACTTTGGCAATAAAATGGATAGCCAAAGCTTCATAAGGTAATGAATTATGGATTATGATTAGAATTAGGATTATTATACATGGCTAGGGATAGGATTCACATGTAAATTAGTTCATTACCTGACATGATCTACACTTATAGTTTGCAAGAAGGTTTTCAACTTGGTGCCATACTCTATTTTTGAGATCTTCTAAAATTGCTTTTGTAAGAGATGTTTATCTCAATACCTGCATATGTACATAATATGATGGTGCTTCCCCATACATATATACTCAATATACTTTACACATTATATGCATCTTCTTATATTTTCACCTTTACATCTTTTCCCCCTTTCTAATGTAAATGCCAAAGGTGAATTTTACATGGCTATTCCAAAATGTGACAAGAAGTCAGAACATACCTTTAGAATTAGTGCCATTGTCTTGTCCCAATTTTCTTGTAACATCTTGTTTGTGTGCAATGTAATCTAAACTTCTGCTAATAATTCTATCATCTGATCAACAATGGAGAAATTGTTAGCATGTGCTCTATGACATGAGTGTTTTTGACACCTTTCTAGAGAATACTTTTTATTAGCCAACTACTCTTTGTAGAACTAAGCAGATAATAGTTAGGATTCAAACTACAATCATAAATATTTTTTAATCAATTCATAATTCTATCTCTAAGCTTTCATTAGATAATTGTAACGTTACCTCTCGTCTTAGGACCATAATAAATATCTAATATAGGTAAATATAATTGTAACTAAAACCATAATCCTAGGTAAGTTCCCTAATATTAAAGGATCGCAATCATTATAATAATCTTAAGCTTAGCCATCATGAAAACTGTTAACATAACAAAATTGTAAACCATAACCTTGTCATAATCTTAAATTTGTTTCATCCTGAGACATGAACATGTATAATCCATAATGAGTTCATACTTAAAAATTTAGTATTTAATGTTTAATTTGACTTAAGTGTTTAACTTTATTTATAATTTAATTGATATAATTTTAATAAAGATATGCGCATTTATATAGATCTAGTTGATAAATTTTAGATTTAAATTTTATTAAATAGTAATTTTGTCATACATGTATTATGTTGTGATGTATTTTTGATGTGTTTTATGTTTTATGTTGTTTAAATATATATGCAGATTATATTTGATGGACCCACAGCCACCCCCTCCCCCTCCCATACCCCCACCTCCGCCACCTCCATCTCCACATCCACCTCCACCTCCACCTCCACCTCCACCCCCACTCACACCTCCACCACCCACCGCGGATGAGCTCCACGAGACCATGAGGCGTAACCTCAATGACCTCATGAGTGATATAGAGGCTATCCGACGCGAGAGGCACCCCCCCCCCCCTCACCTACTACATCTTGTAGATAGCATGCAAGGCGTGGTTGACTCCATTCATCATTTTGATGTAGACATCGATTCATTTAGATCATGGAGGGAAAGCATGCGTGCCTTCTACTCTGATGGCTTATCATATAGAGAGGTTTATAACCTACATATAGGTAAAGGAAATTTTCAACATTATTTTGTAAACCCTAAGATGGGTGAACCAATTAGTGAGAAGAAGCCTCGCATTTCCATTAGGTGGTGTACACATCCACGCATAGCAGCACATTTTTGGGAGCGGTGGTGGATGGTATTTGACCATCCACCACACGCTAATCATGAGGTGCCCATGTGCTTCCTTAGGAATTTATGGGCTGATTTTGAGTTGGGTTTGAAACCCAACTATTTTGATATGAAAGCATTTCAGGGGGTTGGTAGAGGGATGCCTCGGGATAGGCCTGGGGCAAAGCTGAGTGACAGAACGAGAAATTGTAGGCGAGCTAAGCCCCTTGTACCTCTTCTTGTGCCTTTTTTGCCTGCTCCTCACCATCATCATGTGATTTCATCTACTTTTACCCATTTGAGTGCCCTTTTGGGAAATTTAATATAGCAGTGGACGTAGGCGGTACATGCTCCTCCACTTGGACATGTTTGTACTAGCTGTGGAGGCATATGCATAGGCCCCCAAAGCGATCTTGGTGCAACACACGATGGCCATTATGCTGAGGGTGCAAATTTTGATGATGATGTATACGCTGCCTGTGGTGATGGTAGTGACGAGATAGACGTGTCATCATTTGTTGACCTCATGCAGCAGGGAGAGCCTGGAGAGAGTCAAGAGCAACAAGTAAAATTTTAATTTCAATATAAATATAAAGTTCACATAATTATTTACTTTCTACATATATGTGTAATTGTATTAACTATATTAATTTGTACTTTTCAAATAACAGAGGATGGATGACACTGTTCCTCCTAAGAGGTAGTATAGTCTTTTTTCGAGACCTACAGATGTTGGCGTCCCTTATATGGTATGCACTTTGAATTACATTGTAAAAATGTACATCCAAATTCAAATTTAATAACATGTGCTCATATGTTCTTTTTATTTGATTTTGTAGGGATTGTCTGCATCTACACATGCCGATGTTAGTACAAGTCCTACTCCAGTTACCACTGAGACACAGCCTCAAATACATGCGGTATGAACTTTTGACTGAAGAAAAATAATTTGTATTATTTTTATGTATGTACATTATTATTAACTTATAATCTGAACAATTTTGACTCACATGTATATATATTTTATGTGTTTTGATTTTACGAACAGGAGCATGGATATCATACTCATCCATACAGGCCTCGGTATAGTCTATTTTCGACTCCATCTTATGATTATCGTGCTAGCATACCTATAGACACATCTGTGACATTGGCTACCACTTAGGTATGATATATACATTATATATACATGTTTAATTTATAGTGTATAAAAAATGTAGTGTAAAAATTATGTACTTTGTAATTATATTCATGTATATTTAATTTTGACTAAACGTTTATGTATCCATAATTTTAGGAGTATGTCACCATGAGTGTTGCTAAGAGCACAGGACTTAGCCAAATGGAGGTACTTACATCGTCATTTGAGGTTAGTATTGTGATTTATGTACAAAATGTATAGTTCATTATGCTCTAAAATCAAATTAAAAAAATGTATGTATTGTAAATTACAGGACCTCACCACTGCTGCATTTGGTAGTTTTGACAGTGTGCCTCCTCCCGTTACTGAGGGACACCCATCTCATGTGGTATAATTATTTTATTATGTAGTGAATATTTAATTTATTTGCAAGCTAGATTTTGAGACCCATTTCAATTAAGCAAGTACATGATGAGGCGTGCCTCCTGTTACATAGGGTGATACATCTACCTCACAGGGTGTCTGACATGACGAGATGACTCATATTACACATGATGATCCATCTGAGTCCTCTTCGCGTGGAGCAAAGAGGACATTTGATTAGATAGATTAGGTCTTGTTGGCACCTATAGATTGTATTTTTATGATGTATATATATATATATATATATATATATATATATATATATATATATATATATATATATATATATATATATAAAATTAATTTATGATGTATGTACACTTTGTGTTAGGATAGTTAAAACTGTATGTTAGACCATGTACTATTTTTTTATGATTTCTTATCATGCTTGTGTATGTAGTACATATATTACTATGTTTCACCATGTTTTAAGTATATTCAAACCATTTTCTTTATTTTGACATATTTTATTCATCAACATATGACACATTTTGTAAGTATATATGCAAGATGAACAATAATTTTAACTATCTATAGAGCATCATTGGATAAATATCACATCAAATTTATGCATTGAGATAATTCATACAAATAAAATTGACCTACTCGATTAAAAAATGTATTGATAACATACCTAACAATGTATCATAAGTGATCTTAATGTTTTGTTTGGTAATGTAAGACTCATTATCACCTAATAAGACCTATTATGTGCTAGTAAACATATGAATACCTATCATAACGTATAATAGACATAATAACTTATTAGGACTCCCATGTCCCCTTAAGACACACATGTATGGATAACGTACCTAACAATGCACATCATGTAAGTTATCTTAATGTGTTGTTTGGTAATGAAAGATATAATCAATACAATGAATACAATGAGTAATGATCTTTAAATTATCATGTGCAAATCACTTGTTTTTAATATTACAATCAATAGTAATTTGAAACTTCAAACAAACATTAATTTAAACATGCTTGAATGTAAAAGTAATAGAACAAAATAGGAGTTCATTACTTAAATTTGTAGAACCAGAATCAGTATGCAAAGAACATTAACAAATGAAGTAAACATTCACAAACCAAAAACTAAATTCACAAATATGCTTAGACTAAGAAAGAAAATAAGAAGTGCAAACCTCACAAGAGAAAACACTCCATGCTTTCTTGATTCTGTAGATGTGTCCTTTTGTTGTGGATGTATGCTCAAGATGCTCAAAAGCTGCTTCAATGAAGATGGGTAATGGCAAATTGGTAGCTTTGTGAGCTCTCAATTTGGCATTATAAGGGTATGGTTGATGGCTTTGGTTCTCAAAATAGCATGGTAACTTTAGCTCAAAGATTGTTGATGAAATGGCTTGGGATGGGATTCAATTTATAGGCTAAGGGGTAGAGGGATGGAGGGCTTAGATGCAAGGATGGATGAAGGCTTAAGGAGGGCTAAGATGCACTCAAAGGGGAGCACATGGATTGTGCTTGTTTAGCACCAATGGGAAGGTGACACTTGTCACAAGGAGGATGAGTGTGAGAGGGTAGGGTTAAGGGTTGGTTAAGGTCATGATGAGTGGGGTTGAGTATGTAAGAGGGATGTAAGAGGAATGAGTGTGGAAGAGGGAAGAGTGTGGAAGATGGGTGTAAGAGTCATGAGTGGGCTTGTAAGAGTCTTTATGTTTTGTAAGAGCACTCATGACTTAGTGGTTGGGTTTTTTGAGGGAAGACTTTAGTTTGGATTAGGAAAGTCTTAAACTTGTTTAAGGAATGTGACAACATTAGGGGGTGGATTAGGCTTGGGTTTAGGATTAGATTAGGGATGTTAGAGATGTGCAAGTGGATGGCATTAATGAGGGTGGGTGAGTTAGTGGCTAAGCTTGGTTAGCATGGGTGGATGGGGTGGATTAGGCTAAATGGAGGATTAGAGATAGGTTAGGGGTTTTTGAATTTTAGGATTTCATTTATCAAATAGATTTATTTAATAAATGGGGATTTTTGGAATTAGATAGAAGAATAGGATTTAATTGATAAATAATAGATTATTTGATTTATCAATTAGGACTATAGATGATTAATTAAATTAATCAACTAGGGGATGACAAAGGATTAATTAAATAGAAATTTAATTAATAATGCCTTTTTAGATAACTAAATAGGATTACTAAAATAGTGTAATCAAATTTAGGTGTCTACAAAATTGACAATTAATTTATAATAATTTATCAAGAGCACATACCTTTAACTTTCAAATAGAAGTAAACTCTCATTTTTGAATTAGTTTGTACAACATATTTCACAATATATGTAAGACAATGTCAATGATATATTTATGGTTCACTGAACTCATTTGAAACATAAAATTGGTTGAACGCATCTCTTCAAATGAGGTCCTGTAAAATAAAAATTTAAAACAAAAACACACATGTTAATAAACACATAAATTAATATTCAAGGTATCTGAACTATGTAAATATATATGTGTAATTTGTATGTACTTACTATGTGAAATTGCACAAGATGTGATGTTAGATCCACTTTAACACTTAAATTTGCATAAATTGTAATTGAGACATGAATAAGATGTATATAAGTTCTCTAAATTGGTATTGACAACACAAACATACATGTAATTAAATTATATAAGTACATATATATAAAAATAATACAATAATGAAAAAACTTGCATGTGTTTGATTTAAATGTAGTCATCCCACTGTACCATCTGCATCCTCTCTATTTTGCAATGCATCTATGATTGTCTCGTGCTCGTCCATTGAAATTGTCCTTAATACCTTATTGGCGGGTCTCTCTTTGTACCTTTCTAATTTTATATTTGTTGCCACAACCAAATGAGAATAGTGTAAAATCTTCTTTTCGGTTTGGTAGTCTTCAAATCCTGCCAAACCATTTCTTCTTGTTAGGTATCTACGTAGCCAGATGCTAGCTACAACAATAGACCCGATTGGATACTCAAAACCATCATCGTCCACTTGATGACATGTCATTTTTTTCTTAGGTTCCACACATCTAGCTAGCCAATACTCAGTTTGTTCATCATTATCACTAGGTGCAATAACAGCATAAACATGTCCTACAAGATAAGATAAAGTATAGAAACACTTTAATCACTCATGTACATATGAAAATTATATAAATTGAAGCATGAGATCACAAAAAAATCTAATTAAATTGTGCATACCAGGTTCTATGAGGTCTAAAATACGATCATAGTCTTCTGATGCAAAAGTAACATTCTGGCCTTCATTTACTATATCATCTTCAAAATGCGTGTCAGTAGGTGCTAATGATCTTTTTTGCCAATCTTCAACCCATTCTGTATTCTCACATTCTTCCCATTCACCTACAAGACAAAATTGACAAAAACAATCAAGCTCCCTAATCCATATAGTCCAAGTGTTAGAATCTGAACTCCTAAATGAATGCCATTTAGCTTAACCACTAATTGTATCACAATCATATCTTGAAGGGATATTATTTTCTTCAACTAGGTAGAAGAAACGCTTGATTGTAGAGTTTTGACTTGATCTCGTGTATAAATATTTGTTGCACCATTTGACAATCTCATGTGCATTTTTGAATTTAGCTCTTTCCTCAAATTTTAATTGCTCTTTACTAAGGGCTCTCTTCACACATGCACCAACACCATCATGTTCTCCTTTACCATGTCCAGCCTCAAAAAAACTCCACACATGTTGGATGCTAGTTTGCTTATGTGTCCTACTCAACCAATAGAACATTCTAGCATTCTTGAATTGTCCTGTACAATTATTTGACCATATCCAATGTTGTGTCATTTGAATTTGTCTCTCTTTTAAATTATCATAAAAGACCTTGAAACAATATTGGACAAACTCAGATGAATGGAGTTTATTATCACTTAAATAAAAATGGTACTCTCTCAATATTTTTCGATCCTCCTTTGTACTATCAGGTGCATGCCTATAAACTATATGAACATAAATTGTTACTTGCACTGAATTGTAATATTGTGGTTGTACCTCTTCTTGCGGTGCAATCGTGTAGTTCTCTGCAAAGTCAACAACTGAAAGTATAGTACCAATTAGAAATGTATTCTTACATATGCAAAATTGTCCATCAAGCCATCTAGAATATTGAGAGTGTTTAACATATTTTGGTATGATCACACTCTTAAACTCATCCATAAATGCATGACAACTAACTTTATCTGTAACTAAATCACACCTTCTTCCAAACTTCCCATCCTTCAATGGATATTCAATAGTTTTGAATCTTTTTACCTCAACTAATTGTTGTCCAAAAGTAGTCAAAGAATTTTCATGCAAACATTCATCTAACAAAGAAAGATTGCCACACATATCACATGTACTAGAAAGACATGCATTAAAAAGAAAGTATTGATCATTAGGTGGCTTACAAAACAAACCTGATATGAAATCTTTTATAGTTTGAGGTGGTATTTTTATACCACATTCTTGCAACATTTCTTTACTATGCATGGTACCATGTATAAATTGAAATACATCATAATGGTAACGAAATTGAATATGAGTTTTACAACAACATGTGATTCTTTCCTTGTTAATCCTTACATACCATGGTTTGCACTTTTCAAAAGATCTTTGACTAATGGTAATATTTAATACCTTACCATCTATAAATTTTTTAAACAATTCAGTTTGAGTCATGTCCAAAAGGTGTTTAGGATGTGGATCACGTATTTTTGACCCAAATCTCAATTTAAGAACATCTCTTGAATTAGGTGATACTCTTGTATTATCATGCCAAAAATTTTCAATCAAACTTTTGATTTCACTAGTAAGTTTCATATCACATCTCGGGAGTCTACCACTAGAAGTCCATAAAATATTTGCTGGACCACATTCAAGGTTAACCCTTCTCTTTACAGCTCTTTCTAAAGTCTTACGATTCACATTAAGATATCCACTTATGTTGGTAATCAATCTTTTGTTAGATGTTGATTTGTTAACTAAAGTTGTTGTTATTGCTCGTTGTGTTGCATTCTTATCTTTAGACCGACTTCTCTTTCCAATAACATCAAAGGCACTAGCAACAGTGGATACAACTTGTTTTAAAGACTCATTTTTATTCTTGGGTTTTGCATACATTCCCAACCTTCTCATTACTTTTCACATTTTAGACATTTTAATTAGTTGCAACATTAGCTGACATTGAAACCCAAATTTCTTATTATAAAAAAAATGCCTATACAATCTATTAGCATGTGTCCTAATTTGTCTCCATGAAACCAATCCCTCAAGATTATCTAACACATCATTACGAATATGAAAATTATGTTCAGACACTTTACTATCATCTTGACATGTTTGTTCAGTAGTTGGTGTTTCTATGTCTACATTCATGCAATTTTTATTTTTAGACACTTTACTATTTTCACTATTATTTGGGATTTGAATATCATTTTCAAATTTACTTGGCATTTCTTTTGGGGCAGGCATTTCAATTGGAGTGTTTTGTGCATGATCGTTTGACAATTGCTTCTCATGAAGAAAATCTAAATCGTTTAAATCATAACCTACTTCTAAAAAATCACCAATTTCATCACGAGAGAAAATTCGAGGGTTTGGAGACACACTTGTATTGAACGCATAATTAGAATGTGCACCTGGATTTTCTTGTATTGGGTTCTCTTCTTTGACTTCTTCATCCATCGTGGTATCTTCAATTTCTTTCTCCTTTGAAACATTGTTCAAGTCTCTAATTCTCTGTCTTCTCTCTCGTTGACGTTGTGCTTCATTCTCTTTATTTGCTACAATCTCCTCATCTGTTAGAACTCTTGCTTTCTTCTTTCTTCGTTGTTTTGATCCCATGTTTGCACCAATTTTGAATTTGAATTAGTAGCCTGCAAAGTGTATAAGAGGACAAAAAAATAGAATAAGCATGACAAAATTCGGTGTTGCAGGTCAAAACTATTGTTCAATCTTATCAATCATTGAAATTGGGTTGGTGGGGTAGCTTTTGGGACCAAACGGGTACATCAAAAACGGGTACCCAATTTCTTAAAAATCGGGCACCTAATTTTTTAAAACTCGGGTACCCATTTACAAATCGGGTACTCGATTTTTAAAAAATCGAGTGCCTAATTTTAAAAAAGTCGGTATAATGGTTTAAAGAAATCGGGCACCCGATTTTTGAATTACAAATCGGGTGCCCGATTCGTGAGACATGAGCAGAAATTTGGCATGGCTCGCGAATTTTGCATGGGGTTTTGCCTTGAGGAAAGGCATGGCATAGGCTTGGTCCCACCAAGCTATGCCTTTGTACTCCTTTTTTTTTCTAAGGCATTTAATCGACAATTTCTTATATTGTCATAATTTTTTTATAGTCATTCCTATTGAATTTTTTTGACGAGACAAAAACCCATTATAGGTCTTGCTGTTCTGATTTCAAAAATGTAAATTTTATAGTGTTATTAGTTTATTTTCTATTTTTCCATTATTTATTAATCAAAACTATCTCCTAAAAGTTAAAAAGTGACATTCACTAAAACTTTAATAACTTTTTTATTTTATAATTTTTCTTAAATTAATTTATATGTCATCAATCTACATACAATTCATTTGATGTTAAAAAAAAAAATTGAAAAAAGTGAGATTTTGATCAAATTATGTGGTCTGTACACGAGAAGTTTTAAAATTTACCTTTATAGCCAATTAATAATTAATAATAAAAAATTATTCAATTAAAAATTAAGAAAAAATATTTTCATCAATCTTAGGTGTATTAGGTAACTCCCTTTAAAAGGATTTGCAAAAATTCATTTATTTGTGTCAAATTATGGTGTCCGTACACGAGCATGGTATGGTCCTGAAACAAGCATTTTGAAAAAGTGGTTTTTAAAGATCCATACCAAAAAAAAATCTATCATATGGGTGCACAAATAAATTACATATTCAAAAACTAGATTCCGAACACTAAAAATTTTATTTCTGGAGTTTTTTAATATTCAATCTCTAAATACCTCAAATTTTGACATCAATTGACAAAAAAATTCAAAAACAGGAAAAACACTTCCACTTTTTGGCCAAAAGTGAGACCCAACTTCTTGCACTGACCCATGGAAGTTGTCACATTAATTGATGTAGCAAGATCATGGATATATAATCCTAAAAGAAGAAGAGACAATAAATGGGAATCAAGGAAAAAAGCAACAATAGTCAGATTGTTTCCTAGATTTGCATCTATACCTTCACACAAATCAACTAAATGGGTTGACTTTTGTTTATTAGAATTATTGCTCTACAAGCCATTCCATGATATAGAATGAGATATTGATCATAATGATGATACCATCATAAAAATTTGGGAGACATTTAATTATATTCCATGGCATGTTAAACGTACTATGGTGACAGACAATGATGAAAACCCAAGTGATTATGAAACTAAAGACAATGAAAATGTTCAAAGAAATACAATAGAACATGAATGAGAGATTATATCTAAGCTGCATCGTGGTCAAAACATAGAGTGTTCAGAAATAGACATTTTGGGGAGAAGAGACATTGACAAACATACAAATTGGTCTATTGATTATAAGGGAAAAGAGTACACTACTGCAACAACCAATTTTATAGGTAATATGAATAATCATGGTTGTCTGATATATGATGACATTCCTCAATGCATCAACTACATGACTCTTTGTGACAAACAAAAAAGGTAGTTGACATTATTATGACACATTATCACAGAAATCATAACACAGAGCCATTGCTTCAGAATAATTCAACGAATAGCAGGCACTAGAAAGTCATATCTAATTGGTGCCAGTCAATATCTTAAAAATGTAGCAATGCCCTCTCCATCTCCCCTTCTATTACTTGCATGAACATGAGTTGCAACATTCAACAAGAGCTTCTGTAGTTCATTCAAAATTAAAAATACCAATACAAGATCTTTTTCAATTGGAAGGAACAAGACTCAACAGTTTTCAAGAAGAAATGACACATGCCAAGTATATTTTGATTGATGAAATGAGCTTCATTGGTCAGCACATGTTGGAGAACATAGACTCTCAACTTCAACAATCATTCCCACAAACTATAGATATAAGCTTTAGAGGTAAACGACTTTATTTTTCCTCATTAACAAGTACACCATGTACAAAATATAGACTAATACACTACTAAAATATAATTACAAATTATTCATTCTGACATAAATATTTTCCTTGTTATATTTTAGGTGTATCTATTATTTTGGTAGGAGATTTGGGCCAGCTTCCTCTGGTTAGTGACAGATCAGCATATGATAGTAATAGAAGGGAAAAAGTTGTTATGGTAGTAATTCAAGACTATTGTTACTTTGGATAAGATATTTAGACAAGATAGGGAAAATGACAATCAACAAAGATTTCATCAACTTTTGATGAATGCAAGAGATACAAACCTATAGATTGATGATTAGAGGTTGCTAATGACAAGAACCCCTATCAAAATGGATCTTCCAACAAATTTACAGTTTGAAAATTTTGTCCATCTATTCTCAACAAACGAAAATGTTCATAGTCATAATAAAAAATTGTTGCATTCATTGAAGTATCCTATTGCATGTAGTGTTGCAACAAAAGAAGGACATGGTAATGCATTTGAAGATTATTAAAATGATGAGTTTGATCTGAAATTGTTGATTTGTAAGGATGCAAGGGTCATGCTAACTTAAATTCTATGGGTACAAGAAGGTGTTGTAAATGGATTTTGAGGTATGTTCAAAATATAGTCTACAAACAAGGTAGCGCTCCACCTGAAACTCCAACATATGTGATGGTTGAGTTTGATAACTATTTTGGACTACCATTTGAAGACCATCATCCAAAAAAAATTCCAATAACACGAATATAGAAGGGTGGACAACTTCAATTGCTTTTAAGATTGGCATGGGCATTGACTATACATAAATCTCAGGGTTTGACTCTTCCAAGAGTGATAATTGATATAGGACCAAGAAAAAGAACAAGATTGACATTTGTGGCAATTTCTCATGTTAAATATTTATAGTGTCTAAGAATAATGCCTCCATTCATATATGATCACTATGAGAAAATGAAAAAGGGTAGACAAGTCGCCAAGCACAAGGATGAAGAAAATAGACTCAAGTTGTTAGAAGAAAATTGATGTAATATTTTTATTTAAATACTTTGTCCAATGCAAGTACAATTTTAATTTTCCACTTTAATATTTTGCAATTTTTATTATACTTACTATACTATTGTACGATTGTAGTATTTAATTAAAAATTTTATTTACTTGTATACTACTATGAATCACATTTCAAATATTTTAAATACATGTTTTCACACACACACACACACACACACACACACACACACACACACACACACACACACACACACACACACACACACACACACACACACACACACACACATATAGACTTTTAATATACCCTTGTAAATTATTTTTAGTATCCCTACATTAAAGAAAATGACCACTTATTTTCTTATGCCCTTGTAAGTTTGTATCACTCTTTGTCAAATAATTTTTTTCAAGATAATATATACTAATGTTTAAAAAATTTGTGTCAAGATATCAATTTGATCAAATATATTTTATGTTTATTTCATGTAACATACCTTAGTTTAATGATTATGGTAACTATCCTTGACGCAACATTTCTTTCCTTTTTGAAAAGTTGCATTTTTTATCATGTTTTAATGATATAATTTATTTTCATAATTTTTATGCAGCATATGAAGATGTTTGACAAATTATATTTAGAATGGTTTTATTGGTGGTTGTGAGGCTTTCATCATAGACTTCCACAAAACATCATCTTTCGTATAGAACAATTGAGTGTTTGGTATTGGATAAGAGATAGAATGACCAATTGAATTATAAACAATGGACCAAGGAACAATTAATTAGAATTTTATAACTATGCTCTATACTTCAACTTCCATTATGCCACAAAAGTGAAGATGAACTTAGATGTCAAATTTCATCACCTTCACATCAAGGTTGTAGACTTTTGTGGATGGCCAGATGATTTGTACTATAAGATTCATGATCTTTATCTTGTAGGATGCGTATTTAAAATTATCATTACCCCAATAGTAAATTTTAGTAAGCACACTCTCTTTGATGAGCTCAATATAAAGTTTATGAAATTTCTTAAAGGAGAATCTAAAATTAGCTATCACAAGGGTCCACTTGAAGAATGGTTGATAGCTACTCTTAATTTTGGTTACACACTCACATTAACAATACACCAAGTCATTCCATCTTTTAGGTTGTTGCATGCAAATTATGGCATGCCTACATTATTTCATGTGAAGTCTACTTTGTAAATTATAGTATGAAAAATTCTTCCTGGAAATGTAGCGTTATTACCATTCCATCCATGGTTGAAAAAGTAAAAATATTCTACATGTTATTTGTCAATGTATTTTCAATATTTTGAACAATAGCTTTTTTTATTATACCCAACTTTGAAATAACTATTAACTATTACACTATTAAGTTTTGTTGTAGTGCCTCTCCCATTTGACTTTAGTAAGTCATCCTGATGGATGCAACCTTGTTGATCTTTTGTTGTGATGGATCATGATTGTGACCATGAGTGGTCTACACCGTCAAGGTGTTTGGATTTATGTTTCTATATCAGTCACTTTGATTATGCTTTTGACTAATCTATGAGATTATGATACGATTTATGGCTCACTAAGGTTTGTGCCAGTTCTTACCAGGATCGATGTGGTAACATGAGGTTTTTCCATGATTACCTTGAGATGTGTGCAGAGATTGCACTATGTACTATTAACATGCTACACTAGACTAGATTCCTGTAGCAATGGTTAGTCATGTTTATGACTGTGTTCGCTTATGTGTTTTAAGTGCCTTTTTGATGTTGTTTAAGTAATTCATTATTAAATGCTTAAGTAATTAGAAATGGATTGTTCATGTTGGATTATTTGGTTATGTGTTGCAGACATTTACCTTGTTATATTTTGATTGAAGAGATATCTTTTACTTATGTGATGTTCTATATTTGAGAGGACCTAAGGGTCAGATGTTATACCTTGATTTTAGTATCATAGATTTTAGACTACTATGCTATTCGGTTGATCATATTGCATAATGATGCCATTTTGAGATGATAGTGTGTTTTATGATGATATCTAGTTATCTAGTATTTGGACATACCTCTGATTATGTTAGGTGATGGATTTAATGCTATGGTTATTTACTTCATTCCTACGTTGTTATGCTTTATGCGAATGTGAGTGATGTAAATAAATTATTTTAATATAAATTAATAAATGGTTAAATTAGGTGATTTAATGCATTTATTGCTTCGCCTATGTTATTATATGCAAGTGCACTTGATTGTGTTATTTAGTGTGTAGGATTTATATCCCTGGTAGTGGCACATGGAGTTAGTGATTCAGCCTTTCATATTTTACCAATGCATCCTTGTATGGTTGATGTATCCTTATTTTAATTTTTTTTATTAAACCTTTAAGTGATTATTAAATCCAAACTCATTTGCATTATGTGATTAGACCAGTAAGCGTGTCTATGCATTTAGAGGTTCACATTGTCGTGAAAGTTGTTAAGGAGATTTAGGTGTTTTTGGGTTTTCAGGCTTTTTAATTGATTTATTTTAATTTCTGGGAGCTTTTCCATAGTTGAATTCCTATTTCTAGGAATAGCCTACTTTCGTTTGGGTCGATTCAGGGTTTAACTAGATTGGCTAGTTAATTGCCCTAATTGATTATTCACTTGAAAAGTGAATAAATATCCAAAAAAAAAAAAAAATTCCTTACTTCTCACTTTTGAATTAGAAAGTTGGAGAGTAAAACCAAAAATCCTCTTCATGAGGATTTACTATTTTGTTCCTTGTGGGAGCTATGGGAGTGGGATCGTCACAAGGTTGAGTTCATTGGATCTAGCTTGGGGAAACCTTGGATTGTCACGATTTTTGGCCACTTTTGCAGGCATTTTATTTTCTGGTTCAGATTTCCATTTTGCCCTTTTGCCTGTGAGGTAGAGCTTTCCCATTTTATTTTTTTTGCTCCCTTTCTGATTCTATTTTTTGTAGCCATTTGTTTGGAGGCTGAGAACTAGTGTTCCCTTCCATTTCTTTATGCTAGTTCTACCCGGTTGGGCAAGTATGAACATTTTCCTATTTTTCGAGATGAGGGTTTGGAGTTTTATGCCATTATGCTGGCCATTCTTGCATATGGTGTTCGAACTCATTTATTTTTATATTTTTGGGATTTTTGTGCCCAAAGGTCAAATGAATTTTAATTTTGAATTTTTTCAAAATTTGGAGTTTTTTACCTCATTTTGCATGTCACCTTGTTTTCTCAGGTTTTCTTGGCACAATGTGGGTTGTGGACTTGGATGATCTGTTTGGACATTAGTCAAACCACTATTGCACTTTTTTGTTGCATTGGGATGCATTCCACATTTGTACTCCTAACTTTGTGTTCAGTTGAGTGATTTTCATACCTATTGTTATGGTTTCTTTTGGACCTGTACTTTTGTTTTGTGGACACTAGGATTCGTGTAGAATCCATACTCTCAGATTGAGGCTAGTGGAGTGACTTCATGACTTTTGGTCTCATTATATCATTGGGATTCATGTAAAATCCATACTCCCAGATTGAGGTCGGTTGAGTGATTTCATGATGTATGGTTTTGTTGGCTTTGGGATTTGTGTAGAATCCATCCTCCCCATATTGCTTTTAGTTGGGTGTATTATGTTCTCATCCTATCCTTATGTTATGATCTTCATGATGGTGGTGCACCACACACAAGTACCTATGCGTACATTTTTCGGGTGATTGCGAGGCCTGATCTTTTGTGGTACTTCCAGAAGTTATGATCATTAGGGTTGGGATGGGAGTATGCATTCCCACGGGCACTTGTCATAGAATGAGCATGGGTAGGTTAGGGAAGCATATGGAGTGGGCTTCTATCGTGCAACCTAGTGACCTCAGTCCCATAGGGTTTGGCAGAGGATAGGAAGTTTTAAATAAGTGATAACTAAATAAAATGTGTGAATGGTAATAAAACTTAAGATAATAAAATATTGTGCCGAGCCATTCCATTGAGGGATGTTGAATCCACACAATCCAAGCTTGGGCTTTTCGATGCCAAGTGACTCTCCATGATGTTAGTCCCTACTTAGTAGCCTATTGAGTGTCTGACTAGGACGTGTACTCCTTGCACTGTCTTAGGTGTATGCGTGAAAATGCGGCCTATGCTAACACACACACTTCAACACGGTCCTTATTTGCGGATTCATCGCAGAATGAACATTGAATTGTTCATCCAAAATTTGCCCTGCAAAGTGACCTGTTGCCTTCTATCTAAAGGGATTTTGCTTGTTAATATCCTCAGAATCGAGGTGTAGGCAACCAGACCCTCTAAGAATGAAGGATTTGACAATGGAATTAAGATAAGAATGAGTATACAGATTAATCTAAGAAATGAAAGATGCAATGTAATCTAAGAACAAATGAAGCAAACTAGATTAAGCATATGCATGATTAAACTAAAATGAGATTAAACTAAAAATGAGAATGTATGCAAGAAATGTAAGTAAATATGAGCATGAATTTCAACAGCAATTTGATAGAAAATCAATTCATCCTCCCCCAAATGAAGAGATGAGGGTCTCTTAAATAGAGTTTCCTAGAATCCATCAACGGTTGAGATCGATTCAGATCAACGGTCACGATTGAAGATGAGTTTCAGTCATAAAGGGAGATTCCCAAATTAAAGGGAGTTAACAGACTTAATTTGAGATAAATAAGGAGTTAACTGTTTTAATTTGAGTAGAAAAAGGAAATAACTGTGTTAACTCATTTTTGATCAATAGTGAACTGAAAATTCCCCTTTTTTGAACTGAAGAGAGATTTTGTTGAGATATTTAATTTAATAAAATGAAATATGCTCTCATAATTACTTTTTCTATTTAATTAAATAATCTTTAATTAATTAGAGACACTTGTGTTTAATTAAATAACTTCATTTAATTAATTAGGAATGTCTTCCCATTTAATTAAATAACTTTGTTTAATTATTTAGAAGTAAGTACTCCATTTAATTAAATAATTTCTTTTAATTAATTAGAAATACCTTTCCCATTTAATTAAATAATTACATTTAATTAATTAAGATAGGCGTATTTATTAAATTAAATAAATTTAATTCCATAGTACATTAGCCTTAGGATATAATTTAATTTAATTAAAGTATAAATACTTAATAATTAAATTAAATATTAATCAAGTAGGTTTAATGCAACTAATATGAGTACGTACTATAGGAATTAAATAAGAAATATGATGAATGCAAATTAGGGTTTTTCTGCATCTGACAATTAAGTCAAGTAGCGAATAGCAGAATGAGAATTGCCTATTAGAATAGGACTTTGAAATTATTAGAAATAGACTAGAATTGGTATAATGGCAATGAGCCAATTTTAGGGTATTACATTTTGCCCTTCTTTGAATGAATGTGCGAGCAACATGTTCAATTCAAAGATAATCAGAAAGCATGATGCGAACATGAGATTGGTTCTGAAGGTGATGACACGGAGACCAATTGATAAGCTTTTTAAGGACCATCTCTAGAGTAGAGCTTAATCCTAAGGAATTCAAGCAGAGCACTTAGATACCTAAGATCGATAGCATTTAAAAGACTATCTCCAGAATGAAGCGTAATCTTTAAGGATCTAGACAGAATGTCTAGATACCTAAAATTGATAAGCATTTAAAAAGTTTCTTCATAACGAAGTTTAACCTTTAAGGATCTAGATAGAACACCTGGATACTTGAGATTGATAACATTTAGAAGATTATCTCTAGAACGAAGCTTAACCTTCAAGGATCTAGATAGAACACCTAGTTACCCGAAATTGATAGTATTTAGAAGATTATCTCCAGAATGGAGCTTAACCTTCAAGGATCCAGATAGAACACCTAGATACCCGAAATTGATAGTATTTAGAAGATTATCTCCAGAACGGAGCTTAACCTTCAAGGATCCAGATAGAACACCTAGATACCTGAAATTGATAAAAGATAACAAGGTCTCATCATGAGTCATAGAATCATCCCTAGAACGAGGTTTGATCCTTAGGAGTCAGGGTTTAGACTGTCCCAATACCTGTCCATCGAACTCTTAGAAGAGTTGTTATAAGGTTGATCAATTGATGAAAAGATAAGATAGATGGCAAAGATGTCAGATAGAAGGGAACAAAAAGCCCCAAGTGATGAGATGCCCCCAGTGACTAGGACATAAGATGGGAACTAAATGCCCCGAGCAATAAGTATTTAATGATGTAATCATCATGCCCCCTCGGGAGCAAAATCGAAAGATGACACACCAGAAATATGATTTGAAGCAATATATCATGTAAAGTTGACTTAAGTTGACTATTTTCAAAATGAATTTTGAAAATATGGAGAATGTAAACTTGAAAGGATTCCAAGAATCATAAAGTATCAGAAAGATTTGACTGCATAAGCATTCGATCACATCGATCCCCAAAATTTTAAAATGCATTTTTAAGGCTCTTGGGTGTGTCAGATTTCGAATTTGATCCCGAAAATGGATCTAGAATGGTCCAATTAGCCAAGGGTGCAATTTTTGCGCAAATCTGAGCAATTTGAAAAATTTGGTCAACACCTATATAATGGCTTGAAGGGTCTTTTTCAATTCATTTGTGCTTTTGTCTTTTAGTGATTTTAAGCTCTGATATAGACATGGCAGTGAACTTGAGATATCATTGTTTTGAGTGCTCCAGATGACACAGCTGGTCAGCAGACTACGAACCACCAGTGAGTCATTGATCTTCCATCTTCGTACTTTCGAGTACACGCATTTTGAGTTCATTTATGCATCTTTTTAGCATGTTTTAGGATGTTCAATTCTTTCTTCACGTGAGACCGATCTCTTCTCGCGCGAAGATATTCTTTCTTCACGCGAAGAAACAGGATGTGTTGTTTCTTCGCGCACGGTCAGAATATCTTCACGCGAGGCGATTTTGGCTTCGAGCGAAGATGGAGATTCTTCGCGCGAGGCAATTCTTGGTTCGCGCGAGAACCTCTTTTCTCGCGCGAGATGATCTATCTTCGCGCGAGGAGATCTATTTTCGCACGAAGGTGAGTTTCTTCATGCGAAGAGAGAACTATTTCGTGCAAAACCAAATGTCTTCGCACGAGATTTCAGTAATCTCGCGCGAAATTTTGTGCTAGTTTTGTGATTTTTGCATTTAGAAATCGCATTTTATTTTGTTTTGATGCTTCGATTCGACTTGATACTAATTGTTTGTTTGTCATTTTTTTTTTGTTGTCATACAGGAGGTATTCGGAGACGTATCATTTAGATCTCATTATCTGCCTTATGGAGAGTTATTGCAGAGTTTGGATTATGCAGATCGGGCACACATTGCTCGATTGGGTTTGTCTTCACTATGCCGGATTCCAGCCGTGATGGTGAATCACAATTTATTGACTGCATTGGTAGAGCGTTTCCATTCGGAGATAAACACATTTCTTTTGCCGATGGGTGAGATGACCATCACACCAGAGGACATTTGGAGGATCTTGAGGATCCCCTTTCACGGTGCCCAGGTTGTGTATGATATAGTGCCTCGATTAGGGATAGAGGCACTATCCATTGTTTTTGAGAGAGAGCTACCGAGAGGTAGGGCCATCAGCTGGGATGAGCTGATGCATACTTATGGACCTACACATAGGTTAGCATTCATGTTGGGTATTTTCTTGAGTTGCTTCCTATGTCCTGACAGGGGACAGCATGGGTTGGAGTGTGGATGGGATGTCATGCTCCGTGGGATGGTTGAGGCACTTGAGATCTTTGGGTGGGGTCATTTTATGTTGGCCCATCTTTTTCATAAGATGCATGAGGTCGTCTTCCACGAGAAGAAGACCATGGAAGCACGTGTTTATGTGCTACAGATTTGGGCCTGGGAGCATCTCCCCTTATCTAGGCCAATTTTTGAGGATTCTCGGGAGCCCATGGAACCCTACAGTTGCAGATATCGAGGGGATATTACCCAGACCCACCTGGGTAAGATTGAGCATTGGCGGACACATCTCGATGACCTGGTGTCTGTTATATGGTGACCCTAGAGAGAGATAGAGTACTGGGATGATGCCCCGAGAGAGCTACCCTGGATGTTTAGTTCTCGACCGCTGGCAGGCAGGACGACATCAGTCATAGAGAGATTTGTCATCTCACGAGTGTGGTGGCAGTATGGTAGACCACAAGACATTTCGGTTGAGTACTGTGCCTATGCCAGGGTGCAGAAGGATATAGAGCGGGGATGGCCTCCATGGATGGATCCAGGATGATCCATGATAGATATTCGTAGCCTTGTTGCAGTTTAGTGGGACTACTTGCCAGAGGTAGTAGATGCCGGGATGACACCTGCATATCAGGCATTTTTGATGAGCCATCCATTCCCATGCTTCATAGATCCATTAGGGATGACAGGGAAGGTACAGGGGTAGGGACAGGTATCACAGCAGCAGTAGGCACAGCCACAGGTGCCACCACAGGTCCAACACCGGGTACAGTAGATACCTATTTCCCCATGACAGATGGGATCAGACCCAGGTGCTGGGGGCAGTGGAGCAGGACACAGTCGACGGAGGAGGTAGAGGAAAGAGGAGCAAACCCTTTAGTAGGAGGTCCGATAGTGGCAGGTACCTCCATGCAGCAGGCACCTCCACCTCAGCATGTACTAGAGATGGTCGATGAGGATATGCCAGATCAGCCGGTAGGTGGGGTACAAGATGCGTTACAGTGGTACCGAGAGCGGGTTTGTGCAGCCTCCTGACAGTTGGGAGAGTTGCAAATTGCAGTGGCAGTCAAGGATGCATAGCTGGCAGAGAGACAGAGAGAGACAGATCGCCAGAGAGAGCGCGCGGAGGCTACAGAGAGGAGGCTAGAGTTGGCACAGGATGAGATCCGCTTCCAGTTTGCTCAAGCTGCATATTATTATGCTGCATACACTAGTGCGGTACCTGATGAGACATTGCAGGTGCAGCGATTCTCTCAATACACATGAGAGTATGGAGGTGCACGACCTCCTGTCAGGTCGGATGTACCACCACCGCCTCCGCCACCTGTTGCCCATGCTCCTCTCGGAGGTGAGAGTTTGGGACAGAGTTAGATGCTCTGTGCCTGACTTTTATTTTGATCTCTGGCTATGTATCGATTGGTGTGCCAGCACTAGATGTATCATTTTTGATCGATTGCGCTTGAGTAGCGCCCATTTTATTTGTACTGACCCATTCTTTGATATATATATATATACGATATTTTGAGCCGAGTATTCTTGTGTACATGTCATTGTCTGTTTTGTTTTGCTCTGATGTACATGAGATGTATGTTTAGATAGAACGCATATGTATGAACTGACATTTGACATAGTGTTGTGCATTTTTATTTGACAGTCACGAGTATTCCATTGAGGAACGAGAATCGATGAACCAAACGCTTGTGCAGCCGTGGAGGAATCTGATGCATGTGGAGTATGAATAGGATTACCGTCGAATCGCGTGCTAATGCAAATGAAGTATGCAAGACTATGTTAAATGCAGCCTTAGGTCTGGTTACCAAGCCTCGATGATTTATCATCATTGGATATAAAATAAAGCTCGTATGTTATACAATTTCCACTGACATTGCAATCATGAAAATATGAATGTAACATACGTTATTGGAATGTCAGGATTAAATGTAAGCATTCGAGGCACAAGAAGCCAGAATGACCAGAACATTTGTCCCTTTTAATGTAACAATTTAACATAAGCATCAAAGCATGAATGCTAGGATGAATTGAATGTTACTTGCATGACAGGCACACCAAACACACTTGAGATTCCTCTTATGCAAAGTATTCAATATTCATGTTGTCCGCAACGACCCTTGCGTTCGTAACCTGAGATAGAAGTGTGCTAAATATACTCATAGTGACCCATACATTCACTTAATAGGATGAGTATCAGTATGTACTATAGCATGAAGAGTTCACTCCAACAAACAAGGAGAAGAACCAATATCATTGACATATCTGTATAAAAGGAGTCGAGGTACACACGACCATCCAATACGAAATGGAGGCTCTTATAGTGGACACCCCTCTTATAGGAATGTATCAACTTATTGGAGCTAAACCGCAAACAAAAAGCATATGAAAAGATCATGCCCCCAATCATTACTTCTCTAGTCGAAGATGACATCATCGATGTTGCTCGAGGAGATATGATAAAGCAAAACAAAGCAATAAGAGAAAATACTCAGCATATCCAAACAAGTATATCATTGAGTTTAATATTTTTAGGATGATGTCAACTGTCAATGTCCAGAATATGTAAGAAAGAAATCTCTTCAGTAGGGTGACAATAGTAGGAAGACGTAGTCATAACAACTGGTGACTGAGGTCAAAGATGAATCTTCACGATGAAGAACCTAAGAAGAACTAAGCGACAATAGGAAAACACAGCCAGGACGACTGGTGACTAACGCAAAAGAGATCTTCCAAAAAAAAGAATCTTGAGACATGACCCGAGCAACGGTAGGCAAACACAGTTGTAACAACTGGTGACCATTGCAAAAGAGATTCTATGAGGAGAATCTCGAAAAGAGTGACACTAGCGACAACAGGCAGATGCAGTTAGAACAACTGGTGACTGTCGCAAAAGAGATTCTATGAGGAGAATCTTGAAAAGAGTGACACTAGAGGGGAATGCCCCCGACCTATGACAAGACTCAATCCATGGATACATGAGCAGGAAAAGCAGGAAAGCAAAAGCATGAAAGTGACTAACAAGAGGAGCCTGTTTACCAGGTTTTCACCTTCTTCGCAGGCTTTTTTTTTTTTTTTTTTCGATATTACTATGGCACGTATTGCTAGGTTTTTACCAGGGTAACAACTTTTTCAGGACTTTTTCTAATTTTTAGAATTTTTTTCAGGACATTTTCTAATTTTTAGGATTTTTTTTTTTTTTTTCTATATTACTATGGCACCTATTGCTAGGTTTTTACTAGGGTAACAACTTTTTCAGGACATTTTCTAATTTTTAGAATTTTTTTCAAGACATTTTCTGCTTTTTAGGATTTTTTTTCAGGACATTTAGATATGTACAGAGAGCTTGCTGAGATTGAATCAACTAAAAAACCGCTTCAGGTGGAGAGTGTTCATAGGCTCTTTAAGCACTTCTCCTTTAGTTGTGGAAAGTTGATAGGCGCCAGATCCATATGCTGCAGTAATGATGTAAGGACCTAGCCAGTTTGGTTCAAATTTTCCCTTTTGCATTCGTTGTTGTTGATTCTTAGGATTCTCTCTTAGGACGAGATCACCCAGCTGGAAGTCACATGGCCTAATCCTCCTATTTTAGCTTCGCACCATTCTTTGTTGATATGCTCGTAGATGATCACAGGCCACTTATCGTCGTTCATCCAGCAACACAAGTTCTTGAAGCCAGGCTATCCTATAGTCATCATCTGTGATAAGCCCTTTCATAGAGATCCTCAAGGTAGGAATCTTGACCTCTATCAGAAGCACAGCATCTGCCCCATATACCAACGTAAAAGGAGTCGTGCCCTTTGGAGTTCTAATGCTTGTTCTATATGCCCACAGGGCTGGATTGATCTGGAGATGCTTGTCTTGCCCTGACTTACTGACTGTGCGATGAAGAATTTTGAGGAATGCCTTATTGGATGCCTCAGCTTGCCCATTACCCTAGGGGTAATAAATGGAAGACCAATGTTGTGTAATTTTAAATTTCTTGCATAGTTCCTTAAGGTCTTTATTTTTGAATTGTCCTCCATTATCAGTAATGATTGAGGACGGTATACCATATCTATAGATGATGTAGTTTGTGATAAAAAGTGCTACAGTTTTGCTATCAGCAATTGTGAGAGGGACTGCCTCTACCCATTTCGTGAAATAATCTGTCGCGGTGATAATGAACTTATGTCCATTAGAAGAGGTTGGGTGAATCTGTCCCACCAAGTCAAAGGCCCATTGTTGAAATGGCCATGTTGAAGTAGAGGGAATCAACTCTCTGGCTGGAGTGTGAATGAGATTCCCGTGTAGTTGACACTATTTGTAGGACCTAGCATATTTAATAGCTTCTTGCTCCATTTTAGGCCAGTAGTAACCAGCACGAAAGAGTTTGCGAGCTAGTGTTAGGCCATTGGAATGAGAACCGCAAATGCCTTCGTGAACATCAATTAGTGCATGTTTGGACTCGTCGGGTTCTAAACACCTAAGGAGTGTTCCGTTGAGACCTCTCCTATATAGATCGTCAGCAATAATGACATAATGTGAAGCATTATGGATTAGGTAACGTTTCTCATTCCGGGTCAAACCTTTCGGAATGGTTTGATAAGGAAGGCAGGAGTAGATGTGATGGTAGAGGGATGATTCTTGTCCTATAATAGAACAGATCATCTTGGAATCAGGTGTGTCATAGGCTGGGTAGTGTAACGCTTCCACCAAGAACTCGTGTCAGAGATCATTTTTTGGCATTTGTAGAAGGGAGGCCAGAGTGGCCATGGCATTAGCCGCTTTATTATTTGCACGTGGAACTTGTTGGAAGGTGATGTGTGCAAAATATTTCGTCAAGTCATCAACCATGAGCTTATAAGGAATTGGTTTTTCATCCTTTGTTTGATACACATCATTTACTTGGTTGATGACAAGCTGAGAGTCACCAAAGATATCCAACTGGTCTACTCTCCATTCGGCTGTAATTTTCATACCATTGATCAAAGCTTCATATTCAGCAATGTTATTTGTACAAGGAAACATAATCTTGTATGCTTTGGGCAATGAGTATTTCTGTGGTGTGATGAAAAATAATCCAGCACCTGATCCTTGTTGTGTGAAGGATCCATCAAAGAACATAACCCATGTATGGTGAGTGAGTGTTAGAATTGACTCATCTTTGAAAATCAATGTTTATTGGTAGAAGACTCGGTATGGGTGCCTCAGCTAGCTGGTCTGCAATTGCCTGTCCCTTTATAGCTTTGCGTTCAACATATTGGATGTCGAACTCACTTAGTATCATGACCCATTTAGCCAATCTTTATGTGAGAGCTGCCTTACTGAGTAAATACTTTAATAGATCTATTTTAGCCACAAGCCGTGTAGTATGGGCAAGCATGTAGTGTCTCAACTTTTGGGAAGCAAAGACAACTGCCAAACAAGCTTTCTCAATAATACTGTAGTTTTTCTCATAAGAGAACAATGTTCGGCTCAAGTAATAAATAGCTCTTTCTTTGTTATCATTGTCTTCCTAAGCCAACAGGATTCTGAAAGATGTTTCAGTAGCTGAAATGTATAAAAGCAAAGGTTTCCCATGCATAGGAGGCATTAGGATTGGTGGATTGACAAGATATTGTTTAATCTGCGTTAAGCTTTGCTCACAATCCTAGTTCCAATTAAATTTCACACCCTTATGTAAAGTCTTTGTGAAGGGTTGTGATTTATCTGCCAATTGTGAAATAAATCTATGAATAGATTGAAGCCTTCCCTGTAGTCCTCTCATCTGACTGATGTTTCGAGGTGGTGGCGTGTCCATTATTGCTTGTACTTTTTTTGGATCTACTTCAATTCCCTTTGCAGAAACAATATATCCTAACAATTTTCCTGATGTGACACCAAATGCACACTTCTTAGGATTGAGCCGAAGACTAAACTTTTCCATACGATCTAGGATTGGTCCCAAATCATGCAAATGGGTATTGCGTTTAGCGCTTTTGACCAAAGTATCATCAACATAGTCCTCCATAGTTCTATGCATCATGTCATGGAAAATTGTAGTAACAACCCACTGATATGTAGCTCCAGCATTCTTTAAACCAAATGGCATCACATTCCAACAAAAGGTTCCCCATGCACATGTGAAGGCTATTTTCTCTTGATATTCTAGTGCAATTTTTATCTGATTGTATCCAGAAAAACCATCCATAAGTGAGTACATCTCATAGCCAGCTGTCATGTCCACAATCATATCAATATTAGGGAGTGGGAAGTCGTCTTTAGGACATGCCAAGTTAAGATCACGAAAATCTCTACAAACTCTGATAGTCTTATCATGCTTGGACATAGGGACAATATTGGATATCCATTCAGCATAATCAATTGCACGAATGAAACCAGCCTTCAGAAGTTTCTCCAATTCGGCTTTGACTAGCAATGCAACATGAGGATGCATTTTTCGAAGCTTCTGTTTAACTGGTTTTATGCCTGGTGTTATGGACAAGTGATGCATAATAAGATCAAGATCCAATCCTAGAATGTTAGAATATGTCCAGGCAAAATTTATTTTCTTTCCCTTGAAAAAGGCAATGAATTGTTCCTTTTCTTCAGTTGACAATGACTGAGCCAAATATATCACATGAGGATGTTCTTCTGTGCCTAGGTTAATCGGCTGTGTCGGCTCTATTAACACTGATGATCTCTCCTAAAAGTGATTGGGAAGGACATAATATATCTCATCCGCGGGCGCCTTAGAGAGGTTTTCACCCTTGGATACGTCTTTTGTTTTTAATATTTTTGGATCCGACACTGCCACAATGTGGTTTTCACCATCGGACCTCTTGCAATTTTTCTTTTTAATTATGTGACTAAGATATTTGATGTCGGCCTCAGTCATGTTGATGCTCTACTCATTGATGGAAGACGTTACAAGTTTGATAGCGTTTAGGTAACAGGCAAGAGTATAGTCATTCTGGAACGTGGGGACTTTGTTAGATGCATTGGGGTTCCAGTCTATAAGCTCAAGATGTGCGAGTGAGAGAGTAGTGGCTAGTTCAATTGCGTTCACAGTATAGTTATTAAATGCATGGAACAACAATTCGAGACCTACGATGACCTCACCCACAGGTGTATTCAAACGTCTCGAAGTATGAACGTTAGTAATTGATGAATCTAAGACACTAGTTGGATCAGACCCCTGTGACCTATCCCTAGACGTTTCACTCACTTCAATTTGATTTTCATAGACATGCACTTGGTCAATGTCTTTATCAGTAGTCGCTTCTAAAAGATTGTCAAATTCATATTCATGAGAATCGGTGCTACATGGTGAGAGACTATAGAACTCCCCAACAGTGATAGGGACATACTCTCCTTTAGCCTCTGGATTCTTACACAAATACTCAATATGACATGACTGACTAGATTCTCCCTTTTCTGAATGATATTCGAGTTGCTCAGTATTGTCCTCAGAAGAATCACTAGTATCATCCAAAGTGCTAACACGTGGCACAAAGTCATCTATCTCAGCAAAGAATTTAGCAAGATCATAAGGAATAGGATGAGGGTAAGAATCCTCATCATCAGATTCTTCCTTTTGAGTACTTGATTCAGATCGTGACTCATTTTCAGATGAACTCTCAGGTACGGGTATGAATTTATTGGATCCCAAATGGAAAGGGACCTTCTTGAACCCTAGGCCAGTTGTGTCACTATTGCTTCAAGCTATTGCTTTGACAGGATCTATTAAACCATTGTTATTGCACCCAATAGGACCAGTTCCCTTGTAGCCAAAATGCTTCATAAGCTTAAGACCAGGTCCATACTTCTTAGGAGTGATTTCTCGAACTTGTTCTGTTAGGTCAACTGGAGACTCTTTTTTGTAAAGCCATGTAGCAATGGCTCTGTTTTCACTTTCATCTTCTAAGGGAACTGTAGCTTTGACAAAAGAACCATTAAACTTGGTATGAGGTGTCAACACGAATGGCTTCTTTGCTAGTGAGGGTCTCCCAAAATGTTGAGGGGATTCTGGAATTGATGTTAATGATAACACTGGTTCCATGTGGTACTCTCACATACCAGTTTCTTTCAATTTAAATGACTGCTCAATTTGTTTCAGCTTATTGTTGTGACAATCAGTAGACTCACGGTTAGCAGGGACGAAAGATTCAGTAGCTTTGAGCATATTGCAAGTGTAGCTAGTAGTTGCAGGAATAGTAACTTCAGAGCCATGAAATGGGAATTTAATGCATTGGTGGTATGTGGATGGCACAACACGCATCTCATGTATCCATGGCCATCCTAACAGAATGTTGTAGGCTAAGGGAATGTCAAGTACCTGACAGGTGACATCCCTTTCGATAGGACCAATGCGAATTGGTAAAGTCACAAGACCTAGTGACTTTTGTTCTACTTCATCGTATGCTTTAATAGTGATCTTTCGTCGAGGATCAATAGAGTCCTCAGAATAACCCAATTGTCTAAGAAAAGCCGCAGAAACAATATTTAGGCTAGCGCCATTGTCAATGAGTACCTGACGAACACGTGTCTGGTGGATCATAACCTCAATGTGTAGAGGCTGATTGTGTGGGTGATTCAGTGAGTTGTCATCCTCCTTGGAGAAGGTCATAAGATGAGGTGAGGTTAGGTGACCTATCACGGATTGAAATCATTCAAGATCAAGATCCTGAGGAATGTTTGTCTCAGTGAGGGCTTTGTCCAAAATTTGCCTATGAGCGGGCGAGATTTTAAGCAGCTCAAATATAGAAATGTGAGCATTGGTTCGTTTCAATTGATCTAGAACACTATAACTGGTTGCAGTCAAGTTTGTCATGTGTTTTGCACCTTTACCGGATGGACCAGCAAGGGCTTTGTCCTTGTGTTGTTTGAGATTTGAAGTAGGAGGTGTAGGGCCTTTGAGCACCAATTTTGCATGAGAGCGAGTAACAGCGTTAGCACAGTGTTGCAAAGATGTATTATCCATGTTATTGGAAGTAGGGCCTCTCAAGACAAATGGTGTCTTGGGTTTATCATTATTATGCTTCCCCTTTATGGTAATAATGTCGCAGTATTCAAAATCTATAGGTTCAACCATGTGAATGACCTTGTCATCATTGGAATATGTATAGTTGACCTTATTGTAGGGTTCTGATTTCAAAGTCTCTCCTTTTTCATAAGGTGGGAAAGGCTCTTTGAACGCCTTGTGTTCCGAGTTTTTGTTATGTCCATCTACCACAAGTTCACCAACATCAATCATGTCCTGGACTTTATGACGTAAGTTTATACAGTTGATGGTTTTATGTCCCTTGTTTTGGTGATACTCATAAAATGAGGTCTCATTCCACCATGGTGGATGTGGTTGTGGATCATAGGGATGAGGGTTATCCATTGGTGAGATAAGCTTGTGTTGTAGCAATGTTTTGTAAAACACATCCAAAGGTTCTCCTAAAGGCATATACTCTCGTTTGGGTCGTGCTGCCCATGAGTTTTTCAGTTTATTCCCAGACATTTTATTGTCAGGAGGAGGCTTCTTAGCACTTTTGGCTGCTTTGAAGCAGTCTGTGAGATTAAATGCTGCTTTAGCGAGTTTTGGTGTGACATTATCAACAACCCCATCATGTACAATTTCTCGGTTCTTGTTGACATGTTTGGTTTTATCCTTGTTGGAAGTGGAATCTTGTTTTGAGTCTCTCTGAAGAGTGAGCTCACCTTTCTTGACCATAAATTTTTGGATACGGATAGCCTGTGTAATCATGTCTTCAAAGGTACGCGGACCTTGTAGTTGCACTCTATACCCGAAATTAGGTAAGAGGTTATCGGTGAAAATGTCGAGCTTCTCTGTTTTTGGGATTTTACGGGAGTACTTGGTATAAAGTTGTCTCCACTGTTGGGGGAAAGTGAGAAAAGGCTCACCAACCTTCTGTTTAAGGTTGCATAGATCTCGAATATTTACAGGGTGTTGAATGTTATGAGAATATTGCTGAACAAATGAATTAGCAATTTCATCAAACGTCTTGATACCAGGAGGTAAATGTGAAAACCACTCCAAAGCTTGACCACCTAGGCTTCTAGGGAATAAATGCATGAGGTATGTTTGATTGTGTATAAACTCCATAGACAAAGCACCAAATTCTCGCAAGTGATCTTGGGGATCAGTAGTACCAAAGTACTTGTCATATTTGGGTAGTTCTACACCTCTTGGGAAAGGCGGCATGTTTATACTTTTGTCAAATGGAAATGAACAAAGAGCGTCCAATGTTTATGTCTTTTTGGGTTTCTCTTTCTCATGCATCATCTAAGCCAATTGGTCTTGCATAATTTTTAGTTACTTTTGGAGTTTAGTGGTCTCGATTTCTTCTTCACGTGTGATAATGGTCTCCACATCAAAATGTGTGGGCAGTTTAGCTCCCTCTTGGGCGAGTTTGAGAAAGTACTTTTCTTTCTTTCGTTGATTAGGATTCCCATGACCTTTTGAAAGTTTTTGTCTCTTCGACATCTTGCTATGTGTTCAGAAAGGATTTCCACCTCTTCTTGTTCTTCATCAATGTCATTTTCTTTCTCTTTCTCCTTGTCATCCCTAGGTTGTTCTTGATATCAACTATGGCTACCCCGTTCAGGTTCACGATTAGTCATTATAGGAACTTGTTTAGTTTTCGTACGTTGTGTTTGAAAAGGGTCCGTGGAGAAAGGGTCATACGTTGTGTTTGAGAATGAAGGACTCCTACCTGTCTCAGTATCCTTTTGGTAAAAAAGATTCCCAATTTGTTGCAAATTGAAAAATGTTCATTGATCTTGAGATGACCTTGCAGGTGAGGAAGACCACGAAGACACCTCACTAGCCAAACTGGATATGGATTGCATAGCGAAAGGTAAGCTACCTCTGCTGTGATTACGACCCCTAGTACGACCACATCTAATGTTATCAGGATAAAACACGTTGCCACTTCTGGTTGTGATAGTCATAGGCAAGGACAAGAAGCTAGAACCTAGACAAGGACTATACTAAGACTGAGTCTCAAAAAGGACAAGATAGTAACAAGAATGCTATTCACTAAGGCACAAATGGTCTGATTTAAAGGCTAGAATAGCCAGAGATTATGACCACTACAGCACAAAGTATGGAAAGCATTAAGACAAGGACGTATGAGACGAGACTAGTCAAGGTATAAGACACAAGTTTTCAATTAAGCGAAGTGTCGCTGTTCTAGGACTGTTTGCAAACAAAGAGCGATAAACGGACGCAAAAAAGGATAGCATGCAGGCCACAGATAGCTAAAACAGACCCAGATTGTAAATGGTGATACAAAATTTCACTCGAAAAACCTTTATGGGTTACGCGAAGAAGTTTTACGGGCCGCACGAAGATGTTTTTGTCTCGCGCGAAGATCAGTAACAGTTTTTAATTTCGTACGAGAATGTTTCTAGATCGCACGAAGATGCGCAACAGAACTTTAATTTTGTGCGAGGGAAAAATGGATTTGCGCGAGAGCCAAATGATTTCGCGCGAGACCAAAATGATTTCGTGCGAACGGATAGAACAGTTTCACAACAACGACTAATTTTGACAAAATTTTTGATCGATCCAATAACCAGGCAGATAAATAGGCATGTAGAACAGCAAGCAAGTGATTTCAAGCACGTCTGAAAATAATGAGCAAGGGCAAAAGCAACCTTGCGCATGAACAATCAAGTGACTTAGTTTGTGTTAATCCCTAAGAGATCTATTTGTGTACATTTTCAAAGAGTTTTGCAATCATCACACACATTCCTTAGAAAAATAAAAGTTGGCTTCTCTAAGGTATTTAATAATGGTTTGACTCTGCAACTTTTATGGCTCACAGGGATGACCTCCAATCCAGGCGCACCGAGGTTTTGACACAGTCTGAGAACTTAATCTTCAAGAGCTGCTAGGGAGATGTGACAACCCATAATGAATCACACCCGTGGAGATTTCTTCCACAAGGACATTTATATAGCGGTTTTCACTACCATGGCGAAAATGACTATTACTACTTGAGGTTCCGTCATCACAGTTTTCCCTGTAGAGGGATTGTCTGCTACGGTTAACCCTCTCTAAAGGTGACCAACTCACAATAGTATACCACAAGGGGACTTAGCTTCCAGATTCAAGGTTCTGACACCTTTTCACCTTTAGCCCAATCAAAGCAAACAGATTAATCTGACATGCTAGACTAAGATTATCCCTTAAAGATCTATGATATCATCTTCCTGTGATCTATCAACCTCTCCAGAGAAAGGATGCCTTAATCAACAAGTCAAAGATTCATCTATCTACGAGATGCTCAAAGTATCCTCCCCACCCATAAGGAATCCGTCTTAGTGAGGAGTTTCACTAGGAACCCACTCCCTCAAGATCCACGAATAGTGTTCATGGGGGCTTAATTACTATGTGTGTACAGATGTTAATTACTGAAAGCAAATCTATCTAAAAGTAATCAAAAAGCACAAGGCGGTACACTTAACACTTTAACTAATGTGAGGTGAGTCTAAAGATGTGGAACATTTAACCCCTCACACAAGCCAAAACGAGTCCACAACTTAGAAATTAGTGAGTTCTAAAAAGCACAAAAGGGTTGCCTTGTGGAGGCTTTAATGCTTATGTCATGTAGACCCCTCCCCTATTTAACGTGGTGCTGAGCTTGCAACCATAGGGTGGAACGAGGGGCCGATGGATTAGCAAGTCCAATAACCCAAGATAGTTAATCAGATCTATCACTAAAGAATAAGCCTGCTAAATGAATACTAACAGAGATTACACCCTAGTATTAGTTTATGCATGTGTTGTAAAATGGAAGTACAGAAGGAAACACACAAGCTCAACACGAAAGATGTTTGTTTTGGATCCAAATGAAATATTATCAGCTGATGAAGATTACCTAGTGATCCTCGCAACGCGCTTAGTAGATTCTTACTTGTTTCTGACAACTTTAGCACGCTTTTCCCATTATTCCACAAACCGCTACTATGCCGTTCAAAAAAATCAAAAAAGAAAAACACAGAAACACTAGAAACTGCTAATAGTCAGTAGAAAAATCAAAAAACACGCAAATCAATGCAAAATTTTTTTGCCTCTGTCAGCAGAGTTTTGCACGAAATTCTTGACAGTCCGCGCAAAGAAGTTTTACAGCCCGCGCGAAATCAAATTCGGCTCACGCAAGATTAAATTTGGCTCACGCGAAATTAAACTCAGCTCGCACGAAAAAAGAAATTCTCGCACGAAGATTCGTGTGCCAAAGAACTTTCTCACGTGATGCGGAAAGAATCTTCACGCAAAGATTCTAGATCCTCGGGCGAAAATGAACAGTTCCGCACGAAGATTCGAACCTGTACGAAACAGTACGGACAGAGAACAAAAAAATGATTTAAAATATACAGAAAGAGGCCAGAAAAATTGATTTTCGAGCCCCACGATGGGCGCAAAAAATGTATACGTGAAAATCCGGCCTATCCTAACACACACACTTCAACACGGTCCTTATTTGCTGATTCATCGCGGAATGAACATTGAATTGTTCATCCAAAATTTGCCCTGCAAAGCGACCTGTTGCCTTCTATCTAAAGGGATTTTGCCTGTTAATATCCTCAGAATCGAGGTGTAGGCAACCAGACCCTCTAAGAACGAAGGATTTGACAATGGAATTAAGCTAAGAATGAGTATACAGATTAATCTAAGAAATGAAAGATGCAATGTAATCTAAGAACAAATGAAGCAAACTAGATTAAGCATATGCATGATTAAACTAAAATGAGATTAAACTAAAAATGAGAATGTATGCAAGAAATGTAAGTAAATATGAGCATGAATTTCAATAGTAATTCGATAGCAAATCAATTCATCCTCCCCCAAATGAAGAGATGAGGGTCTCTTAAATAGAGTTTCCTAGAATCCATCTACGGTTGAGATCGATTCAGATCAACGGTCAGGATTAACGATGAGTTTCAGTCATAAAGGGAGATTCCCAAATTAAAGGGAGTTAACAGACTTAATTTGAGATAAATAAGGAGTTAACTATTTTAATTTGAGTAGAAAAAGGAGTTAACTGTGTTAACTCATTTTTGATCAATAGTGATCTGGAAATTCCCCTTTTTTGAACTGAAGAGAGATTTTGTTGAGATATTTAATTTAATAAAATGAAATATGCTCTCATAATTACTCTTTCTATTTAATTAAATAATCTTTAATTAATTAGAGACACTTGTGTTTAATTAAATAACTTCATTTAATTAATTAGGAATGTCTTCCCATTTAATTAAATAACTTTGTTTAATTATTTAGAAGTAAGTACTCCATTTAATTAAATAATTTCTTTTAATTAATTAGAAATACCTTTCCCATTTAATTAAATAATTACATTTAATTAATTAAGATAGGCGTATTTATTAAATTAAATAAATTTAATTCCATAGTACATTAGCCTTAGGTTATAATTTAATTTAATTAAAGTATAAATACTTAATAATTAAATTAAATATTAATCAAGTAGGTTTAATGCAACTAATATGAGTACGTACTATAGGAATTAAATAAGAAATATGATGAATGCAGATTAGGGTTTTTCTGCATCTGACAATTAAGTCAAGTAGCAAATAGCAGAATGAGAATTGCCTATTAGAATAGGACTTTGAAATTATCAGAAATAGACTAGAATTAGTATAATGGCAATGAGCCAATTTTGGGGTATTACATTAGGTTCTTGATTTCAACCATCATACTGTCTGGCATGAGTGTTAGCCATGGATGATTGTTTTGTGTGTTTGTGGTTGGATCATTATCTCCATCAGCATGGTGGGTGTGGACAAATAGGTTCCACATGGTTGGGAGGCATAGCTACCTTCACCACTGCTAGGGATTGGTGTACGGAGATAGTCTTTTATCCTAGTGTGACCATTGCTGGATGTTTTCACTTGATACTTTGAATTCTAGAGTATGATTTCTTGTGATTTATGCTTTCATTGGAATGTTTGGATATCATGTTTAGATGATGTTAGTTTATTTAATGCATTCCAATATTATGATTTTAGCAAATGTTTAGAAGATATGAATTTCTATATTGGATTATCTATTGCTCATCGGCTTAGCATCTTAGATTTCCTTATTATGATGATCAACATGTGATAGGTTATTTTCTCTACTTTGTAGAATTATCTTATGCTATAATAATAGCATGTTAGATTTCCTTATGCTTTTTATTTTAGCATGTTTAGTAGTGATGTCCCTATTACGATAGTACCGACGATTTGATCGGCGGCTTGGAATGTTGCATGTGGGGGATGGCTAGGGCCCATGATGGTCTTATGATGCTATTGATAGTTGGGAGGAACCAAATACTTGGTTGTTTAGACATTGCAATGTTGTTTATGTTCATTGCGATGTTGCTTTCAGTACATTCTTCTGCTTTTGGTTAGATGGTTAGATGTTCCTCGTTCTTGTTGTTTATGCTCTCGAGTGTTCATTCCTCAATTTACGTGGATTTGGTACTCCCAGGTGTGGAGGTTCTAAACTCAATTTTACTCTATTTTTCCCCTTTTATGTTTTCCTTAAGTATTTTTTTGTTGCTATGGGTGACATTTTATCAGCATGGTGCAACACAAAAATGTATTGCACGCCCATAGAAACTGTGTCGTATGATACTGGAAAGTATTGCATGCCTCTTGGAGAAATATTGTGCGACATTGGAAAGTAACACACTTTATTTGGAGAAATTTCAGATGATACCCTAAAAGTATCGCATGCCTTTGAGAAAAGTATTGCTCAAACTCTAAAAGTGTCATCCTCCTTCTTAAGAAATGTCGCATGATACTTTTTAGTGTTGTATTAAAGTATTACATGGGTTTTGTAAAAACCTATGTGGGCTGTCAGTGGGCACTTTTTGATATGATCCGAACTTTTTGAGAGTTGTTTTGGATACCCTTTTCAGTGTTCTTCAACCCTATGTTGTTGCATTTTGGATTTAGGTTGCTTTCTTTCAAATCCAATTTGTATGTTTCTGTTATAGTCCTTTGGGGTTTAAAATATATCGTTTAAGTATAAGTTGACGTATATTTAATTATACTTAAGATATCTTTTAATATATGTGACAAATCTTTTGAGATACGTTTTAGACCTCTTAGAGATAGGATAAAGATTCTAGTAAATTCTAGGGCTTTAAAAATCTAGACTAAGCCAATTTTTAGGGCTTAAGGATTTCAAACTTAGCCAAATTTTAGGATTATGCATTCTACCCTAGCTTGGTGTTTTGTTGATGAGTGGTCATTTCTTCAAGCCCTCATCTTGTGTGTGGTTGTTGTTAGCTTTTGTTTGCGTGTGTTAGTTTGGTAGTGGCATTTGGAGATCAATTGGTTGCCCAGATTGTGGTGAAGTCTTTTGTTGCAATATTTGTGATCCCTATATGATGTTGTCATGTGCATTCATACTTTTAATTTTTTTTATATTGGCTTTTATTGAATCCTTGTTCCAAGGATCTCCAGGTAGGGCATTACATCTGATATCAGAGCCCATGTTCAAACATTGGGATCTCTGTGTTTATGTTTCCCATATAGTTATTGTTGCGTTGGTTGAGTGTGAGTGTCTTAGTGAGAACTCATGATTTATGTTGTTTTGGTATCTACTTGTGATGGACTTGGTTGTCCAGTAGATGCAACTAGATCAGCGTGTGGAGAAGGGAGTGATTCTTCCTAGTTTTGTTAGTGATATTGATGTGCCTTTTTGGTCGGTTGCATGTGTGTGACCTTATTGGATGGAACCACAGATTGGTGTCCATGTGTTGGCTTTGAGTTCCTCTTTGTTTCTCCTTGTGGAGAAAGGTGCATTGTTACCCTATTTTCTCCTTGTTGATACTAATGAAATGATTCCTTTCATTGAAAAATGAGTGTTATTGTGAATCATTGCAAAGAAGTAGGTTTGCATTATATCCTTGGGTTAATGACTTAAGTCCCCAATTTGATTGCTTCTTAAGCTTGTGAAAAAATAGTATTAATTTGATGGATATCTAAATTTTGCATTGCATGGAAATTATTGTTATCTGCATATGCATGAGGTTACTGATGGTATACTTCTTGATGTGTGTGAGTGTGTTCTCTAACCTTGCTAGGATGATGTATTCCTTAGCATTGTGTGGTGATTTATCCCTCTTGTGTGACTATATTCAGTCATCACCTATAATGTGATTTGATTGATGCTTTATTTTATTTGGCTGGAGGTACTTTCCTCATGTTGTTGGGCTAGCATTGGTTTTCAGTATTTTCCTCTCTTGGAATAGTCATCAGATTTTATCTATCACTCTTTTTGTGGTAGTTTTCACACTTGAATTATTGTTGAAATGAGCTCCTTTTTGTTATTTACTATTGTAATTGAAAGTTACCCATTTGGAAATTTTGTTTTGTTCATGATGACTATTCTGAATGTTTTTTACTATTGCCCAATTGTGTGTTGTGACTCTATCATGTTCATGTTCATCTCGAACCTCTGGTAGTATGTTCAAGGGATAATATCATGGAGAACATGCTAGTGTGTCTTTTTTAGATTTAAATTTGTTATTGTAATTGAATGGTCTAAAAGGATGAGTAAACGAAATCTTATTCTTGAAAGAAATTGAAAGATATGTATTTGTTTTATGGTGACTCTTGAAACCTTGCTTTAAAACCTTTCACTTTCATTTTACATTAGTGCTTATGTTATGTTTCATTAATGAAATTATGAAAGAGAAGTGATGATGGTTTTAATGTGTGAATTACCTCTCATTCCATGTTTTATGTTGTTTTGGGCATGTGTGTTCTTGAGTGGTTTTGGACATTTTGTCTATCACTTGTCTTGATAACCAAGACTATTGTTGTTTTTTCCTTTGTGGTTTTTCCTTGAGTGGTGACTCAACTCTTAGATCTTAGGACTCTCTAAGACATATCTTGTTTTTTTCCTTGTCGATACCTTTTTGACACCTTTTGAAGGGAGTCGATCGAAGTTTGGACGTGTTAGTTTTGGTCCCTTGAGTGAAGGCAATTTTTGTGTTGATTTGAAGTTTTGTGCAAGAAATTGGTGATCTTGCACTTTCTCACCTAGTTCATTGCACTTTCTTGCTTGGTTTCTAAGAAACTTCATGTGAGATTGTGCTAATGCAAAGTTTCACCTGGGGAACAAGAAGTAACTTTTTCTCACTTCTAGAGTTGTTGATCAATGTTCTAAGTACCTTTTTCAAGTAGAGGCAAATTCAATCAAGACATATCATATTTATGGCCATTGGAGAAGTTTAACTCTTCATGTTATTCTTAATGGAAGAGTTTTTGGTCTTCATAATCTACTAGGTACTTGTTGGAGTTCATGCTTGGGTTTGTGTAGTTCCTTTTACACTAACCCACCCTTGTGAGGTGAAGTGTGGCTTGTGAGCATCCCTTGCTTGAGGTTGATGTTGCCTTATCATTTGGGAGTGACTTAGTTCTTTGATGAGTCTAGATTCTCCTTTTTGGATGTTGACTTGGGCACATCTTTGTATCCTTGTCTCTCTTGAGAGAGTAGACTAGTGTGGTTATGCCACTAGCTCAGTTAGTGTTTTTTGTTCAGTATGTTGATGGTTGGTGGAATTGTGGGTTCCCTAATGCGTCTTGGGCTGATTTTGTGCAAAGGTTGAGAGTTACTCCCTCTTAGTCCTAATAATATATAGTATGCTTCTCCCTAAGCTTATATCTTCATGTGGATTGTCTTAGTCAAGTCTTCTCTTTAACTGTTGACTTGAGGCTGGAGATTGAGTTTAGAAGTAAGTTGGGTGTAATCTTCCTAGCATGGTGCTAGAGGGACATGGTATTGTTGGAAAAATGTTACCATCTTATGAGTTGGTATGTAGACATTACATGATTGTGTCCATTGACAAAAGTCTTTGAACCTTGTGGGAAGGTGATATCTTGTTTGGTTGGGTTATGTTACCCTAGTTCCTAGTGGTAGTTGAGCTTTTGTGCCTTGGAGAGGCATTGTGCTCCTACACTTGGTGATGAGTAAGCTCTAGGAGTGTGCAATTTTGTGGGTAAACTATCATCCACTTTGTTCTAAGGGTGAGTTTACATGGACTCCAAAATGATCATGTGTGACATGATAGTATTCTTAGGAATTTAGGATGGTTATTCCCCATAATTCCAACTCTTTTTGGAAGTGTGTTGTGTTTTGACCTTGATTTGTGGTCATGTAGTAGGTGCATGTCATAGTTGGGCACCTATTGACGAGGTAGAGAGGGTTTTTCCTTACCTTGTATTACTGACTTTTTGGCTAGATGCGTTTTCCTAGCACCTAGAAGGTTCCTTGTTGGAGGACCTTATGTCAATGTGACACCTATTCTCTAGTTGTTGACCTATTTGGGGGTTGACATGATGGTTTGAGAATTTTGGAGTGATTTGGTTGACTTGTGGAGAGTTTCTTGAGTCATTCCTATTGCTTGATTTTGATTTTTCTCTTGGTGTGTTTGGTTTCTATTCTTCAATCATAAGCTTCCAGGAGTAAGCCTAGTCTTTGGGGGGGGATGATGTACTACCTCTCCCATTTGACTTCAGTAAGTCATCCTGATGGATGCAACCTTGTTGATCTTCTATTGTGATGGATCATGATTATGACCATGAGTGGTCTACATCATTGAGTTGTTTGGATTTATGTTTCTGTATTAGTTGCTTTGATTATGCTTTTCACTGATCTATGAGATTATGATATGGTTTATGGTTCACTGAGGTTTGTGCCAGTGCTTACTAGGATCGATGTGGTAATATGAGGTTGTTCCATGATTACCTTGAGATGTGTGCAAAGATTGCACTATGTATTATTACCATGCTACACTGGACTAGGTTCTTGTAGCAGTGGTTAGTCATGTTTATGACTATGTTTGCTTATGTATTTTAAGTGCCTTTTTAATGTTGTTTAAGAAATCATTATTAAATGCTTAAGTAATTAGAAATGGATTGTTCATGTTAGATTATTTGGTTATGTGTTGTAGAAATTTACCTTGTTATATTTTGATTCAAGAGATATCTATTACTTATGTGATGTTTTATATTTGAGAGGACCTGAGGATCAGATGTTATACCTTGATTTCAGTATTACAGATTTTAGACTACTATGTTGTTCAGTTGATCATATTGCATAACGATGCCATTTTGATATGATAGTGTGTTTTATGATGATATCTAGTTATCTAGTATTTGGACATACCTCTGATTATGATAGGTGATGGATTTAATGCTATGGTTATTTACTTCATTCCTACATTGTTATGCTTTATACGAATGTGAGTGATGTAAATAGATTATTTTAATATAAATTAATAAATGGTTAAATTAGGTGATTTAATGCATTTATTGCTTCGGCTATGTTATTATATGCAAGTCCACTTGATTATGTTGTTTAGTGTGCAGGATTTATATCCTTGGCAGCACCACATGGAGTTACTGATTCAACCTTTCATATTTTACCAATGTCATCCTTGTATGGTTGATGTATCCTTATTTTAATTGTTTTATTAAACCTTTCAATGATTATTAAATCTGAACTAATTTGCATTATGTGATTAGACCAATAAGCATGTCTATGCATTTAGAGGTTCACATTGTCGCAAAAGTTATTAAGGAGATTTATGTGTTTTTGGATTTTTTGGCCTTTTAATTGATTTATTGTAATTTCTAGGAAGTTTTCCATAGTTGAATTCCTATTTCTAGCAATAGCCTATTTTTTTTGGGTTGATTCAGGGTTTAACTAGATTGGCTAATTAATTGCCCTAATCAATTATTCACTTGAAAAGTGAATAAATATCCAAAAAGGAATTTAATTCCTCACTTCTCACTTTTGAATTAGAAAGTTGGAGAGTAAGACCCAAAAATCCTCTTTGTGAGGATTTAGTATTTTGTTTTTTGTGGGAGCTATGGGCGTGCGATTGTCACAAGGTTGAGATCGTTGGATCCAGCTCGAGGAAATCTTGGATTTCTGCGATTTTCAGCCACTTTTGTGGGTGTTTTATTTTTTTGTTCAGATTCCCATTTTGCCCTTTTGGTTGTGAGGTAGGGATTTCCCATTTTATTGTTTCTACTCTATTTTTTCTTCTATTTTTGTTAGCCATTTGTTTAGATGCTAAGAACTAGTGTTCCCCTCCGTTTCTGTATACTAGTTCTACCCAGTTGGGCAGGTATGAATATTTTCCTATTTTTCGGGATGAGGGTTTGGAGTTTTACACCGGTATGCTGGCTGTTTTTGAATACAATGTCCAAACTCATTTATTTTTGGATTTTTGGAGTTTTTGTGCCCAAAGGTCAGATGGGTTTTAATTTTTAAGTTTTTCAAAATTTGGATTTTTTACCTTGTTTTGCATGTCACCTTATTTTCTTGGGTTTTCTTGGCATAATGTGGGTCGTGGACTTGGATGATCCATTTGGACATTAGTTAGACCACTATTGCACTTTTTTTTTTGGCATTGGGATGTGTGTCACATCTGTAATCCCAACTTTGTGTTCGGTTGAGTAATTTTCATACGTGTTATGGTTTCTTTTGGACCTTTGCTTTTGTTTCATGGACACTAGGATTTGGGTAGAATCCATACTCTCAGATTGAGGCTAGTGGAGTGAGTTCATGACTTTTGGTCTTGTTACATCATTAGGATTCATGTAGAATCCATATTCCTAGATTGAGGTCGATCGAGTGATTTCATGATGTA